>CM035631.1:55075265-56325265 GCA_020496765.1 Gossypium stocksii
ACAGATATTTTGCTCGGATCAACTCTGATACCTTCCGCTGAAACAATATGGCCCAAAAATCTGACTTCCCGAAGCTAGAATTCACATTTGCTGAATTTAGCATATAACTGCTTATCTCTCAAAGTCTGTAACATGATTCTCAAATGTTCAGTATGCTCCGTCTCATCACGAGAAGAGATCAGGATGTCATTAATAAATACAACAATGAACCTGTCTAGATAAGGTCTAAATATACGATTCATTAGATCCATAAATACCGCAGGAGCGCTAGTTAAACCAAATGGCATAACTAAAAATTCATAATGACCGTACCGTGTTCTGAAAGCAATCTTTCCTATATCCGAATCTTTAACTCGCAACTGATAATCGCCTGATATCAAGTCGATCTTTGAAAATACTGTAGCCCCTTTCAACTGATCAAATAAGTCGTCAATCCGCGGTAGAGGATATTTATTCTTGATAGTTACTTTATTCAATTGCCTGTAATCAATACACATTCTCATTGACCCGTCTTTCTTTTTCACGAATAACACCGGAGCACCCCAAGGTGAAAAGCTCGGTCATTCAAAACCTCTATCTATTAGCTCTGTAACTGTGCTTTTAACTCTTTCAATTTTGTCGGTGCCATTCTATATGGAGCTATCGATATTGTTATAGTGCCCCGTAACAATTCAATGCCAAATTCAACCTCTCTAATCGGCGGTAATCCCGGTAATTCTTCTGGAAACACATCTGGGAACTCACACACAACTGATATAGATTCAATCTTTGATTCTAACACTTTAGTATCGAACACATATGCTAGATACACATCAGATCCCTTTTTCACACACCTCTGAGCTCGTATAAAAGATATCACAATCGGTAATTTATTCGAATCATTTGATTCAATCCGAAGAATTTCACCGTTCTAACATTTCAATTCTATACTATTTCGTCTGCAATTTACAATCGCATCATGCATATTTAGCCAATCCATACCCAATATCACATCAAACTCGTTAAACGGTAGGAGCATCAAGTCAGCCAGAAAACAGTATCCCCGTGTCATCAATGGACATTTCTTACAAATTTTATTAACTAATACTGACCTACCTAACGGATTCGATACTTTAACTACAAATTTTGTAGACTCAACATGTAGACTCTTTTTAAACACTAATTCCATACAGATATACGAATAAGTTGATCCCGTATCTATCAATGTAACTATATCAATGTTAAATAGAGAAAAAGTATCGGTAATAACATCAGGCGATGAGGCTTCCTCGTGTGCATGTATAGCATATGCTCGAACAGGTGCTCATGTCTCCGATCTCACATTTGAATTTTGTGTAGCACTACGGTTTCCACTCTGATTCCCAGCATTTTGAGGTGGCTTACCTCTGGTAACAATATTGATCACTTTAACTGATTGCTCTCTATCAGCTGTAGATCTCTCTGGACTATCTCGTAAATAATGATCTAACGATTCTCATCTGAAACATGCCCCACTTTTGAATCGACATTCACCATAGTGCTTTCTATTGCAATGTTTACATTCAGGTCCCGTATTTCTCACACTACCCACACTGGCAACGGACGTCATTTGAGGCTTCGAATTGAATGATCTAGCATCTCTTTCTCTAATTGTTATACCAGCAGAAGTAGTGGAACAGGGATGGAAGTCTTTAGATTTCTTCAGTCCAGGCTGATGCGATTTACTCACAAATCTCTTCCTAGAATCTCTTGCTTCAAAATCGGCTTTTCATTTCTCTTTATCAAGTTCTTCGACTTTACAAGCCCTATTAAACAGAACGACAAACTCTTTTAGCTTAAGAATTCCGACTAACAATCAAATATCTTCATTCAATCCATCCTCGAATCTCTTACACATTATAGCTTCAATAGAGACACACTCACGAGCATATTTACTGAGTCGTACGAACTCTATTTCATACTCGGTTATCGACATACAACCCTGTTTCAAGTTAAGAAATTCTATTCTTTTCTGACAACAAATCGTTGACTAATGTATTTCTTTCAGAATTCAATTAGAAAGAAGTCCCATGTAACTCTTTCACGCGGAACAACTGATATTAGGGTATTCCACCACTGATATGATGCATCTCTCAACAATAAAATATCACATTTTAATCCTTCTTTCGGTGTGCAAGCTAATTCATCGAAAACCCTAATCATATTTTTGAGCCAGAATTCGGCCCTTTCAGCATCATCACTAGCTGTAACTCTGAATTCTTTGGCCCCGTATTTCCATATCTTATCAATAGGAGGTCTATTCAATCTCAAAGGATCCGTACCTCATATATTTTCAGGGATTGGTTGGGGAACCGGAGGGGTGGAGGTTGTGGAGCAGCCGGGTTTGCTCGCATAAATTTAGAAAGCCATTCAGACATCATTTGGAAGAAAGCTTGTTTAGCTTCTCCCTGACTGCCCGTAGTAAGGCTCGATTTAGAAGGCATAGTCCTTTGAGCGGGAGCTGGCCTGTTACTCTCTACATCATCGGCTATTGCTCGATTTGGATCCATTTACTATATAAAACATAATTCAAAACCTATCAGGAGATATCACACTATCGTAGTTTATACATGGCATGTATAGCTAGACTTGTATACACTACGGTAGTTGTAGAATCGACTAAATCATAGCTCTGATACCAATAAAATGTAACACCCTTATCCCGTAACCGTCGCCAGAATAGGTAAGGGCATTACCGGACCATTAACTCAATTCAAAATGGAATTTGATCAAACATTTAACAAATGTCATCTCATTTTAGTGATTATCAATCAATTACACTCAAAACATGCTTCATTTAAGCATACAAAGTATAATACATCTGTTCAGGATTGATTTGATAACATATGAAAATGATAGGAAAACTTAGAAAATTTTTCGAGTAAGGGTAACACGGCTGTGAGGATAGGCCGTGTGCCTCACACGGTCACTAGACACACCCATGCGTCAAGGCCGTGCAAAAATAGGGCATACCTACTGACTTGCACCACACGGCCAAGGACACGCCCGAGTGCCAGGCCGTGTAAAAATTAGGGAGGCTACTAACTTGGGTCACACGGCCGACCACACGCTCGTGTGCCAGTCCATGTGCCACAGATGGCCAGTAAACATGCTCGTATGTCTAGGCCATGCCAATCCTATAGGCTGTACTGACTTAATTATCTAAGGTACAAGGGTCACACGGTCGTATCACACGCCCGTGTGCTCAGACCGTGCGGCACGAAAATAGGCTTGGTTTAAGCCATTTTTCCCACACAATCCTCTTGTATCTACAAGCATCAATTTGCACTAAATTCATATTCAAAATGAGCAGCAAATTTAGCCTATACAATGCATATTTAAACCATTTCACAACCAACCAATTCTATGCCATTTTGTACCATAAAGCATGAACCAAAATAAACCAATTTATACCTCTTCAATACTTACCAATTTCTCAACAGTCAAACATCATAAATGCCAAATATCATTCATCAAATTTACCATATTCAAGACATGTCATATAAAGCTTTCATACTAAGTCAACCATTTCTAACTTAAGTCATATCACATAGCTTGATCAAGTACGAAAAATTTATATCAAAGTCATTAACATAAGTGACCATATGATTCAACCTATAAACTAGCCTATATATGTCATATTTACATCATTTACATTAGTTCCAAAAGTACCAAAAGATCGTCTGGATAGTGTGATAGCAATCTCCAACCTCATCCGAATCAAGCTAGCTTCCGAAATCTATAAAACACGAAAAAAAAAAGGAGTAAGCTTAAAAGCTGAGTAAGCCCGTATAATATAGAAACAAACTTACCAATTTAACATTTAAGCATTAAAGCAATTAAAACCAACTCATTTGTTCACAAAGCCTATTTACATCACTATTCATAAGTTAGTCATCTCACATCCATATATTCATTCATTCACAAGGATGAGACCAACATATATACATTCACTTAAAATCCAAAATGACTCTCAATTCATGTAACTCAAGTATCATTGTGACCATATTAATCATAAATCTCATGTATCATGTTAGCTATATAATTCATCTAATATATATATATAGTTCATGTAACATATAATTCATATAAATCATAGAACCTTATAGCATACAGTCCATGTAAATCTTATAATTCATGTAACATGTAATTCATGTAAGATATAGAGTTCATGTAACATATACTTTCTATTTCATGTCAGTATAATGCCTATTGAACCTTCGGAAACATCGAGGGATACCCGGGGGATACACACTAAGTGTATAAATTGGAAATTTGTCAATTAATCATCATATATGCTCTTTCGAGCCATCATCAGTATGCTTCTCCTAAGCCGGTAACAGTAAGCTGCGTAGTGCTGAAACGGTAAGCCCCGAAGGACTGAAACGGTAAGCTCCAAAGAGCTGAACAGTAAACTCATAAGAGCTAAAACGGTAAGCTCATACAACCTGTGGTGAGTCCACAACAAATGCCAAAGCTCGACCAAACGGTAAACCTAGTGACATGTCACTCGTATCCTACGAGTTTTTACAGTTCAAACAGGACTCGATAATTAATTTGAGCATATAACCAATAGGCATTTCAATTCAATAATTCATTTACATATTCATACAATATTCAAAATAAAAATTTTAATTATAAATATAAGTTCGATTCTAATTATATGAACTTACCTCGTATTAGCTCGTATGTCCAACGTCTACTCGTTTACCTTCCGTTTTTCCCGATCAAGTTCCGGTATTTGTTTATCTTGATCTATATGTTATCAAATTCAATATTTTCAGTATTTATTTATTTCAATTTACTCTAATTCACATATATGGCAATTTACACATTTACCCCAATACATTTGACTACTTCATAATTTAATCTTTTTTAACTAAAATGGCAAATTTTCACAATTAGGCCAAAGCCCACCTTATCCAAATTTCATATAGCCTCTAATCAGCCCATATTTTTATTTGTTTCACACTTTTAACTACAATATCTCTATCTTTTTCAATTTAATCTCGAATACTCATTTTTATCAAAAATCACTTTATAAAACTTGTATATCTATTAACAACCATCAATAATCTATCAAGAAACATCAAAATATACATGTATTCAGCAATGACTTATTTCAAAATCATTAATAATTTCAGAAATTGTGGTACGGGCTCGCTATATCAAATTACAACGAGCTCAAAAACATAGAAATTATTAAAAATCGAATAAAAACCGCACCTTAATTGATAGAATTGAAAGTGCCAAATGTAGAACCCTATTTCATCTATTTTTCTTTCTCAAATTCGGTGTATGCACGAAGATGAAGCATAAAATGTTTTGTTTTACTTTAATAATTCATTAATTAGCCATTTACAAAATTAACCTTTAAACAACCATATAGAAATCATTTAAACATGTCCACTACCGTCCATTAACATTAATGAAGGCTTAATTTCAATGAAAGGACTTCCATCATTAAAACCATAGTCATTTGAGTCATTTTGCTAATAGTACTCATACTTTTCGCGTTATGCGATTTAGTATTTTTTACCAAATTAGCCATTTATTCGGTAAAATTTCTTAACGAAAATTTTATACTATCATTCTATCATGCTGTAAAACTCATTAAAATAATAAAATAAAATATTTTGACTCGGTTAAGTGGTCCCAAAACCACTTGTTCTGATCTGACTCAAAAATGGGTTGTTACGATGACTTTCCAAAATATGAAAACTTTCTTAGTGTCTCAAAAGTTTCAAAAGTTCTCGATTTAGTCCCTAATCACCTTCAATGCATGATTTGGGCCTCGCAAGCCCAAAAAAGGACATTATGAATATATTTTAAAAGTTATGAATTTAAATGGAAATTCATGCCCCGGTTTTATGTGCTTATGTATGGTTAAGTCCAGTAGTACCTCGTACCCGTTCCGACATTGGACACAGGTTAGGGGTGTTACATTTTCCTTCTTCAAAAACTGGCAGAGAACCAGGAAAGATGACAACATGCTTATTTTTTTTTTAAATTTACTAAATTATTTAAATACAATTATACCCTTTAAAACTTAAGCGCAATGCTAAAAATAGTCCCTATGTTTCGCTACTTGGTCACTTTGGCCCTTTATGTTTTTTTTGAGCACTTTAACACCTAACCGTTTTTTGGTCAAATTGATTTATTTTTAACAGATATGTTGATGGGCCATTAGCTGACTAATTCTCAATATTAATCGCTAACATGGCAGTCCAAATATAATTAAATGTTGACGTGACACTATTTTGTCTTATATGCCACATCAGTAAATGATTTCAAAATTATTTTTAAAAAAATAAAAAAAACCCTAATTTCTTCTCCCCAACTCTCTGTTTCTTTCCTACATTTCTAGTTGCCTACCATATTTCAAACCAAAAAAAAAAAAAAAACCCACCATCTTTCTTCTTCAATCAAATATTAAAAAAAATCGCACAAAATATTTTGAAAATAAAAACCCATAATGGGAAGAACAAAGATATGGGGAATATTCAAAAGGCTACTAAATAAAGAATCATGGAGGTGGAAGTAAGTTTTACGGTCAGCTTTCAAGTGGAAGAGACTAAACATTCATAACTTTTCTTTCATTGACAATTTGCTTTTCAAAATCGCTTCTATTTTTGAAGCAATTTTCTTACTTTCTATTCTTTGTTTCTTCTATCTTTGTTGTATATATATCTATCTCTGGGTTCTTTTTTGGCATTTTCTTTCAGGTTCAAATCTAGGAAAATAAAGATTTAATATGGGTTCTTTTTTGGCATTTCCTCTTGGGTTCAGATCTGAGAAAATAAAGATTTAATATCAATGGCTATTACAATAAGAAGGAAGAAAATAAGTTTTATGGAATAAGATATGGGTTTTTTATTCTTTTGTTCTTTCTTTGTGTTTTAGATTGTTGGGTTTGATTTGAGTTTTTGAGATGTTGATGGGGATGATATGGGTTTGGGTTTTAGATCGTCGACCTGACTTTTTTTGAATGGAGTACTGGCTCGCGAGAGCAACTCCGTCAAGGTCTGAGCGCCTCACACAATGATGATGATTAACGATAGAAAAAGTTGAATTGTTTATTTTTATTGATTTAGTTGTTTGGAAAATAAGTAAAGGAAATGAGAATTAAGTTTCATTTATTTGCAGATTTGGGGGTTTTCATTGGCTATGGGGTTTAATAGATCTAAATTTTCTTTATTGGATAAGTAATTACTTTTGTAAACAACAATAGAGGTAATGAACACAGAACTTATCTCTTGGCCATGACTTCCTTTATACCAAACCAAAAATAATAAGGGTTTATGCTTGTCTTATACGGTCTTTTAAATTTTGAATTAAGTGTAAGAATTTTAAGAATGGGTTCCATTAATACAATAAACAATGGAGAAGAAGAAATAGTGGTGATTATGATGATTTTAAAATAATTTTAATAATTTTAAGAACAAGATTCAAAACCCCAGAAAAGGATTAAGAAGGCTTTTGAAGGGAACAAGGATGATGATGATGAGGAACAGTGATAATGATGATGATGATGATGATTTTAAAATAATTTTAATATTTTTTAAAATAATTTTAAAATTATTTACTGATATGACATATAAGACAAAATAGTGTCACGTCAACATTTAATTACATTTGGACTGCCACGTTAGTGGTTAATATTGATCGCTAGTCAACTAACGGCCATGTCAACATGTCCGTCAAAAATAGATCAATTTGACCAAAAAAAAGGTTAGGTGTAAAAGTGCTCCATAAAAAAAATAAAGGGCCAAAATGACCAAATAGTTAAATGTTAAGGGCTATTTTTTGCATTATGCCTAAACTTAATCCAATTTCGTGAAATGCCTTGTCCCAACCATCCACTTAAACTCCACATGTTCTAATTACAACCTAATTCCATCAACTCAAATTTCTTTAATCATTTAACACCTTTAACTATTAGTAATCAACTTTTGAAATATTTACGATTTAATCATTTTTACTAAATTAACTATCTAAATGATAAAACTTCTAAACAAAAATTTAATACAATCCTGTAATAATTCTGTAAATAGTAAATAAATAATAACTACTGGCTTATTGGCCCAAATTGGGGTCCTAAAACCACTATTTCCAACACCACTGAAAAAAGGTTGTTACACTATTCTTGTGTGCATGACACCATACTGACGCTGATCCTTGATCCAACACGATCTAGCTTGGTCCCTCCTCGAGTTCTTTATCCCGCAAATCCTATAACCATAGGTCAAAACCCTTGTATGTTCGAATTAGCTTAGGGAGTTTCTTTACTGCATTCACAGTAATAGACCTCATCTTGCAGGGGGTTTCAAATAGAAAAGAACCAAACACACTACTCCCTGTTTTGTTTTGATGATCCCGCTTGATTAAAGGTGTCGGACTTCTATTTAACCATCTTTCTATCTTTAATGGTAGGGTGATTACTAGGCGATCTTTACCTGGTTAGCTTATGACCCTTTTTGACTAGCTATGGTGGGTTTTAGCTGATTTATAATCCTTGCGAATTCTCATCTCTTTCACAATTTGGCTTTTTTATTTTTTTCATCTCAATTCCTTCCATGTTTATCATTTTTGAATTTATCTTAGCTCATGACCATGCCATAAATCTGGCAGATGAATTAACATTCTACTGATACGGCCTTCTAGAAAAGGACCACACTACACAGGCAACTTTATCTTTGTTTCATCCCTTCTACTCCTACCCTACACTCGGGTTACAATGTTGTTTGGGTTACTCCCTTGTAATCTGCCCTATATACTAATCCTTACTTTTGAATATGTGAAGGGTCCAATCGCATTGGACCATTTTGAACTATGGCTTCCAACAAACTGTTTCCTAAGCCATCAAAGCACATTCCCATGGTAGGCGATGGGAGAGTAGTCAGCTACCAGCCCCTCTCATTCTCGGCATGTTTGATGATTAAAAGAAAAAGGCAGAGAAAAAAATTACCTTGAGAAAGCCTTCAACTAGTTCCAGTTTCAAAAATGTTAAGTGTGAATTCTAGGGTTTCAAAAGGCCCCCTTTCTTAAAGAAAAATTTTCCCCATGTTATGACGATTCGAATAATCAAGAGGTCCTAACGATCAGATTTATGTAAGCACGATCCACCTGTACACGTGGCAAAACACACATCAGATCCCAACAACTACTGCGTACTCCACAAGCCGCAATAAATGTGAAATGATAGCCCTAAGGAGCACCACTTTGTAGCACTCCTTAGGCCCACTAGGGGGACTAGATTGTTATATGTTAGAAATCATCGACTAGAATTCCAGATAAGATCTTGGTCACCTACCCGTAACCTGAATAGGTCCTACCAGTCAATTAAGAGCGAGGCGAACCGCGAGAGGATAGCAAGAGGAGTTCACAGACCTAGCTCGCAAAGCGAGCTAAGGGATCCAGCTCGCACAAACCAAGGGGGAGTCGTAGTCTCAGTCCGTATATACTCAAGGAGCTCTCAAAAAGGAGACCATGTGGTTTGCAAGCAACCCAATGTGAAACACGTGTCCAGTAGGCTTGCAGCCCATATAGAATGTTAGTCCCTAGGAATAGAGGGGAGTGCGTGCACTATAGGCAACCCAAGGAGAAACACGTGTCCAGCAGGCCTGGAGCGCACTCAGAATGTCAATCCTAGGAATGATGGGGTCAAGACAAAAAAATGGGGTCAGGCCATAAGCTGTGATAGCATAAATACCCGAATGCTCCTGTTGATAGGATACGAGACAAAATTACTCAACACTTACCTTATTGAGGCTTTGTCTCTCTACCTTCAACTTCTCTTACAAAACTTGTCCAAATTTGGGCTAAATTTTGAGAAGTTGTTGGTGGAAATAAGTTCTAGTGATAACTTTCTAAGTTATTACAACAAATCAAAGTGGGTATTAAGATTTTTTCTAAAGATTTGGGGAAAATGGTGAAGAAAAGAAAGGAGAAAATTTTCTCTTCTTCCATGGTGACAAGCTACAACAAGGCTGAGTGGGAGTGTTTACCCGCTATTTTTTTTCTCAATTTAAAACACTAAAATAAACCCAAGTCAAAGTTGGTCCTCATAGACATTGCTAGTCATTTTGTGACTAATCAAAATTATGTTGATAAGTGATTAATATTTATTTATAATAATTATAATTAATTGATATTTAATTATGTATAAATAAATTTATTAGTATTTATTCATAAATTTACAATTTTTTACTTTATTTAATGATGACATCTTGTTAGTATTCATTGAGGCTTATGCTTGCATCAGATTTCTAATGATGTATTATTTATTGATACATTGACGATACATCAAATATTATTCTTAAAATAAAATAAAAATGAAAATTTTTAAGGTGGAAAGAGATTTAACTTATTTTATACAAATGAAATTGTTTTATAAATCAGAATTTCCTCTGACATTATTGGGCATCCCCATTAGGGCACAGATACACCGTCGTTGATGTCAACAGCTACATGGAAAAACAACACATTTCTTTCTCAAATTGCAATGAGTATTAAGGATATTTTAAATCAGCCACCCAGCATTATTTAAACACAGTAACGTGCGCTCAATCAGAAAATATTTCACGCATAAAAGTACATATAGATATATACAAATATATAATATGGAAAGAAATTCTGGTCAGATAGAAGCTATTTCTAAGACTTCCTCTTGGTTTATTTAGATTCAAGACCGCAATCACCATGAATTTGTCCGGACGCAAATGCAAATCACCTGACCTGAAATGCAAAGGCATCTTTCCCTCAGTATGTCATTTCCATAGAAACGATATCGACAACCTGGAAATGCAACAAAAGTGTGTTGAATATATTTCAAAGATTAACGCTATAATACACCAGAGATAAATCTGCTGAAAGGTGCTATGGATTCGGCTGTGATCACTAGAGAGACTGCTGTGCGCCAGGTTTAAAAAAACGCCACAAGTTAGGTTAACACAGGAAATTTCTTCATGAGTGTCACCTATGGCTCAGTACTAGCCTGATACAAGTGTAAGAACCGTTACAAGATTGATAATATAAATGCCTGAGTAATAATATAAATGCAAACAAAAAATACAAAGCAAACATGATGACTGACCTACAAAGATGAAATGCTGTGGATAGATGCAATTTGCCGAAATAACTTTTCGTAATTCAATTAGAAAGGGAACTTACAGCACGCAAAGCATGGGAAGGGCTAATACTTAGAGGGTTATCTCCACGGGTCCCCGCATTATGTTGGTTGTCTAGCTCTGTAATGGAGGATCCAGCTGAATGATGTGACAAATATGCTTGGTTTTTTCTACTATTTTCAGTGGTGTCTGTTATAAGTAACTAAATGATAGTTAAAGATAGTTATTCAAGTGAGTTAGCTATGGCAGTTAGGCTATAGTTAGTAGCTACACTCGTGTGTGTATTAAATACTGAGTCTGTATCTCTTCAAGAGGTATCTTTACGTAAATAATAATGAAGTGTTTCTTCCTTTTGGCTCTTTGCTGTTCTTAACAGTGTCCAGATGCTCCATCATTTGAGACACACTAGAGTCTTTCACAGTTCAATATTTCTCAAAGCATGATACGGTTAAACTCAATGAAAATAATTACCTCCTATGGAAGCATCAGCTTTTGCTGATTCTTGAAGGTTATGATCTGGAGGGGTTTGTTCTTGGTACAATCCCTGCTCCTTCTCCTTTGATACATGGGACTAATGGTCAACTAGTTGCGAATCCTGTGTTCTTGGTACATAAGAAGCAAGATAAGTTCTTGGCTTCCTGGTTATTATCTACAGTCTCGGATGAGATTTTGATGCATCTCACGTCTACCAAAACAAGTTTTGAAGTTTGGACGTTAATTGAACAACGATTTGGTGCTAAATCCAACCTCAAGGGGTTTAGTACGCGGCACAATTTATATTCTCTCAAGAAGTCCAATCTTTCTGTCAAAGAATACCTGTCCAAGGCAGAGCAGTTAAGTGATAATCTCACCTCTGCTGGTAGTATGGTTACTGAACAAGAACAGGTCAACATCATCTTGGCTACTTACCTCTTGAGTATGAATCTATTCAAATTATGGCATCAGCAACATTCATCTCTCATGATTTGTTGACTGAATTACTTCTTGACTGTGAAGCTCGACAATTAGCCTTATTAACTGATGTTCCTTTACAAGCTAATCTGGCTTCTACCCAAGAGTCTTTAGGAAGCTCCAAACAAGCTGTGAATTCAGATAAGAATTTCAGGCGTGGCTAAAAAGGTCATGGTAAAGGATGGTCACGTGGCAGAACTCGAGGCTCTAGTAGAGGTTGGTCTCGCTTTCGACCATAGTGTCAACTATGTGGGAAGATTAGGCATACGGTCCAAACATGTTATTATCGGTTCGATGAAAACTTTTCTAGTGTTGAACAAGATAATTCGATGTCTACCAACTGTCATCAACTCACTACTCAGTGTGGCTCTCATTGTTGTGGATCGATGTCCCAACCTCGTCTTTATCTTCAGCAAGCATCCTCTCGAGCTCACTCTCCCTCTGTGTCTGATCACACTTGGTATCCAGATTCTGGAGCAACCAATCATGTTACTCCTGATGTAACGTAATTGGCAAATGTTTCTCCCTACACAGGTACCAGTCAAATTTCTATGGGAAATGGTGAGTCCGTTTCTATTGCTAATGTTGGCTTTTCTTCACTCTTGACTGATTCTAAGATTTTACATCTCAAGAATGTTCTGCATGTACCTACAGTGTGTAAAAATTTGCTGTCTGTAGGACAGTTTGCAAGGGACAATGCGGTATACTTTGAATTTTACCCTCTTATGTGTTTTGTGAAGGACATACAGACAAGGAAAATTCTATTGGAGGGCCACATACATAATGGACTCTACAAGTTTGATATTTCTCGAAGGGTTAGTGATTCACCGGCTATACGAGCTCCTCTTCTTTACAATGTCCAAGCTTCTTCCTCTCTAGCATTGTGGCACAATAGGCTTGGTCACCCCTGTCGTAATACATTATCACTTGTTATGCGAGCTTGTAATTTCTCTTTTAAACAAAGCAAGTTACCTACTATATGTACATCCTGTCAATTGGGAAAATCACACAAGTTACCTTTTGCTTCATCCAAGACTGTGTATTCTTCTCCTTTTGAATTGATGGTGTCTGATGTTTGGGGACCAGCACATATGCAGTCTAGTGGTTTTTCTTACTATGTTTCATTTGTCGACATGCACTGTAGATACATGTGGTTATATTTTCTTAAGACCAAGGCTGAGGTTTTTCAGTGTTTTGTTCATTTAATCAGCTGGTTAAGACTCAATTTGGCAGTACAATAAAAATGTTTCAAAGTGACGGGAGGTGAATGTTTGTCCTTGTTCAAAGAGCTTTCTAAGCTTAGCATACAGCATAGAGTCACTTGTCCACACACCTCCGAACAGAATGGGTTAGCTGAAAGGAGACATCGACAGGTGGTAGAAATGGGGTTAACTATTTTGGCTGAATCATCTATGCCTTGCAATACTAGTCAGCAGCGTTTGCTCATGCTGCTCATCTGATCAACAGATTGCCTACATCAGTTTTACACAACATCAGTCCTTATGAAGTATTGTACAAGTCTGCACCTCATTACTCTCAGCTAAGGGTTTTTGGATGAGCGTGTTTTCCCTATTTTAGACCTTTTCAGCAACATAAACTGCAGTTCAGGTCTAAGAAATATGTTTTTATTGGGTTTAGTTGCAACCAGAAAGGGTTCAGATGTCTTGCTGAAGATGGTCACATATTTGTTTCTCGTCATGTCAGTTTTGATGAGACTTGTTTTCCTTTCAAGACCGGCTTCCTTGCTTAACCATCATTAGATTCTACAAGCTCCATGCACCATAGGTCTCAAGTTCCTGTAGTTCTCCTGACAGTACCTACCACTATTCCTACCTCTTCAACTACGAGGACTGTTGATAATTGTTGTGTGTCACCTATTCTTCAGACTAGTTCAAGCCCAAGGTCTACTCATGGCTCACTCTCTATTCGAGATTGCCCGATAGAAGCTCTCCCAATCAGTCTGCAGCTTCTTCTAGGCAGTCTTCTCCAGTTAATTGTCACCTTATGCTCACTAGGTCCAAATGTGGAATTTTCAAGCCAAAGGTGTTTTCTACTATGGTGACTGAAAGGGAACCCTCCTCCATTATAGAAGCCTTACTGAGTCCTGAATGGGCTACTGTTGCAAAGGCCGAATATACTACCTTGATGTCTAATCACACGTGGGACCTCATGCCTCTCCCTGCAGGGCGTCGAGCGGTTGGTTGCAAATGGATTTTTAAGATAAAAAGAAATGTTGATGGGTCAATTGCTCAGTTCAAAGGGAGATTGGTGGTCAAAGGCTACCTACAGGAAGCGGGCATTGACTTCTAGGAGACCTTCAGTCCTATGGTCAAGCCAACAACGATCAGGGTTGTGCTAGCTGTAACGCCCCCATGCTTAAGACCGTCGCCGAAGTCAAGCTTGAGGTGTTACTGAACATAATTTACCATTGTAAGAACTTTGAATCCTTTATTTCTAGATTCGCAACATGCTGTCTATCTGCATCACGGTTACAAAAAAAATCATATCTCAAGTTACGAAACTTGAAATCAAGATCCATAAATTTTCCCTGAAACTAGACCCATATATCTATCTACTAATTTTTTTCTAGAATTTTTGGCTAGGCCAATTAGTACAGTTTATTAGTTAAAGTCACCCCTATTTCAGAACTCGACTGCACTGACCTCTACTTACCTCAAACTACTTTTCTCCCTGTAAAAAATTCATATGACTATGCTATTTATTTCTCTTAAAACTAGACTCAATAAGGATTCTGAAAATATGAAGTACACCTCCTAATTAGTTTTTTGAAAATTATGGTGAATTTTTAAATTCAGAACAGAGGATCACAAAGTCAGTCTAAAGTAGTCTCACTCAAATGTAAATAACTCATAATATACAAATCTTTTGCTTACTATATTTCTTTTAAGTAAAATAGACTCATTAAGCTTCAATTTCATACTTCATTCACTTTTTAAATCCATTCCTACTATTTTTAATGATTTTTCAAAATCACGTCATTTTTGCTGCTTGAATCTGTTTTAAGCTACTTTCTTATTTTTCTTGGTTTTCATGTAATAGTTACGACTCAAGCATACATACCACTAATCATGTATATCATCAGCCATTCCATTAGCAAATATTTACACACCATTCTTTGAACATATCATACAAAAAAAAAAAAAAAACCAAGTCCCTATACATGCCATACATGAAACAAAACGTCTAACTATACCAAAGTGATTCCTTCGATAGTGTGATCAGATCTCCGACGTTTCCTTCGATCCCCGAGTGGCTTGACAAGAACTATAAGAAGAAGGAAATAAAGAGAGTAAGCACTAGGCTTAGTAAGTTTACAAGCAAATAAATCACAACATTCAACACAAGGAATAATTATGCATAATTTCATCTAGCATCATAAACTTTCTTTACATCTCATTTTCTACCTTCTTCTTTATTCACTTACCTTCTTTCTTACCTGACCTTTCATTATTCATAAATACAATCTACCTTTCCTTTGCTGATAATTCACTATAATTTAATTTGTACAATGGCCAGTTGAACCGCTCAGAATACTAAGGATACTAGGGTCTTTCCTGTCTAACAATATCCTGCCAATGCCATGTCCTTGACATGGACTTACATGAAATATTCCTATCTCCAATGCCATATATCTAATATGGGCTTACATGGCTCATTCCTGTCTCCAAAGCCATATATCTAATATGGACTTACCTCGCTCATTCCTGTCCTGTTGACCCCAAATGTCATGACATTTTGTATCCTAACACTCCTAAGGTTCAAAAGTTGAGAGCAAAAGAACAAAAAGAAAAGAGTGAAAAAGAAAAAGAAAAGGAAATTTTAAAAAAAGAAAAGCAAGAGGAAAAAACGAGAGAAAAGAATAAAAATGGCGAAATAAAAAATGAGAGAAGAAAAAGAAAGAAAAGATGAAAAAGATGAAAAAGAGATTGAAAAATTAAGTGTTTATGCAAAAGAGAGGGAGATTCGAAAGTCTTTGTTGTTGAAATAGTCGATGCTTGTAGTCATGTACAAGGAAAATTTCTTTAATGCTAGCGACTTAGATGACAACCTTCCTTCTTCGATTGTTTCTTTGTTATAGGATTTCAAAGATGTATTTTCAGAAGACGTCCTTAGTGGTTTACCACCTATTCGAGGGATCGAGAATCAAATTTACTTCATACCCAGAGCTACAATTCCAAACCATCCAACCTATCAAAGTAACCCCGAAGAAACTAAGGAACTTCAAAGGCAAATAGCCGAGTTGATAGAGAAGGGGTACATTCTAGAGAGCTTAAGTCCTTAGGCCATACCTGTGCTCCTAGTGCCCAAAAAGGATGGAACTTTGCGCATGTGCATAGATTGCTGAACAATCAACAAGATCAAAATCAAGTATAGGCATCCAATTCAGCACTTTGATGACATGTTAGACAAACTAACTGGTGCACAACTCTTTTCCAAAATAGATCTTAAAAGCAGATATCATCAGATCCAAATGCGAGAAGGAGATGAGTGGAAAACAACGTTTAAAACAAAGCATGGTTTGTACGAGTGGTTGGTTATGCCTTTCGGCTTAACTAACACACTGAGCACTTTTATGCATTTGATGAATTATGTGTTGTGTGCTTTCATTGGTAAATTCAATGGAATTTATTTTGATGACATATTGATCTATAGTAAGTCTTTAGAAGATCATGTGTTTCACTTGAAATCTATTTTGGAAGTATTGCATAACGAAACTTTGCATGCTAACCTTAAGAAATGTTTATTTTGTACTAACAAGGGTTGTTTTCCTAGGATTCGTAGTTAGCTTGGAAGGACTCGAAGTTGATCAAGATAAAGTGAAGGTGATTAGAGAATGGCCACGACCTACAACCATAAGCCAAGTAAGAAGTTTCCATGGCTTGGCAAGCTCCTATAGATAGTTTGTTCCTAACTTCAACACCATGGCTACTCCATTGACAGGTATCATTAAGAAAAATTCTACTTTTTAATGGAGTGAGGAACAAGAAAAGTCTTTTAATTTAATTAAATATTGTTTGACAAATGATTATTTACTTTCCTTGCCTGATTTTAACAAAACGTTCGAGATTGAGTGTGATGCCTCAAGTATAGGTATTGGAGCCATGCTAACTCAAGATGGGCGTCCCATAGCTTATTTTAGTGAGAAGCTAAATGGTGCCACCCTCAATTACCCAACCTACGATAAGGAAATGTATGCACAGATCCAAGCATTGGAAACGTGACAGCAGTACTTGTGGCCCAAAGAATTTGTTATTCATATTGATCAAGAGGCGTTGAAACACCTTAGGGTCAAAACAAGTTAAACAAGAGACACACCAAGTGGGTGGAGTTCCTTGAGCCCTTTTTGTATGTAATCAAATATAAAAAAGGTAAAGAAAATGTCGTAGTAGATACGCTGTCGAGGAGGTATGCACTTCTTAACCATTTAGATTCGAAATTACTTGGTTTTGCACATTTGAAAGAACTTTATGAAAATGATTCTGATTTTGGTGAATTGTATAAGGCTTGTGAACATGGAGCCTTTGAAAAGTTTTATGGACATGATGATTACCTTTTTCGAGAAGGTAAGCTTTGCATTCCTCAAGGATCTGTTTGGGATGTGTTGGTGAACAAGGCACATAGCGGAAACCTCATAGTGCATTTTGGAGTCACAAAGACATTGGCCATGCTCCACGAGCATTTCTTTTGGCCAATGATGAAATGTGACTTGGAGAGAGTGTGCAATCGATACATAGCTTGTAAAAAGGTAAGCCACGAATCAAACCACATGGATTGTACACGCCCTTGCCTATTCTCGAGGAGACTTGAGTTGATATCTCGATGGATTTTATCCTAGTTCTTCATAGAACTAAAAGTGGAAAAGATTCGATATTTTTAGTGGTTGATTGATTTTCCAAAATGGTACATTTTATTGCTTGTAATAAAAATGATGATGCATTACATATTGCAAAATTTTTTTAGAAAAGTCATGCGTTTGTATGGAGTTCCGAGGACTATGTGTCCAATTGAGATGCAAAGTTCCTTAGCCACTTTTGGAGAACATTGTGGGGAAAACTTGGCATAGAACTATTGTTTTCTATGATGTGCCACCCGTAAACAGATGGACAAACCGTGGTGAACTGAGTTTTGTCAACCTTATTGAGAGTGATTATAAGGAAGAATCTCAAAACATGGGAAGAGTGCCGTACATTAAGTTTGCCTATAACCGATCTAAACATCCAGCAACTAAACATTCTCCCTTTGAAATTGTTTATGGTCTTAATCCTTTAATATCCATTGATTTGATTCCTTTACCTAATGATCAACTTCTGCATGTAGATGCCAAATGGAAGCCCAAGTACGTGAAACAACTACACCAATATGTGACGAAGCTTATTTAGGAAAGAACCGAACAATATGCGCACAAAGCCAATAAGGGAAGAAAATGTATAATCTTTGAACCCAAACATTGGGTTTGGGTACATATGAGAAAAGAAAGGTTTCCAGCCCAACGAAGGTCCAAATTGCTACCGAGAGGCGATGGTCCTTTTTAAGTATTTGAAAGGATCAATGACAATTTATACAAACTCAACCTTTAAGGTGAATACAACGTAAGTGTAGGTTTTAATGTATCTAACCTTTCTAATTATGTTGTAGGCGATGATTTGGGGAAAAATTGCTTTGAAGGGGGAGGGGATGATGTGATCATGGTCCAAGACTCAACCAAGGCTGCCAAAGAACCCATGAAGCTACAATTGGGGCCGATTACTCGTGCTCGAGCTAAGAGGTTCAAGGAAGCTATTACGAGCCTAATTGATCGAATTTAGGGTGAAGCTGTTGTAGGGTTTATTGATCAATCATAGGCATGCACTCCATGCATGCCATGCAACTTGCTTCAAGCTCAATTTTAGCTCAATTTAACTTATGAATTTATCTACTGGAATAAATAAATATATTCAATTTTAGTTATTTAGTTAAATTAGTTTGAGTCTTAATTATGTCATAATTTGAACATCATTAATATGAGTTTTAATTAAGCCATAATCTGAACATCTTTAATAAGGATTTTTAATTATGTCATAGTTTAGGACATCTTAAATATATGTTTTAAATATGTCTTAGTTTAGACGTCTTTGATACAAGTCTTTAGTTTAGACCAATTAAATTGTGTTTAAGCTATGTTTAATGTGTCTGTAAGGTGTTAATGAAGGGCATTTAAGAGGGGAACATGCATTTGGACGTGCATGCATGGGGGAGCTGCTGGTTGCTCTCTTCCAAGCAACCTTTCTTGGATTGTAATGAACACAAGTGTTTTCACACTTGTCCAATCAGTAGGTTGCTATGTTCACACCAAGTGACCATCGAATTTGAGTTTTCACAACTTGAAGGCTATTCGTGTGCCCTATGCACATTAAAAGAGAGATTACACATCCGGCTTCCCAAGAAGGCATCAGCCATGTTCACACCATCCAAAAATCGTTCATCTACTTGAACCATCAGCTCAAATTAAAGGCTACACAATTTTGGTTGTTTAGGGAGTGTAAATGACTTAGTTGTCGGTGTCACCTATGCATAGGAATCTTCAAGAGTCTTGTCGGATAGGTCAATAGTTATTTAGCTTAATTAAACTGAATTAAATCAGTCCATTTGGCTGGACCTTTGTAGATCTCTAAATACTAAGCTAAAATCTTGTATTTCAAACTTTTTAAACCTTTGATGAATTTTAGATCTATTTGTGAGTTATTCAACTCACTTTGTTCTTTTGAGACTCAAATTGACTTATCTAGCTAAGTTTAGTGGCATCAATCTGATTCCTTTTGTGAACTTATCACTTTAACAAGTGTGCCATTTAAATTATACCGTTTGGTTCCTATCTCTAATAAATAGTGGGTCACAGTTTAATCTATTAACCATTTCCACCTTAAGAGCTATCATAAGAATTATGTCAATATTCCTTCTAATATTGGTTCATTCTTTAGCTTTTAAGTCTGTACTTCATCTGACCATCCGCCATACAAGTTAAATAACTCCTTGCCAAACACAACTTTGTCCATCTTTCAGCCATAGTTCGAACTAAATCGGATACTACTTGATTTTGAGATCGAGAACACAAGTGACTAACCAATGAATACGAGATCGCATCATCTCTTCACTTGCATGGTATGATTTTTTATTCTATTTTTAATGATTTTATATTTTCAGGATCGTTGTAGCTTAATCTAGCTAGCCTAGGGGCTAATTTGCAAATCTGTTAAAGGATTAGGGTTTTACCATGAACTTTTTTACATGATTCTTGATGTTTAATGAAAGATTATGAGTCATTGTTGTTAAATAAACAAGTTTTGTAAAGTGATTTTTGATGAAATTATCATTTAAGGACTTATTTGTAAAAGTAGTAAAATATCATGGTAAATTTGTGAAATGATGGCTTGTATGAGTTGATATGAGTCCCTAGGCAAATCGGCTAGCATGAAATAAGGATGAAATTGCATAAATTTCCATTTACAAGCTTAAGGATTATATTGTGAAGAAGATAAAATATTAAGGGTAAAAGTGTAAATTTGCAAAAGTATGAATTTTGGACTAAATTGAATAGTATGAATATTAAATTGATTGAATTTTCTTTATTTAGATCAAGATAAACCTCTTACGAATGTAGATTAAGGAAAAGCTAAAGCTTCAGATTAGTAGATTTTGTTTTGACATCTTTGTAATCGAGGTAAGTTCGTATGTTTAAATAAAATTTTAATTTTGTTTTGATATATATGTTATTTTGTTATTTATAATGTAAATGAGTAATGGAAATCCAACTACGTTACAACAATTATCGAGCCCCATTTGAACCTTAGAAATATATAGGATACAAATGACATGTCATTAGGGTTACCATGTTTTGAGTGTTGGTCTTGAATGTCCTACTGATGGCTGAGTTCTGGCATTTGTTGCAGATAATCATCAGCTTGTGTGAGCGGCATCGTGTAGCTTACATTCCGACCGTTAACTTATGTGAATAGACCCATTTTATAGCTCGAATGAGCAACGATGTAAAGGAAAAGGAGAATAAATGGTTTCAACCATATGTTTAGCACACTTTTTGTGAGTTTTCCTATGTATCATATATTATTCTAAGTGGTTCAATGGGCATGAAAAGGGAAATAATGAAAAATGTTCCAATGGCTATGTTATGAACCTATGGAAATGTATGAAACGTTAATGATCTATGAATGTATATTTATGTTTATGGAAAGAATGAATTCAATGGCATTATGTTCATGTGAATTTACCTTACCATGTGATAATTCAAGTGAATTATGTATTAATGTACTAACAATTATTGATGATGATGCTTAGGCTTGTGCCAAGTTATTAGTTGGATTGTATCATGTTTAATTTTAAAGTTATGCATTGAAATGGTAAGTTATGTTCATTATACGAACTTACTAAGCATTATATGCTTATGTACTTTTCTTTCCTATGTTTTTTAGATTATCAGAAGCTTGGAAGCTCGTTGGAGACCTATCACACTATCCAACGATTATTTCGATAGTTTTTGATGTTTTGGCTAAGGTTATAATGGCATGTATAGGTGGATTTATGTTTAAAGTTTGGGTTGAATGCTAATGGTTGATTTTGGTATGTATTTGTGATTATGGTTGGTACATTTTTTATACTTATGGCATCTTGTTGATGTTTGATAATATGGTTAAGTTCATACATGTTTTAATGACCAAATTGGTAAGTGATGGTATGTTTGCAATGTGGCCAAGTTAGGTTATGTTTTGAGATAGATATAAGCTAGATGTGTTTGTATGAATTATGGTCAATTATGCAATAGTTTAGGTATGTTAGTTTGATTGTGATTGAGGTGCCTTATTGGCATATTGGTTGGATCGATTAATGGCATAGTGAATTAGTCATTTTATGCATGTTTGGGTATGTTTTGATGCCTTGGTCATATGTGTAAATTCTGTTTAGGTACATACTTGAAGTGAGTGAAAGAAGTGGCTTGATTTTGGCTAATTTATTGTCCACACAGCCTAAGACACGGGCATGTGCCTTAGCCATATGTGACACATGGCCATACGACATGGTCCTGTGTCCCCTATAGGTTTTAAAGGTTGCAAGTCAAACAGTTACACGGCCTGGCATACAAGAGTGTAAGGCCATTTTGAGTGTTACACGACCTGGTACACGGGCATGTGGCTTGGCCGTGTAACCTAACTCAGAGAGTTATATGGGTACTGACATGGGCTGGGACACGATCGTGTGTTCCTATTTTGATTGTTACACGGCCTAAGACACAGGTGTGTGTCTCAATCGTGTGAGTCACACAGTTGTGTGACCTCTATAGTTTAAAATTTCTAACTTTTTCCTCAATGTGATAAAAGTTTTTAATTTAGTCCCGAATTGTTTCTAAAATGTTTCTAAGGTCTTAAGGGCTTGATTAAGGGAAGATATGCATGTATATGAATGAATTATGTTCTGTTTATATCAATGCTTGGAATTTTATTCGGCAAAGGATACAGGTTAGGGGTGTTACAATTGCCAATGTAACGAAGTGCCACAACTCGTGGCTTTCCAACACTTATATCTTTTGAAGGCCCAGAACAGAGGGAATTCATCAGGCTTTTACTATTTCTCTCCTCGTGAAAAGGCCGAAACTATAATCGCCAACTGGTGTTCTAATCTTCGACTAAATTGGGAGAAATACATTATGGTGAGATGTAGGCTCGCCGATGAGTTTGGTTTTCCAATAGAGTGGTCTTCACCACAGAGGGACATGTGTTCATTTAAACGAAATATTACGACAGAGAATGTTTAGCCCAAAGTGAAAGGCTTCGCACTGGTAGTCCTTTGGTTGTTGAAGATGTTATAACCTCAAGGAATGTGTTTTGATATTGTTTGAAGGGTTTTAGCCCCAATGGGTATAGGCGGGGTAACAATAGGGAAGTGGCTGAGGCAGTTGGTGCGAAACTTGAAAAACAGACATGGCCCTATGTGGCCAAAGATGATTTGGGTCTGATATTAACAGGATGCAAAGAGGAACCCAGGAACTTCTTTTGCAGTTTCTATAGGATGAGGCTTTGCCTTTGGATCTCAACGGTCTTATCGTGCAAAGAAAGTGGTGCCAATATTAATTTGATAACCGCTCCCACTGACCCTGTAATTATTGGTGGTGCAAGAACAACTCATGATTCTAAAAGTGGCTTGGAGGAAACTACTAGTCTATCCAGAGAAATTAATGAAGCTATGGACCTGCGAGCTTCTTTGAAGGACATGCGCAAAAAGCGCAGAACTGATTTAAGGCCTGTAAATTTGGTTATTAGCAGCAAAGAAGAGGCAGATAGTGGAAGACTAGAGCATCATCATAAAAGGAGGACAAATTATGCTGGGCCTTCCGCTATGATAGCCATAACTCCTACTTCTCCCTTGGTGAGCTCACCATTTATGGCTCATGAAAGTTCTCTGATTACTGCTCATGGTAGTTCTCTTCCTTCTACTCATCCCTATATTCCTTCTTCTTTACCCCCTGTTGAGGGATCCTTAGCTGAAGAGGATGGTAAGCTATTCCTGTGGCGCAAACATCTGAGCATACGAGAGTTCCCTATAATCCCAGTGATATGGTTAAGAAGTGCAAGGCTTCTTTACCAGAGACTACAAAGAGGCATATGTGTATTGCTGAGTCCTCTAGTGGTGCAAAGAAGACTCCATTGTCAATGCTTACCTCATCCTTACAGGTTTTACTAGTTGACGCTACCATGGTTAATGTAGGCCTTAGTGAAAATGTTGGTAGCATTGAGGCCAGCTAAAGGGAGCTTGAGGAAACTAAGTTGGAGTTGGAGAAAATTTGCAAGCTATACCTCAAGATAAATGAGGAGAATGAAGAGCTCTATAAGCAAAATGATAGGCTCGCTAGTCAATTAGGGGCCATTGAGGTAAAAACTGATGAGCTATCTTAGGAGGTTGTGGCTAAAAAAGAAAGGAAAGAAGCCTTGGATGTTGATATGCAAAAAATGGCCGAAGAGCACAAGGCTACTGTGAATCAAATCATTGAGGAACACAAAGCTGCTATGGCGAGGTTAGAGCAGAAACAAATAGAAGCCTTAAAAGAATTCAAAAAGGAAACTCTGGAGAACTTGGGTAACCTTGCTCAAGAGCTCAAGTCAAATGTACTTTTTACAAACCTAAGTTGTGGGTAGCCGTTTTGATGCTCGCAAAGTTGACCTCTATGCACTCTGCTATGTGGATATGAACCAACTAAGTTTTGATGTCTGTTTCCCCTCAAGAGCTATCTAGGATAAGTTTGCATCCAAATGGAGGAGCTCAAAAGAGTTTTACCTAGATGAAGACATACTTGAAACCAACACTGCTCTTGCTGATAACAATGAAGTCAACAAAGACCCTGTTGAAGCCAACGTTGCTCCTACTGATGGGAATGACAACAGCGAAGCTATTGGAACAAAAGGAGGAAATAAGATCCCCAGTGACCATGAATGTAACAGCCCGAATTAGGGTCTAAACGGAATAGTAATTTTGAAAACCATGAATCCGAGGTAGAAGAATTTATTGTGATTAAGTTTTAAAGTTTATAAGGTGATAGAAAGATTATGTGAAATTTTCGTTGAGAAATTTTATTGATTGGGTGTTCAATTTGGTGTTTAGGACTAAATTGTAAAAGGTGAAAAATGTGTGTTTTTGTTCATAAAGGTACTTGATTGAAGTGGGATTTTAAAGTGGAGGTCCTTAAATGGCAATTAGACCAATATATTTTAGTTGGACAAAAATGGGCATGAATAGGACAAAATTGAAAGAAAAGTCTTTAAGGGCATTTTGGTCATTAAGTAATTAAAAGAAATAAAAAGGGAAAAATAGGCCAAATGTGTCCATCTTCTTCATGGAAGGGCTGAACATGACTATGGACACCATGGCTAGGGTTTTCAAGCTTCCAAGCTCAATAGTAAGTGCACCCAAGCCCCGTTTTTAATGTTATTTGCATTTTTGAGATCCCAGTAACTCGGTTTAGCTATTTCTACTATTATTTTGAGCTAGGGTTTGAGTTTAAAAATTTACCCATGAATAATATGCATGTATTTTGATGTCTAATGGTAGAAAATAAATGCTTGAAGTGTGGTGGACGTCGTTTGCTAGGTGATTTTCGGTGAAAACCGTAGAAAGGACTTAAATGGAAAGTCAAAAATTTGTGCATAAGTATGTGAATTACTAGAAATTAGGGGCTGGAATAAGGAGATAATGGTTTGGCTAAGTCCATTATACAAGGAAATTGAATAAAAAATATTTTACGAGCCTAGGGGCAAAAGTGTAAATATGTGAAAGTTTAGGGGCAAAACCATAAATTTGTGATAATATGATTTTTGGGTCCCATTGAATAATTTAATTAATAAATGAGTAAATTGTGATGTTATAGATCACAAAAAATGAGATCTGGGCTTAGATCGAGGCTGTGGACCAAATCAAGAAAAGTAGTCACTTTTGCGTCCGAGGTAAGTTGGTGTGATAATAATAATATAACAGTGTCATAATGTATGTTTGAAACCTAAATTGTGGTATTAGATTTGAATTTGTTGAATTACATGGTTATTATATTATTATGTTAGTGAATTGATTTAATAATAATGCTTATGATACAAGGTGACATAGGTGACATGGAAATGAATTGAGATGTTCTGTTTAAAAGTGCTTTCTATGATTATGGTGACTATGTGAAATTACGAGATTTGTGTGGTAGCTAGGTCACATGGGTGATAAAGTGAACTTTACCATGTGTACAAGAGAGCTATGAGATTTGTGTGGTAGCTAGGTCACAATGGTGATAAAGTGAACTTCACCATGTGTACAAGAGAGCTACGAGATTTATGTAGTAGTTAGGCCACATGGGTGATAAAGCGACCTTCACCATGTGTGCATAAGAGCTATGCTATAAGTGGCTAAGTCACATGGGTGATAAAGCGACCTTCACCATGTGTGCACAAGAGCTATGCTATAAGTGGCTAAGTCACATGAGTGATAAAACAGCCTTCACCATGTGTGCACGAGAGCTATGCTATAAGTGGCTAAGTCACATGGGTGATAAAGCGGCCTTCACCATGTGTGCACGAGAGCTATGCTATAAGTGGCTAAGTCACATGAGTGATAAAGCGGCCTTCACCATGTGTACACGAGAGCCGAATTATTGTGTTGGTGGAGCTATGTGCTAAAACCACTGAGTATCAAAGGTTAAACCGAAGGGTTCAACAGGAAAGCTTACTAAAGAAAGTGGTTTGGTAATGTAGTGTGTAACTGCAGGTGCATTCATTTGAGCAATGGTGTATTGTGAGCAATGTGCTCAATATGTGATTGAAATTTTGGTAAGGCGAATATGATGTAAGTGCTATTATGAATACTCGTAAATATTGGTGATCATTATTCATTGAATGGCTAGTGTTGAACATACTTGGTGTTATGTGTGCATTTGTGATAATAACATGGAGAAAACATGGGAGAGTAAAATTTTTAGTAAAATAGTTTGAAATAGCAGCAGTTAATTGATTTTGAAAAATCACCATAAATAGTAGAAATTGAATTAAATGCTAAATGAGATATGAAATTAAATCTCATTAAGTCTATTTTCACATAAAAGAAACGGTGTGAGTGAATGAACTTTCTATTATGAGATATTTAAATTTTGGTAAGACAGGGTCTGAATGGTTTCGAAAATCCCTTGTTCCAAATTTGGAAAATCACTAAAAATTGTATAAAAATATTTATAGTGTGAAATTTATATTATTAGAATGCTTGATGAGTCTACTTTCAATAGAAATAAACAGGAAGGTTATCCGAGCTCTATATAATGAGAAATTTGATTTTTAGTGAAGAGGTGTTGAAGATGTCAAATAGAAAAATAGGGGAATCTTTAATGAAAAAACTGTATTGATTGGCTAAACCAAAAATTCTGGAAATTTTATGATAAGAAGGTATATGAGTATAGTTTCAAGGAAAATTAGTGGATCTAAATTTGGAGCTTCGTAACTCTAGATATAATTAATTTAGTGACTGTTACTCAGGAAGACAACTTAGGCCATACATGAGTAAGAAGCGAAATCATGAGAAATATATTATTAATCAAATTTGCTTACTGTTATGTGCCAACTTACTAGGCTATAAAGCTTACACCCTTCTTCCCTTTTTTCTTAGTGTTTTCAGGTTAGCTCGGGGTTAGAGATCGTCGGAAGTAGCATCACACTACCATGGCATTATTCTGGTATAGATGATTTTAGTAATTTTTTTTGAAATTTTGGCATCTATAGGGATTGGGTTATTTTATTTGTGAGTCATAGATAATTTGGCCAAAAATGTTGGCTCATAATTATATGATAATCATTTTGTATAAGGCCATTGAGAATTGGCCAATGTTAGTTATATATAATCATATGGTGAAGTATTACATGGAAATGGCAATTGCATGAATTTTGTTGATGAGTGTGAAGAGTTGAGAACACAAAGAGGGCGTGTTGGCTATATGAGTAGAGACACGGCCGTGTGTCTCAGCTGTGTGGAGGACACGGCCTAGCACACGGGCATGTGTCTTGGCCTTGTGCTCCTAATTGTATGCTAACATCATAAACAAAATGCTCGGTGTATTTAACACAAGCTGGTACATGGGCATGTGAGATCACACAGCTTACCCACACGGGCGTGTCCCAAGTTACACGGGCGTGTGACAATGTTTTGAAGAAAATTTCCCTGAGTGATCTAGAGAGTTCGGTGTAGTCTCGGACCACTCCCAAACCATGTTTTGGGCTTCGTAGGCCCACTTTAAGGGTTGTATGATATTTTATAAAAATGTTTTTAAATTGAAACGAAATTTTGTCATTTGATGGTGTATGAATGATTGTGATATTGTCCGGTAATGCCTCATACTCGGGTAAGGCGTTAAACCTGGGTAAGGGGTGTTACAATGAAGGGGCTAATAATGTGCTTTGATTGTAACTTTGTATTAGTTTTCTCTCTTGAAATGAAAAATTAAACTTTGAAAAGTTTCAAAATTGCTTGTTACTGTTATGATATCTTATCCTTTTGCAAACTCATTTTATCTTTTTTGCATAATACTACTGCTTATACCAAAAATTTAAACGTTGAAAATTTTTTAAATATATTCTCAGAAAACTTTAATTGACTAATAGCAATTTAATGGTTCTGTTTCAAGTGACTTATTATCAACTTTGACTCGAATGTTCTTTAACATTCTGAGTTTTGAATTTTAATTAGCAAACTCAAAAGAATTTAAGTTATGATCTCAAATCAATTAAACGTTAAGTACCAGCAAGGAAGGTAGCCTTGCTAGCTCTGTTGGATCTGCAAGCTTAATTCTATGAACTCTTATAATGTCAGCTAGGAATGTAGGTCCGCTAGCTGCTTTGGAGGCTACAATCTTAAATCGTCAAACCTTTATGACATCAACTTGGAGGGTAGGTTCCAGAGCTACAAGCTTAAATCTACGAGCTCTTATAATGTACCTAGAAGCGTAGGTCTACTATACGATCTTAAATTGTCAAACCTTTATGACATCAGCTAGGGGAGTAAGTCCGCTAGCTATGTTAGAGCTATGAGCTTAAATTTGCAAGCTCTTATAATGTCAAATGGGAACATAGGTCTGCTAGCTGCTTTGGAGGCTATGATATTAAATTGTCAAACCTTTATGACATCAGCCGGGAGTATATATTCGCTAGCTGTGTTAGAGCTGTGAGCTTAACTCTATGAGTTCTTACAATGTTAGCTAGGAGCGTAGGTTTGCTAGCTGCTTTAGAAGCTACAATATTAAATCATTAAACCTTTATGGCATTAGTTAGGAGTGTAGGTCTGATAGTTATGTCAGAGTTATGAGCTTAACTTTGCAAGCTCTTATAATGTCAACTGGAAGCCTAGGTCCACTAGTTGCTTTGGAGGCTACGATCTTAAATTGACAAACCTTCAAACTATACCATGTACAAGTGTTTTTAAAGAGAATATATTTATTCAATGATTAAGAAATTACACATAGTATTTCTTGAGGTAACGAGCATTCCATGTTCGTAATAGAACCATGCCTTCCATTTTTGCTAACTTATACACTCCATAACCTATCTTTTCAATAAGTTTGTATGACCCTTCCCAGCTAAGAGCCATTTTCCCTTACTGCGAAGCTGAAAAGTAGTCTTAGTGTTTTTAAGGACATGATCACCTGCTTGCAATTGCTTGTTCTTAACTTTAAAGTTGTAGTACTAATCTACTTGCTGAGCGTGTACTGCATTCTTGATCTCCGTCGGTTCTCTAAATTCATCAATAAGACCAAGGTTAAGCCTGACAGCCTTCTGGTTGGCATCTTCACTAAAATGTGTTGCCCTGTGCAATCATATACCAATATAAGCAGGAATTACTACCTTCATGCCATAGATAAGGGAAAATGCAATTTCTCTTATTGTAATATGAGGCAAAGTTCGTAGGATCCATAAGATTCCTAACAGCTTTTCTAACCATCCATAAGATTCCTAACAGCTTTTCTAACCACACACCCTTAGCCTCACCAACTTTCTTTTTCAATGCCATTATAATCTTCTTATTCATTGCTTTTGTCTGCCTATTCATTTGTGGCGTTTTAACAAAACTCTAAGCCAAAGCAATCTAAAGATTTGCACAAAAAATTTTAAACTT
Source organism: Gossypium stocksii (assembly GCA_020496765.1). Taxonomy (NCBI): domain Eukaryota; kingdom Viridiplantae; phylum Streptophyta; class Magnoliopsida; order Malvales; family Malvaceae; genus Gossypium; species Gossypium stocksii. The sequence goes on from CM035631.1 coordinate 55,105,052, forward strand.
TCCCTAAAACTATGTGACATTGTCTGTGATAATTAAACAAGGTACAACAAACCTGTACACAATTGATTTCCAAAGAAAAGACTCCATTTGTTTCTTTGTAATGGTCGTTAAAGCTTCAGCTTCAATCCACTTGGTGAAATAGTCAACAACTACCATTATAAATTTTTTGTACTGTAGCTATCGGGAATAGACTGAGAATATCAATTCCCCAAGTGACAAATAGCCAAGGACTTGACATGACTTGAAGAGGTTCTATTGGTTGTCATTGCACCTAAGCATATCTACAGTAGGAGTCGCATGTACGAACCAAATGATGTGCATCTTTTTGAATAGTAGGCCGATAATACCCTTGTTTGAAAATTTTCCGGGCAAGAAGTCTTCCACCCAAATGGTCACCATAGATGCCTTCATGAATTCCTCACATTGCATACTCAGCCTTAGACGGTGATAGGCATCATAGCAGCAGATACGAAAACCCCTTTTTATATTGTAACAACCCATTTTCAGTGAAATCGAAACTGTGGTTTCGGGACCACAAATTTGAAGTCAAAAATATTATTTTATTATTATTTTATGGTCTACTGCATGACAGAAATATCATATAAAAATTTTGTTAATAAATTTTACTGTTTACCTGCTCAATTTGATAAAAAAGAACTAAATTGCGTAAAGTGTAAAAGTTATGTTCTAATAGCTAAAGGTGTCTAATAGCTATAGATTTTTAAAGTGAAGGTCCTTATATGATAATTTGACCATTAAATGTGATAGTGGATGTACATGGCTTGGCATTAGTGTAATTTTAAAGTTAATTAAGGTTAATTTTGTAAACAAGTAATAAATGATAAAATAAATAAAACCAAAGTTGCTATCATCTTTACTAAAACTAAATTTGCTATCATCTTTATCCATATTTTTTCAACCGAATATTGAAGGAAGAAAGCCATTTTTATCTCTTTAGGGTTCGGCAAGCTTATTTCCATCAATTAGGTATGTGTTTGTCCCGTTTTTGATAATTTCTATGTTTCTGGGTTCGTTGTAGCTTAATCTAGCTAGCTCGAGGGCTAATTTGTGAAACTGTTAAAGTATTTGAGTTTTTCCATTGATGAACATGCTAGGATTTTGAAGTTTAATGGTAGAAAATGAATGGTTGTTGCTAGATAAGCAACTTTTGTAAAGGAATTTTTTATGAACTATCAATTAGGGATTAAATTGAAAAATGTGATAAATTGTGTGGTAAAATTATGAATTTGTGAAATATGTAGGTTGTTGTAAGTAGGTATATAATTCGGTTGTGATGGGTTGTAACGAAATTGTGCAAATTTCTATTTTTATGAGATAAGGACTAAACCATAAAGAAATTAAAAGTATAGGGACAAAATGGTAATCTTTCCAAAATTATATGTTGGACTAAATTGAATATGAATTATATTGAATAGAGTTAAATTCATCATATAGATCCAGCTAGACTTGGTACGGAGTTAGATCGAGGCAAAGAGAAAATCTCGGATTAGTTACCTTGGTATCTACAAACACTCGTCGAGGTAAGTTCGTGTAATTAAATTGAGTATTTATATGCTTTAATTGAAATATATGTATGTGGATGGTATAATTGCTATATATAATTATCAATCGCATATTCGACGACATACAACGACTATCGAGCCCTATTTGAACCTTAGGAACTCGTAGGATACAACTGACATGTCATTAGGGTTGTCAATTTCAGCTTTTATGAGCTTATCGATACTCAGCTCGTATGAGTTTACCGTTATTTAACTTGAAGGAGCATACCGTTATTCCGCTTGAAGGAGCTTACCATTTACAGCTTGTATGAGTATACATGTACATGAATTGACAGATTATAGTTCAATACACCTCGTGTGTACTACCCGCGTATCCAACAATATTTTAAATGGTTCAATGGGTATTATTTTTTTTACGAGATTGCATTAGTTCAATACAAACTACCACAGGTATTTACATGAGATATATGAAAATAATTTGTACATGAAATATAGATACATGATTTGGAAATTATATATACATGGAAATTTGATTATTGTTGAGTTCATCATGTTTCTGGATATTTATATGAATTACATAACTAACATGGTTGATGAGGATATGTGTCTAGGCTTTTGGCCAGATTGAGTTTGGATATGCTTCGTATACTTACCTTAAATGTGACTAAATGGTAAGTTAAATTCTATGTTATATGAACTTACTAAGCTTAAATGCCTACTCTGTGTTATTTTTCATATTTTATAGTGATTCAAAAGCTTGTTCGGGTTGGAAGCTTGTTGGAGATATATCATACTATCCATCAGCTCTTTTTATACTTTTGGTTATTTAATTACGATTATAATGGCATGTATAGGTTAATTTGGCCAATATTGGCATATAAGTGTTTTGAGATTAGCCACTCATATGGCTTATGTTTGGTATATTCTGATGTGTATATATATGTGGCCTTTTCAAATTTGATGTGTGTTTGATATGGTAGAATGATAGAAAGTAAAATGTGGTTTGAATATGCATATAAGATATGTTATATACCTTGGAGTCATTTAGTGTTTTGTTATGGAAAACTTTTAGGTATATTGATGTTACTTAGAATGGTATATTTGGTACCATTTGGAAATATTGGCATGTTTTGGTAAGTAAGTTAAGTGACATGATGCAAAATGATTTACCTTGTGAATTGCTATTTTGGATACCAATTGGGTGAGCTTGGTAAGTGATCTACAAGATAGGTTTTGGTACAATTATGCATATATGTATTTGGTCATTTAGGTAAATTTGGATACATGGTTGACATGTTTGCATATTGCCATTTGATGTGCCTAAGGGCATATTGGTTTTATGTGATGATTTTACATGTTTAAGGCTTGATTTTGGCTTGTTTTGGATGCCTAATTATGGCTTGTGTATATGCAAAATGTTGAGTGTAGATGGATGCCAAATTTGGTGAGAAATGTGGCTTGTAAAATGGCCTATTTTCATCCACACGGGCAGAGACAGGGGCATGCGTCTCAGCCGTGTGTAACACAGGCCGTGTGTCCCCTGTATCTTTTAAAGAGCACAAGTCAATATGCTTACATGGCCTAGCACATAGGCGTGTTGCTTGGCCGTGTGGCACAAGTCAGTGAGTTACATGGGCACAGACACGAGTTGGGACACGGCCATGTGTCCCTATTTTGAATGCCCATAAAGCTGTGTGACCTCTACAGCTTTGAAAATTTTAAATGTTTCTAAAATATTTTTTGAGTTTTCAATTTAGTCCTAATTTTTTTCTAAAGTGTATTTTTGGCCCCAAGGGCTCATATTAAACAAAATGCATGATTATGATTGGTTTTTGACATGAATGCTATATGTTATTAAATGTTTGAATTTTTCTATCCATTTAAATTGTAAACTTTGGTAATACTCTGTAACTCTGTTTTGGTGATGAATTCGGGTTAAGGGTGTTAAATATATAGTACACCCTCTAAAAAAGTATACCTAACAATTGCAGGATAAAACACGTTGTTTTAACTCGCTATATAATTGAGTAAATTAACAATTATCTATACAGTACTTCAAATGTCTAATTTATCGATTAAAATTTTTCGGGAATATGTAATTTGTGACAACGACATACCTTACAACTCTGCATTGTAACTTTACGGTCTCTTTCTTATCCAGATTATCATACAGTCTTTGTAATGTGTGAACTAAGGGAGTCATCCATGTCTCCTCCTGATTTATAGTTAAAATTTGTTGCATATCATAGCTCGGAGTATATTTGTACTCTAATAAAATTTTCCCTCTTTTCTCAATGACAACAAAGGATGTTAGTTTAGATAAAGCATTTGCATGTGTGTTATCACTCCTTACGAGTTACTTTATCTGAACTTTGCCAAATCTTGTGAGTAGCTGAATTGTGATCGAATGATACCTCTTTAACACTGCCTCCTTAACCTCGTACTCATCATTCATTTACTTCACCACTAATTATGAATCTATATGGATGATCATATCCTTCACTCCTAGTTTGTGTGCTAGTTGTAACCCTGATATTAAAGCTTCATATTCTGCTACATTGTTGGATGTTTGAAATCTAAAAGTTAATCTGTACTACCATTCATTCCCACTGAAATCAATCAAAAGTACCCTTGCTCCTGACCCTACCTTGGTTGTAGAGCCATTAACATACATTAGCCACCCTTTTGAATTATCAGTTGTATCTACACCCTCCTAGGTGGACTAACTACAAGGTTGTGGACAACAGATGGAAAAGAGATCTTAGAATAAAGTGTGAGTTGATCATAAATTACTATAAAAAAAATAAGCTAAATTGTTGTTGCTCATCAATTGTTAATAGGAAATTACGAGTACCATACACGTTTAATTTCATAAGATATTCATAGTTCTATATTTCAAGTTACACACTATATTACCTGATGGAATCAATAGGCTTTTTGAAAGAGCATTCCACTATAAATTCAGCTAATATATTTCCTTTTATGGCTATTCTCGAGGCTAACTCCACGTCAAATTCACCTAACTCGATACTCCACTTTGTCACCCTTTTCGAAGTATCAACTTTAGATAAAACTTCTTTTATATGCTGATTAGTCATGAAAACAACTGGATGAGCCTGGAAGTAGGGGCGTAGCTTATGAGCTGCAACAATAAAAGCAAAGATGAGTTTTTCAATTTTTGAGTACCTCAACTCGCCATTCTGGAGTACGTAGTATACTGAGAATTGGCAAATATCTTCGGCTTTAACTAGCACCACTGCAACTATTTCCTCTGAGGTAGCTAGGTACAAATAAAGGGTCTCCCCCCACTCATGGTGACTTCAGAAATGGTGGGGAGGTGAGGTATGACTTAAGCCTCTCAAAGGCTGTCTAGCAATCCTCAATTCATAAAAAAGAGGTCCTCAAGGCTTTGAAGAAGGGAAATCATTTGTCTGCAATCCTGGAGATAAACCTGTTGAGAGCCATTATGCTTTCCATAAGGCATTGAATATCCTTGATAGTTCGTAGAGAAGGCATTTTTAAGATAGTACAGACCTTCTCCAGGTTCACCTCTATTCCCCTTTCTGAGATCATAAAATCCAAAAACCTACCAGCTTGTATGACGAAAGCACACTTCTCAGGGTTTCAACGTCATGTTGTGGGTCCTCAAGACTGTGAACACCTTTGACAAGTTCCACACATGCTCTTCCATAGTTGCACTTTTTACCAACATGTCATCGACATAGATTTCAAGATTGCGCCCTATATGTTCCCTGAAAATCCTGCTCATCAGCCTCTGATAGGTTGCTCCTGCATTCTCAAGGCCAAAAGACATGCCAAAAGACATGACCCAATAAAAGAACAATCCCTCCCACATTTTGATAGGTTTCTTGTAGTCATTCTAGTCTAAAAGAAATTTGGTTATAACCTTAAAAGATATTCATGACGCTCATGACCTATGACCTATAGAAGCATCAATTAAACAGTTAATCGAGGGTAAATGGAAGCTGTCCTTGGGGCACGCTTTGTTAAGGTTGGTGAAACGAATACATATCCTCCATTTGTCATTTTCCTTTTTCAGCATAACCACATTCGAGACCTAATTTGGATACTCAACCTTCCTAATAAAAACTATCGATAATAATTTGGCTACCTCCTGCCTCACGACTTCCACCACCTATGAAGCGAACTTTCTCTTATTCTACTTAACAGGCTTGGCTTCAAAGAGTACATTTAGCCTGTGGACAATTACATGCAAGTCAATCCCTAGCATATTTGCTGCTAAGTAGGCAAAAATATTAGAGTTTGCCTTCAAACATTGAACCAAAGTGTCATTTTCTTCAAGTAACAATGCTAATGAAATTTTAATTGTCATTTGTTCATCATTGTAAAATAGCTGTAAAGTCTCTGTGTGCTCTGTTGTTTCAGGTTTCTTACTTCTCTCTTCGTCCCTCACATCTAGGCTATCTAAGTCTAAGGTTTAGCTGCTAGCTAGCTCTATGTTCTGCGAACTTTAGCCCTCGACTACGGGCTCTCGTGCATGCTTCATTGACAACATTTGACACTATCTCGCTGTTCGTTGGTCGGATTGCAGAAACCGGATCCCTATCCTTGTCAAAAATTTAATCTTTTTAGAAAATGTCGCCACTACCATCTTTGTTGTTCTCATAATTGGGCATTCGAAAATGGAATTATATGCTATAAGATGGTCCACAATTAAAAATTGGACATATTATATAGTTGTATGCTCGTCATTAGACATGTCCATGGGTCGATCCACCCGGCCTAGCCCAAAGGCCCACCAGTAAAGTGGGAGGGTTTGGGTAAAAAAATAGGCTTGGGCAAAAAATAAGGCCAGTTTAGAAAACGGGTCGAGCCTCAGGTAAGGTTTTTTTGGCCTGAGCCTGACAGAAATATGAAAACAAAAAAAAAATGTTTTTCTACTTTTTTTGTTTTTTTATTTATTTTCTTGTTGTTTTTCACTATTTTACTATCATTTCACAATTATATTGCTATTATTTTGTTGTTATTATTTGGATATAGTATAACTCTTTTTTATTGATAATTTTGTTACTATTTTTCACATTTGCTTATTAAGTTACATTTATCTTAGTGTTATTTAAGTATAAATATTTTTTAATTTGTTTTTAATTTGTTGGAAAACATTTATTTTAATGTTTTTAATATTTTTGATGTATTATATATATTTTAAAAGATTATATAAAAAATTAATACAGGCAAGTCTGGTTGGGTTGGGTTTTAGTATTTTTATCTAGGCTGGGCTTGTGCAAAATTTTAGGCCTATTTTTTGGCTGGGCCAGGCCCGAGCCTAAATTTTTTGTTGGGCTTGGCCCAGTCCATGAACACCTCTACTCATCATCTCCCAGGGTGATTGGTAAAGTGATAGAACTATTTACCTCAAATGGGTGGTTCGCGAAACCATACAATAAGCTTACCATAGACAAAGTTTGCTCCGTCATCGGGTCATTCCCTTCTTCATCACACATGAACTCCTCATCGTCATCACCAAATTCAATATTCAATTTTCCCTGTTGATACAAGCTCTTATATGGATTAACTAACATGACGTTTCTCATGTGGGCTTTCCTCTTCGCATTAGAACTTGCCCAATCCTCATCCATGCCTACAATCACATGGATAGTACCTCTAACCTTCTACGTACCCTTGGGATCGCCCTGTGAATTTTGACCCTACTGGGAATTACCTTGATCCACAAACTCAGCAAGCTTACCATTTCTCACTACCTTTTTGATAGTATCCTTCAAAGTAAAATAATCTTCAATTTTGTGCCCTACATCATTATGGAAAGCACATCTATCCTTGGAACTTGACCTCCTGGTACTCTGCCTTATAGGAGATGGCTTAGGTAGAATGCGAGTAGCATTCAATAGAGTGTGACCTCAAACCTGCCCTGATGGGTGTATCTTCTCGTCTGCTTAGGTTGAGACCCCTAAAGAGCCCTGGGCGAATTACCCCGTGCTTGCGATCTCTACTACCTGTCACCTCATGCACACAAAGTCTAGTTAGGTAGCCCATACCTACTGCAAGCTCCTTCCCTTTTCCAAAACTGTTTACCTTCTCCTTTAAATGTACCACACGTCACCTCTTAATCTCTTTTGCCTTTGTGAACTTGTGAGCCCGGTCATACAAGTCTGCCAAACTCTGGGGCCTATTATCGGTAAAAGACTACTGTGCATTTTCATCCTACACTCCTATGATGAATGTGTAACAACCCATTTTTAGTAAAATCAGAATAGTAGTTTCGAGACCACAAATTTGAGCTAGAAAGAAAATTTATTTTAATATTATTGCAAGGTTTGCATTATGATAGGAATATCATATGAAAATTCTGATAAGAAAATTTTATCGATTACGTGTTTAATTATGGAAAGGACCAAATTGCATAAAATGCAAAAGTTGAATTCTAGTAGCTAGAAAGACAAAATAGCTATGGAATTTAAAACTTGAGGTCCTTATGTGGTAAGTAGACCGTTAAAGAAAAGTTAGTAGATATTTTTGATGATTCATCCATGGAAAATTAGAAAAAGAAAAGGACTAAATTGGAAATGTAAATAATTAAAGGATGATAAATAATTAAACATAAATATCATCATATTATTATCATCTTCATCCCCAAAATTCTATAGAAACCCTAGGAAAGAGAAAATAAACTTTGTTGGCTTAATTGGGTAAGTATTCTTGTCCCGTTTTTAGTAATTTTTATATTTTTGAGATCGGAATAGGTTAATCTATTTATTTTGGGGATTAATTTGAAAAGTTATCAAAGTGTACAAGTTTTTCCATGGATGAATATGCTAAAAATTTGAAATTTATGATAGGAAATGAAAGGCTGTTTATAGATAAATAACTTTTACAAAGTAAATTTTGATGAAATTGTGATCTAGGGAGTAAATTGTAAAGTTGTAAAATCCATGAAAAAATTTTGATTTTTGTGAAATTTATGGACTTTTATTGTTATATATAAAAATTGGCTAGGCTTGGAATAAAGGATCAATTGCATGAATTTCATTTTCCGAGCCTAGGGACTAAATAGTCATTTATGAAAAGTATAGGGGCAAAATGGTAATTTTTCCTAGGTAGAAATTGCGTCCAATTGAATGTGAATTGTATTAAATTGATGATTAAATTCATTTATATAGATCCAAAAAACTCAAATATGAAGTTAAATTAAGGAAAAGAAAAAGTGTCGGATTAGTAGATTTCATATACGAACAAGTATCGAGGTAAGTTCGTGTAACTTAATTTTGTAATTATATGCTTGAATTGATGAATTGAATGATTGTATGTGATTTGTATAATGGCCATGTACATGAGATTTGATAATATATCCAGAAATGCCTGACAAGTATTAAGTTCTGTTTGAATGAATGAGATCGATTGGATACAGGGTTCTGTTTCCCGAAATGGTAGTATTCCTACATATGTTGCAGACATACCATAGCTTGAAAGAGCATCTTGATATAAGCCCTCTCAAGCTTCCCATTAAAGTGTTCTTGCGAGCTTTCCGTTAAATGCTCTTTAGAGCATCCCGAATGGTAGTGATCTACATATGTTGTAGACACAACCACGCTCAAATGAGCGTTCTGTTTATAGGTTCTTTGTGAACTTCCTATCATAGGCTCTTCGGAGCTTTCCAATAATGCTCGCCTAAACTTCTCGTTATAAGCTATCTGGTGCATTTTGATAAGTGCTCTCTGGAGCTTTTCGTTTAGTGCTCTTCAAAGCTACCCGTTATAAGTTCATTGTGAACTTTCTGTTACCATGCCTGGATATGCTTTCTATTACATGGCTCTATGAGCTTCTTGTTATAGTGCTTGAGAGAAATCTTTCTGATTTAATGCTCTAATGAGTACTTCCGGACATGAATTGATAGATTTCTAATTTGTACACTTATGTGTACTACCCTTGTATCCATCGAGATTTCAAATGAATCATTGGGTGAGATTATGACTTGAAGATAAGTAAAAATCAAATAAAATCAATATCTGAAAATACATGAAATGCATGGAATTTGGTATTCAATGAGCTCATCTTTGTTATTAATATTTACATGACATGGTAGCTAACATGTTTGATGAGATTGTGTGCTTAGGCTATGGCCAAATTGCTTGGATTGCATGTGTATGTTTGCTTATTGTATAATTGCAATGTAAGTTAAATTACCACTATGCGAACTTACTAAGCATTTGAAATGCTTACTCAGTTTTCTTTTCTCTATTTATAGTGCTCGAGAGCTTGTAAAGGTTGGAGTCGGTCAGAGCATCATCACACTATCCTCCAGCTCACTTTGGTATAAATAGAAATCTTACTTTGGTATAATGGCATGTATAGGCTAATTAAGCTAATGTTGACATGAAAATGGATGTTTGTAAACTAGCCATTGGGATGGCTAAAATGGTATGTTTTGGTATATAACTATAATACCATATCATGTTTGATATGTTTGAAATGATTAAGTAGTATTTGAAATATGAATTAAATGGTAAATGAAAATGAATTAGTATAAATGATACAAATTTACCTAAGTACATAAATGAAAATTTGGTAAGCTTAACCACCGCAATATACATGTTAATATAACTTAGATAGAACTTGTATTAAGCTTGATTTATATGACTTGAATTGGTTGGTATATGTTTGTAAGTGTTGGTATAGGTTGTTGGCAAATTTGGGTGAGAAATAAGGCTAGGAAATGGCCTTATTTTATCCACAAGGGTAGACACACGGGCGTGTGTCTTCACTGTGTGTGACACACAGCCTGGCACATAGGCATGTGGTTTGGCCATGTGCCCCCTACATCTTAAAATTTAGAAATAGAATGCTCAAAATTAGGCGTACGGGTAGAGACACGGGCGTGTGTCTCAGCCATGTGAAACACATAGCCTAGAACATGAGCATATGTCTTGGCCATGTGAAACCTGCACCTAATTTTCAAAAATTAAATTGACCACACGGCCTAACACACAGGCGTGCGACTTGGATGTGTGACCCATGCACTTAATTAATTGGCAAAACAGAAAGTTACATAGGTTAAAGACACAAGCGTGTGCCCTACCTTATATGCCACACGGCCGAGACATGGACATGTCACTTGGCCGTGGACATGGACATGTCACTTGGCCGTGTGAGCCACACGGCCTGACCACACGGGCGTGTGACCCTTGCACTTGAGAAAATTTTCAAAATTTTGCAAAAAATTCTTTGAGATTTTGATTTGGTCCTAACTTGTTTCTAATGCTTAAATTGGGTCTCGAGGGTTCAATTAAGGGACAATATGATTAGTGTAATACCCTGAATTTTAGGCCTAGAAGAATTGGGCCTTGGGCTTGGGTGCGTTTAAAATTCTTGAGTGTAAGATATTGGTTCAATTTGCAAGTTAGAATTGTTGGGTTAGTGATTTTGGAATGTTAGAGGGTTTTTATGAAGTTTTGGGTTCAAGCTTGGGTATAGGAAAATCTTGGTTTTGGCCTTAAGGGAACCCTAAGCTCAAGTGGGATAACTTATAAATAAAAGGGGCTAAAATAAGACACAAAAGGAGATGTGGTCTAATGGCAAGGAAGTGACGCCATAGAGGAAGCAAGGGGTCCAAGGTTCAAGTCTTGACTCTTACAATTTATTTTGGTTTCTCTTTTAAATAAATCTAGAAGCGAGTAGGTGGGCTTTAAAGTTAAATATGTTAGACTTATGACACAAAGGAGCTTGTGTCCTAGTGGTGGTGGCGTGGCATGATTATCAAGAGGACTTTGGTTCGAATCGCTTTGCATGTAAAGGTTGGTTATTTTGCTAATGAGTTGGTTTTGGAGGATTGATGGAGAATCCCACATCGGGAAGCTAACACGAGAATAAGCGAGAAGCTGGCTTTGAATAGAGCAAACCATGAGGAGAGTAAGCATACCTTTCTTGGCTTATCCCTTTCGCATTGTGGCGTGTTCATTTGGGTTAGGCGTTGGATCATTCATTGATCTGTATGCCGTTGGGTCATGGTGGTGGTGACCGTAGTTGATTGACACATCCCCTGGAGAGTCAAGGGTGCGATTATTGTTGGCTTCTGGGCATAACAGCATTCAGAGCGCGGATTAACTTTAGATACCTATCAGGTGTGTAACCACATCCCTACTGTAATATAGATCGGCAAAAGTCGAAATGCTGAAATGCCGAAACGTCAGCATTCAAGGCCTTATAAGCTTGCAAACGCTTGTGGGCTAAATTGAGCCCACAAATCGTGGGCAAAAGTCTGTCAAGGCTATCGTGTGCATTTCCGTGCACTTGGGCCGAAATTGGCCCAATGGGCCTACGGGCCCATGCAAGTAAAATACTTGGTAAGTGATTATTATTAGACTAGATTATGAGGTGTGTGATGTTGTGAATATGGACCGAACAGGCCACACAAGCGTGTGAGCCCACTTGGGCCCATAATGGGATTTGGGCCCATAAACAGTGTTTCAGCCAAATAGGTTATTCGTGTCGCACAAAGCGATGTTAGATTTTTTAGGAGGTCGTATTAGGTATCGAGACACCGTAAGTAGCTAGTGACCAAAATACCCCTAAGGGGTAAAATTACCATTTTACCCCTAATTTGTAAAATTACCATTTTACCCCTGATTTGTAAAATTACCGTTTCACCCTTAATTTGTAAAATTACCGTTTTACCCCTGATTTGTAAAATTACCAAAATACCTCCGGTTTACAAAAATACAAAAATACCCCCAATCTGTAAAATTATAGAAATACCCCTAGATTACAAAACTACTAAAATACCCTTGAATTACAAAATTACTGAAATACCCTTGGATTGCAAAATTACCGAATTACCCTCGATTTGTAAAATTACTGAAATACCCTTTATTTGTAAAATTACCGAAGTACCTCTGGAAGGTAGGATTACCGTAATACCCCTGTAGGGTAGGATTACCGGAATACCCTTGTAGGGTAAAATGATCGTTTTGCCCTTAAGGTGTAAAATGACTGTTTTGCCTCTCGTGGGTAAAAGACTGACTCGTGTTATGTCTTAACTGATTGACGGTAACTGAATGGTTATGATTCGACTGATGTGACTGTGATTGTTTGTGGTTATGAGCATTCTGCATACATTACATGTTGCATGGGTTGGGATATTATATGGAGGAAGTTCTGATCTGCTAGGATTGCACCCACCAAGGCTTAAGAGTAGTACTAATTTCATAAGGTCTGTAACACCCCTTACCCGAAATCGTCATCGGAGTCAGGTAATGAGCATTACCATATTCAGAATAAACCTTATAGAATTTATTCGAGGACAGTTACAGATTTGCATGCACTTCATTTCAGAATTACCTTTCTCAAAGGTTTTCAAACACATTACGGACATTACAGATGGTTAGGATTCGAATCCTAATATATCAGACTCTCACAAAAAAAATTCGCTTTTAAAACACCGTTACACGTCCGTGTAACTATTGGCACGGCCGTATTGATAGGCCGTGTGGCCTTTACACGCCCATGCTCGAAAACCGTGGACAAAATTGTCCATTATGCCACGGCCGCACAACACAACCGTTTGGAGGCCGTGTACCCCACACGGTTGAGACACACGGCCGTCTCTCCTACCCGTGTGGTTCACTAAAATTTAATTTAAGGTGCAGGGGAGGCACGGTCTAGGGGCACACCCGTAGGATCAGATCGTGTGTCGCCCACAGTCTAGGCATGCCCGTGTCATGTACCTGTGGAGCATTCTACCAAATCCCACATGGTCATGGCACACGCTCGTGTGCCCTGCCGTGCAGGCTATGTCAGGCTATATACCAAGCCTTGGCCTCCCTCAAAACACATTCAAACACATGCATAATCCAACCAGCCAATTCAAGAGAAATTTTACTCAAAAGGACTTCATTTATAACATTACTTACAAAATATCGTATGAGTAATGTAACTTAGGCATACCAAAAATAGCCAATTACAACCACCAATTGTTCTATACATGCCATAAATTACACTTGAAAATATGAAACATACCAAAAAAAGCTTGATAGTGTGTTGCATGGCTCCAACTTTACGATCCTGATTTAATAAGCTCAATATCTACAAAGGATGGAAAAATGGAGGGTAAGCTACAATAGCTTAGTAAGTTATATGAAATTCATAGCAATGAAACGATTCAATATATCATTAAATTAGCATCACAGATACTATCACATATCATTATACAATTAGCTTACTCTTTGTGCTCATTCCACATACCAACCATGAACATGATTAGCAATAACATTCTCAGTATACCGTACCATTTTCAGTTCACCTGTACAATCACTTCATCACAATATAGTTAATCTAGTTCCCATTGAGCAATTTCAGAATATGAACAGATATACAGAGGTTAGCACATAAATGCCATACAGACATGGCGAAGCCATGAAGTAGCCAAAGCTACTAACAGTAGGGTAGCTGAAGCTACAATCAGTGCGATAGCTGAAGCTACAATTAGTAACAGTACAGAAGTTAACCACGGGCCTGCTCACACAAGCTGACAAGTGTCTGCAACACATGCAAGACTACCTAGCCCCTGGGTAACTATAACAGTCGGAACAATAGGCCTCAAGTGACATGTCACCTATATCTATGTCCATTCCTACTTGCTCAATCGGGATTTACAGATAATGCATAAATCAGTAGTTTCAAAAGCACATACAATGATCAATCGAAATTTACAGTCAATACTAATTTCCATACATTCAGTCACCTCACAGAGCAATTATCCATGTATCATCATATAAGCAAATATTCTAACAGAGCTAATTGAATTCACTAGCATTACATATAACTTACCTGGATTGCCAAAAAGGACTAATTTTCGAAATTAGTCGAGGGCTTTCTCTTTTCCCCGGTCACAGGCTCTTTCAGATCGTTCTTGATCTAAATTAACACATATAGCACAGATATCATTTATCTATTTCAATACAGTCACAGTTCACATTTGGGGCAAATTTCCAATTTTACCCCTCAACTTTGCAATAATTACTAATTAGTCCCTTAGACATCAAAATTTCATTTTCTTTATTCCATAGGCTTATTAAGCCCATTTTTACAAATATAACACTCAAATATTCATTATTCCACACATTTAGGAACAATTTGTAATCTCTACAAATTAGTCCCTCTTTATGAACTTTCATTCAATTTCATCCATTAAAACATACATATAGCATTTAAAACTTCCATTATCTACCATTAGTGAGCCAAAGACACTCATTCCACAAATGGGTAAATTTTTATACCTCAATTTTTCTTCAAATAAATGGTAGAATAATGAAATACAAGCTTCAAGGAGTCTAAAAATGCAAAAATAATTGAAAAAGGGACCAAATTGCACTTACATGGAAGTTTGAAAAATTTTGAAACCCTTGGCTATGGAGTTTGGGATTTTTGGCTGAACATGGGGTGTTTCATGGAGAAGATGATGTTTTATTTCATCTATCTTATATTTTACTCACTTTTGACAAAAATGCCCTTCCATCTATTACTTAAAGATTTTCCATGTAAGGCTATTTTGGTCCATAATACTTACTCATGGTTTTATTGCCACATAAAAGCTTCCTATTTCATGCAACAATTCAATCAAGTCCAATTATCATCTAATAGGCACATTTTGAACTTTTCTCAATTTAGTCCTTATCGGGAAATTAAGCATCAATACAGTAAAATTTTCAAACAGTATTTTAACTCTAATATTCAATCAAACAGATATCATCATAATTTCACATAATTAAAAATTTTTTCTTTGAATTTGTGGTTACGAAACCACTATTCTGACTAGCCCCTAATTCGGGTTGTTACAGGTCGCACGGGTCGCTCGAGACGACTGTGGACCAATCAACGGCTGAGTGTCGATCATGTTACCGAGGGCTCTGTGCCATTATTATGGGCTTCGTGTTGTTATTATGGGCTTCGTGTCGTTATTGTGAGCTTCGTGCCATTATTGTGGGCTTTATGCCATTACCGAAGGCTTTGTGCAGATATCATAGGCTTTGTGTCGATTATAGACCCGTTAGCAATAGCTTTGTGCCACGCATATTACTATGGCTCTGTGCCATTCTGTTTATGGCTTTTGGTCATTCTGATTTCTGGCAGCCTTGCTACGATACTGATAGTGTCGCATCGGTACTACACTGTGGAGTGTAGGGATAGGTGGGTTGATTATATCCCCATAGACTGTGCAGGGTTGGACAGAGTGGTGTGCTGGTTGGATGGGTTTGCATGCATCATGCATCATTCATTTATGCTCTGTCTTTGATATGGGCTAGGCCCAAATGGTTTTGTTATGGGCTAAGACTCAAATGGTTTGTATTGGGCTTTGGCCCACTTATGCTTTGAGCTTAACTGTACTGTTTCTGTTAAAGGGCTTTGGCCCAAACTGTTTTTATATCTGTTTCTATTTACTGACATTTCTTTAGGAAGGGGATTACACACTGAATTTTCGTAAACTCACCCCGTTTATTAACCTTTTAGGTAATCCCCAGCTTTAGATGGATCAGAGCTGCGAGGGACTCGGAGTGGGCCATACAACTGCATATGTCTTATTCTTTTTTTCTCATTTAATTAAAGCACTTTAGTTTTAATTTGGTTGTAATAAGGCCTCTATAACTTCTGGATTTTAAATTTGAGATTTCATTGATCGTGATTTATATCAATTAGAAGTAAATTACGGTTTTTCAAAATAATAACAGTTTTCAAACACTACATTTTCCGCAACTAATTAAATTAAGCTTTCAAACAAAGAAGGTTTTAAAGGTAATAACATTTTCTTAAAGGGATTAACTTTTAATAGACCATGTTTTGAAAATAAACAAACACAAGTTTTAGTTGGCAACAAGTTTTAAATAAGAAGGGTTTCAATGAAAACATGGTTTTCGAAATAACATTTCGATGTGACACTCCTAATTCGGTCGTAATGTCCAGGCCAGGTTTGGGGTGTTACAATTAGTTTTAGATATGAATAGTGAATGACATGAATTATCTGTATTTGTTTTGTAAACTTCGATAATGCTTCGTAACCCTGTTTCGACAACGGATACGGGTTAGGGGTGTTAAAGAATGCATCAATAGCCCACTAGTCCTCGAGGTTCTTTGTATTCAGTGTTGCCGCATGAAATCGTTTCACGTAATCTTGGAGAGACTCAGCTTTTCTCTACTTTACAAACATTAATCCCATAGGCGTGCTCATGATCGTTTTGTGAGCCCTAAACCTTCTTAGACCCAGTTGGGAAAAACTTCGGATAGAGCCTTGAGGAAGAGACAAGTACCAATCCTTCGTACTTTCTTTAAGCATTTTAGAAAAAGATTTTCACTTTGTAGGGTCCGAATCTCCTAACACGCTCATATAGTCGTTATATTGCGTTAGATAGGCTCGTGGGTCTCTCTTACCCTCGAACATGTCTTTTGGGACCTTAATGTCATGCAGTAGACTTACTACTGCTATCTCCGGAGCCAACGGATTGTTAGAGCAAAAAAGCTAGTCCATGTCCCTAGACTCAAGATGCAATGCCCTCACGTTTCGCTGCAATGTACCCATCTAGTTCTTCCATTCTCTCACATGCTAGCTTGGACCTTCATCCTACATGGTCATGTTATCGTGAAAATCAGAATTATCATATTGTACCTTTATTTTAAGTTCCTCATTTTGCCTCATTAACTTATGTTCTTCTGCTACTCAAATCGTGTATTTTGTGTCGCCATTTGTTCCCTCATCAACTTCATTTGCTTTTGAAGAGAAAGAAATTGTTGAGGCTGTAACATCCTGAATTAGGGCCTAGTCAGAACAGTGGTTTCGAGGCTACAAATTTGACCAAAAAAATATTATTTTGATTATATTTTTATGATCTACGAATTCACAAAAAAATTTCGTGAAAAATTCATTTGAAAATTTCGACGTTTGGGCACTCAATTTGGTAAAAAGGACTAAATTGTAAATAATGAAAAAGTTGAGTTCCATATGTTAGAAGTGTTTAATTGTTATGAAGTTTTAAATTTAAGGTCCTTAAAAGGGAGTTAGACCATTGGATAATTTGATGGACAAAAATGGGCATGAATAGGACAAAATTGAAAGAAAAGCCTTAAGGGTATTTTAGTCATTTAGTGTTTTAATTGAGTAAAGGACAAAATAAAAGAAGAAAATCTGCTCATTCTTCTTGCTATGCCGAATGTTTCATGGGAGAAGCCATGGCTAGGGTTTCAAGCTTTCCAAGCTCAATAATCGGGAAAACACGAAATTCAGACCTAGAACGAGGTTATGGGCTAAGTCGAAAAAGTTAGCCATTTTTGCATTCGAGGTAAGTTCAAGTGTAAATGTGGTAACATAATTGTTGTTTTAATTAATTTAATGTTACTTATATGATATGATGTTATTATCATGAAATATTATACTTTGTGAATTATTATTTAGTAATATGCAAATTATGTGAGCTAATTGATAAATGTGAAATGCTATCAAGTATCGGTTCCGGCATTCCGAGGAAGACGACAAAAATGTGTGATTGAGGAAAATCCCGTTTGAACCTTGGGAATAGATTAGGATACAAGTGACATGTCACTAAGATGATTGAGTTCCGAACTCGTTGAGTTGAGTCCGAGTTCGTGAGATGTAACTAGGCATCCGAGCTCATTGAGTTGAGTCCGAGTTCACTTATGGATGTGAACGCCCGAGCTCGTTGAGTTGAGTCCGAGTTCGCTTATGGGCGGGTTACATGGTAGCTTGGCTACATAGATTCCTTAGGCTATTGAGTTTGTCTAGCTACGGGTATGGCATTTATGTGCATACAATCCGTGTATCCAAATTATATTCCGATGTGCTCAACGGGTGAATCGTAAGTGAATAAGGAGAATATCTAAAATGAAGGGGACATGTTGGTAAGTGTGGTGAATGAGAAAATTTGACAGGTATGAACTTAAACTCTCGGGTTGAGAACTTGGTAAGACAAGATTGTGGTAAGATAGCAAATATACTTGTAACATGAATGTCTTAGTGATATTTATGCAATTGATGTTTATGTTGAATTGTATGATTATGTTACTTGCTATTTGCATGTGAATTTACTAAGCATTTATTCTTACTTCCTCCCTTCTACTCTTTGTAGTTTTAACAAGCCAGCTTGGAAATCGGGAAGGTCGAAGGCTCGCTCACATTATTCGTGGACCACCTCGGTATAATGGCTTATATATTTTGATGTATGACATGTATAGCATTAAAATCATTTTGTGTAAATAATCTTATGATATGACTATTGAGTGGTAAGGAAATGCTCGATAATGATTAGCCATTGGAATGGCTAATTATGATCATATTTGGTGACATGTACGTTTAATATGCTACTTAGTCCATGAAAATCCATAAAAAGGTGAAATTTGCTATAAAACAGAATCATACAGCAGCAGTGATGTGAGTTTGAAAATTCACTAAAAATAGTAGAGACAGAATTAGATGGTGAATAAAATATGAAACTGAAGCTCATTAAGTCTATTTTCATATCAAATAATCAAAACAAGTAATTGAGTTGTATTCTATAAGATATTGAAGTTTTTGTGGAACAGGGTTAGAGCAATTCCTAGATCCCCTGTTCTAAATTTAGAAATTCACCAAAAATTGTACAAAAATAATTATGAGTCATAATTTATATTCACAGATTTCTTATTGAGTCTAGTTTTAGTATAAAGAAATGAAATAGTCATTTGAATTCTGTAGAGAGAGAAAAGTGATTTGTAGTGAACAGAGGTCAAAGTAGTTGAACACTGAAACAGGGGAAACTTTAACTAATAAACTGTACTAATTTGCCAGACCAAAAATTCTAGCAAAAAATTAATAAATAGATATATGAGTCTAGTTTCAAGGAAAATTTACGGATCTTAATTTTGAGTTTTGTAACTCGAGATATGATTTTTTAGCAAATGTGACGCAGATGGACAGCTTATTACAAATGCTGAAATAAATGGTTTAAAATCGTTTAAGTGACAAATTAAGTTTGCTAACTCCTCAAACTCAACTCCAGCGACGGACTCGGGTAAGGGGGCATTATAGAGGTGGTGCTTCTTGGTCGGAAGGAAATGGCAGCCTACAACTAGAAGGAAGGTTCAAGTCAAAGGGAAAATTCTTATTTGGGTGAACTATTGTAACTTTTGGTGATTTTTCTCAAACTAAAAGAAATCTGTTGGTCGAAAGTTGGTCCACGCTCACCGCACCAATTGTTGAGTGTTTTTTTTTTTTAATGTCTCATTGAAGAGGACAATCAAATATTTATATACATGGTTACTATTCATGGAATTGACATTCTTAGTAGGCTCTATGAATGCTAGACACGTGTACTATTCTGGTCTATTTGTTGGACTTCGCAGCCCCCACATGTGAACTCCTTGGTATATGCGAATTGGGACCGCAAACTCCCCCTGTGAGCCCTTCTGGTGAACTTTCACTATAAGGCCTGCACGCATCCATCTGGTAGGGCCCAGCCAAGTTGCAGGTAGGTGACTTGGACTTTATCTGGGTTTCGAGTTAGTGACCGTAAATACATAACACATTTCCAACAATTTGGTCACCACCATCTCAAGATTAGTGTCTTTCCTTTCATCGTTATCGTCTTTAGTTTGTTTTTTTTTTTAAATATATGTTTATTTATGGAATAATTAGGGTTTTCTTCAATAAAGTAACATGGAATGTTATATACTATTATAGGTACAAAGTATTTAATAATATCCAACCAGCTCAAAGAAGAGAATCAACTTTTGTTTTCTTCTACATTTCCATGTATCTATTTATGATTTTTTTTTTAATTTTATCTATTGAGCTAGTGTCACACTCAATTCGATCAGGAAATTATGAAAATGTAATTCTGTAATTAAAATATGTTATATTATTTGAGAGTATTTTAGCTTTTCATTTTAACAAAAATCAATTAAAATATGAATATAATGAGATTATAAACGAAGTCAAAAATTTTTTGCAGGAGAGATCGAAATTAATTTATATATTTTTATGATAGTAAAAATGCAATTTCATTGTTTTAATAGCCTGCATCTTTATAATTTTTAAAGGATTAAATCAAATTTTTATCATTTTGGGGGGGCAAATTGTAATTTTACCATTACTAATTTAAAATTTTATAAATTATAAAGGACCTAAATTGAAAAAGTTTCATTTTTTAGGGAACCAGGACCCTGCAGCACCCTCTGGCTCCGCCCATGAATGAGATTTGAACTTACACCTTTTGGATTTCAAATCTCTTAAATTTATCACCCAACTAAAGCCTCACTTTAACATATTTTATACATTTTGTTTTAATATATACAATTTATCATCTCCATCACTTGTATACAGTGGGATTTGAACCAATACTAATTACATTGAAAAAACTCTAAATTTACCACTAAAATTTTGATTTACTTTATACATTTTAATTTTGTTATGCACACTCTATTTTCTCCATCAGTCGGCAATTGTATATTATTTTAAACACACATTTATCTTATAATTTTCACACACATATATGTGTGCTAAGATTTCTGGTATTATTTGAAATAATTTATAAATTTCTAGTTTATTTAATGTTTATTTTTCATAAAATTTATATAAAAAATAACTTTACTTGTTTTTTTAGGTGATAAAATTATGGTATAATAAAAAATTAGTCCTTAACGTGTTTTTTATTGATTTGGTCATTTCCCCTTCTATTAACCCATTAATTTAAAAAAAAAAAGTCAAATCACTATTTTTAAAATGAAAATGCTAACTAAAACAATAATTTTTTTAATAATGTCAGCATTGCAACTCGCATGGCAGTCTGTGTGTACTTAATACTTACATGACACTATTTGTCTTATATGTCATGCCATCAAATAATTTAAAATTATAAAAATATTTAAAAAGTAAAAAGCTCATAAAATTTAAAAAGGATTGCATAAAGTGCACGTGAATTGCAATGCAAGCTATCATGTTTAAAAATTAACGTTTTAGTTAGTATTTCTATTAAAAAATAATTAGACTCTTTTTAAAAAGTTATTGTCAAAATTGACTCTTTTTAAAAGATAAATGGCCAAATTTAACTTAAAAAAAAATAATGATCAAATTTACAAAAAATGTAAACAATAATGGTTAAACTTACCACTATGTCTAAAATTAATTCAACTTCAGAATTTTCGAAAAAAATTGAAATTAATTTCATTTAAATCTGATTTGATAAAAAAAATTTCAAACTTGAGGATTCATCGTTTAGAAAATTAATCAAAGTTGGCATAGAAAAATTCTAATTTATTTCAAATGAACCTTTATCATGACTTATAATAATAAATCTGATTAAATTAAGTACTTGAACTGTGAAGCTTGGGAGAGGTTAAAATCCAAATTGCTTTAGCTGGGTGCTTGGATTGGTCAATCCAAACTAGATTCCAATAAAATTTTTTTGATTTATTTAAGAATTATAAATTTAAAATACTTTTACAAAATAATTAAAGCATGTTTTAGATTAATAGAAAATTTTAAAAATAATCTAAAATCATTTAAAATTTATTTGGAGTTGATTGGAGATGATTTGAACCCAAAATAGGGTTTAAAGGTTAAAATAATTAGAAAAAATAATTAGAAAAAGTGTAGGGTTATCATAGGGGCGCAAAGTCATGATGTGACTCACTGAATCAAACAATATATCTCCTTTAGATTTGATAGACAATATAATAAATTTTTAATTAATTTCTTAATTTTGATTAAACTATAGACTTATCTTCTCTAATATATACATATAAATAGAGGATAACAACCTATAACATTACAAAGTTCACCTCAAATTCTTACCCAATTGAGTCCAAGATTCTCAAAACGGCTCATCTCTCTAGTAATATTAAAATCCCAAATCTCGTGCCAAAAAATATGGATAAAATTGTAAGAGAAATGGAAGAAATTTGGGATGACATGCTTTCCTCCACATCTCCTTCCAGTCATTTTCCGGTATCTCTTCAGTCTGTGGTTCCATCCGATTAATCTGGTGAATCATCTCCAAATATAAAAGCCTAGGGTTGCTTCTCTAAAAATTGTCAATCTTTTAAAACAGAAATGAAATATCTTATCGTCAATTTAATTGATTTTGTTAATACCAAGTACAAAATCTATCAGTATCATATGTTCACAACATCAAAGGATAGAAAATACAATTAATATAGCAAGCTGACATTGAAGAGATTACAGTTCGTTTGTATTTGAAATATGACACAGTTACTTCAAACAAATCTAATCTTAAATTGAAACAAAAACCCAATGAGGAGATTTTTATATTCATCTTAAGAAGGGATGAAGAAAACCATTATATGGCTAAAATAAAATCACAACATTGAATTAGTTAACTAAAATTTATAATAAATATATATATATATTTATATATAAATTTATTATATTTGTACTATAGAAATGGATGAAAACAAGATGAGTCAATGCAGCAGGGGTCTCAAAAATTTGTACATACATTTTCAGGAACAATAAGGGCTCAGGGAAGGATTTCCTGACGAAATGAATGAATGAATGAAGGAATTGATCAGCTCAAAAGTTGATGAGTTTTGGGGAAAATAAAAAAAAATTGAACACTAAAGAAAAAGCCCTAAAGGATTGTATTTCGTCAGCTAGGTGGCAATGCCTCTCTAATTCCGAGGCTCTTCTTACCAAGATCAGGGTTGCCTTTCTGCATCATTGCCACAAACTCATTGTAATCTATCCGGCCATCCTGCAGACAAGGTAAAAGATACCAAGTGAGTCAAACCCGGAAATTCGGTCAAGAGAAATGCCACTGTTCAAGTATTCTCCCATGGATTATAACTCAGAAGTGTATTATATTAAATTGTAGAGATGAAAGAGTAAGTGATATGCAGGCGTGAAGGGACATTGAGACTCTTACATTGTCTTGATCAACTTCTCGGATCATTTCATCCAAGTGGATTTCCTCAATACCGAATTCTTGACAAGCTTTTTGAAGCTCATCTTGAGTGATGTAGCCACTGCCATCTTTGTCGAAATACGAGAAGGCTGCCATGAGATTAGCTTCCCTCTCAATCTTGTTTAGATGCAATGTTGCAGCTACGAATTCCTCGTAGTCAATTGTACCATTATTATTAACGTCAGCCTGCAATTCCCAATTGAATAGAAAGAATCAAAGGATGTTAATTAGATCAGGGGTCACGTACAAGTGGTCTCTATTACATGGATTCCAGAATAAGTTTCGAATATGGGTATGCTCATCATATCCACTTGCATATAAGTCTCGGAAATTTAGTATTTCATGAAAAATGAAAGATGATATTAATAACTGGAATGAAACTTACCGCCTGCATTAGAGCACGGAATTCTGACTCATCTAGGTCCGCACCAAATCTTTTCAATCCATCTTTGAGTTCATCATATGTGATTTGACCACTGTTATCTGTGTCTATCATCTTGAACATTTCCTTCAACCCTGCTATTTCTTCTTCAGAAAGTCTCTGAGCAATGACCTGAAAAAAAAAAAGTGAAATAAATGGAAATAAAAAAGGAGCTAAGAACAAGGGTAAGCCATTTTAGGTGGTGAGATTTGTGCATTGAAAACAGTTTCACTCATTTAGTATATTTTTTAAGAAGTTTTATAGACCAATGTTGTCTCAGCGGCAGAAACTTACCTTTAAGGCCATTTTCTTTAGCTTGTTCATTGCAGAAAATTGCTTCATGCGGCTTAATACTACGGAATCAAGTGGCTTGTCTGGGGCCACCCCATCAACCTGTACCCAAGGATGGCCTGAAAGGAACCAAAATAAATTAGCAACTTACTGAAATTCCATAGTGTAACACCAAAGAATCATCTTGCTAAAGCAATAGTCTTAGAATTTTATGAAACCCCAACTGTAAAATCTGAATCCTTGATAACTGTTTGGCCATAGCAATGGTGAACAAAGATGATGATTTAGATTAGTAAGAAATGAAATTATGGCCTCCCAGATTATCCTAAAGCTATTAATAACCACCGAAAAACATGAAAAAGATCGAAAAGCAAATATTAACTGAGAATTAAAGCAAG
Source organism: Gossypium stocksii (assembly GCA_020496765.1). Lineage (NCBI taxonomy): Eukaryota > Viridiplantae > Streptophyta > Magnoliopsida > Malvales > Malvaceae > Gossypium > Gossypium stocksii. Next base: position 55,129,641 of record CM035631.1, read on the forward strand.
CCTCAATCATGTTATCAACATCCAAGTTATCCATTACTTATTCCAGCTTGTTTATGACTTTGTTCCATGCTGGGATATGTAGTCTATTTTGAGATTGTAATCAACACGGCAGTGTTTCTGCCCTTTGTTTTTAATAATATTAACCTATTCCCAAGCAAAAAGAAAAAAGACTTACGAAGTACTTCATGTGCAGTTATCCGCTTTTTAGCATCTCTGACAAGCATTTTTTTCACTAAATCTTTAGCACTTTCAGAGATGCTAGGCCAAGGATCAGATGTGAAGTCAAGCTCACCATGCAAAACCTCTTCAAATATCTCTTGTTCAGTTTCTGTATATAAAAAGAAGAAAAATAACACACAGAAATTGACCAAATGTTGAAAAAAAGGCTCAATGTACAAAGTTCAAAACTTTTAGAAACAAAAATGGTATCTCATCGGAAGAATTCTTACCCCCCCAGAATGGAGGTACCCCACTCAAGAGAATGTAAACGATCACTCCAGCACTCCACACATCTGCTTCTGGACCATAATGCTTCTGCAATACCTCGGGTGCAACATAGTATGGGCTTCCAACCACATCAGATAAGACTTCCCCTGAAATTATAGGACCTTCATTAGAAAACAACACCGTTGCTTATTGCACAGACAGGTTCTCAACATTCCGGAGAATTCTCCAATTTGTTTTTCCCTATAAATGAACCGGCTTTTAACCTATGTTATCTGGACTCTATTTTTCTTAAATTTCCAATCTGACATATGTTCAAACATTGGTTTTGGAGCATGATCCTCTAAATATACTAAAAACCTAAGAAAAAAATAATATATCCATGTCGGAAGCATGCCCATATCTTATACCGTGGGTTCAAGTAATTAAAAACTGACGTCCAGTTAGCATCAAAGTATACTGCATATACAATTCTGAACATCATATTCAAATTTTACCTCTAAAGTTTCAGTTGGTTATAATTTGCTTCAGCAGAAAATGAATAATCACTTGTAGTGATACATCAATTTAAATATGATTTCTTAGTGTAAATGTAAAGATAAAACATTTTGTTATCCATGTAAGTTGAAGTTCTTTTTAAGATATTATAATTTCTAATTGAGAAATGCCCTTTTCCTTTGCAATAAAAAAGTGAAATTATAACTGCAGACAACTCCATTGATATCGAAATTCTTTTCTGCAGTTAAATTGTCATGACCCAGTAAAGAATAGAAGACCATAAACCAAAATCAAGCACCAAAAGACAAGGATTTTGAACATACCAGGCTTGAAGAATATCGATAATCCGAAATCAATGGCTTGAAGTGGTGAATCCTCTTGTTCATTAACGAAAAGGAAATTTTCAGGCTTAAGATCCCTATGCATTACTCCCATGGAGTGGCAGGCTTCCACAACACCAACTATCGTTCTTGCTAGTTCAGCCGCCTTTCTTTCAGAATAATGCCCTCTCTGTACAATTCTATCAAAGAGTTCTCCCCCGGCACACAGCTCCATGACAACATGAACCGCCACGGAATCCTCATAAGCCTCTTTGATGGTGACAACATTAGGGTGGCCAGCCAAGTGATGCATTATCTGAATTTCCCTCTTGACATCATCAACATCTTCTGGAGTTACAAGTTTCCTTTTGGCAATAGATTTACAAGCATACTCCTTCCCGGTACCTTTCTCCACACAAAGAAAAGTTGTCCCAAACTGGCCTTGCCCTAACTTCTTCCCCAAGTTATAATATTCCTTCAAATTACCTGTCTTGGTTTGCAACACAGCATCCACCTTCAGCCCTGCACATGATTGCCTCTTCACATTATGAGGCTTCCGAGGTTTGGCAGCATCAGCCTTAGCCTCTTCCTTCCCCGCCACCGCTGCGGTCGCTGCTGCAACTGCAACCTGTGATGGTTTGGATTCAAGTCTTTGAGGGGGAGCCTTAGATTGTTGCCTTTGGGTAACCTTTGATTGTTGTCTTTGGAGGGTTGATTGTTGTCTTTGCATAGGCGTAGACATTGACATTGATTGTTGCCTCGTCATAGACGATTGTTGTCTTTGGGTAACCTTTGATTTTTGCCTTTGGCTTAGGGTCTCTTCTCCTGGTCCTTTCTCTTCCTTCACAATCTTCATCTCTTCAGGGGGATCCTTCTGAACCTCAGCACCGTCAGCAGCTGCGGCGCCAGCTTCGGCTTCTTTAGTTTCGGACTTCTCACCTTCATTGTCGGTTTTCTTTTGATCCTCTTCGGCTGGTTTAGGACCGCAACAACTCGCGCAGACGGAGCAGATCCCTGATGTAGCACAAACATTTCCCATCTGGAAAAACCGAAACGACTCTCAATTTCCACACACCCTAAATTCCTTCTCCCAACATCCAATAAATCTATAACCACCCAAATGTCATAATATTATAAAACTCCCATTTTCTTTTCTCCTTAATCCTTATACGGTTCTGTTGTTTTGGCTTCTGAAAAATACCATCAAAATGGAGCTTTCGCCAATCCAAACCACCCTCAGCACCTTTAAATTTGGGAAAAACTCAATGCAACCAATGATTCAATGGTAAACAATTTCATAAAAAAACAGAAAAAGAAAATGGAATTTTATTTGACCCTTTAATCTCAAATCCTTCCTCAATATGCAGTTATCAATGATCGTTAAAAAAGAAGACAAGGAAGAAGACACCTTCAAGAATCCAATGTAAATAAACAATCACAATGGCCAAACACAATGATTTGAATTTAAAAAAAAAGCCAAGGGAAATGGAGAAAAGAAAAGAGATTATATTATGAGATTTGAGGTTTCCTAATTAGGGTTTTTATTAATTTATGTAATCGAAGAGGAAACAAAGAGAGCTAACGTTTCTGGCTTTCTTTTTCTTTTTCTTTTTTTCTTTTCTTCTCTCCCCTTTCAAGAGGGAAAAAAAGAAAGAAAAAGAGAAAACAGAAAAATGAAGAAAGGAAGAGGACAGGTTTTTCCGTTACAAATGCAACATCTTTTACGCGTTTAATTGGGTTCTAATAGGCTGTGGCTCAGATCCAGTGAAAAATATCTAGGCGTTATTTTATCAAAGCATGATTGTTGCCCAACATTGTGATCGACGGTTGAGATTGTTTTTGGTAATTTATATCGCTAGTTTTTTTGGAGCTTGTTCACGGCCCGCACAATTGAGTTCCCGGGTTGCTGAGGCTCTAATTCATCAACCCCCCCCCCCAACCTGAGCCCTTCTGTTTTTGTTGTTTCCTTTTTCTTTTTTTTTTTTCTTTTTTTTTTATTAAAATATATGTCCTATAATATTAGAGATTATTATAACGTACGTGAAATGACGGCAACAAAATTTTAAAATAGTAAAAACAGATTTCATCAAAATGAGATTTTGTCTTTTATAGCTTTATATATCTATTTTTATTCACCTCTCTCTCTATATATATATTAGGAATATGATACTACGTTGGGGGATTAATTTTTTTAATAATTTAATATAAAAATATTTGATTTTTTAATTAATTATTTTTAAGTGAATGTAAAATAGTTTTTTTTTAAGTTAATAGCTATTTTCTTAAATTTATAAAAGATTATCTAAATAAATTAAAGTCATCTCTAATGTACATAACATGTAAACTCTAATAAAGAAAAACCTGAAGAGGTTTTAGGATATGACTACTACCTTGACAAGGTTAATGTCGACAAGAACTACTATTGCCAGCCAATGTCTGGCTCGGGATGGGCCAAATTTGGCATAGGCTCATCAACGGACGTGGCATGTGCTTGCGTTTAAACTATTGATTTCAAATTTGGTGGTTACTCGATGTTGATGTCTTTGGGTAAATTAGATACACATCGTCGGGATAAAAGAATAGTAATTCCTTGGCCCTAAACTAAACCATGTATTGGGGATCCATGCCAAACTAATGGTCTTGGATTGGTTAATAAATTCTCGACGCTAGTGTTCAAACCACTCTCAACATTCATGAGCCCGGTTAATCAATCGACGCTAGGTTGTCAAATACCAAATTAGTCGATCACTGTGTTGTCGTTCCACAATGTGGAAGCATATAACGACAGTTTAGGCCTTCCCCAATGTGTGCCTCCTCGACTAACCTTCGGAGCATGACTTGGATGTGCTCTATTTAAAATAATTACTCCGAAACAACAAATAATTATTCGGTAAACTGTACTAACCGTTCCTATAATTTATTTAAAATTACATTTTAATCACTTAACTTTTCAAATTTACGTAATAATCTCTAAAGTTATCAAATTGTTACATTTTGATCACTCTTCTGTTGAGGGGATGACGTAATATATTAATCTAAAGGATTAATAACTAATTTGACCTTTGAACTGTAACTAAAATATCATTTTGATACTTCTAACAATTTTCTTAGCAATAATTCTTACAAAATAATAAAAATCTCTAAAAATAAATAAAAATATAAAAGTAATTACCTTTTTAAAAAATAGTAAAAATTCTAAAAATATTATAAATATTATAAAAAATTAAAGAGCCTTGTGCCTTCTTCTTTTCTTTTATACCTCTGTTTTATTTTTTCCTTTGAATCTTTTTCACATTTGATTTATAAGAGATCAACTATGTCAACCTTCTTTATCCATCTCTTTTTTTTTTCTCTCTTCCTGAACACTCATCTCTAATAACCGAATCTTTAAAGAGATAGCTTAGCATCTTTAATCTTTGATCATCTAGGTTTTTTCCTTGGTTTTCTTTTCTGGGTTTTGTTTATAACAATGAGTCAACAAAATCAAAATAATGATTATAACTACTACAATGGTAAGGCTCAAGAGAGGAACTTTTTTAGTTCTTTGTGAGATTTTTTTCTCATCCAATAGAAGAGATACCAAAAACTCCCAAATGGGGTTTTAGACTTCAACCTCTTTTATGGAATAAAGCAATAAATGTTTGAGCTTTGAGCTATTAGAAAGCAGGAGAACTGTTGATTTTTAATCAAATGAACAATACTTAAAACAAAGAAAATTTGTATTTGAAAGCTCAAAACAGAAGCAACCTGGATGAAGAATAGAGAGAACAAATTTTCAACTCTCGTTTTTTGAAAAAGTAATAATACATCCAACATAAGTAGCTAAGATACATTGAGAGAAAATAAAGCTTGCTTGTGCAAGTGTCTAAGTTGTAAAATCAGCTAAGTGACAACCTAAAATGAGTACTAAAAACAACTAATTACATAATTAAACCTTAGTTGAACAAAAGAAATAATTACATTCAAAAAGTCAACTATTACAAAAAAGCACTTCATCCAGATTACACAATGAACATTTGTGTGCCTCTACTGTACTGCTTGGTCACTTGCATGCTGCTGTATTCATCTGAGTTACTTACAAGGTCATGCATAGTTGCATGACAGCTTGCATGTTGCTGCTGTAGTTACCACCTTTGAACACTCATCATTGGCTACAAAGCAGCAAACTCCAATTTCCTTTCTCAAACACTCGAACCTTGTGGCAGCCAATGGTTTGGTCAGAATATCAACAAATTGATCCCTTGAACAACAATGAACCAAACTGATTTCTTTTGTCAACTTTGCCTCCCTCACAAAGTGATATCTAATCTTAAAATTCTTAGTTTTACCATGGAACACTGGGTTCTTGGCAATCGCAATAGTTTACTGATTGTCAACTTTGATCTCAGTTGCTTCTGCTTACCATTATTCAAATCATCTAGCAGTTTTCTAAGCCAAATGGCCTGATTAACAGCAGTAGCAGCTACAACATACTCAGCCTCTGCAGTGGATTGAGCTACTGTCTGTTGCTTCTTTGAACTCTAACTAAAAACAGTTGAGCCTAGAGTGAAGAAATAGCCTAATGTGCTCTTCATGTCATCAACTGAGCCAACCCAATCACTGTCTAAATAACCAACAAGCTTTAGCTCCTTTGCTCTTTCAAACTTCACACCAAAATTTAAGGTTTCTTTGACATATCTTAGAACCCTTTTAGCAGCTTTAAAATACGTAACATTACAGTAGTGCATAAACCTCAAGAGAAGACTAACTGCATACATGATGTTTGGCCTTGTTGCTGTCAAATAAAGTAGGCAACGAACCAAACTTCTGTACCCCTTTTCATCCACTCAATCATGCTCACTAGTGCTTGACAGTTTCTCTCCTAGTGCAACTAGAGTGCTAGCAGGCTTGCACTTTGACATGTTGAATTTGCTTAGAACTTTCAGCGCAAATGCTTGCTGGCTTATGAAAATGCCTTGCTCTATTTGATTTACCTCCATGCCAAGAAAGTATGTCATCAAACCAACGTCAGTCATCTCAAAAACTTTGTGCATTTACCTCTTAAAGTCTTCAATCAACTCACTTTTGCAATCAGTGACTAACAAATCATCAACATACAGAGACACAATCAGCAAAGTCTCTTTTCCAGCCTTCTTAACATAAAGAGTAGGCTCACTAATGATTTTTGTGAACCCGAGCCTCAAAAAATAAGCATCATCTTGTCATACCAGGCCCTTGGAGCCTGTTTCAAGCCATGCAAGGCCTTCTTGAGCTTGTAGACTTTGTGTTCCTCACCAAGAACCTTAAACCCTTAGGCTGTTCAATGAAGAATTCTTCCTTGAGAAATCCATTCAGAAAGGCTGATTTGACATCCAATTGATGCACTTTCCACTGTTTCTGAACTGCCAAGGCAAATAACAGCTTTATAGTATCTAGCCTTGCAACAGGTGCAAAGGTTTCAAAGAAATCAACTCCTTGCTGTTGACTGTATCCCTTCACAATCAACCTGGCCTTATGCTTGTTCAGTGACCCATCTGCATTGTTCTTGGTCCTGAACACCCATTTGACACCAATAACTTTTCTATTTGCTGGCCTATCAACCAGCTCCCAAGTATCATTTTTATGGATCATTCTTATTTCAGCTTCTATAGCTTCTTGCCAGAAACTCTTTTTTGCTGCTTCATCATAGCAGGAAGGCTCGACCATGGTCACAACAAACCTTTCATAGATGTCTGCTAGTGTAACACCCCTTACCCGTGTTCGAAGCTGAAACAGGGTACGAGGCATTACCTTTCTAAAACACATACAAACATACATATTCGGGTCATAAATTTTTGTTCAACTTTAAAAATTTGTAAAATTTGTCTTAAAGTCCTTCATATAAGCCTACGATGCTCAAAACACACTTTAGACATGATTCGAGACTATTTCAAGCACTTAGAGAACTTTTAGAATAAGCCATTGAAAACAGGGCACATGCTTGTGTGGATGGGCAACACACTTGTATGGCTTCAGAACATGGCGGTGTTGAAGGCCTGTGTAGTGCACACGGCCTAAGCATATAGGGACATGTCCATGCCCCTTGCCCGTGTGGATTTATTTTCTAACATTGAACCTACAGAGGTTTTCACACATCCTGGCACACGCCCATGTCCATGGCCCGTGTCCCTCACACGGCCACGACACACCCATGTCTCAGCCCGTGGGCAAAAACCTTGGTATTCTATTTCTGACGTCATCAACTCCTAAGGGCCACACAGCCAAGGCACACGCCCGTGTGCCAGGTCGTGTCTTCCAAATGGTTGAGACACACGGTCCTGTCTCAGCCCGTGTGGTTACTACTAGGTATTTAATTTTGCCAACTTAAGATGTAGGGGACACATGGCAGAGCCACACGCCCATGGGGCAGACCGTGCGTCACACACGGCCTAGACACACGACTGTGTGTCTACTCGTGTGGACAAATCTAAGGCTATCTACCAAGCCTTTTGCTAGCCTGGAACATAATTTAATACATACCAATCTTACCAATACTTAACATGGCATTACACCTCATGCAATTGCTCATCCATACTATTTTGCACATTTATGAAAAACATCATCATTTACATAGATCAATAATGAATATTAGCCATTAACCATGGCCTTATACAAAATGAGTTAATTTCTATGACAAGCCAACACATTTGGCTCCCAAAACAATATGACACATAACAAAAGACTAAGTCCCTATACATACCATATACAAAATAATAAAACTAACTATACCAAGTGCTTCTATTGATAGTGTGATCGATGTTTCCGATGTTCTTTGATCCATGAGCTAATTAGGCGACACTATAAAAAAATGGAAAGGAAAGGGAGTAAGCATAAAGCTTAGTAAGTTGCATGTAAAAAAATAACAACAATTTACCATATATTCACATACTTACAACATATCATAATTTGCACATAATACAGGGGCTGATGCCATGTCTAGACATGGTCTTACACTGACACGTATCGAGGCTGATGCCATGTCCCAGACATGGTCTTACACTAGCACTCTCATCAATGCTGATGCCATGTCCTAGACATGGTCTTACACTGGCTTACACATCAAAGTCGATGCCATGTCCTAGACATGGTCTTACATTGACTCTCATCCATTAGTGCCGGTGCCATGTCCCAGACATGGTCTTACACTGACACATATCAAAGTCGATGCCATGTCCCAGACATGGTCTTACACTAGCACTCACATCACCCTAGTATTATGGCATGAACCGGTCTATTCCTATGATTCAACCGGGAGTTTACCACATTAAATCTCACCGTGCATTTTTCATAAATACATTCAACTATTTTAAGCAAAATCAATCGTTTAATGCATAATAATGAAAAAGTTGTATTATTTACGTACAACTTACCTCGATATACAAAATGTGGGCGACTAGTCGATTTAGTCCACTAGCTTGGCTTTCCCCTGATCTAGATCCGAATTTCGAATCTCTTGATCTAAGACGATAAAAATTAGCTTATTTAATCATCAAATAATTTAAACATTCCACAATTCATATTTTTGGTAAAATGACCATTTTGCCCCTAAACTTTCACAAAATGACGATTTTACCCTCAGGATCAAAAATCGATTTTCATCAAATTTCCTCATTAACCAAGCCTAGCCGAATTCTTTTTACTCTTGAAGTAGCCCCTAATTCCAATTATTTCACACATTTACCATATAATTTATAACTTGTACAAAATGGTCATTCCTTAGGGTTCTCATGAAAACTACTTCACAAAAGTTGTTTATTTAACAACCAAGATTCATTTTCTTCCATAATATTTCAGTAAACAACACAAATGCTTCATGGAAAAACCCTAAACTTTCAACCATATTGCAAAATAGTCCCCCCATTAGTTAGCTTATGCTACATGGGTCCCAAAAGTACAAAAATTATCAAGAAAAGTCATCAAAATCACTTACTTGTTAAGGTCTAAAATTGCTAAAAATTTCAAGCTCCCATAGCTATTTTCTTGGAGAAAAATCGGTGAAGGAAGAAGAGTAAAAAAATGACAACCTTTTTCTTTTTATTTTATTTTATATCAAGTCAAATAAGTCACTAAATTCACCTAATCTTTGACTTTTCTATTTTTCTTGTCTCCATGGCCGACCATCACTATAAAATAGGGCCACTTGCCCATTAAATACCTCTACATTATGTTCCATAGCTATTTAACACCATTTTCTAGTAAATCAAAACTTTTGCCCTTTATGCGATTTAGTCATTTTTCGTAATTAAGCTTGCAATCACTAAAATTAATTCACCAAAATTTTCATGCACTCATATAATTATGCTATAACACAAAATAATATTAGAACAATTTTCTCGACCTCAAATTTGTGGTTTTGAAACCAGTATTTCGACTAGGCCCAAAATCAGGTTGTTACAGCTAGTGTCTTAGTGCCTTTAACAGGTGCATCATCATAATCATCTTCAGCTTTAGCCTCAATCTCAGCATGCTGTAGGTCAAGATCATTCTAGTCTTCCTCAAGCAGACTTGCATCAGTTCCATCCCACTTCCAACAGATTGCTTCATTAAACTTCACATCCCTGCTTACCACAATCTTCTTGGTTGATGGATTAAAGATCCTATAACCCTTCTTCACACTGCTATAGCCAACAAACACTCCTGGCATGGACCTCTTTTCTAGCTTAGCTCTCTTCTCTACTGGCACCAGTGCATAGCACAAACAGCCAAACACTTTTAAGTGTGAAACAGTTGGTTTTTGTCCAAACCAGGCTTCAAAGGGTGCTTTACCCCTAACTGCATTAGTTGGCAGCCTATTGAACAAGTAAACAGATGTGTTTACAACCTCAGCCCAAAAGTTGTTAGGCATTTTGGCCTCAAATAGAAGGCACCTAGCCATATCGAGGACAGTCCTGTTTTTCCTTTCACAAACACCATTCTACTATGGTGTGTAAATGATGGTCAGTTGGTGTTGAATCCCAGCTTCATCACAGATCTTTTGGAACCTATAAGACATATACTCAGTTCCATTACCTAACCTTAAGCACTTCAGCTTACAATTGGCTTGGTTCTCAACCAGTGCCTTAAATTTGCAAAAGTAGTGAGCCACATCTGACTTTTGTTTCAAGAAGCTTACGTAACATGTAACACCCCTTTCCCGTATCCGACATTGAGATAGGTTACGAGGCATTACCTTACTAAATCACATGCAACTCTTCAACTTACACTCATTGAAATGTGTCCTAATCTAAAATTTTTTCAAACAATGTCCTAAGGACCTTCATATGGGCCTATGAAGCCTAAAACATGATTTAGAAATGATCTGAGACCATTTCAAGCACTTGGGAAACTTTCAAGTAAATCCAATAAAAATAGGGCACACGCCTGTGTGGAAGGGCAACATGCCTATGTGGCCTCTAGACATGGCCGTGCTAATGGCCCGTGTGCTTCACACGGCCTAAGCACTTAGGGAACATGCCTGTATCCCTCGTCCGTGTGGATTTAATTTCTAACATCGAACCTATAGGGGTTTTCACACGGCCTAGAACACGCCCGTGTGCTCAGCCCCTGTCCCTCACACGACCATGACATGCCCATGTCGCGACCCGTGTGTAAAAACCTTGACATTCTATTTCTAACGTCAGCAATCACACGGTCGTGGCACACGCCCGTGTGCTTGGCCATGCCCTCTACACGGTTGAGACAACGGTCGTGTCTCAGCCTGTGTGTTTATTACTAGGCATTTAATTTAGTAATTTCAAGGTGCAGGAGACACACGACCTATGTACACGCCCGTGGGGTGGACCGTGTGTCACACATGGCCTAGATAAACGCCCATGTGTCTGCCCGTGTCGACAAAAATAAGCTATCTACCAAGCCTCGTTTCCATCCTGAAACAAGACAAAATACATATCCAAACATACCAAGACTTTTATACTCAATCAATAGCCATAAATTGGCATCTCAACATATTCATATAAATCAATCTAATCAAGTATGCAAAATTCTACTCCTAATACACACATTCATGAATATCATCATGATTTCCATATATTAACTTCCAATATTAGCCATCATTCATGGAATTACACAAAAGAATAAATTTCTAAGACAAGCCATCACATTTGGCCCAAAGTAATATGACACTTGACAAAAGAATAGAGTCCTATACATGCCATATTCAAAAGATTTAAACCAACTATACCAAGTGCTTCAATGGATAGTGTGAGTGTTGACTCCGACGTTTGTTGATCCTCGAGCTATTTAGGCGAAACTATAAGAAAATGGAAAGGAGAGGGGTAAGCATAAAGCTTAGTAAGTCATAAGTAAATAAATAACAACAATTTACTAACTCATAACAAACTTTCATTGCATCACTAATCATGCATGGTACAAAGAATAGGCACAGCATAACTTACTAATCATACAACATGCTAGTGAGCTCACATTTCATACATTACGTTTAGGCACCTGCACCACTTGCAAAGGCCATCACAATATCTCACAACTAAGTATTAAATCTGAATTTTCCCTTTGAACTATTTAGAATACGAAAGGATATTCAATGAGCCTCTAACATAAGGTATCGAGCCGATGTCATGTCCTAGACATGGTCTTACACTAGGTCACATATCAAGTCAATGCCATGTCCCAAACATGGTCTTACACTGACTCTCAATGAATCGAGGCCAATGCCATGTCCCAGACATGGTCTTACACTAACAGGTAACGAGGCCGACGCCATATCCCAGACATGGTCTTACACTAGCTCTCGTCTCAACCCTAGTCTCACAACACGAATATCCAATCTATTCTTAAAGTTTAACCGGGCTCTATTACTTATTTTCTCATCTTTTCATGACTAAACATCATTATTCGACAATTCAAGCTCAAATAAACATTCTCATACATAGCTCACTTCAGAAGGCATTTTCTTATGATGAAACAATGATTTCATGCATAAAAATTAGAAATGTTGTATTATTTACTTACAACTTACCTCGATATACAAAATGGAGGTGACTACTCGGGTTAGTCGATTTGCTTGGCCTTCCCCCAGTCTAGGTTCGAATTTTGTAAATCTTGATCTATAACAATAAAAATTCACTAATTTAATCACCAATTTAATCTAACAAGTCAAAAATCACAAATTTAGCAAAATGTCCATTTTGCCCCTAGACCTTGGCAAAATGACCATTTTACCCCTAGGCTCGAAAATTGATTCTTTTTTAATTTCCTTATTCACCAAGCCTAACCAAACTCTTTTCACTCTTGTGGCAACAAAAAATTCCTTATTTCACACAAACAACATCAACTTAGCAACTTGCAAACTATTCCATTTTAGGTGTTTTTCCTAAACACCCTTTCCTAAAGGTTGTTTATTTGACAAATAGAATTCATATTCTTCCATAAAAACCTAGCAAACAACATTTATACATTCACCGCAACATTCTAAACTTTCAACCATTTTGCAAATTAGTCCCCTCAATAGGTAGCTAATGTTACAAGGGTTCCAAAAATGCAAAAATATTAAAGAAATGTCATTGAATGCACTTACTAGTGAGGATGAAAGGTAGCTGAAAATTTGATCTTTCAAAACCCCAAATATGGCTAATATTTTTGGCAAGAAGAAGAAGAAAGAAGGAAGAAAAATCAAGGCTAAGAAATTTTGGCATTATTTTATCAATTTAGACACCAAAGCTACCTAACCTTTGACTTTTCTTTTCTTTTGTCCCCCTTGACTTCTCATGGCTAGCCACACTAATAGGAAGGGGTCTATTTTCTCATTAAAACCTCCAAACTTTGATTCTTTAGCTAATTAACACAATTTACTAACAATTCACAACTTTTGTCTTTTATACGATTTAGTCCTTTTTCGCAATTGAGCCCTCAATTGCGTAAATTAATTCATCAAAATTTTCATGCACCGTTATAAAAATACTATAACACATAAAATAATGCTAAAATGATTTTCTCTAACCTCGGGTAAGTGATTCTAAAATCACTATTCTGACTAAGCCCAATTTCGAGCTGTTACATAACAGAACCTGGTGCAGTCATAAATGAATAGTGCAAAATACCTGCTGCCATTTAAGGAGGAGATCTTCATAGGTTTACAAATGTCTGTATGGACCAATTCGAACCTCTCTCGAGCTCTCCAAGCTTTGTTGATAGGAAAAGGCAGTCTGGTTTGCTTGCCAAGCTAACAGACCTCACATACATCTTCCTTTGGCTCGATCTTGGACATGTCTTCAACCAAACTCATTTTGTCCAGCAAACCAAGTGACTTGTAGTTCAGATGCCCCAGCCTCTTATGCCACAAACTTGATTTATCAGCCTGAGTTGCATGTACCCTTGGTTCTAGCTAATTCACATCCAAATTGAAGGTTAGACCATTCATGGCTACTATTGTTAACACTTGGTCAACAACATCTTTGATCACACAAGTTTTGCCTTTAAAAGAGAGAGAGTAGCCCTTCTCTAGTGGCTGACCAACACTCAACAAATTTTGGTCGATGTCAGGTACATAAAGAACCTTAGAAATGGTTTTGTTACTTGACTTGGTTCCAATCATAGCCTTGCCCTTGCCTTTGGCCTCAAGAAGCTCACCATTCCCAATTCTAACTTTGGAAACAAAGGTGGTGTCTAGCTCTTTGAACATGCTTTTGTCTAAAACCATATGGTGAGTACATCCACTGTCAATCAGCCACATCTTGCTGACCTTGCTCGAACTTGCAAAACAAGAGGTTGTGAAGACATGCTCTTCCTGTGCTTTAACATCCTCAAAAGCTTGAGCTTGATTCTGGTGCTGTGGCTGTGCTCTTGGCTTATTTTTACACACTTTCTCAATGTGTCCAAGCTGTTTGCAGCCTCTACACTGAATGTCTTGCCTATACCAATAGTATTTTTTAAGGTGAGTAGTCTTCTTACAATGAAAAAAAGGTGGAAACTTCTTCTTGGCAGTATCTTTCTTGCCTTTCTCTTTCTTTTCTGTCCAAGGCTTCTTGCCTTTGAAACTTGAGCTTGAGCTCTCGCTGCCTCTGACATGAAAAGCTTTCTCAGAATGCTCCTCCATTTTGTTTGCTCTTCTTTGCTCTTGTGCATAGAGAACATTTATCAAATCTGTTAAGGGAATAGTCGATAGGTCCCTCAAGTCCTCCAAAGAAGAGATCTTTGATTCATACTTCTCTGGCAGGGTTGTTATGACTTTTTCAACTACCCTCTGGTCACTAAAATCATCTCTAAGAAGTCTTATATTGTTGACTGTGGCCATGATCCTATCAGCATACAGCTTGATAGTTTTTGACTCCTTCATCCTCAAATTCTCAAAGTCCCTTCTCATGTTGATTAGTTGCTGTTGCTTGGTCTTTTCTGATCCCTAAAACTCCTCCTTCAGTTTGTCCCAGGCCTACTTTGGAGTGTCACAAGCCATTATCCTTGTGAAGATCACATCTGAAAATCTAGTTTGAAGGCATGACATGGCCTTGTACTTCTTGGCACAGTATTCATTATGTTATCTGATCTGAGCTATGGTCAGATTAGATCTTAAAGGTGGTGGCTCTATGTCATTCAAAACAACATTCCACAGGTCATGTGCCTATAGGTATGTCCTCATTTTCACAGCCCAAATATTGTAGTTTTCACTAGCAAAAATAGGTGGTGGTGGTGGTGAGAAGCTCATCCTTGCAGCAACCAAAACAAACCATAAAAAAATAGCTCCTACTTCTTTTCTTCCAAACACAAGCCACTCACAAAAAATGCACAACCAAGGCCTTCAAAGACAACAGGCTCTTGATACCATTTGTTGATTTTTAATCAAATGAACAACACTTAAAATAAAGAAAATTTGTATTTGAAAGCTTAAAACAGAAGCAACCCGAATGAAGAATAGAGAGAACAAGTTTTCAACTCTTGTTTTTTTGAAAAAGTAATAATGCATCCAGCATAAGTAGCTAAGATACATTGGGAGAAAATAAAGCTTGCTTGTGCAAGTGTCAAAGCTATAAAATCAGCTAAGTGACAACCTAAAATAAGTACTAAAAATAACTAATTACATAATTAAACCTTAGCTGAACAAAAGAAATGATTACATCCAAAAAGTCAACTATTACAAAAAAACACTTCATTCGAATAACACAATGAACATTTGCGTGCCTCTGCTGGACTGCTTTGTCACTTGCATGCTACTGCATTTCATCGG
Source organism: Gossypium stocksii (assembly GCA_020496765.1). NCBI lineage: Eukaryota > Viridiplantae > Streptophyta > Magnoliopsida > Malvales > Malvaceae > Gossypium > Gossypium stocksii. The sequence goes on from CM035631.1 coordinate 55,145,097, forward strand.
GGTTACTTACATGCTCGTGTATGGTTGCATGGCAGCTTGTATGTTGCTATTGTAGTTGCCTCCTTTGAACACTCTTCATTGGCTACAAAGCTGCAAACTCCAATTTCCTTTCTCAAACACTCGAACCTTGTGGCAGCCAATGGTTTGGTCAGAATATCAGCAAATTGATCCCTCGAACAACAATGAACCAAACTAATTTCTTTTGTCAACTCTGCCTCCTTCACAAAGTGATATCTATTCTTAAAGTGCTTGGTTTTACCATGGAACACTAGGTTCTTGGCAATCGCAACGGTTGATTGATTGTCAACTTTGATCTCAGTTGCTTCTACTTGACCATCATTCAAATCATGTAGCAGTTTTCTAAGCCAAATGGCCTGATTAACAATAATAACAACTACAATATACTTAGCCTCTACAGTGGAGTGGGCTACTGCCTGTTGCTTCTTTGAACTCCAACTAAAAACACTTAAGCATAGAGTGAAGAAATAGCCTGATGTGCTCTTCATGTCATCAACTGAGCCAACCCAATCACTGTCTGAATAACCAACAAGCTTTAGCTCCTCTACTCTTTCAAACTTCACACCAAAATTTAAGGTTCCTTTGACATATCTTAGAACCCTTTACCAGCTTTAAAATGTGCAACATTACAACAGTGCATAAACCTCGAGAGAAGACTAACTGCATACATGATGTCTGGCCTTGTTGCTGTTAAATAGAGTAGGCAACCGACCAAACTCCTGTACTCCTTTTCATCCTGTAACACCCTAAACCCCTGTCCGTCGCTGGAGTAGGGTTTCGAGGTATTACTTAACTAAACACAACTTACTGAGGTTCATAGATACATACTAAACATAGATTCAATTGTACATCAAATTACAATTAGTGATCTACTTTAATTTCCATAACCGAACAATCCAACTTACTAAGTGGTTCGACCAATGTAACCATATCTCATTAATTTACTATAGGGGCACTATCAAATTTCAAAGTGACTACTTACTAATAAGTATAATTGAATTTCTTAGGTAGTAAAGCAATCCATATTCGAATCATATTACACACTTACTACTATTGAAAACTTATGCTACATCATTCAACTAAACATAGATAATATACTTCCTTTACTTACTTCACCATTTACTTATGTATCAAAGTAACAAGCCACATAAATTTCATCAAAACATATACTCAAACTTAGAGATTAAGCAAGCCATTTTCGCATGGCTAGAATATTTACAACTCAAAATGTAATTCGATTTAAAAGAAGGGAGATTAGCCTATACATGCCATTGTTTCAAAATAATGATTGAATGTACCAAAATAACGACGATAGTGTAGGTGATTTAAGCTTGAATCCTCAAGTCCGTAGCTTCAAAATGAGATCTATAAAACAGAGGAACAAAAATAAACAGAGTAAGCATTTCTATGCTTAGTAAGATTGAGAAATACAATCAAATAGATATCATTCAAATTCGAAATTAGCACTTTTATAATTATTATTTCCTTGACCAAACACATATAGGGCTAGATATACAAAATTTATAACATATCATGCACTCTTAACTTCTCTTAAATCAGTATTCATCTAACAAGGGTAATTTGGATCATTATATACACTTCCACACTTTACCCGAAATGAACATCACATAAGACAAAGTTTAGCAATTTGCTTCACTTGAATCGAAGTTCAAATATCATAAATAAATCATGTACATTCATATAACCTTATATTATGCCCAAATGTATCAGCATCACTAGGTACTTATAATTTAATCCAATTTAAATTCACGAATGAGTATACGATACATACCTGGCCATCTTATTGCATTGTACGTATTTATTAGTAATTGATACCACGAAGTCTCATAATCTTAAATTTTTACTTAAATCATGGGCGAGACCTCTAGTCCGGGAAAATATTTTGCTTTAGCCAACGGATTCTTAAACATGGATATAGATCCAGCATGAAGCCTGCGGGTCTTTGAACCAGAATAAAATCTCAACACGAAGCCAGCGGGTCTTAACCCAGACACAATCTCCACACAAGCCAGCGGGTCTTAACCCGGACACAATCTCCACACAGGCCAGCGGGTCTTAACCCGGACACAATCTCCACACAAGCCAGCAGGTCTCAACCCGGACACAATCTCCACACGAAGGCAGCGGGTCTTAACCCGGACACAATTCCAAGTTTCATGTATATTTAATCACATGGTACAACATTTCACATAGATCATCACATTTGCAATTAATTTGCCTCATTCGTATATGAACATATGACATGTACCTTAACTTTATGTCGTAAATATCATTTGACTCTAATACATGTATACATCTTTTACTAAACTTCCGGCTCAATAAGAAAACACACGTAATCATATATCCTTATCACTTTCTTAGTTTATTTCTCTAATAGCCATTCGGCTACATACCATGTATAAGATTCATTTCTCAAATAACCTTATTAAAGTAAGGACAATAGGACATAATTCATCTATCATACATATATAATGTCATCTTAAATTATAAACTAGGTTTGATTACTCAAAACTTACCTCGGTATATTCGAACAGTTGTAAATCGGCTACTCTATTACTTTCTCTTTTCCCCTATCCGACTTTGATCCTCTTGGCTCTTGAGCTTAATTAAAACAAATAGGTTTGTTTAAATATTTAACCAAGATGATTTAATTATTAATCACATTCAGTAAGGTTTTATAATCATATAAATTTTTAAGCATTATAATATACCACCTAACATATAATTTATCACCACCTCTTAATGGCCGAATATCATGAAGCACATTTACATCTATTTACTAAACACTATGTCATTCACTTAACCATATATCCAACATTCGGCCATCAATCACATTTTAAGTATATATATATTTATATATACTTATAAACACCTTAATTACACATACCCTTCATTCATACATTTATTTCATATCGTTAAATTCATGCAAATAGTTCATTCACAAAATCGAACTTATTTGTTTATGTTTCCATTACACATACAAAACCATTCTACTTCCACTTTGAACGAATGTTTATAACTAAAATAGGTTCACCACCCTTTATTTACAACTATTCTATCATCATGGTTATAATATTTAAATGACCAAAAACACAAGGGTATATTTTACACCCAAATCACATTCGGTCAATATCATATACATTTTAAATAAATAAAACTACTTTAGCCGATTATCAACCATCAATTAAAACACTCATGCATAAACACAAAACTCATTTGACTTATCATACTTTCATGTGCACATTTTAATCATATGGCCGACTACTATAATAAACAATTTAAAGACATATCACTTAGTAACTCACATCTCCAAAGTTCCCAAACACTACTATTTATTCAAATCATTAAACTAAGAATGCATTCGACATCCAAAAGGACAAGAATTAACTCTTGAGTATTATTTTCAAGATATTTAATAAAATCTTTTAATCAAACTCATTATGCATGACACAACTAATCATCAAAGGCTGAATATGCTAACACCTAAATGCCTTAGCCGAAAGTCATCTTTCATTATTTTTAGCACATAATTTACCTATTCAATTAAACTCACATTCGAGAAAGGCTCATTCATATACAACTAAATCCTCAAGCCATTACCAAAATTAGATTTTTAACACCATCAAAAGGCACCAAGACTGATTGTTTCATTTTTCATAATGATCTACTCACCATCATTCATTACTAAGATTAAAACACAAATTAACAATTTAATTATCAAAATCTAAAAATTAAGTAAAATTTCCATGCTCAACTACACTAGCCGAATGCAAATTGCCCCTATATGTCACTCATGACCAAATTTAAATTAGTTTATACACATCCCTAATCACTTATCATCAAATATCATCAAAACTTTATCAATTCAATACATGAAACCATGACCGAATGCTTCATGGATTTAAATCACAAAAACTAATACATGGGTCTTGTTGTGAGCTTCAAAACCAACCAAATTTCACAAAAATCCAAAGAAAATACATGAAACCTTACCTTAATTTGAAGCCTTAACTAGCCGAATGCCTTAAGCTTCAAAAGTTTCCATTTCTTTCTCAACTCACGGCAAGAAGAAGAAAATGGTTTAACATTGGTTTTTCCCCTCAATTTCATAATATTATTATTAACTTTTATTTTATGCACATAATATACATATTTATTTACTAAAATATAAAATAAAAGCAAACAAAATATCATCATTAGGTAGGTTGGCTGGCCACTATAGATAAAAAAGGGGAATTTTGACATGCAAGGCCATGTTTTTACAACATGCAATTATTTGACCATCACACATTCACCTAGCATATTTTCGAAGTTCACAACTAAGCCTTTTTAAGTGCAATTCACTATTATAAGACTAAATTTAAAACACCAAAGATGTCACACATGAATTGGCACATATAATAGGCATCAAAATAATTATTAAATTATTTTTGTGACTCAATTTTGTGGTCCCGAAACCACATTCCGACTGGGGTCAATTTAAGGCTGTCACACATCCACTCGATCATGCTCACTGGTGCTTGACAGTTTCTCTCCTAGTGCAACTGGAGCGCTAGCAGGCTTGCAACAATGAACATTTGCGTGCCCTTTCTAGACTGCTTGGTCACTTACATGCTACTGCATTTCATCCGGGTTACTTACATATTCGAGCATGGTTGCATGGTAGCTTGCATGTTGCTGCTGTAGTTGTCACCTTTGAACAAGAACCCAAGAAATTGCTTGTTGTAATAGAAAATTCAGAGTGAGGGGTTAAAAAAATTTTGTTGAGCAAATTAAATAAGAGGATGAAAAGAGCGATAGAAAGGGGAAAACAAAGAGGTTAAAAGAAAAATAATTCACATTATTTTAATTGGATCATCTATATGTATGCGCCTCAAGTATGCACATATATTGTATTTACTTTTTAATCTTGTGAAACTAAATTAATTATATGAAAATTTCTACAATTTATTTAACTTGGTAGATAAGTCAAGCACAATGTCATCTTTCTTTGGATTTTAATCGTTTGAATCATAGATTTCAATCTTTTTAATCATAGGTATGATCATGTAGGATTCTCTAATATTGACAATAATATTAAAACACCTATAATATTACAAACAATTAGTGAAATCTAGGAATGCATTATTGCTACCTAAGTTGTAGAAAGTTGTGGTCCAATATAACTTTTTTATGATAATTTTACTAAGTATACAATCCAATATTTTATTTCTTGGATCCTAGGTAAACTAAAATAAATAAATGAATTCTATATCTTATCTCAACACATTTGACTATGACCATGTTTTTTTAGTATCACTTGATTAATGAGCCCTAGATATTTTTCCCATTATACAAGAGGGACAAACCATGTCTTGATCACTCATATCCCACTACATAATTTGTGATATACAAAATATGTTTAACTACATCAAAGTACACGACTCCTTGTGTTAGAAGTATGATGACTTCAAGTCTAAAAGCTCATGTACAACATTATCACTATGGGAATTGTTGTAGCTATTATATAATAATTTTAAAAGTATTCTAATTGTGAGTCAGTCTAGTATATAATTCTATTAACAGGTACCCAAGTGTTGTATTGATATCCATATCTATGACAACATCTTGTCATCAATCAAACACACATTAGTTTCAATGTATTATTGTTGTCCTAACCCAAAATAATACTCAACTAAGGGTAGTTTGTAATATCCCATTTAGACCCTATTTGGAACAGTGGTTTCGGGTCCATAAATCTGAGTCAAAAAAATATTTAAATATTATTTTCTGTGTTTATAATGTGTGAAAATTTCGTGTGAAAATTTTATCGTTTGCGAGCTCGATTTAATAAAAAGACTTAATTGCGTAAAAAGTAAAAGTGGCTAACTATTTATTAAAGAGCTAAATTGCTATGTTCTTTTAATGTGGGGTCTTTATGTTGCATTCTGGCCATGGATAAATGTAATGCACGATTTTATACTTAAATTATAATGGTTTTATATTATATTAGAAAGGTTAAAATGGTAAAAAAATAATAACTTATATTTTATTAAAACATAAAATAAAATTATCATGCATGTTACTTCATTTAGCCGAAACTAAAGAAAGAAAAACAAGGTTAAAAGCTTTTGAATATTCGGCCATATACAAGCTTGATTCAAGGTTAGTTTTTGTTCGATTTTTGATCATTTTTACGTTTTTGAGATTGTTGCTATGAAATCTACAAAGCCCATGCTTTAATTTTTGATTTTGATGAATATTTTGAGTTATGCCATTGATGAATAATTGAGCTTTGTGATGTTAGTTGATGAATTATGAAAGATATGTTTTGGATTAATATGTTTTGTATTGAAATTTTTGATGAATTTGAGTAATTAGGGCTAAATTACAAAAATAATAAATTGAGGGAGTAAAATGTGAAATAAATGAAATGTATGGACTTGTATGAGCATAAGCAAGATTCGGCCTAAGCATGATGTATTCAAATTTTGCATGTTTTGTGTTTTGTGCAATTTGGACTAAATTGTAAAAAGTGTGAAATGTCAGGGGCAAAATAGTAATTTGCCCATTTATGTGTTTTTGGACTAAATTGAATGAAATTTTGTTTGAATGAGTTTAATTTGAATATGTTTAGATCAAGAACCAAAGAAATCGAATTTGGATCGGGGGAAAACCAAAGTTGTCGGATAATAGTCTCGTTCCGATTATCGTTGTTCGAGGTAAGTTTATAAGTAAATAGATGTAAATTTCAATACATGTATATCATAAATGCTAAAATGAATTGTTATAATTGTTTAAGAATGTGCCGAAATGATATATGTTTGAGAGCAATGGTTATGAGTTCGATTCGATCGAGTTACGACGTCCGTAAGCCCCGTATGAGCCTTAGGAATAGATAGGATACATATGTCATGACATAGGATTCTAATATATGTCTGTGAGTAAGACCACGTCTATGACGTTGGCATCAAAATATGTGTGCGAGTAAGACCACATTTAATACGTTGGCATCGATATGTGATTCCGGTATATGTGTGCGAGTAAGACCTTGTCTGGGATAGTGGCATCGATATGTGATTACATGTAAGACCACGTCTAGGACGTTGGCATTGTACAAGCTTTCTGATTATCCGCGTATCCTTTTTTTAATTTTGAATTGTTCAATGGGCAATGATAAGTTATGAACGAATGTGTAATTGAGCTAAAAGGGTTCAGGTATGTATTTGTTGATATATTGAAAATAAGGTAAGTTTCGTACTTTGAAATGATAATATGAATTATACATGCTACCATATTAGCTATGTGAATATTTGAATGCTATTATATTCAGCCAAATGATGTATTCATGTTATTGAATATGAAAATTAATTATGCTAATGAATAAATGTGTTTTCGGCTAAGAGATAATTTGTGCAAAGTTATATGTTTTGATATATGAAGTTATAAGCTTGGAAATGTATATGCTTTTATAATAGTTTATTTTGGTTTAGCTATAATAAATTATAAATGTCATTGAATGTCTTATTTGCTTATGACTTACTAAGCTGTGAAAGGTTATTGTGTGTATATTTTCCCTCTATTTTATAGATTTTGGAAGCTAAGTTATGGGCTCGGGGATCATTAGAGAAGTCTACCAGACTATCGACTGTTTCGGTACTTTAAAAGTTTGAACTTGAACCTATGGCATGTATAGGCTAGCTTAAGTTTTGATTAATTTTGAAATTGTAAATATAAGCCATGCGAAAATGGCTAAATATGATGTTTAAGTCTAAGTAGTTTCAGTCATGGTATTAATGTGTGATATGCTTGATATGAATTACCATGGTGGTTTGATATAATTTGATTCAAGTGAATTATGTAAGGTTGATGAATAGGTTTTTGTGATCATTTGGTTGTGTTTTAAACTCATTTTGGAGGTAAGTTTCATGGTGATTATGCTTATGATGTTGGTTTAATATTTGGCATTGAGTAATGTAGGGCAAGATGATTAATCGGCTATGAAATTAGCTAAATTGAATAGGTGTGTTTAATGATATGCTTGACGTGATGTATAGTCTTAATATTCAGTTTGGTATTGAGATAAAAGTGGGTTGTATGTTTTGATTGTGATGTGTGTTAAATTGTGGGATTAGCTATTGAGATTCTGTAATGGTGATGAATTTGTAGATGTATTATGTTTAAATTTGTAACAAGAATAGATGAATATTTGGTTTAGTATAAAAGTCACTTTCTGTGTATTATATATGAAAAAGTGTATTTATCTTGTATGTCGTGTATGTTTAAATAAATTTGATATTGAATTAGGTATAATATGAATTTATTAATTATGACATAAAAATGGTGATTGGTATAATAGTAAAATGGATGTGAATTATAGTTAAGTTGTTGGTTACTTTGGTATATAGTTAATAGCTAATGATAAGTATGATAATAAGTATGTGAAATGAGTGTACTTTTTGGTTGTTAATTGTGTCAAGATGGGACTTTTTAATATGGTTTTATGCTCACAAATTTAGATAATAGAAGTGGTACATATGGTCATTTGATAATTGTGTTCAGATTATTCATATTAGTGGACATGCACTTGTAGTAAAAGCAACTATGGTATATTCGACCATAATGTAAAGTTGCTAAGTTATATATGTTTTATTTAATTCAATATGCGCATGGTTTTGTGTTTAGAAAAGAGATAAGTTAGTCTTATATGATATTTGTTTATGTAAAACAAATGTAAAAGTATGATTATTGCCATGTGGATGTTTTAACTTATATTAATGTGCAAAGCATGTTTATTTATATTGACTAATATCAATGTCACATTTGTGAGTTGCATTTAAGTGAGTGATATAGCTTATTTAATTTTAAAATATACTTGTGGAATGTAATGAATGTTTTATTTGAGTTGTGTTATAATAAGTAATGCCTTGTAACCCTACTCCAACGACGGATACTGGTTAGGGGTGTTACATAGTTTCAAAACAATCATATTATTTTAAGGACTTTACTACTAATAATTTTATTAAATACCAAAACATAAAAATTGGAAATTGTTGAAGGTAGGATTCAACAAAGGAGAATCACAATGGCTTCCGACAATTCACCTAGCTTGATGCCAGGTGGAGAGCTGTTGTGGACGGTGGTAAAGGGTAGTCAAAGAAGTAGGATGTAAGGTTGAAGGTAGAGAATAAAAAGAGAGATCCAGTTCCTAGATTTGGGAGACTTTGTTGGCTACATATGGTGGGTTGCAATCCCAAAGTGCCACATGTCCTAGTGTTATTGGTAACTTGTGGAGATTATGTTAGCTAGTTTGCAGTGGCAAGTCTGGGTTTAGGCATGGCTAATAATGTTGCGATTGGAAAAGCTATCAATCGTGTTAGGAGGAATTAGGGTTTGACGATTGGTGTCATAAATGGAACTTGAATGGAGCCCTCAGGTGGGCCTTCATGTGATTTATGTACAAGTGTTTTTAGGCCGAAAAGTTCTTAAAAAGTTTTCATACTTTTTTCCAAGCGAGGTGTTAGGTGTGGAGTTTGCGCCTACGAAACTCCTGAGAGGTGGTATGTAAGGGGTTTTTTTGAGGTGCGGTACTTTTGTAAACCTCTAGACCTAATCTAGACGTTAAGACCGAATCTCAAAGATCACATTGGCCATGACAATGGCACAATAAAATTTTTAGAAGTTTTCTCTTCAAAATCGCCTTGTAAAATCGTCTTTGAACCTTATTTTAATTAAAACTAAATTTAGTTGTTATCTTGTCTTTGAAAAACTTAACTGTTGTGAGAGTTTTATGAATATGTCGTAAATTCATTAAAACATTACAGCGGATAAATTTCTATATTTAAAATTTATTTTTTTCGTTTTGAAAAACATAGTATTGAGTTTTTGAAATCATCATGTTGTACTTAAAATTTTCATTATTATGAAAAATCCATCGTAAAATTTATTATTTTCTTAATCATTTAAACGAAAATTTTTAAGTTCTAAATCATGCAGAATAATTCCCAACTCAAATTCCAAAGTCCCAAAACCAAAAACCAAAAACCAAAGTCCAAAATCAAAGCCCACGGTAAATAAATACATCCCAAAATATCAAATACCAATAGTAGTAAAGTTTTCTGAAAAATGACCGAGAGTGCCTCCGTAGCCGAGCTCATCCTAACCTTGATTATTTGAAAAATTAGAATTTGAAGGGGTAAGCTTAAAAAGCCTAGTGCGGGTTACAAATCATAATAATAGAATTTATCATATAAAAATATCATTTTAAGCATATAAAAACATACAAAATATTTAGTCACAGAATCACATAAATCAGAATGCATAATGATGATGTCAATGCAACTTTTTCTTTCCAGAAAATAGATCCTACCCATCTTCGCTACACACCATAATGAGTTCCCCAGAACTCATCCATCCAATAACACACAATAATGTGGACAAGCCACCAAATAGTGCAATCGAGCTGCTAGAAACAAAATATTATGGTCGAGCCACCAGATAATTGCAGATATATTGCCATATATAGAATAGTGCAGGTATACTGCCAATTAAGTCATTCCAGGTTGCCCGGCAATGATGACCCAACACCCTGAGTTGCCTGACAATGATGGCTTACTAATTTCAGTATACAGTTAAACTGCCAGATACTTCCTCTATACAGATTATCCCAACCCCATGCATGTGGTATGGCATATAGAATATGTAACACCCCTAACTCGTATCCGTCGCCAGAATAGGGTTACGGGGCATTACCGAACTTATCACATAATTAATCATACATATCATATTCATTTCTCATTCCAAATAAAAACTATTCAATGTTAATCATATAGTCTGTAATACGAGCCCTCGATGCCCAACACAAGCCTACAAAGCAATTCAAAACATAATCATAAACTTATGAAAATTTTGAGAAAACTATGAAAATTTCAAAGTATAGGGGAGACACGCCCGTGTCACAGGTCGTGTGGACATTCGAAATGGGATCATATGACTGTGTCCCAAACCGTGTCTGACCCTGTGTAACTCTCTAACTTGTGTCACACAGCCAACCACATGCCCATGTGACTAGCACGTGTAACTCACTGACTTGCTTTCATTAAAAACTACAGGGGACACACGGCCGTGTTACCTGACTGTGTGTCACACACAGCTGAGACACACACCCGTGTCTTTGCCTGTGTGGACGAAAATAGGCTATGTTCCAAGCCACATTTCTCACCCAACTTTGGTCCCAACCTACATACTTCAAAAGCATATAACCACAACATAAATAGGCCTTTAAACCAACCAAAATCAAGCCTAAAACATGCAATTTCAATATCATTAACCCAAGTGCTAACAAGATCACAATTAACCATTATAAACATGCCATTATCACCTCCAAAAATTACCTAAATGATTACTTGCATATATGCATCTTAATACCAAAAACATAACATATAAACTAATTCACCAATTCATCCAATAGGTACTAATTTACCAATTCATGAACAAGGCAATTTCCAAGGCCACCATCAAGCGCACTCAAGGTAATTAAATTTCATAGAAAATAAGGCCAACCATTTATATATATGCATACCAACATATATGCCAAATCAAGCCAAATCACATGGCTAATACATAATCATAAAATATATGCTTTTATGAACCAAAATGACCTATACATGCCATCTAACCAAAATACATTGAGTCTAAAAATACCAAAAAAACTGCTGGATTGTGTGATGAGATCTCCATTGACTTACACTCTAGCGAGCTTTTGAATCATTATAAAACATGGAAAAGTAAACAAAGTAAACTACTAAGCTAGCTTATAAGTACAATTTACCAATTCATTCACAATTTAAAGAAACATAAGTAAACATAGGTAAATTTCATTCAAATCCAAGATTTGCACATTAACTCAATCATATTAATCATGTATGAATTCATCAACTATCACTTACTTGTCATATGAATTTATCAACTATCACTTACTTGTCGAACTTATTACGAGTACCTGAACTGAACCATATTATCTCTTATATACTCGTACCATCATCATTTCCTGTTGAACCATTTGGAATAATATAAGATATTTAGGTATCTCGCACATTAAGTGCCATATATGTGGTTGAACCACCTCTATCACATATCTCATATAAATGCTCACTCTCAAGCCATCACTGGGTCTGCTCACACAAGCTGTCAGTCAAGACTTAGCTACACGGTGCTGCTCACACAAGTTGATGAGTAGCCGCAACACATGCTAGAAACTTAACCACCGGTAGGATGTACAAGACCAGCACTCAAGTCACATAAATCACGGTAACCCTTAATGACATGTAATTCGTATCCTATTTATTCCTAAGTTTCAACTAGGATCTATTCTTTGTTGATGCCTCATCAATACTTTCTGCAATATCGTTTTATCACAATTACATAATTTAAGCATTTAAACACATGTAACATAAAGCTTATTAAACATACGAACTTACTTCAAATTAATACAGAAAAAATTGATCGATTAATCCACCACTTTGTATTTTCCCCGATTTAAATCCAAAGGTTGCTTTTCTTGATATATATAATAAAATTTAACTATTTTAAGCCTCGTTCTATTCAATTTAATCCAATTTCGTATTTTGGTAAAATTACTTTTTACCCCTAAACTTTTAACTTCTTTACCACTTAGTCATTATCTCATAAAAACACAAATTCATATAATTAAGTCCACACCCATGCTAGCTGAATTTTATATAGACCCATATCAGCCCATACCTTTTATTTATTCACACATTTTACCACAAAGTTTTCACATTTATCAATTTAATCCCTAATTGACATTTTCAACCAAAATCACTTTACAAAAGTTGTTTAAATCACAACGATCATTCATATTCTATCAATGGTAAAACCCTAATTCTTTAGCATTTTTGCAAATTAGTCCTTAGGCTAACTAGATTAAGCTACAACAGCCTCAAAAACATAAAAATAATTAAAAATGAGATTAAATTCACATACCATGCAAAGAAAAGTCTTGGCCAAACCCTAGCTAACAACAATGGAGTTCTCTTCTTCTTTTCAATCGGTTGAAGACAAAACAAAAAGATGAAACATGTTTTAATTTTCTTTTGTTTTAATTTACTTACTAAATTACCAATTTGAACTTGTTTATTAACTTAAAAATTAACTAAATCTTACCCATAAATGTCCACTAACATTTAGAATGGTATAATTACCATATAAGTACTCACATTTAAGTTTCATAACAAATTGACACCTTTAGCTTATAGAACCTAATTTTTACACTTTACGTAATTTAGTCCTTTTTCGCCAATTAAGCACTCAAACGATAAAATTTCTTAGTTAAATTTTCATACAATCATACAATCATGCTGTAGACTTCAAAATTGTAACAGCCCGAATTAGACCCTAATCGAAATGGTGGTTTTGGGACCACGAATTCGAGTCAGAAAAATATTTTAAAATTATTTTCTATGTTTATTTTGTGTGAATTTATATCTGTGATTTTCGTGTTTTAATTTTGTTGTTTGAATGTCTAATTTAATAAAAAAGACTTAATCGCATAAATTGAAAATTAGTTAGTTTTAATTGTAAGGACTGAATTGATAATGGCTTTTTAAGTGAAAGCATTCATGATGCAAAAAATCCATTTTTATATATATTAGTGGACGGCACAAAATAGGTAAGTTTGTTTTCTTATTAAATGTGCCTATATATATATATGTTATAATAATAAAATTTATAATTATATGTATATAAAATAAGCCAAGCACAATAAGATGGACGCATATGTCCTTATTATATAAGTTTGGTTATTGATTCATTAAGGGTAAATTAGGAATCATGATAATTTGAGATATTATAATAGAAAACATATCATAAAACTTTAGTTTATAATTTTGTTTTCTCCTTAGCCGAATATAAAAACAAGAAGAAATAGAACAGAAACTTAGGGTTCGGCACTTCCAAGCTTAATACAAGGTCAAGAACCAAAGAAATTGGATATGAATGGGGGGAAAGCCAAAGTTGTTGACTAACAGTCTTGACCAGTTTTTCATTGTCCAAGGTAAGTTATAAGCATAATTGTGTTGTTATATATATAATTAAATGTGGAATTCATATGCTGATTTTGTGAAATATAAAACGTATGTGTACAATTAATTTGATGAAAAATTGCACTAAGTGTGTGAGGGGTAAAGTGACGGCACTGAGTGTGTGATACGTCACGAGACTTTAGCACTAACTGTGTGAGATGTTAATGTAATGGAACTAAGTGTGCAATACGTTACAAAGATTTAGCATTGAGTGTGCGAGCTCGCTGATCCTTTAAAGGAATCGAGTTATATTTGTGAAATTTAATTTAAATGGTCAGTCATGACTATCTTGATATTTACTTAAGTTGAGGTAGGAAAAACTCTCGAAACTTACTATAAACATCTACGATTCAATCAAGGAATACATGCAAATACAAAAGAAATATTTGACTTAGTAATGACATAATGTGACTATGAGCATTTGGCTTTATGGATATTAAGGAAAGAATTTTTGTTATATGCCTATGTGGTTGCGAGAAATTCGGTCATACATTTAATGCATGTATATGAGATTATTTCATGACACCTGGGTCTAGGAGATTATGTGTGGATAAGACATGTGTTAATGTTATTTGGCTTGAATAGTTTGAAGCTGTCCTCCAAAGGGGTTATATGACATTCGGTCATGGTAGTATTTATTAAAGGACAAGCATAAAAAGATATGTGATTCACATGTTGAAATCTAATGGTGTTTTGGTTATGTATTATGTTTGAGTTTAAATAAGTTGGTAATATTTTTGAGTTGACCCTTTTGCTTAAAACTTACAAAGCTTAATTAGTAGCTTACTTTGTATTTGCTTATTCTATTTTACAGATTTTGGAAATCAAGCTACGAGTTCGATAATTGTCAGCAAAGCCCATCACACTATCTACTGTTTTGGTACTTAATAGTAGAACTCAAGTTATGGCATGTATAGGCTGAAAACTATTTTTTTTTGAAAATATGGACCTTGTTATGTATAAATGCCATCCGAACATGGCTTATGTTTTAGGTTGAGTTCGCCTTAAGTTTTTTGAGTACTACGAACCTACTTTTGTTTAATAAGTCGAATGCTATACATGGTAATAAATCTTTTCCTATGATTTCATATTAAAGTTAATTATTGAACCCAAATATGGTAAGAATGGGCATGGCTATATTGCATACGTACTCGGTCTTGAATTTTGTTTGTACTATGAATTTATTTGTTTGTTAATTTGGGTGCTGCATTCGGTCATAAATCATGTAACATGATTTCTTATCAAAGCTACTTCTCGAATGGTGTCTTAGCATCTGGCTATACTTATATGATTTGATTCATAATTTGGGATTGGCATGTGTCAGTGCATGCTTCCTATGTATAAGGATAAACACATCTTCTAAGCTCATTTGGCTTTGAGCGTTCTTAGATATAATGATTAAAAGGTTAGGGGTGATTATTTGCTTATGAAAATTTTGGTGAAGTATGTGGAATAATATTATATGTACGTTCATGCTATTGATATATATATATATATATCTTCAAATAAGTGGTTAGTCAACTGGGTTTGTCTTGTATGGATGTGAAAATACATATTTATATGTATATATATTAAAACATGTGTTTGAATAATGTTTCAAGTGAGAATGTGTGTATAAGTTTAGGTATTAATAGATAATCAAGTGATGTTTAAGTTTGGAATTTAGTGGTGATTTATATATTTATTTTATTTTTTAAATACATATATATATAAATATATTCCCATGTATTGTACTAAGTAGACTATTCATTTGGATTTATGATTTATCCTTGTTAAGATCGACATGTGCTATAATGCTTTTAACTAACATGTTACATATTATAGCTTAGTAATGATAAGACTATATATATACATAATGAGAAATGCTTCAGACTCAATAGTCGTGTTAAATTTATGAAATAAATTTGACTAACCTTTAGGTTTTATTCATGTATACATACTTATAATTATTGGGATTGTGTTCCATTCTGTAATGCCTTTTGATCCTAATCTAGCGACGGACATGGGTTAAGGGTGTTACAAAAATAATATTAAAATAAATATTTTAACCTTAAATTTTTGGTTCCGAAACCACTGTTTTGATTTCACTGAAAATGGGTTGTTGCAACTTTCACCCTTAAGGATTTTCTTCCTCAAAAATCTTACTAGAAAATAGGTTAGGGTATTACTTTCTCATAGCTTCCTCGGGTTCCGACGTAGCCTCTTCAATGACGTGACATTGCCAAAGAACTTTCACTAAAGCTATGCTTTTATTTCTTAACTCTTTGATCTCTCGAGCTAAAATTCTGATTGGTTCTTCGTTATACGCCATATCAGGTTAAATCTCAACCTCTATTGGAGAAATTATATATGACAGGTCTGATCTGTACCGTCGTAACATAGATAGATGAAACACATTATGGATCTTTTCAAGTTCTGACAGTAAGGCTAGGCGATATGCCACTGACCCTATCCTCTCGATAATTTTATATGGCCTGATAAAATGCAGACTTAATTTTCCTTTATGGCCGAATCGAAGAATCTTCTTCAGGGTGATACTTTCAGAAACACTTTATCGCCGATCTGGAATTCAATGTCTTTACGTTTCAAATCCGCATACGACTTCTGTTGGTCTGAAGTTGCTTTTAAACTGTCATGAATTACTTTCACTTTTTCTTCAGTCTCTTTGATCAAATCAACCCCGTGATCTTTTTCTCACTAAGCTCGGTCCAATACAATGGAGTTTGACATTTACGACCATATAAAGCTTCATACGGTGCCATCTTTATGCTCAACTGAAAACTATTATTATATGCAAATTCAACCAACAGTAAATATTTTTCCTAGTTGCCTTCAAACTCCAAAACACAACAACGAAGCATATATTCAAGAATCTAAATCACTCTCTCAGATAGACCATCAGTTTGAGGATGAAATGCAGTGTTAAAATGCAACTGTGTACCCAAAGCTACTTGCAATTTCTTCTAAAATCGTGATGTAAATCTCGGATCCCTATCCGAGATAATAGAGACTGGAAATCCATGCAATTTGACAATATCTGAAATGTACAATTCAACTAATCTATCAAGGGAGAAGCCTATGCGCACTGGAATGAAATGTGCAAACTTCGTCAAACGATTAATAATAACCCATATAGCATCTTTCTTTTTAGGAGATAGGGGTAATCTCGATACAAAATCCATCGTAACTCTATCCCACTTCCACTTAGGTATCATCACTGGCTGTAACAATCTTGAAGGCACTTGATGTTTAGTTTTAACTTGTTGACAAACCAAATATCTAGTCACAAAGTCAAAGATATCATGTTTCACACTTGACCACCAATACGACTGTTTCAAATCATGATACATCTTATTATTCTCTAGATGAATAGACAAGCTACCACTGTGTGCTTCATTTAAAATTTTTTGTATAAGCTTTTGGTTTCTCGATACACAAATTCTACCTTGGAATATCAAACAATCATTGATTCCAATCTAAAACTCTGAATCAAGAGTCGACTCACACTGTACTCGTTTTGCCTTCAACTCACCGTCACATATTTGAGCTTCACAAATTTGCTGAAGAAACATCGCTTTAGCTTTTAACTCAACTAAAATCGAACTATCATCAGACAAAGTCAATCGCGTATTCATCGCTCTCAAAGCAAACAAAGATTTTCTACTTAAAGCTTTTGCGACTACATTTGCTTTCCCCGGATGGTATTCAATGACTAACTCATAATCTTTCAATAGTTCGAGCCATCTTTGCTGTCTCAAATTTAGATATTTCTGTGACATCAAATACTTCAAACTCTTGTGATCAGTAAATATGTGGCATTTTTCACCGAACAAATAATGTCGCCACATTTTTAATACAAATACAATAGCGGGCAATTCTAAATCATGCATTGGATAATTCTTTTCATGCGGCTTTAACTGTCTGGAAGCATAAGTTATTACTTTGCATTCTTACATCAAAACATATCCCAAACTGTTTAATGATGCATCACTAAAAATCACAAATTCTTTACCAGACTTAGGCTAAATCAGAACTAGTGCTTCAATTAACAGTGCTTTCAACTGAATAAAACTCTGTTCACATTTCTCAGACCACTCAAATTTCACATCTTTTTGTAACAACCGGGTCATCGGCGTAGCTATCATCGAGAACCCCTTAACAAATCTTCAGTAATAGCTGGCTAATCCTAGAAAACATCTGACTTTAGATATGTTCCTCGGTGGTTTCCAATCGATAATTGTTGAAATCTTACTCGGATCAACTCTGATGCCTTCTGCCAATATAATATGTCCCAAAAATCCAACTTCTCAAAGCCAAATCTCGCATTTACTAAATTTAGCAAATAGTTGCTTATCTCTCAACATTTGCAACACAATCATCAAATGCTTAGCATGCTCTAACTCATCTCGGGAATAGATAAGAATGTCATCAATGAAAACAACAACAAATCTATCTAAATACGATCTAAAAATTATATTCATTAAGTCCATAAAGATTGCAGGAGCGTTAGTTAACCCAAATAGCATAACAAGAAATTCACAATGTCCGTACCTTGTTTTGAATGCAGTTTCCGATACATTTGAATCTTTAACTCTCAACTGATAATAACCAGATCGCAAATCAATCTTACAAAACACTGTTGCTCCTTTCAACTGATCAAATAAATCATCAATTCTCGATAATGGATTTTTTCTTAATCATAACCTTGTCAAGCTGTCGATAGTCGATACACAATCTCATTGATCCATCTTTCTTTTTTACGAACAGAATTGGCGTACCCCAAGGTGAAAAACTAGGTCGTGCAAGACCTCTATCTGTTAACTCTTGCAACTGAGCTTTCAACTCTGTAGGAGCCATTTTATATGGAGCTATCAATATCACTGATGTCCTTGGTACTAATTCAATAGCAAACTTACCTTCTTTGACTGGTGGCAACCCAGGTAACTTTTCTGGAAACACATCTAGATATTCACAAACAACTAATACTGATTCAATCTTCAACTCAGACACTTTTGTATCCAGTACATATGCAATATAAGCATCACAACCCTTTCTCACATATTTTTGAGCTAACATAGATGATATCACAATAGGCAATCCACTAGAATCATTGGATTCAATATGAAGAATTTCACCATTCTGACATTTCAACTCAATAGTCTTTCATCTACAATTCACAACAGCATCATGTAGAGTCAACCAGTTCATACCCAGAATCACGTTGAATTCAACAAGTGGTAAAAGAATCAAATTAACCAGAGAACAGTAACCCCGAGTCATTAAATGACAGTTCTTGCAAACTTTATCAACTAGGACATACTGACCTAAGAGGTTAGATACTTTAGCCTCAAATTCAGTGGACTCAACAGGTAAACTCTTACTAGACACTAGATTCATATAGACATATGAATCGGTTGTTCTAGGATCAATCAAAGCAATTACATTAGTGTCATAAAGAGAAAAAGTACTGGTGATAACATCTAATGCTGATGCATCCTCATAAGCTCGAATAGCATAAGCTCTGGTTGGCGCTCGAGCCTCGGATCTCACAGTAGAATCCTTGGTTGCACTTCTATTACCACTCACATTTCCAGTATTTTGGGGTGGTCTCCTTTTGGCAACTGTATTAGTCAGTCGAACAGTCTGAAGTTTGTCATTCTCAGGTAACTTAGGACAATCCCGAATGAAATGCTCTCATGAACCACATTTGAAATAGACTTTAGTATTCATCCAACACTCTCTAAAATGTCATCTACTACACTGTTGACACGCAGGTTTGTTGACTTTGACACTACCAACACTTGATACCAAAGCAGCTTGAGCCTTTGGACTCGTGTGCTGTTTCCCACGATCTCTATCTGAATACCCATTCGAAGCAGTTGAACGGTTATAGGAATCCCTTGATTTCTTGATGAGGAATAATAGGATTTACCTATTTACCTCTTTCTCTGGCCTTAGAATCGGCTTTTCTCTTTTCTCGACTAAGCTTTTCAACTTTGTGTGCTCTATCAACTAACAAAAAAAACTCATTTAGTTCAAGATACTGACTAAATGCTTAATATCTTCATTCAATCCGTCTTCAAATTGTTTGCACATAATCTCTTTAGTTAGAATGCATTTCAGGCATACTTGCTCAGTCTAACGAATTCTCTTTCATATTCAGATTTGGTCATATGACCCTATTTCAGCTCTAAGAATTCCTTGCGCTTTTGATCAAGAAACCATTAACTTATATACTTCTTTTTGAACTCGGTTGAAAGAATTCCCATGTAACTCAGTCTCTTGGCACTACAAATATTAAAGTGCTCCACTACTAGTATGTAACATCTTTCAGAAGAGATACGACACATTTACCACATTTTGCTAGCGTACAAGACAGTTCATCAAAAACTCAAATTGTATTCTCATGTAAAAACTCGGCTCTCTTAGGATCATCATCAACTGTAGCTCTAATCTCTTCATCCCTATACTTTCAAATTTTATCAACAGGTGACTTATTCATTCGCAAAGGTTCCAAACCTTGAGGAACTACGAGAACCGGTTGGGGAGTAGGTGGCGGTAGAGGTTGTTGAGCAGCCGGATTCATTCAGACATACTTAGAAAACCATTCATTCATCATCTAGAAGAAGGCTTTTTTAGCCTCTCCTCATTGATCCTCAGATACGGGTCTCGATTCAGACGGTGTTGCTCCATAAATGAATGCTGGCGCATTACTTTCAGCATCATCAGAGTCAGCTCAATTGGAATCCATTTACTATATGAAAACATGATTTAAAAACTATCAGGAGATATCACACTATCATAGGTTACATATGGCATGTATAGCTAGACTCACATATGCTATGTTAGTCCTAGAATCAACTAAATCGTGACTCTGATACCAATCAAATGTAACACCCCTAACCCGTATCCATCACCAAAATAGTGTTACGGGCATTACCGGACTTATCACATAATTAATCATACAATTCACATTCATTTCTCATTACAAATAAAAAACTATTCAATGTTAATTATATAGTTCTTAATATGAGCCCTCGAGGCCCAAAGCAAGCCTTTAAAGCAATTGGGGACTTAATCATAAACTTATGAAAATTTTGAAAAAACTATGAAAATTCCAAAGTACAGGGGACACACACCCCTGTGGCCAAGTCATGTGTCTTACGCGGCTAAAATATACGCTCGTGTCACATGCCGTGTGGACATTTAAAATGGGATCACATGACCGTATCCCAGATCGTGCCTAACCCTGTGTAACTCTTTGACTTGTGTCACACATCCAACAACACACCTATGTGACTAGCTCGTGTAACTCACTGACTTGCTTTCATTAAAAACTACAGGGGACACACGGCCGTGTTACTTGACCGTGTGCCACATGTGACTGAGAAACACACTGGTGTCTCTGCCCGTATGGACGAAAATAAGCTATGTTCCAAGCCACATTTCTCACCCAACTTTGGTACCAACCTACATACTTTAAAAGCATATAACCACAACATAAATAAGCCTTTAAACCAACCAAAATCAAGCCTAAAACATGCAATTTGAATATCATTGTCCCAACTACTAACAAGCATCACAACTAACCATTATAAACATGCCATTATCACCTCCAAAAATTACCTAAATGATCACTTGCATATATGCATCTTAATACCTAAAACATAACATATAAATCAATTCACCAATTCATCCAATAGGTACCAATTTACCAATTCACAAACAAGGCAATTTCCAAGGCCACCATCAAGCATACTCAAGGTAATTAAACTTCATACAAAATAAGGCAAACCATTTATATATATACTATAACAGCCTGGTTTGAGCCAAATCGAGACAGTGGTTTCGAAACCATAAAGTCAAGGTTGAAAAAATATTTTAATAGTTTTTTAGTATTTACGGCATGAGATTATGCATGTGTAAAAGTTTTGTATGGAAATTTTATCAATCGGTTAGTTAATTTGACAAAAAAGACTAAATCATATAAAATGAAAAAGTTGTATTCTAATTGTTTAAGTGCTTATTTGAGTTGATTAATTAAATGTGAGGTCCTTATGATGTAATTAGACCATGGTTTTAATGAATGGACATAGATGGACATGAGTTAGTGGATTTTAAATGTATTAATCAAGGTTAAATATGGTATTTGTTAAATAATGTTAATATTAAGTAAAAATAAAATAAATGGTCCATCTTTTTCATGCATTCACCACCAAAATACCAAGAAAGGAATAGGGTTTAGAGATTTGAAGCATTTGACACCTATTAAGCTTGATTGAGATATGTTTTTGACTTGGTTTTTGATGATTTCTACGTTTTTGAGACCGTTGCTTTGTAGTCTAGCTAGCCCATGCTTCAATTTTTAAAATGATTGATGATATTGTAAAGTGCCATTGATGAATTCATGAGCTTTGTGATGTTTAATGATGAATTATGGAATTTTGATCTTTGATATACATGTTTTGTAAAAAGATTTTTAGTGAAATTGCATTTTTGGGATTAAATTGTGAAATATTGAAAATGTGAGGTTAAAATGTGAAATAAATGGAATTAATGGGCTGTTAGGGACCTAGGGAAGATTCAACCAAGCATGGGTATAATGAAATTATGTGTATTTTGTGTTGTTTTGATATATGGACTAAATTGAGAAAATGTGAAACTTTAGGGGCTAATATGTGAAAATACCCTAATTGTGTGTTTTGGATTAAATTGAATGAATGTGTGATTAAATTAGTTAAATTTGAATTTATATAGATCAAGAACGACAGAAATTGGATTTAGATCGGGGGAAGTCGAAAGTTATTGAATAGTCTCTCCTATCCGTTTGTTTTCGTACGAGGTAAGTTCATATACAAATAAATGAATTTCCATTGAATTATATCTATTTGATTATTATTGAAATGTATTGAATGCTAAATGATCAGATTTGAGAAAGTATCGATAGAGTTACGACGTCTAGAAGCCCCGTATGAACCATAGGAATAGTGTAAGATACGTATGTCATGACATTAGGATTCTGAGGTGTGATTTCGTGTAAGACCATGTCTGGAACGTTGGCATCAATTTGAGATTACGTGTAAGACCATGTCTGGGACATTGGCATCATATATGATCTCGTGTAAGACCATGTCTGAGATAGTGGCATCGATATTTGATAACATGTAAGACCATATTTGAGATATGGCATTGTACGCGCTTTACAAGCTATCCGAGTGTCCTTGCCAATTCTGAACAATTCAATGGCCAATGTCAAATATGAATGAATATGTGAATGAGTAACCGATTCAGGTATGTGTAATATTATATGACTATTGAAAGAAAAGCCGTAACAACCCGAATTAAGGCCTGAACGAAACAGTGGTTTTAGAACTGCAAATTCAAAGTATAAATACTAATTTTATGATTGTTTTAAGGTCTATAGTGTGATTGAATGCATGTGTAAAAATTTCGTTAAGAAATTTTAGCGATAGAGTCTCCAATTTGAATATTAGGACTAAATTGCAAAGGTTGCAAAATAAATGTTCTAGAAGCTTTTAGTGTTTAATTGAAATGCATTTTTAAATTGGAAGTCCTTATTTAGTAATTAGACCATTATATGTCATGATGGACAAAAATGGACATGGAAGGGTAAAATTTTAAAGAAAGGCCTTAAGGGCATTTTGGTCGTTTGGTTAATAAAAGAATAAAAAGGGAAAAATCAAGTCAAAATTGGTGTCCATCTTCTCTCCTTGGACAAATTTCTCAAGGGAAGCCATAGCTAGGGTTTGGCTAACTTTCAAGCTTGATAGTAAGTGTATCCTAGCCCCGTTTTTAATACTCTTTACATTTTTGAAGTCGTTATCGCCTGATTTACGTATTTCTACCACTAATTTGAGCTAAGGTTCATGTTTAAAAATTTACCCATGTATGACATGCATGTACTTTGATGTCTAATGGTAGAAAATGTAGTTATGTAATAAACAACTTTTTCTAAGTGATTTACGGTAAAAAAGTCCAAAAGGACCTATTTGTAAAAGTTGTAAAATAGGTGGTAAAAATCTGATTGAAAGAAAATGTGGGCCATTAAAAGCATGAGATGGGTTCGGCTAGGCTTGGGTTTGAGAAAAATAAATACATTTCATTTTACGAGCCTAGGGACTAAAGTATAAATAAGTGAAATGTTAGGGGCAAAAATGTAAATTTACCTTAATATGATATTTGGGTCAAATTAAATAATGTGAATAATAAACGAGATAAATGTGTCATTATAGGTCAAGAAAGACGAGGAATTGACTTAGATCGGGGGAAGGGCAAAGTTGTAGACTAGATTGGAAAATTTACTATTTTTATACCGAGGTAAGTTTGTATGTAAATAATGCGTTGATGTATTTATGTTTTGAATGCTTTAATATTGTGTGTGTTGTGGACAACTATCCAAATGTATATATTGACCAAGTATCGACAAGTGAGAAAATCCCAATTGAACCTTAGGAATCGAATAGGATACAAGTGACATGTCACTAGGAAACCAAGTGTTTAAGTGATTAAGTGATCCGGTTGCTGGTCTAGTACGTCCTACCAGTGGCTAGGTAATCTGGCATGTGTTGCGAATATTTGTCAGCTTGTGTGAGCAGCACTGTGTAGCTACGTCACGGCCATCAACTTGTGTGAGCAGGCCCGTGATTAGCTAGAGAGTGAGCTCTTAAGTGATAAGTGATAAGTGGTAGCTTCGGCTAAAAATAAGTGTGGCACTTATGTGCAAAACTTACGAGTATCCTCTAGTATTCCGAGTGGTTCAACAGGTAGTTAAATGATATGGCATAGGGTGAAAGCAAGTGAAAATGGTTATGTTATAAGATGATGCAGGTATGAGTGTGAAATTCGTAAGCAATGTGATCGATGTGTATATTGGACCTTTGGTAAGGTTGAAATGAATAAGTTGTGAATACAAATCCTTAGTGTGATTTATGCAAATTCTTTCACAGTGTTTGTATGTTTTATATGTTTAAAATGCCCATTTTTTGCATATAGACTTACTAAGCTATGTAGCTTACTCCCTATCTTTTCTCTTTTCCCTATAGAGTTGTCAAGCTAGCTCGAGGTTTGAAGATCAACGGGGTCCCATACACACTATCAACAATTATTTTGGTATTTTGATTCCAACATTTGAGATTATGGCATGTATAGGTGACTTATTCATTTTGTTATGTGTCATAATTGTTTTGGCCAAAAATGTTGACCTATTAATGTTGATGGTTCATTTTGAAAAAGGCCATTTGGAATTGGCCAATATTAGTTATGTCTAAACTTCACATGTTAATGTGGCTATGAAAGTGCACGCTTGGATGATTATGTTGAACAATGTGCGATGTGTATGTGTGATGAATATGGTATGTGTTTGATGTGTGGATGTCTTAATTTATGAATATTTGGTTGTATAATTATGCCTTGCTATGTATTGTTGAAACTAGTATGAATGTGTTTACATTTTAGGGTAGGAATTGGCTTGGTAAATAGCCTTATTTTTGTCCACACAGGTAGACACACGGGCTTGTGTCTAGGCCGTATGTGACTCACGGTCAGCCCCATGGGCGTGTGAATAGGCCGTGTGTGACACACAGTCAGCCCCATAGGCGTGTGAACAGGCGGTGTGTCCCCTGCACCCAAATTTTACAAAACAGAATGTCCAGTAGTAAACACACCGGTAAAGACACAGCTGTGTGTCTCAACCGTGTGAAGGACACAACTTCAGGACATGGATGTGTGCCCAGGCCATGTGAAGTTTGCACCTTAAATGCAAAAATTAAATTCGCCACATGGTCTAGCACATGGGCGTGTGACCTTAAATGTTGATGACATCATAAATAGAATGCTCAATGTTTTAAACACGGGTTGGGACACGGGCATGTGTGACCACACAGCCTACCCACAAGGGCGTGTCCCAAGTCACACGGGTGTGTGACCCTGTTTTGATGGAAAATTTTCTAAGTGTTCCAAAACTATCGGTTAAGTCCCGAATTACTTCCAAAGTATGTTTTGGGCCTCGTAGGCTCATTTTAGGGACGATATTGAAGAACGTGAAAATTTTTAAAATTGGATGCAAATTTTATGGATCGAAATTGCACGTGTGTTTGTGTTTAAGTCCAGTATTGCCTCGTACCTTGTTCCAGTGTCGATACAGGTAAGGGGTGTTACATTTAGTGGTATCAGAGTTATGGTTTAGCCTTTTCTCGAACTAACATAGCATGTGTGATAGTCTAGCTATACATGCGATAAATATAAATTTTGATAGTGTGATCGTTCCTGGCCTTTTAAACTATGTTTTCATGTAGTAAATGGATCCTAACTGAGTTGTAGCTGATGACATAGAAAGTAAAGCGCTAGCTCTCACCCAAGGGAGTGTACCACTCGATAGCAGACACGTGACAACTAGTCAAAGAGGAGAGGCTCGGGAAGCCTTTCTCCATATGATGAATGAGTGGTATACAGAGTTTATTCAAGCGAACCCAAATACTCAACCTCCTCCATCCCTCCCACTCCTTAATAGGTTCTCGTAGCTTCGTAAGGTGTGGAGATAGTAAGATTGAATAAGCCTTCGGTTGATAAAATTCGTAAGCACAAAGCCAAACAATTCAGGGCTAATTTAGATGATGACCCTGAGAGGGCAGAGTTCTGGCTAGAGAACACTATTAGGGTGTTTGATGAGCTTTCATGTACACCCGAATAATGTTTAAAATGTGTTATATCTTTGCTGAGGGATGCGACATATCACTAGTGGAAGACACTAGTATCTGTGGTTCCGAGAGAGAGGGTCACATGGGATTTCTTGTAAGAAGAATTCCGAAAGAAGTATATAAGTCAGTGATTCATTGATCAGAAATGTAAAGAGGTTTTGGAATGGAAGCAAGACCGTATGACCGTATCTAAATACGAGCGAGAGTTCATCAGTCTTAGTAAGTATGCTAGGGAATGTATGTCTATAGATGCTATTTTGTGTAAGAGGTTTGAGGATGGACTAAATGAAAACATTAGAATGTTTGTTGGAATTTTGGAACTGAAAGAATTTGTTATGTTAGTAGAACAAGCTTGCAAAGTCGAAGAGTTGAGCAAGGAAAAGAGAAAAATTGAGCTCGATGCTAGAGATTCGAGGAAGAGACAAATAAGTAAGTCCTTTCAATCCTTATCAATGAAACCAAGGGTTATGCACGTTTGTTCGAATGTTTCAGTTGGGAATCCTAGCAGAGATCGTGGGAAGCAATATTCGGGTTCTAAGGCCCAAACTACATCCATAGCAAGTGTTAGGAATGTGAGATTTGAAAAGTCTGAATGCCAACACTGTGGTAGGCGACACCCCAATGAATGTTGGATGATCACCCGGGCTTGTTTTAAATGTGGCTCCCAAGATCATTTCATTAATGATTGTCCTGAATTGGTTGAGAAAGAAAATATTCAGAATGCTAAATCGAGTAACACTGTTGCTAGAGGGAAACCAATAAGAAATATGAGAGATGAGGCCAGTAGCAAAGGTATACCTAAAGATTCGGTAGCAAGATTGGAAGCTAGAGCGCTTGTCAGAACTTAAGATATCCGTGCTCGGGAAGATGCGTCATCCACTGATGTGATCACTGGTATATTTTCTTTTTAGGATACTAATGTCATTGCTTTGATTGATCCGGATCTACACATTCTTACATTTGTATGGACTTGGTAACTAATATGAATTTACCTGTTGAGTCTATTGAGTTTGTGATTAAAGTTTCAAACCCTTTAGGCAAGTGTGTGCTAGTTGATAAGATTTGTAAGAATTGTCCTTTGATGATTCAATGTCACTGTTTCCTGGCTAACTTAATGTTATTGCCATTTGATGAGTTTAATGCTATTTTGGGTATGGATTGGTTGACATTGCATGATGCCAAGGTTAATTGTAGGTAGAAAATTATTCAATTAAAATGTGAAAATAATGAGGTTCTTCGGGTTGAAACAGATAAACCTAGTGAGCTACCCATTGTGATTCTGTCTATGTCTGCTCAGAGGTGTATAAGAAAGTGTTGTAAAACATTTCTTGCATATGTATTGAACACCAAAGTGTCCGAATTGAAGATTGAAGTAGTGCCGGTAGTTTGTAAGTATCTGGATGTGTTTCTAGAAGAGTTGCCTGGTTTGCCTCCAATCAGGAAAATTGAGTTTGCTATTGATTTGGTACCGGGGACTGCTCCAATATCGATTGCTACATATAGAATGGCTCCAACCGAATTAAAAGAGCTAAAAGCTCAGTTGCAAGAGTTGACAGATAAGAGATTTGCGAGACCGGGGTTTTCTCCTAGAGTGCTCCGGTATTATTTGTGAAGAAGAAAGATGGATCAATGAGGCTTTGTATTGATTATAGACAACTCAACAAGGTAACTATAAAGAATAAATATCCTTTGCCAAGAATAGATGATTTGTTCAACCAGTTGAATGGGGCAATTGTATTTTTGAAGATAGATTTGAGATCCGACTACTATCAATTGAGGGTTAAAGAGTCAGATGTGCCGAAAACTGCATTTAGGATGAGGTATGGACATTATGAGTTCCTTGTGATGCCATTTGGCTTAATTAATGCACCGACTATTTTTATGTACTTAATGAACCGAATTTTTCGATCGTACTTGGATAAATTTGTGGTTGTGTTTATAGATGACATTCTGATTTATTCTCAAGATGAGTCTGAGCATGCCAAACACTTGAGAATGGTGTTATGGACTTTGAGAGAAAAGAAATTGTTTGCTAAATTCAGTAAAAGTGAGTTTTGGCTTCGAGAAGTTGGATTTTTAGGAGGTATAGTTTTGGGTGATGGTATTCAAGTTGATCCAAGTAAGATTTCGGTAATTGTTGATTGGAAACTGTCGAGAAATATATTCGAGGTTAGAAGCTTTTTAGGCTTGGTCAGACATTATAGACGCTTTGTCAAAGGATTTTCGATGATTGCTTCTCCTATGACGAAGTTATTATAGAAAGATGTCAAGTTCGAATGGACAGAAAAGTGCCAACAAAGTTTTGAGAAACTAAAGGCAATATTAACTGAGGCTCTGGTTTTGGTACAACCTGAATCAGGAAAAGAATTTATAATTTATAGTGACGCGTCTTTGAATGGTCTTGGCTGTGTATTGATGCAAGAGGGCAAAGTGATAGCTTATGCCTCGAGACAATTGAAGCCACACAAGAAGAACTATTCGACCCACGACATGGAATTGGCTGCCATAGTTTTTGCTTTGTAAATTTGGCGTCATCATTTGTACGGTGAGAAATGCCATATCTTTACTGACCATAAGAGCTTGAAGTACTTGATATCTCAAAAGGATTTGAATTTACGGCAATGAAGGTGGCTCGAACTATTAAAAGACTATGAGTTGGTGATTGACTATCATCCGGGAAAGGCGAATATGGTCGCCAATGCTTTGAGTAGGAAGTCATTATTTTTCTTGAGAGTTATGAATACTTAGTTGACTGTATCGGATGATGGTTCGATTTTAACAGAGTTGAGAGCTAGACTTATGTTTCTTCAGCAAATATGTGAAGCTCAGAAAAGTGATAGTGATTTGCAAGCCAAGAGAGTTCAGTGTGAAGCGATAAGTGAGTCAGATTTTTTAATCGGGACCGATAACTGTTTGATGTTTTGAGACAGAGTTTGTGTTCCAAAGGATGCCAAGTTGATTCAAAAAATTTTGCACGAGTCACATAGTGGTTGTTTGCCAATGCATCTGAGTAGTGTGAAAATGTATAATGATCTGAAGAATTGTATTTGTGGCCAGGCATGAAACGAGACATTTCTAAGTTTGTGTCCATGTAACACCCCAAACCTGACCCAAACGTTATGGTCAAACCTGGCGTGTCACATCAGAGTGTCGTTAAAACTGAACTCATTGATAAAAGATTAGTTCTAAGTTTAAAACTCTTTTTTGTTCTTAATTGCATAAGCAAATTCGACAAGTTTTGATGTCATAAGTTCGAAATCATTTTATTGAAAAGTTTGCTTAAGAGTTGAACTTTGTTGTATTTAGTTATTAATAAATCGCGGAAGCTTCGAATGGCTGAAGTTAAAACGTGTGAATTTCTTGAAAACATTTATTATTTTTGAAAACTTAGTTTATCTACTCTAGTAGTTTAAGATCAACAATCAAATGCCGAAATAAAAGGAAATTAAAATTCCAATGGCCTTATTACAAAATATAACCCAAATATCAAGTAAAAATGATTAAATCAAAATAAATATCTAAAGCGCGCATGGCCACCTCCAAGTCCCAATGCGGCCCAAATTGACCTAGACCCATGAAAATGTTCATGGTGGTCTCAACTCTCCGACGCCCATGTTCGTAGACTCGATTCACCACACGTGCTATCGCACGCTCGTATGGCATCAAATGACGAAGTTCTGGCTTTTTCGCTTCTGCCAATCAACAGTCATAGTAGTGTAAACAACATATACTTTCGACTTTTAACTGATCATTGAAAACTACATAAAAATACACACTTTCGAATTTTCAGCCGATCAGCAAGTAGAATGGGGTGAATACACACCTTTCGGCTTCTAAGTCGATCATCAGAAACAAGGTTGATACACACTTTACCGGTGTTATGCCTATCACTGTGTCAAGGTACAAATACACATCTGATCACGTAGAGTACTAAGAATTCCTGCACATCAGAACCTATTCAAACAAAACATTCAGTTAATAACTTATCAAAAGAATTAAAAGAACATTAACCCAAACTCCTAGCGGAAGAATTGTCTACGACTTGCCTTGACTAGATTGGTTGATTGTGATTTGCCTACTTAACCCGAAGTTTGATGCAGTCACCCTTCCGTACCCGGCAGAAAGTCCCGAACCACCGACACCTTACGTCGCTTAAACTTAAGAGCAAAGACTACACGTTCAATCTTAGCCGGTACCTTTGCCATTTCTTTCTTACTAGAACCCCCTTTACCTATCTTCAAACTTGGCACAAGAGGAAAATAAACTATAATCTTATGACAGGAGAAGAGAAGTGAAACAAGTTCGGCTAAACAATTTGTTCAAGTAAAAAGAATGGGGAGAATATTTGGTTAGAAGAAGATAGGAAGAGGAGAGCAGAAAATGATTGAGAGAAAAGAGAATAAAGGGATTTAGCCAAGGCAATAAGAATTCTGCCTAGAAGAGTAAGGAAAACAAAATTGAAACTGAAGTAGAGATGAAAGCAAACAAAAGGTTCGGCTAAGGCAAAAATCGATTGAAGATGAAATGAATAGAGAAGGAGAGAAAGAAAAGAGTGATTCGGCCAAAAAGAATAAGGTAATTAGTTTTGGTATGTAAAAACCAATGAAGAAATTTAAAAGAGTAAGAAGGAATGTTCAATTCAGAAGTGAAAGGATTAACAAGAAAAGGAAAGAATTGAGAAGTACTTAGTTAAAATATTTGGCTTTCACTAATGTCAGATCTTCGATTTGAAGAAAAGAATAGATGAAGGGCAAAGGTTACTCAGGTATTCTGCCAAAAAGAGAAACAAGGGATTGGGAAAAATTCCCAAGAGTATGTGACTAAAGCAATTAAAACAAAAGCACAGAAGCTGCCATCTTGAGAAAATAAGAACAAACACGACACTCAGCTAGCTAACATAAATTGGCACAGCACAAAAAACCCCTAATTGCCAAATGCTCTCAACCAAAGTCCCTTAGCCGAATTTGCAAAAAGTGCCTTCACTAACCCATTCAACACCTAAAATCCTATGATCAAATTTGCATGATGAAGAATCCATTTTTCAGCCATCTACTATCTCTCCTCTTAGCCTCCCATCATCCCCTCCTACAAACTCTCAACCTACCAATCTGTATCACTTTCAAAGTCCTTCCATAGCAACCTTTATCTATAACCACAACTTTCGTTATCCAATTCCTTGATTTTTTCCCTTTGACCTCTTCCAAAACCACCTCAGCAGACTCCCATTACAACACAAACACTAGGTGTCGCAACTTGCAAAATAAATGCTCCAATGCTCAAACCAAGCCTCGAACTTCAATCCTCCTAGCCACACTTGTGACACCACCTTGCCATTAGACCACCAGCTCACTTGTGCCACATTTCTACCCCCAAATATTTATAAGGCCTTCATGCCAAGACCTAGATTCACTTAAGAGCAAATATCAATAATTTTCAAAAAGCCAGGACTTGAACCCAATACTTCTTAGGCACTTCCAAACACACCCAAATCATCTAACCAATCCACCAAAAACACAATTGTGATATTTTCATGCACAACAAAATATTTATAAGCCGTCTTCTAACTGATCCCATGCTCAAAGCCCAACACTTCTAGGCCTAATTTCAGGGTGTTACAGTCGAATTGTTTAGTTTGTCAACAAGTGAAAGTTGAGCACCAAGTGCCTTCTAGCTTACTTCAACCTATGATGGTTCCCGAGTGGAAATAAGACCGTATTACTATGGATTTTGTACCAGGAATAATGGTTTTGGAACCACAAATCTGAAGCAAAAATGTTGATTTTATGGTTGTTTTAAGGTTTATGGTATGATTGAATGCATGTGTGAAAATTTCGTTTAGAAATTTTAGCAATAGAGTGTCCAATTTGAATATTAGGACTAAATTACAAAGGTTGCAAAATAAGTGTTCTAGAAGCTTTTAATGCTTAATTGAAATGTATTTTTAAATTGGATGTCCTTATTTAGTAATTAGACCATTATATGTCATGATGGACAAAAATGGACATGGAAGGGTAAAATTTTAAAGAAAGGCCTTAAGGGCATTTTGGTTAATTGGTTAATAAAAGAATAAAAAGGGAAAAATCAAGTCAAAATAGGTGTCCATCTTCTCTCTTTGACCAAATTTCTCAAGGGAAGCCATAAGTAGGGTTTGGCCAACTTTCAAGCTTGATAGTAAGTGCATCCTAGCCCCTTTTAATGCTCTTTACATTTTTGTAGTTGTTATCGCCCGATTGACGTATTTCTACCACTAATTTGAGCTAGGGTGCATGTTTAAAAATTTACCCATGTATGACATGCATGTATTTTGATGTCTAATGGTAGAAAATGTAGTTGTGTAATAAACGACTTTTACTAAATGATTTTCGGTGAAAATGTCTAAAATGACCTATTTGCAAAAGTTGTAAAATAGGTGGTAAAAATCTGATTTCAAAAAAAAATGGGCTGTTAAAAGCATGGGTGGGCAAAAATGAGCTAAATGTAAATAAGTGAAAAGTTAGGGGCAAAAATGTAAATTTACGTTAACATGATTTTTGGGTCAAATTGAATAATGTTAATAATAAACGAGCTAAATGTGTCATTATAGATTAAGGAAGACGAGGAATTGACTTAGATCGGGGGAAGGGAAAAGTTGTAGACTAAATTACAAAATTTGTTATTTTTATACCGAGGTAAGTTTGTATGTAAATAATGTGTTGATGTATTTATGTTTTGAATGCTTTAATATTGTGTGTATTATGGACAACTATCCAAATGTGTATATTGACCAAGTATCAACAAGTGAGAAAATCCCGATTGAACCTTAGGAATCGAATAGGATACAAGTGACATGTCACTAGGAAACCAAGTGTTTAAGTGATTAAGTGATCCGGGTGCTGGTCTAGTATGTCTTACTAGTGGCTAGGTAATCTGGCATGTGTTGCGGATACCTGTCTGCTTGTGTGAGTAGCACTGTGTAGCTACGTCATGACCGTCAGCTTGTGTGAGCAGGCTTGTGATTAGCTAGAGAGTGAGCTCTGAAGTGATAAGTGGTAGCTTCGGCTACAAATAAGTGTGCCACTTATGTACAAAACTTTGAAGTATCCTCTAGTATTCCGAGTGGTTCAACAGGTAGTTAAATGATATGGCATAGGGTGAAAGAATGTGGAAATAGTTGTGTTATGAGCTGATGCAGGTATGAGTGTGAAATTCATAAGCAATGTGATCGATATGTATATTGGACCTTTGGTAAGGTTGAAATGAATAAGTTGTGAGTACAAATCCTTAGTGTGATTTGTTCAAATTCTTTCATACTGTTTGTATGTTTCATATGTTTAAAATGCCCATTATTTGCATATAAACTTGCTAAGCTATGTAGCTTACTCCCTTTCTTTTCTCTTTTCCCTATAGACTTGTCACACTAGCTCGAGGTCCGGAGATTAACGGGGTCCCATACACATTATCAACAATTATTTTGGTATTTTGATTCCAACATTTGAGATTATGACATGTATAGGTGACTTATTCATTTTGTTATGTGTCATAATTGTTTTGGCCAAAAATGTTGACCTACTAATGTTAATGGTTCATTTTGGAAAAGGCCATTTGTAATTGGCCAATATTAGTTATGCCTAAACTTCACATGTTAATGTGGCTATGAAGGTGCAAGCTTGAATGATTATGTTGAGCAATGTGCGATGTGTATATGTGATGAATGTGGTATGTGTTTGATGTGTCGATGTCTTAATTTATGAATATTTGGTTGTATAATTATGCCCTGCTATGTGTTGTTGAAATTGGTTGAATGATTATAAAGGTGCAAGCTTGAATGATTATGTTGAGCAATGTGTCGATGTTTATGTTTTAGGGTGGCAAATGGCTTGGTAAATAACCTTATTTTCTAGGCCGTGTGTGACACACGGTCAGCCCCATAAGCGTGTAAATAGGCTGTGTGTCCCCTGCACCCAAATTTTGCAAAACAAAATGTCTGGTAGTAAACACACGAGTAGAGACACGGTCGTGTGTCTCAACAGTGTGAAGGACACGACCTCAAGACATTGGCGTGTGCCTAGGCTGCGTGAAGTTTGCACCTTAAATGCGAAAATTAAATTCGCCACACGACCTAGCACATAAGCGTGTGACTTGGCCATGTGTCCCTAATTGGTTGATGACGTCATAAATAGAATGATCAATGTCTTTCACACGGGTTAGGACATGGTCGTGTGTGACTGTAACAACCCAATTTAGACTTTATTCGGAACAGTGGTTTCGAAACCACAAATCCTAGTCAAAAAATATTTTAAATTATTTTCTGTGTTTATTATGTGTGAATTTATGTGTGAAATTTTCGTGTTTAAATTTTATCGTTTGAGTGCCCGATTTAATAAAAGGACTTAATCGCGTAAAATGAAAAAGTTGTTACTTAAATGTGAGAATGCCTAATTGTTATTGTCTGTATAATATGAGGTAGTTAAGTTGTAAATAGACCATGGAAATATGTGTTGGACAGTTTTGGGCTTATAATAAAGGGTTTAGTAATGAAATTAAAAAGGTTAATATAGTAATTATAACATTATTATGTGATTAAATAAATAAATAAAAAGACAACATGCATTATTCATCTTTTTCATGCCGAAACTAAGAAGAAAGAAACCATAGTTGAGCTTTTAACATTCAGCACCTTTGGGGACTTGATTAAGGTATGTAACTAGCTCGGTTTTTTTATAATTTTTAAGTTTTTGAGTTTGTTGTAGTGAAATATACAAAGCCCATGCTTTAATTTTTGATTTTGATGAATATTTTGAATTATGTTATTAATGAATAATTGAGTTTTATGATGTTAGTTGATGAATTATGAAAGATATGTTTTGGATTAATATGTTTTCTATTGGAATTTTTTGATGAATTTGAGTAATTAAAGCTAAATTGAAAAAATAAATAATTAAGGGACTAAAATGTGAAATAAATAAAATATATGGAAATGTGTGAGCATAAGGAAGATTCGGCCTAAGCATGATGTATTCAAACTTTTATGTTTTGTGTTTTGTGCAATTTGGATTAAATCGTAAAAAGGGTGAAATGTTAGGGGCAAAATAGAAATTTGCCCATTTATGTGTTTTTGGACTAAATTATGTTTGAATGAGTTTAATTTGAATATGTTTAGATCAAGAACCAAAGAAATTAGATTTGGATCGGGGGAAAACCAAAGTTGTCGAATAATCGTCCCGCTTCGATTATCGTTGTCTGAGGTAAGTTTATAAGCAAATATATGTTGTAATTTTAAATAAATATGAGTTATATATGCTGAAATGAAATATGTAAAAATATATATGGTAGTCGAATGTGTATATGCTTGGGAAGCATGAATAGATGTGAATGTGATTTGTTGGTATTTAGCACTGAGTGTGCGTGTATAAAATAGCTATGGCCATACGAATGGCACTAAGTGTGCGAAACTAAAACGATGGTGATTGGATAATGGGCACTAAGTGTACGATACTGAGACCAATTTGGTTTAATGCAAGGGCACTAAGTGTGCTATTTCATTATAGCTTTGGCTAAATATTGAGCACTAAGTGTGCGAATCCATTGAGTGATAAAAGGTGATCGAAGGATTTAATACATCATGTTTTAAAGTGGTAGATGTGATATATAAGTATGTGACAGTACAGGTATGTGATAGTTAAATGTTATATGATAACAAGGTAAGTTTGCTATTTGATATGTGATGCAAATTATATATATGATGCAAATGAAAGTATATGTGTATATGAAAGCCTATATTTGGCCAAATGGCAAATATATGTGATATCATAATTGTGATTTATGTGCATTTATATATATGAATGAATAAATTCGGCAAAGAATGTGTATATGACCTTGGAAGTGAAAAATAACTATGTTATTATCTACATATGTATTCGGCCGAGTTGAATTTGAATCATAGTTATAAGTTTGATATATGAATTTTGCAAGCTTGAATATGTATAAGTGAATATGATAGCATAATTTAGTTTTGTTATATTGAACTCTTAATGTCATTGAGTTGTTTATTTGCTTACGACTTGCTAAGCTGTGATAGCTTACTGTGTATGTGTGTTTGCCTCTGTTTTATAGATTTTGGAGACCAGTTATGGGCTTGGGGACCGTCAGAGAAGTCTATCACACTATCGACTATTTTTCGCTACTTTTATACGTTTGAACTTGAACCTATGGCATGTATAGGCTAGCTTATATTTGGTTAAGTTTGAAGTTGTGTAATTATAAGCCTTGTGAAAATGGCTAGAAATGATGCTTAAGTTTATGCAATTTCGGTCATGATATATATATGTGTGATGTGCTTGGTATGATTTGCTATTGTGGTTTGATATATTTTGATTCGAATGAATTAAGTATGGTAGATGTATGAGCCTTATGTAATGGTTAATATTTATGTGTATTTAGTTTTGATTTAAATTGTTTTAAGGTATGTTTCATGGTATTGTATAATTGAAGTGATTTGTTTATAATTCGATATTGAGTAGTGAATGGTAATATGGTTATTTGGCTATGTATTTAACTTGTTTGGAAGTGTATTTTATGGTATAGTTTGTGTGTGTGGATGGATATATGTGTTTCGGTAATGAGGTAATATGATAGATATTTATTGAGTTAGAGTATATAATACATTAGTCAAGTAATATTTAAGTCATATATGTGTGGCGTGTTTAGAAGATGTTTACGGTAGTGATATGTATAGCTTAAGATTGTTCATTGGAAAAGCTTGATAAATGTGGTTGATGAATGTGTTTGGGTTATGGATAGTTAATGATTTAATATTGAGATGTATAAATAGTAGTATGAATGGATTTATAAATTGTTTATAATGTAATTATGTATTCGGATATGTGTTCAAATATAGGTGATGGTTACAAGCTATATATATGATTTGGCCAAGGTGTTTAAATCATATCATTAAATGTAAATTTTTAGGTTAAATGTTGAATTTGTGGTGTTGGATTAAGTTAGGCTTTATAAATTTGATTAAGAAATGCAGTTTTTATGATGGTTTGAAAAGGCATGTTTACATACGTAATTTGTATTAGAAATGATAAATAATGTGTATATGTATATTCAGTTAATGCATCGAAAGTTAAATTGATAAGTATGTGATAAGTAATTTGGTATGTATATATATGTGCATATTTATGTGAAGATGCCGAATGCATTGATCATATTTATTATGAATTGAATCGACGAGTTTTAGTTCAATTTGAATGATAAGAACTTGTATCAT
This sequence comes from Gossypium stocksii, assembly GCA_020496765.1. Classification (NCBI taxonomy): domain Eukaryota; kingdom Viridiplantae; phylum Streptophyta; class Magnoliopsida; order Malvales; family Malvaceae; genus Gossypium; species Gossypium stocksii. Next base: position 55,183,184 of record CM035631.1, read on the forward strand.
TTTTGTGGTTATATTGATGGTCAAATAAATGATTTGATATTTGTATTTAGAAATGGATTTTATTTTATAATGATCTGCGCATATATATATCTTATAAAATGATATGTTTGATTTTTAGTTAAAAATAAGGATTGATATGTTTTAATACGCATATATGCATAGTTTGTAAATTAACATAGTTTGAAGTTTACTAGTGAAATATATATATTTGGTGGATGGTTTGACATAAGCTTAGTTTATATGATGTAATATTATAAGCTTGATTATTTTATAAATATTCGTATGGTATAAATATGACATTAAATTGATTTGAACTATTGGGAGAGATAATGATATTGATGTGATTAATTTTTTTAAAGCATAGCTTGTTTATGAATGATTATACTTTTGGTCATAAATGACTGTGCGGAATTGTGTTATGTTCAGTAATGTCTCGTAACCCTAATCTGACGACGAATATGGTTTAGGGGTGTTACATTTTAGTGGTATTAGAGCTACGGTTTAGTCGATTCTATGACCAATGTAGCGCGTGTGAGTCTAGCTATATATGCCATATTTTATACTATGATAGTGTGATGACTCCTAATATTAAATATGTGTTTTCGTATAGTAATGGATCTCGATCGAGCCGTAGCTGATGATGTCGAGAGTATAGCGCCTGCTCCCATGCAAGGGACAATGCCAATTGATTCTCGGCCGACTTCGAGTAGCCAAGAGGGAGAGGCTAAATAAGCCTTTTACCAAATGATGAATGAATGGTTTACTCAGTATATCCGGAAAAATCCGGCTGCACAACAACCTCCACCCTCGACTAATCCTCCTCTGATACTTGTGGTACCTCAAATGATTGATCCGATGAGATTACATAGCCCCCTGTAGATAAAATTAGAAAATACGGGGCTGAAGAGTTCAGAGCCACTATTAATGACGATGCTGAGCGGGTTGAATTTTGGCTCGATAATACTATCCGTGTACTCGATGAACTATCCTGTACACCTGTTGAGTGTTTAAAATGTGCCATATCATTACTTCAAGATTCTGCATATCACTGGTGGAAGACAATAGTTTCAATAGTTCCGAAAGAATCGGTTACTTGGGAATTCTTTCATACTGAGTTTCGTAAGAAAGACATTAGCTTGAGATTTATCGATCAAAAATGAAAAGAGTTTCTTTATAACGCCCCAAATTTTAAGGTCTTCAATTTTTGCATAAATTGGCAATTGCATGTTTGGGTGTGCTGGATTGATGATTTGGGTGCGTTTGGGAGGCCTTTAGGAGGCTTGGGTTCAAGCCAAACCCTTGGCAAAATTTTAATTTTTAGGCTTAGGGGAACTTTGATATTAACAGATAGAACTTAAGTTTAATTGTTATAATTCCATATGACAAAATGAGCTGCTGGTGGAGTGGCAAGTGGCGTCGCAAGCAAGGGGTAGGAAGGGGTTCAAATCCCCTTACAAGCAAATGTATTTATTTTGTTACAAGAAGGTGGCAAGAGGTGGAGTGGTTGCAAACTTTATCAAGGTGTTTGAGGACTTGGTAAGAGATGAAGGTTGGACTTGGTCTTGAGAATTTGAATTAAATTCAAATTGAAAAGTTGAGTGAATAAAGGAGCAAAAGGGGGAGGAAAATAAGGAGCAAATCGTGGAATTTTAAAGGGGGAGTTGTAGTCGAATGTGGGAGTTTGGTTAAGCAAAATCGGCTAGGGAGTGCATTTGGGGGCATATTTTGCAATTTGTGAGTGTACGTGCCGAATTCTCTCATTTGGTATTCGAGATTCTGTATTTTGAGACGTTTCTTGTTTTTGTTTTCTCTAGTGCCGAATAGGTATAGGTCATTAGGTGTTTTCCATTTTGGGCTGTTCGGGTTCATTTCCCTAGTTCATTTTGCTGAACCAAGGTATCAAGCGCCAATTTCCCTCTTGACATTCATTTCTTTTTCCTTCATATTCTCTATTTGTCGATTTGATGTTCCTATTCCTTTTTTTTTTTACTAAAACCGAATTCAGTCTCTTCTTCCTCCTCCTTGATTTCTTTCTTTTTCTGTTTCTTGCCTAAACTGAATACTTTGGCCGACGCTTTCTCTACTTCTTGCTTTTCTATTTTGATTTGCCTCATAGCCGAATTCTTGGTTCCCTTCTTCTTCATTTTCTACTTTGCGTTCTCTCCTTTCAATGCCCTTACATTGTATTTGGCCGAACCCAATTTCTTCCATTTCTTTTTTTTTTGGCAGAACACTACCTTCATTGCAGTGTCAAGTTCTTTGAATTCCTTAAGCCGAATAGTCCTCTGTCTTTATTCTAATCTAGCGTTCGTCTTCTTCATCTATCGTAAGGGGTAAGTATTGCTTCTCTACTTCTATCCAAGCTGAATATTCTCAATGCCTCTAGAGTAGCAATTTTGATTCTTCTTTTTGTTAGTATTCGCAAGGAGCGGGTAATTGTTGAAGTAATAAATTCAAACTATTAATTAAAGTAATGTGCTACCCCACATTTTGTGTAAGCCGATTATGATGTAGGTGATTATGGGGTTGTGTGGTGGGTTAAAACCACCCTTTTGATCTTTATTTATTTAATAAGATCGCTTGGGTTGCAGTTAATCTGTTGGAGTGTGGTCAATCTGGAGCGGTGATTCTAGGGAATTAAAGGCGTTCTAGTAACCAAGGTAGGGGAGATGTTTGATTTTTAGGCATAACATTGAGGAGAGGATGAATTCTATTATTAGGGGTTAATTGGATTCGTTAATATGATGTAGGTTCAGGCTCAAAGTTATATGCAGACTTCCGCTAAAATGTGTGTAACCACACCCTATTGCAGTGTAAATCGACAAAAGCCAAAAAGCTAAAATGCTGAACATCACCATTCGAGGCTCTACGGGCGTGCGAACACTTGTGGGGCGAATCGAGCCCACAAATCATGGCAATAGACGGTAGAGGCCATCACGCTCGATTCTGTGCACTTGGGCCAATGGGCCTATGGCCCATACGGGAAAATTACTCGGCAAGTGTTTGTTGTTAGGTTAGAATGTAAGGCTCGTGATGCTGTATGGGAAATTGGACTGAATAGGCCACACGAGCATGTGGGCCCACTTGGGCCCAATAGGGATTTTGGGCCTAATATTCTGTTTTGACCGTGTAGATTATCTGAGTCGCTCAAAGTGTTGATAGACCATTCTATAGGTCGTAATAGGTACCGAAACACCAAACTCAAAGAAATGACCAAAATGCCCCTAAAGGGTAAAATTACCATTTTACCCCTGACTGCTTAAATGACCCTTATACCCCTAAAGGTAGGTTTTCTGAGATATGTATGACTGCAACTGTGTCTGTTAATCTACATGCATATTTTAAATATTTGTGACATGTTAATATGCATGGGGTGGGTATGACTTGGAGGTAGTTCTGTATTAGTGGCTCTACCACGTAATTCTGTTAATAGTAGCTTCACCACGTATTCTGTTTCTGGTGGCTCTACCACGTTATTTGTTATTAGCAGCATGGCTGTGTATTGGTGTGCAGGCTAGGTGGGTCGAGTTATTCCCCACATGGTCTGATGGTTGGATTGGGTTGGGATTGCATTCACATTCTGTTCTAATTTTGTAGGGCCAAGGCCAAAACTGATCTGTTTCTGTATAGGGCTTCAGCCCAATCTGTTCTGCATGTTTGATCATTGTTTTCAGTTGGGGAGTTACACACTGAGTTTTTACAAACTCACCTTTTTATTTTAAATGCGCAGGTAACCCCCAACCATAGATGATTTGGAGCTGCGAGGGACTCGGGGTGGCCACATGCTTTCTATTTCTAGTTTTGTTTTGTTTAATTTTTAGTTTGGGCTTCATTTATGTAATAAGGTCATTTTGGGATTATGGTTTAGCTTTCTTTATTTGCGTTTCTTTTATCGTTTCAAATTATTAGAATAGTTAATTGGGTTTTTTCAAAACTAATAACGTTTTTTTCAAAAATAGTCACACATTCCCACTTCAACTTTAAAGGCTTCCGCGAATCATAAAGTAATTGAACTAGTATTAAAGAACAGATTTAAAGAAATGATTTGGTTAAGTAACATTGTCAAATAAAAGGGAGTTTTAAACTTTAAATCAAACTACTATCGAGGAGATTAGTTTCATTTTTCGAATGTAACTTCTATGTGACTCGCCATATTCGATCATAATATCTGGGCTGGGTTTGGGATGTTACATTTAGTGGTATCAGAGCCAAATTACAAAACTCAGCTGTGGAGTGGGTTTTTGAGATTTTTATTGAAATTAATTTTAACAATGTAAGCTGTTTTGAAAAATTGGGTCTCTTTTGGAATTTTTTCAAAAATATGGGTTTCCTAAGAAATTTAATTTAAACAAGGTTTTTATCCTGATTTATGGTAAAGATGATTTTTTAAGGAATTTGATTATTTTGAAATATGTTAATGAAAGTGTGGCACACCGAGTCTCCAGCACCAAATCTGTAAGTTCTCTGCTACTCTTAACTGTTATAAAATTAAATTGTGATACTGAGAAACTACTGTAGATAGTAGTCCTATATTGAAACTTTGTAGTTAGGGTAAGCTAAGACTGTAGGAAAACTAAAAACTGTAGAAGACCTAAAACTGTAACTAGATCTCGATCTGTGAAAACAAAACTTTAATTACTGTCTCCTACCTAAAACATCTATAATAATTACTGAAATTATTGAGCTAATTCAGAAAATTCGTAATTAGATAATATACGATATCGACATGAGCCCAAGAGCTGCATGCGGAAGGGGCGCTCGAGGCCGAGGTCGGGGCCAAGGTAGTGTTGAGGCTGGATCTTCAGCATTGGGTTATATGCCTGCGAGGGACTCACCAACATCCCTGGTGATTGAAAGGGGGTCTCAGGATCGAGCTACAAGGGATGATGGTTTGTCCTAAGTGATGCTTCGAGTGTTGGAGAGAGTAGTTGGAGCAACTACTGGGCTCGTGGGCCGTGGATCGATTTCTAAGTGGCTCCAGGCTAATGGAGCGAAGATCTTTAGGGGTGTATCTAGCGTAGCACCAAATGTGTCCGAGTATTGGTTAGAGGCCACTGAACGAATAATGGATGACTTAGACTACTTGGGGGAGCAGAAACTGAAAGGGGTAGTATCTTTACTGCGTGACGAGGCTTACTAGTGGTGGCTCACAATAAGAGATGGTACACCAGCTGATCGATTAACGTGGGATTTCTTTAAGGCAACTTTTTAAGGGAAGGGCGAGTTATGTGGACACCCGAAGAAAGTTATTCTTAAGTCTGACTCAGGGAAATAAGTCTGTAGCAGAGTACGAAGCGAAGTTTTTAAGGTTAAGTCGATATGCTCGCGGGATTGTCGCCACTGAGTACGGGCACTATGTGCAGTTCGAGGATGTCTCAGAGACGAGCTGTGAGTGCTGATAGCTCTATAGAGGGAGCATGATTTTGCTGCTCTTGTGGAAAAAACAAAGATAGCTGAAGATGTGAAACATTCAGAGCACCAGAACTGTGAGAGGGATAGGGGCAGGTTCAGAAGGGATTCAAGGCCCTCAGGTTCTTTAGGGAGGCCTGTTAAGAAGGCCAGGTTTGAGGAGCTGGTTCGACCAGTTCCAGTTACTATGGTTAGACCTCAGACTTGTGATGATTGTGGGAGGTCACGTCAGGGTGAATGTTGGAAGCGTACTAGTGCATGCTTCCGATGTAGGTTTAAGGATCATCGAGTCAGGGATTGCCCTCAAAGGCCAGTACAGTTGCAAACTGTAGAGCAGAGGGTGACTCAGCCAATGAGAGGTGGTCATCAGCCACCGAGAGGCCATGGATAGGCTAGGGGCAAAAATGGTAATGGACATGGTCGTGGAGCACCGGGCAGAGGTACTAGTAATATGTAGCGCAACAACTAGCTTTGGTCTAGGCTGCTCATCGCCGAGAGGATGGTGATGCCCCTGACATCATAACTGGTACGTTTTTTATTCATAGCATGCCATACACTGCTTTGATTGATATTGGGTCTACACACTCATATATTGCATGCAATGTGTCTAAGATGTTGGGTATTGATTTCGAGAATACTGCTAGTGAGATGTCTGTGTTAAGTCTGTTGGGACAGTTTGTTAGGGTAGACAAATTGTTTAGAGATGTACCGTTAGAAGTACAAGGTAGAATCTTTCCTACGGATTTGATGGAACTACCATTTGGAGAATTCAATGTTATCTTGGGTATGGACTAGTTAGTGGAACACCAAGCGAAATTGGATTGTGCTACTAAGCGGATAGTGTTGAAAACTTCTAAGGGTGAGGTAGCTGTGATGGGGGAACGAAGGGATTATTTGTCTAATGTCATTTCAGCTTTAAAGGCCGAGAAGCTAGTTCGTAAGGGTTGCGAAGCGTTATTAGCTTATGTAAGCATGTCTGATTCTGAAGGTCCTTCGGTAGGAGATGTTAGAACTATCAAGGAATTTTTGGATGTCTTCCCGGATGAACTACTTGGGTTACCTCCGAATCATGAGGTCTAGTTCAAAATTGAGTTACTGCCTGGAATAGCTCCTGTGTCCATCGCCCCTTAAAAGATGGCATCGAAAGAGCTTGTGGAGTTAAAGACACAAATCCAAGAATTACTGGACCAGTGGTTTATCTAACCGAGTGTGTCTCTGTGGGAAGCATCGGTGTTATTTGTCAAGAAGAAAGATGGGGTGATGCGCATATATATTAACTACCGTCAATTGAACAAACTGACTATTAAGAACAAGTACCCCTTGTAGAGGATCGATGACCTTTTCGATCAGCTTAGAGGAGCTTTAGTATTTTCCAAGATTAACCTTCGTCCTGGGTACCATCAGCTAAGAGTTAAGGTGGCTGATGTGTACAATACCGCATTTAGAACTTGGTATGGGCACTACGAGTTCCTAGTAATGTCGTTTGGGCTTACGAATGCACCAGCAGCTTTTATGGATCTCATGAACTTGGTGTTCCAACCCTATTTGGACTGGTTTGTAATTGTCTTTATAGACGATATCTTGGTGTATTCGAGTTCTGAGGAGGATCATGATGCGCATCTCCGTATTGTTCTGCAAATTTTGAGGGAGAAGCAACTTTATGTGAAATTTAGCAAGTGTGAGTTCTAGCTGCGAGAAGTGACATTTTTGGGACACGTTGTTTCTACCGAGGGGATTAGAGTGGATCTTTGAAAAATTGAAGCAGTATTAGACTGGAAACCACTGTGGACTGTGTCAAAAATTTAAAGTTTTTGGGGTCTGGCTAGGTATTACAAACGTTTCGTTGAGGGGTTTTTTGTAATTGCCGCGCCGTTAACTAAGTTACTGCGTAAGAGAGTACCATTTATTTGGATTGATAAGCAGCAAGAAAGTTTTGAAAGATTGAAGGAAGTTCTGACGGAAGCCCCTGTTTTAATATAGCCAGAATTTGGGAAGGATTTTACTATGTATAGTGATGCGTCGTACATTGGATTGGGTTGTGTATTGATGCAAGAGGGTAAAGTGGTTGCTTACGCATCGCGTCAACTTAAGCCTCACGAGGCGAATTACCTACTCGTGACTTGGAGTTAGAGGCGGTGGCATCTGCTCTAAAGATCTGGAGGCACTACTTATATGGGGAGAAGTGTATCATTTACACGGACCATAAAAGCCTCAAATACCACCTTGGGAAGGCTAACGTGGTAGCTGATGCTTTGAGCAGTAGGGTTGTATCTGATCTGAGAGCAATGTTTGCTCGTCTCAGCCTCTTTGATGATGGTAGTTTGCTGGCTAAGCTTCAAGTAAGACCGACTTGGACTAAGCAGATTAAGGAAAAGTAGCTATTAGATGAATCATTGGTTTCACGATTTTGATAGGTTGAGAATGGAAAGACTTCTGATTTTAGACTGAACAACGAGGGAGTTTTGTGTTTCCATGGGAGAGTTTTTGTTCCAAGGGATTTGAATCTGAGGCAGTCAATATTACGAGAGGCGCATAGCAGTCCATATGCCATGCACCCTGCTGGAAATAAGTTATATCAAGATTTGCGTGAACTTTATTGGTAGCCAGGACTTAGCGTAAGGTAACAGAATTTGTGGGTAAGTATTTGACATGCCAGCAAGTTATGGTTGAGCATCAACTACCTTCCGGGTTACTGCAACCAGCCAAAATTCCACTTTGGAAATGGGAAAGGGTAACCATGGATTTTATGAGTGGGCTACCCTTGATGCCTTCTAAGAAGGACTTGGTTTGGGTTATTATGGACAGACTGATGAAATCCACCCATTTATACCAATTCGTATAGATTATTCATTGCAGAAGTTAGTTAAGTTGTATGTAGCTGAGATAGTGCGACTTCATGGGGTGCTAGTTTCAATCATTTCTGATGGAGACCCTAGATTCACATCTCGATTCTGGAAGAAGTTACACGAGACACTAGGCACAGGGTTGGATTTTAGCACCACATTCCACCCTCAAACAGATGGACAGTCAAAAATGGTGATTCAAATATTAGAAGACATGCTAAGAAGTTGTGTAATTGATTTTTGTGGTAGCTGGGAAGACTATTTACCATTGGCAGATTTCGTATATAACAATAGTTACTAGGTAACTATTCAGATGGCACCATATGAGGCGTTGTATGGTCGTAGGTGTCGTACGCTTACGTGTTGGACTGAACTGGGTGAGCATCAGGTTTTGGGGCCAGAGTTGGTTGCAGATACTGAAGATAAGGTTAAGCTAACTAGAGAGTGGTTAAAGGAAGCATCCGATAGGCAGAAGTCATATGCTGATCTGAAGCGTAAAGAGATTGAGTATTCTGTGGGAAAGTTGGTATTTCTGAATGCCTCACCATGGAAAAAGATTTTAAGATTTGGAAGAAAGGACAAGCTGAGCCCTCGGTTTATTGGGCCCTAGTGAGTTCTGAAAGGGGTGGGTCTGGTAGCGTATGTTGAGGTGTTACCGTTTCGATCCCTCACATATAGTGCCAGTTGAAGAGATCGAGGTTAAGTCTGATTTCCCCTTCGAGGAAGAACCTGTGCAGATTATAGATCGTGACATTGAAGTATTGAGGAAGAAATCGATCCCACTGGTCAAGACGCTCTCGCATAATCACGGTACAGAGGAAGCCACGTGGGAGCTTGAAGAGGCGATGCGACAGCAATACCCTCACTTATTCTGACCATGTAAATTTCAAGGCTGAATTTCTTTAACGGGGGTAGAGTTGTAACGCCCCAATTTTAGGGTCTTTGATTTTTCGCAGAAACTGGCAATTGCATGTTTGGGTGTGCTGGATTGATAATTTGGGTGTGTTTGGGTGGCCTTTAGGAGGCCTGGGTTCAAGCCAAACTCTTGGCAAAATTTTAATTTTTAGGCTTAGGGGAACTTGGATGTTAACAGATAGGACTTAAGTTTAATTTTTATCATTTCATATCACAAAATGAGCTGCTGGTGGAGTGGCAAGTGGCGTCGCAAGCAAAGGGTAGGAAGGTGTTCAAATCACCTTACAAGCAAATGTTTTGATTTTGCTACAAGAAGGTGGCAAGAGGTGGAGTGGTTGCAAACTCTATCAAGGTGGTTGGGGACTTGGTAAGAGATGAAGATTGGACTTGGTCTTGAGAATTTGAATAAAATTGAAATTGAAAAGTTGAGTGAATCAAGGAGCAAAAGGGGGAGGAAAATAAGGAGCAAATAGTGGAATTTCAAAAGGGGAAAAGTGGTAGCCGAATGTGGGAGTTTGGTTAAGCAAAATTAGCTAGGGAGTACATTTAGGGGCATATTTTGTCAATTTGTGAGTGTAAGTGCTGAATTCTCTCCTTTGGTATTTGAGATTTTGTATTTTGGGACGTTTCTTATTTTTTTTCTCAAATGTCGAATTGGTATAGGTCATTAGGTGTTTTCCATTCTAGGCCATTCAGGTTCGTTTCCTTAGTTCAATTTGCCAAAACCAAGGCTTCAAGTTCCGATTCCCCTCTTGACATTCATTTCTTTTTCCTTTATATTCTCTCTTTGTCAATTTGGTGATCCTATTCCTTTTTTTTACTAAAACCGAATTCAGTTTCTTCTTCCTCCTCATTGATTTCTTTCTTTTTCTGTTTCTTGCCTAAACCGAATACTTTGGCTGACTCATTCTTTGCTTCTTGCCTTTCTATTTCGATTTGTCTCATAGCCAAATTCTTGGTTCCCTACTTCTTCATTTTCTGCTTTGCAATCTCTCCTTTCAATCCCCTTACTTTGTATTTGGCTGAACCTAGTTTCTTCCATTTCTTTTTTTTGGCCGAACACTACCTTGATTGCACTATAACACCCTAAATTTTTGGATTTTGTAATTTTGTTGTCTTGTTTTGATTTTATGTTTGAGGGTGTTAATTAAGTGATTTAAAAGTGGGTTGGAGTGTTTAAAGGGTCCTGTGAGTGACCCTGGGTCTTGGAAAAAAAATTATTGTTTTGGCTTAAGAAGATATAGGCACGGTTAGGAGGCCTTTTATATTAATCGACTGCAGCATGTCATGAAAAGGGCATTGGTAAGTTGGCAAGGAGATGAGTTTAGTGTGCTTGGGTTGGGGGTTCGAGATAGCATAAGGGGAAAAATGTTACTTTTTTTAGGAAGCGCGGCACACTAGACGGAAGATTTATAAGTGGTTACGTGGGGTTATTGACATGAAAGTCGTATTGGTTTAGTAGCAAGGCGTGTGTGTGTAAGGGGCGTGTAATGGAGGTCGCAGGTTCGAGCTTCACCCTGCGCTTGGGAGATTATATTTTTACTGATCACGGGGGATGATGTCGAATTTGATCGAAACTTCCCTTAGCAGTAGGAGGAATCGATCAAGCGGTGGGGATTGAAGGAAGGCTGCTGTCGGTGAACAAACCAAGCGGTGGGGATGCCTTTATTCTTTTTATTTTATTCAAAACTTTGGATTGATTACTAGCTATTTTCTTGCTACTTTTTAATGGCTTGTCTATGGAAAGTTTTGGCCTAATGTGGGACTTGAGGAGCCATTCAGTCAATGGTATATTTTTGTTACCAAACTAAGGTCTGTAGGTAAGGATTTTTCGACTGTTGTGGGGGTAATAGGATTGCTTTCCTTTAGTTTTCTTAGCAATGACCAACACTATCTTGCATTTGCTCTCTCTTCTCCTTGACTTTGCTTAAGCCGAATACACTTTTGGATCTCTCACTCTTCTCTTTTGCCTTTGCTTTAGCCGTTCACAATTTGTTTCATATCTAGTGTCATAGCTGACTACTTTTAAACAAATTATTCCATCCTATAGTTGGCCGATCGATACTTTCTTCCTTCTGTCTTTTCTTGTCTTCTCTTTAGCCGAATCATCTTGATTTTGTAGGGTGAAAAGGGAGATTTTGGTATGTGCTCCCATCTCTTTTCTTCTTATCGTTTTTCTCTTTATTGAGGGCCGAATATTCCTACTTGTGATCACTACTCCCTTTTAGTTCCAATAATGGCCGATTGCACCTTTGTCTTTATCTTTTCTTTTCCTTTTTTTTTCGTATAGGTGTAGGCCGAATCTAAGGGCCTTGGCTAGAGCCGAACTTTGACTCTTTTTTTTCAGGGATGCCTTCTAATCTTGGGTAAGTTATTAAATCATATGTATCAATTTTGCTAAGAATTTCGTATTCTCGTACATGATCAATTATTTCCATCTAAGTGATAACACTGTATTATGATCGATTGTGATTAGGAGATATTTTATTCGGCAAACGATTGATTTTGGGGTAAGTCGTATTTGGCTGAATGTTCAATGATCTTTTTTTTTTGAGATTTAAAGTCATGTTCTTATAGTTGTTTGTGGCTAATAAGATGTATGATTGTTTTAGTATACAATCAATGAGTAAGATTGATTGTAGTAGATAGATTTGGGAATTTTCAAAGCAATCGTGCGCACAAGGTGAGGTAGTGTATATTTTGATTAGTGTGGTAAGAGGTTAACGCTAAATGGCGATTGGCTAACATGGTTTTGGTTGGACTTTTAGGTTCGGTTTCGGGGAGATTAATCACGCGAGTTGCAAACAGGTGTGTTTGTAACGCCCTAATTTTCGGGTTTTTCTTAGATTGATCCTTATCTTATAAAATGGTTAAATGATGGTATTTGGGTGTGTAATGCATGTTTGGAGTATGATAATGGGCCTATGGAAGGCCCATGTGTTGGCTAAAAGCTCGGCAAAATTTTGTATTCTTGACTTAGGAGATAGGGGACCATTGAAAGTAAGGGTCTTAAGAAATTGTGTGTGAAATATAACACAAACGGATCAGTGGTAAAGTGGCAAGGGGGACGCCACTAGGCTCCTAAAAAAGTGGCGCCTAAGTGTGCTTGGAGGTCCAAGGTTCAAGCTCCAGAGGTGGCAAAGAAGCGTTTTATTTTTCAGCTTGAGCAGGTAAGAGTTTGAGGCAGAATTGAACTCTGCTTGGGAGAATTTGAATCGGTCAAGGAGCAAATCGTGGAGGAGGTTGAGGAACAAATCAAGGAGCTTTTGAATTTCAACAGAGGTGGCCGGTTTTGGGACTCTGTATGTGCCATTCGGCTAGGGAGTTTGGTGTTGGTGATTTCGGCAATTAGGGGCTTAGTATGCCGATTTTCTAAAGGTCCTCTTTAGGTGTTTTAGCCGATTCCTTTAGGTTAGTAAAACTCCCATTCTTTTGTCGATTTCTTCATAGTCTATTAGGTATTTCTTTTAGCCACTTTGTTTCTCCTATCACACCAACTAGTCGAACCTTATTCCACCCTTGTGCCGTATTTTCTTTTGTAAAACCGATTGCTCACCTCCTTCCCTACTCAATCGCAAATCTTTGGTCTTTTCTTCTTTCATTCTCTTCCATTTCTCCTCTTCTATTATTCGTACCTCTTTGTTTCTCATTTTGCTTCGGAAGTCACAAAAGCTAGCAACCCCATTGCCGATTCTTGTATTGACCGAAACCCCTCTGCACTGTACCGATTTTTCAATAGCCATATACTTCTCTTCTCCCTCTTCTCTGTTGATATCATCTTCCATAACCCCTTGGCCGAATCATCTCATCAACTCTCTCACTCTTTCTTCTTCATCCATTTCATAAAAACCTCCTGTCTCTTGTCGAACCGAATACCTTGAGGACCAAAACCTTATCTCTTCTTTTGGGAACCGAAAGCCTCCATACCTTGTGGTGCTTTAAAGCCGAATTCTAAGTCATCTTTTATCCCTTCTGGCGGTGGCAAGTGGAGCTGTTGTAGATCGTGGTTAGATTGATAAGTACCTTAAGACTTGTTCCGTTAGTTTTTCGGGTTTTAAAGCTGTAAGCCGAAACCCCTTTTTGGGGAGGCTAACGTTAGTGACTAAGGGCTTGTTGGCCGCTCTCTTTTGGGTTGATTTTGTTAGTGCAATCAAGAGACTTTGCAACTAAGGACTTGGAAGGCTAAACACTACGGGACAGTAGGATCTGGTCCACTTTCGACAAGAAGGTAAGGGTTTTTAAGGACTTAGGCCATGTAGGTCGATTATGGTGAGGGGTCATAGTTCTTTGGTTATCGTTTATTAGACTAAAAGTTAGCGTTCGATTGTAGGTTTTTCGTACGTGGATTTCTTCAACGGTTTCGACAGTAACAGGTGTGTAACTAATCCCAACTTTTAGTCTGAAATGGTAAAAGCCGAAATGGCCATAAAGTGACCGACGACTGGTGGAAAGTGATCGAAAACACACTCGTTTAATAATCAAGAGTAATTGTTTACTCTGTTGGGGTTAACCATGAGTTCGGTGGTGAAGGAATTGCAGAGGGTGCGATTCTGAACGTTTTGGTAAAATGGGCTTCAATGGGCCAAAGACGAGCCCAATGGGCTTCCGAGCCCAAAATTGATAAAGTGACTATTATAGGCCTTCTGGCGACGTGGTTAATGATAACATGGTTAGATTGGTTAATTAAACCTAAAATTGGGCTTAACGGGCTTGAGACGATATTGGACTTAGTAAGGCCCATTAGGGGTTTTAGGCTAAAAAGGGCAAAAATGGAAATTAAGCTTAAAATGGACTTCTGTGGATATCTATGGACTGATAACCAATTGAGCATGCATAAAATCTCTGAAAATGTGATAAAGGACTAATATATCCCTGAACCTGGAAAAATTACCAAAATACCCCTAAGTGTAAAAAGACTATTATACCCCTAGGGTCAATTCTGTATGAAATGTATGATTTTATGTATCTGCATGAGTTACCATTTAATGTGAGCATATCTGATGCATGAGATGCTATATGTTGCGTGCTAGTATGTATATATATGTTGCATGGGGTATGGGTTTATGATGGAGGAAGCATTCTGGCAGCCTCGCTGCAATCTGGTGACTTTGTCACATTATTATCTGGCAGCCTCGCTGCAATCTGGTGACTTTGTCACATTATTATCTAGCAGCCTCGTTGCAATCTGGTGGCCTCGCCACAATATTTGTATCTGGTGACCTCGTCACAATATCTGGCAGCCTCGCTGCAAATTATATCTGGCAGCCTCGCTGCAATTATCTGTAGTGTGTAGCGGTTGGGTGGGTCGAGTAGTCTCCCCACATGGTGTAAGGCTGGTACGGGGGTGTTATGGATGGATCTGGGTTGGGTTTCTGTATGCATATTATATCTGATCTGTATCTGTTATGGGCCTATGGGCTTAACCTGATTTTTGTAATGGGCCAAGGCCCAACTAATCTGATTCTGAGGCTTGATCTGTTTTGGCCTATGGTTGAGATAATGTTGCACACTGAGTTGTCAAACTCACCCCCTTTTATTTAATCTCTGCAGGTAACACTCAACCATAGTGGGCTTGGAGCTGCGAGAGATTCGGAGTGGCCACAGCATCTGCGGAACTGGTTTTCATTTTGTTTAAAGTATTTTATTATTAAGTTATTTTTGGGTTTTATTTTGTAATAAGGCCGCTATCTAAGTTTTTATTTGGTTAAATTTTTCTTTGATGATTAAATTACATTTTATAGAATCGCTAGTTTAGGCTGCGCTGGTTTCAAAATCTAAAGAACGTTTTCAAAACTCAACGAGTGAATAATATGGATAACTTAAAGGATTAATAAACTGGTTTTAACAAACTTACTCTTTTGATTCAAACCTCACTTAAGACACAACAAGACTAAAAGGGTCGTAAACTTAGTTTTAGGATCGTGTGACACACCAGATCTGGTCGTAACGCCTAAGCCGGATTTGGGGTGTTACATTTAGTGGTATCAGAGCTAGGTTGCAACAACTCGGCTGTGGATTGGGTCTAAAAATGGAAGTTTTCAAACAATCAAAACAAAGATTTTCGAAAGGTCATGTTGTCAACAATTGTTTTCAAAATTAATTGGAACCTGTTTTGATGAACTTCTTTTGTATATAAATGATTTATTTTCAAAGAATAGATCAGGTTTCCCTAAGTAATCTTTCTAAAGAGTGGCACACCGAATCTCTGGCCCAAGCCTGTAAGTTTTCTAAACTTTTCTGATGTTTCTGAAAATTCTGATTATATGCCTGACTAAAGACTCTATTATGATACTTTAGCTAGGGTATTACTGAAACTATAGAGACTCTGATAGGTGGACTGAGACTGTAGCTAGGCTACCGTGGAAGAGGATAACCTCTGAAATGCTACTTATTCATAAGACATCTGTAATAAACATTGAAATATTAATCTGACTCATAAAATTTCTATAACAGAAAATACGAAATGAGTACGCGAGCAACTCGTGGTAGGGGCCGTGGATGTGGCCGAGGTAGTGCACGAGCTGAAACTTCATCTTCGGGACATGCGCCAGCAGCTAATATACCGATACCACTGACAACAGAGGTGGAGTCCCATGATCGAGGTGTTGGGGATGACGCCCTATCGCAAGCGATGCTTCGAGTTCTGGAAAGGGTTGCTGGGGCAAGTACCGGTAATGGATTTCGGGGATCCATTTCTGAGCGACTCCGAGCTAATGGGGCGAAATTCTTTAGGGGCGTGTCTGGTGTAGCCCCAAATGTGGCCGAGTATTGGTTGGAGGCCACAGAGCGAATTATGGATGATCTGGACTGCTCTATGGAGCAGAAGCTAAAGGGAGCTGTATCGTTGTTGAGAGATGAAGCTTATCAGTGGTGGCTCACGGTAAGAGATGGAACTTCCGATGGTGAGGTAACATGGGAGCTGTTTAAGAAAGCTTTTAAAGGACAATATGTTGGGGCTAGCTATGTGGATGCCCGTAGGAAAGAGTTCTTAAATTTGGTTCAGGGAAGTAGGACAGTATCTGAGTACGAGGCTGAATTTCTGAGGCTGAGCCGATATGCTTCTGGGATAGTTGCTACTGAATATGAGCGTAGCGTACGTTTCGAGGATGGTCTGAGAGATGAACTAAGGGTACTGATTACTTCGCAGAGGGAGCGTAACTTTGCTGCCTTGGTTGAGAAAGCTAAGATAGCTGAGGAAGTAAAGCGTACCGAGAGGCAGAATCGCGAAAAGGATAGAAACCGCTTCCGGAGGGATTCTGGACCATCAAGTGGGGTTAATAGGAATGTTAAGAGAGCAAGAGTAGCAGAACCAGTACGAGCGGTGCCAATGAATGCTGTTAGACCGCAGGGTTGTAGGAGTTGTGGTAAGATACATATGGACGAGTGTCGGAAACGTTCTGGAGCCTGTTTTCGATGTGGGTCGATGGAGCATAGGATTAAGGACTATCTCGAAGTACTGGATCAAGGACAAGTTATGGCTCAAAGGGTTGTCCAACCAGTGAGGGGTGGACCACCAGCTCCGAAGGGTCGTGGACAAGGTAGAGGTGGAAATGGTAATGGTCGTGGACGAGGAGCACCTGGTAGGGGTGCTGGTTTCGCTGAGGCTCGTCAGGCAGCGCTAGTTTATGCAGCTCATCGCCGAGAGGAGGGTGATGCTTCTGACGTCATAACCGGTACGTTTTTGATTTCTAGTATGCCATACACTGCGTTGATAGATGTTGGATCTACCCATTCTGGGAGTGCATTCTGAGGAGACAGTGAGTGGGGTAACTGTACTACGTCCTTTGGGTCACTCGGTTAGGGTAGACAAACTGTATAGAGACGTGCCTATAGAAACTCAAGGGAAAATTTTTTCTGGAGACTTGATGGAGCTACCTTTCGGAGAATTTGATCTCATCTTGGGAATGGATTGGCTTGTAAAGCATAGGGCTACTTTGGATTGTGCTGCAAAGCGAATGAGGCTAAAGACTGCAGAGGATGAGGAAGTTATGGTGATAGGTGAACGTAGAGATTATTTATCCAATGTGGTGTCAGCATTGAGAGCTGAGAAGTGGATCCGAAAAGGATGTGAGGCTTATTTGGCATTCCTAAGTCAATCAGAATCTGAGGAGTTGACTGTGGAGCAAGTTAGAACCGTTAAGGATTTTCAAGATATGTTTCCAGAAGAGCTTCCAAGTTTGCCTCCTAATCGAGAGGTTGAGTTTGGGATCGATTTGTTGCCTGGTACGGCACCAGTGTCTATTGCACTGTATAGGATGGCACCAATGGAGTTGGTGGAGTTGAAAGTGCAGATTCAAGAACTGTTGGATAGAGGCTTCATTAGGCCAAGTGTGTCTCCGTGGGGAGCACCAGTGCTGTTCGTAAAGAAGAAAGATGGGTCAATGCGAATGTGCATCGATTATCGGCAGTTGAACAAACTGACGATTAAGAATAAGTACCCGTTGCCAAGAATTGATGATCTGTTCGACCAGCTTAGAGGAGCTTCAGTATTCTCCAAGATTGACCTTCGATCTGGGTACCATCAATTAACTGTGAAAGAGGTGGATATACACAAGACAGCATTCAGAACTCGCTATGGTCACTATGAATTCTTGGTTATGCCATTTGGGTTGACCAATACACCTGCAGCTTTTATGGATCTGATGAATCGAGTGTTCCAGCCATACTTGGATCGATTCGTGGTCGTCTTTATCGACGATATTTTGGTCTATTCTGAATCTGAGGAGAAACATGATGAGCATCTCCGTATTGTGCTGCAAGTGTTGAGGGAAAAGGAGCTTTATGCGAAATTCAGTAAGTGTGAGTTTTGGTTGAGGGAGGTAACCTTCTTGGGTCATGTTGTATCTACTGAGGGGATTAAGGTAGACCCTCGAAAGATTGAAGCAATTCTAGAGTGGAAACCACCGAGGTCAGTGGCAGAAATTCGAAGTTTTCTGGGTTTAGCTGGATACTATAGAAGGTTTGTAGAAGGATTTTCTGTGATGGCAGCGCCATTGACAAAACTCGTAAGGAAAGGAGTGCCATTTAGTTGGGCTGAGCAACAACAAGAAGCTTTTGAGAAACTAAAGAAGGTTCTGACTGAAGCACCCGTACTGATTCAACCAGAGTCTGGGAAAGATTTTACCGTGTACAGTGATGCATCACATGTTGGGTTGGGGTGTGTGTTGATGCAAGAGGGTAAAGTGGTTGCTTATGCATCGCGACAGCTTAAACCTCATGAAGTGAACTACCCTACCCATGATCTGGAGTTGGCAGCAGTAATCTTCGCACTTAAGATCTGGCGACATTATCTGTATGGGGAAAGGTGTATTATATACACAGACCATAAGAGTCTTAAGTACTTGTTGACTCAGAAGGAGCTGAATCTTAGGCAACGGAGATGGATTGAGTTGCTTAAGGATTATGATTGTGCGATTGAGTATCATCCAGGCAAAGCTAATGTGGTGGTTGATGCCCTAAGTCGTAGAACTGTATCTGATCTGAGAGCTATGTTTGCTCGTTTGAGTCTGTATGATGATGGTAGTCTA
Source organism: Gossypium stocksii (assembly GCA_020496765.1). NCBI lineage: Eukaryota > Viridiplantae > Streptophyta > Magnoliopsida > Malvales > Malvaceae > Gossypium > Gossypium stocksii. Next base: position 55,201,878 of record CM035631.1, read on the forward strand.
TTAGCAGAGTTGCAAGTAAGACCGATCTGGGTGGATGAGATTAAGGAAAAGCAGTCAAAGGATGAGTCTCTGGTCTCTCGATTTCAGCAGGTTAAGGATGGGAGTACTTTTGAGTTTGGACTTAACAGTGAGGGAGTTCTATGTTTCCATGGTAGAATCTGTATGCCTAAGGATTCCAATTTGAGGCAAGCAATTCTGAATGAAGCTCATAAAGGACTGTGCGCTATGCATCCTGGAGGTAATAAGATGTATCATGACTTAAAGGAGTTGTATTGGTGGCCTGGACTGAAGCGGGAGGTAACAGAATTTGTGGGAAAATGTTTAACTTGTCAGCAAGTGAAAGCTGAACATCAGTTACCTTCTGGACTTCTGCAACCAGTGAAGGTACCACTCTGGAAGTGGGAAAGGGTGACCATGGATTTTGTAAGTGGATTGCCCTTAACGCCGTCAAAGAAGGACTCGATTTGGGTGATTGTGGATAGGTTGACTAAATCAGCTCATTTCATCCCTGTACGTATTGATTATTCGCTTCAGAAGTTAGCCAAGTTGTATGTGGCAGAGATTGTGCAACTGCATGGGGTGCCAGTGTCTATCATTTCTGATCGAGATCCTAGATTCACATCTTGGTTCTGGCAGAAGTTGCATGAGGCATTGGGAACGCGACTGAATTTTAGCATAGCCTTCCATCCTCAGACTGATGGTCAGTCAGAAAGGGTTATTCAGATTTTGGAAGATATGTTGAGGGGATGTGTTATCGATTTTCGAGGCAGTTGGGAGGATTATTTACCATTGGCAGAGTTTGCGTATAATAACAGTTATCAGGCTAGTATCCGTATGGCACCTTATGAGGCACTGTATGGGCGTAAGTGTCGTTCACCTAGTTGTTGGACCGAATTGGGCGAGCGGCAAGTTCTTGGACCTGAGTTGGTAGCAGAGACTAAAGAGAAGGTCAAGATAATAAGGGATCGGTTAAAAGAGGCATCTGATCGACAGAAGTCTTACGCGGATTTGAAGCGTAAGGAGATTGAGTATTCAGTGGGTGACATGGTCTTTCTGAAGGTTTCGCCTTGGAAGAAGATACTAAGATTTGGTAAGAAGGGCAAGCTAAGTCCGCGGTTTATTGGGCCTTATCGGGTTCTTAAGTGAATAGGTCCGGTGGCGTATCAGTTAGAATTACCTCCAGAGTTAAATAGAATCCATGATGTGTTCCACATATCCATGCTAAGACGATATCGTTCTGACCCTACCCATATTCTACCAGTTGCAGAAATGGAAGTACAGCCTGATTTGACTTTCGACGAAGAGCCGGTTCAGATTCTTGATCGAGACGTAAAAGTTCTAAGGAGGAAGTCGGTTCCATTGGTAAAGGTACTTTGGCGTAACCATGGCAGAGAGGAAGCTACTTGGGAACCAGATGAGGCAATTCGTCAGCAATATCCCCATTTGTTTGGTCCAGGTAAATTTCGAGGACGAAATTTCTTTAAGGAGGGTAGAGTTGTAACGCCCTAATTTTCAGGTTTTTTTTTAGATTGATCCTTATCTGATAAAATGGTTAAATGATGGTATTTGGGTGTGTAATGCATGTTTGGAGTATGATAATGGGCCTATGGAAGGCCCATGTGTTGGCTAAAAGCTCGGCAAAATTTTGTATTCTTGACTTAGGAGATAGGGGACCATTGAAAGTAAGGGTCTTAAGAAATTGTGTGCGAAATATAACACAAATGGATCAGTGGTAAAGTGGCAAGGGGGACGCCACTAGGGTCCTTAAAAAGTGGCGCCTAAGTGTGCTTGGAGGTCCAAGGTTCAAGCTCCAGAGGTGGCAAAGAATGCGTTTTATTTTTCAGCTTGAGCAGGTAAGAGTTTGAGGCAGAATTGAACTCTGCTTGGGAGAATTTGAATCGGTCAAGGAGCAAATCGTGGAGGAGGTTGAGGAACAAATCAAGGAGCTTTTGAATTTCAAAAGAGGTGGCCGGTTTTGGGACTCTGTATGTGCCATTCGGCTAGAAAGTTTGGTGTTGGTGATTTCGGCAATTAGGGGCTTAGTATGCTGATTTTCTAAAGGTCCTATTTAGGTGTTTTAGCCGATTCATTTAGGTTAGCAAAACTCCCATTCTTTTGTCGATTTCTTCATAGTCTATTAGGTATTTCTTTTAGCCACTTTGTTTCTCCTATCACACCAAGTAGCCGAACCTTATTCCACCCTTGTGCCGTATTTTCTTCTGTAAAACCGATTGCTCACCTCCTTCCCTACTCAATCGCAAATCTTTGGTCTTTTCTTCTTTCATTCTCTTCCATTTCTCCTCTTCTATTATTCGTACCTCTTTGTTTCTCATTTTGCTTCGGAAGTCACAAAAGCTAGCAACCCCATTGCCGATTCTTGTATTGACCGAAACCCCTCTGCACTGTACCGATTTCTCAATAGCCATATACTTCTCTTCTCCCTCTTCTCTGTTGATATCATCTTCCATAACCCCTTGGCCGAATCATCTCATCAACTCTCTCACTCTTTCTTCTTCATCTATTTCATAAAAACCTCCTGTCTCTTGTCGAATCGAATACCTTGAGGACCAAAACCTTATCTCTTCTTTTGGGAACCGAAAGCCTCCATACCTTGTGGTGCTTTAAAGCTGAATTCCAAGTCATCTTTTATCCCTTCTGGCGGTGGCAAGTGGAGCTGTTGTAGATCGTGGTTAGATTGGTAAGTACCTTAAGACTTATTTCGTTAGTTCTTCAGGTTTTAAAGCTGTAAGCCGAAACCCCTTTATGGGGAGGCTAACGTTAGTGACTAAGGGCTTGTTGGCCGCTCTCTTTTGGGTTGATTTTGTTAGTGCAATCAAGAGACTGTGCAACTAAGGACTTGGAAGGCTAAACGCTACGGGACAGTAGGATCTGGTCCACTTTCGACAAGAAGGTAAGGGTTTTTAAGGACTTAGGCCATGTAGGTCGATTATGGTGAGGGGTCATAGTTCTTTGGTTATCGTTTATTAGACTGAAAGTTAGCGTTCGATTGTAGGTTTTTCGTACGTGGATTTCTTCAATGGTTTCGACAGTAACAGGTGTGTAACTAATCCCAACTTTTAGTCTGAAATGGTAAAAGCCGAAATGGCCATAAAGTGACCGACGACTGGTGGAAAGTGATCGAAAACGCACTCGTTTAATAATCAAGAGTAATCTTTTACTCCGTTGGGGTTAACCATGAGTTCGGTGGTGAAGGAATTGCAGAGGGTGCGATTCTGAACGTTTTGGTAAGATGGGCTTCAATGGGCCAAAGACGAGCCCAATGGGCTTTTGAGCCCAAAATTGATAAAGTGACTATTATAGGCCTTCTGGCGACGTGGTTAATGATAACATGGTTAGATTGGTTAATTAAACCTAAAATTGGGCTTAACGGGCTTGAGACGATATTGGACTTAGTAAGGCCCATTAGGGGTTTTAGGCTAAAAAGGGCAAAAGTGGAAATTAAGCTTAAAATGGACTTCTGTGGATATCTATGGACTGATAACCAATTGAGCATGCATAAAATCTCTGAAAATGTGATAAAGGACTAATATATCCCTGAACCTGGAAAAATTACCAAAATACCCCTAGGTGTAAAAAGACTATTATACCCCTAGGGTCAATTCTGTATGAAATGTATGATTTTATGTATCTGCATGAGTTACCATTTAATGTGAGCATATCTGATGCATGAGATGCTATATGTTGCATGCTAGTATGTATATATCTGTTGCATGGGGTATGGGTTTATGATGGAGGAAGCGTTCTGGCAGCCTCGCTGCAATCTGGTGACTTTGTCACATTATTATCTGGCAGCCTCGCTGCAATCTGGTGGCCTCGCCACAATATCTGTATCTGGTGACCTCGTCACAATATCTGGTAGCCTCGCTGCAAATTATATCTGGCAGCCTCGCTGCAATTATCTGTGGTGTGTAGCGGTTGGGTGGGTCGAGTAGTCTCCCTACATGGTGTAAGGCTGGTACGGGGGTGTTATGGATGGATCTGGGTTGGGTTTCTGTATGCATATTATATCTGATCTGTATCTGTTATGGGCCTATGAGCTTAACCTGATTTCTGTAATGGGCCAAGGCCCAACTAATCTGATTCTGAGGCTTGATCTGTTTTGGCCTATGGTTGAGATAATGTTGCACACTGAGTTGTCAAACTCACCCCCTTTTATTTAATCTCTGCAGGTAACACTCAACCATAGTGGGCTTGGAGCTGCGAGAGATTCGGAGTGGCCACAGCATCTGCGGAACTGGTTTTCATTTTGTTTAAAGTATTTTATTATTAAGTTATTTTTGGGTTTTATTTTGTAATAAGGCCGCTATCTAAGTTTTTATTTGGTTAAATTTTTCTTTGATGATTAAATTACATTTTATAGAATCGCCAGTTTAGGCTGCGCTAGTTTCAAAATCTAAAGAACGTTTTCAAAACTCAACGAGTGAATAATATGGATAACTTAAAGGATTAATAAACTGGTTTTAACAAACTTACTCTTTTGATTCAAACCTCACTTAAGACACAACAAGACTGAAAGGGTCGTAAACTTAGTTTTAGGATCGTGTGACACACCAAATCTGGTCGTAACGCCTAGGCCGGGTTTGGGGTGTTACAGTGTTAACCATACTTTTAGATCTCGATGGCGAAATGTCGAAACCATAAATGTTGAAAAGTCAGCGATTCGAACGTTGGCCATATGGGTGTGTGAGCACCATGTGATCAACTGAGGCCACGGACTGTGGCCTTACACCAGAAAATGGCTATTGCGAGCAGTTTTCACGAGTTATGCCGGAATGGGTCGAGTGGGCCCAATTGGCCCATGGGCCCGCATAGGTGTTAATTTGTAAATAGATGTGTGTTATTAATTCGGCTATTGTACGCGCTTGGCTTAGGCCAAATTTGGGCTTGGTAGGCCACATAAATGTGTGGGCCCACATGGGCCGGCCTAATGGGCCTCAGCTTATTGATGAGTTTCTATTCTGTTATGGCCGCATGGGTTGCTAGGCGACCGATGGCCTACTGTTGGGCCTTCACATACTTAGGCCCACACTGATAAATGACTGAAATGCCCCTAAGGGCGAAATGACTAATACCCCTCGTAGGTAAATTTCTGTTTGCCCCTTCTAAAATGCTTGAATGATTATGCCTACTTCGATATATATATATGTATGTGTGTATATTCTGTATTATGACATTACATGACATTGAGTATGTTGCATTGCATGGGGGTTGGGTATATGATTATAGAGGAAGTGCACTACACTGTGATGGCTTACAGCCTAATATTCTGGCAGCTCTACTACATTTTATCGATAGTGCCACATCGGTACTACACTGTGGAGTGTAGGGTTAGGTGGGTTGATTACATCTCCATCTGGAGTGACGGGTTGGACTGAGATGGAGTGTAGCTGATGGTTGGGTAAGATTCTGATGGCATGTTATACCGTTACTGTGATGGGCTTAGGCCACTAATTGTGATGTACTACTGTAAAGGGCTCTAGCCCAGACTGGTTCTGTTATATTGTTATTGCCGGGGGTTACACGCTGAGTATTCGTATACTCACCTATTTATTTTACTGTACAGATAAGACCGAGGCATAGGCGATTCGGTGCTACGTGGACTTGGAGGCGGCCACACTTTGCTTTTATATTGTTTCTAGTTTTCATTTATTTTAATTATGGTTTTTATTTTGGGTTTGTAATAAAGCCGCTATTTAATTTTTCTTGCATATTAGGATTATTTGTTTCATTTAAAATCTGTTAGCTCCTGGGCGTATTTTACAAAAAGATATCTGTTTTTCAAAAACCACGTTTTCACAACAAACGAGAATTTAAACAAAGCTTCCGCAACCATTATGTTTTTCCAAAGTAAACTACTTTCATAATCTGATTAATCAACGATAGACGGAATGATAATTTCTCTAGAACTTAAAGAATAAATGGGTTTTTACAACAAATTTAGTTATAGAGAAACGCGATTTCGAGACACTTCAATGTGACACTACCAAATACGGCCACAACGTCTGGTTCAGGTTTGGGGTGTTACATTTAGTGGTATCAGAGCCTGGTTGCAAAACTCGGCTATGGAATGGGATTTCAAATTTTTTTTTAAATTTCTATAAAATGTTTTCAAAAGTGGGGAATATTTTGAAATTTAATATTCTACAAACTATTTTTAAAGTATTTGGGGAAATTTTGAATTCTACTACTATAAGTGTGGTCTCCAAGTTTCCGGCACCGAATCTGTAAGTGTTTTAAACCACTGTTATCTATTTTTTTAGTGAATATTGAGACTGTTATAAACATCAGAGTATGCTTTGACACTTTAGATAGGTTAGACTGAGACTGTAGGAAACTGAAAACTGTAGTGGATCTCGATTCGCAAAAACATACTTTAAACTTCTGTTTGCATAAGATATTCTTAATAATTACTGAAACTATAAGTTAACGCGTAAAACTTTTAAGTCAAATAATACGAGTTGATATGGGTGCCAGAGGAGGAAGAGCTACTCGAGGATGTGGAAGGGGCCGTGCTAGTATTGCAGCTGGGTCCTCGACATCGAGACATGTGCCAAATGAGGAAGCCAAGGAAGTACCGGCTCCACCTGTAGCTAAGAATGGTTTATTTGATCGTGCAGCTGGGGACGATGCCCTATCCTAAGCTATGATGCAGATACTGAAAAGGGTCACTGGACCCAATAATGGAGCTACGGGCCGGGGGTCAGTTACTGAGCGACTGAGGTCAAACGGGGCAGTGGTTTTTAAGGGCATTATTGGAGTAGCCCCTAATGTGGCTGAATATTGGCTGGAAGCCACAGAGCGAATCATGGATGACCTTGACTGCACACCTAAACAGAAGCTGAAAGGTGCAGTTTCTCTACTGCGAGATGAAGCCTACCAATGGTGGCTCATGGTGAAGGAAAGAGCTTAACCGGAGCAGATTTCATGGGAGTTTTTCAAGACTGGGTTTCAAGAGAAGTATGTGGGTACTGGTTATGTTGACGGTCGTATGAAAGAATTCCTGAACTTGGTGCAGGGAGATAAGTCAATATCTGAGTACGAGGTAGAATTTCTATGACTCGTTATGCCCGTGGGATTGTGGCTACTGAGCATGAATGTTACGTATGATTTAAGGACGACCTCAGGGACAACATCCGTGTACTGATAGCTCCACAGAGGGTGCAGAACTTTACTATGTTAGTGGACAGAGCCAAGATAGCTGAGGAAGTGAAATGAACGGAACGTTAGAATCGCGACATGATTAAAGGGAAATCAAAGAGAAGTGTGGGGCACTCTAATTATGCTCAGAGGCCTGTGAGGAGGGCTAGGCATGAGGGGTCAGCTAGAGTTAGGCCCCCTACTGTTAATGCTAGACTGCAAGCCTGTGACGCTTGTGGGAAAAGCCATTATGGGGAGTGTTGGAAAAAGACTGGAGCCTGTCTGAGATGTGGGTCGATGGGACATCATATCAAAGATTGTCTGCGTAGGCTAGAGCAGATGCAAGCAGCTGGTATAGGTAATGTGCAGCCGCTAAGGGGTGATCAACAACTGCCTAGAGGTCGAGGTCAGTCCAGAGGCGGGAATGGTATGGGACGCGGTCGTGGGGTACCTGGCAGAGGTGCCACTACTGTTGAAGCGAGGCAACCAGCGTTAGTGTATACTACACGCCATCGCAAGGACAGGGATGCACTAGATGTGATAATTGGTACGTTCCTCATTCATGGCTTACCTTATACTACTCTAATTGATGTGGGGTCCATGCATTCATATATTGCACGTACTATATCTGAGAAGTTGGGTGTGATGTGTGAAACTACTGCTAGGGAGATTACTATATTAAGCCCTTTAGGGCAGGCAGTGAGAGTAAATAGGTTGTTTAAGGAGGTACCTTTAGAAGTTCAGGGAGAAACTTTTCTAGCGGACTTAATGGAACTTCCCTTTGGTGAATTTGATTTGATTTTAGGAATGGATTGGTTAGTACAACATCAGGCGATTTTAGATTGTGCCGCTAAGCATATAGTTTTAAAGACATCTAAGGGAACTGAAGTGGTGGTTATTGGTGAATGTCGTGACTATCTGTCTAATGTGATTTCTTCTTTGAGAGCTGAGAAATTGATGCAAAAAGGATGCGAAGCATATTTAGCATATGTTAGTGATTCAGAGTCTATAGATTTATCTGTTAAAGAGATTAGGGCGGTTAAGGATTTTTCTAATGTCTTTCCTGATGAGCTACCGAGGTTACTGCCAAAATGCAAAGTGGAATTGGGAATAGAGTTGTTACCGAGTACAGCTCTGGTATCCATTGCCCCATATAGAATGGCACTGAAGGAGTTGGTTGAACTCAAGGCTCAAAATCAAGAATTATTGGATAGAGGATTAATAGGACCTAGTGTGTCTCCGTGGGGAGCACCGGTCTTGTTCGTCAAGAAAAAGGATGGAACTATGCGCATGTGTATAGATTATCGACAATTGAACAAGTTAACCATCAAGAACAAGTATCTGTTACCAAGGATTAATAATCTCTTTGACCAACTTCGAGAGGCTGTGGTGTTCTCCAAAATTAATCTTCAATCGGGTTATCATCAACTAAGGGTGAAGGAGGCAGATGTGTACAAAACAACTTTCAGAACATGCTATGGCCATTATGAGTTTTTGGTTATGCAGTTTGGGCTAACAAATGCGCCGGCCAATTTCATGGACTTAATGAACCGTGTCTTTCAACCTTACTTGGACCGATTCGTGGTGGTTTTCATAGATGACATCGTAGTATACTCGAAAACTGAGGAAGACCATGAGGAGCATCTTCGGGTAGTTCTGCAAATACTAAGGGATTAGCAGTTATACGCCAAATTTAGCAAGTGTGAGTTTTGGCTGCATGAAGTGACATTTTTTGGACACATGGTTTCTACCGAAAGAATTAGAGTTGATCTACGAAAAATCGAGGCTGTTCTGGATTGGAAGCAACCCAAAATTATAACTGAGCTATGGAGTTTTCTAGGTCTAGTATGGTACTATAGACGGTTTGTAGAGGGGTTTTCGTTGATAGCTGCACCTTTAACCAAACTTTTGTGTAAGGGAGTACTGTTTGTGTGGACGGAGAAGCAATGGGAAAGTTTTGAAAAGTTAAAGAAGATTCTAACCGAAGCCCTTGTCCTGATTTAGCCAGAGTCTGGAAAGGACTTCACTACCTATAGTGATGCATCACACGTTGGGTTGGGTTGTGTGTTAATGCAAGAGGGAAAGGTAGTTGCGTATGCATCTCGTCAACTTAAAACTTGCACTTAAAATTTGGAGGCACTACTTATATGGTGAGAAGTGTATCATTTACACGGATCAAAAAAGCCTCAAATACCTTCTTACTCAGAAAGAACTTAATCTGAGACAACGAAGGTGGATAGAGTTACTGAAGGATTATGATTGCTCAATCGAATACCACCCTGGCAAGGCTAACGTAGTAGCTGATGTATTGAGCCGTAGGGCTATGTCTAAATTGAGAGCAATGTTTGCCCGCCTAAGTTTGTTCAATGATGGTAGAATATTGGCGAAACTGCAAACTAGACCGGTGTGGACTGAAAGCATTAAAGATAAGAAACTGGTAGATGAGTCATTGATTACTCATTTCTAACAGATTGGGAGTGGGGAGAAGTTTGATTTTGAGTTGAATAAGGAAGGGGTATTATGTTTTTGTGGCAGAATTTGTATTCCGAAGGACGAGGAGCTAAGGCAGTCCTTGCTACAAGAGGTGCATAATAGTCCATACACTATGCATCCTGGTGGAAACAAGATGTACCAAGACTTGCGAGAATTGTATTGGTGGCCAGGGCTTAAGTGTGAAGTTACTGAGTTTGTAGGTAAGGGTCTGACTTGCCAGTAGGTTAAAGCTGAGCATCAACTGCCTTTAGAACTGTTGCAACCGGAGAAAATTCCTTTTTAGAAATGGGAAAGAGTGACCATGGACTTTGTTAGTGGGCTGCCCTTAACGCCTACTAAGAAAGACTCAATATGGGTGGTAGTGGATCGTCAGACTAAATCCGCTCATTTTATACCAGTTAGAACAGATTATTCACTACAGAAATTGGCTAAGTTGTATGTGGCAGAAATCGTGAGGTTGCATGGGGTACCAGTGTCTATTATATCTGACAAAGATCCGCGTTTTACATCTAGATTCTGGAAGAAGTTGCATGAAGCACTGGGCACAAGGTTGGACTTTAGTACTGCATTTCACCCTCAGACGGATGGGCAATCAGAGAGAGTAATTCAGATCCTGGAAGATATGTTGAGGGTTTGTATTATTGACTTCAGGGATAGCTAGAAGGACTACTTGCGGTTGGCAGAGTTCGCATACAACAATAGCCATCAATCCAGCATTCAGATGGCACCGTACGAGGCATTGTATGGTCGTAGGTGTCATACTCCTACGTGCTGGACTGAGCTTGGTGAGCGGGGAGTTTTAGGACCTAAATTGGTATCTGATACTGAAGAGAAGGTGAAACTGATTCGAGATTGGTTGAAAGAAGCTTCTGACAGATAAAAGTCATATGTAGATCTTAAGCATCATGAGATTGAATATTCTGTGGGGGACTTAGTCTTTCTCAAGGTCTCTTCGTGGAAGAAGATATTAAGGTTTGGACGTAAGGGTAAGTTAAGCCCTAGGTTCATCAGACCTTTCCTGATACTGAAACGCATTGGGCCAGTTGCCTATCAACTTGAATTGCCTCTGGAGTTGGACAGAATTCATGATGTGTTCCACGTTTTTATGCTGAGACGTTATCATCCTGATCCCACTCATATTGTACCAGTTGAAGAAATTGAAGTTAGGCCTGACCTAAACTTTGAAGAGGAACTAGTTCAAATTTTAGACCGTGACGTGAAAGTACTGAGAACGAAGTCAGTTCCACTGGTTAAGGTACTTTGGTGTAATCACAGTTTTGTGGAAGCCACGTGGGAACCTGAGGAGGCGATACAACAATAATACCCTCACCTTCTCTAGCAGGTAAATTTTGAAGCCGAAATTTCTTTAAGGAGGGTAGAGTTGTAACACCCTAAATTTTTGGATTTTGTAATTTTGTTGTCTTGTTTTGATTTTATGTTTGTGGGTGTTAATTAAGTGGTTTAAAAGGGTCCTGTGAGTGACCCTGGGTCTTGGAAAAAAAATTTATTATTTTCGCTTAAGAAGATATAGGCACTGTTAGTAGGCCTTTTATATTAAATCGGCTACAGCATGTCATGAAAAAGGCGTTGGTAAGTTGGCAAGGAGACAAGTTTAGTGTGCTTGGGTCAAGGGTTCGAGACTGCATAAGGGAAAAATGTTATTTTTTTTAGGAAGCACAGCACACTGGACGGAAGGTTTATAATTGGTTGAGTGGGGTTATTGACATGAAAGTCGTATTGGTTCAGTGGCAAGGCGTGTGTGTGTAAGGGGCATGTAATGGAGGTCGCAGGTTTGAGCTTCACCCTGCACTTGGGAGATTATATTTTTGATGCTCACATGGGATGATGCCGAATTTGACCGAAACTTCCCTTAGCAGTAAGAGGAATCGGTCAAGCAGTGGGGATTGAAGGAAGGCTGTTGTCGGTGAATAAACCAAGCGGTGGGGATGCCTTTATTCTTTTTATTTTATTCAAAATTTTGGATTGATTGCTAGCTATTTTCTTGCTACTTTTTAATGGCTTGTTTATGGAAAGTTTTGGCCTGATGTGGGACTTAAGGAGCCATTCGGTCAATAGTATATTTTTGTTACCAAATTAAGGTCTGTAGGTAAGGATTTTTCAGCTGTTGTGGGGGTAATGGGATTGCTTTCCTTTAGTTTTCTTAGCAATGACCGACACTATCTTACATTTGCTTTCTCTTCTTTTTGACTTTGCTTAAGCCGAATACACTTTTGGATCACTCACTCTTCTCTTTTGCCTTTGCTTTAGCCGTTCACAATTTGTTTCATATCTAGTGTCGTAGCCGACAACTCTTAAACAAATTATTCCTTCCTATAGTTGGCCGATTGATACTTTCTTCCTTCTATCTTTTCTTGTCTTCTCTTTAGCCGAATCATCTTGATTTCGTAGGGTGAAAGGGGAGATTTTGGTATGTGTTCCCATATCTTTTCTTTTTATCATTTTTCTCTTTATTGAGGGCTGAATATTCCTACTTGTGATCACTACTCCCTTTTAGTTCCAATAATGGCCGATTGTACTTTTGTCTTTATCTTTTCTTTTCTTTTTTTTCGTTGTTCTATATAGGTGTAGGCCGAATCTAGGGGCCTTGGCTAGAGCCGAACTTTGACTCTTTTTCTTCAGGGACGCCTTCTAATCTTGGGTAAGTTATTAAATCATGTGTACCGATTTTGCTAAGAATTTCGTATTCTCGTATGTGATCAATTATTTCCATCTAAGTGATAACACTGTATTATGATCGATTGTGATTAGGAGATATTTTATTTGACAAAAGATTGATTTTGGGGTAAGTAGTATTTGGCCGAATGTTCAATGATCTTTTTTTGAGATTTAAATTCATGTTCTTATAGTTGCTTATGGCTAATAAGACGTATGATTGTTTCAGTATACAATCAAGGAGTAAGATTGATTGTAGTAGATATATTTGGGAATTTTCAAAGCGGTCGTGTGCACAATGTGAGGTGGTGTATATTTTGATTAGTGTGGTAACAGGTTTACCCTAAATGGCGATTGGCTAACAAGGTTTTGGTTGGGCTTTTAGGTTCTATTCGAGGAGTTTAATCTCGCGATTAGCAACCATGTGTGTTAACCACACTTTTAGATCTCGATGGCAAATGCCGAAACCACAAATGTTGAAAAGTCGATGATTCAAACATTGGCCACATGGGTGTGTGAGCACCCATGTGATCGACCGAGGCCACGGACTATGGCCTTACATCGTAAAATGGCTATCGCGAGCAGTTTTCATGAGTTGGACCAGAATGGTCTAGTGGGCCCAACGGGCCCGTGGGCCCGCCTAAGTGTTAATTTGTAAATAGATGTGTGTTATTAATTCGGCTATTGTACGCGCTTGGCTTAGGCCAAATCTAGGCTTGGTAGGCCACAAAACTGTGTGGGCCCACATGGGCTGGCCTAATGGGACTCGGCTTATTGATGAGTTTCTGTTTTGTTATGGCCGCAAGGGTTGCTAGGCGACCGAGGGCCTACTGTTGGGCCTTCACATACTTAGGCCCACACTGATAAATGACTGAAATGCCCCTAAGAGCGAGATGACTAAAATACCCCTCGTAGGTAAATTGTCCGTTTACCCCTTTTATAATGCTTGAATGATTATGCATACTTCGACATATATATATATGTATGTGTGTATATTTTGTATTATGACATTACATGACATTGAGTATGTTGCATTGCATGGGGGTTGGGTATATGATTATGGAGGAAGTGTACTATCCTGGCAGCCCTGCTGCACATTTTATCGATAGTGCCGCAGTGGTACTACACTGTGATGGCTTACAGCCTAATATTCTGGCAGTTCTACTGCATTTTATCGATAGTGCCGCATCAGTACTACACTGTGGAGTGTAAGGTGGGGTGGGTTGATTACATCCCCACATGGAGTGATGGGTTGGACGGAGATAGAGTGTAGCGGATGGTTGGGTAGGATTCAGATGGCATGCTATGCTATTACTGTGATGGGCTTAGGCCACTGATTGTGATGTACTACTGAAAAGGGCTCTAGCCCAGACTGATTCTGTTTTATTGTTATTGACGGGGGTTACACGCTGAGTATTCGTATACTCACCTTTTTACTGTACAGGTAAGACTGAGGCATAGGCGATTCAGTGCTACGTGGACTTGGAGGCGGCCACACTCTGCTTTTATATTGTTTCTAGGTTTCATTTATTTTAATTATGGTTTTTATTTTGGGTTTGTAATAAGGCTGCTATTTAATTTTTCTTACATATTGGGATTATTTGTTTCATTTAAAATCTGTTAGCTCTAGGGCGCGTTTTACAAAAAGATATCTGTTTTTCAAAAACCATGCTTTCACAACAAATGAGAATTCAAACAAAGCTTCTGCAACCATTATATTTTTCCAAAGTAAACTACTTTCATAATCTAATTAATCAACGATAAACGGAATGATAATTTCTCTAGAACTTAAAGAACAAAAGGTTTTTACAACAAATTTAGTTCTAGAGAAATGCAATTTCGAGGCACTTCAGTGTGACTACCAAATACGGCCATAACGTCTAGGTTAGGTTTGGGGTGTTACATGTACTATCGAGTTCTTCTAATTCCTTAAGCCAAATAGTCCTCTGTCTTTCTTCTAATCTGGCATTCACCTTCTTCATATATCGGTAAGGAGTAAGTATTGCTTCTCTATTTCTATCCAAGCCGAATATTCTCAATGGCTCTACAGTAGTGATTTTGATTCTTCTTTTTGTTAGGGTTCGCAAGGAGCAGGTAATTGTTGAAGCGGTCAATTCAAACTATTAATTAAGGTAATGTGCTACCCCACATTTTGTGTGAGCCGATTATGATGTAGGTGATTATAGGGTTGTGTGTTGGGTTAAAACCACCGTTTTTGATCATTATTTATTTAATAAGATCAGTTGGGTTGTAGTTAGTCATGTTGGAGTATGGTCAATCTGGAGTGGTGATTCTAGGGAATTAAAGGCATTTTGGTAACTAAGGTAAGGGAAATGTTTGATTTTTTGGCATAACATTGAGGAGAGGATTAATTCTGTTACTAGGGTTAATTGGATTCACTAATATGATGTAGGTTTAGGCTCGAAGTTATCCACAGACTTCTGCTAAAAGGTGTGTAACCACACCCTACTGTAGTGCAAATCGACAAAAGCTAAAAAGTTGAAATGTCGAACATCAGCATTCGAGGCCCTACTAGCATGCGAACGCCTGTGGGGTGAATCAAGCCCACAAATCACGGCAGTAGACGGTAGAGGCCATTATGTGCTATTCCGTACACTTAGGCTAATAGGCCTACGGGCCATATAGGTAAATTGCTCAGTAAGTGTTTGTTGTTAGGTTGTAATGTAAGGCTAGCGATGTCGTATTGGAAACTGAATTGAATGGGCCATACGAGCGTGTAGGCCCACTTAGGCCTAATAGGGGTTTTGGGCCCATGTACTCTGTTTTTACCATGTAGATTATATGAGTCGCTCATAGCGTTCATAGACCATTTTGCAGGTCATAATAGGTACCGAAACACCAAACTCAAAGAAATGACCAAAATGCCCTTGAGGGGTAAAATTACCATGTTATCCCTGACTGCTTAAATGACCTTTATACCCCTAAAGGTAGGTTGTCTGAGATATGTATGACTGCAACTATGTCTGTTAATCTACATGAATATTTTAAATATTTGTGACATATTAATATGCATGGGGTAGGTATGACTTGGAGGTAGTTCTATATTAGTGCTCTACCACGTAATTCTATTAATAGTGGCTTCGCCACGTATTTTGTTTCTAGTGGCTCTGCCACATTATCTGTTATTAGCAACATGGCTGCATATTGGTGTGCAGGCTGAGTGGATCAAGTTATTCCCCACATGGTGTGATGGTTGGATTGGGTTGGGATTGCATTCACATTCTATTTTGATTCTGTAGGGCTAAGGCCCAAACTAATCTATTTCTGTATAGGGCTTCGGCCCAGTCTGTTCTGCATGTCTGATCAGTGTTTTCGATTAGGAAGTTACACACTAAATTTTCGCAAACTCACTTTTTTATTTTAAATGTGTAGGTAACCCCCAGTCATAGGCGATTTGGAGGTGCGAGGGACTCAGGGTGGCCACATGCTTTCTGTTTCATTTATGTAATAAGGCCATTTTGGGTTTTTGGTTTAGCTTTCTTTATCTGCGCTGCTTTCATCGTTTCAAATTATTAGAATAGTTAATCGGGTTTTTCAAAACTAATAACATTTTTTTCAAAAATAGTCACATGTTTCCACTTCAAGTTTAAAGGCTTTTGTGAAACATAAAATAATTGAACTAGTATCAAAGAATAGATTTAAACAAATGATTTGTTAAGTAACATTGTCAAATAAAAGGGAGTTTTAAACTTTAAATCAAACTACTATCAAGGAGATCAGTTTCATTTTTCGAAAGTAACTTCTATGTGACACGCAAGATTTGGCCATAACGTCTGGGCCAGGTTTGGGGTGTTACATTCTCAAGTTGAAACAGGGTCGTATGACCCTGATAGAATATGAATGTGAGTTTGTGAGGTTGAGCAAGTATACAAGAGAGTGTGTCTCGACGGAAGCTAATATGTGTAAACGATTTGTTGACAGGTTGAACGAAGACATTAAACTTTTAGTTGGATTTCTCAAATTGACAGAATTTGTTGTGTTGGTTGAAAGAGCTTGTAAAGCCGAAGAGCTTAGTAAAGAAAAGAAGAAAGCCGAATCAGAGGTTAGAGATGAGAGGAAAAGATTTATGAGTAAGTCGCACCAATCTTCGTCAAAGAGATTTAGAGATGCACCTAGTCATTCAAATGCTTCAGTAGGACATTCGAGTAAGGATTGTGTGAAACAATACATTAATCCTAAGGTTCAAGTTACAATGGAATCGAGTGTTGGCAGTGTCAGAAACAATAAGCCTAAGTGTAGAAAGTGTGGGAGACGTCATATTGGTGTATGTTAGGGCAAGTATAATAATAAAGTTTGTTACAAATGTGGCTCGTGAGATCATTTTATTCGAGATTGACCGGAGTTAGCTGAGAAAGATAATGTTCAGAGTATGAGGTTGAGTAACCCAGCAGTTAGGGGTAGACCACCCAGAAACTTTGGTAAGGTGAGTGGTAGCCAGAGAGGGACAACTAATACAACTGTGAGATTTGAGGATAGAGCACTTGCCAGAGCCTATGCCATTCATGCTCGTGAGGAGGCTTCATCCCCAGATGTTATTACAGGTACATTCACTCTCTATGATATTAGTGTAATTGCATTGATTAAACTAGGTTCGACTCATTCTTATGTATGTAAGACATTAGTATCCAGTAAGACTTTACCTGTAGAGTCTACTGAGTTTATGATTAGAGTATCGAACCCCTTGGGCCAGTGTGTTTTGGTTAACAAAGTGTATAAGAACTGTCCGTTGATGATCCGAAATTCATGTTTTCGGGCTGATTTGATGTTGTTGCCATTGACGAGTTTGATATAATTCTGGGTATGGATTGCTTGACATTGTACGATGCTATTGTGAACCGTAAACAAAAAACTATTGATTTGCGATGCCAGAATGATAAGATTATTTGGATTGAGTCTAATGATCTGAATGGTTTACTGACAGTGATATCTTCGTTGTTAGCACAAAAATATGTGAGAAAAGGTTGTAAAGCTTATTTTGCTTATGTGCTTGTTTCTAAAGTGACCGAAAAGAAGACCGAATCAGTATCAGTTGTGTGTGATTACTTGAATGTGTTTCTTGAAGAATTATTGGGTTTACCGCTGATTCGAGAGGCAGAGTTTGGTATTGAATTAGAGCAGGGGATGACTCCAATTTTGATAGTTCCATACCTTATGTGCATCGACTACAGACAACTCAATAAGGTGACCATAAAGAATAAATATCCTTTGCCACGGATGGATGACATGTTTGACCAGTTGAAAGGAGCTACCGTGTTTTTGAAGATAGAATTGAGATAAGGCTATTACAAGTTGTGGGTTAAAGACTCTGATATGCTGAAGACTACTTTTAGAACAAGGTATGGACACTATAAGTTTCTGGTTATGCCTTTCGAACTTACTAATGCACCTACTATTTTATGGATTTGATAAACCGGATCTTCAAGCAATATTTAAATCGATTTATGGTTATGTTCATAGATGACATATTAATCTATTCCTGTGATTGAATCTGAGCATGCCGAACATTTGAGACTAGTGCTATAGACTTCATGTGATAAGCAGTTATATGCGAAGTTCAGTAAATGTGAGTTCCAGTTACATGAAGTCAGTTTTCTAGGACAGGTTGTATCAAGATCGGGTATTTAGGTTGATTCGAGTAAGATTTTGGCTATACTAGATTGGAAATATCTAGAAACGTTTCTGAAGTCTGAAGTCCGAAGTCACACGCCCGGGTGCTAGGCCGTGTGACGAATTTAATTTTTGCATTTATGGTGTAGACTTCACACTGCCTGGGCACACGCCCATGTCCTAAGGCCGTGTCCTTCACACGGCTGAGAGACACTGCCGTGTCTCTACCCATGTGTATACTACTGGACACTCTATTTTGCAAAATTAGGGTGCAGGGGACACATGACCTATTTACACGCCCATGGGGCTGACCGTGTGTCACACACAGTCTAGACACACGCTCGTGTGTCTACCCATGTGGAAAAAAATAAGGCTATTTACCAAGTCATTTTCCACCTTGAAACATAAACACCTTTACACCAATTTCAATAACACATAGCAGGGCATAATTATACAACCAAATATTCATAAATTATGACATCCGTACATCAAATACATACCACATTCATTTGACACATACACATCACACATTACTCAACTTAATCATGCAAGCTTGCACCTTCATAACCACATTAACATTTGAAGTTTAGACATAACTAATATTGACCAATTCCAAATGGCCTTTTACAAAATGAACCATCAACATTAGTAGGCCAACATTTTTGGCCAAAATAGTTATGACACATAACAAAATGAATAAGTCACCTATACATGCCATAATCTCAAATGTTGAAATCAAAATACCAAATCAATTATTGATAGTGCATATGGAATCCCGTTGATCTCTAGACCTCGAGCTGGCTTGACAACTCTATAGGGAAAAGAGAAAAGATATGGAGTAAGCTACATAGCTTAGTAAGTCTATATGCAAATAATGGACGTTTGAAACATATAAAACATACAATTAATATGAAAGTTTTTGCATAATTCACACTAAGGATTTATGTTCACAACTTACTTATTTCAACCTTACCAAAGGTCCAATATACACATCGATCACATTGCTTACGAATTTTACACTCATACCTGCATCAGCTCATAACACAACCATTTCCACTTGCTTTCACACTTTGCCATATCGTTTAACTACCTGTTGAACCACTTGGAATACTAAAGGATACTCGGAAGTTTTACACATAAGTGCCACACTTATTTGTAGCCAAAACTACCACTTATCACTTACCACTTAAGAGCTCACTCTCGAGCTAATGACGGGCCTACTAACACAAGCTAATGGTCGTGACATAGTTACACAGTGCTGCTTACACAAGCTGACATGTATTCATAAGACATGCCGGATTACCTAGCCACTGGTACGATGTACTAGACTAGCACCCGGATCACTTAATCACTTAAACACTTGGTTTCCTAGTGACATGTCACTCGTATCCTATTCCGTTCCTAAGTTTCAATCGAGATTTTCTCACTTATAGCTATTTGGTCAATATATACATTTAGATAGTTATCCATAATGCATACAATATTAAAGCATTCAAAACACAAATATAACAACGCATTATTTACATACAAACTTACATCGATACAAAAATTGCAAATTTTACGATTTAGTCTACAACTTTGCCCTTTCCCCGATCTAAGTCAATTCCTTGTCTTTCTTGATCTATAATGACACATTTAGCTCATTTATTACTCACATTATTCAATTTGACCCAAAAATCATATTAAGGCAAATTTACATTTTTGCCCTTAACTTTTAACTTATTTACACTTTAGTCCTTAGGCTCGTAAAATGAAATGTATTCGTTTTTCTCAAAACCCAAGCCTAGTTGAACCTATCTCAAGCTTATAACAGCCCACATTTTCTTTCAAATAAGATTTTTACCACCTATTTTACAACTTTTACAAACAAGTCCTTTTGGACATTTTCACGAAAAATCACTTAGTAAAAGTCGTTTATTACACAACTAACATTCATTTTCTACCATTAGACATCAAAATACATGCATGTCCTACACGGGTAAAATTTTAAACATGAACCCTAGCTCAAATTAGTGATAGAAATAGGTAAATCGGGCGATAACGACTTCAAAAATGCAAAGAGCATTAAAAATGGGGCTAGGATGCACTTACTATCAAGCTTGAAAGTTGGCCAAACCCTAGCTATGGATTCCCTTGAGCATTTTACCCAAGGAGAGAAGATGAACACCAATTTTGACTTGATTTTTCCCTTTTTATTCTTTTATTAACCAAATGACCAAAATGCCTTTAAGGCCTTTCTTTAAAATTTTACCCTTCCATGTCTATTTTTGTCCATCATGACAAATAATGGTCTACTAACTAAATAAGGACTTCCAATTTAAAAATGCATTTCAATTAAGCACTAAAAGCTTCCAGAACACTTATTTTGCTACCTTTGCAATTTAGTCCTAATATTCAAATTGGACACTCTATCGCTAAAATTTCTTAACGAAATTTTCACACATGCATTCAATCACACCATAAACCTTAAAACAATCATAAATTCAATATTTTATTTTCGAATTTGTGGTTCCGAAACCGCTATTCCGTTTAGGCCCTAATTCTGGCTGTTACATTATCACTCGAGAAAAGAAAATGTTGTTGCTGATGCGTTAAGCCAAAAATCATTGTTTGATCTAAGTGAGATGAATACTCAATTGGCTCTATCTGACAATGGCTCATTTGTAACTGAGTTGAAAGCAAGACCGTTATTTATACAGTAGATTTGTGAAGCTTAAAAAATTGATAATGAAATATTAGCAAAACGAGTTCAATGTGATTCAAATTTTGATTCGAAGTTTCAAATTGATACTGATGATTGCTTGAGATTCGGAGGCTGATTTTGTGTTCCTAGAAATTCAGAGTTGATTCAGATGATTTTGAATGAAACACACAGTAGTTGTTTATCTGTTTATCCTGAAAGCGCGAAAATGTATAACGACTTGAAACAACACTATTGGTGGTCTAGTATGAAACGTGACATCTCAAAATACATTTCAAAGTGTTTAATTTTTCAGTAAGTTAAAGCTGAAGATCAAGTACCGTCAGGTTTATTACAGCCTATTATGATTCTCGAGTGGAAATAGGACAGAATCATGATGGATTTTGTGTTGGGATTGCCCCTATCTTTGAGAAAGAAAGATGCGATCTGGGTTATAGTTGATAGATTGCCAAAATCAGCTCTTTTCATTTTGGTACGTATGAACTATTCGCTAGACAGACTAGCTAAGTTATATTTTTGAAAGGTTGTGCGATTACACGGAGTACCTATCTCTCTTATTTCAAAAAGAGATCCAAGGTGTGCTTCGCTATTTTGGAAGAAATTGCAAGATGCTTTAGGTGCGAAATTGCATTTTAATACCGTATTCCACCCACAGACGGACGGTCAATCCGAGCAATTATTCAGATACTCGAGGATATGTTGAGATGTTGCATTCTTGAGTTTGAAGGTACGTGGGAATAGTACTTGCCATTGATTGAATTTGTGTATAATAACAGTTTTCAATAGAGTATAAAAATGGCACTATACGAAGCTTTATACAGTAGCAAATGCCGAACACCTTTGTATTGGACAAAGCTTAGCAAAAATAAGATTCATGGAGTTGATTTGATTTGTCTTACCACCTTTATATAGAAATTAAGAACTAAATAAATTAAATTAGAAGCAAAAGAATTTAATTGAGGGATGGTTGGAAAGGTTATTGGCTAAATGTTATGGAAGTGTTATGCAAATTTGACAAGGGTGTTTGGGTTGTGCAAGGGTGTGCATGGCACAAGGAAGGAATGGCAGCATCGTACGACCTTGGCGTGAGTAGATGCACAGGTAGTAGGCAACGATATCGAGCGAGTAGCAAGGCTGGTGTGTTGGTGCGCGCGAGCTGGGGCTGGGGGCAGGCCTAGCATGAGCGATAGTTGTAGCGTGCATGTGGAGCTGCTGGCTGAATAGGGCTGCTGGGTGGTGTTACTGCTGTCAGTTAGGAGCAGCAACACTTCGTGGTTTTTGGATGCTAGGATTGATGGTGGAACGGGTGAATGGAGGTTGGTTTGATGGAAGGTGAATGATGGAGAGGGTTGGTGAAATTTATAGTGAAGAGGGTAGGAGTTTAATATTCTACACAAAGTTAATAACAATTAATAATTAATATACTGCATATTAAATTATTATTTGTTATTAATTTATTGAAATAAAAGCTATTAATTAAAATATGATCAAAATTAAACTAATCCTAATTCTATATAAAGCTGATAATAATTAATATATATTATAATAAATAAAATTATATACTAGTTATTATCATCTTATTTATTAAATTAAAAACAATATTCTAGATGCCTTTGAAAATATTTACAAAAAGAGACATCTAATTTTTAATATTTACAAAAAGAGCAACCAAAATTTGAAAATAGTTCAATTAAGTATCTAGACTTAAAAGAAAATTTGAAAATTTAGTTGCAATTAAAACTTGGATTAAAATTGTCCCTTTTATTTGAAAAACTAAAAATTTATTTGCCATTTAGGGAATAATTTCTCGGAAGATTATGTTAAAATCAAATCCCAAGAAAGATTTGGAAGGGTCACAAGCAGTCCCACTTAAGTTCCAATCTCCTAGACAGAATTTATTTAAACATACTAATCCCAAAAATATACCTCAAATCATTTATTTAAAACAAAAAACAAGAAAAATTAAATATTTGATAAAATGAACAAGACTGTATCCTGTTCAATTTTATCCCCCAAGTAATGTTTTAAGCGCTGAGCATTGACTTGAAAGTTACCTCCCTTATCTTGAAGTTTGACAACTCCATATGGGAAAACTTGGTGAATTGTAAATGGGCCGCACCAATGTGATTTTAACTTACCTAGAAAGAACCTTAATTTAGAATTGAATAACAATACTTGCTGACCTATTTCAAATTCTCGAACTCGAATGTGCTTATCATGCCATCTTTTAAGTCTTTCCTTGAATAGTTTGGCATTTTCATATGAGAACATTCGAAACTCCAAGGGCAAATGATAGACTTTACCAAAGACCAATGTATAGGGTGACACCCCAAAAGGTGTCTTGTATGTTGTCCTATAGGTCCATAAACCATCATATAGTTTTTTGGACCAATCTCATAGGTTCGGGTAAACTACCTTTTCCAGTATGCCTTTGATCTCTTTGTTTGCCAATTCAGCTTGCCCATTCATCTGCGGATGGTAAGCTGTGGCAACCTTGTGCTTCACTCCATGTTTGTCAAGTAACCATTTCAACCATTTGTTCACAAAATGGGACCCTTCATCACTGATAATAGCTCTCGGGGTTCCAAACCTTTGTGAACACATGCTTTTGCAAAACCTTCATCACAGCCTTAGCATCGTTCATCAGATATGCCTAGGTCTCAACCCATTTAGACACATAATCTACTGTTACCAATATGTACTTTTGACCAAAAGACAAAGGGAAAGGACAAAGAAAGTCAATACCCCAAACATCAAATAATTCTACCTCAATGATGTGTTTTTGAGGCATCTCATTTCTATTGATAATGTTTCCAACCCTCTGGCATCGATCACAACTCTTTACGTAAGCATACACATCTTTAAATAGCATTGGCCAAAAGAAACTAGCTTGTAATACTTTGGCTGCAGTATGTGTACCTCTGAAGTGTCCCCCACTCAAAGTTGTGTGGCAATATAGAATCTTATGTACTTCATCTTTTGCCATGCATCTCCTGATCATTTGATCCGTACAATTTTTAAACAAATATGGTTCTTCCCAGAAGTAGTATGTCACATCATGAAGAAACTTTTTCTTTTGATGATACGTATTATCAATTGGCATCAAACCACAAGCTAAATAGTTAGTAATATCAGCAAACCAATGGGTATTATGGACATGATTTACCTTTAGTATGTGTTCATTTGGGAAGTCTTCCAAATACTTCTCAACCATGTCAGTGAAAAGAGACATCATGCATCTTTGAAATGTAGCAGGCGCATTACATAAACCAAATGGCATGCATCTAAATGCAAATGTACTGTACAAGTATGTGAACATTGTTTTGTGTTGATCCTCTAGTACTACTGTAATTTGATTATACCCAGAGTATCCATTGAGAAAACAGTAATAGTCCCGCCGCACGAATCTATCCAATATCTAGTCCAAGAATGACAAAGGAAAATGATCTTTCTTAGTCGCCTTGTTCAGCTTTCGGTAATCGATGCAAATTCTCCATCCCATAACTGTTCTAGTTGGTATCAACTTATTATTATCATTCTCAACGACCGTAATACCTCATTTCTTTGCATGCACTAGACTAGACTTACACATGAAC
Source organism: Gossypium stocksii (assembly GCA_020496765.1). NCBI lineage: Eukaryota > Viridiplantae > Streptophyta > Magnoliopsida > Malvales > Malvaceae > Gossypium > Gossypium stocksii. The sequence continues at coordinate 55,226,127 of CM035631.1, forward strand.
TATCTAAGATGAGGTAAATTATACCTGCATCTAACCACTTAATGATTTCTTTCTTTACCATGTCCTTCATGATGGTGTTCAATCTTCATTGTCCATCAATTGTCCCTTTCTGGCCATCTTCCAGGATGATCTTGTGCATGCATACAAATGGACTAATGCCATGAATATTGGTTATGGTCTATCCGATAGCCTTTTTGAATTGTTTCAACACTATGATGAGTTTCTCTTTTTGCTCTGTGGTCGGTTTTGCTAAAACAATCACAGACAAAGTAGAAGGATTACCTAAATAAACATATTTTAAATGTGAGGAAAGTACCTTCAGTTCTAGTTTAGGTTGCTCATTGACGCTTTTGGTTGGGCATAATCCTTATTCTCTAACTTTAAAGATTCAAAGCAGGATCGCAGATTAAATCCCCTTTGCTTAGCTTCTAGAAAAGTTAAGTACTCCTCTCCCTCTTCATCACTTAGAGGGCCTGACATCAAAATTTGCTCCAACTGTTCCTCAACATAGTTGAGTTCCTTTTCCATGATTAGTTCCTCTAAACTGGACACTGCAGAATAATCATCAAGTGTGTCAAGAAATCGCATAGACTTAAAAACATTAAATGTTACTGGTTGTCTTGAACACGCATAGTAAGCTGCCCTTCTACACATCGATAAGGGTCTTTCCAATTCATAGGTAAGGTCTTTCTAGGATGATTGGCACCTCCTCTTTATCTGCTTCAAAGTCCAGAATAACAAAGTCAGCAGTAAAAATAAATTTGTCTATAGTACCAATACATCTTCGATTTTTCCTTCTGGATGTAATAAGGATCAATCTGCCAATTAAAGTGTAATCATAGTAGGTCTAACTTCACCTATACCCAATTTTCTAAATATGGACTTGGGCATCAAGTTGATGCTCACACCCAAATCGCATAATGCCTTACTACAATATGTTGCTCCAATGTTACAAGGTATGGTAAAACATGAAGGACCTTTCAACTTTGGAGGTAGTTTGTGTTAAATATACGTATTGCATTCCTTCATTAAGGCTACCATCTCAAATTCTCCAAGTCTCCATTTCTTGGGTAGAATATCCTTCATGAATTTGACGTAATTGGGCATTTGTTCAAGTGTTTCTACTAATAGAATATTGATATGAAGTTGCTTCAGTACGTCTAAAAACTTATTGAACTGGACTTCCTATTTCTACTTTTGAAGTCTTTGAGGGTAGGGTGGTGGAGCATTCTGTACTGGAATTGGTTGATTTATCTTCTGTGGCAATTCTGCATCTAACGAAGTTGTTAGTTTATTAGAATTGATTGGTTCAGAAGTTACCTTATCAGATTTTGTAGATTCTGGTTCTAGTGAAATTGGAATTTCAACACTCGGTTGAAGTTCTATTAAGTCTTGAGCATCAGCTAGCTCTTCTTCAACTTTGACGGTGTTTGGCTCTAATGTCTTTCCACTCCTCAATGTCAATGCTTTACAATGCTCCTTCCCTGGATTTCTTAGAGTCTCTATATCACTAGGCAAAATAACTTGTGGATAGTTTCTAAGTTCAGTGGCAAGCTAGCCCATTTGGTTTTCCAGGTATTTCAATGTGGCTACTTGGCTTTGGATTAAGGCGTCATTTTTTGTTATGTATGCCTTTAACAAGTTTTCTAAGCCATTGGAAGTTTCAACCTGAGGTTGCTTTTAAACTTGTTGGGTAAAAATAGGTGGCTAGGTCGGTCTAGGTTGGGCATAAGTGTTATTGGGTCTAGCCCGTTACTCCAAGAGAAATTAAGGTGGTTTCGCCAAGATAGGTTATAAAAATTGAATTGCAGTCCTTACCTTGCCCGGTGCTGGTTCTGATTACCCATGTAATACACAGATTCTAGGTTTGATGGACATTCTTCGAACAAATGTCCTTCCCCATAATAAACACAAACTATATTTTCAAATTGATTGGGTGGCTGAGTTACAAAACTATTAAATCCATTAGTGTTAAAATTTTTAGGCATTGAGGAAATTGAAGATACTTGAGATACAAGTTAAGTGAGAGCGTCCACTTCATGTACTCCAGCAACTCATCTTCGTGACGTTGTTCGATTGGTTGGCCATTGATCCTTTCAATGCTTTCATAGGCCTCGTTATATGACTTATAAAAGATAGAAGCATCCACCACCATCCTTGTGTGAGTATTGAGACCATTAAAGAATGTATCAACTTGGATACAATGAGAGATTCTCCATGAGGGAACTTTCATAATAATTCTTTGTACCTTTCCCATGCCTCATACAAGGACTTATCATCCATTTGTTGGAAAGCAATGATCTTGTTCCTCAACTTAGCATTCTTGGTAGGTAGGAAATACTTCACGAGGAATCTTTTTCCTAACTTTTTCCATGTGGAAATGGAATTTTATAGCAATGAGTTCAACCAGGCTCAAGCTCTATCCCTTAGTGAATATGGGAACAATTTTGTAACATCCCAATTTTGGGGCTAGTCAGAACAATGGTTTCGAGGCCACTAATCCGACAAGGAAAATATTAGTTTTATTATATTTTTATGATCTACGATTTCACTAAAAGATTTTGTGAAAATTTCTTTCGAAAATTTCGACGTTTGGGCACTCAATTTAGTCAAAAAGACTAAATTGCAAATAGTACAAAAGTTGAGTTTCATATGTTAGAAGTGTCCAATTGTTATGAAGTTTTAAATTGAAGGTCCTTAAATAGTAATTAGACCATTGGTTAAATTTTTAGACAAAAATGGGCATGAATAAGACAAATTTGAAAGAAAAGTCTTTAAGGGCATTTTGGTCATTTAGTAATTTAAAAGAATTAAAAAGGGAAAATAAAGCAAAAATTAGCTCATCTTCTTCCTCAAGGCCGAATATAGCATGGAGAAACCATGGCTAGGGTTTTTCAAGCTTCCAAGCTCGATTGTAAGTTCGTTCTAGCCCTGTTTTTAATGATTTTTTCGTTTTTGAAATCCGATAACATGATTTCTGTATTTCTACCATTTATTTGAGCTAGGGTTTGATTTCAAAAATTGACCCATGTTGAATAATTGTGCATGTTGATGAATTATGGTAGATTATGCATGTTTATGGTTAGAGAAATGGTTTTTCCCGAGTGATTTTCGACGAAAATGTCCGAAAGGACTAAATTGTAAAAGTTATAAAATTTGGTCATAAGTGTGAGTTTTAATGAGAATTGTGGGCTGCCATATTTATGAAATGGTTTAGTTAGGCCTAAAATGCAGAGAAATTGAATAAAAATTTATTTCCAAGCTTTGAGGCAAAAGTGTAAATATTCAAAAGTTTAGGGGTAAAAATATAAATTTTATAAAAATATGTTTTAGGTTCGAAATGATTAGTACATTGATTAAATAAGTGAAATATGATGTTTTAGATCTCGGAAAACTAGATTTGGACCTAGAACGGGAGAAAAATCGAAAATCAGGAAAGTTGGTCAAAATGGCCGTATTGGTATTGAGGTAAGTTCATGTGTTTAATAAGCATTTAATTAAGCATGTTTGAATGAAAAATTGATATATTAGTTATAAATGTTTTAGTATTAGTTTTGAATATAATGATAATAATTGTGAAATGTTCGATAATGATTCGACATTAAAAGTGAGAATTCGAATTAGTTTACATATAAGACCATAGTGGTAATGTGGCTTTGTATAAGATCAAGAAAGTATTGAATAGCATAATTTGAGGAATGTAAGATAAATTGAAGATATGATGAGATTGAGAATGAAAGTATGTAAGTTGAGTAGTATTTTATTATTATGTAATCGTTGCTATTATTATTGAGTTATATGACAGACCTTGAGAATTTTGAGCAAGCATGTTTTAGCTATTAGTTGCCAAGGCATTGATATTTCAAAATCCATGTTTATAACATGACAACCAAGGAAGAATTGACGGAAAAAGGCCATGGTTGACCCATAGCAACATAAGGTAAGGATACCAAGTAAGACCATGCCAAGGCATGGGATTGGTAAGTTTTACAAGGCAAGGAAATCATGTAAGACTATGTCAAGACATGGCATTGATAAGTTACTATAAGGCAAGGATCCTATGTAAGACCATGCCAAGGCATGGCATTGGTGAGTATATATGGCAAGGATCCCATGTAAGACCATGCCAAGGCATGGCATTGGTGAGTATATAAGGCAAGAATCCCATGTAAGACCATGCCAAGGCATGGCATTGGTGAGTACATAAGGCAAGGATACCACGTAAGACCATGTCAAGACATGGCAATTGTAAATTTCAAAAGGACAGGTACTTGAGTAATCCAAAGAGTAAGTCAAATAGATGACAATGTAGGATCACCAGGAAAGAGCACATGTATGTACATAAGGCTTATTGATATTGAGGTTATAAGTTGATGATATTAAAAGTATTTTAATGAGTATATTCAAGTATTAAGTAAGTGATAAGTTTTCAATTATACTTATGACGCTTTGTGACATGATTAGTAATATGCCTATATATTATGAGATAGTATTAATGTGTTAAGTGAGATATTGCAAGTACATAAGCAAGCTATTAAGTAAGGTATTATTTTTATTATTCCGAGCCTTTGGTAAGGTTACCAATGAGTAAGATGGGGAAGTAAGAACTTAACATTATTTATGCAAATTATGAAAGCTTAACAATAAGCTAAATTCATTACTAATGCCTATTATTTTACATGTGAACTTACTAAGCTTTATAAGCTTACCTCTTTCCTTTCCTCTGTTCCAGAGTTTTATCAAACAAGCTCGGGTTGGAGGTCGTTGGAGATTGCTTCACATTTTTGTTACCAATTGGGTATTTTCATTGAAACGTTTTAAGTTATGGCATGTATAGGGACTTGGATATTTTGTGTGTATGTCCTTATGATATGACTAAAGAATGACATGTGAATACTTGATAATGATTAGCTATTGAAATGGCCAAATAAGAACATGTGCCAATGTTATGTATGCCTAAATGAGGTTTAATGCAAAGAAATTATGAAAGAGTAAAAGTTGGTTATGAAACAGTTTTGGGACAGCAGCAGTGATGTGAATTTGAAAAATCACTAAAAATTTTAGAAATGGAATTGAATAGTGAATGAGATATATAATTAAAGCTTATTAAGTCTATTTTCATAGGAAAGAACAGAGCAAGCAAACGAAGTCTATATTCTGAGATATTTAAATTCTTGTGAGACTAGTTCAGAATGACTTCGTGATCCCCTGTTCTGATTTTAGAAATTTACTAGAAATTGTACAAGAAGATATGTCTAGATTCCTTAGTGAGTCTATTTTCAAGAAAAACAAATGGAAACATTATTCGAATTTTTTATAATGATGTAATCAATTTTTAGTGAATAGAGGTTAGGTCTATTGGACTACGAAATAGGAAAATCTTTAATGAATAAACTGTACTAATTGGCCAAACCAAAAATTTTGTAAAAATTATGGTAAGAAGACATATGAGTCTAGTTTCAAATAAAATTTACGGATTTAAATTTTGAGTTTTGTAACTCGAGTTATAATTAATTTAGTGACTATTATGCAGGTGGACAGTTTTATTATGAATAGTGAAATAAATTATTTTAATTCGTGTAAGTAATCGGAATATTTTTAATGTTCCTAGTTTGGTCTCGAACCCTTTCAATAGCATGTTTTAGGGCCTCGGGGGCCCTTTTTAGGGATATATTGGAAGAATGTGAGTGAATTAATTTTAAAAGTAAATTTTTATGCCCCAAACCAGTAAGATAAGTCTGGTAACGCCTCGTGTTTGACTCTGGCAACGGTCTCGGGTAAGGGGTGTTACAAATTTTAATCGTAGTACATCTTTGGGTACTCTAGATAACTTGAAAGAATTGCTCATCTCCATAAACAATCTTAAGTGAATGTGAGGATCTTCGGTAAGCATTCCACTAAATTGGCCCACTGTCTGAAGCATCTGGAACATGATTGGCTTCAACTCGAATTATTGTGCCTCAATTTTGGGTCTCCTAATACTTGAATTAAGATCATGAAACTTAGAGCTCTATCCCTATCATCAGCAATAATGATAGGATTTTGAGCAGGGCTTGCTCTGTTTCCTTGATTCGAGTTTCGGTAGTTCATCTCTTCGATCCTTCTTTAACTTGCTTTTCTTCTTCGTTGTCGAAAAGTTCTTTCAATCTTAGGGTCTATGGGGAGTAACTTGATAATTCGATCAATACTCATAAACACGTTAAACAACACAGAAAAAATTAATTACGTTAAAATTGAATAGAAAAATAAACCAAAATGCAAATTCATAAAAAATGACCTTTAAAAACAATCCTCAGCAATGGCGCCAAAAACTTAGAACAACGAAAATGTGCAAGTGTACACAATTGTAACAAGTAATAAAATGACAAGTAAATGTCGAGTTATCGTGCCCACAGGGACCATGAAAAGAATTATTTATGAATGCAATTAAAAAAACTTTGGTGAAGAAAAATATTTTGATTTTGAGAAAATTATAAAAAACTAAAATTTAACTAAGTAAATAAAATAAAATAAAAATAAAAGTTCCAATGCATGAAAAAGTGTGTATATTTTCATGTTTCCAGTGACTGGAAGATCTATTATTGATAATGTGTTGGTGACGCAATAAGTGGTCTATTCAATGAGATGAGATAGAAGGAGACCTTAGTGGATGGCCATTAAAGTAGAACTTAAGAAAGCATATGACCGAATCAAATGGGAATTTCTTAAAAAAACTTTGAGGTACGTACGTTTATCGATTTAATTAATTTTTGTGATTATGAATTGTATTACAGGTTCATCCATGTAGATCTCATGGAATGGTGAGTATACGAGCAAATTTCGACCATCAAAAGGGGTTAGGCAAGGTGATCCCTTATCACCATATCTTTTTATTCTCAGCATGGAAAGGCTTGGACACTGCATTAAACAAGCTACTGAAAATGGAATGTGGAAGGCGATACAATTATCAGAGGATGGATCGAGTATTTCACACCTCTTCTTTGCATACGACTTAGTTCTGTTTTGTAAGTTAGACATAAATCAAGCCAACATGGAGAATGAAATTTTAAAGAAATTTGGAAGATGCTCGGGACATAAACTAAACAAATCCAAATCCCAAGTTTTCTTTTTGACAGTAGTGGAAAATACGTTGGTGACCCAAATAACTAACAAACTTGGGATAGAGCGAGTTGAGGATTTGGGGAGATATCTTGGAGTACCTATGTTTCATAAGTGTGTTACCAACTCAATGTACTCGTTCATAATTGAAAAAGTCTAGAAAAGTTTGAGTGGTTGGAATGAAAAGTTGTTGTCTTTAGCTGGCCAAGTGACTTTCGCTAAATAAGTGCTTTTTACTATTCCAAGTTATTTTATGCAGTCAACTCTCGTACCAAAAGGGGTGTGTTTGGAAATTGAAAAGCTAATAAAGAAGTTTGTATGGGGGAGCTATGAAGAATAAACGAAAGATCTTCTTGGTGTGGCAATGGATAGAGCGGGTCTTGGATTTAGGCATATACGTAGCCAAAATAAAGATTTCTTGATGAATCAGGAGTTAATTTCATTAAAAACATGGAGTCTTTATGGGTGAAAGTTTTACGATCAAAATATAAGATAGCTGAAGGTTTGCTAGAGAATATACCTTTTAGTAGCTGCAACTATATTTGGTGGTCACTGAAGAGCATTTAGAAGGACATACAGGGGAATATGGCTTGGAATGTGGTAACTAGTCGAGAGGTGAAATTCTGGACAAATGTCTGGTTCTGAGACTTGGGTCCATTAAGTGAGTATTGCACTATACCGTAACCAACATTTCTAAATATGCAATGGTGACACCAGAAGGTGATCAAAATTGGTCATGTTTTATTGGTGAATTACCTCACCATATTATTCATTTGCTGGTTGAATCTTGTCTACACTTGGAAAGTGAAGGAAGAGATATTTGCTATTGGAAAGCGGTTGAATCAAGGAGTTACACAGTAGTAGAGGGTTATAAAACTCTTAATCAAAATTCTTGGATGGGAGTAGATGCAAAATGGAAAATGATTTAGAGAGTGAGTGTGCCACAACGAATAAGGCAATTCTTATGGTTATGCATCCATGGTAGAGTGTTGACTAATGAAGAAAGATGTCGAAGGAGATTATCCGATGATAAATCGTGCTATATATGTGGCCATGTGATTGAAAGTATCGACCATACTCTAAGAACCTGTCCATTAGCGCAAGCTGATTAGAAATGGTTAGTTCTGGATAGTATGTCTAATTTTTTCTTTATTCTTGATTTCGAACATTGGTTACTGGTTAACATCAAGAATGATGATAATTTTTTAGTTAAGGGATAAGGTGGGAAATCATGTTCTCTAATGTCGTTTGGAGGTTATGGAATGGTAGGAACTTGGCAAGTTTTGCTGATCAACATCTGAGTATTGATGATACTGTCATGATTAATTGGTCTAGGGCTATGATTTCAAATAAAATAAGGGCAACTATGTAGTAACAAATCTCCATGTGTTGGGAAAAACCTCCGATTGGGTTGGTTAAATTAACTGCGAATGGTGGAGTTTATGTTAATCCTGGTAATGCCACAACTAGGGGTTTGGTGAGAGGTCTTAAAGGGGATTGGGTATTTTGTTGTGGTCGCAACTTAGGAGTGAGCTCGGTTTTGGATTTTGAACTTCAAGCGATATTGGATAAAGTCAAAATAGCATGAGACAAAAGGGTGCGTAGGCTGTTAGTCGAAAGTGATAGTAAAAGTACAGTGGATTTAATATTTGGAATTGAGAAGATTGGGACTCATAAGGTGGGATTAGAGATTTGTAATTAGATAAAGAGGGATTGGTAGGTTCAAATCAGGCATGTGGCAAGGATGACGAGCATAGCGGTAAATACGATGTCTAAATTGGCTAGAGATTGCATAATCGGGTTGTAGTATTCACTCAGGCACTTCCAATAGTGCAAGATATTTTGATACGTGATCAACGATAAGTAGTGATTTTGTTTTTGGTTGAAACTTTAAACTCAACTTCCTCTTTTAAAATTAAAAAAAAAAAATTTAAAATATCACTAAATGCCATTTTAAAAAAAATACAAAAATATGTTAAATTTTTTAATATTTGCGGGAATAGGTTGATCTAGGGAAAATACTTCCAACTGGAAGCGCTATCTGTGTGTCACCTGTAAAATGCTTCTAGCTGGACCTTTTTTCAACATATTGACAAAAAAATGCTTCCAGCTTGAAGCACTTTGTAACACCCCAAACCTGGCCTAGATGCTATGGCTAAATCAGGTGGTGTCACATGGAATGAATTTTGAAAATAGAGTTGTCTCGTCAAATTGTTTCGGTTTCTAAAGCTCTATTTATTTTAATTTTATTTTGAAAATGTTCATTAGTTGCTTTATTTGTCAAAACTTATTTTATAGCGAAAGTCTAGTAAAATCGATACCTTTTCGAAAACTTGATTCGTATTTTTAGAAAACCCCTTTGATCGTATAAAACCGTCGAAAACCAAACATTTTATCGAAATATGCAAGTTAATAAAAAATCTAAAACCAACTCCCAAAAGTCCATGCAGTCCAGAAAATTACAAACCCTCAAATAAACTAGAATTTAATATAAAAACCATAAGTAACAAGTTTAAACAGTCACGATCGTGAAGCCACCGCTGAGTCCCCCGTTGCACCGGTCCACCTAAGTTTGTGGATTACCTATACATAATAGATAGAAAGGGGTGAGTTTACGAAAACTCAGTGTGTAACCCAGCAGAAATAAGCATGTACACATATAGATCAACATAAAACAAACAGATACAGATTCAGTGTAAAATCCCAATTTAGGGCTTAGTCAGAATAGTGGTTTTGAGACCACAAATCTCAAGTAGAAATATTTGATTTATGATTTTTTTGAGGTCCATGACTTGTTTGCATGATTGTGTGAAAGTTTCATGAAGAAATTTTGTTAATAAGAGTCCAATTTGACTTTTAGGACTAAATTGCAAAAGTTAGAAAATTTGAGATTCTAGAAGCTTTAAGTATGAAATAGTTTTGCATTATTAATTAGAGGTCCTTAAATACCAATTTGCCTAATTTCTATTTTTATGGACAAAAATGGACATGGAAGGGTAAAATTTCAAAGAAAGGTTAAAAGGGTATTTTGGTCATTTGGTTAATAAATTAATAAAAAGGAAAATCAAGTCAAAATTGTGTCCATCTTCTCCATGCCTTAGCTGAAATTCACAAGCTCACCATAGCCAGGGTTTTTGTCATTTTCAAGCTCAATAGTAAGTGCATCTATCCTCGTTTTTAAAGTTCTTTACATTTTTGAAGTTGTTATCGACTGATCTAGCTATTTTTACCACTATTTTGAGCTAGGGTTCATGTTCAAAAATTTACCCATGTGTGACATGCATGTATTTTGATGTTTAATGAAGGAATATGAAAATTTGATGTGAGATAAACATCTTTTACAAGGTGATTTTTCATGAAAACACCTAAAAAGGACTTATTTGTAAAAGTTGTAAAATAAGTGGTGAGAATCTAATTTGAAAGAAAATGTGGGTTGTTATAAGCATGAAATGTATTTGGCTAGGCTTAAAGTACAAAGAAATCGGATGAAAATCATTTACGAGCTTAGGGACTAATGTGTAAATATGTGAAAGCTTTAGGGAAAAATTATAATTTTGCCAAAGTATGATTTATGGGATATTTTGAACAATGCGACAATTAAGCAAGTGAAATTTGCTACTATAGATCAAGAAAAACAAAGTCCGGACCTAGACCGGGGAAAGAACAAGCTTTTGGACTAAATCGAATTAATTGTCCATATTTTGTACCGAGGTAAGTTTGTGGGTAAATAATGCAACATTTCATTATTATGTATTCAATGCTTTAATATTGCATGAATTGTATAATTGTTTTTTTTATGAAATTGGTTAACGATGAATCGATGATATTGTGACGAAGTTTCGATATCTCAAAATCCTAGTTGAACCTTAAGAATAGATAGGATACAAATGTCATGACATTAGGGTTATTGAGATCCCGTATAAGACCGTATCTGGGATATGGCATCGGTATGTGATTATGTGTAAGACCATATCTGGGATATGGCATCGTTATGAGATTTCATGTAAGACCATGTCTGGGACCTGGCATCGATATGAGACATCGTGTAAGACCATAGCTGGGCTATTGACATTGATATGTGATCCCATGTAAGACCATATCTGGGATATGGCATTGGTATCTTGCTATGTGTATGAGATTTCCTAAGTATCCTTTAGTATTCCAAGCGGTTCAACTAGTAACTCAAAGTTTATGTCAAAGAAATGACGAGGTATGAACATGTTGAAAGGGGTACAGGTATGTACACGAAGCTCATTAAACAATAAGATTATGACTTGATGAGTTCTCAGTAAGAAGTGAATGAAGGAATCATGAACATGAGTTTTATTATTCACTGTGAGAATGACATGATTTAAGATGTATCTATGATACTTGATGACATTGTGACAAATCATATTTATGTTATGTGTATGATATTGCATGATTAATGCTGTTAATTATTTACATGCAAACTTACTAGGCTTCATGCTTACTCCCTTTTCTTTTCCATTTTTCTTATCGCCAAGCTAGCTCGGGGATCGAAGGAAGTCAGAGACTCAATCACACTATCTATTGGAATATTTGGGTATAGCTAGTCTTAACATTTTGAGTATGGCATGTATAGGGACTTGGTCTTTTTGTTATATGTCATATTAGTTTAGTCAAATATGTTGGCTTATGATGATACTTAATTTATTTTGTATAAGGCCATTTGATATTGGCTAATTGTAACACCCCTAACCCATATCCGTCGCCAGATTAGGGTTACGAGGCATTACAAATCAGAAGACAGATCAGACTAGTCATTCATCATCAAACATGCATAAGTAATATAATTTCCTTTACTAAATTTTTTTTCTATCATGCCTTTCTAATCATTTCATAATCATACCCGAAAGCATATATGTATATTTCAAATGAGCGTTTCATCTAACCGAAATCCAAATTTCGGTATTAAGCCAAATAAAGCATAATCAATAAAATTTGTACTTGCACATGATTGAGCAAAAATGCTGTAGGCCAATTATACATCATGCAAAATTAATACTTTTCATTTGGTAATTTCATAAGGTTATAATCGAAAATAAGACTATCCTATGCCTATGATCCATTCACTCATTCATAATATAACATATAAAAGATTTCAGGACAATTATAATTTAACATATAATCAAGACTTATACTCTCTCTCAATAATTGAATTTAGCTTCAAAATAAATATAAGAGTTAACCACTCTAAGACTTTTATCTATTCAAACATATGTATATGTATATGCATTTCCAAGAGTAATTATAACTCATGCCATAAACAAATTAACATCGACGGATATTCATACAATAAGCCACCACATAATTACATCAAACTATACATTCATACTTAGTTAATAGGCAAGCCATTTTCACATAGCTTGATTATAAACATATACAAAATAATTCGTTTTCAAAAGAGTTAAGCCTATACATGCCATCATTGAAGCATAAAATCTTTTAAAGTACCGAAATATAGAGAAGATAGTGTGGATGACTTGGAACTTGAATCCCCGAGCTCGTAGTTTCAACCAAGATCTATTAATGGAACAAAACACAAAGATTCATAGTAAGCAATTAAGCTTAGTAAGTCTTAAATAATTTAAAACATTTTAATTCACAACTCAAGAATTCACTTTATAGACAATATCCACTTACAGTCAAATATCCAAATTCACATATAACATAATCTAAGTGTATCGCCATTTGGCTGAATATGCATAGCCACATTGTACACATTTTTGACATATCATTTCTTTTAAATTCAAAATTACAAAGTCACAACATCTAATTACCTCAATGTCATTCTTTAATTCCACCTAATAGAATTAATTTAAAACACCATATCCATATATAATTTTCAATGTTCATGATCACATATATAACATATACTTTCATGTATATAATTCCACAATGACTACATGTATATATATATACACATACAACCACTTCACATATACTTATCATTTCACATTGATCAATTAATCCGCTTTATTCTCATGTGCATAAATAAATTATACATACTTGTATAACTTAATTTATTGAACGAATCCAATGCCGTGTTAGCACAAAGCCTTATAATATTAGACTTTTATTAGTTCACCGGCAATTAGCCTACTAGGTAACAACCTGAATTCATCACCAGCACAAAGCCTGCTAGGTAATAACCTGAATTCATCACCGGTACAAAGCCTGCTAGGTAATAACCTGAGTTTATCACCGGCACAAAGGCTTCTAGACTTTTAAGTCTGATACCACTTCACCGGTATTATGCCTGCTAGGCTCGGAGCCCGATAATATTCACCAGCTTAAAGCTTGCTAGGCCAAGGCCCGAATATCACATTACGATAACCAAAACACATATTTTCTCATACTTTCATAATCTACACTTCAAATTTGCATATAGCCGGACATATATCTATATACAAAGTTTCCCATCATTCGAATATAGCACATACAGTATAGTTCACTCTTCATAATACATCTTTTAGCATATCATATCATCATATCCATTTCAACTTAGGTCTACTAGCCACATTCGGCTTATAACCTTAAATCAATACTCATTCGGCACATTGACTATATAAAATCAAACATCCTCTTTGTTATATTTATTTAACTCTAAAACATACAAAAAGAATCAAGCTTAAACACTTAAGAACTTACCTCGAATTTCGTTGAACGACTACGGATCGGCTATTCAATTAGTTTCACTTTTCCCCTATCCGAATTTGGCTCTCTTTGCTTTTGAGCTAAATTAGACAAATTTTAACTTATTACAACTCAATTATTCAAGCCTATTATCGAATAATAAGGAAACTAAATTGCCCTTAATATCCACTTTTAACACAATAAAAAATAACCTTACTCACCACTAAGCACATATATACCACAACAACTTTGCTTATTCAAATACACACATACAGCAATCTCACTTTCCCTCGTCTCAACATTTAACAAATTGTTCAAATAATTATTTAAAACCACATTCGGCAATTATATAAATACATATTAATCACTTAGCCAATTACCGTTTGTTATTTAAACCACACACATATATATATATATATATACACGGCAAAAACTCATTTCCCATAATTTCATTACTATTGGGCCTTTACAAAGAAAACATAGCACAATTTTATTCACATTAAAATTTTAACTCAATTACTTCAATGTACATTAATCTAAACAATTCATTTTCATCACATTTATAATAGGCAATTTGCTTAAATAAATTTTAGCGTCTAACATTACATTAAAACATTTAACTTAAGCTTTCTCAAATTACCTATAATGGCCGAATATCATAGGTTCCTTAAAGTCATATATATATAAAATTTAACAAGCTCCACAAATCATCCTACAACCCTTTTTTTTTTCTTTAAAACATCAAAACCCCAACTATTTCATACATCTCTTCCATGGCCGAATGTATAATTAACCATAAGCTTAAAATTTAACACATGGGCTATGTAAATAATCGAACAACTAGCTCAAATTCTTAAAAATTTAAAGAAAACTACGTGGAATTGTACCTTAATTTTTGCTTGTCAAGGCCGAAACCTCAAGCTTCTTCTTTTCTTTCTTAAACAATCGACATGCAAAGGTTGAATGAATAAAAAAATGGCTTTCTAATTTAATTTTTTCTTTTGTTATAACATATTATGTTTTTACTTTTAAATTACTATATTATATTATATTTTATAATATAAAAGTTTACGACTAAAGTCCACTACCGTCCACTTAAATTTTAATGGCTTTATTTCTTTTTAAGGACTCCACCTTAAAGGACAATGGTAAATTAACACTTACAAAATAGCTATCAACTTTTATAGGTTATGCGGTTAAGCCCTTTCTCTAAATCGAACGTCCAAACAACAAAATTAAGTCACGAAATTTTCACACATGATGATTGACATATAATAAACACAGAAATAAATATTTAAAAATTTTTCTGACTCGATTTCATGGTTCCGAAACTACTATTCAGATTAGGGCCAAAATAGGGTTGTCACACTAATATTGATTATAAGTAAAATTGCATGATAATGCATTCCATAGATGTGGTAATTTGCAAGTTTTGAATTGTTGAGTATGTGATTGGTTAAGTATTTTATATACATGTCATGAAAATGAGGCGATAATGTCTTAGTTATGGACATGTTGGTTGCTAAAAAATGCTATGAATTATACTAGTACATTGGTGCTTGTGTGTTTATGTTTCAGGGTTGCAGCTAGCTTGGTAAATAGCCTATATATTGTCCACACGGGTAGACACATGGGCATATGTCTAGGCCATGTGTTTAGGCCGTGTGTGCCACATGGTCAGCCCCATGGGGGTGTGATCAAGCTGTGTATCCTTTACACCTAAATTTTTAAGAATTAGAATGCCCAGTATGGAGCACACGGGTAGAGACACGAGCGTGTACTAGGTCGTGTGAAAACTAGTTTAGCTTCGAAATTAAAAATAATTTGAAACGGGCTGAGCATACGGGCGTGTTTCTTAGCCGTCTGGGCGGCACGACCTTGGACATAGGCGTGGACCAGGGGCATGTGAAGTCTACAACTAATTTACGAGAATTTAATTCATCACACGGCCTAGCGCATGGGCGTGTGACTTGGCCATGCGGTTTCATTTGGTTGATGACATCATACACAGAGAGTTACACGGGTGTGGGCACAGGTGTGTCCTATATCCACACGAGTGTGTGACCTCTGTTTAGGGCAAAATTTCTATGAGTTTGTAAAATTTGTAGAAGTTCTCTGTTTAGTCCCTGACCGCTTCTAAAGTATGTAACACCCCCTAACCCGTGAGCTTAAGGAACATGAAAAAAATGCAAAGTATGTAATGCCTAGGTGAGCTTAAGGAAGAGAAAAGAGAAAAGAGCAAGGAACGGGCCTAAAAAAGAGCAAATTAGGCCCAATTCAGTAAACAACACGGCATGGAGATTCACCACACGGTCGTGCCACACGACTGTGTCACCTTGTGTTCGAACACGGCCCAACCCCGATAAGCACGGCCAGACCACACGGTCGTGCCACCATCAACAGGCCCTACCACGGCCTGGGCCTCGATCCACATGGGCATGGCACATGGGCGTGTCCTTGTAGTAATGAAGTCCAATTTCACTCAGAAAAGGATGCTTAGGGGCTAAGAAAGACACTCTAAAGCTCTATATAAAGACCCTAGGGGGTAGCTACAAAGATATACTATTCTCCCCTCAAAAGGATACTTTTTCTCCCACAAAAGAGTGCCTTATTTCTGCCAACACAGAGAGTAGAAGCAAGGAATTACTCCAGGGGAAGCCGATTGATTCATCCCAGAAGCCGAATTCTTCCTCAAGACTGAAGATCTTCCTTTAAATTCCTACAGGGTTTTTTGGGTTCTTTATGTTTTGTTATCTTTATTCTTCTGAGATGTTTTCTTTTATAATCATGAACTAAATCCCCCAAATACTTGAGAAGGATGAAACCTAAGACAGATCTTGTTATTATTTTCTCTTAAATTATATGATAAATATTTGATTTGTTCTTAATTGTGTTTTTAACTCTTAAATTGATATTTTCGGGATATTGATTTAAGTCAAATGTGCTTATGTAGAGGGGCAAAAGTCCCTGCATAGGAGTAGATCCAACGCAATTAAGCGGAGTTGATCGCAATCCTAGAGATAGGACGATGAAAATCTGTCGGATTAAGGTCAAACCTAATAAGGGAATCCATAGATCGAGTTAATGTGATTCTAGGGGTTTTAATTAGAAAGAGATTTCAATTAATCAACCTAGGGATAGTTGTTTTTAGTCTCGAGAGAGATATTAACATAAGCTAGGGATTTCTAAGGATCAGGTCAAGTGAATAAATCATCTAGTTCAAGAGTTGATAACAAGTGAAGTCTAGGTGGATTCTCCCTTGAGTATTATCCAAATCATTCAGTTTTCCTGAGAGTTTTTCCCCAATTTAATTTTTTGTGCATTCTTAGTCTAGTTTAGAATTAGTTTAGTTTCATAAAATCCCCTTTTATTTTTAGGTTAAATAATAGAAAGAAAGTTAGTACTAGTACTTTTGGTTCCCTTGGGTACAATATCTCGGTCTTGCCACTAAGCTATACTACTGTTCAATAGGTGCGTTTGCCTTAAATCGTGATAATAGTTAGTTTTGGGTATGATCATAGTTTATAAATTTTATTACTTCATATAACGAATATCAAGTTTTTGGCGCCGTTGCCGGGGAACTAAAATATTAAGAACACTCGATTTTTATTACTTTAGCCATTACTATTTATATTTATATAAATTTTCAATTTTTCTTTTTATTTGTTTATTGATTTATTTTTATTTGTTTTTCCCTTTCTGGGTATCTCTAGTTTATGACTAGAAGAAACCCAAGAGGACCATTACTTTTTGACAAGGATTTAGAAGCCACAGTTCGTAGAAATCGTAGAGAGATCAGACGAAGCCTACATTATCCAGAACAAGAGCAGGAACAAGAACAAGAACCTACTGAAGAGATGGAAGCAAATCAAGACATTCTACCACCTCCTGCAATAGCCACAGAACTGGGGAACCAAAACGATGCTCCTCGTACTATGTATGATTATGCTAAACCTAATTTGGCTTGTACTCAATCTAGTATTATTAGACCCGCTATTGCTGCAAATAATTTTGAATTGAAACCTAACACTATTCAAATGATTCAGCAATTTGTGTAGTTTGATGGTTTACAATTTAGCCAATTTCTTGGAATTCTGTGATACTTTTAAAATCAATGGTGTTTCTAATGATGCCATTCGCCTCCGATTATTTCCTTTTTCCTTAAGGAATAAAGCTAAGCAATGGTTAAATTCTCTACCACGAGGCTCAATCACTACATGGGAACAGATGACTGAAAAATTTCTACTTAAATATTTTTCTCCAGCTAAAACAACTAAATTACGGAATGATATCTCTTCTTTTGTGCAAATGGATCTAGAAACACTTTATGATGCCTGGGAGAGATACAAAGATCTTTTGAGAAGGTGCCCTCACCATGGGTTGCCTTTGTGGTTACAAGTTCAAACCTTTCACAATGGTTTGAACCCTTCAACAAGGCAAATGATTGATGCAGTCGTCAGAGGAACAATCAACAACAAAACACTCGAAGTAGCCTATGAGTTTATAGAAGAGATGTCACTGAATAACTATCAGTGGCAAGTCATGAGGACAAAGCCGACAAAAGTTGCAGGAGGTTTTAATATTGATGCCGTCACCATGCTTTCTAATCAAGTAGAACTTTTAAATAAAAAGTTTGATAATTTTGTTGGTTCTACGCAGGCACACCCAGTGATGCAGTGTGACACAACTCAGGGAAATATATTCAATCCAGATTACTCATCCTATGGACACAACATGGAACCTGAGCAAGCCAATTATATGGGTAATAATTCTAGACCCCAAAATAACCCTTATAGTAATACTTACAATGCAGGTTGGCGGAACCACCCCAATTTCTCACGGGGAGGACAAGGAAATCAAAGACAACAACCTCTCTGGGATTTCAACAACAACCACCACAACAAGAGAAAAAGCCAAACCTTGAAGAGATGTTTACCAAATTTATGGCCGTATCAGAAACCTGTTTCCAAAACAATGAAACAGCACTAAAGAATTAGCAAGCATCCATTCAAGGGTTCGAGAATCAAATTGGTCAGCTTGCCAAGTTAATTTCAGAAAGACCACAAGGTGGATTACCAAGTAACACTGAGCCAAATCCTAGAGAACATGTAAAAGCAATTACTGTAAGGGATGGGAAAGTACTAGCTGAACCTGAAAAGAAGTCTGTTCAAGAATCTAAAAAGGACAAGGTAGAGGAGGCATAACCTAAAGAAAGTACTCTACCAGTAATTAAAGAGTATCAACCACCTATACCATATCTGGCAAAATTAAAGAAAGACCGCACGTATGCTCAATTCGGTAAATTTCTTGAACTTTTTAAATAGCTACATAATAACTTACCTTTTGTTGAAGCGATTTCACCGATGCCGAAGTATGCAAAGTTTTTAAAGGAACTTCTCACAAATAAAAGGAAGTTGGAAGAATTAGCCACAGTGGAACTCAACAAGGAATGCTCAGCTATTCTCTAAAATAAACTGCTAGCCAAACTGAAAGACCTAGGGAGTTTTACTATTCCTTGCTTAATTGGTAGTTTAATCATTGAAAAAGCCTTAACTGGTCTAGGTGCTAGTATTAGCCTAATGCCCTACAAAATGTTCAAGCAACTAGGTCTAAGGGAATCAAAACCCACTAGGATGAGTATACAATTAGCTGATAGATCTATTAAATATCCTAGAGGGATCATTGAAGATGTGCTAGTAAAAGTAGATAAATTTATATTCCCTATTGATTTTATTGTGCTTGACATGGATGAAGATATTGATGTACCTTTAATTTTAGGACGCCCATTTTTAGCTACTGCTAGAGCTGTTATTGATGTAGGGGATGGTAAATTAATGCTTAGGGTTGGTGAAGAAGAAGTTGTCTTTAAAATCTATGATGCTATGGATTTTCTAGAGAATAAGAAGATTCATGTTATTTTATTGATGCTATTGATTACTTTGTTCAAGACAATTTCCAGGAAATCACTGTTGAAGACATGTTGGAACTGTGTCTCATTCAAGGTGGGGAGGAAGATGAAGCCACCACTAAAGTAAAAGAAGTAATAAAAGAGTTGAACTCTCATGAGATTGTCACAAGGTACATAAGTTATCAAGGTCTTAAGTTAAATGACGAACTAAGACAAAAACCCTCGATTGATGAACCTCCTAAATTAGAGCTAAAGCAATTGCCTGACCACTTAGAATATGCATTTTTAGGAGATGATTCCACATTACCAGTAATCATCGCATCAGACTTGAGCGCTGAAAAGAAAGAAGACTTACTTCAAGTATTAAGGGAACACAAAAAGGCTATAGCTTGGAAGATTTCTAATATTAAAGGAATTAGCCCTTCTTTTTGCACCCATAAAATTTTAATGGAAGATGAATACAAGCCGTCAGTGCAAGCTCAGAGATGATTGAATCCCAACATGAAGGAAGTCGTAAAAGCTGAGGTAATTAAACTTCTAGATGCAGGTATTATTTATCCTATTTCTGACAGTTCTTGGGTAAGTCCTGTGTAGGTTGTTCCTAAAAAGGGAGGCATGACTGTAGTGTCTAATGACAAAAAGGAGTCAATACCTACAAGAACAGTCATTGGATGGAGAGTTTGTATTGATTATAGAAAGCTGAATGATGCAACTTGGAAAGACCATTTTCCCCTACCCTTTATTGATCAGATGTTGGAAAGATTATTAGGACACATGTATTACTGTTTCTTAGATAGCCTCTCTAGTTACTTCCAAATCCTGATAGCTCCAGAAGATCAAGAACAGACAACATTTACATGTCCATACGGTACATTTGATTATCGTAGAATGCCTTTTGGACTATGTAATGCTCCTTCTACTTTTTAGCGATGCATGTTAGCTATCTTTGACGAATTCGTGGAAGACATCATGGAGGTATTTATGGATGACTTTTCAATTTTAGATAACTCTTTTCAACTCTGTCTTAATAATTTAAAATGTGTTTTGATAAGATGTGAAGAGATGAATCTAGTGCTCAATTGGGAAAAATGCCACTTTACAGTTCAAGAAGGTATTGTATTAGGACATAAAATTTTTAGTAAAGGGATAGAGGTAGATAAAGCAAAAATTGAAACCATCGAAAAGTTACCTCCCCCTAATGCAGTTAAGGCCATAAGAAGCTTTTTAGGACATGCTGGTTTTTATCGCAGATTTATTAAAGATTTTTCTAAAATAGCTAAGCCTTTAACAAAATTACTAGAAAAAGATGTGCTTTTCAATTTTGACGAAGAATGTTTAGAATCTTTTAACACTCTCAAGGAAAAGTTAGTTAATGCTCCGATTATGATTTCACCTGATTGGAATTTGCATTATGAACTAATGTGTGATGCAAGTGATTTTGTAGTAGGTGCAATTTTGGGACAACGAAGAGACAAGCACTTTCGACCGATTTATTATGCTAGCAAAACTTTGATAGCCGCACAAGCAAACTATACTACCATAGAAAAAGAATTGCTAGCTGTTATTTTTGCATTTGATAAATTCAGATCATATTTAATATTGTCAAAATTCATCGTTTATACTGATCATTCTGCTCTTTGTTATCTTTTAACTAAAACTGATGCAAAACCTTGATAAATAAGATGGATTCTATTGTTACAGGAATTCAACTTAGAAATAAAAGACAAGAAAGGAGTTAAAAATTTGGTAGCAGATCACCTTTCAAGATTGGAAAATCCACACCCCGGGGATCTCGATAAAATAAACGACTTGTTTCCTGAAGAACAACTCCTAGCCATAGCAGAGGTTGCCATTCCTTGGTTTGCTAATTTCGCAAATTATTTAGCAGCTAACATAATCCCAAAAGGGTTGACCCATCAGCAAAAGAAGCGATTCTTCACTGATGTGAAAATTTACCTTTGAGAAGATCCTTTCCTTTTTCGTATTTGTACAGATTAAGTCATTCGAAGATGCATTACAGAGACAGAAGCATATAAAATTTTAGAGCACTGCCATTCGGGACCAACAGGAGGACCCCACAATGGAGCTAGAACTGCTTACAAAGCACTCGAATTAGGTTTTTACTGGCCTACCCTTTTCAAAGATGCCAACAGCTATGTGACCTCTTGTGATAAATGCCAGAGAACAGGTAACATCTCTCAGCATAATGAAATGCCTCAAAACTATATACGTTTATGTGAAATATTTGATGTATGGGGTATCGATTTTATGGGTCCATTCCCTACTTTGTTTGGGAATAAGTACATACTAGTAGCAGTAGATTACATGTCAAAATGGGTGGAAGCCCAAGCCTTACCTACAAATGATGCAAGAATGGTAGTACGTTTCCTTAAAAAGCTTTTCTCTGGATTCGGAACACCTAGGATAATTATTAGTGATAGGGGTACTCATTTTTGCAATGCCCAATTTGATAAAGTTTTAAAAAGATATGGAGTTCACCATAGAATAGCTACTCCCTATCACCCACAAACCAGTGGTCAAGTTGAAGTGACAAATAGAAAACAAAAATGCATTCTAGAGAAAACAGTATAAGCAAATAAGAGAGATTGGTCAAGGAAAGTAGATGATGCTTTATGGGCTTATAGAACTGCATTCAAAACACCCATAGGAACATCTCCTTATAGACTTGTCTACGGAAAAGTTGTCATCTGCCATTTGAACTCGAACATAAAGCATTTTGGGCTATAAAATTTTTAAATCCTAATTTTAAGCTTGCAGGTGAGAAATGTCTAATGCAACTAAATGAGTTGGATGAATGGCACTGCAATGCCTACGAAAACTCACGATTATATAAGGAAGCCACAAAACGACGCCACAACAATCGGTTGAGGCAACCTAAGCAGTTCAAAACTGGTGATCTTGTCTTACTTTACAACTCAAGGGTTAAACTATTCCCTAGAAAACTTAAATCAAGATGGTTAGGTCCATTCACTGTTCGAACTGCCTTTCCATATGGCACAGTCGAGGTAACTCATCCAAACCACGACACTTTTAAGGTAAACGACCATCGGCTTAAACATTATAGAGGTGAGAATTTCAAAGATAATAGGGAGGAGCTTCAGCTCCATGAACTCTTGTCATGATACATACAAGCAGAGTCGAGCTTAGACTCTAAATAAGCGCTTTTAGGGAGGCAACCTGAGCACTAACTTAGATTTTTGAACCACATTGCCATGCCCACAGGCGTGCCTCAGACCGTGTGGACACTATGAGCAGAGACACAGTTGTGCAATTTGGCCGTGTACAAGCAGGGTAAAAATTTTCATGAAACACGAGCTATGACAAATTGCCACGGCCGTGTGATGTGGCCGTGGCCAACACTGCCAATTCCAACATGGGCATGCGACACGCTCGTACCCCCAACCCGTGGTCGGGCCTGTCAATTCAGACACGGGCGTGTGACCTACTACACGGTCATGGGAGAAGCAAACATCGTAGGACACGGCCGTGCAGCACGGCCGTGTACCTCAACAAGTCCTAGGTACACGGACGTGTTCCTCGAACCAGTTGCACCAAAATCCCCAATTTTTGAACCACACGGGCAAAACCCGAGCCACACGGGCATGTGACAGGCTCGTGTGACCCAAAAACCTATATAAACAGGCCACTATTCACTTTTTTCCCCATTCAAAACCCTAAATCCTCCTATCCAAAACCCACAACAACCATTTCTAGCACCGCCGCATGCCTCCAAGGCTCCTCCACGACCGTGCCGTCTGTACCACGATTGTGCTCCGCCCCCTTTAGTCATCTATTCGATTTCTTTTCCTTATTCTTCTCTTTAATTTCTAACATTTTTATCTATATTCATTTTAATAACATGTTTTATTTAGTTTTTGCATTATTTTTTAGCATGAAATTCATTGATTTAGCATGAACAATCTAGAATACTATAGATAAATCCATGTTGCCACTTAAATTATCCTTTGCTTGCCACTTTTTATTATCTAGATTAGCATTCACTTAGTATAAATAAATACCCATGCCTTCATAATTTGTTAATATGCTTAGGATAAAAAGAATGTATTACTTAGGTTAGTGAATCAACATTCTTAATATGTTTTATTTCGGTTAAGTATAAGAACTTATTGCTATTCATATTGTCTTTTTAATTTAGTTTCAATTTTTAGGACTAATGCATGACATGCTCCGTTTTGTTTTTAGGAATTATGTCTTCGTAACGCGGTAAAAGAGCTGTCGCCCTACTTCAAAGAAACAGAAGGGGCTCGGTGGTTCATCATCGAGACCTACTGCTAAAACCTGACATCCATTCATCACATTCCCACAGAACTCCCAAGGAGTTATTCCAAATTCTACGAGCCTGCCCTCTAGGAGCCAGACGTTGCATTGACTGGGCCGCCTTAGAGCAAGTCCACCTAGCAAACGAGGTCCGGGCCTTGCTGATGACAGATCCATGGGAGTAGTTTGTCCAGATAGTAGAGCCCATATACTTAGAACTCACTTTAGAGTTCTGCTCCACGTTCCATCTTCAGACCGTCATGAACCGGTACGATGATCCAGGGACGGTCCAGTTCCGTTTGGGAGGCCTCGTATGTCATCTTAGTGTACCGGAGTTTGGTACAGCTCTCGGCCTCTACATCGAGCAGTTCATGGAGGAGGAGGACCTTTCTACACTCCACCGTTACATCCACGTCTCTCTAGTAAACTACTGGCGTGCCCTAGTCCCTGCATCGCCCACATACGACCCTAGTCGCTCCAAGGCGACTGCCCTTACCCCATCCTTGAGGTACCTTCACGCCCTCCTCGCACACACCTTGACGGGCAGACGCGAGAGCACCGGCGTCATCAGCACACATGATGCCTACTTCTTATGGAGCATGGCGAACGCGCATACCATCGACCTCGCCTATTTCATCACTCATGCCATCCAATATCAGACCAAGAGGCATCGCAGGGGCGTTATATCTATGGGGCCGTACATCATACAGTTGGCCCGCCACTTCAGGCTACTCAATACCGTGGCCCAAACATCCTCATATACATTGATAGGCCAGATGTCCCCATAAGGCATCCAGACCATGCTCCACATGAGGATGATCCAGCGCAGACCTTGGACCGACCCCCCATAGTACCGTCTACTCCGAGAGGCCGAGGATCCAGAGGACATTACTGATGATGTCCCACCACCACCGGAGGAGGCCCCAGTTGAGCCACCACCCCCACACAGCCCATTTCATGCGGCAGCTTTACACGCTAACATATTTGAGCGCCTCACATGATTCAAGTAGCAGTGCTTCCAACGCTTAGATCATATCGAAGCTACACTTTAGCAGATATGCCAGCACCTTCATGTCTCCACACCACCACCACCGCGCGACCCATCTGAGGATTAGAATTTTCTAATCATCTTTTCTTCTCTTTTATTTTCCTTTTTATTTTTTATCTTATTTTATTTCATCTTATCTTTTTCATTATTTGAATTTTAGTATTTTTAAAACTTACTTTATTTTATTCCTTTATTTTTATTATTTCATATTGGCTATCCCCTAACAAACATATTCTGCTAATCCAAATTCCCTAAAAATGATAAGTGCTTTCGCAATTTCAAAGGAGCTCTACAGCTCAAATAAAAAATCTAAAGGGAACATTGCTTCAACCTCACACAGTTGACACCGCCAAAATCTACACTCTCAACATGAAAGCTGTGGACAAACAAACACTACCACCACCGAAGTATCCACCTCTGCACCTTCCTTTGTCCCCGACACTGTATAGGTACCACCACCTCACAAATTTATCCAATTCAGGGAGTTTCATGCCTTCCTCTATCTTATGATCTTATGCTTCTATTGCTACTAATGTATCTTTGTACATTGAGGGCAATGTACATCTTAAGTGTGGGGGGAAACTTACTTTCAGGCATTGCATTTTCTTTGAAACCCCTGAAAATTTTTACAACTAACATTTTGCATTGTTCTCAAAATTTCAAATTCTCACTTTCATTCTTTGCATTATCTTCAATCTACTATTAGGATGAATTCTGATTGATTTATGATTTTTATTGATATGTTGAGAATTAAGACATAGGTGCTTATGCTTTGATTATTCAAACTTTTAAACACTAGGGAATCAAGCATGATAAGTTGAAATTTTTGAGAATTTAAAGTTTTTCTAGGTTATTTTCCCTAATTTTAAGTGTTATCTTGAGATTTGAAATTCGCAGGATTGACATCAAAAAGCCATAATTCTGGTGAGATTTTTTAGCCTTTTGAGCATACATTCTTTCGTGCTCACTTTTATTGTTGCTTTGAGTGAGTCAATACTGATTTGTTATTCTAGAACTTGCTTCGATTATACATGTCAAGACCACATCATTGATTTGATACACTGAGATGATAAAGGCACCTAGGTGTTTACCCACTTACTCCACAAAAGCCTACCTCCACAATTTAACCCCTAGTGAACCCCATTGAGCCTAACAACCCATTCTTTGACTTACCTCTAATATTAACCTATAACCTATTTTTGTTGAATTCCATTCAATTATTTTGATCCCTATTTTTGTCAAGATTTAGTTGATTTATCACCTAGCTTTGTTCTCTTTTTCAGTTTGTAAAGTTTGTAAATATTCAAAGTATTGTATTTGATTTGTTCTTAAAAAAAAGGTATATATAGTTGTAATTCATATTTCAGTTATAGTTTAATATTTTTGCATATTTCTATTATAAGCTATCAAATCTAGAACGATGTCATCATAAGGCTTAGCTCTAGAAATATGTTCTAGTGATAGAGATTTTTCTAGCGAGATGATTTTTCAATTCAATCTCGATTCTAACCCACTTTTTCAGCTTGTGACAACACCCCTAACCAAAGCCCCATTACAACCATTGAAATACCTTTTGATCGATGTGTTATAGCAATATATAGTGGTGGAGATTTGATTTTCTTGCAAGCTTATGGTAATAACCTTTCGGGTTGACTAATGAGTGCTTAAATTTTGAACCTTAAACACTTTGAGTAGATAGAGTGAATCTTTAGTGAGGATATCAAATCTTGTTAATTTTGATTGAGAGGTAATTACTTAGGAGAAGGGAGAAAACCTATGTTTCTGTGATAAAATTCTCAACTTAGAGTGTTTGAATCTTTAATGTTCTTCTGGTTGAATTCTCATTATATGATTACTTGTGGATTAGTTTGAAACATTATTGATAAGGGTTATAAGTTGAGAAGAATGATTCTTAATTGTGAGTTGAGATTTTGCTTGAGGACAAGCAAAGGCTTAAATGTGGGGGTATTCAATAAACGATAAATTATACATGTTTTTACCTCATGCTTAGCCTAATTTATGGATGAATTATCATTGAATTTGTGGAAATTGGTGCTCTTAATCCTTTTATTTCATGTTTAATGCCCAAGTGAGCTTAAGGAAGAGAAAAGAGCAAGGAACGGGCCAAAAACGAGTAAATTAGGCCCAATTCAATAAACAACACGGCCTGGAGATTCACCACACGGCCGTGTCACCATGAGTTCGAACACGGCCCAACCCCGACAAGCACGGCGAGACCATACGACCGTGCCACCATCAACAGGCCCGACCATGGCCTGGGCCTCGATCCATACGGGCATGGCACACGAGCATGTCCCTGTCGTGAGGAAGTCCAATTTCACTCGGAAAAGGATGCTTAGTGGCTAAGAAAGACACTCCAAATCTCTATATAAAGACCCTAGGGGGCAACTACAAAGATATAATTTTCTCCCCTCAAAAGGATACTTTTTCTCCCACAAAAGAGTGCCTTATTTCTGCCAACACAGAGAGTAGAAGCAAGGAATTACTCCAGGGGAAGCCAATTGATTCATCCCAGAAGCCGAATTCTTCCTCAAGACTGAAGATCTTTCTTCAAATTCCTACGGGGTTTTTTGGGTTCTTTATATTTTGTTATCTTTATTCTTCTGAGATGTTTTCTTTTATAATCATGAACTAAATCCCCCAAATACTTGAGGGGGATGAAACCTAAGACAGATCTTGTTATTATTTTCTCTTAAATTATATGATAAATATTTGATTTGTTCTTAATTGTGTTTTTAACTCTTAAATTGATATTTCCAGGATATTGATTTAAGTCAAATGTGCTTATGTAGAGGAGCAAAAGTCCCTACATATCACGAATATCAGTTATTGTATGCAAATTCAATCAATGACAAATACTGTTCCCACGTACCTTCAAACTCAAGAATGCAACATCTCAACATATCCTCAAGTATCTAAATGATCCGCTCAGATTGACCATCTATTTGCGGGTGAAAAGCAGTACTAAAATGCAATTCCATACCTAAAGCCTCTTGCAATTTATTCCAGAATCGCGAAGTAAATCTTAGATCTCTATCTGACACAATAAACAATGGCACTCCATGCAATCTCACAATATCAAAAATGTAAAGCACAACTAACTTTTCAAGTGAAAAATTAAATCATACCAGAATAAAGTGAGCTGATTTCATCTATCTATCAACTACAACCCAGATCACATCTTTCTTTCTTAGAGATGGTGGCAACCCCGAAACAAAATCCATCATCACTCTATCCTATTTCCACTCGAGAATTATAATCAGTTGTAGCAAACCAGATGGTACCTGATGTTCGGCTTTAACTTGCTGACATATCAAACATCTCAAAATAAAATCAGAAATGTCTCTTTTCATTCTAGGCCACCAATAACATTGTTTCAGGTCGATATACATTTTCGTACTTCCTGGATGTATAGATAGTCTACTGTTGTGAGCTTTATTCAAAATCATCCCAATTAACTCTGGATTTCTAGAAACACAAAGTCTATCTCTGAATCTCAGACAATTATCTTTGTCAACTCAAAAATCTGAATGAGAATTAAAACTAAACTGAACTTATTTGGCTATCAATTCATTATTAACTTTCTCAGTTTTGCAAATTTGCTAGATAAACAATGATCTTGCTTTCAATTCAGCTAGAACAGAATCATCATCAGACAGAGCTAAATGAGCATTCATTGCACGTAATGCAAACTGTGAGTTTTGGCTCAGAGCATCAGCTACAACATTTATTTTACCCGGATGATAATCAATAACAAGCTTGAAATCTTTTAGCAGTTCTAACCACCTTCTCTGTCGTAGATTTAAATCTTTTTTGAGTCATTAAGTATTTTAGACTTTTATGATCAGAAAACACGTGGCATTTTCACCGAAGAAATAGTGGTGCCAAATCTTCAAAGCAAATACAATAATAGCTAACTCAAGGTCGTGCGTCTGACAATTCTTTTCGTATGGCTTTAACTGTCTAGAGGCATAATCTACAAACTTGCCTTCTTGCATCAAAACGCAACTGAGTCCATTCAACGAAGCATTACTGTAAATCACATACTCTTTACCCAATTCAGGCTGTACGAGTACTAGAGCTTCAGTTAACATAGCTTTTAACTGATCAAAATTGTTCTGGCATTTATTAGACCATTCAAATTTCACGTCTTTCTATAGCAATCTTGTTATCGGGGTTGCAATCATAGAAAAGCCTTTCATAAATCAATGATAATTCCTGGTAAGTCCTAGAAAACTGCAAACCTCAGAACTATTTCTCGGAGACTTCCAATCCAGAATAGTTGAGATTTTACTCGGATCCACCCGAATACTGGATGCCGATACAATATGACCCAGAAAGCTAACTTCACGTAACCAGAATTCACATTTACTGAATTTCGCATATAGTTGCTTATCACGCAGAGTCTAAAGTATGATTCTCAAATGCTCAGCATGTTCACTTTCGTTCCGTGAATAAATCAAATATCATCAATGAACACGACAACAAATTGATTTAAATACGGTCTGAAAATTCTGTTCATCAAATCCATAAACACAGTAGGAGCATTCATTAACCCGAAAGGCATAACTAAAAATTCATAGTGTCCGTACCTCATTCAGAAAGCTGCTTTCAAAATATCTGCATCTGTTACTCTAAACTGATAATAACCTGATCTCAGATCTATCTTTGAAAACACAGAAGCACCTTTCAACTGATCGAATAGATCATTAATTCTAGGAAGAGGATATGTGTTCTTTATAGTCACTTTATTTAACTGACGGTAATCGATGCACATTCTCATTGTGCCATCTTTCTTTTTAACAAATAGAACTGGAGCACCCCAAGGTGAGAAACTCGGTCTAGCAAATCCTCTATTGGTCAGCTCTTGAAATTGTGACTATAATTCTTTCAATTCAGTTGGAGCCATTCTATATAGAGCTATCGAAACCAAAGTTGTTCCCAGTACTAATTCAACGCCAAATTCAACTTCTTGAATTGGAGGTAATCCCGAAAGTTCTTTAGGAAACACATCAGGAAACTTACAGACAACTGGTACGGATTTAATTTTCTGTTCAGTCGCTTTCGAATCAATCACAAATGCAAAATTGGCTTCACAACCCTTTTTCATATATCTCAGAGTTTTCATTACAGATATTACAGTTAGCAACCCATTCAAATCACTAGATTCAATTCAGATTATCTTATCATTCTTGCATCTCAAATCCATAGTTTTTCATTTGCAACTTACAACAGCATCATGCAAAGTTAACTAGTCCATGCCTAGAATTATATCAAATTCGTCAAAAGGCAACAACATTAGATCAGCCATAAAACAGATATCACGAATCATTAACGGGCAGTTCTTGCAGACTTTATCTATCAGAACACTTTTACCTAAGGGGTTCGATACTCTAATTACGAATTCAGTAGACTCTACAGGCAAAGTCTTACTATGTATTAAATTCATGCATATATAAGAGTGCGTAGATCCAGGATCTATCAATGCATCATAGAAATATCGTAAAAAGTAAAAGTACCCATTATCACATCTGGAGACGAAGCTTCTTCTCGAGCTCGGATAGCATAGGCTCTGGCAAGTGCTCTGGCAGGTGCTCTGGTCTCAGATCGAACAACAGTATCTTTTGTATTTCTTTGGCTACCACTCACATTTCCCATATTTTTTAGAGGTCTTCCTCTAGCAAAATTATTACCCGATCTCGGATTCTATGCTACCTTTTGTTCAACAGGCTCTAGACAATCACGAACAAAATGATCTAAAGATCCATATCAAAAACAGGCTCGGTCATTCAATCTACAATTTCCCGGATGTCTTTTTCCACAATGCTTACATTCAGGTCATTCATATCGGGCATTCCCAACACTGACAATAGAAGTAGTAGTAGTTCTGAAACTCGAATGCGATCTAGCTCGATCTCTACTCGAATCTGCCATATTAACCTTTGAACGGCTTTGATCATCTCTAAATTTCTTTGATGTAGATTGAAATAATTTAATTGGAGATCTCTTTCTTACTTCTCTAGCTTCAAAATTAGCGAGTTCTTCAGCTTAACATGCTCGATCAACAAGCACAACGAACTCTTTGATCTCAAGAATACCAACTAACAGACGGATATCTTCATTCAAACCATCCTCGAATCTTTTGCACTAAGTTACTTCAGTCGAGACATATTCTTGAACATATCGGTCCAATCGAACAAACTCTTGCTCATATTCGGTAACAAAGATACAACCTTGTTTAAGATCCAAAAACTCTTTCCTTTTCTGATTGATGAATCTCTGACTGATGTATTTCTTGGGAAATTTAGATTGAATTCGTTCTTTCGGAACAATAGAAGTCAGGGCCATGAGTTTGTTGAACAGCCAGATTCATACGAACGAATTTCGTGAACCACTCACTTATCATCTAGAAGAAAGCTTGCTTTGCTTCTCCCTCATGACTACTAGTCCCATTTCTCGAATCAGGAGGCACTGCCCCTTGTGCAGGAGCTAGTGCATTACTTTCAACATCATCGGTTACTGCTTGTTTGGGATCAATTACTAAATGAAAAACACATTTCAGATGTTAGGATTCATCACACTATCACATTTTCAGATATATGGCATGTATAGCTAGACTCACATATGCTATAGAAGTCCTAGAATCAACTAAACCATAGCTCTAATACCAACCAAATGTAATACCCTTAACCCGTATCCTTCGTCTGACTAAGGTTAGAAGCATTACCGGACAATTCAGAAAATTTTCAGACATTTATCAAACATCAACATCAAGTCATGAACATACATAATCATTGAGTCCCTTATGAAGGTCTCCGAGACTTTAAACATGTATTAGAAGAAGGTTAGGACTAAACTGAGCACTTAGAAAGTTTTTGAGTACTTATGAAATTTTCCTTTCTAAAACAGGGTACACGCCCGTGTGGCTAGGCCGTGTACCTCCCACGAACGTGTCTTACATCCCACACGACTGTGCATCACATCTTACCCTAGCCTGTGTGCAACACTGACTAGGTCACACGGCCACTAGACACGCCCATGTGTCCAACCCTTGTATAAGCCTGAGTTGGCCACACAGTCACCAACACGCCCGTGCGTCTAGTCAGTTTGCCATCTTGAATTAACCACACGGTCATTAAACATACCCGTGTGTCTTTCCCGTGTGCAATACTAACCACTTAAGCTGCAAAACTATGGACGCATAGTCTAGTCACATGCCCATGTGCTTAGACTGTGTGGCACAAAATAGGCCATCCGAAAAGCCAACTTTGCCACCCTATTTGGGTCATCCCTACAAGCTAAAACTAAAACATTTCATGCCAAAAATTCTCTACCAAATCATATCCAAAACATACATCAATATGCTCATATTATCATCTATAAGTATCATACTTATTTTCCATGCTTAATCATAACAAATTCTTAAACCAAAACACATCAAAGTCTATGTTTCAAGACACATTCATTCCATATTCAATCTTATAACGAAACTTACTAAAATCACAATCATCTTTGTACTAAAATGACCATTTCTCTTTAGGCCAAATTTGCAATATAAACATACCAAATTTACTTCACAAGTCACATACCAAAATCAAACATGAACACATGCATTAAGTAGCCATATCACATGGCATAACATATGTACACATCAAAAATATCTCATAGACTTCTAGACTATACATACCATAACTTAACATTTATAATTTCAAAATGTACCAAAACAAGGTTTGATAGTGCGGTGATTATCCTCGATGATCCCTGAGCTTTTGGTAGCAATAATATCTGTAAAACAGTTGGAAAAAAACACACAGATAAACTTAACAAAGGAACCATCTATAAATCAATTCTTTAATAAACTTATAACCAATTCACATAGATAATTCATGAGTCAAAGCATACTCATTTGCTCACTAATCTCTATAGTTCATCCATTCAATACACATATACCATAGTCTATTTCTATGAACTCATACATATCACATACTTATTCTTTCACACAGATAAACTTTTCATGCTTAGAACATTAGTATGATTTAACGTACCTGAATCAGATACACAATCATTCATTCATTTAAGTCTCAGATTTACTCGATAATTCAATCAGAAGCTTTTGCATATGCTAAAAATTTGAAAGCTCAAACAAAGCCAACGTCCTAGACGTGGTCTTACATATAATCAATATCAATGCCACTATCCCAGACAGGGTCTTACACGAAATCAGATACGACATCGATGTCCCAGATATGGTCTTACACGTAATATTTAATCAATGTCTGTGTCCTTGAGACGGTCTTACACGATACCTCAAATCGATGCCCACGTCCCAAACGTGGCCGTACATGAAATCAGATTTTAGAACTTTCTAGGTTTTGCGATTACAACTTTCATAACCATTCAATACAATCCCAAACTCATATATATAGTTTTAATTCAATACAATGCATTTATTCGTATATTGACTTACCTCGTACGGATTAATGACTGTCGACTTTCCCCGATCCAATTCTATTTTCTTTGTGTCTTGATCTAAATAAATTCAAATTTAGCTCTTTTATTCACCAAATCATTCAACTCAATCCAAAAACATATAATTAGGGCATTTTACACTTAAGCCCCTATAATTTGACATTTTGACATTTTACTCCCTATTTCATAAAACCACAAAATTCACAAATTTCCCTTTTATACAAGCTTAACTGAATTTTTATGGCTTTCATCTAAGCCATATAACACTTTTATTTCACAATTTAGTCCTCCAAAATATTATTTTCACAAATTAGCCCAAATAACTCAATTTCATCAAAATTTTAAAGACAAAACATATTAATCTAACATATATATTTCATATTTCACCAAATAACATCATAAAGCTCACATTATCAACAATGGCACATTTTATAATCTTCAACAAAATCAGAAATTGAGGCATGGGCTTTATAAAATACGAAGCAACGATCTCAAAAACATAAAAATCATAAAAAATCGAAGCAATTACATACCTTAATCAAAGAGAAATATGGTCAAATGAAAGTAGTACCAAAACCCTTTTCTTTTCTTAGTGTTTTGGGCAAAATGGATGATAAATGGCCATGTTTTATGCCCTTGTTTTATTTTAATTCATAATAATTTACAAATTACAAAAATATCTTTAATGAAACATTAAAATCATCATATAATTCATGGACATAAATGTCCACTAACTCAAAAATGGCATATTAACCATATAAGGGCTTTCAACAAATCAAATCATAATAATTTAGCACATTAACATTGAGTATGCCATTTTTACCTTTTTATGCAATTTAGTCCTTTTCACAAATTAAGCACTCAATCAAAAAAATTAATTCACAAAAATTTCACAGACATCAATTATCATATCACAAACACAGAAAATACTATTAAAATATTTTTTGAACTTGGATATGTGGTCCCGAAACCACTATTCTGACTAGGGTCTAAACCAGGCTGTTACAAGGTACATTTTAGGCCTCGTAGGCTTGTATAAGGGACGAAGTACATGTGTATGAATGGTTATAAATTGGACGAAATTTTATGGCCCAATTTTGCATAGATGTTTACGTTTAAGTCTGGTAGCGCCTCAAACCTTATTTCAGTGTCGGATACGAATAAGGGGTGTTTCATTTAATGGTATCAAAGCTACAATTTAGTCGATTCTTAGACTACGTAGCGTGTGAAAGAATCTAGCTATACATGCCATACATATATTGTGATAGTGTGACAACTCCTGATGAGTTTAAAATGTGCTTTTATATAGTAAATGGATCCTGACAGAGCTATGGCGGATGAGGTGGAAAGTATTGTTCCTACTCCCGCTGAAAGGACAGTGCTGCCAGAGAGTAGACTCGTGACTGTGAGTCAGGGAGGAGGAGAAGGAGCTAGGGGAGCCTTTCTCCATATGATGAATGCATGGTATATAGAGTTCGTTTGAACAAACCCGAATGCCCAACCTCCTCCACCCCACCTATACCTCAACATACCCCTGTAGCTGTCCAAGTTGTGGAAATGGTAAGAAGGGAAAGGCCTTTGGATGATAGAATTCGAAAGCAATGGGCTAAGGAATTTTGAGCTAATAAAGATGATGATCTGAAAAGAGTAGAATTTTGGCTTGAAAATACCGTCAAGGTATTCGAAGAGTTACCTTGCACACCTGTAGAATGCATGAAATGTGTGGTATCACTCTTATGAGATTCAACCTACCAATGGTGGAATACCCTTGTGTCGGTTGTACCGAGGGAGAGGGTAACTTGGGGATTTTTATTGGAAGAGTTCTGTAAGAAGTACATTAGCCAGAGGTTTATTGATCAAAAGAGAAAGGAATTTTTTGAGTTAAAACAAGGTCGAACAACTGTAACTGAGTATGAGCGTGAGTCTGTGAGACTTAGCAAATATGCTCAGGTATGTGTATCTATTGAGGTCATTATGTGTAAGAGGTTTGAGGATAGGTTGAATGAAGACATTCGATTATTTATTAGCATTCCTAAGTTGAAGGAATTCGTTGTGCTTGTAGAGAGCTTATAAGGTCGAGGAGTTGGCTAAAAAGAAGAGAAAAGCTGAAATGGAGTCTCGAGACTCAAAGAAGATATAGATGGGAAAGTTATTTCAATCCTTATCCAAGAAATTGAAAGAGTTCACTAGTCGATCGAATGCTTCAGTTGGGTTCTCGAATAGAAATAGGGGTAAACAGTATTTGGGTCATAAGGCTCAAGCCACTTCGATTGCGAGTGTCGATAGTGCTCGACCAAATAGACTGACGTGTCCACGGTGTGGTAGACATCACCTCGGTGAGTGCCAAGTGAATGATAGATATTGGTTCAAATATGGTTCACAAGACCATTTTATTCATGATTGCTCCAAGATGGCAGAAAAAGAGAAATTTCAGAGTGTGAGATAAGGTAACATTGCTAGTAAAGGAAGACCACAGAGAAATCTGATAAATGGAGCTAGTAGCAAAGGTGCACCTAGAGAATCGGCTGTGAGACACGATGGTAGAGTAGCTACGAGAACTTACCATTCGCGCTCGCAAAGTGGCTTCATCTCCTAATGTGATTGGGTACTTTTTCTCTCCATGATACTTCTATTGTTACTTTGATTGATCCGGGATCTACACATTCATATGTTTATATGAAATTAGTATCTAGTATGAATATGTTTGTTGAGTCCACAGAATTTGTGATAAAAGGATCAAACCCTCTAGGCAAGTATGTGTTAGCTAACAATATGTAAGAATTGCCCTTTGATGATTAGAGGTCACTGTTTTCTAGCTAATCTCATGCTATTGCCGTTTGATGAATTTGACGTAATTCTTGGTATAGATTGGTTAACTACTCATGATGTGATAGTGAATTGTGGAAGAAAAATCATTGAACTAAAATGTAAAAATGGGGATATTCTTCAGGTTAAACCAGGTGAATCGGATAACTTACCTATGATGATTTCTTCAATGCCTACTCAAAAGTATATAAGAAAGGGTTATGAAGCATTTCTTGCCTTTGTATTGAATACAAAGGAGTCTGAGTCAAAAATTGAATAAGTACCAGTAGTATGTAGTGAGATACTTTAGTTAGAGTAAACTAAAAACCGTAGGAAGCTAAGAATGTAGTGAGCCTAAGATTGCGAAAACAAACTCTAAATTACTGCTTCTCATAAAATGTTTGCTTAATTACTAAAACAATAACTTATTTGCATAAAAATTTCTAATTTAGATAATACGCAAAGTGAAAATGAGTGCTAGAGGTACTCATGGGAGGGGTACAAGAGGGCGCGATAGAGGCCGTGGAAGTGCTAGGGCTGGTTCTTCGTCTTTGGGCCACATGCCTAATGTTGAGGCTAGGGAGTCACCAGCTTCACTGGTAACTGAGACAAGGTTGTACAATCGAGTAATTGGGGACGACGCATTGTCTAAAGAAATGTTGAGGATTCTGGAAAGGGTCGTTGGGCCCAATATTGGGGTTTAGGGTCGTGGGTCGATTTCAGAACGACTCTTGTCGAATGAAGCTGAGATCTTCAGGGGTATCACTAGAGTAGCCCTTAATGTGGCTGAATATTGGTTGGAGGCCATAGAGAGAATAATGGATGACCTAGATTGCACCCCCGAGCAAAAATTAAAAGGTGCAGTATCATTGCTGCGAGAGGAAGCCTATTAGTGGTGTAACATCCTGAAATAGGGCCTAATCGGAAAAGTGGTTTCGTGACCACAAATCTGAGATAGAAATAAATATTTTATTATTATTATGATGTTTATGATGTGATTGCATGATGGTGTGAAAATTTCGTGAAGAGATTCTATGCATAAAGTGATTAATTTGAAATTAGGGACTAAATCGAATAAGTTGCAAAATTTGCATTCTAGAAGTTTTTAGTATGAAATTGCTTTGGAATATTAATTAGGAGGTTTTAAATAGCAATTTGACCAATTTCTAAGTTTATGGACAAAAATTGGACATGGGTGGAATTTTTGAAAGTTTAGTAAGGAAGGGCATTTTGGTCATTTGGTTATTAACATGATTAAAAAGGGAAAAAGATGACAAAATTCCTATCATCTTCTTCATTAGCACGAAATTTCAAGGGTTCTCCATAGCTAGGGTTTGTTTCAAGCATCCAAGCTCCATAGTAAGTGATTCCAAGCCCCGTTTTTAATGTTCTTTACGTTTTCGGAGTCCCGGTAGCTCGATAAAGCTTATGCTAGCAATAATTTAAGTTAGGGTTCATATTTGGAAAAATACCCTTAGTTGAAAAGTGTTTATTTTGATGTTTTATAATAGAATATGAGGTTTTAAATTATGTTAGACAACTTGTGCTACTCGACGAGTAAAAGGGCTTAATAGGTAAAAATACCTATTATACATAAGTGTATGTTATAGTAGGAATTTGAAGATGTTGTTGGTAAATAAATGATCAGCATGTCTTAAAATACAAGAATTTGTGATAAATTTTGATTTCCGAGCCTTGAGGAAAAAGTGTAAATATGCAAAAGTTTAGGGGCAAAAATGTAATTTTGCCAAAGTTTGAATAAAGGACTGTTTTGATAAATGTGAATATTAAATAAGTTAAATTTGCTATTATAGATTAAGAAGAATGAAATTCGGGAGTAGATCGGGGAAAGGAAAAAGTAAAGGACTAAATTGTAAAGTTTAGTCACATTTTGTATCTATGTAAGTTTACAGTAAATAAATGCAATATTCCTTTATTTTACATTAATATTTTCAATTTCCAGCATTTATATATTCATTTTATGAAAATATTCAAAGTTGAATTAAAGACGATGTAACAGAGAAAAGCATTAGAAAGCCCCAATTGAACCTTAGGAATGTTAGGATACGAAATGTCATGACATTTGGGGTTGACAGGACAGGACAAGACAGGAATGAGCCATGTAAGTCCATATAAGATATATGGCTTTGGAGACAGGAATGAGCCATGTAAGCCCATATTAGATATATGGCATTGGAGACAGGAATAATTCATGTAAGTCCATGTCAAGGATATGGCATTGGCAGGATATTGTTAGATAAGAAAGACCCTAGTATCCT
This sequence comes from Gossypium stocksii, assembly GCA_020496765.1. Classification (NCBI taxonomy): domain Eukaryota; kingdom Viridiplantae; phylum Streptophyta; class Magnoliopsida; order Malvales; family Malvaceae; genus Gossypium; species Gossypium stocksii. Next base: position 55,264,711 of record CM035631.1, read on the forward strand.
TAGTATTCCGAGTGGTTCAACGGGCCATTGTACAAGTTAAATTACAGTGAATTATCAGCAAAGGAAAGGTAGATTGTATTTATGAATAATGAAAGGTCAGGTAAGAAAGAAGGTAAGTGAAAAAAGAAGAGGGTAGAAAATGAGATGTAAAGAAAGTTTATGATGCTAGGTGACATTATGCATAATTATCCTTTGTGATGAATGTTGTGATTTATTTGCTTGTAAACTTTATAAGCCTAGTGCTTACTCTCTTTATTTCCTTCTTCTTATAGTTCTTGCCAAGCCACTCAGGGATCGAAGGAAACGTCGGAGATCCGATCACACTATCAAAGGAATCACTTTGGTATAGTTAGACGTTTCGTTTCGTGTATGGCATGTATAGGAACTTGGTTTCTTTTGATATGATATGATATGATCAATGAATGATGTGTAAATACTTGCTAGTGATTAGCTAATAGAATGGCTGATGATATACATGTTTAATAGTATGTATGATTGAGTAGTAACTATCACATGGAAATTAAGGAAATTATGAAAGTAGCTTAAAAATAGATTCAAGTAGCAGAAATGATGTGACTTTGAAAAATCACTAAAAATAGTAGAAACATGTTTTGATGGTTAATGATATATGAAATTAAACCTTATTGTATCTATTTTCATATGGAATAAGAAAAACAGGTAAAGGTATTGTATTTTATGAGATATCTGAGTTTTATTGAAATAAGGTTAGAGCTATTTTTGGATCCCCTGTTCCAACTTTGGAAATTTACCATAAATTGTAAAAAAATAATTAGGTGGTGAAATTTATGTGTTAAGAATCCTTATTGAGTCTAGTTGTAATAGAAACAAACGGCATAGTCATATGAATTTGGTACAGGGAGAAAAGTGGTTCGTAGTAAGTAGAGGTCAGTGCAGTCGAGTTCTAAAATAGTGGTAACTTTAACTAATAAAATGTACTAATTGGCCCAACCAAAAATTCTAGAAAATAATTAGTAGATGGATATATGAATCTAGGTTCAGGGAAAATTTACATATCTTAATTTTGAGTTTTGGAACTCGAGATATGAATTTTTAAGCAACTATGACGCAGAATGGCAGTAAATTTCAAGAAGCTTAAATAAATGATATAAGGTTGCTTAAGTGATAGATTAAGTTTAGTAGCGCCTCGTGCTTGATTATGGTGACGGTCTCGAGTAAGGGGTGTTTCATTTATTGGTATCAGAGTAGGTTTAGTCGGTTCTCGAAATAGTTAGCACGAATAAGAGTCTAGCTATACATGCCATACTTATATTTTGATAGTGTGACGACTCCTGACAATTTTTAAATATTTTGTTTTATAGTAATGGATCCCGAACGAGCTGGTGATGATGATATAGAAAGTAACGCGCCTGCTCTCGCGGAAGGGGCAGTGCCATATGAGAATAGGCCAGTAACAGTTGATCAGGGAGGAGTGACTCGAGAAGCTCTCTTCCAAGCTTTGAATGATTGGTTTGCCGAGTTCATTCGTACGAATCCGACAGTCAGACCTCCACCCCCTCATGATTTTTAGGCTACCCATATAGCTCAAGCTCCCCCAGTCATAGGTACAGTGATAAGAGAAAAGCCACCAGTTGATAAAATCAGGAAGTATGGGGCAGAAGAGTTTCGAGCAACAAAAGACGATGATGCAGAAAGAGCAAAATTTTGGCTAGAAAATACTATCAGAGTCTTTGACGAATTATCTTGTACATCTGAGGAATGTATGAAATGTGTAGTATCACTTCTTAGAGACTCAGCCTACCACTGGTGAAAGACACTTGTATCAATTGTACCAAAAGAGAGGGTCACTTGGGATTTCTTTTAGGAAGAATTTTGTAAAAAGTATATCAGTCAGAGGTTTATTGATCAGAAGAGAAAGGAGTTCCTAGAGTTGAAACAAGGTAATATGACAGTGACCGATTATGAGCGTGAATTTGTCAGGCTTAGTAAATATGCTCGAGAATGTGTGTCCACAGAGGCTATCATGTGTAAAAGGTTTGAGGATGGGTTAAATGATAATATCCGACTATCAGTGGGTGTCCTAGAAATAAAAGAGTTCGTTATTCTAGTTGAGAGAGCCTGTAAAGCAGAGGAGCTATTAAAAAGAAAAGGCAAAGTTGAAACTAAGATGTGAGATACGAAGAAAAGACAGATGAGCAGGTCATTTCAAGCTACATCCAAGAGACCCAAAGAGTTTCCTACTAGATCTAGCTTTTCGGCAGGGCATTCTAGTCAGAATAGAGGTAGCAGATTTAAGGATCCAAAGGCTCAGACCACCTCGACCGCAAGTGTGGATAATGCTAGACTGGGTAGATCAGGGTGTCCACGGTGTGGTAGACTTCATTATGGTCCTTGTCGAGCAGGCAAAAATGTTTGTTATAAATGTGGTGCTCCAGATCATTTTGTACGAGAATGTCCAGAGGTGGCTAACCGAGAGGTAACACAAAGTGCTAGATCCGGAAATGCTCCTATTAGAGGCAGATCACCGAGGCAACCGGGATTAGAAGCAAGTAACAAAGGTACCTCTAGAGATTCGGCTGTGAGACTAGATGTTAGAGCCCCTGCAAGGACTTATGCTATTCGTGCTCGCGAAGAGGCATCCTCCCCCGATGTGATTACGGGTACATTTTCACTACATGATATTAATGTCATTGCTTTGATTGATTCGGGTTCGACCCATTCCTATGTTTGTATGAAATTGATGCCTAATATGAGTATGCCTATAGAATCCATAGAATTTGTGATTAAAGTATCTAATCCACTAGGCAAGTGTGTATTGGTAGATAAGGTATGTAGAAATTGCCCCTTAATGATTAGAGGTCACTGTTTTCCGGTTGATCTCATGTTATTGCCGTTTGATGAGTTTGATGTTATTTTGGGCACGGATTGGTTGACTGCACTTGATGTTGTAGTGAATTGTGGAAGGAAATTCATTGAGATGAAATGTGTAAATGGTGAAATACTTCGGGTTAATTCAGATGAGTTAGATAGTTCATTTTCCATAATTTCTGTTATGACAGCTCAAAAATATTTGAGAAAGGGGTATGAGGCTTATCTTGCTTTTGTATTGAATATTAAAGATTCAGAATTGAAAGTTGAATCAGTGCCCATAGTGTACGAGTATCCAGATGTATTTCCAGAAGAATTACCAGGTTTGCCTCCTGTTAGAGAAGTTGAGTTTGGTATTGAGTTAATTCTAGGTACCACATCTATTTCTATTACTCCTTATAGAATGGCCCCATCGGAATTGAAAGAATTGAAAGCTCAGCTGCAGGAATTAACTGATAAAGGATTTGTAAGACCCAGTAGTTCGCCATGGGGTGCACCAGTGCTATTTGTGAAAAAGAAAGATGGTTCAATGAGATTGTGCATAGATTATCGGCAACTTAACAAGGTAACTATCAAGAACAAATATCCATTGCCTAGAATTGATGATTTGTTTTATCAGTTGAAAGGAGCCACTGTGTTTTGTAAGATAGATGTGAGATCCGGATATTATCAGATGCGAGTTAAGGAGTCAGATGTTCCGAAGACTGCATTCCGAACTAGGTATGGTCATTATGAGTTTCTTGTGATGCCGTTTGGCTTAACTAATGCTCCTGCCACTTTTATGGACTTAATGAACCGAATATTTAGGCCGTATTTAGACGAGTTTGTAATTGTGTTCATTGATGACATCTTGGTTTATTCTCATGATGAGACTGAACATGCAGAGCATTTGAGAACAGTTTTACAGATTCTGAGAGATAATCAGTTATATGCTAAGTTCAGTAAAAGTGAATTTTGGCTCCGAGAAGTTGGATTCCTTGGACATATTGTTTCAGGTGAAGGTATTAGAATTGATCCAAGCAAAATTTCAGCCATTGTCGATTGGAAGCCTCCTAGGAACGTTTTAGAAGTCAGAAGCTTTCTTGGATTAGCTAGTTATTATAGACGATTTGTGGAGGGATTCTCTATGATAGCCACCCCGTTGACGAGATTGCTACGGAAGGATGTTACGTTTGAATGGACTGAGAAGTGCCAGCAGAGTTTTGACAAGTTAAAGGCATTGTTGACTGAAGCTCCCATCTTAGTACAGCCAGAACCGGGTAAAGAATTTGTTATTTACAGTGATGCGTCTTTGAATGGGCTCGGTTGCATACTCATACAGGAAGGAAAGGTGATTGCTTATGCCTCTAGACAATTGAAGCCACATAAGAAAAATTATCTGACACATGATTTAGAGCTAGTAGCTATTGTATTTGCATTGAAGATTTGGAGACATTATTTGTATGGTGAAAGGTGCCACATATTCACCGATCATAAAAGCTTGAAATACTTGATGACTCAAAAAGATTTGAAATTGAGGCAAAGAAGATGGTTGGAATTGCTTAAAGACTGTGAGTTAGTGATTGATTATTACCCAGGTAAGGCCAATGTAGTTGCTGATGCTTTAAGTAGAAAATCTTTATTTGTATTGCGAGCTTTGAATACCAATTTGGCCATGTTGGATGATGGTTCTATTTTAGCTGAATTGAGAGCTAAACCGGTATTTCTTGAAGAAATTTGTGAAGTTCAAAAAGACGATAGTGAGTTGCAGGCTAAAAGAGTTCAATGTGAGTCAAGCATAGAATCAGATTTCCAGATTGGTTCTGATGGTTGTTTGATGTTTAGAGACAGAATATGTGTACCAAAGAATGATGAGCTTATTCAAAAGATTTTACAGGAAGCACATAGCAGTTCATTGTCTTTGCATTCAGGTAGTACAAAGATGTATAATGATTTGAAGAAATTGTACTGGTGGGTAGGAATGAAAAGAGATATTTCAGAGTTTGTTTCCAGATGCTTGATTTGTCACCAGGTAAAGGCAGAACATCAGGTACCTTCGGGATTATTGCAGCCTGTGCTAGTTCTGGAGTGGAAATGGGACAGAGTTACTATGGATTTTGTGTCAGGGTTGCCGTTAACACCGAAAAAAAGATGCAGTATGGGTTGTGATTGATAAGCTAACTAAGTTGGCTCATTTTATCCCAGTTCGTATGGATTATGAACTTGAAAAGTTGGCTGAGTTATACATTTCAGAGATAGTCAGACTACATGGAGTACCATTATCGATCATTTCAGATAGAGATCCGAGATTTACTTCACGGTTCTGGAAAAAGTTACAAGAAGCTTTAGGCACCAAGTTGAGTTTTAGTACGGCTTTTCATCCTCAAACTGATGGTTAGTCAGAGAGAGTTATTCAGGTACTTGAAGATATGCTTAGATGTTGTGTATTGGAATTTCAAGGCAGTTGGGAAAAATATTTACCATTGGTAGAGTTCGCCTATAATAATAGTTACCAGTCGAGTTTGAAGATGGCACCTTATGAAGCTTTGTATGGACACAAATGTCGTACACCTTTATATTGGATAGAGCTTAAAGAAAGCCAGATTTATGGGGTTGATCTAGTTAAAGAAATAGAAGAAAAAGTGAAAGTTATCAGAGATTGTTTGAAAGCAGCTTCAGACAGGAAGAAGTCATATGCAGATTGAAAAAGAAAAGAGATTGAGTATCGGGTTGGCGACAAGGTATTTTTGAAAGTATCCCCGTGGAATAAAGTTCTCAGATTTGGCAGGAAAGGCAAGTTAAGTCCTCGTTTTATTGGACCGTTTGAAGTAATTGAGAGAGTTTATACCGATTAGCTTTGCCGACTGAATTAGAGAAGATTCATGATGTGTTCCATGAGTCGATGTTACAACGCTATCGGTCAGATTTGTCACATGTGATTTCTCCGACAGAGGTTGAGATTTAGTCAGATATGACTTATGGTGAGGAACCGGTAAGATTTTAGCTCGAGAAGTAAAGCAATTAAGGAATAAAAGTATTGCTCTTCTGAAAGTTTTATGGAATAGACATGGGGTGGATGAGGCTACATGGGAACCCGAAGAGGCCAGCAAAAATAGTACCCAAATCTCTTCACAGGTAAGATTTTCGGGGACGAAAATCCCTAAAGGGGGAAAAATGTAACATCCCGAAATAGGGCCTAATCGGAATAGTGGTTTCGTGACCACAAATCTAAGATAGAAATAATTATTTTATTATTATTATAATGTTTATGATGTGATTGCATGATGGTGTGAAAATTTCGTGAAGAGATTCTATGCATAAAGTGCTTAATTTAAAATTAGGGACTAAATCGAATAAGTTGCAAAATTTGCATTCTAGAAGTTTTTAGTATGAAATTGCTTTGGAATATTAATTAGGAGGTTTTAAATAGAAATTTGACCAATTTCTAAGTTTATGGACAAAAATTGGACATGGGTGGAATTTTTGAAAGTTTAGTAAGGAAGGGCATTTTGGTCATTTGGTTATTAACATGATTAAAAAGGGAAAAAGATGACAAAATTGCTATCATCTTCTTCATTAGCACAAAATTTCAAGGGTTGTCCATAGCTAGGGTTTGTTTCAAGCTTCCAAGCTCCATATTAGGTGATTCCAAGCCCCATATTAGGTGATTCCAAGCCCCATTTTTAATGTTCTTTACGTTTTCGGAGTCCCGGTAGCTCGATAAAGCTTATGCTAGCAATAATTTAAGTTAGGGTTCATATTTGGAAAAATACCCATAGGTGAAAAGTGTTTATTTTGATGTTTTATAATAGTATATGAGGTTTTAGATTATGTTAGACAACTTGTGCTACTCGGTTTTAGGTAAAAACGAGTAAATGGGCTTAATAGGTAAAAATACCTATTATACATAAGTGTATGTTATAGTAGGAATTTGAAGATGTTGTTGGTAAATAAATGACCAGCATGTCTTAAAATACAAGAATTTGTGATAAATTTTGATTTCCGAGTCTTGGGGCAAAAGTGTAAATATGCAAAAGTTTAGGGGCAAAAATGTAATTTTGCCAAAGTTTGAGTAAAGGACTGTTTTGATAAATGTGAATATTAAATAAGTTAAATTTGCTATTATAGATCAAGAAGAACGAAATTCAGAAGTAGATCGGGGAAAGGAAAAAGTAAAGGACTAAATTGTAAAGTTTAGTCACATTTTGTATCGAGGTAAGTTTACAGTAAATAAATGCAATATTCCTTTATTTTACATTAATATTTTCAATTTCCAGCATTTATATATTCATTTTATGAAAATATTCAAAGTTGAATTAAAGACAATGTAACAGAGAAAAGCATTAGAAAGCCCCGATTGAACCTTAGGAATGTTAGGATATGAAATGTCATGACATTTGGGGTTGACAGGACAGGACAAGACAGGAATGAGCCATGTAAGTCCATATCAGATATATGGCTTTGGAGACAGGAATGAGCCATGTAAGCCCATATTAGATATATGGCATTGGAGATAGGAATAATTCATGTAAGTCCATGTCAAGGACATGGCATTGGCAGGATATTGTTAGACAGGAAAGACCCTAGTATCCTTAGTATTCTGAGTGGTTCAACGGGCCATTGTACAAGTTAAATTACAGTGAATTATCGGCAAAGGAAAGGTAGAATGTATTTATGAATAATGAAAAGTCAGGTAAGAAAGAAGGCAAGTGAATAAAGAAGAAGGTAGAAAATGAGATGTAAAGAAAGTTTATGATGCTAGGTGACATTATGCATAATTATCCTTTGTGATGAATGTTGTGATTTATTTGCTTGTAAACTTTATAAGCCTAGTGCTTACTCTCTTTATTTCCTTCTTCTTATAGTTCTTGCCAAGCCACTCGGGGATCGAAGGAAACGTCAGAGATCCGATCACACTGTTGAAGGAATCACTTTGGTATAGTTAGACGTTTCGTTTCGTGTATGGCATGTATAGGAACTTGGCTTCTTTTGATATGATATGATCAATGAATGATGTGTAAATACTTGCTAGTGATTAGCTAATAGAATGGCTGATGATATACATGTTTAATAGTATGTATGATTGAGTAGTAACTATCACATGGAAATTAAGGAAAATGTGAAAGTAGCTTAAAAATAGATTCAAGTAGCAGAAATGATGTGATTTTGAAAAATCACTAAAAATAGTAGAAATATGGTTTGATGGTGAATAATATATGACATTAAAGCTTATTTTGTCTATTTTCATATGGAATAAGAAAAATAGGTAAAGGTATTGTATTATATGAGATATCTGAGTTTTATTGAAATAGGGCCAGAGCTATTTCTGGATCCCCTGTTCCAACTTTGGAAATTCACCATAAATTGTAAAAAAATAATTAGGTGGTGAACTTTATATTTTAAGAATACTTATTGAGTCTAGTTTTAATAGAAACAAATGGCATAGTCATATGAATTTTTTACAGGGAGAAAAGTGGTTGGTAGTAAGTAGAGGTCACTGCAGTCTAGTTCTGAAACAGGGGTAACTTTAACTAATAAACTGTACTAATTGACCCAGCAAAAAATTCTAGAAAAAAATTAGTAGATAGATATATGAACCTAGTTTTAGGGAAATTTTATGGATCTTAATTTTGAGTTTTGGAGCTCGAGATATGAATTTTTAGGCGACTATGATGCAGAATGGCAGTAAATTTTGAGATGCTTAAATAAAGATATAAGGTTGGTTAAGTGATTGATTAAGTTTAGTAGTGCCTCGTGCTCGATTCTGCCAATGGTCTTGAGTAAGGGGTGTTACAAGTGGTGGCTTACCATTAAAGAGGGCACTCAGCCTGATCGAGTAACTTGGGAATTCTTTAAATCTGTGTTTCATGGGAAATATGTGGGTGCAAGTTATGTGGATGCCTGGAAGAGAGAATTCGTAAGCTTGACTCAGGGGGATAGATCTGTGGCAGAGTATGAGGCAGAGTTCCTACGACTTAGTTGATATGCTCGAGGGATGGTGGCAACAGATTATGAATGATGTGTTCGTTTCGAAGACAGCTTTAGGGATAGTCTATGAGTATTGATAGCTCCGTAGAGGGAGCGAGATTTTGCTGGTCGGTGGAAAAGGTAAAAATCGTCGATGATGTGAAGTGCATTGAGCATTAAAATCGGGAAAAAGAAAGGGGAAAGAATAAGAGAGATTTAGAGCCCTCTAGTTCCGTTTAGAGGACTAAGAAAAGCTCCAGAATGGATGGGCCAGTTAGAGCTGGGCCCCCTGTTACTGCTATTGGGTTGCCACCATCTGCTGTTTGTGGAAAAGGCCATCTAGGTGAGTGCTGGAGGAGGGCAGGAGCCTGTCTGAGTTGCAGATTGATAGAGCACCGTATTAAGAAATGTCCCAGAAGGCTGAATCAGATGCAAGCTATGGGTAGAGGTAATGTGCAGCCACCGAGGGGTGGTCAGCAGCCACATGTTGAGGTGAGGCAGCCAGCTCTAGTTTATGCTGCTCGATGCCGAGAGAATGAAAATGCCCCAAATGTGATTACCGACACGTTCTTTATCCATAAGGTACCTTTTATTGCACTAATTGACATTGGGTCTACACATCTGTACATTGCATCCACTATGACTGAGACTTTGGGTGACATGTTTGAAATTACTGTAAGTGAGGTTACTGTGTTGAGTCCTTTAGGGCAGTCTGTGAAAGTGAACAAGCTATTTAGGGATGTGCCTTTAGTGGTTCAAGGAGTTACCTTTGTAGCGAATATGATGGAACTGCTTTTTGGCAAATTTGATCTAATTTTAGGAATAGATTGGCTGGTGAAACACCAAGCAGCTTTGGATTATGCTACAAGATGCATGACACTGAGAACTACAGAGGATGAGGAAGTGGTGGTGATTGGGAGCATCGGGATTATTTGTTGAATGTGATTTTCGCATTAAGGGCCGAGAAATTGGTTTGCAAAGGCTGTGAGGCATATTTAGCTTACATTAGTAATTCGAATTCTGAGGGTTCTTCTATCAAGGAATGGAGAAAAATGAAAGATTTTCTTGATGTCTTTCCCGATGAGCTACCCGGGTTACCTTCAAGCTGTGAATTTGAATTTTGAATTGAGCTTCTACTTGGTACAGCTCTGGTGTCCATCGCCCCTTATAGAATGGCTCTGAAGGAGTTGATGGAACTTAAAGCTCAAATTCAAGAATTACTAGATCGAGGATTCATTCGTCCTAGTGTGTCTTCGTGGGGAGCGCCAGTGTTATTTGTGAAAAAGAAAGATGGATCCATGTGAATGTGCATCGATTACCAAACTCTAAACAAATTGACTATCAAGAATAAGTACCCTTTGCCGATGATAGACAATCTTTTTGACCAGCTTTAAGAGGCTCGGCTTTCTCTAAAAATTAATATCTATTTAGGGAACCGTCAACTAATGGTTAAGGAGGTGGATGTCTACAAGATAGCATTTAGGACTCGTTATGGTCACTATGAGTTCCTTGTGATGTCGTTTGGGCTAACGAACCAGTAGCCTTTATGAATTTAATGAACCGAATGTTCCAACCCTATCTGGATCGGTTCATGGTTGTGTTTATAGATGATATTCTCGTGTATTCGAAAACCAAAGATGAACATGATGCACACCTCTGAGTTGTTCTACAAATTCTAAGGGAGAAGCAACTGTATGCCAAATTTAGCAAGTGCGAGTTTTGGTTAGGGGAAGTTACTTTTTTAGGTCATGTTGTTTCAGCTGAGGGGATTAGGGTTGATCCTGAGAAAATTGAAGCTGTGCTGGATTGGAATCCACTGAACACTGTATCAGAGATTTGAAGTTTTCTAGGTCTGGCGGGGTACTATAGATGGTTTGTCGAGGGGTTTTCGTTGATTGCTACACCTCTAACTAAGTTATTGCATAAGGGGATGTTGTTTAATTGGACTAATAAGCAACACAAAAGTTTTGAGAAACTTAAAAAGGTTTTGACTGAGGCTCCTGTCTTGATTCAGCCAGAGCCTGGGAAAGAGTTTACTATCTACAGTGATGCATCACACTTGGGTTTGGGATGTGTGTTGATGCAGAAGGGTAAGGTGGTTGCATATGCGTCGTGCCAGCTTAAGACTCACGAGGGGAATTACCCAACCCATGACTTGGAGTTGGCTATGGTGGTATTCGCACTAAAAATCTAGAGACATTACGTGTATGGCGAGAAGTGTATAATTTACACGTACCACAAAAGTCTCAAATACCTCCTTACTCAGAAGGAGCTGAACCTTAGGTAGCGTAGATGGATTGAGCTGCTTAAGTATTATGATTGCACGATTGAATACCACCCTGGTAATGTGAATTCAATAGCTGACGCACTGAGCCGTAGGGCTATGTTTGATCTAAGGGCGATGTCCGCTCGACCAAGTTTGTTTGATGATTGTAGTCTACTGGTAGAGCTTCAAGTTAAACCATTGTGGATTGAGCAGATTAAGGGTAAACAATTGGTAGATGAGTCACTAGGTCCTCTATTCTGACAGATTGAAAATAGGGAAATGACAGATTTTGGACTTAATAGCGAGGGGGTACTGTGTTTTCGTGGGAGAGTTTGTGTACCAAGGGATACTGATTTGATGTAGTCTATATTGTGAGAGGTGCATAATAGTCCTTATGCTATGCACCCTGGCAGGAACAAGATGTACCGCGACCTTCGTGAGCTTTACTAGTGGCCATGAATTTAGCCTGATGTGACTGAATTTGTAAGTAAGTGCTTGACATGTCAGCAAGTTAAGGCTGAACATCAACTACCTTCAGGTTTATTACAGCATGTTAATATTCCACTTTGGAAGTGGGAGAGGGTAACCATGGACTTTGTTAGTGGGCTGCCCTTGACGCCTACTAAGAAGGATTCGGCATGGGTTATCGTGAATTGATTGACCAAGTTTGCCCATTTTATACCAGTCCGTACTAATTAGTCGTTGCAGAAGTTGGCTAAGTTATATATGGCTGAGATTGTAAGACTACATTGGGTACCAGTCTCCATAATATCTGATAGAGATCCTCGTTTCACCTTTCAGTTTTAGAAGAAGTTACACGAGGCACTAGGTACAAGGTTGGACTTCAGTACTGTGTTCCATCCTTAGACAGACGGTCAGTCAGAGAGGGTGATTCAAATACTAGAAGATATGTTAAGGGGTTAAGTAATTGAGTTTTGAGACAGTTGGGAAGACTACTTGCCACTAGCAGAGTTTGCATACAATAATAGCTACTAGTCGAGCATACAGATGGCACCGTATGAGGCATTATATGATCGTAGGTGCCATACTCCTTCATGTTTGAATGAACTGGGTGAGCGGCGTGTTTTGGGGCCGTAGTTGGTATCTGATACCGAAGACAAAGTTAAGTTAATAATGGATCAGTTGAAGGCGGCATCAGATAGACAGAGGTCGTATGCAGACTCGAAGCTAAACAAATCGATATTCTATAAGGGATTTCATGTTTCTTAAGGTCTCACCGTGGGAGAAAATACTGAAGTTCAGTCGTAAGGGTAAGTTAAGCCCTAGATTCATTGGGACCAATCGGGTATTGAAGGGTGTGGGACCGATTGCCTATTAGCCTAAATTACCTCCAGAGTTGGACTGAATTCATGACATGTTTTATGTTTCAATGCTAAGGCGTTACCGCTCTGATCCCACGCATGTTGTCTGGACCGAGAAGATCGAGGTTAGGCCAGATCTTACTTTCGAGGAAGAGCCAGTGCACATATTGGACTGTGAGGTAAAAGTATTGAGGAAGAAATCTATTCTGTTGGTTAAATTACTTTGGCGTAACCACAACTCCGAGGAGGCCACGTGGGAACCTGAGAAGGTGATGCGACAACAATACCACCATCTGTTTTAACCAGGTAAATTTTGAGGCCGAAATTTTTTTTAGGGAGTAGAGTTGTAACACCACAAAAATTTAAGTCTTTAATTTCTGTATCTTGTGGCAATTGCATTTTTTTTAGTAACTCTGTGATTTAGGAGTGTTTGGGAGTCTCTGGGAAGCCTTGGGTTCAAGCCTTGGCTTATGGAAAATATTTGTTTTTTTCTCAAAGGAGCCTTGACCATACCATGTAGCCTTTTAAATAATTTTGACCAAGTATGACATAAATAGAGCCTATGGTTCAGTGGTAGGTAGTGTGTTCTCTGTCTAAGGAGAACTGGGTTCGAGTCACTCTGTGCACAAAAGGGGTATTTATTTTACTCCTTTGCTGTGTGAGTGGTGGAATTTGAATCAAACACTGCTAAGAAAGTGGGAGTCTGAATCGGTCTTGTAGTGGTTGGAAGGATTATAGGAGGAAATTATGGGAAGTTGAGGTGAGAGGGAGTGGTGTGCCAAATTTGAATTGTGGCACTCAAGAAATTCGACTTTCGTGAGCATTTTCTTCCCTTTTCAGTTTTTGTCAAAGTTTTACACTTTTTGGGAGCCGAATTTTACTTGGAGACCATTCGAGTATTTCTCGTTTTTGTGGTTTCGACTTTACTTTTCCCTTGAGCCATACCTTGCTTCGATTTCTTACTTCTTCTACTCCTCTGTTTGTCATTCACTCCTTTTTCTCTTTAGGCCGAATGTTCTTTTCTTCCTCTCTCTCAGTTCTTGTGATTTAACGTTTTCCACTCTTTTCATCTAGTTGTGGTAGCTGAATACTCTATCTCTTCCTTTCTCTACTCTTTTGACTTAAGCAATTCTTCTTTGATCAGTTTGGTTTGGGTGCACTATTGTTCTCTTTTTATATCTTCTACCTTCCGGCTTTCGTTTGGGAGTAGACTGATTTTTTCTATTCCCCTACACTTGGGATGCATTTTTGGTAAGTGAGTATTCAACTGGTTCAAACTGTTCATAAGAATAAATGTTAATAGGATTTGCTTGGAATGTAGGTATTCACTAAGGAGCAAGTGATCAGTTTCTTGCATTGGTTTAAGTGTGCAAGTCTCAATCGATTGATCAAGGTAAGTGATAAGTAACCTTTTAGTTAAGTGATGTAAAAAGGGATTGTTAAATCCTGTTAATGAGGGGACTAATGGTTTATTGTGTTTGAATCTAGGTTGGGGTGCGCTAGTGGATTATTTGCGTACGTTCACAATAAGGTGTGTACTCACACTGCTGTAAATCGTAGAACAACGAAAAGCCAAAAAGTCGAAAAGCTGAAAAGCCAAAAAGTACTGCAACGGTTGCCATACGGGCATGCGAACGCACGTGTGGAAATTTTGATCTGATCGTAGAGGCCATCATGACCGACCTCATGGGCATAGACCGTTTGTGGGCCGAAATGGGCCGTGTGGGCCCAATGGGCTCGTGCCCACACGAGTAATTATCACGAACATGTAGAAAATATTGGACCTGGCTGTGTCGTTCACATGGCTAAGGTCAATTCTAGGCTTAGCAGGCCACACGAGCATGTGGGCCCCACATGGGCCACATAATGGCCTTTGGGCCCAATTGTACTGTTTGATTGCTAAAGGTTGCGCGGGTCACACGAGATGACTATAGACCTACTGATGGGTCAGTAAGTGTACCTAGACATCGATTTGAGAAATGAGTGTTATGCCCCTAAAGGGTAAAATATCTAGAATACCCCTATATGATATGTGATTGATTAAGTATGCCATCTGATATTTATGTTTTGCATTCATGTGTGATATTATGTTGCACAAGGATGGGATCTTGTAATTGGAGGAAGTGATTGATCTATTAGGGTCACACGAGTCACACGAGACGACTATGGACCCACCGATGGCTTAAAGTCGCGTATATGATTGGCAGCCTTGCTGCGATATTGGTTAGTGTCGCAACTGGTGCTAACATTGGGAGTGTAGGGATGGATAGGTCGATTTATTCCCAGCAAGAGTGTAGGGTTGGACAGGAGATGGAGTGCAGGGTTAGTTGGGGTCATATGCATCATATATTCTGAATTCTGATACTGTGATGGGCTAAGGCCCAACCAAGTCTGTTACGAGCTAAGGCTCAATGGCCACCGTCGCTGTAATGGGCTTAGGCCTAGTGGTTGACGGTTCAATGCATCGAAGGACTTAGAGGGCCACATATGGACAGCTACATTTTTAGTACTTTATTTTATTTTGTTTACATTTTCATTATTTGGGTTTTTGATGTAATAAGGCCTTTCTTTGGTTTGCATTTTAATTTTGGGTTTTATTACACTTTGGTTGCTTAACTTCTAGTTTTAGGTCTCGGGTTTTAAAAAGAAAACGATGTTTTACAAGACAAATGCAAGTACACAAATATTTTCAAAGAAAAGCTTTTGCTGTAAATAAATGTTGAAAGTTTTAATAACGTATTAAAAGAAAAAAGTTTTCGTTAAGAACAAAGGTTTTTAATCAACCCTTAATATAAACAAAGAGGCTAAATTGAGTTTGTATTTTTGATGACATTCCATTTTAAAAGTGAATAACTCAACAAATGATACACGTTTTAAAAAGAGAAAACTCGTTTTGAAGTTACTATTTTATATCAATTTTACCAAAGGATTTTGAGATTTCCAACAACATCGAATTTTACAATTCACGCCTCAATGTGAAGCTGCTAGATTCGGCCATAATGTCTGGGGCAGTTTGAGGTGTTACATTTAGTGGTATCAAAGCTAGATTGCAAAAATCAACTGTGGAATGGGTTTTAACAGTTGTTTTCAAATGATTTGAAGAGTTTGAAGGATTTTATTATGTGGCACACTGAGTCTCCGGTGCTGAACTAGTAAGTTTTCTTGATACTGATATCTATTTTAAACCGTTAAACTATAGATAGGAAATACTGGGATTATCTGAGATGATAGACTATACTGAGATACTTTACTTAGAGTAAACTAAAAACCGTAGGAAACTAAGACTGTAGTGAGCCTATAATTGAGAAAACAAACTCTAAATTACTGCTTCTCGTAAAATATTTGCTTAATTACTGAAACAATAACTAATTTGCATAAAAATTTCTAATTCAGATAATACGCAAAGTGAAAATGATCACTAGAGGTACTCGTGGAAGGGGTACAAGACGCAGCAGCAAAGGCCGTGTAAGTGTTAGGGCTAGGTTTTCATCTTCGGGCTGCATGCCTAATGTTGAGGCTAAGGAGGCACCGGCTTCACCGGTAACTGAGACAGGGTCATACAATCGAGAAGCTGGGGACGACGCATTTTCCCAAGCAATGTTGAGGATTTTGGATAGGGTAGCTGGGCCCAACACTAGTGTTGAGGGTCGTGGGTCAATTTTAGAACGACTCCAGTTGAATAGAGCTGAGATCTTCAGGGGTATTGCTGGAGTATCCCCTAATGTGGCTAAATATTGGTTGGAGGCCACAGAGAGAATAATGGATGACCTAGATTGCACCCTCGAGTAAAAATTAAAAGTTACAGTGTCGTTGCTGCAAGAGGAAGCCTATCAGTGGTGGCTTACCATTAAAGAGGGCACTCAGCCGCCAAGGGGTGGTTAGCAGCTGCCACGAGGCCTTGGTCAAGCCAAGGGTGGAAACAGGTTCGGACGTTCTTTATCCATGAGGTACCTTTTACTACACTGATTGACATTGGGTACTCGACGTCGAGAGGACAGAGATGCCCCAGATGTGATTATTGGTACGTTCTTTATCCATAAGAAACCTTTTACTACACTGATTGACATTAGGTCTACACATTCATACATTGCATGCACTGTGATTGAGACTTTGGGTGACATGTTTGAAAGTACTGTAAGTGAGTTTAATGTGTTCAGTCCTTTAGGGCAGTATGTGAAAGTGAACAAGCTATTTAGGGATGTGGCTTTAGTGGTTCAAAGAGTTACCTTTGTAGTGAATTTGATGGAACTACCTTTTGGCGAATTCGATCTAATTTTGGGAATGGATTGGCTTGTGAAACACCGGGCAACTCTGGATTTTACTGCAAAACGCATGATACTTAGAACTACAGAGGATGAGAAGGTGGTGGTGATTGAGGAGCATCAAGATTATTTGTCGAATGTGATTTCCGCATTAAGGGTTAAGATGATAATTTCATGGGTAGCTAGGTCACATGCATAATACTGGGTGAATACCATGTGTACATGAGAGCTACATGTTTATAATAGCTAGGTTGCCTATATGTTATAGAGGGTACATCATGTAAACGCGAGAGCTATGTTATATGTAGCTAGGTCGCATGTGTAGTTTTGAGTGTTGGGCATCATGTGGACACAAGAGCTATGGGACTGAGTAGCTAGGTCACATGTGTGGCTCCGAGTGGTGGACACCATATAGACACGAGAGCTACGGGATTTAATGGGTAGGTCACATGGGTGATATTGAGGGTTCACCATGTGTACACGAGAGCCGGAATATGTGTTGGTAGAGCTATGTGCTGAAACCACCGAGTATCAGATGTTATTCCAAAGGGTTCAACAAGAAAGCTTACTAAAAGAGATTTGTGTGGCTATGTGGTGTATAAGTGCAAGTGTATTTATACGCCAGTGAAAATGTGGGCGAGTGTATATGTGTGCATGGGTGCATGAGAACTTAAAATTGTGTAAATGATGCACTTACACTATCCGCAACATTTTCTTTTGGTATTGTAATATATACTCTTTTGGGCTATGGCATGTATAGGGACTTAATGGTGTTGTAAGTGTCATGATAGTTTGGCTATACTGTGGCAATTTGTCTTTTGATAAGTCATTTTGTAATTAAGGCCATGTGATTTGGCCAATAATGATATTGGTTTATTTATAGATCCTTATGAGGTAATTCATGGAATGCTTGGTGTGTTTGTGTGTGGATAAGTTGAAATGGATGATTGATGGTTAAATGAGGTTATTTATATGCCTAAAAATGTGTATGGTATGTGGTTTTAAAATTGGTAAAGGTTGTATATGTTTTGGGGCAAAGGATGGCTTCAAACATAGCCTAACTTAGGGCCACACAACTAGGTACCACGACCACGTGTGTAGGGCATGTGAACGTTGCATGAAATTTTCAAAGAATAAGGACGTCACATGACCTGGTCACACGGGTGTGTCCCGTGACCGTGTGAGCAAAATTGCATGCTGACGTCATAAACATAATAGCCCAATTTTTCACATGGGGAGAGAGCACGGGCGTGTTGAGGTCGTGTGAAGGACATGGGCCAAGGACACGAGCATGTGCTCGACTTTGTGAAAACCCCTATAGCCTTGAAATGAAAAATAAGTTTCCAAAAATTCAACACCGGTAATGGACACGGGCGTGTGTGACCACACGGTCTGCCCACACTGGCGTGTGCCTTGTTTTTGACCTAAATTTCCAAAATTTTTCTCAGTTCTCATTTTGGTCCCAGACCAGTCCAAATCTATGTTTTGGGCCCGTAGGCCCACTTTAAGGACTGTATGATATATTATGAAAAAGTTTTAATTTGGAACAAAATTTTATGGCTCAACTTTGTATTTTTGGTTGTAATATTGTCCAGTAATGCCTCATACTCGATTTCAGCATCGAATTCGGGTAAGGGGTGTTACATTCAGTGGTATTGTAGTTATGGTTTAGTCAGTTCTCGAACTACCGTAGTGTTGTGTGAGTCTAGCTATACATGCCATAGATATATTATGATAGTGTGGTGACTCTTGACCTTTCTAAACTGTGTTTTGGTTTTTATATAATAATGGATCCCGAATGATCTGCAGCTAATGATGCTGCTAGTAACGCGCTGGCTCCCGCTCAAGGGGCTGCGCCTGTAGAAAGTAGACATGAGACTCTGAGTCAAGGAGATGAGGCTCGGGATGCCTTTCTCTAAATGATGAATGATTGGTATACTGATTTTGTTAGAGCAAATCCTAATGCTCAACCCCCTCCTCCCCCGCCTATATCACAACCGATCCTCGTAGCCCCACAGGAAATTGACTTGGTAAGGGTGACTAAACCTCCGGTGGATAAAATCCGTAAAAAAGGGGCCGAAGTGTTTAGAGCTAATATTAATAATGATCCAGAGAGGATAGAGCTTTAGCTCGAGAATTCCATACAGGTATTTGATGAATTATCATGCACACCTAAGGAGAGTTTAAAATCTATTGTATCTTTGTTGAAAGACTCAGCCTATCATTGGTGGAAAACATTGATATCCATGATCCCGTGGGAAAGAGTGACATGGGATTTCTTTATTGAAGAGTTTTGAAAGAAATATATAAGTTAGAGATTTATTGATAAAAAACGGAAGGAGTTCCTTGAACTAAAGCAAGGTAAAATGACGGTAGCTAAGTATGTGAGTTCGTTTGGCTCAACAAATATGCCCAAAGTGTGTTTCTATCGAGGCAATGATGTGTAGAAGATTTGAAGATGGACTTAATGAGGATATCAAGGTGTTGGTGGGAATTCTAGAATTAAAAGAATCATGGTGTTGGTTGATAGAGTATGTAAAGCAGAGGAGTTAAATAAAGAAAAGAGGAAAGCTGCTACTAAGGCTCGAGATGCCCGGAAGAGACCGATGAGTAAGTTCTTTCAACCTCAATCAAAGAGGTCTAAAGAAACAAATCCACAAATGACAGCTTCAGCTGGGTATTCACATCTAGATCGAGGTAAAACATATTCGGGTCCTAAACTCTAGGCTACTTCAATGGCCAGTGTGGGTAACGTGAGATCTGATAGACCTGAGTGTCGAAATTGTGGTAGACAACATATTACTGAGTGTTGGGGAACTAATCGGGCTTGTTTCAAGTGTGGTTCTCTAGACCATTTTGTTAGAGATTTCCCTGAGAAAATGGGAGACTAGAAATTTCAAAGTGCTAAACCGAGTAACACTACTAGTAAGGGTAGACCGCCAAGGAACGTCAGAGGTAGAGCCAGTAGTAAAAGCATAGTGGAAGATACAGCTGCTAGATCCGAGGTGAGACACTTGGTAGAGCTTATGCTATGCGAGTCGTGAGGAAGCATCATCTCCTTATGTGATACCGAAACATTCTCACTTTATGATACTGATGTTATTGCATTGATAGATCTAGGCTCCACTCATTCTTATATTTGCATGAAATTGGTGCATAGTAAGAAATTGCCTGTTGAGTTAACTAAATTCGTGATTAAAGTGTCAAACCCATTAGGCAAATTTGTGTTGGTAGATAAGGTTTGCAGGAATTGTCCTTTGATAATTCAAGGATACTGTTTTCCAGCTAATCTGATGTTATTGCCATTTGATGAGTTCGGTGTTATTTTGGGAATGGATTGGTTAACATTACATGATGTCAAGGTGAATTGTAGATGGAAAAATCTTGAGTTAAAATGTGAGAATGGTGAAATTTTTTGGGTTGAAATAGATGAGTTGAATAAGATGCCGGTAGTGATTTCTTGTATGACTGCTCAGAAATGTATGAGAAAGGGTGTGAAGCTTATCTAGCATATGTACTGAATACTAAGGTGTCAGGATTAAAGCTTGGATCTGTGCCAGTAGTTTATGAATTTCCAGATGTGTTTCCAGAGGAGTTACCTAGGTTTCCTACTGTTAGAGAGATTGAATTTGCCATTGACTTGTTACCCAGGACTACACCTATTTCCATTGCTCCATACATGATGGCTTTGACTAAATTGAGAGAGTTAAAGGCTCAGTTGCAAGAGTTAACAAACAAAGGATTTGTGAGACCAAGTTTTTCTCCATAGGGTGATCCTGTATTATTTGTACAGAAGAAAAACGGATTGATGAGGCTTCGTATCGACTATAGGGAACTCAATAAGGTGACTATCAAGAACAAGTATCCATTGTCGAGGATTGATGATTTGTTTGACCAATTAAAGGGAGCAACGGTATTCTCTAAGATTGATTTGAGAACGGTGCTGCAAATTCTGAGGAAAGAGAAGTTGTTTTCAAAGTTTAGCAAGAGTGAGTTTTGGCTCCATGAAGTTGGATTCTTTGGACATATAGTTTCGAGTGATAGTATTTGGGTTGACCCGAGCAAGATTTCGGCAATTGTTGATTGAAAGCCGCTAAAGAATGTGACGAAGGTTAGAAGCTTTTTGGGTCTAGCTGGATATTGTCAATGTTTTGTTGAGGGTTTTTCTATAATTGCTTCTTCTATGACTAAGCTACTTCAAAAGAATGTTAAATTTGAGTGGACTGAAAAATGTCAACAAAGTTTTGATCAGTTGAAAGTTAAGTTGACTGAGGCACTAGTGTTAGTGCAACCCGAGTTGGGGAAAGAGTTTGTGATCTATAGTGATGTGTCACTGAATGGCCTTGGATGAGTATTGATGCAAGAAGGCAAGGTGGTGGCTTAAGCTTCAAGGCAACTAAAACCACATGAGAAGAAATACCCGACACATGATTTAGAGTTGGCCGCTATTGTTTTTGCTTTGAAGATTTGGTGCCATTATTTGTATGGTGAGAAATGTCTAATTTTTACCGATCATAAAAGCTTGAAATACTCAATGAATCAAAAGGAGTTGAATTTGAGACAATGGATGTGGCTTGAGTTATAAAAGGATTACGAGCTAGTGATTGAGTATCATTCCGGGAAAGCAAATGTGGTTGCAGATACCTTGAGCAAAAAATCATTGTATGCTTTGTAGGCTTTGAACACGAGTTTGACATTATCTGATGATGGTTCCATACTAGCTAAGTTAAGGGCTAGACCACTGTTTTTCAACAGATTTGTGAAGCTCAAAAGAATGACAGTGAACTGCAAGCCAAGAGGATTCAGTGTGAAATAGGTGGTGACTCTGATTTTCGAGTAAGTCCAGATGATTGCCTAATTTTTTGTGATAGAATTTGAGTAACTAGAGATGATGAGTTGATTCGGAAAATTTTACATGAGGCGCACAGTGGGTGTTTATCAATGCATCCAGTAGTACTAAAATGTATAATGATTTGAAGAAACTGTATTGGTGGCCGTGTATGAAAAAAGACATTTTAGAGTTTGTAACGAAGTGTATAATTTGTCAGCAAGTGAAGGCTGAGCATTAGGTACCTTCGGGTTTACTTCAGCCCGTAATGGTCCCCGAGTGGAATGGGACAAAATTACGATGGACTTTATGACAACTTTACCTTTGATACCGAAAAAGAAAGATGTTGTGTGGGTCATTGTTGATAGATTGACGAAGTCGGCTCATTTTATATCGGTATGTGTTGATTATTCGCTTGATAAATTGGTTGAATTATATATTGCTGAAATTGTGAGATTACATGGAGTACTTATATCTATTATATCGTATAGAGATCTGAGGTTCACCTCGAGATTTTGGAAGAAGTTACAAGAGGGTTAGGTACAAAATTGAATTTTAGTATCGTATTTCACCCGCAGACTGATGGCCAATCTGAGACTGTAATACAAGTTCTTGAAGATATGCTTCGGTGTTGTGTTTTAGATTTCGATAGTAGTTGGGAAAATATCTACCTTTGGTAAAATTCTCCTACAATAATAGTTATCAGTCAAGTATACAAACGGCACTGTATAGGGCGTTGTATGGCCGAAAGTGCCGAACTCCATTATATTGGATTGAGTTGAGTGAGAAATAGATACATGGTGTTGATTTGGTTAGGGAGACTGAGGAAAAAGTGAAGATAATTCGAGATTGTTTGAAAGCTACTTCTGACCGGTAAAAGTCTTATGCTGATTTGAAAAGAATAGAGATTGAATTTCAGGTTGGTGATAAAGTATTTTTGAAGGTGTCACCGTGGAAGAAAATACTGAGACTTGGCTAGAAGGGCAAATTAAGTCCACGTTTTATTAGGTCCTATGAGATTATAGAAAGAATAGGGCCAGTGGCATATTAGATGACTTTACCGCCAGAATTAGAAAAGATACATAATGTGTTTCATGTGTCAATGTTAAGACAGTATCGTTTGGATCCCTCGCATGTGATTCCTCCTACAGAGATTGAGATTCAGCCGGACATGACATACGAAGAGGAGCCAATTAAGATTATGGCTCGAGAGGTTAAACAATTAAGAAACAAAAGTATAGCCTTGGTGAAAGTGTTGTGGAAAAGGTATGGTGTGGAAGAGGCTACGTAGGAACTGGAGGACGCTATGGGGAAATAGTACCCAAACCTATTTACCAGTAAGATTTTCGGGGACGAAAATCCCTAAAAAGGGAGAGTTGTAATAGCATGAATTAGGGACTAAATGGAATGGTGGTTTTGAAACCTTGAATTCGAAGTCTAAAATATTTTTCCAATTGAGTTTTGATGTTTATTGGGTGTTTGAATAATTATGTAACACCCCAAACCCGGCCTGGACGTTATGGCCAAATCTGGTGTGTCACATAGACCTACGACTAAGTATTGCTCGTTGTTCATGGTGACAAAATGATTTTGATAAAACAATCGCTTATAGAAAAAAAAAACCAGCTTATTAGCTTTTAAGTTATCCATTTATTACGTTGCAGCATTTTGAAACAAGTTTAAGTTTGATTAAAACCCGCGCGGCCTGTATTTAGCACTTTCAATAAAGTATAAATAAAACCAGTAATTAAAACCATAAAAAGGAAACAAATTTAAAGAGCGGCCTTATTACAACTAAAACCTAGAAATAGTAAAATAAGATACTTAAAATAAAATGAAAACCGAATTTGCAGATGCTGTGGCCACTCCGAATCTCTCACAGCTCCAAGCCCACTATGGTTGAGGGTTACCTGCAGAGATGAAATTAAGGAGTGAGTTTGGTAACTCAGTGTGTAACATAACCCAACCATAGCCCAAAACAGATCAAGCCTTAAAGTCAGATTTGTTTGGGCTTTGGCCCAGTACAGAAATCAGGAGATAGCCCATAGGCCTATAACAGATTGTAATATCCCGAATTAGGGCCTAATCAAAATAGTGGTTTCATGACCACAAATCTGAGGTAGAAATAATTATTTTATAATTATTTTGAGGTTTATGATATGATTGCATGATTGTGTGAAAATTTCATGAAGAAATTCTATACGTAAAGTGCTTAATTTAAAATTAGGGACTAAATCAAATAAGCTGCAAAACTTGCATTCTAGAAGTTTTTAGTATGAAATTGCTTTGAAATATTAATTAGGAGGTCTTAAATAGTAATTTGGCCAATTTTAAGTTCATGGACAAAATTTGGACATGGATGGAATTTTTGAAAGTTTAGTAAGGAGGGGCATTTTGGTCATTTGGATATTAACATGAAATAAAAAGGGAAAAATAACACAAAATTGATCATCATCTTCATTACCACAAAATTTCAAGGGTTATCCATAGCTAGGGTTTGTTTCAAGCTTCCAAGCTCCATAGTAAGTGATTCCAAGCCCCGTTTTTAATGATTTTTACGTTTTTGAGATCCTGGTAGCTCGGTATAGCTTATGATAGCAATATTTTGAGTTAGGGTTCATATTTGGAAAAATACCCACAGGTGAAATTTGTGTTTTTTGATGTTTTATGATAGAATATGAGGTTTTAAATTATGTTAGACAACTTGTGCTACTCAATTTTAAGTAAAAACGAACAAAACGGCTTAATCGGTAAAAGTACATATTGTTCATAAGTATGTGTTATAGTGGGAATTTGAGCTTGCTAATAGCAAATAAATGATCAGCATGTCCTAAAACATAAGAATTTGAAATAAAATTTAATTTTTGAGCATTGGGGCAAAAGTGTAAATATGCAAAAGTTTAGGGGCAAATTTGTAATTTTGACAAAGTTAGGGTCAAGGACCGTTTTGATGAATGTGAGTATTAAATAAGCTAAATGTGATATTTTAGATCAAGAGAAACAAGATTCAAGTCGTGATCGAGGGAAAAATAAAGTTTACGAGGAATAGGCCGATTGTTGATATTTGGGTATCGAGGTAAGTTCATGTGTAAATAATGTAACATAATTGCTATTTTAAGTGATTTAATGCTATTTATATGATATGATACTTGTTATTATGAATATTATGCTTTGTGAAATATTATGTATTGGTATGAAAAGTATGTGATTAAATTGATAAGTATGAGATGCAAGCAACGTATTGGTTCTGATATTCCGAGGAGAACGACTGGGAAATGTGTGATTGAGGAAAATCCCGTTTGAACCTTGGGAATAAATTAGGATACAAGTGACATGTCACTAGGATGGTTGGGCATTCGAACTCGTTGAGTTGAGTCCGAGTTCACTTATGGATGCGAATGTCTAAACTCGTTGAGTTGAGTCTGAGTTCGTGAGATGTAACTAGGCATCCGAGCTCGTTGAGTTGTGTCTGAGTTTACTTATGGATGCAAATGCCCGAGCTCATTGAGTTGAGTCCGAGTTCGCTTATGGGCGGGTTACATGGTCGCTTGATTACATATGTGGCACTTATGTGCAAATTATCCATGTATCCGAGTTATATTCTGATGTGTTCAACAGGTAAAATTTTAGCGAAATGGAAGAATACTTGAGATGCAAATGATACTTTGGTAAGTGTCGTGAAAGGCACACTTTGGACAGGTATGTACTTAACCCTCGGGTTGAAACTTGATACACGATGGCTAGAAATGTGGAATATGTCTTGGTGATAACATGCTATTGCTGTTTGGTATAATTGCTTTGTTATGTTACTCCTTATTTGCATATGGACTTCCTAAGCATTTATGCTTACTCCCTCTTTACCATTCATTGTAGTGTTGGACAAGCTGGCTCAGGAATCGGGATAGGTCGAAGGCTCGATCACACTATCCAAAGGACTTTTTGGTAAAATGGCTTGTATAACTTAAGTATGGCATGTATAGCAATGTTCTTATTTTGTGTAAATAATCTTATGATATGGTTGTGGTTTGGTTAAAAAAATGCTTGGTAATGATTAGTCATTAGAATGGCTAACCTAGATAATGTTGGATGCTATGTGAGACTAATATGTTCTGTAGTTCATGAAAATTCATGAAAAGATGAAATTTGCCATAAAATAGAACATTACAGTAACAATGACGTGAGTTTGAAAAATCACTAAAAATAGTAGAAACCGAATTAGGTGATGAATTAAAAAGCTTATTGTGTCTACTTTCATATGGAAGAAGCGAAACAGGTAAAGGAGTTATATGTGATGAGATATTTGGGTTTTAGTGAGATAGGGCTAGAGCAATTTTTGGATCCCCTGTTCCAACTTTGGGAATTCACTATAAATTGTACAAAAATAATTAGGAGGTATGCTTTATGTGTTAAAAATCATTATTGAGTCTAGTTTTAAGAGAAACAAACGGCATAGTCATATGAATTTTTTAGAGAGAGAAAAGTGGTTCGTAGTAAGCAGAGGTCAGTGCAGTCAAGTCCTGAAATAGGGGTAACTTTAACTAATAAACTGTACTAATTGGCCTGACCAAAAATTCTAGAAAAAAATTAGTATATATATATGAGTCTAGTTTCAGGAAAAATTTACAGATCTTGATTTCGAGTTTCATAACTTGAGATATGATTTTTTTGTAACCGTAACACAGGTAAACAGTATGCTGTGAATGTAGAATTAAATGTTTCAAAGTTCTTAAAATGGAAAATTATGTTCAGTAACACCTCAAGCTCGACTCCGGTGATGGTCTCGGGCGTGGGGGCGTTACATTTGGTGGTATCAGAGCAGGTTTAGTCGGTTCTCAGACTAACATGTTTTATGTACGGATTTTGCTATACATGCCATATGTGTATATTGTGATAGTGTGACGACTTCTGACCTTTTAAATGATTTTTTTTATATAGTAAATGGATCCTGATCCAACTGTGGCTGATGATGTAGAAAGTAATGCACCAGCTCCGGTCCGACTGAAAATCCACCTCCCATTATTTGTCAAGGAGGAGGAGAAAGGGGTCGAGAAGCCTTTCTCCAGATGATGAGTGCTTGGTATACTGAGTTCATTCGTACGAACCCGAATGTACAACCTCCCCCACCTCCCCCAATTCCTCAACCTGTACCCCCAATGCCTCAGGGTGTGGATATGATGAAATTCCAAAGAACTCCAGTTGATAAAATCCGTAAGCTAGGGGCTAAAGAATTCAGAGCTAATGTAGATGATGATGCCGAGAAAGCAGAGTTCTGGCTTGAGAATTCTATCCTAGTATTTGATGAACTGTCTTGTACACCTGAAGAATGCTTGAAATGTGCTATATCTTTGTTGAGGGGTTCAGCCTACAATTGGTGGAAGACATTGATTTCGGTGGTAACGAAAGAGAGAGTAACCTAGGAATTCTTTCAAGAAGAGTTTCGGAAGAAATACATCAATGAAAGATTTATTGACCAGAAACGTAAAGAGTTTCTTGAGCTAAAGCAAGGTAATATGACAGTCACTGAATATGAAAGAGAGTTCGTCAGATTGAGCAAGTATGCAAGAGAATATGTTCCTACAGAGGCCAAAATGTGTAGGCAATTTGAAGATGGGCTCAATGAAGACATTAAGGTATTTGTTGGGATTCTTGAATTAAAAGAAATGGTGGTACTTGTCGATCGAGCTTGCAAGGCTGAAGAACTACTTAAAAAGAAGAAAAAAGTATAATCTGAGACACGAAATTGGAAGAAAAGACCGATGGGCGGTGCACCCTCACAGCAACTCGGAAAACCAAGAAATATGAATCCTCATTCTCAAGTTTCAGCTGGACAGTCATATGGGAATTTTAAGAAGCAAATGTAGGTCCTAAGTCCCAGACTACTTCGACAGCCAGTGTAGGGAACTCGAGATTTGTTAAGCTTGAGTGCCAGCGGTGTGGCAGAAATCATTTTGGTCCGTGCAGAGCAAATGAATGTTTTCGATGTGGTTCTCCGGGTCATTTTATTAGAGACTGCCCAGAGAGGATTGAAAAAGAAAAATTTCAGAGTACAAAAGCAGGTGGTGCGGATTCGAGGGGAAGGTATCCAAGAAAAGCTGGGAGTGAAGCAAGCAGCAAGAATGTAGCCAGAGATGCAGCAGTTAGATCTGAAGGAAAGGCTCTGGCTAGAACTTATGCTATTAAAGCGCGTGAATATGCTTCCTCACCCGATGTGATCACCGGTATATTTTCTCTCTATAATGTTAATGTTACTGCTTTAATTGACCCCGGCTCTACTCATTCATATGTGTGCATGAAATTGGTGTCTAGCATGAATATACCTGTTGAGAACACAGAATTTATGATTAAAGTGTCAAACCCGTTAGGCTAATGTGTTATAATTGATAAAGTATGCAAGAAATGTCCTTTAATGATTCGGGGTTATTACTTTCTGGCCGACTTGATGTTGTTGCCGTTTGATGAATTTGATGTTATTTTGGGCATGGATTGGTTAACATTGCATGATGCTATAGTAAATTGTAAACAGAAAGTTATTGAATTAAAGTGTGAAAATGGCGAAACTCTGCGGGTTGAATCAGAAAAATCAGAGGCATTGTCTAGTGTGATTTCTTCAATGTCGGCTCAGAGATATTTGAGAAAGGGTTATGAAGCTTATTTATCATATGTGTTGAATACAAAAGAAATTGAAAAGAAAGTAAAATCAGTGCCGATTGTATGTGAATTCGCAGATGTATTTCCAGAAGAATTGTCGGGTTTGCCTCCAGTCAGGGAAGTAGAATTTGGTATAGAGTTGATGCCGGGAACAGCTCCGATTTTGATTGCTCCGTACAGAATGGCACCAGCGGAATTGAAAGAATTGAAGTCGCAGT
Source organism: Gossypium stocksii (assembly GCA_020496765.1). Taxonomy (NCBI): domain Eukaryota; kingdom Viridiplantae; phylum Streptophyta; class Magnoliopsida; order Malvales; family Malvaceae; genus Gossypium; species Gossypium stocksii. The sequence goes on from CM035631.1 coordinate 55,293,048, forward strand.
TACAAGAGTTAACCGATAAAGGCTTTGTGAGACCGAGTTTTTCGCCTTGGGGTGCTCCTGTATTGTTTGTAAAAAAGAAGGATGGTTCAATGAGACTATGTGTCGACGATCAGCAGCTGAACAAAGTGACAATCAAGAACAAGTATCCGTTGCCGAGAATTGATGATTTGTTTGATCAGCTGAAAGGAGCGACGTGGTTTTCAAAGATTGACTTGAGATCTAGGTACTACCACCTGCAGGTAAAAGAGTCAGATGTGCCTAAAACTGCTTTTAGAACAAGGTATGGTCATTATGAATTTTTAGTTATGCCATTTGGGTTGACAAATGCTCCTACTGTGTTTATGGATTTGATGAATCGCATATTTCGACCATACTTGGACAAGTTTGTTATGGTATTTATAGATCATATTTTAATCTATTCAAAAGATGAGACCGAGCACGCCGAGCATTTGAAAATAGTTTTGCAGACTTTAAGAGATAAGCAGTTATATGCCAAGTTTAGTAAAAGTGAATTTTGGCTTCGGGAAGTTGGATTTTTGGGTCATATTGTTTTAGATGATGGTATACGGGTTGATCCCAGTAAAATTTCAGCTATTGTTGATTGGAAACCACCGAAGAATGTAACCGAAGTTAGAAGTTTCTTGGGGTTAGTTGGATATTATCGACAGTTTGTAAATGGATTTTCTATAATTGCTACTCCTATGACTAGATTACTCCGCAAGGATGTTAAATTTGAGTGGACGAAAGAATGTCAACGAAGTTTCGAAGAATTGAAAAAGTTATTAATAGAGGCACCAGTGTTAGTGCAGCCCGAGTCAGGTAAAGAATTTGTGGTGTATAATGATACTTCTCGAAATGGTTTGGGATGTGTGCTTATGCAAGAAAGAAAGGTTGTGGCTTATGCTTCGAGACAGTTAAAACCTCACGAGAGGAATTATCCGACTCATGATTTGGTATTGGCTGCTATCGTGTTTGCTTTGAAGATTTGGCAACATTATCTGTGTAGAGAAAAGTGTCGAGTATATACTGACCACAAAAGTCTTAAATACTTGATGTCATAGAAAGACTTGAATTTGAGACAACGGAGATGGTTAGAATTGTTGAAAGATTACGAGCTTGTGATTGATTACCGTCCGGGAAAAGCGAATGTAGTTGCTGATGCTTTGAGCAGAAAGTTGTTGTTTGCTTTGAGAATTATGAACACTCAGTTGGAAATGTCAGATGATGGTTCAATTCTAGCCGAATTGAAAGCAAGACCGATATTTTTACAAGAGATTTGTGAAGTTCAGAAAAACGACAAAGAACTGCAAGCTAAAAGGAAGCAATGTGAGATTGATACAGGATCAGATTTCAGAATCGATTCTGATGGTTGCTTGATGTTTAAAAATTGGATTTGTGTACCGAAAAATGATGAGTTGATTCAAAAGATCTTGCATGATGCACATAATGGTTGTTTGTCGATTCACCCAGACAGTACAGAAATGTATAATGACTTGAAGAAAATGTATTGGTGGAATGGAATGAAAAGAGATATATCGGAGTTTGTATCGAAATGCCTAATTTGTCAACAAGTGAAAGCTGAACACCAAGTACCTTCGGGGCAGAAGAGGCTACATAGGAGCCTGAGGAAACTATGAGGAATCAATACCCATATCTGTTGATCGGTAAGATTTTCGAGGACGAAAATCCCTAAAGGGGGGAGAGTTGTAATATCCCGAATTAGGGCCTAATCAGAATAGTGGTTTCGTGACCAAAAATCTGAGGTAGAAATAATTATTTTATAATTATTTTGAGGTTTATGATATGATTGCATGATTGTGTGAAAATTTCGTGAAGAAATTCTATGCGTAAAGTGCTTAATTTAAAATTAGGGACTAAATCAAATAAGCTGCAAAACTTGCATTCTAGAAGTTTCTAGTATGAAATTGCTTTGAAATATTAATTAGGAGGTCTTAAATAGTAATTTTGCCAATTTTAAGTTCATGGACAAAATTTGGACATGGATGGAATTTTTGAAAGTTTAGTAAGGAGGGGCATTTTGGTCATTTGGATATTAACATGAAATAAAAAAGGAAAAATAACACAAAATTGATCATCTTCTTCATTACCACAAAATCTCAAGGGTTCTCCATAGCTAGGGTTTGTTTCAAGCTTCCAAGCTCCATAGTAAGTGATTCCAAGCCCCGTTTTTAATGATTTTTATGTTTTTGATCCCGGTAGCTCGGTATAGCTTATGATAGCAATATTTTGCGTTAGGGTTCATATTTGGAAAAATACCCACAGGTGAAATTTGTGTATTTTGATGTTTTATGATAGAATATGAGGTTTTAAATTATGTTAGACAACTTGTGCTACTCGATTTTAAGTAAAAACGAACAAAACGGCTTAATCGGTAAAAGTACATATTATTCATAAGTATGTGTTATAGTGGGAATTTGAGCTTGCTAATCGCAAATAAATGATCAGCATGTCCTAAAACATAAGAATTTGAAATAAAATTTAATTTCCGAGCCTTGGGGAAAAAGTGTAAATATGCAAAAGTTTAGGGGCAAATTTATAATTTTGACAAAGTTAGGGTCAAGGACCGTTTTGATGAATGTGAGTATTGAATAAGCTAAATGTGATATTTTAGATCAAGAGAAATGAGATTCAAGTTGTGATCGAGGGAAAAACAAAGTTTACGAGGAATAGGCCGATCGTTGATATTTTGGTATCGAGGTAAGTTCATGTGTAAATAATGTAACATAATTGCTATTTTAAGTGATTTAATGCTATTTATATGATATGATACTTGTTATTATGAATATTATGCTTTGTGAAATATTATGTATTGGTATGAAAAGTATGTGATTAAATTGATAAGTATAAGATGCAAGTAACGTATTGGTTCCGATATTCCGAGGAGAACGACTGGGAAATGTGTGATTGAGGAAAATCCCGTTTGAACCTTGGGAATAAATTAGGATACAACTGACACGTCACTAGGATGGTTGGGCATCCGAACTCGTTGAGTTGAGTCCGAGTTCACTTATGGATGCGAATGTCCGAACTCGTTGAGTTGAGTCCGAGTTCGTGAGATGTAACTAGGCATCCGAGCTCGTTTAGTTGAGTCCGAGTTCACTTATGGATGCAAACGCCCGAGCTCATTGAGTTGAGTCCGAGTTCACTTATGGGCGGGTTACATGGTCACTTGATTACATATGTGGCACTTATGTGCAAATTACCCATGTATCCAGGTTATATTCCGATGTGTTCAACAGGTAAAATTTTAGCGAAATGGAGGAATGCTTGAGATGCAAATGATACTTTGGTAAGTGTCGTGAAAGGCATACTTTGGACAGGTATGTACTTAACCCTCGGGTTGAAACTTGATACACGATGGCTAGAAATGTGGAATATGTCTTGGTGATAACATGCTATTGCTGTTTGGTATAATTGCTTTGTTATGTTACTTCTTATTTGCATATGGACTTCCTAAGCATTTATGCTTACTCCCTCTTTTCCATTCATTGTAGTGTTGGACAAGCCGGCTCAGGAATCGGGATAGGTCGAAGGCTCGATCACACTATCCAAAGGACTTTTTGGTAAAATGGCTTGTATAACTTAAGTATGGCATGTATAGCAATGTTCTTATTTTGTGTAAATAATCTTATGATATGGTTGTGGTTTGGTTAAGAAAATGCTTGCTAATGATTAGTCATTGGAATGGCTAGCCTAGATAATGTTGGATGCTATGTAAGACTAATATATTCTGTAGTTCATGAAAATTCATGAAAAGATGAAATTTGCCGTAAAACAGAACATTACAGTAACAATGACGTGAGTTTGAAAAATCACTAAAAATAGTAGAAACCGAATTAGGTGATGAATTAAATATGTAATTAAATTTATTGTGTCTACTTTCATATGGAAGAAGCAAAACAGGTAAAGGACTTATATGTGATGACATATTTGGGTTTTAGTGAGATAGGGCCAGAGTGATTTCTAGATCCCCTGTTCCAACTTTGGGAATTCACCATAAATTGTACAAAAATAATTAGGAGGTATGCTTTATGTGTTAAAAATCCTTTTTGAGTCTAGTTTTAATAGAAACAAACAGCATAGTCATATGAATTTTTTAGAGAGAGAAAAGTGGTTCGAAGTAAGCAGAGGTCAGTGCAGTCGAGTCCTGAAACAGGGGTAATTTAACTAATAAACTGTACTAATTGGCCTAACCAAAAATTCTAGAAAAAAATTAGTATATATATATATGAGTCTAGTTTCAGGAAAAAATTACGGATCTTGATTTTGAGTTTCGTAACTTGAGATATGATTTTTTTGTAACCATAACACAAGTAAACAGTATGCTGTGAATGTAGAATTAAATGTTTCAAAGTTCTTAAAATGGAAAATTATGTTCAGTAACACCTCAAGCTCGACTCCGGCGATGGTCTCGGGTGTGGGGGCGTTACACAGATACAGAACAGATATATAATATGCAAGCAAAAGCCTAACCCAGATCTGTCCATAACACCTCCGTACCAGCCTTACACCATGTGGGGAGACTACTCGACCCACCCATCCGCTACACAACACAGAAATTTGCAGCGAGGCTGCCAGATATTGTGACATAGTCACCAGATATAGATATTGTGGCGAAGCCACCAGAAACAGATATATGTAGCGAGGCCACCAGATTGCAGCAAGGTTGCCAGAACGCTTCCTCCATCAATATAACCCATATCCCGTGCAACAGGTATACATGTTATGACATATAACACACAGCATCTCATGCATCAGATATACATATTATGGGATATAACATACAGAAACAGAATATCATGCATTTCATACAGAATTAGCCCTAGGGGTATAATGGTAATTTTCCATTTAAGGGTATTTTAGTTTCTTTTACAATTTCAGGAATTTTATGCATGTCCAAGTAATTATTAGCCCATTTGTGCCTACAGAAGTCCTTTTAACCTTAGTTTCCAGTTTCACCCTTTTTAGCCCAAACCCCTAATGGACCTTACTAAGTCCACTAACGTCTTAAGCTCGTTAAATCTAATTTTATTCTCAAATTACCAATTTTTAACCGTATTATTATTTACACGCCGCCAGAATGCCTTTAACGGTAATTTTACTGATTTGGGCTTGAAAGCCCATTGGGCCCACCTTTGGCCCATCAAAGCCCAACTTACCCAAAATGCTCGAAATTGCACCTTCTGCAATTCTGTCACCGACGAATCCAAGTTTACCATAACAGAGTAAACGATTACTCACAGATCCTCACAAGACCGACCTTTCGATCACTTTTGGTCAGTTTTCGGTCACTTTTCGGTCTTTACAGTCTTTGCCGTTCTAGTCTATAGTGGAAATACGATACACACCTATCAACTATCGAAGTGACTATGAGATCCACATACGAAAGCCTACAGTTGATCACTAAAGTATTAGTCTAAAAATCGACAACACATAAAGCCTTTACCTACTTACCACAATCGGCCAACATGGCCTAAGTCCCTAGAAATCTTACCTTTCTGCCGAAAGTGAACTAGATCTAGACGTCCAACTGCGTTAGTCCTCCAAGCCCCCTTGCTACACGTCCCTTGTCCACACTAATGAAAACAAGACAAAAAGAAAAGGCCACAAGACCCTTAATCCCAAAACGTTGGCCTCCCCCAAAGGGTTTCGGCTAATACTTTAAACACATGAAACTAACAAAAATTGCCTGAGTACTTACCAATGTGCTAATCGGTTCAAGAAGTGTCTTTAAGTGCCCTCTTAATCCCGATCTAAGTAAAAGAAAGAAAAGAATATGAGGCTAGGAAGAATTCAGCCAAGTGCAAAGAGAGTTCCAGTCAACCAGAGTAATCGGTTTCAATGGCTTTTAGTCTCAAGAGAAGTCGGCAATGGAAGCAAGATGGAAAAGAAGAGATAGGTTGACAAGATGAGATGGATTCGGCTAGAAAGAGGAATGGTGGTATGGAATCGATTTATGGTCTGAGTGTAACACCCTAGGCCCCTGTCCGTCGCCGGATTAGGGTTTAAGGTATTACAAAATCAAAATACAAACTACCGAGGTTCATAGTTACAAGCTAGACGTGAATTCATTGAGTTCTACAAGCATCTTAGCAAAATTATACCTTGAGGCTACTAATAATTGGGCTAAACCGAACATTCAATGACCGACCATCATGTTAGAAAATTCATCGCATATTGGTTGATAACTGAACAACATGCCACAACATTAAACCATACGAGTATCATTCACATAAATATTCAACTCGAAGACTAAGCAAGCCATTTTCACATGGCTAGAATAATTACAATTCAAAATGAAGTTTGGTTTAATCGAAGGAAAATAGCCTATACATGCCATTGACCCAAAATAACCATCAAATGTACCAAAATAACAGCGATAGTGTAGGTGATTTAGGCTTCAATCCCCGAGTCCGTAGCTTCCAAAAAGAGATCTATAAAACAGAGGAAACAAGGGAAACGGAGTAAGCATTACAATGCTTAGTAAGTTTTAAGCAATGACATCAAATAAATCATCAAATTAAAGCATAGTTGTTCGTATTTTTGTTTCCCTCTTCTCTTGGGTAAGTCACCCTTTTTCCACACATATACATTCACGTCATATACGAAAGTGGATAGCTTTCACTCATAGTAAGTTCACGTAAACATATACATGTCACAAAAATTCACATAACATTTCACATAGGCCAATTGTACTTTGATCATATTAATAATCTCATTTCATGAACACATAAGAAATCACATAATGACCTTAGTATTCGGTCCAAAATCCAGCTTGCATATAAGCCAAGGGTACATACCTGTATAACTTAACACTTTCAGCGCAATTCATTAGCGACCGTTACCTTGAAGACCATTAGTCTTAGGCTTTACTCTCATCATCATCGAGATCTTTAGCTCGGGTAAACTCTATACATGGCCATCGGGTCTCTACCCCGGATATAATCTCCGCATATAGCCTTCGGGTCTTAACCCGGACATCATCTCTGCATATAGCCTTCGAGTCTTAACCCGGACATCATCTCCACATATAGTCAGCGGGACTTAATCCCGGATTCACATCACATATTCTCATACACATATATATATTCGCATGTTGCCAAGTTTCACATAGCAAGATTGCACTTGTTATTCAATCAATTCATTTGCATACAAACATATAACATGCTTCTCGACTTTATATCATAAATATATATATATAATTCAAATCTTATACATGTATACTCTTCTTTTCTAGACTTTCGGCCCAATGATCAAGCATACATAAGCAATGCATTTCAAATCTCAATTTCGGTCCTTTTCTCTATGAGCCATTCGGCCATATAACAAACAAGAAATAGGCTTCTTTCTCAATGGAACATCGTTCAAATATCAGCATGTATATCATGGCATTTTAACTTAAATACCAAATTCGATTACTCAAAACTTACCTTGAACTTTCACGAGAAATTTCGAGTTGGCTATTCGACCACTTTAGCCTTCCCTTTATCCGAACTCGTCCCTCTATGCTCTTGAGCTAAATAAAACATTTAATTCTATTAATCCTTATTCAAGCACCTTAAAGAATCATTTTCACTCATAGAAAATTCATACATACATATTCTTCTCATTGCAACCACTCATGCACATAGGAGCATTTCACATACATATCATAAATCACAGCAAGCTGATTTTCTGAGCAGCATTCAATAATTTACTCATAACTGGAGCTACGAAACTCCAAATGAGGTGCCGTTAATTTTGTATGAAAATAGACTCATTTATCTTCCATCCATAAAAATTTTCATAATTTTTGGTTTGACCAATCAATACCAGAATTTTCTCAAAGTTTCCCTATTTCACTGTTTGAGTAAACTGACCACTCTATACTACGAACCGAATTTCTCCTTGTACAGAATTCCAAATATGGCCTCACCTATTCCATTCGAAACTAGACTCATTAAGGAGTCTAAGCATATAAATTTTGTCTCATAACAATTTTTATACAATTTATAGTGATTTTCCAAAAACAGGGCAGGGGACTTCGAAGTCAATCTGACACTGTCTCACTCTACTCTAAAAATCTATTTATCAGAAATTCCTTTTCTTGCAAAGTTTCTTTTATAAGAAACTAGACTCATTAAGCTTCAATTACACAATTTATTCAGCCTCTAATTCAACTCGTACAATTTATGGTGATTTTTCCAAAACACGTTACTGCTACTGTACTAAGCAATTTCTTATACAAAACCCACTCTTTAATGTTCTTAAGCACATACTTAAAACATAGCACTTCCTAAGGCACCACTAAGGGTAATCATTGACCTTAACACATATATATATATACAATTCATGTTCCTTCCATCCATAATCAGATTTCTCCATATAGCACAAACTAAACCAATTACCAATTTGACACCCAAAACATCCAAAAGCAACATCAAAGGCTCATTCGGCCATTGCACATGCATACATTATAGCAATTGAAACATCAAAACAAGATTAAGAGTAAAACAACTCAATCATTCAAAGAACCAAAGGTCCTTTAGGCAATTATCCTCACCAAAGTCCCAATCTTACTATTTTGTGCTTACAAATCCAATTCTTATGAATTTTTGACATCATGGAGTCTATTAACAAGCTTTAGTAAGTTCATAATTGCAAAACAAGACTCCCTAACAAATTTTGACAAGGCCGAATGCCTTCATCCTATAAGGCTCAAGAAATTTTCACATTAACAAAGAAGAGGACCCTTAAACAAGTTCAAACAACACCCACCTTCCATTATTTAACACAAGCATTAAGGAAAACATAATTTACCCTACACTTGGTCATGGCCGAATGTTCCATCTAGATTATCACACAAAAGTTTCATGTTTTCAAGCTCAAATCTCTTAACAAGACCTTCAAAACATCACCAAAGAGAGCATGCATCCATGGCCAAATGCTTATAGCACTTAGGGCTCAAGAAATTCAAACATGTACAAGAAAAGAGCTTCAAAACCAACTAGATTTCATGAAGTGCAAAGAAAATCATCTAGAAATTGTACCTTAATCAAGATTTCTCCCAACCAAATTGCTTGAACCCTATTTCTCTTCTCCCTTAGTCACATACGGCAATGAAGGAAAAAGATGAACAAAAAATGTTGTTTTTACCCTCTTTTTCTTATTTTATTAACTATATTATTTCTATTTTATGACAACTTATTTTATTTAATAAAAACAAATTTATTTTCATTATTGTTGTTATTAATTAGCCATAAAACAAAACACAAAATGACAAACTAAGTCATCATTACCATCCACTATCACAAAAGTGGGTAATTTGACATGCAAGTCCCTTATTTTGCATGCATGCATTTATTAGTCATCACACATCTAGCTAGTCTACTTTCAAAGTTCACAACTAAGCCCTTTTAAGTGAAATTCAAATTTATAACTCTAAACTGACACACCAAACATGTCACACATGAATTAACACATATTATAGGCATCTAAATGAACATTAAATCTATTTTATGCCTCGGTTTTGTGGTCCCAAAACCACATCCCGACTAGGGTCGTTTTTAAGGCTGTCACACTGAGAGGAGAAGAAAAGAGGTATGAGTAAGAGAAAGGGAAAAGAATGAAATTCTTGGTCAAATGAGAATTTGACAATGGGAATGTAGTAGGGTTCGGCTACTAGGTTGAAAGAAAATGATAGAGTGGCAAAAATGAACCTAATATGCTATGCCAAACGAGCAAAAGAAAAGAGTTTTACTAACCTAAGAAAATTGGCACAAGAACACAAGAAGAACTTAAGGAGAAATCGGCACAACTAGCACCTAATTGCTGAAAATGCACCACCAAGAGTCCTCTTGGCCGGCCACATTCTTTCAAATTCAAAAACACCTAAAATCACTCCCCAACAAGCTCCCCTTATTGCTCCACAAAACCCTCTCTTGACCGATTCAAACACTTTTCAATAGAGTTCTATTCTGCTTTAAATTCTTACCTGTCCAAGCACAAAAAATTAAACGCCACCCCTTGCATCATCTGGGACTTGAACCTTGGCCTTCCTCCAAGCTCCACACACCATATTTTTAGGCGCCTAGTGGCGTCCCTACTGCCACTCCACCACTGTTCCTTTTGTGCCACATTCCACGCACAATTCCTTAAGACACCTCCTACCCACGGCCCCCTATCTCCTAGATCTAAAATCCAAAATTTACCCAATCCGTCAGGTTTCAACCTAAGCCTGGACCTTCTAGAGGCCCACTAATCTACTAGAATATTATCCATACAGTTAAAACACAGGATTTTAAGACTTAACCAATAATCACAGAAATCCCAAAAATCAAGGCGTTACAAATTATGTGAAATTTTGGTGTATGAATTTTATTATTTGCATGTCCAATTTGATAGGTTGGACTAAATTGCAATAGGTGAAAAATATGGGTTTTAATCCATAAAGGTACTTGATTGAATTGAGATTTTAAATTAGAGGTCATTATATGGTAATTAAACCATTTTAACCTTTTTTGGACAAAAATGCCAAAGGAATGGTGGAATACTAAAAGTTTTTAATGAAGGGCATTTTGGTCATTAGTTAATAAAAGAAATAAAAAGGGAAAAATAAACCAAAAATTGGTCCATCTTTCTTCCTCCCTTGGCTGAACCTACCAAAAAGCCATAGCTAGGGTTTCTTTCATCTTTCAAGCTTGATTGTAAGTATCTCCTGGCCCCGTTTTTAATGTTCTTCGTATTTTTAAAATCCTCGTAACTTGCTCTAGCTATTTCTTCCACTATTTCAAGTTAGGGTTGATGTTTAAAATTTTACCCATGAATAACATGCATGCATTTGATATCTAGTGATAGAATATGAAAGTTTAAAGTGTGATGAACAACTTCTACTAGGTGATTTTTGGTGAAAATTATAAAGAGGACCAAATTGTAAAAGGTGAAATACTATGTGCATAAATTGTGAAATGATGGAAATTGGGGGCTGTTATAAGAGGAAAAGTGGTTTGGCTAGGCTTGAAATGCATGAAAATTGAATGAGAATCATAAACCAAGCCTAGGGACTAAAGTGTAAAATTGAGAAAGTTAGGGGTCAAATTGCAAAATTTGCTATAGGAAGATTTTGGGTTGTTTCAAATAATGTGATTATTAAATGAGCTAAATGTGTCGTTATAGATCGAGAACATCAAAGAATCAACCTTGACCGAGGCAAGGGCAAGGTTTCAGACTAAATTGCAAATTATCGCTTTTTGTTATCAAGGTAAGTTTATATGTAAGTAATACATCGATTTTAATCCCATAACTATAATTTAATGTATGTTATGGATAATGTCGAATAACTTCTATGATTTGGTGAATTATGGAAATTCGGTGTTCCCAATTGAATCTTCAGAAAAACGAAAGCTACGGATAATATGTAGCTAGGTCACATGTGTGTTTCCGAGGGTAGGACACCATGTGTACAAGAGAGCTATGAGATACTATGTGGTAGCTAGGCCACATGTGTTATACAGTGTGTATATCATGTGTACAAGAGAGCTACGAGATGATAATTTCATGAGTAGCTAGGTCACATGCGTAATACTGGGTGTATGCCATGTGTACAAGAGAGCTACGGGTTTAAAATAGCTAGGTTGCATGTATGTTATCGAGGGTACATCATGTAGACACGAGAGCTATGTTCTATGTAGCTAGGTCTCATGTGTGGTTCCGAGTGTTGGACATCCTATAGACATGAGAGCTACGAGACTCAGTAGCTAAGTCGCATGTGTGGCTTCGAGTGGTGGACACCATGTAGACACGAGAGCTACGGGATTTAATGGATAAGTCACATGGGTGATATTGAGGGTTCATCATGTGTACATGAGAGCCGGATTATGTGTTGGTAGAGCTATGTGCTGAAACTACCGAGTATCAGATGTTATTCTGAAGGGTTCAACAGGAAAGCTTACTAAAAGAGATTTGTGTGGCTATATGGTGCGTAAGTGCAGGTGTATTTATGAGCCAGTGAAAATGTGGGCGAGTGTATATGTGTGCATGGGTGCATGTGAACTTAGAATTATGTAAATGATGTGTTTGGTATGTATATGATATTGGTAAGGTTATGTGGTAAGTTGATATGTGATGATATAATTTTTGATTATGATGTTAATTATTTTCATATAGACTTGCTAAGCTTCTTAAAGCTTACTCCTTTCTCTTTTTTTCCTTGTTCTATAGATTAGTCAAGCCAGCTCGGAGATCGGGAAGCATTGGAGGATTACCCACACTATCCACAACATTTGCTTTTGGTATTGTAATATATACTCTTTTGGGCTATGGCATGTATAGGGACTTAATGGTGTTGTAAGTGTCATGATGGTTTGGCTATATTGTGGCAATTTGTCTTTTGATAAGTCATTGTGTAATTGGTTTATTTATAGATCCTTATGAGGTAATTCATGGAATGCTTGGTGTGTTTATGTGTGGATAAGTTGAAATGGATGATTGATGGTTAAACGAGGTTATTTAGATTCTAAAAATGTGTATGGTATGTGGTTTTAAAATTGGTAAAGGTTGTATATGTTTTGGGGCAAGGGATGGCTTAGAACATAGCCTAACTTAGGGCCACACGGCTGGCCACCATAGCCATGTGTGTAGGGCGTGTGAACTTTGCATGAAATTTTTGGAGAATAAGGACGTCACATGGCCTGGTCACAAGGGTTGTCCTATGGCTATGTGACCAAAATTGAATGCTGACGTCATAAACAAAATACCTCATTTTTTCACATGGGAGAGAGCACACACATGTTGAGGCCGTGTGAAGGACACAGGCGTGCCCTCGACCGTGTGAAAACCCTTATAGGCTCGAAATGAAAAATAATTTTCCAAAAATTTAACACAGGTAGGGGACACAGGCATGTGTGGCCACACGGTCTGCCCACACGGTTAGCTTTGCCATGTGAGTTAGAAAGAATCCATGATGTGTTTCATATGTCTATGTTGCACCGATACCAATCAGACCCTTCACTTGTGATTTCACCAACAGAGGTTGAGATTCGACTAGTTATGACTTATGGTGAATGTAAGAGTATGCCCAAAGATCAATCACTAGATGGTTGTAATAACATACTTGATTTACCATGTTTATTAATATAAGGCGTTGCCATTATTATTTCAGTTTCTTTTCTGTGTGTATAAATAAACTATTTTATAATAATGTCCTGAGAATAATATGATTATTCTTAAAAGGTCATTAGTCAAGTATTATTGTTGACTAGGACAACAATAATGCATTAAGACTAACATGTAGTTGATTAATGATCATTGATATGGAGTGTCAGAATCAATGCATGAATATGTTATGGAACAAGGGTTGTTCTGATATGAGACCTCAAGGATTAAAATCCTGAAAACATGATTCTGTTGATAAAAGTTATCAAATCGTGAGGTTTCATTTCACTGAGGTATGCGGTTCGTACTGCGCCCGACTCTTACCTCCCTCCGACCGCCTCAGATCCCCATCATCTTTCAGTATGTTTTGTAATAAATAAAACTTGATGGGCCATAATAAGTTTGAAAGGATATTTTATCATTCACTTAGCAAAACATTGAATGATGTATGCTATTTTTGAAATGCACGGTGTTTGAAATGCATAGTTATAGCCCGATGACCCATTTGATAAAAGGTTGTAATTTTATAAATACAGCCTGCGTGTCATGCCTTACTACTATTCTCTTGTATTTCTCTTCTCATCTTACTCCCTCATATGTAAAATGAGTTTCTAAATATTATAATGTGCAAAAGTTGCTGTGGACTAGATGAGAAGGAAGATGGGCCAACTAATGCAGACCGACAGCTTGTGAAACAGCTTACACCTTTAGGTTTCCTTTTGGTTCACCGATTGGCTTGGGTTGAACCACCATAGTTCATGGGCTATAACTATTGCATTTATTTATTGCCTTATCTATTTATGTATGAGATGCTATGGATGTCAGCATGCAAATTTGGTAATAATAAACCCCATTAATTGATGAGATCAATTAAAAGATTAAATGGACTGAAGTAGACCATAATTGGTGAGATGCAACACTCTAATAAAATCCCTCTATTAAAATATTAAGTCAACATGGCCTTCCAATTTATGTCCTCATTAAGGCCTCGATCAATACTATGTAGGTTCTACCAAAGTGAAGTACTAGTATTTATCTTGGTTAAACACAAAGAATAAACAAGTGATATTTGCTGGATAAAAATTGGTTAATGACTTAACTAGGTTACTCTAATAGGATTAGAAACCTAGAGGCAAGTAATTTGGATAAATCATTAGAACAAAAGTTGTTCACCAAATTGTAGGAGTTACATATGATGTAATTAGCAAGTGTTGCTTACCTAAATAACCATAATCTTGAGAGTAAAGCCAAAGCTGACTTAAGAAGAGGTGAAATATGGATCCTTAACCTACTAGAAATACTTTTGAGAAAGTCTTTCCGAAATTAATATATGAGGGTTATTAATTTTGAAATAAAATAGTGGGAACATCATTTAATAAAGTCCTTTTAATGATTGTTATAAACTTGGTAAATTTATTCACATGCATATTTTATTGTGGTAGATATATTATGGCTGCAAACACTAACGCACTCTCATTGCGATCTGTCCTTGAGAAGGACAAATTGAATGGTTTGAACTTTCTTGACTGGTTTCGTAACTTAAGGATTGACCTCAAACAAGAACGGAAATTATATGCCATTGAAAAACCACTTCCTAATGAACCACCCGCTTATGCCTTTAGGGCTGATAGAGATGCTTACAAGAAGCATCTTCATGACATGGTAGACGTTGGATGTCTTATGCTTGCCACTATGAATCCTGAGCTTCAGAAGCAACATGAGGACATGGTTGCTTATGATATGATCGAGCACCTAAAAGAACTTTATTAGGGGTAAGCACGGCAAGAGAGGTTCGATATCTCTAAGGCCCTATTCCAATGTAAGCTGGCTGAAGGAAGCCCAGTAGGGCCTCATGTCCTTAAGATGATTGGTTATATTGAAAGCCTATCTAAGCTTGGGTTTCCATTAAGCCAAGAGTTGGCCACTAATGTTGTTCTGCAATCGTTGCCAGATAGTTACGGCCAGTTTGTCCTCAATTTTAATATGAATGAAATTGACAAGACTCTGCCACAGTTGCTCAGTATGTTACGAACTACTGAAGGCAACATGAAAAAGGTTGGACCCAAACCTATACTGATGGTCCGTAACAACAAGGGCAAAGGAAAGGCCAAAGTTTAGACAATGCCCAAGGGCAAAGGTAAGCCTAAGCCTGGAAATGGAAAGGCTGCACTAAAACCTAAAGGTGGGGTGTCTAAGGAAGGAAACTACTTTCATTGTGGTGTGACTGGACATTGGAAGCGAAATTGCCCTATCTATCTTGAGGAAGTTAAGAAGGCCAAAACAAGCGAAATGTTTGCTTCAGATATTTATGTTATTGATATTAATTTATCAACTACTACTTCTTGGGTATTAGATACTAGTTGTGGTTCTCATATTTGTACTTTTGTATAGGGATTACAAAGGAGTAGGACTTTGGCTAGAGGAGATGTGGACCTGCAAGTTGAAAATAGAGTAAGAGTTGCTGCGTTAGCTGTGGGAACATATAATTTATCTTTGCCTAGTGGACTTGATTTATGTTTAAAGGATTGTTATTTTGTGCCCAGTTTAACTAAAAACATTATTTCAATTTCTTTTTTAGACAAAATTGGTTTTGAGATAATTATTAAGAATAATTGTTGTTCGTTTGATCTCAATAATGTTTTTTACGATTCAGCGCAATTGATTAATGGCCTTTATATTTTAGATCAAATAAATCCCATTTACAACATAAATACTAAAAGATCTAAAATAAATTACTCAAATCAAACTTATCTTTGGCATTATTGTTTGGGCCACATAAGTGAGAAACGGATATCCAAACTCCATAAAGATGGTTTCTTGGATTCATTTGTTTTTGAACAATTTGAAGAATGTGAATCTTGCTTACTAGGAAAAATGACTAAATCTCCTTTTACTGGCAAAAGTGGATGAGCTAGTGATTTATTGGGCTTAATACATTCTGATGTATGTGGACCAATAAATACACAGGCTAGAGGTGGATTTCACTACTTTATTACTTTCACTGATGATTTCAGTAGATATGGGTATGTTTATCTCATGCGCGATAAGTTTGAGGCCCTTGAAAAGTTCAAGGAATTCAAAAATGAAGTACAAAATCAACTAGGTAAAACTATCAAGACACTTCGATCTGATCGAGGTGGAGAGTATTTGAGCCTAGAGTTTGATGATCTTTTGAAGGAATGTGGGATTGTCTCACAACTTACTCCTCTTGGTACTCCTCAATGGAATGGAGTTTCTGAGAGAAGAAATCGAACTCTGTTAGACATGGTTCGATCCATGATGAGTCATGCTGATCTACTGACTTCCTTTTGGGGACATGCACTTGAAACAGCTGCTTTCACACTAAATCGTGTTCCATCTAAATAGGTTCAAAAGACGCCATATGAGATGTGGACTGGAAAACGCCCTAGTATGTCTTTTATGAAATTTTGGGGTTGCGAAGCTTATGTTAAACGCCAGACATCTGCTAAGCTTGAACCCAAATTTGAAAGGTGTATTTTTGTGAGGTATCCAAAAGAAACCAAAGGATATTATTTCTTTAATCCCACTGAGAACAAAATGTTTGTTACTCGGACTAGTGTCTTCCTAGAGAGAGAATTTGTTTCTATAAAAGGAAGTAGGAGAAAGATTAAACTTGAAGAAATACGAGAATCACAAGATACCACTAAACCAGAGATAGAACAACAACAAATTCCACAAGAAATTAAGGAACAAGTAACTGCTGTAGAAACACACCACGAAGATCTTTAAAAGAATGCCATGCACCTGAGAGATATGGATTTCTCATTATAACGCATGGTGACATTCTTCTTATATATCAAGATGAGCCTAGGACTTATCAAGAAGCGGTGATGAGCCCAGACTCTGAGAAATGGCTCGAGGCCATGAGATCTAATATGGATTCCATGTATGAAAACCAAGTATGTACTTTGGTTGACCCACCCGAATGGGTTAAACCTATAGGGTGCAAGTGGGTTTTCAAAAAGAAAACTGACTTAGATGGTAATGTACAAACATACAAGGGGCGATTAGTCGCTAAAGGTTTTCGCCAAATTCATGGTGTTGACTATGATGAAACCTTTTTTCCTGTAGCTATGTTTAAATCCATCAGGATCTTGCTCGTCATAGCTTCATTTCATGATTATGAAATCTGGTAGATGGACATCAAAATAGCTTTCCTTAACGGGAAACTTGAAAAGGATGTGTACATGACACAACCTGAAGGTTTTGTCAATCCAAAGGATACTAGTAAGGTATGTAAGTTACAAAGATCCATTTATGGATTAAAGCAAGCTTCTCGAAGTTGGAATCTTCGTTTTAACGATGAAATCAAAGAGTTTGGTTTTATCAAAAATGATGATGAGCCATGTGTTTACAAGAAAGTTAGTGGGAGCACTATCACATTCTTGGTACTGTATGTGGATGACATACTTATCATGGGGAATGACATACCTACCTTGCAGTCTACTAAGACATGGTTAGGAAGTTGTTTTTCTATGAAGGACTTGGGCGAAGCCACTTACATCTTAGGAGTCAAGATCTATAGAGAAAGATCAAGACGACTACTAGGTCTAAGCCAAAGTACATACACAGATAAAGTATTGAAAAGGTTCAACATGAAAGAATCTAAGAGAGAATTCCTACCTATGAGACATGGTATTTCACTCTCGAAGGAAATGTGTCCTTTAACTCCACAAGAGAGAGAACGCATGAGTAAAATTCCATATGCTTCTGCAATTGGATCTATCATGTCTGTCATGTTATGTACCCGTCCAGATGTCTCATATGCCTTCAGTATGACGAGCAGGAACCAAGTAGATCCCGGTGAAGGTCACTGGACCACAGTCAAGAATATCCTTAAGTACTTAAGAAGAACTAAGGATACGTTTCTAATATATGGAGGTGAGGAAGAGCTAAGTGTAAAAGGTTACACTAATGCTAGCTTCCAAATCGACAAGGACAATTCTCGATCGCAATCAGGTTTTATATTTTGCCTTAATGGTAGTGCTGTGAGCTGGAAGAGTTCAAAGCAAAGTATAATAGCCAATTCTACAATAAAGGCCGAGTATATTGCAGCCAGTGAGGCAGCAAAAGAAGCGGTTTGGATCAAGAAGTTCATTACTGAACTAGGGGTTGTGCCTAGCATATCAGATGCTATAGAACTCCGATGTGATAACAATGGAGCCATTGCACAAGCTAAAGAACCTAGATCTCACTAGCGATCCAAACATATACTTAGGCGCTACCATCTTACTCGAGAGATTATCGATCGAGGGGATGTAGAGATATGCAGAGTACCTACAGATGATAACATTGCTGATCCCCTGACCAAGCCTCTGACACAGCAGAAGCATGATTGTCACACTAAGTCGCTTGGTATTAGATATATGAGTGATTGGTCTTACTGCTAGTGGGAGATTGTAAGAGTATGCCCAAAGATCAATCATAAGATGGTTGTAATAACATACTTGATTTACCATGTTTATTAATATAAGGTGTTGCCAATATTATTTCAGTTTCTTTTCTGAGTATATAAATAAACTTTTTTAAAATAATGTCCTGAGAATAATATGATTATTCTTAAAAGGTCCTTAGTCAAGTATTATTGTTGACTAGGACAACAATAATGCATTAAGACTAACATGTAGTTGATTGATGATAGAGAGTTGTCATTGATATTGTAACACCCCAACCCGTATCCGTCGTCGGAATAAGGTTTCGGAGCATTACTCGGATTTATATATCATTTAGCAAAAGTTTCCGTTAAATACTTATCGATTCAATGCATCATATAGATAATTATATTATCATTCAATCAATAGCTTGGCACTTGTCTTAGCATCAATCAACATTGTTAGTATACTTACGCATATTTTATATAATATGCTTATAAGTAACATTCTCTTACCGTTTAAAATCATTTATTTCATTATATTATAATTTCATGTACTGTAATTTCCATATATTTCACTTATATTTATTCCGATAATAATTCATATCAAACTTAATATAAATCAAATTCTATATACACATACTGTAACGCCCCTAACCCGAACCCAACACCGGATTAGAGTTACGGAGCATTACTAGAGTTACTGATTTATTTATCAAATATTTTATTTAACAATCTAACATTTATATATTTCGAACCACTTAAAATTAGACATATTTTTCCCCAAACATATTTTTTTTCTCGACCTATTTTATTTGGATATATTATTCGTCTCAACATACTTAATTTCCTTGTATCAACGTCTCAAAGGTAATCACATATGTACATGTCATGATAAATGTCATTTTTCTTTCCATATTCCAGTCTCGTATTTGAGTCATCTGGATTTTTTTATAATAAATTTGGTCATCGTTTTCATTTATTTTATATTCTAATACATTCAATTAATGATCTAGGAAAAATTACCATTTTGCCCCTAAATCTTTAATTAATAACGATTTTACCCTTAGGCCCAGAAAAATAAATTCTTGCAATTTAATCCTTATTTCCAACCGTTATCATCATACATATTGATAATAGCCCATAAATTCTATAAAATATCAGAATTTTTCCATAATTTCAACACTTTTCAATTTAATCCCTAAAACATGTTTTTCCCTGGTCTTGAACTATATTAATAATTTCATACAGTTTCATAATTTAAATAATAAAATAATCCATTTCATGCGATTTCATCAGTTTTGACATTTTTACAAAATTGCCCATAAAGTTTTACCTTTATTCAATTTAGTCCTTGAGTCTACAACTCGCAAATTAACCATGCCAACTAAATATTCATACATATATTCCTCCTCCTCCACTCCATTCCACATCCTTAATTTATATAACATGCTTATGAGTAACATTATCAAAACTTTCACTATTTACTTATATGTATTTTCAAAGCTGTCCATTTGAGTCATAGTCACTAAATTATTTATATCTTGAGGTACAGAACTCCAAATTAAGATCCACTAATTTTCCCTGAAACTAGACTCACATATCTTCTTACCATAAAATTTTCAGAATTTTTTGGTTTAGTCATGTAGTACAGTTTTTTATTAAATTCTCCCCTATTTTACTGTTTGATAGTTCTGACCACTCTTTGGTAAAATTTAATTATCTCTTTGTACAGAAATCAAATGATGTTCTTGTTTATTTCTTACAAAAATAGACTCATTAAAGAATCTAACCATATAAATTATGTCCCATAATAATTTTTATACAATTTTTAATGATTTTTCCAAGTCAAAACAGAGGATCCCGAAATCATTCTGAATCAGTCTCACAAAAATATAAATATCTCAGAATACAGAATTCATTTACCTGTTTTGTTTCTTTTATATGAAAATAGACTCAACAAGATTTAATTCCATATCTTATTCAACTTCTAATTCAGTTTCTACCATTTTTGGTGATTTTTCAAAGTTATCTTACTGCTGTGTCCAAAACTGTTTTAATGCAAGATATTAATTACTAAGTTTATAACACTCTTATTTCCTTTCTCTACAATATTTCCCATCACTTTCTCTTATTTCTCTTCATTAATATATCAAAAACATAGAACCATAAATAAGAAAACTCTACTTTAACATCATTTCCATGCTTTTTCAATAATATCAAACTTAAAAATATATTGAAATCTTGATATACTTACCTTGTCTCATTGATTTCAATCTTTAACTTGATTTTTCTCTCTCTTCCAGCTTCTATTTCTTGAATCCAACTTGATATTCTAACTCCCCATAGTCTCCTTAACATTTTTCTCTTTGGTAGCTATGGAAATTCTCTTGATTTCTAGGTAAAATTGGTGAATTTTTGGTGGAAGGACCAAATTGTAAAGAAAGTAAAACTTTCTCTCTTTCTCTCTTCCTCTCACGTTGGTGCATGAAAAATGGTGGGTTGATGTGTTTTTTTTTTCCTCCCTTTCTTACTTTCCACACACTTATATATATTAAATAAAATAATAAAATAATAAAATATCTTATTAAAATATTAATAAAGTAATATTTATCTTATTAAATAATTATAAAATATCATCACATCATCATTACCTTCTAGATTTCTCTCTCCTTCTAATTGACTATTTTGCCCTTCATGATCTTTTAAAATTCCATCCTTGAGTCATCACTTAATTTGGTAAAATTGCGATTTAGTCCTTCATAATTATTCTCCTATTCAATTTGGTCCTAATTCATCCATTTTCCTTAGTTTCTAGATCATTCCATCCTTAAAATATTTGCACTATTGGTCCTTCAAATTTTCCATATTTACACTTTAACCCCTTAAATTTTGAGTATTTACTCTTGGGCCACAAGACTTTTTCTCACTTTTACGATTTAGTCCTTTCTTGGATTAATACATCATAATATACTTCCTATATAGATTTTGTTGACCTAGCTCAAAATTTCTCTTTTTATCACTTTATTTCCTTACTTAACTATACAAGGATAATATCTTACTGTAAAAATATTCGGGGTGTTACAGATATGGAGTGTCAGAATCAATGCATGAATATGTGTGTTAGAGAACAACATATTGGACCGACCCGCTATGAGTATGTTTCTTGGATTATTATGTAATTGTCACAACATTACTCATAGTGATTAATATGTATATGATTCTCAGACTTGAAATCATCATTATCCCAACATCGTGAGTTGTATATTTTGATACAGTCAAATGTGCACCATAACTGGTTGTTCTGTAAAGGCTGATGTTGGATATACCACAATCTATGTAAAGGGATATGGTTGATCAATATAGGATAAGTCCCTCCTACATAATGGGAGTAATATCATAGGCCACTTGATTGAGTGAGACTAGAAATGCATGGCCATGCTCAAATAAGTTGATATGAGATGTCATACTTATTTGTGTATCATAGTCTACTCAAGGTATCAAGAAACATGGGATGGACCATGCAAGTGTGACTATTCCATGACTTGTGTCTATTCTAGAGATAAAGGACTTAAGGATTAATGCATGAAAGGTTAATCACAAAAAGGTTATGTCGAATCATGACTTCTTGTAACTTAGGTAGCAATGATGCATTGCTAGATGCCACTCATTGTTTGTAACATTAGAATCATTCTAGTATTACTGCTAACGTTACAAGAACCTACACGGTCACACCCTATGGTTGAAATGAACGGAGTAAAACATAGTTGGTATTGTGTTTGGTTGTCACATGAATTAAATTAATTATAGAATTAATTTAATTAGGCAATCAAATATTGAACACACTATATGTACAAGGATGTTGTACACATAATGAGAACCGATCGTGAGTTGTATATCTTGATATAGTCAAATGTACACCGTAACTAGTTGTTCTATAAAGGCTGATGTTAGATATACCACAATCTATGTAGAGGGATATGGTTGATCAATATAGGATAAATCCCTCTTACATAATGGGAGTAATATCCTAGGCCACTTGATTGAATGAGACTAGAAATGCATGGCCGTGCTCAAATAAGTTGATATGAGATGTCATACTTATTTGTGTATCATAGTCTACTCAAGGTATCAAGAAACATGGGATGGACCATGCAAGTGTGACTATTCCATGACTTGTGTCTATTCTAGAGATAAAGGACTTAAGGATTAGTGCATGAAAGGTTAATCACAAAAAGGTTATGTCGAATCATGACTTCTTGTAACTTAGGTAGCAATGATGCATTGCTAGATGCCACTCATTGTTTGTAACATTAGAATCGTTCTAGTATTACTGCTAACGTTACGAGAACCCACACGGTCACACCCTATGGTTGAAATGAACGGAGTAAAACATAGTTGGTATTGTGTTTGGTTGTCACATGAATTAAATTAATTATAGAATTAATTTAATTGGGCAATCAAATATTGAACATACTATATGTACAAGGATGTTGTACACATAATGAGAACCGATCGTGAGTTGTATATCTTGATACAGTCAATTGTACACCGTAACTGGTTGTTCTATAAAGGCTGATGTTAGATATACCACAATCTATGTAGAGGGATATGGTTGATCAATATAGGATAAATCCCTCTTACATAATGGGATTAATATCTTAGACCACTTGATTGAGTGAGACTAGAAATGCATGGCCGTGCTCAAATAAGTTGATATGAGATGTCATACTTATTTGTGTATCATAGTCTACTCAAGGTATCAAGAAACATGGGATGGACCATGCAAGTGTGACTATTCCATGACTTGTGTCCATTCTAGAGATAAAGGACTTAAGGATTAATGCATGAAAGGTTAATCACAAAAAGGTTATGTCGAATCATGACTTCTTGTAACTTAGGTAGCAATGATGTATTGCTAGATGCCACTCATTGTTTGTAACATTAGAATCGTTCTAGTATTACTGCTAACGTTACAAGAACCTACACGGTCACACCCTATGGTTGAAATGAACAGAGTAAAACATAGTTGGTATTGTGTTTGGTTGTCACATGAATTAAATTAATTATAGAATTAATTTAATTGGGCAATCAAGTATCGAACATACTATATGTACAAGGATGTTGTACACATAATGAGAACATAATTTTATTAATATATGAATTTGGTTCGTATATAAATTTAAATAAATATAGTTTACTGAAATATTTATTATAATTAATGTAATTATAATTTTCGATTAAAACATTATTATATTTATTTTTTTAATTATGATTATTATGTTCGGATTAAAATTTAATGAATTAAGAATTCATTATATACATACCAATTAAAAGGGAAGTTATATATAGAAAGGGAGAAAAACCCTAAAAAGAGAATAAATATAAAAACCCGAATTTTGCTACAAGGTCTAGCAGCCATCAAGCAAAAATATCTCTGAAAATAGTTTTGGGGATTTCTTCGTTCATCGTCAACTGGGTGGATTACGTAGAGGGCGGCATCTCAAAAGGTTGCAGCTTAGTTCGATAGTAGATTAGCAATCTGGTTGCCAAGGCGTCGCTGTCTACTCAGATTGAAGTTTCAGTAATTTCAAAAACTTTTTCACCCTGATTCACTCCTCACACATGGATCCATGGTTTGGATTGCCGAATTATTTTTTTTTCGATGTGCCTTGGGGCTACCAACGTTCCAACTGTGAAGAGCCGGTTAAGATTTTGGCTCGAGAAGTCAACCAATTGAGGAATAAAAGTACCAGTTAAGATTTTGGCTCGAGAAGTCAACCAATTGAGGAATAAAAGTATAGCCCTTGTGAAAGTATTATGGCGAATACATGGAGTTGAAGTGGCTACATGGGAGCCCGAAGAGGCCAATACCCAAACCTTTTCACTGGTAAGATTTTTGGGGACGAAAATCCTTAAAGGGGGAGAGTTGTAACATCCCAATTTAGGGCTTAATTGGAATAGTGGTTTTGAGACCACAAATCCAAAGTAGAAATATTTGTTTTGTGATTTTTTTGAGGTCCATTACATTTTTGCATGATTGTGTGAAAGTTTCATGAAGAAATTTTATAAATAAGAGTCCAATTTGACTTTTAGGACTAAATTGCAAAAGTTGCAAAATATTATATTCTAGAAGCTTTAAGTATGAAATAGCTTTGGATTATTAATTAGAGGTCCTTAAATAGAAATTTGCTCAATTTCTATTTTTATGGACAAAAATGGACATGGAAGGGTAAATTTCAAAGAAAGGCTAAAAGAGCATTATGGTCATTCGGTTAATAAATTAATAAAAAGGGAAAATCAAGTCAAAATTCTATCCATCTTCTCCATGCATTAGCAAAAATTCACAAGCTCACCATAGCTAGGGTTTTTGTCATTTTCGAGCTCAATAGTAAGTGCATCATAGCCCTCTTTTTAAAGTTCTTTGCATTTTTGAAGTTGTTATCGACCGATCTAGCTATTTTTACCATTATTTTGAGCTAGGGTTCTTGTTCAAAAATTTACCCATGTGTGACATGCATGTATTTTGATGTTTAATGAAGGAATATGAAAGTTTGATGTGAGATAAATATCTTTTACAAGGTGATTTTTCATGAAAACACCTAAAAATGACTTATTTGTAAAAGTTGTAAAATAAGTGGTGAAAATCTGATAAGAAAATGTGGGTTGTTATAAGCACAAAATGTATTTGGCTAGGCTTAAAGTACAAAGAAATCGAATGAAAATCAGTTTACGAGCGTAGGGACTAATTTGTAAATGTGTGAAAGCTTAGGGGCAAAATTATAATTTTGCCAAAGTATGATTTATGGGATATTTTGAACAATGTGGCGATTAAGAAAGTGAAATTTGCTACTATAGATCAAGAAAAATGAAGTCCGGACCTAGACTGGGGAAAGAACAAGCTTTTGGACTAAATCGAATTAATTGTCCATATTTTGTACTGAGGTAAGTTTGTGGATAAATAATGCAACATTTCATTATTATGTATTCAATGCTTTAATATTGCATGAATTTTATAATTGTTTTTTTATTAAATTTGTTCACGATGAGTCGATGACATTGTGACAAAGTTTCGATATCTCGAAATCCTGGTTGAACCTTAGGAATAGATAGGATACAAATGTCATGACATTAGGGTTATTGAGATCCCATATAAGACCATATCTGGGATATGGCATTGGTATGTGATTACGTGTAAGACCATATCTAGGATATGGCATCGTTATGAGATTTTGTGTAAGACCATGTCTGGGACCTGGCATCGATATAAGACATCGTGTAAGACCATAGCTTGGCTATTGGCATCGATATGTGATCCCATGTAAGACCATATCTGGGATATGGCATTGGCATCTTGCTATGTGTATGAGATTTCCTGAGTATCCTTTAGTATTCCAAGCGCTTCAACCGGTAACTCAAAGTTTATGTCAAAGAAATGACGAGGTATGAACATGTTGAAAAGGGTACAGGTATGTACACGAAGCTCATTAAACAATAAGATTATGACTTGATGAGTTCTCGGTAAGAAGTGAATGAAGGAATCATGAACATGAGTTTTATTATTCACTATGAGAATGACATGATTTAAGATGTATCTATGATACTTGATGACATTGTGACAAGTCATATTTATGTTATGTGTATGATATTGCATGATTAATGTTGTTAATTATTTACATGCAAACTTACTAGACTTCATGCTTACTCCCCTTTCTTTTCCACTTTTCTTATAGTATCGCCAAGCTAGCTTGGGGATCCAAGGACGTCGGAGACTCGATCACACCATCAATTAGAATATTTAGGTATAGCTAGTCCTAACATTTTGAGTATGGCATGTATAGGGACTTGGTCTTTTTGTTATATGTCATATTGGTTTAGCCAAATATGTTGTCTTATGATGATTGTAACACCCCTCACCCACATCCGTCGCCGGATTAGGGTTCGAGGTGTTACCGTACTCACACTCACATGAACATTTTACTACAATTCTCAATTACCATATAAAATTTAAAATTTTATCATTCATATGCGTAGCATCCATATTATGGACCTACGAGGCCCAGATGATACATTAGGTACGATCCGGGACTAAATCGGAACTTTTCAGACCTTTACAAAATTTTCACCTTATACAGGGCACACACCCGTGTGGGACAGGGACACGCCCGTGTGGGACAGGGACACGCTCGTGTGGGTAGGTCGTGTGGTCACACACACCTGTGTCCTTAGCCAGTGCAAAATTAGTTTTCTATTTGAACCTACGGGGGTTTTCACATGGCCGAGCACATGCCCGTGTCCTAGACCTTGTCCTTTGCATAGCCGGGCACATGCCCATTTCTTAACCCGTGTGAAATATCCTGTGCATTCTGTTTTTGACATCATCACGAAATTTTTGCCACACAGCCAAGCCACACTCCCATGGGCTTGGCCGTGTTAAGCACACGGTCGAGACACAAGGCTGTGTCTCCACCCGTGCATCAAGCTTTTGTTTGGATATCTTGTTATCCAGCACATAAGTAAGATAAGCTTCACATCCCTTTTTCATATACTTTCGAGCCAGAACAGAAGATATTACTGCCGGTAATCCATTCAGATCAGTAGACTCGACCTGAATTATTTTATTATTCGAACACCGCAAATCAATAGTCTTTCGCTTACAGTTCACAACAGCATCATGCACAGTCAACCAATCCATTTCAAGAATAACGTCGAATTCATCGAATGGCAAAAGCATCAAATCGGCTGGAAAACAGAAATCCCGAATCATAATGGGACATTTCTTACACACTTTATCAACTAAAACACAACGACCCAAAGGATTGGATACTCGAATCACAAACTCAGTAGACTCAATAGGGAGAGTCTTACTGGATGCTAAAGTTTCACATACATATGAAAGAGTTGAACCGGGGTCAATCAAAGCAATCACATTAGTATCAAAGAGAGTGAAAGTACCGGTAATAACATCTGGCAAAAAGGAATCCTCTCGTGCGCATATAGCGTAAGCTCTAGCAGGAGCACGAGCCTCAGATTTGGTTGTAGCATCTTTAAACTTTCTCTGACCGCTGCTAACATTTCTCAGATTTCTAGGTGGTCTACCTCGTGCTGAAATAGTGCTCGGTTTCCCACTCTGATTCGCACTCTGCTCAGACCATCTTGGGCATTCCTTGATAAAGTGGTCAGTTGATCCACACTTATAGCAGGAACAGTCATGAAATCTACAACTCCCCGAATGCCATTTTCCACAATACTTGCACTCGGCCCTATCCCGATGATCATTCCTAACACTGGCAACAGAAGTGGCTCGTGTACTAACAGGGGGTCGATCGCGATCTCGTCTGGAAAAACCCGAGGTAACATTAGGTCTGCCCGAATCGTCTCGAAATTTCTTCAAGGATTGTTGAATAGACTTCCCCGAAGATCTCTTTCGAAACTCTCTGGCTGCGCTATCAGCCTTTCTCTTTTCAATTTCGAGCTCTTCGGCCTTGCAAGCTCGCTCGACAAGTACAATGAACTCTTTGATTTCCAGAATGCCAACCAGTAATTTGATGTCTTCATTTAATCTGTCCTTGAAGCATTTACACATAATAGCTTCGGATGATATACACTCACGAGCATATCGGTTGAGCCGTACGAACTCTCATATTCGGCCACTAACTTTCGGCCCTGTTTAAGCTCAAGAAATTCCTTCCGTTTCTGGTCGATATATCTCTGACTGATATACTTTTTACAGAATTCAGTTTGGAAAAACTCCCATGTGACCCGCTCTCTCGGCACAACAGAAACCAATGTGTTCCACCAATAGTAGGCAGAATCACGTAACAGAGAAACGACACATTTCAAACATTCCTCGGGCATACGCGATAATTTGTCAAACACTCGGATTGTATTATCGAGCCAAAACTTGGCCCGCTCAGCATCATGACTAACTGTAGCCCGAAACTCTTCAGCCCTGTGTTTTCTAATTTTGTCGACCGGGGGTTTACTCGACCTCAATGGATCGGTCTCAGGAGGAGCCACAGGGGTCGGAAGCAGATTATTCGGGGGTGGAGGTTGTGGAACAGCCGGATTAGTTCGAAGGATTTGAGTGAACCAATCACTCATCATAGCATAGAAATTCTGTCTCATGTCATCATCTCGATGACTGGTATTCGGCTGAGAGTCGATCGGCGCAGTCCCTTGAGTGGGAGCAGCCGCCACACTCTCAACATCTTCCGCTGCGACTCGATCGGGATCAAGATTCGTCACTATACGAAAGACACATTTCAAAAGTCAAAAATCACCACACTATCGTATTATCACAAAATGGCATGTATAGCTATACTCACACGTGCTACGTTAGTCCGAGAATAGACTAAACCGTAGCTCTGATACCAATAAAATGTAACACCCTATACCCCTGTCCGTCGCCAGAATAGGGTTTCGAGGTATTACTCAACTAAATTAAACTTACAAGAGTTCATAGATACATATCAGACATAGATTCATTTTAAATTCTATAACCGAATATACCAACTTGCAAAAAAAATTCGATCAATACATCATATCTCGTTAAAATTAATTTATAAGCATTTACGAAATTTCCACAATGTGACTACTAACAAAGAAGCCTAATCAAATTCTTAGATAGCAAATGAACCATATTCGAACCTCAATGCACATTTGTTACTATCCAAAACTTATGCTACATCATTCAACTAATCATGTATGATATACTTCTTTCGCTTACTTTACCATTTACTTATGCAACAAAATAACAAGCCACATAAATTTCATCAACACATATACTCAAACTTAAAGATTTAGCAAGCCATTTTCATAGGGCTAAGATATTTACAACTCAAAATGTAATCTGATTCAAAAGAAGGGAGATTAGCCTATACATGCCATTGTTCCAAAAGAACTATCAAATGTACCAAAATAACGACGATAGTGTAGGTGATTTAAGCTTGAATCCCCGAGTCCGTAGCTTCAAAATGAGATCTAGAAAATAGGGGAAACAAAGTAAACAGAGTAAGCATTTCTATGCTTAGTAAGTTTTAAGCAATGTAAACAGATAAAATTCAATTATAAATTGGTCCTTCGTATTTTCATTGTAATCTTCTTTTAGGTATATCACCCCTTGGCCGAATATACACACTCTCATAATACATAATAAGCAGATAAATTTTCACTTGAAAGTAAGCTCATATAAACCTAGGTATATTACATAATTTCACATAACTTCTCACATTGACCAAATGCACTATAATTATAGAAACAGTGTTATTGTTTTACTCACATATGCATCATATAATAACCTTATGATTTAATCCAAATCAAGCTTACATATAAGCTCAGGATACATACCTGTCCAACTTAACGCATTGAACGTGTTTATTAACAATTGTTACTGTGAAGTCATATAATCTTATGCTTTACTCGAATCATCGGCGAGACTTTTAGCTTGGACAAAAATCTCCACACGAAGCCAGCGGGTCTTATCCCAGACATAATCTCCATATAAGTCAGTGGGTCTTAATCCCGGATATAATCTCCACATAAGTTAGCGGGTCTTAATCCCGGATATAATCTCAATATAAGTCAGTGGGTCTTAATCCCGGATATAATCTCCACATAAGTCAACGAGTCTTAATCCCAGATATAATCTCCACATAAGTCAGCGGGTCTTAACCCGGACATAATCTCCACATAAGTCAGCGGGTCTTAACCCGAACATAATCTCCAAGTTTCATGTACATTTAATCACATATAATAACATTTCACATCTACTATCACAATTATAATTCATTTACCCTATTTGAATATAAGCAGATAATATACCTTCTAACTTCATGTCATAAACATCAATTGACTTTAAAAACATATATATCTCATTCATTGAACTTCTGGCCCTATAAGCAAACACATACGTGAATATATATCCAAATTACTTTCTTAGCTTATTTCTCTAATAGCCATTTGGCTACTAAACATGAATAAGATTCATTTCTCATACAACCTTGTTAAAGTAAGGACAATAGAACATAATTTATCCATCATACATATATCATGTCATCTTAAATTATAAACTAGGTTTGATTACTCAAAACTTACCTCGAACTTTTCTAAACAACTACGAGTCGACTATTCCGTCACTTTCGCTTTCCCTTTATCCGAAATTGTCCCTCTATGCTCTTGAGCTAAATTAAATAATTTAATTATATTAATCCTTATTCAAACATCTCACATGATCATTTCACTTACAGTCAAAATAAGAAACACATATACTTCCCTTAGCACATACACACATTCGGCCAAGTACAGATATATCACAATAATCTTTAAACACTCTTATATACTGTCTACGACACAATTTTATCCATATCTCATGTTGGCCGAACACCATGAAACACATGTATAATTATTCTGTACTAAGACATTCACTTTATCAAGTAACCAACCTTCGGCTATCAATCACATTTTAAGTGCATATAAGCATGTATACTCATAAATACTTTAGAAAACACATACATGTCATTCAAACCCTTATTTCATACTTATTAATTAAGTACGTTAGACTTTTGTGCATGCATATTCTAATAATTAAACATTTAGTCCATTATGCCAAATCCTCCTAAGGCCCAATGCCGAATGCTATCATGCATTAAATCAAACATCCCAATCATCTAAATAACATGGCCAAATAAGGACTTTACTAAGGTTAACCCTTTTGCCCTTCAATTTAAAGTGTACCTAATTAAATCAACTCATTTGGCCTAGATCAAGGTAATATAACCAAGCTTTAAAACGTAATTATAACTTTTGGGACATCAAACATTAAATCCTCATACATTTTACCATGGCCGAATACTCTCTTTGCAAAATTATGTCACTCAAAATAACAATTGTTCAATTTAAGCTCATAAACCTTTAAATTACATAAATTCAATATTATAACATTCCTCAATTACTCATTGATAAAACATTTTATTAATCTCACACATATTTATTCCCTAATAGAAATTTCAAAGTTACCAAGTCAACTTAATATCATCAATTTAGCCGAAAGCATGCATAAACACATAATGCATTTAACATCTTCATTTACTTTAAAAAAACTACATTCGGCCATCACTTAAATAATTTAACAAAATTCTAACTAAATTTCTAATACTTAAAACCTGCATTAGGGCTTCATTTATTCATCTAAGTTCAATAAAACACAAAGAAAACAATTCACTTCCCCTAATTTTCACATAGCCGAATGTTCTTATGCAATTTGGCCGAACCAAGCAATAAGAACTTCAAATTAACACACAAATTCATTTTCATATAATTTTTTTTTAAACTTAATCTAAACTCTAAGCATTCAATCATCAATTCAAGATAAGAATTGCCAAATTCATAAAATCCCAATTACATTCCTTAAACACCCTAACCGAATGTTAAATGCCCATATATGCCACTCATGACCAAATTTAATCGGTTTATAAACATCCCAAAACACCTATCATCAAAAATCAACAACACATTATCAATTCAATACATGAAACCATGACCGAATGTTTCATGGATTCAAATCACAAAAACTAGTACATGGGTCTTGTTGCAAGCTTCAAAACCAACCAAAATTTACAAGTATTCAAAGAAAATACATGAACCTTACCTTATTTGGAGCCTTAACTAGCCGAATGCCCTAAGCTCCATAAGTTTCTATTTTCTTTCTCAACTCACAGCAAGAAGAAGAAGAAATGGCCTAACATTGGTTTTTTCCTCCAAATTTTCATAATATAATAATTCACTTTTACTTTATTCACATAATATGCATATATATTCACTAAAATACAAAATAAAAACAACCAAAATATCATCATTAGGTTGGTTGGTCGGCCACTAAAAGAAAAAAGGAAATTTTGACATGCAAGGCCATCATTTCACTTGCATGCACTTGTTAGTCATTACACATTTAACTAGCATACTTTCAAAGTTCTCAACTAAGTCCCTTTAAGTGCAATTCACATTTATAACTCTAAATTAAAACACCAAAAATGTCACACATGATTTGACACATATAATAGGCATCAAAATAAATATTAAATTATTCTTGTGACTCGGTTTTGTGGTCCCGAAACTACATTTCGACTAGGGTCAATTTAAGGCTGTCACACTTAACAAATTGCACTAATATATTACATCACTTTATCAAAATATAGCTTAACCAGTTATGGCTCATTTCAAATGGAAAAATACCAAAATATTACTAACAACAATGGACCCAAAATAAATATGACATATAACCAAAACCTTATACCACCTATACATGCCATAATTTCAAAGTTTACTTGCAAAAATACCAATTGTTGTTGATAGTGATGATGGAATCCCAACTTGATCACCGAACCTCGGGTTAGCCTGTCAAACCTATAAAGGAAGGGAAAAACGATGGAGTAAGCTATAAAGCTTAGTAAGTCTATATGCAAATTAATGAGCATTTAAAACTAGAATTTCATATCCATAGGAAATAAGCTTCACTATGATCACATTAAGTTTGAGGGTTTAGGGTTTAGGGTTTAGGGTTTAGGGTTTAAGGTTTAGGGTTTAGGGTTTTAGGGTTTTAGGGTTTTTAGGGTTTAGGGTTTAGGGTTTAGGGTTTAGGTTACTCATATAGTCTTACCACATATTTCAATACATACTTTAAGCACTTAGCACACATGATATTTTTCATATAACCTACACATGCACATTCTTAACACACGGTCAAATCTTTTCACACACAATCACATTTTATCATATCGATTCGAACAACCTATTGAACCACTTGGAATGCTAAAGGATACTCGAAATAAGGCACAAGTGCAACACATAATGCAACCGAAGCTACCACTAGTATGTAACCAAAGCTACCGATGGTTTGTAGCTGAGGCTACCACTTAACACAAATCACATGAGGGCTCAATAATGAGCTATCCATGGGTCTGCTCATACAAGCTGATGGTATAGCCGAAGCTACTCAGTACTGCTCACACAAGTTGACAGGTATCCGTAACAAATGCAGGATTACCTAGCCACTGGTAGTCGAACTAAACCAACACCCGGAATCACATAGACAATCGATCACAATCAATAGTTTACTAGTGACATGTCACTCGTATCCTAAATGATTCTCAATCGGGGTTTTTCTTTACTTATCGATTTTACCATAACATATATTAAACAATTCATTATAAAATTTTAGATTTCAAATAATTAAGATAATTAAACATAATGATTAAAAAACTCATTATTTACATATAAGACTTACCTCGGTACAAAAATGCTAAACTTTACGATTTAGTTTGTAACCTTGCCTTTTCCTCGGTCAAGGTCGATTTCTCATCTTTCTTGATCTATAACACCAAATTTAACTAATTCAATATAAACATTACTCAATTGGACACAAATTTGTCCTATGGTAAATTTTACCATTTTACCCCTAACTTTGTCAATTTTTACACTTTTAGTCCTTAGGCTTGTAAAATGAAATGTATCTATTTTCCTATATTCCCAAGCCTAGCCAACACGTTTTCTCTCTTATAGCAGCCCACATTTCTCCACATCTCACAATTTATGCACATGTTTTACAACTTTTGCATTTTAGTCCCTAATTGCATTTTCATGAAAAATCACCTAGCAAAAGTTGTTTACTACACATCAAACTTTCATTTTCTACCATTAAACATCAAAATGCTTTCATGTCACACATGGGTAAATTTTTAAACATGAATCCTAGCTTAAAATAGTGGTAAAAATAGGTAGGTCAAGTTACGAGGATCTCAAAATTACGAAGAACATGAAAAAGGGGCTAGGAGCCACTTACTTTGAGCTTGAAAAGTTGAAAAACCCTAGCTATGGAACCCTTGCAAGTTTCAGCCAATGCTTGGGGAAGATGGACACATTTTTTGCCTTATTTTCCCTTTTTATTTCTTTTAATACCCAATTGACCAAAATGCCCTTATTGGCATTCTTTGAAAATTTTTCCTTCCATGGTTATTCTTGTCTATCATGCCATAAAATGGTCTAATTGCTAAATAAAGACCTTTAATGTATGAATTCATTTCAATTTCACACTAAATGTTTCTAGAACACATATTTTGAATTTTTTTGCAATTTAGTCCTATCACTCAATCGGGCCTTCTATCAATAAAATTTATTTACTACATTTTCACTTATGCAACACAATAGACCTTAAAACTTTATCGAAATAAATTTTTCTATGTCAGGTTCGTGTCGAAACCACCATTCTGTTTAGGCCCTAATTTGGGCTGTTACAATGATACTTGATTCATTTTGTATAAGGCAATTTGATATTAACTAATATTGATTATAAGTAAAATTGCATGATGATGTATTCCATAGATGTGGTAATTTGCATGTTTTGAATTATTGAGTATGTGATTGGTTAAGTATGTTATATATATGTCAAGAAAATAAGGCGATGAAGTCTTAGTTGTGGACATGTTGGTTGCTCAAAAATGCTATGAATCATACTAATGCATTGGTGCTTGTGTGTTGATGCTTCAAGGTGGCAATTGGCTTAGTAAATAACTTATATATTGTCCACACGGGTAGAGACATGGGTGTATGTCTAGGCCGTGTATGACACAAGGTCTGCCCTATGGGCTTGTGGACAAGCTGTGTGTCCTCTGCACCTAAATTTTTAAGAAACAGAATGCCCAGTATGGAGCACACGGGCAGAGACACGGGCATGTGTCTCAGCCGTGTGAATGCCACAGCCTGGAACACAAGCATGTACTAGGCCTCGTGAAAACTACTTTAGCTTCAAAATGAAAAATAATTCAACACGGGCTGAGCACACAGGCGTGTTTCTCAACTGTTTGGAAAGCACGGCCTTAGATACGAGCGTGTAACAAGGGCGTGTGAAGTTTGTACCTAATTTACGAGAATTTAATTCGTCACACGGCCTAGCACACAGGTGTGTGGCTTGGTCGTGTGGTTTCATTTGGTTGATGACATCATAAACAGAGAGTTACACGAGGAATACGTACAGGCATGTGTGACCACATGGCCTACCCACACGGGTGTGCCCCATATCCACACGAGCGTGTGACCTCTATTTAGGGAAAAATTTCTATGAGTTTGTAAAATTTTCAGAAGTTCTCTATTTAGTCCCGGACCGCTTCCAAAGTACGTTTTGGGCCTCGTAGGCTCGTATAAGGGACAAAGTACATGTGTATGAATGGTTTTAAATTAGATGAAATTTTATGGCCCAGTTTTGCATGGATGTTTACGTTTAAGTTCAGTAACGTCTCGAACCTATCCCGGTGTCGGATACAGGTAAAGGATATTTCATTCAAGCATAAGCCCATTTCAGATACAGAACCAGATATAGATATGCAGATCAGATAACAAAATCCTACCCCCATCCTCTACACACCATCTCTGACCATCCCAACACACCACGTGGGGTTGAAAACACCCACCCAACCATACAGATCATATTGTACCGTTACGACACATAACAGATAAAGTGCAATCTAGCTGGTAGAATATAGGTGAAGATCGCCTTTCAAAACATTTTCTCCATATACATCATCCCACCCCAATAACATATACAGAATATACAAATGAAACATGCTCACATGCGTATATAATTATAGATATCAGAATCAGATGCAGATCCTGCATACATCAAATAAATCAGACATACATAATAGTGTTAAGTTCAGATTAGTATATCAGACTAGCAGATCATATGACTCTAGGGTTTGGTTAACCCTTACCGACTCTACGGTAGGCCTACAGTCAATAAGAACAACCTGCACGACCCTGGGAAAAATTCTAGAATTTTGGGCCTTCATGCCCGTGAGGCTTGCCCGAGTTGGCCCACATACCCAGATTCGCTTTCCTCGTGTGGCCCACACGGCCCGGCCTAGAATCTACATGACTCTGTGGCCCACACGCCCAACTTGGCCTAGCCCATGTGGCTCACACAGCCACACTACAGCCACCACATGGTCATGTTTTACGCACAGCCATGCCTTTATCGATCACACGATCGTAGCACACGGCCTACCACACTGGCGACCAACCGCCTATAATTGACATACAAAAACGCTCCCGAGACAACCAAAACCTATAAATGACATACCAAAGTTCAGAATCAAACTCAAAACATGATAAAATCGTAAATACAAAGCTGACAACAGTGTTATTCAAGTGTCCAACACTTACCCCAACACCCCAAACTATTCAATTACGAAATAGCACGAGGAGGACTCCGCTCTTCATGATTCTTTGCTTCCCAAAACAGAATATTACAAACCTTCAATCCGTAATTGAAAAATCAAAACTACAGTACCCTTATTCCACTTACCAACATGCCAAATTCCAAGAATCGAAGACACTAGATTAGTAAGTAATTGAAGAACAAAGAAACAAGAGGAAAGGAATGTCAGAAAAATGGGAAACAGAATTTCGACGTCAAAAATTTGGGAGGGGAAGAGAAGAACCGAAATTTTGAAAAATAAAAAAATTAAAAAGAAATCAAATAAAAGAATATCTTGATAACTTCCCCCACTATCTCCTCAAATTTCTCTCCACTAACCCACTAACTACCTACCACTTAGAATCCATCTTTTAACATAACTCTCAACGAAAATTGAGCAAAAGTAAAACCATTGCGAACGCAGGGGTTTGACATAGGACCTCTATCACACAGACCCTCTTTCCACTTGAACCAGTAGGCTCATTTTGATATGGATTTATAGATAATTTAAAATAAGCTCACTCGTTAAAAGTTACGCTTAGATTAGAAAAAATAACAAAATTTGCTGAAGGAAAGGCTTGAACTTGGGACCTCTCACACATACCCAGAACACTTTACCACTGAAGCAAATACACACTTGTACCAAATTATACAAAAAAAAACAAAATTATTTTGGGGCATTACAACTCTACCCCTAAAAGAAATTTCAACCTTGAAATTTACCTGATCAGAACAGATGAGGATACTACTAACACATCGAATCCTTCACTAACGGTATGGATTTCCTTAGAATCTTAACGTCTCACTCTAAAATCTGAACTAGGTCCTCCTCATGAGTCAAATTCAGTCTAACCTCGATATCCTCAACAGAGACGATATGAGATGGATCAAATTGGTACTGCCCCAGCATCAAGATGTGAAACACATCGTAGATAAGGTCTAACTCGGGAGGTAGCTCCAACTGATAAGTGACTGGTCCCACTCACTTTAGAATTCGATACGGACCAATGAATCTAGGGCTCAACTTGCCCTCACAATCGAATCTCAGAACTTTCTTCCATGGAGAAACCTTAAGAAACATGAAGTCCCTTACAGAATACTCAATATCAAGCCTCTTCATATCTGTATAGGACTTCTGTCTATCAAAAGTTGCCTTCAGACGATCCCAACTCAGTCTAACTTTATCTTCAGTCTCAGAAACCAAATCAGGACCTCAAACTAGACGTTCACCCAACTCAGTCCAACATAACAGAGTGCGACACTTACAACCATACAAAGCCTCGTAAGCTGCCATCTGAATACTAGACTGAAAACTGTTATTATAGGTGAACTCAGCCACCGGAAAATAATCCTCCCAACTACCTCAGAAATCAATCGCACAACTCCGAAGCATATCCTCCAGTATATGAATCACCCTCTCAGACTGACTATTGGTCTGAGGATAGAACGCAGTACTGAAGTCCAATCTCGAACCCAGAGCCTCATGTAATTTCTTCAAAATCGAGAAGTAAAGCGAGCATCTTTATCAGAAATAATCGACATGAGAACCCCATGCAATTTCACAATCTCAGAAATGTAAAGCTTCACCAACTTCTGCAGAGAAAAGTTCGTCCAAATCGGAATGAAGTGAGCTAACTTGGTCAACCGATCCACGATGACCCAAAC
This sequence comes from Gossypium stocksii, assembly GCA_020496765.1. Lineage (NCBI taxonomy): Eukaryota > Viridiplantae > Streptophyta > Magnoliopsida > Malvales > Malvaceae > Gossypium > Gossypium stocksii. The sequence goes on from CM035631.1 coordinate 55,331,504, forward strand.
AGAATCCTTCTTAGTGGGTGTCAAAGGCATCCTACTAACGAAGTCCATCGTTACTCGTTCCCATTTCTATAAGGGTATCTTAACTGGTTGTAACAAACCTGAAGACAACTGGTGCTCAGCCTTAACCTACTGGCACGTCAAACATCGAGCAACAAAATTAGTAACTTCACGCTTCAGTCTAGGCCACCAATACAACTCATGAATATCACGATACATCTTATTACCACCGAGATGCATAGCATAAAAGTTACTATGCACCTCCCTCAGAATCGACTGTCTCAAATCTGAATCATTTGGCACACAAATCTGGCCTCAAAAACACAACACACCATCATTATTCAGCCCAAAATCTTCTAGATATTACTGTGCTACATTCTTTGTTAAGTACAATTTTCTCTTTTTTCCCTATTCTCTTTAGATGAGACATTACTTCCTTAAAGAACTTAGAATATTTAGGCATCTTCTCAAGAAGTTCTAATAAAAAGAGGTTCTCATTCAAGGCTTTAAACATCTTGAGTAAGTCTATCAACTCCTCATCATCTCTCTTCTTCTTCTCCTCTAAACGGATCAAAAAGGGTATGGGTTTTGTGCTAGATGGTGGTAGTGCAAAGCATCTATCCTCGATTTTGACTTGTGTGGGTTCACTTTCAGGTTTTTCCTTCTTAACTACCACTTCTCCAACACTAGGATTGTGAGTGCTCTTGTCCTTCTCACTTAATTCTTTCTCCCACAATTTGGTCGAATAGGTTCCTTAACCACACCTCAGATCTAAGGGTGATTGCCTTTGTGTGCTCATTTCATTCTCTCTTTGGACTACGTTCAGTATTACTGGGTATGCTAAAGGCTAAATCATTTTGCAACAGTTGCAAAACTTGGTCCAGTTAACTCTGGATTTAGCGTACATCAGCTTGCACTAGATGCTAACCTTCCTCTAACTTACTCACCCTAATCGATAATGGAGGGTCACTACTATAAGTTGGCTTCCTTTATTTGTAACACCCCAAACCCAGCCCAGATGTTATGGCCAAATCTAGTGTGTCACATCACTTACATCTAACCATGTTACCTAGTTACTGAGATTAGGGTGAGCTTTGCCAAAACCGTGTTTGTTATTTTGAGAGAAATTCCTTATTTGCTTAAAAAATATCCTCTTTACTACTGATCGTGAATGGTTTATTTAAAAACGTGACTTTTGAAACTCTTTAGAGAGTGCATTTGGTTTGGAAATCGTTTGTTTATCGTGTGATTTTGAAAGCAAGTAAATCCGATTTCAAAAACAATTTAAACAATATTATTCTGAAGTTAAAATAAATTAAATATGTGAAGAATTAAAAACCCAAAATAAAATAAATAGAGCGGCCTTATTACAACCTAGAAACCAGAATAAAAATAATCTAAATAAATAATAAAATAAAATAATTAAAAACCAGAAATTTAATCTTCGTGGCCACTCTGAATCCCTCCCAACTCCAAGTCCACCATCTAGGGCTCACCTACATGGATGGAAAGAAAGGGGGTGAGTTTGGAAAACTCAATGTGTAAAGAATGCCCATCCAGAGCCCAAATCAGCTTAAGCCCATTGGCCTAAGCCCTAATCAGTCTCAGTTTTAACTGGGCCGAAGCCCTATTCAGTTACAGTAAATTGGGCCTTAGCCATTTTCAGATAACAGTTTGGCCCATAGGCCCATTTCAGAACAGAACAGATAATAACATGAATGCAAGCCCAAACCCAACCTAAATCCAGCCGCTACACTCCACCCATACCAGCCCTACACACCATGTGGGGATAACTCAACCCACCCAGCCCTACACTCCACAGTTACAGCATGGCTGCTCAGATAACAGTAAATTGAGGCAAAGCCTTCAGTACGTGGTCAAACCACTTTTAGTACTTCCTCCAACAATATCCCAGTCCCATGCAACAGATAATAATGACATGGCATGCAGTATACAGTAACAGTATAATCATGCTTTTTGCTCAAACTTAGCCCTAGGGGTATAACAGTTATTTTGCTCCTAGGGGTAAAATAGTAATTTTCCACCTCTAAGGGTATTTCAGTAATTCTATTAGTTTTTAGGGTTTTCATGCATATTACACTCACTAATAATCCATCCGTCATTGCAAAAGTCTATTTAACTTAGTTTATCCGTTTTAGCTATTGGGCCCTAAACCCCTAATAGGCCCTACAGCGTCTATTAACAAATTAAGCCCATTTAGTTCAAATTTTATGATCAATTTATCAGTTTAAATGATTTTGAACCCACAGTCTATCAGTACACATTATTTACCTATTTTCACCCATACGAGCCCGTAAGCCCATTGGGCCCATTTTTAGCCCATGGAGGCCCAATTATCGAAGTGCACGAAATTTCACACACGACTAACTTACCACTTTGCAATTTCAGATCTAACATTTCCTAAATGTCTTGTGAGCACTCGCACACTCACAAGCCCACGAAATGCCAGAATTTCGTATTTTGGCTTTTCCCGAATTGAACTAGAGAGGGTGTTCGATACACACATGTTTCGCGACGACTGCTTCTGAGATCCCCCACGATGTCCTACAATCGATTACCACAATTCTTAGATTGCAAATCTATAACAAACAATCCCAATATTCACTTAGCCATATTCAGCCAATGCCCCTAAATCCTTCAAAATCTTACCTTTGCCAAAAACCGATTACTAGATCTAAGTCTAGTTGTTCCAAAGATCCAAGCCGTCGATCAATCACCTCTAGTATACACTAATCACTAAAAGAAATCATTGGTTAATGACCCTTAGGGCCCTATGCCCCAATCGACAGCCTCCCTAGATTTTAGGGACTTCGACTTTTTCTAAATTGTAAAATAACTTTTAGATCTGGGTTAATGAGCACTTACCACTAATTTCCCTTCTATTTCTACTCAGATCTAATGTAGATCTAGCCCCTAAATGATAGTAGAACTCGAATCCAAGAGATCTGAAGTTTCGGCTACAAGCTCCTAAATCTATGGTGGTTTCGGCTTTTGAGTGATGAAGAAGATGATGATTTGAGGATATAACTTTGGAGTAGTGTTGCTAATAGATACTAAGGGTTTAAAGAAAATGAAAATCAATCAAAAGGGAATGAAAAGAAAAGAAGGAATTGGCTTGGAGAAATCGGCACAAGATGTAAGTTTATGGGATTTCGGCTTTTATGGCAATCAGCTATGGTGGTTTTAGGGAGGATGGATTTGAAAGAGAAGATAGATTTGAGTAATAGGGGTGTTTGGCTGAGGTAGGAAGTAAAAAGGAAAAGAAAACAATGGAGGAGAAGAAGAGGAAGAAGAAATCGGCACAAAGGAGAAGGAATTTGCGTTTTCGGCTTTTGTGAAAACTTAGAAAAGGATGAATGAAAGTGAAAGCTTTCAAATGGCTAACCCTAATTCTCCAAGACAGAAAAAGAAAAGAACCTAACCCTAATATCAACTAAAACAATCGGCCCAACCTCCCTAAGGCCCTTGCCAAAATTCATTTAAGTGATCACATGCCCGGCACATGCCTAAAAACTAAAAAGTAACAATACGCTTACCTTGCAACTTAAACCCTAGACCTTTAATTCCTTCCCAGGCGCCACTTTTTTAGCCTCCATATGGTTGCTTTCATCATCATGCCCTACATTAAACTTGGTTAGATTTGGTTGATTTTGGACTTGCGCCTTGGTCGCATTCATCTCCAATTGATTAAGCCTTTCGAGGACTTATTGATACTTATCCTCACTAGTGGTAGAGCTTGTTGCCGCTTGTTTGGCTCGATATGTGAACCACTCAGCTAGCCACATGTAAGAGTTCATCATCATATCCTTGATGAGTTGACAAGCCTCGATGTAAGTCTTTAACATGAATGCTCTAACGGATGCTCCATCAAGACTAGAGCGTAAATTCCCATCAAGTCCATTGTAGAAGACTTGAAGTTGTAGCCACTCTTGTAAACCAATGTACAGACACTTACGCATCATTAATTTGAAGCACTCCTAAGCCTCGTATAATGACTCTCCTTCCAATTGTCAAAAATTCGTAATGTCTATCTGAAGTTTCATCGTCGTTCTTGGTGGAAATATTTTTCCAAAACTTTGCTCTCTAACTCATCCCAAGTGTTGATTGAATCTATTGGTTGCGAATCTAACCACATAAAAGCATCGCCAGTAAGAGAGAAAGGGAATAACCGAAGATGAATCAGATACCCCATTTACTTGAAAGTATCACAAATGGTTAGAAACTACTTAAGGTGTTGATTAGGATCCTACTTCATTGAACCTTACAACTGAAGGTTCAATTATATCATTTGGATTACTACCAGTTTAATTTCAAAGTTGTAAGCATTAATCTCTGGGCACTTAATGCTACCTCGAACATCGTCTATGTTAGGCATCGCATAGCCACACAAAGTTCTTTGCTCCATGGGTAGTTGTGGTGGTTGTCAAATTTCTACTTGTAGATCTTCAATAGGTTGCTCTCTTGGTGGAAATGGAATGTTTCTTGTAAGTTACGTCCTTCTTAGGTAAGACACCTTTACTGGTTCGAGTCATACAATGTTCTTACAAGCACGAGAGGTTGAAGAAAATAAACTAAAAGTTGAATGAAACAAAAAATAAATGGAAAAAAAAGTGGTATCTATAAATCCTAGTTTGGCTACTTATCTCAATCTAAAGGTGTACACTAAAAATTACTCAATTTTACACCGTCTTCTCCAACAGCAGCACCAACAACATGACCGGCTACACGCATGCCCAATAAAACACTAAATTTATATAATAATTTTTAAAGCCCGATTTCATTGCAAGCATTTAGGTCAGTTGTAAGATTTATGGTGTTACAATGAAACACCAAAGTATTTCAGGGATCGAACCAAAAAAAAAGAGACGACTGAGCAATAACTAGCATACACAATAGAGGTTAAGTGCCTACTAATATGACTTTATATTGCGATGTTTCATAAAAGATAAGTTTGTAAGAAAATTAAATATTCTACTCTAGGGACTAATTGCAAGAAATGTAAACTAGAGGGATTGTCTTGCAAATGACTAATGGGGGTTGGTTGACTTCGATGTGGTTCACCAAATCTCAGACTAGGGACATAAATTGCATAAATTACCAAGTGGCTCCATTTTATCTTCCGATCTGAATTTTATCAACTTAGACGAATTAAGTACGGTTTACCTTCTGATCGCACCGATCAATCAAAAGAGTGCATGACAAGATTACCTTTTGGTCTCACTTTATCGTAATATTCCCTTAGGGTTTCACTACCTAAGCTCTTAGTTCTATTCAAATTAGTCCAATTAGTTACAATTTTGTCCTTTTTCCAAATATTTTAGTTTAACCACATCTCCATCAACCAACCTCTTTAAGTATTTACCTACACATGCTTAAAGTTAAGAAAATAAACATAAGAATTGAAAACAATGCAGCCATGAAAGTAAAGCTTAAGAAAATAGTGAAAGTTTAGATTTTTATGCAAGAAAACTTAAATAGCATGAAACTAAAAGTATTTAACAAAGAAATCTATAGCAAGAAACATAAAATGAACAACCTTTAACAGATTTGAAGTAAAAATAAACTGAAATACATTAAACTAAAGCTTAAAGAGTCTTAAAAGCAAGGTATAGGGGCTGGAAATGTAAGTTACCTTAGCTATAGTGTTAACTAATTTTACTAACATAAAGAACATGAAGAACAAGAAGTAAATGTGGAAAAATAAACTCTAATTAAGGTAGAAGAAGAGAAAGATAAAAACCCTAGAAAGGTACAAAGAAAAACTAAAGAAAACCTAGAGAAAACTAAACCTAAAACTAAGTTAAATGTGTCTCTCTCCTTCTCAGCAATTTTTGGCTATTTTGAAGTGTGTTCTGGTAACTTTTTTATGCCAGAATTGCCCCTACATGGGCCTTGTGTGATTGGTGGATCGGGTAAACAAAGGTTTCCTTTTTTTCCAAGTTTGTCCCTATGACAAAGGCAATATCGTGATACTTAGAAGAGGATATCATGCTATCTCGGGTAGATTGAACTTGGGGGGTCTTTCTTGAGAGATGGGTATTGTGATACACAAGGAGGATGCCGCACCACTAAAGGGTCTCCTTTGTCTTCTATACTACTGGAGGTATCACGATTCCAGGTGATACCCTTGCCCTAGATGTTGTTCTCACTCGTTTTTGACCTCCAACACATCCCTACATCACTCAAACTCATATTAGACTTCCCAATGGCACTATCAGTAAATTTGGGTAAAAAATTAGACAAAAACAAAAGATTTTCACTTATTACCCAAAAAAGATTAAAAATATGAAAATAACAAAAAAAACTAAGCTAAAACATTTATTTTGCTCGAGAAAAAGCTACTTAAATGTGTCAGAAAAGCCTAATTTACCATATCGATTTATTGCTGATCAACCATCTAAGATGCCTTTGCCCTTATTCGTGATGGTCTGGTAGAAGGAGCGTAGGTTAGGTTACCTAAATATTGTTGAAATAGGTTTTGTAGCTCTAACTTGAGCTCTCCATGAAAATCGTCCTTTAACTCCTTCAAATGAGTACCTAGTTTGGCATCCCACTAAGAAAGTTCAACTTGAAGCTTAGTAACTTCCTGTTGAATGTAACCGACTTCCTTCTACAATTGGATGGTGACCCCATATTCGACCATTGAGGATTGCATGGATCTGATACCTTAGATATGTTCTAATCTAGAAAAGAGATAAGGAATCTAGAGAAGAAAGGAAGGAAAGAGAGAGTAGAAAGGTCAAATAGGAAGAAATTTCATTTTATCATCTTCATAACTACTTGTCGTCCCTAGCCCTACTAAAAAGGAAAGGAAGAAAGTTACAAGAATATCAGTTAAGCAACTGTTACATGACAATTGTTACCTCTTATCCCAAAAATCACCATTTCATTAAACAAAAAATCTATACTCTCGATCCTCTTCTAAAACGCACCGTGTAACAACCTATATTTCAAGGGTGTCAAAAATGATGGTTTTGGAACCCCATTTTCGATGTTTGAGTCTATAAATATTATTATTTTAATATTTACGATATTAGTATACAGTCTAATTGAAGTTTGGTATTTTAATTTTGTCAATTGGATAGTTAATTAAGGTATACTGACTAAATTTTAAAAGTGGCAAAAAGTTAATCACTATAGACTTTTAATTAGCTGAAGGCCCAATTGAGCAATTACACTCTTTTTATTAAGACAAACTATGGTGGATGAAAATTTTAGTCCACCAATGTTGTGAATTATTTTTAGTATTAATTAATTAAAGATTAATTAAATTAATTAAGATTAATTAGTTATTAATCTAAGTATATAACTTAAAATAAAAGAAAAACCATACATTTTCCTTGTCATCTTCTTTAGTTCATGAAACAAAAAAGAGAAAGTTAGGGTTCAAAACTTTGAAGTTTTGGCTACTAAAATGGTTAGTTCACTTTAGTCTTTTTCATGTAACTTTTATGTTTTGGAGGTCCCCGGAGCTTGATTTACCAAGCTCATGTACTAATTTGCAAAACTATTAATGTTTTCAAAAGTTTCCATTTTTGATTTCTTGAAGTTTTCGGTACTAAATTTTTAGATTTTAAGCTTAGGAGTGAAAAATAACTACTCTGTAAAGTTTAATTGCTCGCTTTTGAACATAGGAACTAAAGTGTAGAAATTTCAAAATTGGTGTAATATTTATGTGATTCTTTAATATAGTGTTATAGAATGAGTTAATTGAGATCGATTTCAAAATCAAAGCTCAAATTTTAAGGTTATGGCAATTTCAGTTTTAGGGACTAAATTGAATAGAATGTAAAACTTCAAGTGTAACAGCCCATTTTCGGTCAAATAGGAACAATGGTTTTGGAACCACAAATCTAAAGTCAAAATATTTATTTTATTATTTTAATAAGGTTTACAGTATGATATAATTATTGTGTGAAAATTTTATAAAGAAATTTTACTATTTGATTGGTTATTTGGTAAAAAGGACTAAATCGCGTAACGCGTAAAATATGAGTTCTATTAGTTAAATGAACCAAATGACTATAGAATTAATTGTATGAGTTCTTGTATGGTAAATAAACCATTAGAGAGTTAGTGGAAGAGGATAGCATGGCAATTAGTGTAATTTCTATTGCTTTTAAAGGTTATAATAGTAAATTAATTAATAAAGATTAATTAAATAAAAATACAACCAATTTTGTGTCATCTTCTTGCCATTGCCGAATCTCTCAAAGAAAAACACCACCATTTTAGGGCTTCCATTCGGTTAAGCTAATCCAGCTTATTAAGGTATGATTTTTGTCTCGTTTTTAATGATTTCTAGGTTTTTGAGTTCGTTACAGCTTAATCTAGCTAGCCCGTACCTTCGTTTTCGAAACTGTTAAAGATTTTGAATGATTCCATTGTTGAATACTTGAGTATTTTGAAAGTTCTTAATAGATTATGAATGTCGATTGAAAGATATACAAGTTTTATAAAGTGATTTTTGACAAAAATGCAAATTGGGTATTAAATCGAGAAATGTTGAAATGTTGTGGTTAAAAGTGTGAATAAAGTGAAAATATGGGAAATGTTGTGGTTAAAAGTGTGAATAAAGTGAAAATATGGGCTGCTTATAGCATGGAAAGAATTCAGCTAGGCTTGGGTTTGGTTAAAATTGAATGAATTTTATTTTACGAGCCTAGGGACTAAATTAAAAAAGTTGTGAAATATTAGGGAAAATGTGTAATATGCGAAAATGTTGAATAATGGGCTTAATTGAATTGAATGGAAGTTTGAATGTGTTAATTTGACATTATATAGATCAAGATAAGCAAATACCGAAATTGGATCGGGAAAAACGCAAAGTGAACAAGTAGACAATAAATTTTATTGGAACGACTCGAGGTAAATCCGTATAATTAGAATTATGTATTTTAAATGTATGTACTTACTTGAATTGAAGATATATGGATTGTGAAATTGAAATATTGATTATTTAATGCCTAAATGGATTGTTGATGAATACCGAGCCCAAATTGAACCGTAGGAAGTCGTAGGATACGAGTGACATGTCACTAGGGTTACCGTTTTGGTTGAGATCCTGCAGGTGTTGTGGACTCACCACAGCTCATATGAGCTTACCATTTCAGCTCGTTAGAGCTTACCATTTCAGCTCGATAGAGCTTACCGTGCATTAGCTTACTAATCATGGCTTGAAAGAGCAGAAATGATAATGAATTGACAGATTACCGATTAATGCACCTAGTGTGTATCACTCGAGTATTCCTCGATATTCTAATAGGTTCAGTGGGCTTAATACCGAATTGAATTATATGACAAGGTACAAAATTGAACACGATTTATAAGGAATGAATGATAGCAACGTTATATGGTGATTCATAATACTAGTGGAAATATACATGTATATAAACTTGATTGTTAAATGAATCTTTGAGGATGAATTATTGGTTTCATGTAAATTGAAGTACTAACATATTGATGTATCCATGTGTTAGGCAAATGTATCAATTGAATTTGGATATATATTGAGTTGATTTCTTATATTATAAATATTGGTAAATTAAATTCTATATTATGCGGCTTAGTAAGCTATAAAGCTTACTCTGTTTATTTTCTGTGTTTCATAGATATTCAGAAGCTTGCTCGACTTAGACAACGTCGGAGATTAGCATCACACTATCTAGACAACTTTTTGGTATTTTTGGAACTCAAGGAAATTTGTAAATATGGCATGTATAGGGTAGTTAATAGGATGATGTTTTAATTACTTTTTATTATAAAGCTCACATGTGTTGTTATGAGTTTAAGCCATGAGATTTAGCTTAGTTTGATAAATTTATGAATGGGAGGTTTGATGCTAATACTTATGTTGATATATGATGATTTCATGAGATGGAAATGCTTGAATGATAGTTGGTATTTGGATGTTTATAAGGTTGAATTAGTGAATAGTTTATGTGTATATTTGCTTTTGAATCATATTGGTATGGCATGTGCTTTAATGCAAAAATGGTATGAGTTTAGGAATTCAAATGGTTGTATTGAAAATGGTATGAAATATGTATCGAATGTTAAGGTTTGGCTGCTGATTGGGTGTGAATTTGGTGTATTATTTTGGCTTGGAGGGTATGCCCTTAAGGGTGGCAAATTGGCCTTGTAAATGGCTTATTTTTTGTCCACATGAGAAGGGACACGGACGTGTGTCTCAGCCGTGTGTGACACACGGTCATAGTACACGGTCGTGTGTTCCTTAGTGTTGCATTTCGAACCAAGCTAGTATGCTCCACACGGCCTGATATAGGGGCTTATGTGACTAGCCATGTGGTATAAGTCAGTATACCCTACAGGAAGGACAAGGCCTAGCACATGGCCTGATACATAAGTGTGTGAGGCCATTACGAATAGGCACACGAGCTAGACACACGGACGTGTGACTAGCTGTGTGACCCAAGTCAATATACCCTCTAGTTTTCACATGGCCTGGCACACGGGCGTGTCATTAGCCATGTGATGCAAGTCTGTACTATGCCCTGTTTTCACACGGCTTATGACACAGGCGTGTCTAGTGATCGTGTGAGGCACACGGCTTGTTTACATGGGCGTGTGAACTCTATTCAAAAATATTTCTAAGTTTTTCCCTAAACTCTGATATGATTTTAATTTGATCCCGAATGTATGTTTAAAGTTTATTATGCTCGATTTAAGCATGTTACATGTATAAATGAATGACTTCGATTAATATGAAATGATTACTGTTATATGAATGTTCTGAACTAAGTTACTGGTTTGGTAATACCTCTTAACTATTCCGGCGATGATTACAGGTTTGGGGTATTACATTTTATTAGTATCAGAGCTTCGGTTTAGTCGATTCGAGGACTACTGTGGTGTATGTGAGTCTAGCTATACATGCCATATATAAACTACGATAGTGTGATATCTCATGACAGTTTCTGAATTATGTTTTATATAGTAAATGGATCCAAATCAAGTTATAGCTGATGACATAGAAAGTAAATTTGCTAGCTCCCGCTCGAGGGACTGCACCGTCTGAATCTAGTCCCGTTACGGGGAGTCAAGGAGAAACTAAACAAGCTTTCTTCCAAATGATGAGTGAATAGTTCATCGAATTTTTCGAATAAACTCGGCTACTCAACAACCTCCACCCCTGTCTGTTCCCCAACCAATCCTTGTAAATCCACAAGGTACGAATCCTTTGAGATTAAAAAGACCTCCTGTTGATAAGATACAGAAGTATGGGGTTGAAGAATTTAGAGCCACTACTAGTGATGATGCTGAGGGAGCTGAATTCTGGCTCGAAAACACGACCAGAGTGTTTGATGAACTTTCCTGTACACCTGATGAATGTTTAAAGTGTGCCATATCGTTGTTGAGATATACTGCTTATCAGTGGTGGAATACTTTGATATCTGTGGTTCCATGAGAAAGGGTTACATGGGATTTCTTTCAAGTTAATTCTGAAAGAAATACATCAGTCAACGGTTCATCAATAAAAAATGAAACAGTTTTTAAAGCTAAAACAAGGCTAAATGACAGTGACCGAGTATAAGAGAGAATTTGTACGACTTAGAAAATATGCTCGTGAATGTGCTTTTATCGAGGCTATAATGTGCAAGAGGTTTAAAGATGCTTTAAATGAAGATATCAGATTGTTGGTTGGTATTCTCGAACTGAAAGAGTTTGTTATTCTGGTTGATCAAGCTTGCAAAGTCGAAGAGCTTGGCAAAGAGAAAAGAAAAGCTGACTCTGAAGTGAGAGACCCTTGAAAGAGATTTGTGGGTAAATCACATCAATCTGTATCAAAAAAATCTAGAGAATTTCATCCTTGTTCTACTACTTCTGCGAGAATATCGATCAGAGATAGAGATGTTAGACAATTGAGTCCAAAACCTCAGACGACATCTGTTGCCAGTGTGGGTAGCGTTAGAAATGTGGGACCTAAATGTAAACACTACAATAAGAGACATTATGATGAATGCCGAGTGAAAAGCGAAGCTTGTTTTAGATGTGGATCGCCCGATCAACCTGTGAAAATTAGTAATACAGCAACCAGAGGGAGACCACCCTGAAACACTGTGAAAATTAGTAATACAGCAACCAGAGGGAGACCACCCTGAAACACTGGAAACACGAGTGGAAATCGAGATACAATGAGAGATTCAGCCGTGAGATCTGAGGCACAAGTTCTAGCTCGAGCATATGCTATCCATACACGTGAGGAGGCATCTCTCTTTACAACACTGATATTGTTGCGTTGATAGATCCTGAATCAACCCATTCATATATCTATCTAAAAATGGTGTTTAAAAAGGGTTTACATGTCAAGTCTATGGAGTTTGTAGTTAAAGTATCGAACCCCCTAGGCAAGTCTGTTCTAGTTTATAAAATTTACAAGAGATGTCCATTGATGACTCGAGATTACTCTTTTCCGGCTGACTTGATGCTTTTGCCGCTTGATGTGATTCTAGGCGTGGACTGGCTAACGACGCATGATGCAATTGTGAATTATAGCCAAAATATTATAAAATTGAAATGTCAGAACGGTGAAATTCTTCGGATTGAGTCTGATGATTTGAGTGAATTACCAGTTGTGATATTGTCTATGCAAGCTCAGAAATGTGTGAAAAAGGGTTGTGATGCATATCTTGCATACATACTGGATACAAAGTTGTCTAAATCCAAAATTGATTCTACGACAGTCGTTTGTGAGTATTCAGATGTATTTACAAAAGAACTATAGGGATTACCACCGATCATAGAGGTTGAATTTGGTATTGAGTTATTACCAGGCACTACACCGATATCGGTAGCTCCATACAGAATGGCACCAACCAAATTAAAAGAGTTGAAAGCTCAGTTGCAAGAGTTGATAGGATAGAGGTTTTGCACGACCGAGTTGGTGCACTAGTATTATTTGTAAATAAGAAATATAGAACGATGAGTGTAATGCCCCCACGCCCAAGACCGTCACCGGAGTCGAGCTTGAGGTGTTACCGAACATAATTTACCATTTTAAGAACTTAGAATTCTTTATTTCAGCTTTTACAGCAAGCTGTCTATCTGCGTCATGGTTACAAAAAAAATCATATCTCCAATTACAAAACTTAAAATCAAGATCTGTAAATTTTCCCTGAATCTAGACTCATTTATCTATCTACTAATTTTTTTCTAAAATTTTTGGCTTGGCCAATTAGTATAGTTTATTAGTTAAGTTGCCCCTGTTTCAGAACTCAACTGCACTGACCTCTACTTATTACGAACCACTTTTCTCCCTGTAAAAAAATTCATATGACTATGCCATTTGTTTCCGTTAAAACTAGACTCAATAAAAATTCTGAACATATAAAGTAATCCTCCTAATTATTTTTATACAATTTATGGTGAATTTCCAAAGTTGGAACAGGGGATCCAGAAATCGCTCTGGCCCTGTTTCACTAAAACTTAGATATCTCATAAAATACAATACCTTTACCTATTTTGTTTGTTCCATATTAAAATAGACATAATAAGATTTAATTTCATATATTATTCACCATCAAACCATGTTTTTACTATTTTTAGTGATTTTTCAAACTCACGTCACTGCTGTTACAATGTTCTATTTTTAAGCTACTTTCACATTTTCCTTAGTTTCCATGTGATAGTTACCACCCAAGCATACATACTATCATACTTGTATATCATTAGCCATTTCATTAGTTATCCACTATCAAGTATTTACATCCCATTCATTGAACATATCATAAGAACATCCATGTCAAAAGAAGCCAAGTCCCTATACATGCCATACACGAAAAGAAACATCTAACTATACCGATAGGATTCCTCAATAGTGTGATCAGATCTCCGACGTTTCCTTTGATCCTCGAGTGGCTTGGAAAAACTATAAGAAGAAAGAAATAAAGAGAGTAAGCACTAGGCTTAGTAAGTTTACAAGCAAATAAATCACAGCATTCATCACACGGGATAATTATGCAACTATCAACTAGCATTATAAACTTTCTTTACATCTCATTTTCTACCTTCTTCTTTCTTCACTTACCTTTTTTCTTACCTTACCTTTCATTACTTATGATTACAATCTACCTTTCCTTTGCTGATAATTCAATGCAAATTAACTTGTATAATGGCCCGTTGAACCACTCAGAATACTAAGGATACTAGGGTCGTTCCTGTCTAACAATATCCTGCCAATGCCATGTCCTTGACATGGACTTACATGAATTATTCCTGTCTCCAATGCCATTTATCGAATATGGGCTTACATGGCTCATTCCTATCTCCAAAGCCGTATATCTAGTACGGACATACATGGCTCATTTCTGTCCTGTCCTGTCCTGTCCTGTCGACCCCTAATGTCATGACATTTCGTATCCTAACATTCCTAAGGTTCAATCGGGACTTTCTACTGCTTTTCTCTGCCATATCACCTTATATTCAACTTGATTATTTTCATAAAATAAATATATAAATGCTGGAAATTGACAATAATAATGCAAAATGAAGGAATATTGCATTTATTTACCGTAAACTTACCTCGATACAAAATGTGACTAAACTTTACAATTTAGTTCTTTACTTTTTCTTTTCCCCGATCTACTCCCGAATTTCATTCTTCTTGATCTATAATAGCAAATTTAGCTTATTTAATATCAACATTTATCAAAACAGCCCTTTACTCAAACTTTGGAAAAATTATATTTTTGCCCCTAAACTTTTGCATTTTTACACTTTTACCCTAAGGCTCAGAAATCAAAACTTATCACAAATTCTTGTATTTTAAGACATGCCGATCATTTATTTACCAACATCATCTTCAAATTCCTACTATAACATACACTTATGTACAATAGGTATTTTAACCAATTAAGCCCTTTTACTCGTTTTTACCTAAAACCGAGTAGCTCAAGTTGTCTAGCATAATTTAAAACCTCATATTCTATCATAAAACATCAAAATACACAAATTTCACCTATGGGTATTTTTCCAAATATGAACCCTAACTTAAAATATTGCTAACATAAGCTTTATCGAGCTACTAGGATCTCAAAAACGTAAAAATCATTAAAAACGGGGCTTGGAATCACTTACTATAGAGCTTGGAAGCTTGAAACAAACCCTAGCTATGGAGAACCCTTGAAATTTCGTGCTAATGAAGAAGATGATGAATTATGTGTTATTTTTCTCTTTTTATTTCATTTAATATCCAAATGACCAAAATGCCCTTCCTTACTAAACTTTCAAAAATTCCCTCCATGTCCAATTTTTGTCCATAAACTTAAAATTGGTCAAATTGCTATTTAAGACCTCCTAATTAATATTCCAAAGTAATTTCATACTAAAAACTTCTAGAATGCAAGTTTTGCAACTTATTCAATTTAGTCCTTACTTTCAAATTAAACACTTTATGCATAGAATTTCTTCACGAAATTTTCACACTATCATGCAATCATAATATAGACCTCAAAATAATTATAAAATAATTATTTCTATCTTGAATTTGTGGTTACGAAACCACTATTCCGATTAGGCCCTATTTTGGGATGTTACATTTCTCCCCCCTTTTAGGGATTTTCGTCCCCGAAAATCTTACCTGTGAAGAGATTTGGGTACTGTTTTCGCATGGCCTCTTCAGGTTCCCATGTAGCCTCATCTATCCCATGTCTATTCCAAAAGACTTTCACAAGAGCAATACTTTTATTCCTTAACTGTTTTACCTCACGAGCTAGAATTTTTATCGGTTCTTCACCATAAGTCATATCTGGCTGAATTTCAACCTCTGTCGGAGAAATCACATGTGATGGCTCTGACCGAAAACGTCGTAACATCGACACATGGAACACATCATGAATCTTTTCTAACTCAGTCGGCAAAGCTAATCAATATGCTAATGGTCCAACTCTCTCAATCACTTCAAACGGGCCAATAAAACGTGGACTTAGCTTGCCTTTCCTGCCAAATCTGAGAACTTTCTTCCACGGGGATACTTTCAAAAATACCTTGTCACCAACCTGATACTCAATCTCTTTTCTTTTTAGATCTACATATGACTTCTGCCTGTCTGAAGCTCCTTTCAAACAATCTCTGATAACTTTCACTTTTTCTTTTGTTTCTTTAACTAGATCAACCCCGTAAATCTGATTTTCTTTAAGCTCTGTCCAATATAAAGGTGTACGACATTTACGTCCATACAAAGCTTCGTAAGGTGCCATCTTTAAACTCGACTGGTAACTATTATTATAGGCAAACTCTACCAATGGTAAATATTTTTCCCAACTGCCTTGAAATTCAAATATACAACATCGAAGCATATCTTCAAGTACCTGAATAACTCTCTCTGATTGACCGTCAGTTTGGGGATGAAAAGCCGTACTAAAACTTAACTTGGTACCCAAAGCTTCTTGTAACTTCTTCTAAAATCGTGAAGTAAACCTCGAATCTCTGTCTGAAATAATCGATAATGGTACTCCATGTAGTCTAACTATCTCTGAAATGTACAACTCAGCCAACCTGTCAAGTGAATAATCCATACGAACTGGGATAAAATGAGCCGACTTAGTTAGCTTATCAATCACAACCCATACTGCATCTTTCTTTTTTGGTGTCAACGGCAACCCTGTCACAAAATCCATTGTAACTCTGTCCCATTTCCACTCCGGAACTAGCACAGGCTGCAATAGACCCGATGGTACCTGGTGTTCAGCCTTTACCTGTTGACAGATCAAGCATCTAGAAACAAACTCTGAAATATCTCTTTTCATCCCTACCCACCAGTACAATTTCTTCAAATCATTATACATCTTTGTACTACCCGGATGAATAGACAAAAAACTACTATGTGCTTCCTGTAAAATTTTCCGAATAAGCTCATCATTCTTTGGTACACATATTCTGTCTCTAAACATCAAACAACCATCAGAACCAATCCGGAAATCTGATTCTATGCCTGACTCACATTGAACTCTTTTAGCTTGTAAATCACTATCATCTTTCTGAGCTTCACAAATTTCTTCGAGAAATACCAGTTTAGTTCTCAATTTAGCTAGAATAGAACCATCATCCGACATGGCCAAATTGGTATTCAAAGCTCGCAATGTAAATAAAAGTTTTCTGCTTAAAGCATCAGCAACTACATTTGCCTTGCCTGGGTGATAATCAATCGCTAGCTCGTAGTCTTTAATCAACTCTAACCATCTTCTTTGCCTCAGGTTCAAATCTTTTTGAGTCATTAAGTATTTCAAACTTTTATGATCGGTGAATATCCGGCACCGTTCACCATACAAATAATGTCTCCAAATCTTCAATGCAAACACAATAGCAGCTAACTCCAAATCATGCGTCGGATAATTTTTCTCATGTGGTTTCAATTGTCTAGAGGGATAAGCAATCACCTTTCCTTCCTGCATGAGTACGCAACCGAGCCTATTCAAAGACGCATCACTATAAATCACAAATTCTTTACCCGGTTCTGGCTGTACTAAGATGGGAGCTTCAGTCAACAATGCCTTTAACTTGTCAAAACTCTGTTGGCACTTCTCAGTCCATTCAAACTTAACATCTTTCCGTAGCAATCTCGTCAACAGAGTAGCTATCATAGAGAATCCCTCCACAAATCGTCTATAATAACCAGCTAAACCAAGAAAGCTTCTGACCTCTGAAATGTTCCTAGGAGGCTTCCAATCGACAATGGCTGAAATTTTGCTTGGATCAACTCTAATACCTTCACCTGAAACAATATGTCCAAGGAATCCAACTTCTCGGAGCCAAAACTCACTTTTACTGAACTTAGCATACAACTGATTATCTCTCAGAATCTGTAAAACTGTTCTCAAATGCTCTTTATATTCGGTCTCATCAAGAGAATAAATCAAGATATCATTTATAAATACCACAACAAACTTGTCCAAATACGGTCTAAATATTCGGTTCATTAAGTCCATAAAAATGGCAGGAGCATTAGTTAAGCCAAACGGCATCACAAGAAACTCATAATGACCTTACCTAGTTTGGAATGCAGTCTTCAAAACATCTGACTCCTTAACTCTCATCTGATAGTATCCGGATCTCAAATCTATCTTGGAAAACACGGTGGCTCCCTTCAATTGATCAAACAAATCATCAATTCTGGGCAGTGGATATTTGTTCTTGATAGTTACCTTGTTAAGTTACCGATAATCTATGCACAATCTCATTGAACCATCTTTCTTTTTCACAAATAACACTGGTGCACCCCATGGCGAACTACTAGGTCTTACAAAGCCTTTATCAATTAATTCTTGCAGCTGAGCTTTCAATTCTTTCAATTATGATGGGGCCATTCTATAAGGAGTAATAGAAATGGGTGTGGTACCTAGAATCAGCTCAATACCAAACTTAACTTCTCTAATAGGAGGCAAACCTGGTAATTCTTCCGGAAATACATCTGGATACTCGCACACTACGGGCACTGATTCAACTTTCAATTCTGAATCTTTAGTATTCAATACAAAAGCAAGATACGCCCCATACCCTTTCTTAAATATTTCTGAGCTGTCATAATAGAAATCATAGCAAATGAACCATCTGACTCATCTGAATTAACCCGAAGAATCTCACCATTTTCACATTTTAACTTAATGAATTTCCTTCCACAATTCACTACCACATCATGTGCCGTCAACCAATCCATACTCAGAATAACATCAAACTCATCAAACGGTAATAACATGAGATCGGCCGGAAAACAGTGACCTCTAATCATTAAGGGGCAATTTCTACATACTTTATCTATCAATACACACTTGCCTAATGGATTCGATACTTTAATCACAAATTCTGTAGATTCTATAGGCATACTCATTTTAGGCATCAATTTCATACAAACATAGGAATGGGTCGAACCCGGATCAATTAAAGCAACGACATTAATGTCATGTAAAGAAAATGTACCCGTAATTACATCGGGGGAGGATGCCTCTTCGCGAGCACGAATAGCATAAGTCCTTGCTGGGGCTCTAACATCTGGTCTCACCATCAAATCTCTAGTGGTGCCTCTGTTACTTGCTCCTACTCCCAGTTGCCTCGGTGATCTGCCTCTATTAGGAGCATTTCTAGATCTAGCACTCTGTGTTACTTCACGGTTAGCCACCTCTGGACATTCTCGCACAAAATGATCCGGAGCACCACACTTATAACAAACATTTTCACCTGCTCGACAAGGACCATAATGGAGTCTACCACATCATGGACACCCTGATCTACCCGATCTAACATTACCCACACTTGCAGTCGAAGTGGTCTGAGCTTTCGGATCTTTAAATCTGCTACCTCTATTTTGACTAGATTGCCCTGCCGAAAAGTTAGATCTGGTAGGAAACTCTTTGGGCCTCTTGGATGTAGCCTGAAATGATCTGTTCATCTGTCTTTTCTTCATATCTCGCGCCTCTGTTTCAGCTTTATCTTTTCTTTTTAACAACTCCTCCGCTTTACAGGCTCTGTCAACTAAAATGAGGAACTCTTTTATTTCCAGAACGCCCACTGATAGTCGGATATCGTCATTTAACCCATCCTCAAACCTTTTACACATAATAGCCTCAGTGGACACACATTCGCGAGCATATTTACTAAGCCTGAAAAATTCACGTTCATAATCGGTTACTGTCATATTACCTTGTTTCAGCTCTAGAAACTCTTTTCTCTTCTGATCAATAAACCTCTGGCTGATGTACTTTTTACGAAATTCCTCCTAAAAGAAATTCCAAGTGACCCTCTCTTTCGGTACAACTGATACTAGTGTCTTCCACCAGTGATAGGTTGAGTCTCTAAGGAGTGATACTACACATTTCATACATTCCTCATGTGTACAAGATAATTCATCGAAGACCCTGATGGTATTTTCTAGCCAAAATTCTGCTTTTTCTGCGTCATCATCTTTTGTTGCTCGGAACTCTTCTACCCCATATTTCCTAATTTTATCGACTGGTGGCTTTTCTCTTATTACTGTACCTGTGACTAAGGGAGCTTGAGCTACATGGGTAGCCTGAGAATCATGAGGGGGTGGAGGTCTAACTGCAGGATCCGTACGAACGAACTCGGTAAACCAATTATTCAAAGCTTGGAGTAGAGCTTCTCGAGTCACTCCTCCCTGATCAACTGTTACTGGCCTATTTTCGGATGACACTGCTCCTTCCATAGGAGCAGGCGCATTACTTTCCATATCATCACCACCAGCTCATTCGGGATCCATTACTATAAAACAAAATATTTAAAAATCGTCAGGAGTCGTCACACTATCAAAATATAAGTATGGCATGTATAGCTAGACTCTATCTCACACAAACTGTTCCGAGAACCGACTAAACCTGCTCTGATACCAATAAATGTAACACCCCCACGCCCGAGACCGTCACTGGAGTCGAGCTTGAAGTGTTACCGAACATAATTTACCATTTTGAGAACTGAGAATTCTTTATTTTAGCTTTTACAGCAAGCTATCTATCTGCGTCATGGTTACAAAAAAAAAATCATATCTCAAATTACAAAACTTGAAATCAAGATCCGTAAATTTTCACTGAATCTAAACTCATGTATCTATCTACCAATTTTTTTCTAAAATTTTTTGCTTCGCCAATTAGTACAGTTTATTAGTTAAAGTTGCCCCTGTTTCAGAACTCAATTGCACTGACCTCTACCTATTACGAACCACTTTTATCCCTCTAAAAAAATTCATATGGCTATGTCATTTGTTTCTATTAAAACTAGACTCAATAAAGATTCTGAACATATAAATTAATCCTCCTAATTATTTTTGTACAATTTATGGTGAATTTCCAAAGTTGGAACAGGGGATCCAGCAATTGCTCTGGCCCTGTTTCACTAAAACTTAGATATCTCATAAAATACAATACCTTTACCTGTTTTGTTTATTCCATATGAAAATAGACACAATAAGATTTAATTTCATATATTATTCACCATCAAACCATGTTTTTACTATTTTTAGTGATTTTTCAAACTCACGTCACTGCTGTTACAATGTTCTGTTTTTAAGCTACTTTCACATTTTCCTTAGTTTCCATGTGATAGTTACCACCCAAGCATACATACTATCATACTTGTATATCATTAGCCATTTCATTAGTTATCCACTATCAAGTATTTACATCCCATTCATTGAACATATCATAAGAACATCCATGTCAAAAGAAGCCAAGTCCCTATACATGCCATACACGAAAAGAAACGTCTAACTATACCAATAGGATTCCTCGATAGTGCGATCGAATCTCTGAAGTTTCCTTTGATCCCCAGTGGCTTGGCAAAAACTATAAGAAGAAAGAAATAAAGAGAGTAAGCACTAGGCTTAGTAAGTTTACAAGTAAATAAATCACAGCATTCCTCACATGGGATAATTATGCAACTATCAACTAGCATTATAAACTTTCTTTACATCTCATTTTCTACCTTCTTCTTTCTTCACTTACCTTCTTTCTTACCTGACCTTTCATTACTTATGATTACAATCTACCTTTCCTTACTGATAATTCAATGCAAATTAACTTGCATAATGGCCCGTTGAACCACTCGGAATACTAAGGATACGAGGGTCGTTCCTGTCTAACAATATCCTGCCAATGCCATGTCCTTGACATGGACTTACATGAATTATTCCTGTCTCCAATGCCATATATCAAATATGGGCTTACATGGCTCATTCCTGCCTCCAAAGCCGTATATCTAGTACGGACTTACATGGCTCATTTCTGTCCTGTTCTATCCTGTCGACCCCTAATGTCATGACATTTCGTATCCTAACATTCCTAAGGTTCAATCGGGACTTTCTACTACTTCTCTCTGTCATATCACCTTATATTCAACTTGATTATTTTCATAAAATAAATATATAAATGCTGGAAATTGACAATAATAATGCAAAATGAAGGAATATTGCATTTATTTACCGTAAACTTACCTCGATACAAAATGTGACTAAACTTTACAATTTAGTCCTTTACTTTTTCTTTTTCCCGATCTACTCCCGAATTTCATTCTTCTTGATCTATAATAGCAAATTTAGCTTATTTAATATCAACATTTATCAAAACAGCCCTTTACTCAAACTTTGAAAAAATTACATTTTTGCCCCTAAACTTTTGCATATTTACACTTTTGCCCTAAGGCTCGGAAATCAAAACTTATCACAAATTCGTGTATTTTAAGACATGTCGATCATTTATTTACCAACATCATCTTCAAATTCCTACTATAACATACACTTATGTACAATAGTTATTTTTACCAATTAAGCCCTTTTACTCGTTTTTACCTAAAACCGAGTAGCTCAAGTGTTCTAGCATAATTTAAAACCTCATATTCTATCATAAAACATCAAAATACACAAATTTCACCTATGGGTATTTTTCCAAATATGAACTCTAACTTAAAATATTGCTAACATACGCTTTATCGAGCTACCGGGATCTCAAAAACGTAAAAATCATTAAAAACGGGGCTTGGAATCACTTACGATGGAGCTTGGAAGCTTGAAACAAACCCTAGCTATGGAGAACCCTTGAAATTTCGTGCTAATGAAGAAGATGATGAATTATGTGTTATTTTTTCCTTTTTATTTCATTTAATATCCAAATGACCAAAATGCCCTTCCTTACTAAACTTTCAAAAATTCCCTCCATGTCCAACTTTTGTCCATAAACTTAAAATTGGTCAAATTGCTATTTAAGACCTCCTAATTAATATTCCAAAGTAATTTCATACTAAAAACTTCTAAAATGCAAGTTTTGCAACTTATTCAATTTAGTCCTTACTTTCAAATTAAGCACTTTATGCATAGAATTTCTTCACGAAATTTTCACACTATCATGCAATCATAATATAGACCTAAAAATAATTATAAAATAATTATTTCTATCTTGAATTTGTGGTTACGAAACCACTATTTCGATTAGGCCCTATTTTGGGATGTTACAATGAGAATGTGCATTGATTACCGACAGCTCAACAAAGTAAAGATCAAGAATAAATATCCTCTACTACAGATAGATGATTTGTTTGATCAGTTTAAAGGGGCTACAGTATTGTTAAAGATCGATTTGAGATTGGGATATTACCCGTTGCGAGTCAATGAATTGATGTGTCGAAAACAGCATTCAGAACACGGTACGGTCACTATGAATTTTTAGTTATGCCATTTGGATTGGCTAATGCTCCTGTTGTGTTTATGGATTTGATGAATCGAATATTCAGACCGTATTTAGACAGATTTGTTTGTTGTTTCATTGATGATATTCTGATCTATTCGCATGATGAAACTGAACATTTAGAACATTTGAGAATTGTGTTGCAAACTCTACGGGATAAGCAATTGTTTGCAAAGTTTAGCAAATGTGAGTTCTGGCTCAGGGAGGTTGGTTTTCTGGGACATATAGTTTCATCCGAAGGTATCCGAGTTGACCCGAGTAAAATTTCTACTATTGTTGATTAGAAACCTCCGAGAAATGTGTCTGAAGCCTGCAGTTTCCTTGGTTTAGTAGGCTATTACCAGAGATTTATGAAAGGATTTTGAATGATTATAGTACCGATGACACGGTTTCTTTAGAAAGATGTGAAATTCGAGTGGTCAGAGAAATGTCAATAGAGTTTTGATCAGTTGAAAGCATTGTTAACAGAGGTATCAATTTTAGTACAACCTGATTCGGGTAAAGAGTTTGTGATTTACAGTAATACGTCATTAAATGGATTGGGTTGTGCACTGATGCAAGAAGGAAAAGTTATAGCTTATGTTCTCGACAGTTGAAACCACACGAAAAGAACTATTCGACACACGACCTTGAGTTAGCTACAATTGTATTTGCATTGAAAATTTGGCGACACTATTTATATGGTGAGAAATGTCATATTTATATGGATCACAAAAGTCTTAAATACTTGATGTCACCAAAAGATTTGAATCTGCGGCAATGAGGATGGCTCGAGTTGCTTAAAGATTACGAATTTTTGATTGATTATCATCCAAGAAAAGCTAACATTATTGCTGATGCTTTGAGCCAAAAATCCCTATTTGCTTTATGGGTAATGAATACTCAGATGATGATATGTGATGATGGGTCAATTTTAGTTGAATTAAAAGCTAAACCAGTAATTCTTCAACAAATCTGTGAAGCTCAGAAAAGTGATATTAAATTGCAAGCTAAACGAGTTCAAAGTGAGACTATTCTTGATTTAGAGTTTCAGATTAGGACCGATGATTGTTTAAGGTTCCGAAATAGAATTTGTGTACCAAAAAACTTAGAACTCATTTAGAAGATTTGCATGAAGCACACAGTAGCTGCTTATCCGTTCATCTAGGAAGTGCCAAAATGTATAATGATCTGAAACAGTTGTACTGGTGGTCAGGTATGAAATGAGATAAATCAGAATACATATCAAAATGTTTGATCTGTCAACAAGTCAAAGCTAAACATCAAGCACTTTCGAGATTATTACAGCCTGTGATGATACCAGAATGGAAATGGGATATAGTTACAAAGGATTTCGTATCGAGATTGCCCCTATCTCTGAAAAAGAAAGATGCTATCTGGGTTATTGTCGATTGACTAACGAAGTCTGCTCATTTCATACTGGTACGTACAAATTACTCACTTGATAGACTAGTCAAACTGTACATTTTCGAGATTGTTCGTTTGCATGGGGTACCTGTATCTATTATTTTTTATAGAGATTTGAGATTTACATCGAGATTCTGGAAGAAACTATGTAAAAAGCTTTGGGAACAAAATTGAATTTCAGTATAGCTTTTCATCCTTAAACCAATGTTCAGGTTGAGAGAGTCATTCAGGTTCTCGAAGATATGCTAAGATGTTGTATTTTAGAGTTTGAAGGCAGTTGGGAAAAGTATTTACCGTTGATTAAGTTCGCGTATAATAACAGTCTTTAGATGAGAATTAAAATAGCACCGTACGAAGCTTTATATGGTCGCAGATGTCAAACTCCGCTATACTGGATTGAACTGAGTGAGAAAAATATTCACAAGGTTGAATTGATTAAAGAAACTAAAGAGAAAGTGAAAATGATTCGTGAAAGTTTAAAAGCAGCTTCAGATCGACAGAAATCATACGCGGATTTGAAACGTAAAGAGATTGAGTTTCAAGTCGTGGACCAAATATTTTTGAAAGTGTCACCGTGGAAGAATATTCTCCGTTTTGATCATAAAGGAAAGATGAGTCCGCGATTGATCAGGCCGTATGAGATCGTTGAAAGAATAGAGCCTGTAGCATGTCGACTATTGTTACCGTCTAAACTTGAAAAGATACATAATGTCTTCCACGTTTGATTTCTCTAGCTGATATAGATCAGATCCGTCACATGTGATTTCTCTGGTTGATGTTGAGATACAGGCTGATTTAACGTATAACGAAGAAATGATTTGGATTCTCGCTCGTGACATCAAAGAGTTGAGAAATAAACGCATAACTCAAGTAAAGGTTCTTTGGCATAAAGATAGGATAGAGGAAGCTACGTGGGAACTAGAGGAAACTATGCGAAAACAGTACCCTAACCTGGTTTTCGGTAAGATTTTCGGGGACGAAAATCCCTAAGGGGGAGAGTTGTAACAGCCCGTTTTCAGTCAAATCAGAACAGTGGTTTCAGAACCACAAATCCAAGGTCAAAATATTTATTTTATTATTTTAATAAGATTTACAGTATGATATAATTATTGTGTGAAAATTTTGTAAAGAAATTTTACTGTTTGATTGGTTAATTCGATAAAAAGGACTAAATTGCGTAACGCGTAAAATATGAGTTCTATTAGTTAAATGAACCAAATGACTATAGAATTAATTGTATGAGTACTTGCATGGTAAATAGACCATTAGAGAGTTAGTGGAAGATGATAGCATGCCAATTAGTGTAATTTCTATTGCTTTTAAAGGTTATAATAGTAAACTAGTTAATAAAGTTTAATTAAATAAAAATACAACCAATTTTGTGTCATCTTCTTGCCATTGCCGAATTTCTCAAAGAAAAACACCACCATTTTAGGGCTTCCATTCGGCTAAGCTAATCTAGCTCATTATGGTACGATTTTTGTGCTGTTTTTAATGATTTCTAGGTTTTTAAGTTCGTTACAGTTTTATCTAGCTAGCCCGTACCTTTGTTTTTGAAACTGTTAAAGATTTTGAATGATTCTATTGTTGAATACTTGAGTATTTTGAAAGTTCTTAATAGATTATGAATGTCGATTGAAAGATATACAAGTTTTATAAAGTGATTTTTGACAAAAATGCAAATTAGGTATTAAATCGAGAAATGTTGAAATGTTGTGGTTAAAAGTGTGAATAAAGTGAAAACATGGGCTATTTTTAGCATGGGAAGAATTCGGCTAGGCTTGGGTTTGGTTAAAATTGAATGAATTTCATTTTACGAGCCTAGGGACTAAATTGAAAAAGTTGTGAAATATTAGGGGCAAATGTGTAATTTGCCAAAATGTTGAATAATGGGCTTAATTGAATTAAATGGAAGTTTGAATGTGTTAATTTGACATTATATAGATCAAGATAAGAAAATACCAGAATCGGATCGAGGAAAACAGAAAGTGGACGAGTAAATGATAAATTCTATTTGAATGACTCGAGGTAAGTTTGTATAATTAGAATTATGTATTTTAAATGTATGTACTTAATTAAATTGAAGATATATGAATTGTGAAATTGAAATATTGATTATTGAATGCGTAATTGGATTGTTGATGAATACCGAGCCTAGATTGAACAGTAGGAAGTCGTAGGATACGAGTGACATGTCACTAGGGTTACCATTTTGGTTAAGATCCTACATGTGTTATGGACTCACCACAGCTTGTATGAGCTTACCGTTTTAGCTCACTAAAGCTTACCATTTCAGCTCATTAGAGCTTACCGTTTTAGCTCGATAGAGCTTACCATACATCAATTTAGGAAGAGCTTACTGATCATGGCTCAAAAGAGTGAAAATGATAATGAATTGATGGATTACCGATTAAGGCACCTAGTGTGTATCACCTGAGTATCCCTCGATGTTCTAATAGGTTCAACAAGCTTAATACCGAATTGAATTATATGACAAGGTACAAAATTGGACATGATTTATAAGGAATGAATGATAGCAATGTTATATGGTGGTTCATGATACTAGTGGAAATATAAATTTATATGAACTTGATTGTTAAATGAATCTTTCAGGACGAATTATTGGTTTCATGTAAATTGAAGTACTAACCTATTGATGTATCCATGTGTTAGGCAAATGTATCAATCGAATTTGGATATATTTTGAGTTGATTGCTTATATTATGAATATTGGTAAGTTAAATTCTATATTATGTGGCTTACTAAGTTATAAAGCTTACTCTATTTATTTTCTATGTTTCATAGATACTCAGAAGCTCGCTCGACTTAGACAACGTCGGAGATTAGCATCACACTATCCAGTCGACTTTTTGGTATTTTTGGAACTCAAAGAAATTTTTAAATATGGCATGTATAGGCTAGTTAATAGGATAATGTTTTAATTACTTTTGATTATAAAGTTCACATGTGTTGTTATGAGGTTAAGCCATGAGATTTGGCTTAGTTTGATAAATTTATGAATGGGAGGTTTGATGGTAATACTTATGTTGATATATGATGATTTCATGAGATGGAAATGCTTGAATGATAGTTGGTATTTGGATGTTTATAAGGTTGAATTAGTGAATAGGTTATATGTGTATATTCGCTTTTGAATCATATTGGTATGGCATGTGTTTTAATGCGAAAATGTTATGAGTTTGGGAATTGAAATGGTTATATTGAAAATGGTATGAAATTTGTATTGAATGTTAAGGTTTGGCTGCTGATTTGGGTGTGAAATTGGTGCATTATTTTGGCTTGTAGGGTATGCCCTTAAGGGTGGCAAGTTGGCCCTGTAAATGGCCTATTTTTGTCTACACAGGCAGGGACACAGGCATGTGTCTTAGCCATGTGTGACACACGATCATAGTACACGATCGTGTGTTCTCTGGTGTTGTATTTCGAACTAAGTCAGTATGCTCCACGCGCCCTGATACACGGGCGTGAGACTGGCCGTGTGGCGTAAGTCAGTATACCCTACCAGAAGGGCACGGCCTAGCACATGACTTGATACACGGGTGTGTGAGGCCATTTTGAATAGGCACATAGGCTAGTCATACAGACATGTGACTGGCCGTGTGACCCAAGTCAGTATACCCTCTAGTTTTCACACGGCCTGGCACACGGGCGTGTCCTTGGCGTGTGATGCAAGTCAGTATGTATGCCCTATTTTCATACGGCTTATGACACGGGTGTGTCTGGTAACTGTATGAGGCACACGGCCTGTTCACATGGGCATGTGAACCCTGTTGGAAATATTTCTAAGTTTTCCCCTAAACTCTTATATGATTTTAATTTGATCCCAAATGTATGTTTAAAGTTTATTATGCTCGATTTAAGCATGTTACATGTATAAATGAATGACTTCGATTGATATGAAATGATTACTATTATATGAATGTTCTGAACTAAGTCACTGGTCTGGTAATACCTCTTAACCTATTCCGTCGACGGTTACGGGTTAGGGGTGTTACATTAAGGCAATAATAAAATTGAACTGATATATGCTTATAATAGGATGATACAAGATATTTGGAATTGATAAACTGAATTGAATTATTATATTGATTGAGATTTAAACCAAACCAAAGATAACCTTGAAAAAGGCAAATTTGCTAATTAGTCCTTAAAGTTTCAATTGCTTGTTGTTTTGCTAGGTAAGTTCATATGGAATTTACATTATTTTATTATGTTATGACTAAATTGTGTTTACTTTCTTTGATAGTCTATCTAAATGTATAATTTGTAGTTTTGGCATTAATTGGATTGAATTGTAAAATATAAAAATTATGGTTATTTTGAATTGGTAGAAATAATTAAAATGTATATGGACTACTATTTTGAAATATAAAAAAGCATGTATATGGTTATAGGGTTTGAAATGATACAATAATGGTAACGATGCCCGTGTGAACTTAGTAAATGATTAGGATACAAATGACATGATATTAGTCCCAAAAAGGAAAACAAATGTTTAATTAGAGGCTTATATGAATATTTGAGATCTAGGATATGTTGCAGATTCTCTGAACTTGTGTGAGCAATCATCGAACATGATATGAATTTTGTATAAGCAACCCAAATATGTCAACTCTTGTGAGCGTACAAGTTTGGTATCTGAATTCAATTTACTTTAATTTTCCAGGCAAAAAACAGTAATTAAAAATGGAAATGAAATGGTTGAAATGAGTTGAATAGTTATGTTTTCAAATTGAGCATAGCATGAAATATATATGTTATAAGATGGAATGGTTGTATGTATACATGATTTGAGTAATATGATCTTGTTATGCAAGTGATCTAATTTGTTGGTTATATTGTTGAATTGTACATGAAAGTTAAGACTGCTACGTGTTATACCAATGTGTTTCCAATTGTTTAATTGTTATAATGTCAAGGTAAGTTAAGTAAATTTTCACATGGACTTACTAAGCATTCATTATGCTTACTTCGTTGCCTCCCTTTTTCCTTATAGATTGTTAACTTGCAGAATGTTTCGATTGAATCTACGAGAAGCTCACACTCTCTTGATATATATTCGATAGTATTTTGATCATTTTTAGACTTGGTTATGTGGCATGTACATAGGTGTTGTTTTGTTAATCTAAAATCTTAGTTTTGGTTTAAATTTGGTTAATGCTTAATGTTGTGGAAGTTATGTCAATTGGTGTATGTGAGTTGGTAAATGATGTGTGGTGTGAATGGTATTCAAATGACATAATTGAGCATGAATTGGCATAGTTAAATGTTAGTTTGAATGGCTTAAAGGCATAATAGCGTAAGTTGAGTTTGAATAGGTTAAATTGATATGTTTTGGTGCACAGTAGTGGCATATTGGATTGATTGATTTGAATTGATTAAAATGTAATGTTTAGTATGAGTTTGGATTGGTTTGTATAGGTACAAGCATGCAAATATGCACCAAATGTGTAAATGGTTTGTTTGTATGGAAATAGGTATGGATGGCTTTAGTGGTGCCAAAAGCAGAGTCCATGTCGCCACATCAAGATGGTTGTTGCGATGAGATCTGGATTTCAGACCATGGCATGACATGGAACCCTCGTCGTTACAACGAGGCAAGTTAGTATGCCATGTCACGACGTTGACAAGAAATTTTGAAAATGTTGCAAATTGGACATTATTCGATTCTAGGTTAACTTTAGAGCATACGTTGGCTCTTATAAGACTCGAGAAAGGTTGTATACTATTATTATGGTTTAAAATGTTTATGTATGCTTGTATTATGTTGTTAATTGAACGTTAAATGTTTGTAATTACTCCGGTAATGAATGCGACATCCCGTAGCTCGAACCTGGCGATCGGATCAGATGAGGGTGTTGCACACTATTTTACTAAATTTTAACTTAAAACAAAATGTTCAACTAACTAGCTTAACAAATTTCTTTCCTACTGCTAATTCAAGCCATAACATGTTCATCTTTCTAATGTAAAACCACATAACAAAATCAAAGAATTCACAATCAAGGTGCTACTATTTTGCTTAGTTGTATTATGAATGTCCATCCAAGTTTGACAATGTGATCAATAATCATATTTCAATTTTTTTAGCAAGAAAGAAAGAAAGAAAGAAAGCCAGAGAAAAAAGAATTAACCAGAAAATGTGGGGGTTCAGTTTTTATTTTCATAATAGCTGGGGTTAAATGTTCAATTATTTGGGTTTAGAAAATTAAATTATTTCATAGAATGAATGAGCTTTTCATAATAGTTGGGTTAAAAATTTAACTCAGATGTATAGAGTTCAAAGGGTTGAAAAAAAAATTAAGAAAGAGAGAAATGAGAAATAGAGAATAAAAAGGAATGGAGATATGTTTTTTAAAAAAAAAAAATTGTGATTCGGCTTCATCCATATGAACCAAACATGAGAATTTTTTTTCTTCACTTATGACTGAAAAAAATGGTATTTTGAGTACTAGTTTTTCATCCATAGAGGATAACGAAGAAAAAACTCACTTACGATTGGAAAAAAGTAGCAATTCAGGTTCATATGCATAGATTTGAATACCAAGATGGAGAAGAAACCCATAATTTTTCTAATTTTTTGGTTAATTTTTTTAAGTATTCTATATATTATATAGTTTCTAATTTTAAATTTAATTTTTATATATTTATTTTTATTTTTATAAAATTTAAAAATATATAATTAATAAAATAAAATTTTATATATTTTTATTAAAATATCACGTGGCATTATTTGATTGAGTAACAGATTTTTTATCCCCTATTAACCATTTGAACTAAAAATCATAATAAAATAATATTTTAGATATTAAATTAGATTAAAAAAATTATAAATACCAAAATAATAAAATAAATATAAGATTAAATTGTGAAGTAAGCCTAAAAATAAACAAATTGAATTATTTTACGGTGTTTAATGTTAATTATTAATGTATATACAAGTAACTTGATGTGATAATGAAAAATTATGAAACGTATGCAAAAATAAATTTTCATTATTATACAATTATGCATCATAAATTTCATACTAAAAACCATAAACTGCCGTCATTGGTCGACCAATCAACTCTCTCGAATTAATGCATGAGAATCCTATTGATGGAGTAATCGACGACCAAATCCAATTATTTCAAAATTCCTTTCGATTTTAGTCAATAAATTAAGCCGCTTTCTTTTACTCCTCAACACC
The DNA here is from genome assembly GCA_020496765.1 of Gossypium stocksii. Lineage (NCBI taxonomy): Eukaryota > Viridiplantae > Streptophyta > Magnoliopsida > Malvales > Malvaceae > Gossypium > Gossypium stocksii. The sequence goes on from CM035631.1 coordinate 55,363,340, forward strand.
TCCCCTTCCACTTGTGTTCTTCAAAACAAACCTACAATTTTCAGCTTCTTAATTTCTCCTGGATTAACACTGCGCTTTCCATTTTGATTTTTCTTTTCATATATTTTCATGGATGGTATTGAAGTTCCCAAGTATTTCCTCTGCCCTATATCTCTGCAAATTATGAAAGACCCAGTGACAGCCACAACCGGCATCACGTATGATCGAGAGAGCATTGAGCAATGGCTACTTACATGCAAAAACACAAGCTGTCCAGTCACCCAGCAGCCTTTGCCTCCAGAATCTGATTTAACGCCTAACCATACGCTCCGCCGTTTGATCCAATCCTGGTGCACCGAGAACGCGTCGCTTGGCGTTGATCGGATTCCAACCCCTAAACCTTCCCTTGATAAATCTCATTTCTTTAAACTCATCAAACAGCTTCAACAACCTGGTTCCAATATCAAAGCCCTGCAAGAGCTGGATTTCTTGGCGGCCAAAAATGAAAGAAACCGGAAGTTCATGGTGGAAACCGGGGTGCCTAAAGCTCTGTTATCGTTCATCGTAAATTGTTTCGAGCAAATCTCTGTTCAGGGCCTTGCAGAAGCCCTAAGGGTACTTGTTTTCATTCGAATTCCATTGGCAGAAGCAAAGATTTTTCTTCAACAATTTAATGATCAGATAATCAAATCCTTGATTTGGGTATTGGGATGTGAATTCAAACCCCAAGTTATGGTAAAATCCCACGCCGTTTTAGCATTGAAAACGATGATTCAAGCAGCAAGCTCCGGTTTACTTGAAAGATTAGAACCGCCCTTCTTTGAGATGATCACCGGAGTTCTGAAACAAACCACCACCGTCTCTCAGCAGGGAATGAACGCAGCTTTGCATGTGCTATTAATTGCTTGTCCTTGGGGAAGAAATCGGTTACTGATGGTTGAATCAAGCGCCGTTTCCGCGCTTATCGAGCTTGAATTGGGATCACCGGAGAAGAGAACCACCGAGCTTATTCTGGGAATACTTTTCCACCTATGTTGTTGTGCAGATGGGAGAGCTGAGTTCCTTAGCCATAAAGGCGGTCTCGCCGTCGTGACAAAGAGGATTATGAAGGTGTCCCCGACGGCTGATGACCGAGCCGTGTTCATCCTTTCGTTGATAAGCAAATTCGTGGCCACAAATTCGGTTCTTGAAGAAATGGTGGAAGTTGGAACCGTAACAAAGCTTTGCATGCTGCTGCAAGTTGCCAGTACTGCACCATACTTGAAAGAAAAAGCTATGGGAATCATTAGATCACACGCTGATGAGTGGCGCAAGTTCCCTTGCATCGACAAAACATTTAACAAGGTATATTAATTGAATGTCTGTATTTATTTTTAATATATATACACTTTTACATGTTGAAACACCTCAGTTTGATGAACTCCCAACTCGTTGTCTTAAGTTTAGTTGGAAGAGAGAATGGAACAGTAAGTTAAGTTCTTGCTTTTCGACAAAGTAAAGAATAGTGCAAAGTAACAAGAGAAAAAAGCAATATTTATTAACCCAGACGCAGATCACATGACTAATGAATTATTTATCTAACAATTTTTCTATATTATCTATTGATTTAAACCTATTTTATTCTGTAGATTGATAATGAATTTAATTATTATAATTACTCATACGACATATTTTCACATAAAATATGAAAATTCTCTCTAATAAAATTTATAAAGAGTGTTAAATAAAATTGTCAGCACAAAATTGCTATCGAAATATGCATTCAAAAAAATTTGTATTTTGCAAATCAACAATTAATGCTACCTATTTATAGACTTCTTCAAAAACTCTCCTAATTAATGCCGGGTTTTGGGCCTCTCTCACATCGAGTCCAATGATTGGTGCCATTTATTTATAGAAAGAGAAAGTAGTATCCTTGTTGAATTGTAAAAGTCTATTTTAAATAGGAAAAACAACTTCCTAGTCCAACTAGGAGAGGAAGAGGACCTCATACGGCGTGCTTCCCCTCATATGTATTACGATAGGGATTCAAACCTCTCATTGTATTAGGCCCAATTATATTACTGTTTAGACTTTTAACCCAATAATTTATAATTTAATCCAACTCAATACATATTTTTCTATTTTCCAAAATAAACATTAATTTTCCAATAAAATAATTTTCTCATTCCAATTTTATCCTAATAAAATTTTAACGATTTTATCCCTGGTAAAATTTCAAGAAAATATGTTTAATATTTCACAACTTAACATGTTTACTGTGACCGAATGGTTTGTTTTCATTTTTAGGCTTCAAAATAGCTCAAAAACATAAATTCATTCTTCTGATCATTTTTTAAGTAATTCATATAGAAATGCAAATGAATCATTTACATTTCCATTTCCATTTCCATTTTGGAAGCCTACATTCATTTCCAAATGATTTCATTTCTCCATTTCTGAAAAACCATAATCGTTCCTGAATGATTCTAATTTCTCTTTTTGTATTCATTCTATTTATTTCTATTCAAACACGCAATTCATTTCAGGTTTCAACGAGCTAGCAGAAGGACCAATTTGACATATTCAATTAGGGCTCAAATGATTTATTAACTCATTTAATCATTAATTATAAACTCATTTAGTCACAAAGTCATTCCAGTATAGTATCGTGACTAAGCTTTCCATAATGACATACTATTACGAAAGCAACTACTCAGCGTCGTCCAATGACATTGTCATAAGTGTGTTACCCTCATAGGATAGCCTTGGTCTCTTTGGGGTAATATTAGTTCTCCCAAAATGATCTTATTTTATCTCATGGTAACCATTAAATCTTCCTTCATGAAAAGTCAATCACTATCATATAGTGATCAAGTTATCCATCACAACGATGGACGACCCGTGGCCATGTTTACTTTTCATTAATCATGTAATGCCAATGAGAGGATATCATTTACCCATGTTTCGAGCAATGAATTCCACTATTGTGAATGACGTTACGTACTGCAAAAGTCATACACCCAACACACTAGCTTTCGATTCTTTATCTATTTGAACTTAGGCTTTTACTTACATCAAAATGTACGAGTCACGCATACATAGTCTGCCAGCCACTCAAGATTTAAGTATGTCATACTATGAACGTCACAAGTGAATAAATCCATAAACAAATTTTGGATATATTTTGCTTAGGTCCAGTCCGATGTATTGTTAGTCCAGTCAGTCACATTTATGTCTCTATCTTTTGGGAGTCGTCCGCTCCGATGCCCAGGAGAAGGCATCTCCATAATTGAACTTGATAGAAAGCATCTTAGCCTTTCAATCAGTTTGCTCATTTTCGATTAGGTTAAGGGCATGTTAAGGTTCATCTACTAATGTAAGCTGTCTTTTTGTATTACACTTCGACCACGTAATACTGCTTAGTATTAGTTAAACATTAGACAACCAGTGAGCAACATTTGCTTCCATTTTGCTTCGTATGCAAAAACCAGACAATATACAAAATATTAATATAATTCATGAATAATTTTATTAACTAAACTGTTCGAAAAATACAAGTGTACTTAGACAAAAATACTACATTTAGGCACCAGATCCAACATAGTTGTTGCGCCAGATCCAGTGACACCTTTACCCAATAACTTATCCCTCCAAGACTGGGTTAGTGCCGGAAATAAATACACCGCCACATCTATAATCGCACCTCCATTCCCCTCCTTAAATTGCACCTTCTTAGTGTTACAGTCTTCAAAAGAAAGATATTTGCCTTCTTCACTCACAACCATAGAATTTGAATTTTTTATGTTCCACTATATAATTAGTTTTAGTTTGATTAGCAATGCTTATAAGATCAAATTAGAAATTAATTTGACTTAGAATAATTAAAATTTAAAAATTAAATTTAGACAAATTAACATGGAGTTGGCAACTTAGATTTAATTTTAATAACTTCGTATGTTTTTTCTACATCGAAGCAAATGAGGCAGGTAAATCGTTGAAAGCGAATGATGTCGAGGATTGAATGTTTCTAAGCAACGAACACATATAATTACACTTTATGATGTCTAAGTTTTTATTGCCTTATATTATGGTTAATTTAAATGCATGTCTTTGTAAAATTGTTTTGTGAAATTTATTTAAGTTGGTTTTGAATGTGCATATAAGGCTTTATTTGTTTTAACGTAGAAATTTTTATGGAAAATATTTTTAATTTTTTTTATTTTTGTTTCATGTAAAATAAGATGGTCAATGTAAAAAATTTTCCAGTTAATATAAAATTACCCCTTTATTCTCATAAAACGTCTTACTAATTTTTTTTCGTAACACATTTTCCAAACTGATAAGGCTCTATTCACTGTAACACCCCCATACTCGACCTGAACATTGAGTCAAAGCACCGGGATATTACATTCTCTACTATATTCTTTTTTTTATCAAATATTTTCTTATAAACTTTCATAACTTTTCAATTTAGTCTTTTTTGTTATAAAAGTTTAATATTTACTAATTAATCATATTCAGTCAATTTTCTTTCTTATTACACTTTAATCACATAATTTACCTCAATCTCTTATTTCACATATTAAATTTCTATGTATTCACTTCTATTATTTCATCCACATATTTTCTCAAGTTTAACAATTTAGTCATTGTCATCATAAAAATACCATATTTTTTCACAATTTCACTTTTACAATACTATATGCATATTTCATCATTTCATAACACATTCTTCAAAATTTTATCATAATTTCCTTATTCACATAATAAATTGTTTCACACTTAAACTTTTGTATATTTTTCAATTTAGTCCCTATTGCCATGTAATTTATTTTTCACCATATAAGTACTTTAATCAAATAATTCATTATAATATCTTATTTCACATAACAAATTTTCATGCATATCACTTTTCTTGTTTAAATTATAAATTTCACAAAGTTAGCAATTTATTCCTTAACATCAAGAAGATTCGCTATTTACTATATTTTCACCTTAACATCACTTTGTAATCAATTCACTACTTTATTTAAACTCTTTATCATATATATATATCAAATGTATGTTTGTTTCGTTGAAAACAACTTTTATGAAATATTTTTAAAAAATTTTCCAAACAGCAGAAAATATTTTACACGGATTCATCCAAACACCAGAAAATATTAGCTTTTTCTAGAAATTTATTAAGTTATTTTTCAGAAATCATTTTCTGAAAGTCATTTTCAGTGAAACAAACGGAACTTAAATTATTTTTATGAATATAAAATTGTCCAATAAAATATCTTGGAGTCTTTTGGATATAGTTAGTATGCTGTAAAATGTAGGATTGTTGTATCGTATGGACTGTTTGTCAGTAGTTGTGATCGTTGTGTATCATTCATTGAGCTAGCTTAAGGCATTTTTGCTGGGTTGGGGGTGAACTTGTTAAATTACCATCATTCCTAACCTTTCATTTTTTTCCAAAGCTGTGTACAACTTCTTCATCTCTAACTTCTTTAACTTTCCCAAAAGTGAGTTTATGTAAAACCGACCAATCCTTATCGCAAGTGAAATTGATACATCCAATTTTCAATTATTTTCAATTCTTTATTTCTAAAGTAGTTTATCAATTCCACAAGTTTTAATTTGTCAACATTATTAGGTTTTTCTTTTTAAAGTCAACATATCAGTTAATAACCAAAGAATTGCTCTTATTGACCCAAAATTAGTAACCTTAATAACTTTTACCTATTCTACAAATCCGGAACCTAATATACAGATTCCAATCCCTTCTTAATCAAGGGGAAAAAAGAAAGAAAGAGAAACTATCAACATGTAATAAACTTTAAATATCCACGATACAAGTGAAATAAATATAATAAAGAGAGGAATTCACTTAGACTGGTGTAAATATAATTTCACATCTCTTTTTCTTTTCTTTTTTGATACAATGCTTAGGGTATAATTACTCCTCAATCCTTAAATAAGAAGATAAACTCTGTTAACAATGCCAATGCCAACTGAACTAAGACTCAGACCACCATTTCATATCTCTTTGTACAATTAATATTTTAATGATACAACTATTATGTTTTATATTTTATTTATATAAATGATGTATGTCAAATTTAAAGTAAATTAAAATTTTTTTTAAATATTTGTTTTATGTAAAAAACTTTTAACCATTTAATGCATATTACTATATGTATAATCTTTAATATCAATATGATAGAGATATTAGTTTAGTTTGAAAATTTACATATATGACAAACATAATTATATTGATAATTCAACAATTGGATTGTTAAAAGATTAATCGTACAAAAATATACGAAATAATGTAAATTTAAAAAAATAATATTAAAATTAAATATATTTTTTATTCAAATGATAAAGTTAGAAAAGTGAAGACTAAATATTTTGGATTTAAATTTCATAATTTTTGTGTTTATTAAAATATAAAAAGATATAAATATTATCATACTTTGTAAAATTAATAATTGAAATTTAGTTATTGAATGATAAGACATTATAATAATATACATAGGTAATAGTTTTATATTGTTGTCTTTAGACATGCTTCTGACATTCCAATTTTGAATTATTATTAATTTTATGAAGACAAAATCAGCTTTATCATTCTCATCGTCAATTAGCGCCAAAGGAAAAGGAAAGAAAAGAAAAATCTTCCAAGAAATAAAATAATATTTTGTTTTATAAAAAATGGAGGGTCAAAAGAGGTGGACAACCGAAGCCAAAGTAAAAGAACCAACGAGTGTTGCTGTCGCAGCCAAATTAGCCTTCACCATTTCAATTTCTCGGCCATTGACGGCGTTTTCCTTTTCTGGGTACAAGTAAAATAGCACGAGGTTGTTGATCCAGAACATATATATTGTTTTATATTTCTTGTTGAAAACATATCATTTTTCCCTTATTTTAAATCAATTAATAATTAAATTAAACTAGAATTCATCGAAAATTTAAATTATATTATTGTTAATTAAACTAAAATTTTTACAAAAAATAATTTAATTAAATTAATCTTAATTTAAAAAAAATTCTAATTTTTTTGGTGAATTATAAGAACAAAACAAAGCTCGAATAATAAATACGATTAATACGACTCAAATCCAAGTTACACAAACAGTGAGCAGTCAGACCATCATACCATCACATGGATTATTGTTAATACTTTTAGCTATTAACTTCTGTTTTATATTCAAATTTTGGATATATTCTTAATATTTTATTTTACTTTGGCCATTTGCTTTTATATATATAATCAAATTATTTTAATCAATCTTTGACCAAGTTAATTTCACTCAAATTAATTTACTTCAGTTAGTTAACTCGGGTTTAACTAAACTATGCCTTTCTTATAATAAACTTAATTGAGCAGTGTTATTTTATAATTTTAATTTTGTATATTTAATATTTATTTTGTATTAACTCATATTATAAATTAAGGGATTACATCTACAGAACTTGAGCCTGGTTATTAAGGTGCCAATGGTAAGGGGCTTAACCACTGTTTCCTTATCTTGTTAACTATCATTTCTTTACTTTATAAAAAAGAATAATCTTTGTACTTTAATATTAAATTATTGACTTGAAAATCAACAGTTCAATATTTAAAAAAAATTAATATTTCAACAATTTATACGTAATATATTAGTAAAAATTAACCATTAATTTATATACAATAAAATTAATAAAAATAAACAATTCAAGTTTATGTGTTTAAACTGAACTAAGTTTTCGATTTAATGAAGTAGGAGAACCAAATACTAACAAATCAAATTAGAAGAATTAATTTCTCAATTTTAATAAACTAGAAGGATGAAATTTAGAATTAGACAAATTTTAAAATGGGTTAGTATTCGCACCATTTGCCATGTATTGAAGCATCTGCTAGAATTATATTCATAAAAGCTTTTAGCTAATCTGGACCAGGCAAATTTTCACTTATAGCTTTAACTGCAGTAGTTAAAGTTGTCATCCTTGAGCCTTTCAATTGCTTGGAAAAGTCAGCCTTTCTGTTGTTTTGACTTTCTCGGGGTTTGAATACCCGCCCACGTATTAATATATAGAGATATAGATTCTCAATTTGTCATCCTCTAAATCCTCTTCAAAATTCAAACCAATTCACAACTTAACCTTTGTTAAACAAACTTAAGATACCTTTTCACTTTCTTGTCTGTGTGGGTTGCTTTGAAAATGGAAGAAATTGATGTTCCTCCATTTTTTATCTGCCCAATTTCTCTGGAGATTATGAAGGATCCTGTTACAGTTCCAACAGGGATCACATACGACAGGGAAAGCATTGAGAAGTGGTTGTTTTCAGGGAAAAGCACTGCATGTCCCGTTACGAAGCAAGTTATTGCAGATTGTGAACTTACCCCGAATCATACTCTGAAAAGATTGATTCAATCATGGTGCATGTTAAATGCTTGCCATGGAATTGAAAGAATCCCAACGCCAAAGCCACCCATCAGCAAAGCTCAGATCACCGAACTCCTCAATGATGCCGCCAAGTCACCTTTGCACCAGATAAAGTGTCTCAGGCGGCTACAATCAATCGCTTCCGAGAATGCTACAAACAAGAGGTGCATGGAATCTTCGGGCGCGGTCGAGTTCTTGGCTTCAATTGTGAGCAATTACGACCCTACAGCTGTTGACGGATTGTTATATAATGAATTCGAGCCAATAAGACCAACTGATGACGCTCTAAACATTCTGTACAATCTCCAACTCTCAGAAGCTGCTCTCAAGAATCTTATGCGCAAAAATGGTGATATCGTAGTGTCCTTAACGAGAGTAATGCAACGTGGAACCTGCAAGTCTCGTGCTTATGCAGTATTGTTGTTGAAATCAATGCTGGAGATAGCTGATCCAATGCAACTCATCAGCTTGAGACACGAATTATTCGTCGAATTGGTTCGAGTTTTACGTGATAGAATTTCTCAGCAGGCCTCAAAAGCTACACTACAGTTGCTGGTAAGCGTTTCTACATGGGGAAGAAACAAGGTCAAGGTAGCTGAAGCAGGCGCGGTACCTGTCTTGATTGAATTGCTTCTTGATTCATCACAAAAAAGGGCTTGTGAAACAATACTAACAGTGCTCGGTGAAGTTTGCCGGTGCGCCGAAGGCCGATCCGAGCTGCTAAATCATGGAGCAGGGCTTGCTGTTGTTTCAAAGAAGATTCTTAGGGTTTCTCATGTTGCAAACCAAAGGGCAGTGAGAATTCTATTGTCTATTTCCAAGTTCTGTGCCACTTCCAATGTGCTTCAAGAGATGCTGCAATTAGGGATTGTGGCTAAATTGTGCTTGGTGCTTCAAGTGGAATGTGGACACAAGACTAAAGAGAAAGCTAAGGAGGTGCTAAAATTGCATGCTAGAGTATGGATGAATTCTCCTTGCATACCTAGCAATCTGCGCTCTTCATATCCAGCTTCATCATAATAAGAAAAGCTAAACAGATTCGAGAGTTTCATACTTGGAACTTAGAGTTTAACTTAGTTGATTTGTGTAGGTATCCTTGAAAGGTAATGCCAGTATGTCTTTAAATCTCACCCTTTGCAGCTCTTTTTCTATCTTTAGGCCGAGATACATTTGTACCAAAAGAAAGAGCTTTAAACATTCTTTCCCCCTTTGTCAATTACCAAAATATTGTGTACATGATTGTTTATTTTTTTTAAAAAAATATAAGTTTTCATAATATATGTTTTAACTTCAATGAAAAAGGTTTGATATATTAAATAAATAATTAAAATATCTCTATTGGGATCGGATTAGTTCTTTTAAGAGAAATATACAAAGTCTGAAAGTTTTGTCTCCAATCTTAGTGGAGAATCATATACGGTTCACGAAAGTACTTGCAAGACTTTAAAAAAGTATCAATATTGTTAAACATGAGATTAATAACAGAAGTACTTAGATGCCTACTACTCGAACCACCAACCATGACTTAAAAATTAACATATTTACAAATATAATAACACCTTAACCACATTTTCAATTTTAGCATTAAAAATAAAAATTAGCCACACTTTATGACATTTTGAAATTTTGACCACTTTAATTGAATTTTTAATTGTGAAAACCCTCATTTTTCTCCTAAAACCAGCCGACGACCAATCTTGGGAGGAAGAAAAGCTTCCATTTCCTTCTTTCGCCATTTTCTACTCATTTCTCTTCAAACTTTCACCATTTTTTTTTCTTTTTCTTACCATTCTTTTACCCGATTAAGCAACGAACAAGTAAAAATAGCAAAAAAAAAAAAGAAATTGAACACAGAAATTTAACGTGGAAAAGCCCCTCTAAAGAGAATAAAAAACTACGGGTAAAGATAATTTTACTATAATGATAAAAGATCGAAAATTACAAAAGATAAAGATAAAAATTAAACCCCAAAACCCCAAAAACAAAGGACCCGAAAAAACATAAACACAAAATTCTCTAAGTTATGAGCTCTAATGTCTAATAGGTGTTTTTTATAATGTTATAAAAGAGCCTAATTGTAGGCTAAATTCATAGGTCAAATAATAATAAAATAATCTAAACTAATCAGAGTTTGATTAAAACAAATAAACAGATTTGTATAACCCATTTTTTGCCCGGCCCATACACATAACATAAACCCAAAACCCAATTACAAAACCCCAAAGCCCAAACTAAACCTAGCCCACAAACTTATCAGAAAAGAAAAAGCAAAAACCTAGCTAGCCACCTAACCCTAGCCGCTTCTGCTCTCTGACACTGGCTAGCACTTGTGCCACCTGCTCCTCCACCAGCTCTGCCACCGATATTCCTCAAGTTGCACCTGCAAAATTAAATAGAAAAGACAGAAAGCAAGAAAGAGAGTAATGTAAACGGCTATATAAGCCGAACGAAAAACATTGTAATGGTTGGATTTTTTTGCAGTAATAAAAAGCAAGGTTTTAAAAAAAAAAAGAGGAGATTTTTTTTAGCAAAAACAAATCAGTCAAACACAAGCAAGAACAGTAGACAGATTAGATCAAAGTAGCCGTTACTTTTTTTCTGATTTGTGTCAATATAAATACATATACATACAAAGACTTTAGTTTATCTTTTTTTATGTCATATACATGTATATATACTCAAATATAAAAAAATATATATAAAAAAGGAAGAAAAACTTGCCTTTTCGGCTTACCGGCCACCGCACACGGCGGCGCAAACGACAGTGGTCCAGCGGCGAAGTGGCCGGCCTTTCGCCGGAATGTGGAATCCATCCAGAAAAAAGGAGAGCAGTCCAGAATTTTTTTTGTAAAACACAGCAGAGAAATGAATTTTTTTGGGAAAATTTGGTTTTTATAGATGAGTAAAACGACGTCGTTTCATGTTTAAACTGTAACACCCCTATCCCGTAACCGTTGTCGGAATAGGAAAGGGGTATTATCGGACTTGTAACTCATGTCAGAACAGTAAAAATTTTAAACTTTTTCTTGAAATAAAGATCATTCATTTAGATAAATGCTAAATACAGCCAGGGATAAAATTAAACTTCTATCAGTACACATTCAAAAGATGCCATTTTCGCATGGCTTATATACATTAACCAAAATATTATTCCGCTACTAGTCTATTCTATACCTGCCATAAAATAATCCAAAACATAGCAGTACCAAACATTGGATAGTGATAGTGTGACGAGTTGTTGACGATCCCCGAGCAAAGGCCAAATTCGATAATCTATAAAACAGAGAAACGTAACAACAGAGTAAGCTTTCAAGGCTTAGTAAGTCTTAAGTAAAACAATTAACTTTGCTGAATTAAATACATTTATAACTTACACAAAATCCAAGTGAAGTCTCGATTGGCTTAATAAGCCTACACAAGTACATAATACATACCTGGCCAACTTAATGTGCTGAACATCCATAATTGTTGATTTATTACTAAGTCGCTTAAGATTAGGCCCTGCACAAATCACGTTTTGAAATGTCAAGATATATCACCATTCAGTCAAATAGTTTAAACCCCATGTATGCACATGTAATTTATCTATTTCATCCAAATTTAAGAGTATATATACCCCTTCGCATTTAAAAACATCAATGCTACTTCTAGTTTAATCAGTCGAACTAAAACATAACACTATAATCACATTCGGTTTCCATATTTGGAAGCACATATTCATGTTTTAATCTTACATAAACAATTTGATAGAGTCAATACTCGTTGAATATAACTTATAACCATCTCATAAGTGATTCCCCAAGCACATTTGTAATACAACCGAAATCGAGTTCACATAGCAAGTAAGTATCACTTACCATATACTTAACCTTTGTACACTTATCGTTTCCATAGTTGCCAATTACCAATTCAATCTTTCAGTACCTCTAACCACTTTATCATATGCACTCATTTCGTGCACATATATAAATGTACATATGTATTTAGGAGCTTAGTTCTTTAGTTCATATTCACATTAATATTTCAAATAATCAAATCATGACAAGTATTAAAGTTTCGTATAAGTATATAAAGGACCAAACATATTCCTTATCACATATAGATAAATGACCAAACGCAATCCATACCTTGTATTTGCACATCCTGCCGAATACAACTCAAATTAGTAAATTTTTTTATGAAACTAATTAAATCCTTATCTTAAAGATATACAAATGGTCTTCGGTTTGAAATAATTCAAGGCACTTAGCCATAGCATGCTAGGTTTAAAAATCCGAATCCAGTTACCAGTACCAAGCCTGCGGGACTTTAAGCCCGGATATATCATCATAGTCAATTCACAAAGTTGTATACACATCAATTCACATACCTTCGATTTTTTTTTCCAACACGGAAACACATTAATAAGGTATCACTTCATTCGAACTTATTCGTATCTCAATATAGCTAGTCTCATTTCACAAGAGCCATTAGGCCATATTACGTAGTCAGCGAGTCTTAACCCGGATACTTTCCAAATTCCATGTATATTTAATCACATCTTACCACATTTCACACAAACTATCACCATTGTAATTCATTAACCTCATTCGAATATAAGCATATAGCATGCACCTTAGCTTCATGTCATAATATCATTCGACTTTAATACATATATATATATATATCCCTTTCAATAAACTTCAAACTAAATAAGCAAATACACACATGACTTACATTCTTCTCATGACAACCATTCGGCTAAACAACATATAAGTCACTACACCTTCAATTTATAAAACTATCAACACTTATTACATATACATTACTTACGTTTATAAAGTAGCCATTCGGATAACTTGCACACATTTAAATTTTAGCCATTTTGGCCTCACCACCTATATATTTATCTTGTACATCAATTTCAGCAATAGCTTATAAGCAACTCAATTAGTTTCATCAATGTTTACAACAAAATCACAGATTCACTACAAGCTGTTTTGCTGAGCAACAGTCATTAAATTATTTGTAACTGGAGCTACGAAACTCCAAATGAAGTGCTGTAAATTTTCCCTGAAAATAGACTCATATATCTTCTATCCATAAAATTTTCAAGATTTTTGGTTTGGCCAATCAAAACCAGAATTTTCTTAAAGTTTCCCCTATTTCACTGTTTGACTATACTGACTACTCTTCACTACGAATCAAATTTCTCATTGTACAGATTTCAAAATATGTTCTTGTTTATTTCATTTCAAACTAGACTCATTAAGGAGTCTAAACATATAAATTTTATCTTATAAAAATTTTTGTACTATTTATAATGATTTTCTAAAAACAGAACAGGGAATTTCGGATTCATTCTGACACTGTCTCACACAACTTTAAATATCTCTCTATAGGAAATTCCTTTGCTTGCACGGTTTCTTTTATAAGAAGCTAGACTCATTGAGCTTTGATTACATATTTTATTCAGCCTCTAATTCCACTCCAACAATTTATGGTGATTTTCAAAATTCACGCTACTGCTGCTGTCCTAAGCAGATTATTACAATTTGCTCTTAAATTTCCAAGTCCAAACACTTAAGAACTTACCATTTGAGTTTAGAACATACCATCATATATAAGTACTTCTTATTATCACATACAAATCATAATTTAAATCTCACTTTTCTAATAACCATTCGGCTAAGGCTCATAGAAGTAACTTATTCCTTATCATTTTACTATAGGTAATTACACCAATTCATAGTCCCATCTTTACCCGTATTCCATATCATTCTTCATTATAACTAAACTTATATGCTAGAAACTTACCTTAAGAGTTGTCGACGACTATAATTCTACGGCTATTCGCTTAGTTTTGCCTTCCCTTTATCCGACTTTTGTCCTTGATGCTCTTGAGCTTTAGAATTAGATCTATGCATGTGGCCGATTATTTGAGCTTCACTCTCCTTATTCTTTCTTTACCACGGCAATGAAGAAGAAGAATGAACCAAACTTTGTTTTTTTCACCCCAAAATATTTTATTTATCTTTTCTTTATAAATTAAGGCCATATAATATTAATATACTTACTTAAATTCATTTTCTATGCACCCTAATCATTATGGCCGGCCACTACTTCTCAAAATGGGGTATTTGACATGCAAGTCCCCATTTTGAGAATCATGCACTAATTAGTCTTCAAATTAATTCATCACTTTTTTAATGTTTCTCACATAAGCCCTTTGACTAAAATTCACATTCAACTAACAGAATTTAAGCATCAAAATTTCACACATGCACTATCACACATAGTAGATATGAATTTTAATATTTAATAAATTTTATAACTCGATTTTGTGGTCCAGAAACCACATCCCGACTAGGGTCAAATTAGGGATGTCACATAAACTCAGGGCGTCAAAACAGCGCCATTTTGCCACGGATCCACCCTATCCGCGCGTGACCCGACCCACTCCCAGGGGATCTGCGTGTTTTCGTTTTCTAGGCTATTTACAGCCCTGGTCCTTCTGCTTTTTAAGTTTGTTTTAATCTAGTCCTTTTGACGCTCTTTCTTATTTTATAAATTCGCCCCTTAAATTGGTTGCACGTTTCAATTTGGTCTCCCTAATTGAACCTTAAAAACACTGTGCATAAAAGGTGGGGATATTTTTCCTTTTAGCCCTTCCTTGTTGTTCGCGCATGCATATAGGTCCTTTTCTCTCTTATTTATCTCGGATTTGCCCCAAAACTTCTTTTTCAAATTCAATTTAATCCCTTTTAGTCATTTTTGCTATATGTTTTATTATTATTATTATTATTATTATTATTAGCGTTACTATTATTTTTAATTAGTGCTATTATTATTATTATGATTATTATCACTTTATTTAATGTTATTACATTTCTTTTTATTTTTTATTATAAATTATTTATATATACATTTATTTTATTTTATCGTTTATATATTCATATCTTTTTATATAATCATAAAACTTTTGATTTTTTTTATATATACTATTTTTTATTATTAGTGTCATCATCATTATTACTAGTATTATTTTAAAATTGTTTTACAGAATATTTATTTATTTAATATTAGGTCTTTAGTTTTAAATTTGTAGTTTTCTATTCTTATTTGGCTTTTTATTTTTGGCTTTTGTATTTATTTTATTTTCGTATTTCTTATTGTCACTCGCATTAACACATTTATTACTATTTTGCTACACATATTAGTATTTGTAATTTATTTTCACATTTCATTATAAATTCATGTCATATAGACCTTTACCCGACAAAAATAATTCTTTCATAAAAGCACTACTCCATATTGGGAAATTCGAGAAAATCGTGCCCTAACTTACTGGGTTTCGATTTTTCTCATTTAACCTAAAATAACGGAATATTCTTTTAAAATCGCAATATGAGTTTTGAATAAAATGCTTATCCTCGGAAATCCGAGGTGTTTTTCCCTAACTTACTGGCCATGACATCTTGTTACTTCGAGATAAGATTTTTTGTAAATAAAGACAATATTTGGTATTTGGAAGTTCAAGGAACCGTGCCCTAACTTACTAGGTTTCGACTTTCCTCGTTCAACCTAAATAATTGAATACCCTTTTAAAATGCATGGATTTCAAATAAAAGGCCAGCTCGTTCTCGAAGGTTCTAGATGTTGTGTCCTAACTTACTGGATATGACATTTTATTACTTCGAGACGAGAGAGTCTTTAACGTTTGTTTCAATTCATTCAAGCGTTTTTTAATAAAAAGAGGGATCGTATTTTAAATTTTTTCAAGTTTTCAAATCTTCGACACTAAGACACTAATTAATCAACTAGGTACCAATTTTGGGCGTATCGAGGGTGCTAATCTTTCCTCGTGCGTAACCGACTCCCGAACCCATCTTTCTGATTTTCGCAGGCCAAATTGTTGTTTTGATAAATAAAACTATTTATTAAAAACAACAACTTTTCGAGGTGATCCAATCACACCTCATCAAAAAGGATTGATGGCGACTCCCAAATTTTTCGTTTTCATTTTCAAAAGTCCTGGTCGACCCCGTTTCACAAAAAAATGGTTTCGACAAGATTTTAACTAGAAAATTATTTCTTAAATTTAACTGAAAATAGTACTCATACTTAACATCATATATAAGTCATTTTTCACTATTATCCTCGTCACCCACTCATTTAGAGTTTGTTAATTTAGTGAAAGAGCTCGACTTAGGGTGGGAAAGTGTAAACAATGTAAGAACTCATGTTTTCTTAATATCTCATCATCCCATTTAACATTTATGAGCTCACGTTTGGTTGTTGAGCCATTAACATGGCTACTTAATGTTAGTTGCATGACGTATTAATGTGTTCCTTTAGGAAAAATATTTGATGCTACATTGATATATAAGTCTCTTATATAGTCAATGAATAATAATATGACATGTCATCATTAAATTAAATTAAATAAATAATATGAAAAACTTTTAAATAATAATAATTTTATGTAAACATAATTATTAAATGAAAATTAATAACTCTCCGAATTATGGTATTGAGTTTAAATGTTTGAGGTTTTAGCATTTATTTATAATTAATTATGTGTAAATAAAGTTATTAGTATTTATTTATATGTCTTCTACTATTTTTTGTTTTATTTAATAATGGAGTGTCATGTTATAAGACTTATGTACCAATAATACATCAAATATTCTCCCTATGTTTTATATGATTTATGAAGAGAACGAGCTTGCTAAAGTAGGTTCTAGCAAGGGAAAAGAGAAAGTGATGGAGTGAAGCTATTAGAGAAGTTATCCTGCTATTTTGTAGTTTTTGAATGTATGTTTTCGTGTAACTCATTAACTTTCTTGTTTAATGTAGGTATTAAATAATTAAATGTGTCAAATATGCGAATGAATGTATGAAACATGGCTCATTTGACATACATTTTGCATGATATATGTATATTTTAGTTGATATATGATTGTATTACCGAGTTCACAGGAGAGAAGCCTAGAAAACATGTTTACGAAACAATTAGTTAATAATCATCTAGACTCTCAATATGCTGCAGATTCTGCCTGAACCGTGCCAAGTGTTAATCAGATTATAATGGTGAAGCCAGCTAAAGGTTCAATATTTAGTTTCAATGCTACTGTTTGTGGTTCTTATTTGTAATATGCTTTCTTTTTAGGTGTTTATCTTAATATGCTTAGGTGCCGTTTGTTGTTGTGTTTGGTTTTTTTTTTCTTATTAATATTATGGGAGAAAGGATTGGACGAAATAAAGATATTATTTATTTTTAATAGTTTAATATCACGTCAGTAATTTTATCTTAAATTTTAATATTTTTATTTAGATTTTATTTTTTTATGATAATAATATTAATATATCATTAAATTATTGAAAAAGTGATACAAAGTATCACTGTTTCTTTCATACAATACTTTCCCAACCTTATGGTTAGTTTTATTTTTAATAATAATTTTATTTTGGCTCAGAAAAAGAAACCATCTAGGTCTTTGATTTTTTTAAATGAGTAGAAAAGATTAACTTCAGTCTAATTTTCAAGGCAACATTAACCTAAAATACCAATCCTTCAACGTTAACAATAAGCTAGGATGTTAGAAATAGTTAAGCGTTTTCGAAAGACAAAGTTGGCGGAAAGGCAGTGTTGAAATGACCCTTAAAAGGTTGGTCGACGGCGGCTTCGCTGGAGGTCAGCGTTCACTCTTTTTAATATTGCCCAGTCAATCCATGGTCCATGCATGCCTCAATTAAATCCAACCAGGGCTAGGGTCCCCACCAGAGACTACCTCCAGCCTTCTATCAAAATGCCAAAAACAACTACCACTATCCTTCCACATTTGCATGCATGCAATTCAACGTTTCAATAGTCTCATAAATTAGCAACTAGCATTTTATTTATTTATTTTTTAAGATAATGATCGGAAAGCAAGATAGTAAATGAATTTAGATATAATTGCTTATAATTATACAAATGTGACATGTTTAGGTAACCATTGTAATTGGTGAGTCCCGCTGGATGGGGTCTAATTGGAGCATTAAATTACACTTTCTAATTCTTAAGAAGAGGGTAAGAATTGTAGTAATTACCCAAGTAATTACACTCAAATCTAATTTTAAAAAATATTTTTATAAAAATTATATTATACGCATGAACATGTATAAGTGTTTGGGATGGTTATGACAAAAAAAATTCCTATATTATAAATCCTAAAAAATTATATCTTATAAAGTTATAACTAAGGGTGAGCAAAATCCGAATCGATTCGAAAAACTCGATAAAAAAATTTAAATTTTGAATTAAATAGTTCGAGTTATTTGAGTTAATCAAGTTATTCAGGTCAACTCGAATAAAAAATTAAGTTTTTTGGTTTAACTCGAATATGAATTACACAATTCGAGTTATCCGAAAATCTGAATAAGAAAAGACAAAAGTACGTCGTTTTGATAAATGCTTACTTTTTTAAAAATTAAAATTCAAAATAATTAAGTTAAAAAGCAAAACTATGTCGTTTTGATAAATGTTTACCCATTAAGTTAAAAGGAAAAATCATTATATTGTTCATGTAGTTAAATAATCTTGTACTTCGTTTATTAGTTAAATAATCGGTCCATTTAAACGCAACATTAAGTATAAATAATAGGATTCGTTAACTCGACTCGATTTGACTCGAAATTTTTTGACTCGATTCAATTCGATTCGAAAAAAATTCAAATTGAGTTCGGTTGCTAAAATAGAATTTGTCAACTCAACTAACTTAAAAAATTTTGACTCGATTCGACTCGACTTGATCGAATACTCACCCCTAGTTATAACAAAAAAATATTATTTAAAACCTAAAAAATTTCAAAAGTTATAACTAAAAATTTTATTATAAAAATAATCTACATGTTATAAAAATGTCATAGTATATTTATTTAAAAAAGTTATGACTAATAAGTATGGACATAACTTAGTTATGTGACATTGCTATATATTATAAATATAATATACTTATTCATAAAAAAATGTTAAATTTTTTTATCATAACTTATTTATAAAAAATAACTTTTTAAAGTTATGACAAAAAATTATATTATGTATGTAACAGCCTGAACTTGGGCCTCGTCGGAATAGTGGTTTTGGGACCACAAATCTGACGAGGAAAAGTTTATTTTTATTATATTGTTATGGTTTAAAATTTCTCGGAATGATTTCATGAAAATTTCGTTCAAAAATTTGACGTTTGG
This sequence comes from Gossypium stocksii, assembly GCA_020496765.1. NCBI lineage: Eukaryota > Viridiplantae > Streptophyta > Magnoliopsida > Malvales > Malvaceae > Gossypium > Gossypium stocksii. The sequence continues at coordinate 55,382,936 of CM035631.1, forward strand.
GCACTCAATTAAGTCAAAAGGACTAAATTGTAAAAAGTGCAAAAGTTGAGTTCTACATGTTAGAGGTGTCCAATTGTTATGAAATTTTAAATTAGAGGTCTTTAAATAATAATTAGACCATTGGTTAATTTTTTGGACAAAAATGGACACAAAATAGGTGAAATAGAATATTTTTAAGTTAGGGGCATTTTGGTCATTTAGTGATTAAATGATTAAATAAACAAAATTAAAAGCCAATTTTTGTTCATCTTCAACCCCATGGCCGAATTTCACAAGAGGAACCATGGCTAGGGTTTTTCAAGCTTTCAAGTTCGATTGTAAGTCCGTTCTAGCCTCGTTTTTAATGATTTTTACATTTTTTAAATCTCGTAACAAGATCTATCTATTTCTACCACTAATTTGAGATATGGTTAAAGTCTAGGATTTTGAACCATGATGAATATGTGTGTATTTTTGTGTTTAATGGTAGAAAATGCATGTTTATGGTTAGAGAAACGACTTTTACTAAGTGATTTTCAGAGAAAATGCCTAAAAGGACTAATTTGTAAAAGTTATAAAATGTGTCATAAAAGTGTGTTTTAATGGAAATTGTGGGTTGTTATAGTTATGAAAATGGTTCAGCTAGGCTTAAAGTACAAAGAAATTGAATGAAAATCATTTTACAGGCCTAGGGGCAAAACTATAAATATGTGAAACTTTAGGGCAAAAACATAATTTTGCCATAATATGATTTTTGGGTCACATTAATAAATTAAATGTGATATTATAGATCAAAGGAAACGAGGTTTGGAACTAGAACGAGGGAAAACGAGAAATTGACGAATAAGTCCTTTTTATTGTGCTACCGAGGTAAGCTTGTATGTAAATAATGCTTCATTTTTACTTACGTTTTTATGTTTTGATATATTTTATGAGATGTGGCTGAATATTGAATGAAATTGAAAAAGTATCGAAATGTGAGAAATTTCCCGGGTAAACCCTAGGGATAGAATAGGATACAAGTGACATGTCACTAGGGACTTATGTGAAATCTATGTGAAATTGTGACTAAGAGAATCCGGGTGCTGGTCTTAAGTTCTACCAGTGGCTGGGTATACCGACATGTGTTGTGGATACTTGACAGCTTGTGTGAGCAGCACTGGGTAGCAACGAATGACTAACAGCTTCTGTGAGCAGGCCTATGAAAGTAAGTTGCTCGAGAACGAGCCTCTATGTGAAAAGCGATGTGAAGTAGCTTTGGCTACAAGTGTGGAATTTATGTGCAAACTTTTGATGTATCCATTAATATTCCGATGTGTTCAACGGGAAAAATGACTAAGTCTAATTGAATGTGATTATGTGATGAACAAGTGCAAGTACATGCGTATATATATTCATGAGCAATGTGCTCGATATGTGATCGAACTTTGGTAAGGTTGATGTGGAGTAAGTGTTACAATGAAGACTTGTAAATATTTTGTAACACCCCTTACCTGAGACCGTCGCCGGAGTCGAGCACGAGGCGTTACCGGACTTAACTTACTCATTCGGGCATAGAAATTTACTTTTAAAATTACTTTATTTTCATTCATTCAATAAGTCCCTAAGAAGGGTCATCGAGACCCTAAATCATGCTATTGAAATGGTTCGGGGCCAAACCTAGATCAATAAAATTTTTTTCGATTACTTAAACGAACCAAAATAAATTATTTCTCTGTTCCTTATAAAGCTGTCCAACTGCATCACAGTCACTAAATAAATCATAACTCGAGTTACAGAACTCAAAATTCAATTCCGTAAATTTTACCTAAAACTAGACTCATATACATTCTTACTAATTTTTTTTATAGAATTTTTAGTTTATCCAATTAGTACAGTTTATTAGTTAAATTCTCTCCTATTATGCAGTTTGACTACTCTGACCTCTGTTCACTACGAATTAATTTTCTCTCTGTACAAAATTCAAATAGGTATTCCGTTTATTTCATTTGAAACTAGACTCAATAAAGAATCTAAGCATATAAACTATAATGCCTAATTATTTATGCACAATTTATGGTGAATTTTTAAATTTAGAATAGGGGATTACAAAGTCAATCTGGAGCAGTCTCACTCAATCGTAAATAACTCTTAATATAAAACTGTTTCACTTATATGTTTCTTCCACATGAAAATAGACTCATTAAGCTTTAATTTCATGTCTCATTCACTATTTAATTCCATTTCTAGCATTTTTAGTGAGTTTTCAAAATCAATCACTGCTGCTGTTCGAATCTATTTTTAAGCTATTTTCACCTTTTTCATGGTTTCCATGTGATAATTACCATTTAGGCATACATAGTATTAAACCTATGTTTGATTAGTCATTCCAATAGCTAATCATCAACAAATATTTACATACCATTCATTAAACATATCCTAAGGACATTCATACCAAAAGAAGCCAAGTCCCTATACATGCCATATGCGAAATGAAACGTCTAGCTATACCAAAATGATCCTGTTGATAGTGTGACCAGATCTCTGACGTTCCTTGCGATCCCCGAGTTGGCTTGGCAAGAACTATAAAAAGAAGGAAAATAAATAGAGTAAGCACTAAGCTTAGTAAGTTTACAAGTAAATAAATCACAACATTCACCCTAAATAATAGTTAATCATAGTATCATCAAGCATCATAAGCTTTCCTTACACCTCATTTCTTACCCTCTTCCTTATTCACTTTCTTTCTTATTGATTATTCAATATACTCATGAATATAACTTACCTTTCCTTTGCTGAGAATTTCCTGTAATTTAATCTGTACAATAGCCCGTTGAACCACTCGGAATACTAAGGATACTTGGGTTTTCCTGCCTGATAATAGCCTATCAATGCCATGCTCTAGACATGGTCTTCCATGAGATGTTCCCTGTCCTACCAAAGCCATACTTTTAATATGGACTTACATGGGATATTCCTGTCTTATCTGGTAACCCAAAATGTCATGACATTCCGTATCCATGAGATGTTCCCTGTCCTACCAAAGCCATACTTTTAATATGGACTTACATGGGATATTCCTGTCTTATCTGGTAACCCAAAATGTCATGACATTCCGTATCTCAAATATTCCTAAAGTTCAAACGGGCTTTCTGATACTTTTTCTCTGTCATCTCGTCTTTGGTTCAACTTCGAATATTTTCATAAAGTAAATGTATATATGCTGGAAATTAACAACATTAATGTAAAATAATGAAATATTGCATTTATTTACTGTAAACTTACCTCGATACAAAATACGGTTAAACTTGACAATTTAGTCCTTTACTTTTTCCTTTCCCTGATCTACTCCCGAATTTCGTTCTTCTTGATTATGAAGCTTGGAAGTTGAAGAAACCCTAGCTATGGAGAGAGGTAAGGTTCGGCCAAGGCTTGAAGAAGATGAACACAATTTGGCCTTAATTTCCCTTTTAATTCATTTTAATTACCAAATGAACAAAATACCCTTAATGCCTTTCTTTGAAAATTTTCATGTACAAGCCCATTTTTGTCCAAAATTTTAGAAATTGGTGAAATTGCTATTTAAGACCCTCTAATTAATATTCCAAGGCAATTTCATACTAAAAGCTTCTAGAATGCAAGTTTTGCAACTTATTCGATTTAGTCCCTAATTTCAAATTAAGCACTTTATGCATAGAATTTCTTCACGAAATTTTCACAAAATAATGCAATCATATCATAAACCTCAAAAAAATTATAAAATAATTATTTCTATCTCGGATTTGTGGTTTCGCAACCACTGTTCCGTTCAGGCCCTATTTTGGGATGTTACATATTTGGTAATGACTAGTTATTGGAATGGCTAACTATGGATATACTTTAATGTTATCTGTGTGTAAATGAGAATTAATATAAAGGAAACATGAAAGAGTAAAATTAGCAATAAAACAGTTTGGACAGCAGCAGGTGTATCACTTTGAAAAATCACCAAAAATGGTGGAATTTGAATTATAGGTTGAATAAGATATGAAATTAAAGCTTATTGATTCTTTTTCATATAAAAGGAATGGTGTAAGAAAAAGAATTTCAAATTATGAGATATTTTAATTCTTGTGAGATAGTGTCAAAATGATTTTAGAATCCCCTATTCTGACTTTGAAAAATGATTAAAAATTGTAAAAAAATAATTATGGGTTATAATTTATATTATTAAAATCATTAATGAGTCTATTTTCAAAAGAAATAAATGGGAACATAATCTGGATCCCATACGAGGAGATGATTAATTTTTAGTAAAGATGGGTTGGAACTGTTAGACAACGAAATAGGGGTGATTTTGATGAATAAACTGTACTTATTGACTAAACCAAAAATTTTGAAATTTTTATGGTAAGAAGATATGTGAGTCTAACTTCAGCGAAAATTTGCAGATCTTAATTTGGAGTTCTGTAACTCAAGATATAAATAATTTAGTGACTAGGACTTGAGTAGATAGCTTGATATGAACATGAGTAAATAGTGGAACTACGTGCAATTATTATTGTATTATCTTGAGAACATATTGTGAGGATTGGTAGAAGCTTGTTAGCAAATTTCTTATTATTTACATACCAACTTACTAAGCTATATAGCTTACCCCCTTCCTTTCCTTTTCCTTTAGTGTCACAGATACTAGCTCGGGTTGGAGATCGTCGGAGATTCTATCACACTATCAAGCTATTAATTGGTATCAATGTTTTCAAGCATTTTAAGTTTATAACATGTATAGGGACTCAGTAATTTTGTGTGTGAATTGTTATGCTTTGGCCAAATGTATTGGCTTGTAATGGTTAAATGTTTGATTTATGTGTAACCATGTAACTTGTAACACCCTTTACCTGTGTTCAATACCGGAACAGGATACAAGTATTACCAGAATAGCATACATGTAATCATAATAAATTAAGACATAAAATGATTATCTAAATTAAAACCCTTCAACTATTCATTCATCCTGTAGACATTAAATTCACATATATCATACACTTGTAATTTATCTAATATTAAACCACATCGATAACATAATATGAGTGATATATCAAATATTATAAATCAACATTTCAAGTAATATTACTAAAATATACAACAACATACTAAAGCCTACTATAGATGCCATAGTTCCAAAATATGTTTACAAAATATCAAAAGGAAGGATGGATAGTGTTGGTGAGCTTCCGACAACTTTTCTGAGTCACGAACAAACTTGATTACACTATAAAATAAGGCAAGAAAGAAAAGGAAACAAAGTAAGCTTATAGCTTAGTAAGTAATATGTAAATAATAAAAATAATAAACTATTTATGACATTTATAAATCCCAAAATATGTTTCCACAATTATACAACCTTAATATCACATGAAATTACCATTTGCTAAAATTCAGTACAAGCTGTCCATTTGGCCCCAGTCACTAAATTATTTTTATCTGGAGCTACGGAGCTCTGAATTAAGATCCGTAAATTTTCCCAGAAACTAGACCCATATGCCTTCTTACCTTAAAAATTTCATAATTTTTGGTTGAGCCAATTAATACATTTGATTCATTAGAGTTTACCCGGTTTCGCTACTTGACAGTCTTGACCACTCTTCACTAACGTTACAATTTCTCTTTATACAAAATTAAAAAAAAAGTTCTTATTTATTTCTTCTAAAAATAGACTTAATAAGGAATCTAAACATATAAATCATATTCCATAACTATTTTTGTACAAATTTTAATTATTTTTCAAAATCAAAATAGGGGATCACGAAATCAATCTAAACCAGTCTTACAAAAATTTAAATAACTCAAAATATAGAATTCTTTTACTTGCCTGTTTCTTTTATATGAAAATAGGCTCAATAAGCTTTAATTACATATCTCATTCAACATCCATTAAACGTTTACTATTTTTGGTGATTTTTCAAAGTCACCCCACTGCTGCTGCCATAAACTGTTTTATTTCTGTTTTCACCTTTTTCATAAATTTTCTCATATCCATTTTCCAATAATTCTTGTCCACATCAAACTTACGGAAGTTCGATCATTTATCGAACACATTACTCATATGCTTATATACACATATATCTACATTTAATCTTTACATAATCACACTCATTTTTCACTTGGTACTTTCTCATTGAACACTTCGGAATAGAATGATAATAAATACTTGGTGGCTTGCACATAATACTACCTTTGAAGCTAAGATTAATTGGTGCACATAGTAGCCTTCACTTAGTACTACACTTGTGACCAAAATCATTCCTTACACATAGTGACTTGCACCCAGTACCACATATATGATCGAAGTTATCGGGTATGCATAGTAACCTACACATAGTACTACACAAGTGACCCTAACCATATGGTACACGTAGTAGCCTGTATTTAGTACTACACACATTACCTAAGCCATCATGAACACATAGTAGCCTGCACATAGTACTACACATGTGTTCTAAAATCATTCGTATCTTTTCTATTCTGAAGGTTCAACTGGGAAATCGCTCACTTTTCAACATTTAACCAATTCATCCATACCCAATTTCAATTCATATTTTACCTCAAGTGAACATTCAATATGCAATCACATCTCATATAATAACAATATATTAAAACATAAGTAAAAACAATATATTATTTACATACAAACTTACCTCGGTGCAAAATATAGAAATTTTGCGATTTAGTCCGCAATCTTTTCATTTCCCCGATCAAGGTCGATTCCATGTCTTTCTTGATATAAAATAATATATTTAGCTTATTTAATACTCAAATTTATCAAAACAGTCCTTAACTCTAACTTTGGCAAAATTATGATTTTGCCCCTAAACTTTTGCATATTTACACTTTTGCCTCAAAGCTCGAAAATTAAACTTTATCCCTAATTCTTATGTTTTAGAACATGCTGATCATTTATTTACCAATGGAAACATCAAATTCTCACTCGAACATATACTTATGAACATTAGGTATTTTTACCGATTATGTCGTTTTACTCGTTTTCACTTAAAACCGAGTAGTACAAGTTGTTTAACATAATTTCTAACTTCTTATTCTATCATAAGACATCAAAATAAACACATTTCACCTATGGGTATTTTTCCAAATATGAACCCTAGGTTAAATTATTGCTAGAATAAGCTAAATCAAGTTACCGGGACTCAAAAAATGTAAATAACATTAAAAACGGGGCTAGAACAGACTTACTATGAAGCTTGGAAGATGAACAAACCCTAGCCATGGTATTCCTTGCTACATTCGGCCATGGAGAAAAAATGAAGAAGATGATAGCTTCTTTTTTTTTTCATGTTATTGTCTTTATCATTATTAAGGCATTTTACCAAAATGCCCTTTTATACCTTACTTACTAACCATGTCTATTTTTGTCCATGAAAACCTAGTGGTATAATTACCATTTAAGGACCTCTACTTTAATTATGCTCTTCAATTTAATCCTTTCCTATCTAGAACTCATATTTATCAACTTTTTCAAACAAGCCCTAATAAGCAAATTAGACATGCAATTCATAAAATTTTCTATCGATACTCTAACAAATGCATCTAATCACTCGCTAAACTATAAAAATTAATCAGAATAAAATTTTCTACTTCAGATTTGTGATTTCGAAACCACTATTTCGTTTAGGCCCTAAATCGGGCTGTCACATAACTTGACTTATATTGGCCAATTGGTTGTAAGCCTATATATACATTATTTATGTGCCAATGCCTTGTGATGTGAGTACATGATGAGTTGTGGGTTATGGCGTAAATACCTACTGGTTGAATGTGCTAGTAGTCTTGATGCCTAGTGGCTAAGTTTGGCTCAATGGTATGGTATGATAGTTAGGTATAATTATGCACGGATAAGAGATGTTGATGATGCATATTGAATGTGACTAAGTGAGACTAGGTATATTGGTTGTTAAATAACAAGTCTAAGGCTGAATTGTTAATATATTGGTAACTTATTTATGCCATGAAATACACCTTCGAAGTTATGTTTAAGTGTGTGCAGATGGGGTTGACAAATGGTTGGGAAAATAACCAATTTCTTAGCTACACGGGCAGAGACACAGCCGTGTGTCTCAACCGTGTGGGGGACATGACCTAGCACATGGGCGTTTAACTTGGCTGTGTGACCCCAAATTATTGATGACATCATAAATAGAGAGTTACACAGGCTAAGGACACGGGCGTGTGTGACCACACGGCCTACCCACACGGGCGTGTGACTCTCTAAAATATGAAAAATTTCTAAGTGTTATAAAAGTTTCGAAAGTTCTCGATTTAGTCCCTAACCACTTCCAATTTATGTTTAGGGTCTCGTAGGCTCGTTTAAGGGATGATATAATTGTTTTTGAAAAGTTTTATTTTTAAGTGGAAATTTTATGGCCCGATTTTACATAGATGTTAATGTTTAAGTCCAGTAGCACCTCGAACCCTATCCCAGCGTCGGATACGGGTAAGGGGTGTTACATTTTAGTGGTATCAGAGCTACGGTTTAGTCAGTTTTTGGACTAATTAGAGTATGTGAGTCTAGTTATACATGCCATAATATTATTTTTGATAGTGTAATATCTCCCGATCTTGACGAAATTGTCATGTTGAGACATAGATGCCTTCTGACCAAGCTATTTTTGTCAGTGCTGAAAATAGTACTAAGATATTAAAAATGCGTTTATGGTGAATCGAAATTTGACAAGGTATGAATAAGAGTTCATGATTTGTATGTAGAATGGGACACATGGCCGTATTGACGAACCGTACAACAGACTGATGACATGTGGTGTTGGAGTCACACAACCGTGCGATCAACCGTGTAAACTCATCAAGGTCGTGTGGGTCAAAACTGTAAATATTCAAAAATATATCACACGACTGTGTCACTGGGCCGTGTAACAAACTGTGGCCATGTGCACCAAAAATCAGCCAAATTCTACAGGCCACACAATCGTGTCCTAAGCTGTGTAGGGCACATGACCGTGTACCAAGCCGTGTGCACCTAGAAATTACCTTCTAAAACAAGTTGCTCAACCCTAAATCACTTATGTCACAAGTTACCATTTAAACCACATCTCATCCAATTAAAATTGCATCAAAATCATACCAAAATCATCATTTATAATAATCATCCTAAGTGTCTAACCAATATGCTACAATTGACACCTTAATCAACAAATTTAACCAGCCAAAAGATCTCATACATACAAATTCAATGAACCTTCCATGACACTTTCACTAATAGCTCTACTCAAGCATAAAAGAACCATTCAAGTAATCTCATGTTTTAACCCTAAAACTTACCAAAACATCTCAAAGACATAAACTAAGCATGCCATCCATCATTCCATATCCAAGCATCAACTAAAAACACATCACATAGCATGATATTTTCTCAACCATTAAAACATTAAACATATAACCCAAGCAACCTAACAAAACATTAACAACATGACTAGTACCATCACATATATATATACACTTATATACATAGTCTCCAAAATGCCAACAAAATAAAAAAATGATCATTATAATCAAAGGACTTCCTAGGTACATGCCAATATCAAAATGAACACATCACTCACACTCGAGTTAAAGATAGTTGCTAGATGCTGAATCGATGATCGAATCATTAAGTACCTAACTTGCGCACGAAAAAAACAAAACTGTGCATGGAGTATAACTCAGTAGTATTTCTATAATCCAAATATTTAAACATAACATAAATCATTATGATGCAAAAATTAAATTAAGTGATGATATGCAATATAACAAATCATTAATGCCAAATTACATATTCTTTGGTCATAACCAACTCATCATTCCAACATTAGTACATGGCAATTATATCCCATATAGCATATGATAACTGAATTCATATATTGACATATCCCATCTCAATTTTCAAATTCATGTCTTCGTTGATCATAATCATTCAATATTCACATCTCCATCCACCATTTCATGTTCTATTTTCACCTTTCATTTTCATTTCTTATCATTTGCCATTTCGATAACAAATATCTCGATTTTACTGATTATTTCCCTATTAACACGACTCAGACTTTGACAGATACACGAATCCAACCATCACACCAATTTGGAACCCAATTCCTTATCAGATAAATCTAAAGTAAATAGTTGTGCCCAGCACTATAAATAATTTTGACACGCAGTGTCTCATTGGTTAAACTAAAGCAATTTGGCATCTAGTGCCTCATCGACTCATAGTCGAAGCAACCCTGCACTCTTCTTACCCTATGGCATGCCAATTATATCTGACTTTGTTTGAATAATTAATAGGGTATTCATTTTATTATCAATCAATATCACAATTCACATTTATTTTCCATAATGAATGCATTCATCTGATATATGGCAGTATCAATTATCTCAACATGTATTCAATTTCATATTTATATAAAATACACAATTTCCACATATATTCAATTTAATCCCTATGAACATTAAACATTTCAAATCAATCCAAATACATATCATTATCATCAATTGCCTCACTTATGTTCTTACCATGCATACAAAGTTCAAAATACATCATTTTACAAGTAGTTTGGATTATAGAAACACAAAGCATAACCTTCAAGCTATTCATTGACGACTTTGTCTTTTCCTTTTAATTTCAAGGAATCCGGGTTGACGTTAGCTACGAATTGAAACAAACATATAAAATCATCAATATAAAACCATTTTTCAACCTCAATTTGTATTTTATACAACTTTTATTTTTATTCAACTTAGTCCCTAAAACTGAGACTAACATAACTTTTACAATTAAACCCCAAATTTTATGTAGAATTCACTAGAGTCCCTATAGGACTTCCTATTTCTTAATTTCACCACAAATTTCAATTTTTGTGCATCTTAGTCATTTTTCAATTCTAACCTTAAAATCTATCAAAATAACACCTCAAGCTCCTATTATTTAACATTGGTAACATCCTCAAACTTTAATAGTAACGAAAAATACAACATGGGTCGCCTACATAAAGCTTCTAAGATTCAAAAAATATAAAAATTAAAAGAAAATGGCTAAATTGAACTAACCAATTTAAGCTTGAAACTTTATGAACCCTAAGTTGTTGCCTTCTCTTCTTTTTTTTTTTTTTTTGAAGTTTTGGGGATGAAAGAGATAAATGTTTTCTCTTTCATTCCACCAAGCCATTTTATCTTTTCTTATGTTAATATTAATTTATTTTATAATTTAATTAACTAATGTTTTAATATATATATATATATATATATATCTATAAACATACATAAATTTAATTCCTCAATCGACCATCATATAAATAAGGGTGCATTTACTATATAAATCCCTTACACTAGGTTCTAATTATAATTCCTTAGTAAATTGCACTTTTACCACTTATGTGATGTAGTCCCTATACTTAAATTAAGCACTAATTAAATGAAATTACCTAACTGAAATTTAATTCATTTTAAATATCATTCTATAAATATTTAATAAAAATATTTACGAGCCCAATTTATGAAAATGGGGTTTCAAAACCACACTTTTCGATACCACTGACTTTCGAGTCATTACAGTTTCTTGCACCATATCGCAGGGTATGATACCATTTAAGAAAATGGTACTAGACATTAGCACCATAGATAGCTTTGAACTCTTTAATTTGAGATATTCAATACTTCGAAATATGGTTGAAAAGACACTTGTTGCTCTAAAAAAATATTTCTCATATTAACATCACCTAATTATAGCATAAAAAAAAGGTTTGATTATATTAGCATGTTGCATATTTCATAATTTTAATCATAGGTGGAATTGAGATGACCCATACTTTGAAGAGGACATAGAAGAAGGAGATCTTGATATTCTTAATGAAGCAGATTCAAGTTCAGATGATGAAAAGAAGCATATGTTAAATATTAAAAAGGGAACAACCCAACAAATATGCACTAGAACAATTAGATAAAATTACATATGATGATTATTTTTCTTGTTATTTTATTAGTAATTGTATTATCAACTACTTTTTAAAACTAATATAATACATATCATAATTTGATTTTAATTTTTGTTACTTGTTTAGAAATTATTTTTATCATACTATTAATTTTTATAGTAATTAATATTTTTTAAAATATAAATTATGTAACTATGTAATTATAATTTGTACTACCAAACATGACATAAGGAATTACAATGTAATTACACTCTATCAACCAAACACACTTAAAAAATTACAATTCTTTGTAATTACAAGATAGTGCAATTACTACACTAATAATTACACTTTAATTCAATTACATAGTATTTTGAAACATACCCTAAATTTTTTATTAAAGAAGTAATCAAAGAAAAGAAAATGGATTGCTTTTTAAAATGTAACACCCCTTATCCGTGTTAACATTGGAACAGGATACGAGGTATTACCAGAATAGCACACATGTAATCATAACAAACTGAGACATAAAATGATCATTTAAATTAAAACCCTTCAACTATTCATTCATCTTTTAGACAATGATTTCATTTATATATCATAAACTTGTAACTTAACTAGTATTAATCCACACCGATAGCATAATACAAGTGATACATCAAATATTAAAGAGCAATATTTCAAGTATTATTACTATAATATACAACAAAATACTCAAGTCTTTTATACATGCCATAGTTCCAAAATATGTTTACAAAATACCAAAAGGAAGGATGGATAGTGTTGGTGAGCCTCCGTGTAACGCCCCAAAAATCTCGAACCCTTTTTTGTGTGGTTTTTATGTGAATATGTGCTTAGTAGTCTTAGGCAAATATTATTTGGGCGTTAGAAGGCCCATAGTAGAGTTTGGGTCCACGCTTAAAAGGGAAAATATTAAATTTATTTTGGAGTTTAATTTTAGGCTTCTAGAAGATTGGTAGTGGCGTGAAGCTGGACTCTCAGAGAGGTAATCAAAAGAGAAAATTTAGGAAATAGATTGGGAGTTATTAGGGAGAAAAACGAGGAGATGAGAAGGGGGAAGTGATGGAGCTGAATTGGGAATTGAGGCTGTGGGCTATAAATATGTGCCGAATTTGAGATCCTAGGCTTATGCCAAATTTCTCATCTTTTCCTCAAGTGCCGATTTATATATTTTTTTCCTCTTTTCTTCCTTCTCTAGTTAAAGCCGAATCCCTATTGAAATATCCCTAAACCTACTTTCATTCTCTTCCTTGTTTTTTTCCCTCTTTTTTTAAACATAAAACCGATTGCTATCCTCTACATTCATCATTGTCCCTTTTAATTCTGCCTTTGATTTTTATTACCTACTTTCGCTAGATCTTGAAACTCCAAAGTCGACCAGGAGCTTGTCAGGAAGAGCCGAATTCCTCATTTAGGATATCGTGTTTGCGAAATTAAGGTAACATTAGGGGTTGGTAAGGATGGTCGAAAGTCCCTTTTTAGCTGGTTTTGAGTATTGTTTTATAATATTGGTCTTGACTCGTGGTTGGATGCCAGTCACCTAATACTCGGGTTTTATGATCAAGTTGGTACAGATCTAGGGTCTAATCGTGGTTGGTGATAAAGAAAAGGGGCTATTAAGGCTTGGCACACTGTAAGATTACGGTGAGGCTTCGGGATTTTTATAGATAAAGTTTGCATTTAGCCTATGATTAATTGTTAAGTAATATTGACTGTAGGTTCGTGACTACGAGGAAATCGTAGCACGCTCTATCGCCAGGTGTGTACAAACACTACACACACGATATCGGCAATGTCGAAAAGCTGAAATGCCAAAAGTGGCTACATGGGCCTGGTGGGCCCTGAGGCTAAGTTTTGTGAAATTTATTGATTTGGTTATATGAATTAAGTTAGTCATGCATATTACATGATTTGAATTGGATTTGGGCCTAATGGGCCATACGATTGTGATTCGAGCCTAATGGGCCATATGGTTGAGAATGGGCCTTGTATATGGGTTTAGGCTTAGTATCTGTTAACTGCCAAACATTCATAAAACTTAAAAACACAAATGCAACCATGGACAAGTCATAAGGTTGAAGTGTGGTAATGGGTATATGCATGTCTAGGATTGGATCTAAGAAGAGCTTGGTACTTAAGCTGTCTCAATGACCTACATCCTCTTCTTTGGAATCCTACTTGGTGTATAGTGCTTGTTCACTTTGGCTAACGGGGACTTGTTAACGGGCCAGGTAGGTACTGAATTCATAAAACTTAAAAATGATCGAAATGCCCTAAGAGTAAAAATGACTAAAATAACCCTATGTGTTAAATGTAGGATTTATGTTACATGTATGATTGCAGCATTCATCTGATATTCTGTTTAGGTTGTATATGGGTGGGAATTATGGTACAGAGGAAGAATTTGAGGATCGCATGGTTGCTTGACAACTGTGGATCCACCGTTGGCTTTTAAAGCCCAATATGTGATTAGCAGCTTTGCTACAACGTTAGGTAGTACCGCAACCGGGCTACCATTACTGTGTAGTGGATGGGTGGGTCGATTTAGAAATCCCCACAGATGTATAAGGTTGGTTGGGAAATGTTGTGTAGCGGATGGATTATTGGGGAGGGTTTTTACTACATTACATATGTGATATATTTATGATGATATTGTGATTAGGGCTTAGGCCCAATTGATTACTTGCATGTTAATGATTGCTGAGGGTTGTACACACTGAGTTTCGAAACTCACCCCCTCTTTTATTTTCTTAGAAAATCCCTAGTAGGCAGTTCGACGAACGGAGGGACTCAGAGGTGGCTAGCTAGCAAGACGCTTTATTTTATTCGTTTTTCCATAATATAATAAGGCTTTACCTCTACTATTTGTTATATTGAACGCTTTATTTTATTTCTCCTAAGTTTATCTCAATTATTTTTGGGGTTTTATTCAAAATTAAGCTTCCACGCATAAAAAGATCTTTCTAAAAATAATTTTTAACTTATAGAAAAACAAATTGATTTTTAAACACAAGCTGTTTGAAAAACAACTTTAAACTAGAATTTTACTCAAATTTCTTAAGAAGGGTTTTCATTGAAAAATAAGGTTTTTCGTAAAAACACTTCAATGTGACATGCCAGATTCGGGCCTAACTTCTAGGCTGAATTTGGGGTGTTACACTCCGACAATTTTTTTGAGTCACGAACAAACTCGTTTACACTATAAAATAAAACAAGAAAGAAAAAAGAAAACAAAGTAAGCTTATAGCTTACTAATATGTAAATAATAAAAATAATAAACTATTTATAGCATTTATATATATCAAAATATGTTTCCACAATTATCCAATCTTAATCTCACATAAATTTACCATTTACTTAAATTCAGTACAAGCTGTCCATTCGAGTCCCAGTCACTAAATTATTTTTATCCAGAGCTACGGAGATCCAAATTAAGATCCGTTAATTTTCCCAGAAACTAGACTCATATGTCTTCTTACCATAAAAATTTCAGAATTTTTGGTTTGGCCAATTAGTACAGTTTATTCATTAAAGCCTCCCCTGTTTCGCTGCCCGACAGTCCTGACCTGTAACACCCCTATCCCGTAACCGTCACCAAAATAGGTAAGGGGCATTACCGGACTTAAAACACTTATTGGAACAGTATATTATCAACATAATCCAAAACATTTTCAATCATTCACAATCCATTCATGCTTTAATCAATCTTATAAAGTTATAATAATAACATAGGGACTAATTTGAAAACATATAAAAGATAGAAGAAAACTTAAGAAAATTTTCAAAATAGGGTCACACAGTCGTGTGCCCAGGCCGTGTCCCTCACACGGTCACCAGACACACCCGTGTGTCCAGGCCATTGCAAAATAAGGCATACATACTAACTTGTGCATACGGCTACAAGACACGACCGTGTGTCTAGGCCGTGTGAAAATTATGAAGCTACTGACTTACGCCTACGGGTACAAGACACGGTTGTGTGTCTAGTCCGTGTGGCATCATGACCAATTCAACCACAATACAGGGGTCACACGGTCGAGTCACATGCCCCTGTGCTCTAACGTGCGGCACGAAATAGGCTTGGTACAAGCCATTTTCACACCCTAAATGCTTATGTACCTATAAGCATCAAATTACCACAATTTCATATACCAATTGAACAACCAATTTAGACAATTCAATCATCAAATGGACCATTATACAACAACCAACTCAAAGTCATATATTTGACACAAACCATGAATGCATTTCAAGTATCCATTTCAAGTCAAAAACTATAATTCCTGACTTAATTTCATCTATTCCATACATAGCATAATCTTACCAATTCAATGTCATATGAAACCTATCAACTAATTACATATAACATCACATATATCATGAATCACACATCCAAAAGATGGTCATTCACCACAAGCATTAACCAACTTACCAACCATCAAACATTCAACTATACCGAAAACTCAATTACATATTCACCATAAGTAGACATATCATAAGAAACTTCCATATCAATTTAACCATTTTGAAACCAAGCTATATCACATAGCTTGGCATATAGCGAAATCATACCACACTCATTAGCATAGATAGCCATAAAGATCAACTTATAAACTAGCCTATACATGCCATATTTACAACATTTACAAAGATCCAAAAGTACCGAAAGTTTGTTTGGATAGTGTGATTGCAATCTCCGACTATGTCCAAAATCGAGCTAGCTTCCGAATTTATAAAACACGGGAAAAATAAACAAAGTAAGCTTTTAAAGCTTAGTAAGCCCGTATAATATAGAATTTAACTTACCGAATCAACATTTAAAATTGTAAATAACATTATCAAACCAATTCATATGTCCTCAATGCCTATTCAACCAACACCACCATGTTAGTCATATAACAACCATGTGTTCATCCAATCCAAAGATGAAATATACATGTAACATTCATGTAATCATATTTCATGTAACAATTCATTCATTTATCACAAATTCATATAGCACTTAATCATGTAACTATGTAACTATTTATTTAAATATATTATATATCCTATAAGCATAAAATTCATGTAGTTCATGTATTAAACAACTCTTATGCATCTTGTATCTTTGGTATCATATATTATATACTTTGTAAGCATGTACTTGTACCATGTACTTCATATATTCTATATCATTCATGTAATCATATACTTGTAACATATAATCCATGTACTTGTACCTTCTTTGACATATAATCTCATATAAATCATGTACATATAACATGTAATTTGTGCATTCACTATACCTCTTATAACATGTATTTCAACTATTTCATATCGATATATTGCCCGTTGAACCTTTGCAAACATCGAGGGATACTCGGGTGATACACACACAGTGTATATATATATATAACCTGTAAATCCGTCAATTCATCATGTATGCTCTATCGAGCCATGTACGATATGCTCCTCCTGAGCCAGTAACGGTAAGCTTGTAGGCTAAACATGTAAGCCCGAAGGCTGATCGGTAAGCCCGAACGCTAAACATGTGAGCCCGAAGGCTAAAAGGTAAGCCCGAAAGCTGAATATGTAAGCTCATGGCTGTGGCGAGTTTGCAACAAATGTAGGAGCTCAACCAACCTGTAGCCCTAGTGACATGTCACTTGTATCCTACGACTTTCTATGGTTCAAACGGGACTCGGTAGTCAAATTAAACATTTAACCAATAGGCATTTCAATTCATTATTTCATAAATAAAATTATAACACATTAAAATTAACAATTATAAATATAATACAAGTTCGATTCTAATTATACGAACTTACCTCGATTTAACTCGTAAATCCGATAACTATTCGTCTAACTTTCGTTTCCCCCGATCAAGTTCCGAGATTTGTTTATCTTGATCTATATTGATTCAAAATTAACTCAATTATTCAATAACACATTCAATTTAGTCCAAATACATATAAATTGGCAAATTGCATATTTGCCCCTATATTTTAACTATTTTACAATTAAGTCTTTTATTTATAAAATAACAAATCACACACTTTTAGCTAAAATTCATTATAGCCGAATACTCATATAGTCATAAGCCCATATTTTCATGTTATTCACATTTCTAACTACCAAATTTCTATTTTTTTCAATTTGATCCAAAATACTCAATTTTGTCTAAAATCACTTTATAAAACTTGTATATCTACTAACAACCATCAATAATTTATCAAGAAACATTTAAATACACATGTATTCAACAATGGCACAATTTAAAAACATAACCAATTTCATAAATTGAGGTACGAGCATGATAGAACACAAAGCAACAATTACAAAAATGTAAAAATCATTAAAAACTGAACACAAATCACATACCTAATTAATCTTGCAAAGACCGAACCTCATGAAGCTTCAATGGCTATTTATTTTCTCTATAATTGGTGGTGGATGATGAAGAATAAATAAAATTTTATATTTTATTTTATCTATTATGGTTTAGTAACCAATTTACCAAATTACCCATAATTAAACATTTGAATTTCACTTAAACAATGGCCACTACCGTCCATATCTATAATTAATGGGTTAATAGCCATTTAAAGACCTTTCTTTTAAGTTTTCAAAGCCATTTAATCCTTTTAACACATAGAACATCTATTTTTCCCTTTACGCGATTTAGTCCTTTTTACCAAATTAACCATTTAAACGATAAAATTTCTTTACTAAATTTTCATACTATAATTCTATCATGCTGCAAATATTATTAAAATAGTTAAAATAATATTTTAACTCAGTTAAGTGGTCCCAAAACCACTCGTTCCGATTAGGGTCTAAACTGGGTTGTTACTTGACCACTCTTCACTAACATTTCAATTTCTCTTTATAAATAATTAAAAAGATGTTCATGTTTGTTTCTTATAAAAATAGACTCAATAATGAATCTAACCATATAAATTATGTTCCATAATTATTTTTGTACAAATTTTAATGATTTTTCCAAATCAGAACAGGGGATCACGAAATCATTCTGAACCAGTCTAATAAAAATTTAAATAACTTAGAATATAGAATTATTTTACTAGCTATATTTCTTCTATATGAAAATAGACTCAATAAGCTTTAATTCTATATCTTATTCAGTTTCTAATTCAATTTCTAACATTTTTGGTGATTTTTCAAAGTCACTCCTCTACTGCTGTTTTAAACTGTTTATCCAAATTTCACCTCTTTCACTAAAATTCCCTATTATCAACTTGCAAAATAACACTTTTCCATATTTATCTTATCAAAATTCAATCACTTATCTAACTCATGGTTCAAAACCCATATATTCATATCCCGGTACTTATTTCCACATTCTTTTCACATAAATTTCCATTTAACAAACTTGTTTCTCCCAATGAACACTTTGGAATGTAACAATATCTGGTGGTTTTAGCACATAGGTCCACCTTCTGTAATTGATGCCTAACTTCGTGGTATACGCACATAGCACCACACTATTAGGCTAACATATGTATTCGTGGCATACGCACTTAGCGCCACTTGTCGAATCAACATGTATAACCATGGCATATCCACTTAGCACCACGTTATATGTATAACCGTGACATATCCACTTAGCACCACGTTAATAAATCAACATGTGTAACCGTGGCATATCCACATACCACCACATTACACGTATAACCATGGTATATTCACTTAGCACCACGTTTTTCCATCTCGAAGGTTCAACCGGGATTTTCTCATTTAATCCCAATTTATCAACCACAATTCACAATTTATATCAATTGGTTGTACAATACTAAAACTTATTTCACATGTCACAATAAAATATCATAACATAATAAAAACAATACATTATTTACATATAAACTTACCTTGATGCAAATTATGACGAGTTTATACTTTAATCCACCACTTTTTCTTTTTCCCGATCCAAGTCGATTCCACATCTTTATTGATCTAATAATAACACATTTAGCTTATTTAATACTCATGCTATTCAATTTGATCCAAAAATCATATTATGGCAAAATTACATTTTGCCCCCAAATTTCACGAAATTATGATTTTACCCCTAGGCTTATAAAATAATTTTTATTCAATTTTCTTGCATTTTAAGCCTAGCTGAACCTTTTCCCTCTAATAGCAGCCCATAATTCTCACTAAATCACGCACTTACACACATTTCACAACTTGTTACAAACTAGTCCTTGTACGCGATTTTGTCGAAAATCACATGGTAAAAGACGTTTATTACACTCCAAACATTCATATTCTTTCATAAAACATCAAAATACATGCATATCATTAATGGGTAACTCAAAATAATGATAGAAATAGGTAAACCGAGCTACGAAGATTTCAAAAATATGAAGAACATTAAAAACAGGGCTAAGATGCACTTACAATCAAGCTTGAAAGTTGGCAAAACCCTAGCTATGGAGGACATATCACATTTGGCCAAGGTAGGTGATTATGAACACAATTTGGCTTTATTTCCCTTTTTAATTCTTTTATTTACAAAATGACTAAAATATCCTAACTAAAAAAAAATCCTACCTCACCTATTCCATGTCTATTTTTGTCCAACAATTTAACAAATGGACTAATTACCATATAAGGACCTCTACTTTAAAAACCCATTACTCATAAGTACTTTTATGAACTAGAACACACATTTTTCATATATTTCAATTTAGTCCTAAATATCAAATTGAGCACTCAAACGATAAAATTTCGCAACGAGAACCTCTCTTCAATGAAACGATCATACATTTTTCCCTCCTATGACCAGGTTGCCTCTTCTCCAAACGAGTTGACTTCGACTCCGTAACGGGCGAGGTACGTCAATTTCATCGATCATTGTAGAACCTTCTAGAATATAAAGACTGCCGGTTCTTTTACCTTTTAACAAAATGAGAGCTCCATGAGATACTTTAATGTCACTCGACCCGATGTTGATTCTATATCCTTTCAAGCCTAAAATACTCAAGGAGATGAGATTCTTTCGTAAATCAGGTACATACCTGACATCTGAGAGTGTCCTAATCGTCCCATTGTGCATAACTCCATCTTCAACTGAACTGTATGTAGAGAACCATTCTCTATTGGAACACATGTGGAAAGAACATCCCGAATTTAGGACCCACTCAAACATGAGCTTGAAGTTATCACTCGTTAACACTAACAAGAAATCATCACCACTCTCATCGGCTAAATTAGCACTAGCTACATCTTCCTCATTACTCTCAATAGCTCTTTCATTTTGTAGTTTATAACAATATGCTTTGACGTGCCTAACTTTTTACAATAGTGACATGTTTTGTCTCGTGTCTTTGATGATACCAAAATGAAAGCTTGCCTAACTGCCTTGCTATCCAAACCAAACTTATTGTCGAGTTTGTCTCTACTCAACAAATGCCCCTTCACATCTTCGAACGAATGTTTGTCTCTGCCATAAATCAAGGTCTTCCTGAAAGACTTGTATGAAGGGGGTAAAAAGAACAATAATAGCATAGCTTGATCTTCTTCATCAATATGAACCTCAACGTTCTTTAAATCATTTAAAAGACTAATGAATTGACCGATGTGATCTCTCAAAAGCTTACCTTCGTTCATGTAAAACGTAAATAGACGTTGTTTCAACACTAAACGGTTAGCTAGAGACTTAGTCGCATAAAGAGTTTCTAACCTTTTCGACAAGGTGAATGAGTTTCCTCCATCATTACCTCCTGAAATACCGTATTCACGAGGCACAATTGGATTGTAGAAAAGGCATTTTCATCAAGCTCTTCCTATTCTGTTTGATTTAGATTCTCGACTTTTTCCCTGTAACAACCTTTTTCAAGCCTGTTTGAACTAGAATTTCCATTATCCGAACTTGCCACA
Organism: Gossypium stocksii; assembly: GCA_020496765.1. NCBI lineage: Eukaryota > Viridiplantae > Streptophyta > Magnoliopsida > Malvales > Malvaceae > Gossypium > Gossypium stocksii. The sequence continues at coordinate 55,404,751 of CM035631.1, forward strand.
GATTGAAATTTGTCTCACCATCAAACTTCTCAATTTCAAACCTTGTTGCTGCCATATCTGAACGGGTTGATCTATGAAAATTGAACTAGCTTTGATACCATTTATTGGGATCGACCGGATTAAGCAACAAGTAAAACAAATAGTGAAATAAATTGAAAAATTGAACACACAAATTTAACATGGAAAACCTCTCCAAAGAGGATAAAAAACCACGGGCAAATATAATTTTACTATAATGGCAAAAGAACGAAGAGTATAAAAGATAGAGATAAAAACTAAACCCTGAAAACCTGAAAACAAAGAACCTTCGAAACATAAACACAAAATTCTCTAAATGTGTTATGAGTTCTAATATAATGGTTGTATTTTCTAAGGTTGTAAAAGAGCCTATTTATAGGCCAAATTCATAGGTCAAATAATAATAAAATAATTTAAACTAATCAGTGTAACACCCCTTACCCGTATCCGACGCTGGGATAGGGTACGAGGTGTTGCCTTACTAAATCACATGCTAATATTTAACTCATTCTCATTGAAAAATGTCCCAATTTAAAACTGTTTCAAAAAATATTCTATAGACCTCCATATGGGCCTACGAGGCCTAAAAGATGACTTAGAAACGATCCGGGACCATTTCGGGTACATAAGAAAATTTTATTAAAAACTGCTATAAACAGGGTACACGCCCGTGTGGAAGGGCTACATGCTCATGTGGCCTCTAGACATGGCTGTGCTGATGGCCCGGGTGGTTCACACGGCCTAAGCAACCTTGGGCACACCCGTGCCTCTTGTCCATATGGATTTATTTTCAAACATCGAACCTACAGGGGTTTTCACACAGTTTGGCACACACCCTGTGCCCAGCCCGTGTCCCTCACACGACCATGACACGCCCGTGTCGCAGCCTGTGTGTAAAAACCTTGACATTCTATTTCTGGCGTCATGACTCACATGGCCGTGGACACGCTCGTGTGCTTGGCCTTGCATTCTACATGGTTGAGACACACGGCCGTGTCTCAGCCCATGTGTTTACTACTGGGCATTTAATTCAAAATTTTCAAGGTGCAGGGGACACACGGCCTGGCTACATGCCCGTGGGGCGGATCATGTGTCACACATGGCTTAGACACATATCTGTGTGTCTACCCGTGTGGACAAAAATAGGCTATCTACCAAGCCTTTTTGCCACCTTGAAACAAGACCAAATGCATATACAAACATACCAAGTATGCATAATTCTACTCCTAGTACACACATTCATGAATAACATTATCATTACCATATATTAACTTCCAATATTAGCCATCATTCATGGCATTACACAAAAGAATCAATTTCTAAGGCAAGCCAACACATTTGGCCCAAAGTAGTATGACACTTGACAAAAGAATAGAGTCCTATACATGCCATTTTCAAAAAGATTTAAACTAACTATACCAAGTGTTTCAATGGATAGTGTGAGCGATGACTTCGACATTTGTTGATCCTCGAGCTATTTAGGCGGTACTATAAGAAAATGGAAAGGAGAAGGGTAAGAATAAAGTTTAGTAAGTCGTAAGTAAATAAAAGACAACATAGTTATCATGTAAGTCGTACTCTCAGCACATCATGATCTATGCACAATACAAAGAATAAGCATGACTTGACTTACTTGTTTTCATCCATTTATAATTATATAACATGCTAGTGAGCTCACATTTTAAGCATAGCACTTAGGCACTTGCACCACTTGCAAAAATCATCACAATATCTCTCAACTTAACATTATCTTTAAGTTTTCCCATTGAACTATTTAGAATACGAAAGGATATTCAATGAACCACCAACATAGGGTATTGAGCCGATGCCATATCCTAGACATGGTCTTACACTAGCTCACATGTCGAGGTCGATGCCATGTCCTAGACATGGTCTCACAGTAGCTCTCGTTTTATCGCCAATGCCATGTCCTAGACATGGTCTTACACTGACACATAACAAGGCCGATGCCATGTCCCAGACATGGTCTTACACTAGCTCTTGTATCAACCCTAGTATCATGACATGAATATCCAATCTATTCTCAAAGTTCAACCGGGCTCTGATGCATATGTTCTCGTCATTACATTACTAAAGTTCATCATTCAACAATTTATGCTCAAGTAAACATTCTCATACATATCTCATATCACAATGCATAATCTTATGACAAACCAATGGTTTCATGCATAAAAATTAAAATGTTGCATTATTCACCTACAACTTACCTCGATATACAAAATGTGAGCAATCACTCGGTTTAGTCAATTTGCTTAGCTTTCCTTCGATCTAAGTTTGGATTTTGCAATTCTTGATCTAAAACAATAAAGTTTACTAAATTAGTCACTATTTTCATCTAAACAATTCAAAAATCATAATTTGGCATAATGACCATTTTGCCCTTAGACCTTGGCAAAATGACCATTTTACCTCTAGGCTCAGAAATTATTTTTATCAAATTTCCTTATTCGCCAAGCTTAACCAAAATCTTTTCACTCTTTTGGCAACACAAAATTCCTATTATTTCACACAAACAACATCAACTTAGCAACTTTGCAAACTAGTCCGTTTTAGGTGTTTTTCCTAAACACCCTTTCACAAAAGTTATTTATTTGACAACTAGAATTCATATTCTTCCATAAAAACCTAGCAAATAACATTTATACATTCATGGCAACATTCTAAAATTTCCACCATTTTGCAAATTAATCCCTTCAATAGGTAGCCTATGCTACAAGGGTTCCAAAAATGCAAAAATTATCAAAGGAAGTCATCAAAATCACTTACTTGAGAAGGAATAAGTGGCTGCAAATTTGAGCCTTCAAAAACCCCAAAAATGGCTGAAATTTTGGTGAAGAAGAAAGAAAAATGAAGGTAATAGAAGGCTAGGCTATTTAGGTACTATTTTATCAATTAAAACACCAAATATCTTACCAACCCTTTTGACTTTTCTTTTCTTTTGCCCCCTTGACTTCTCATGGCCGGCCACACTAATAGGAAGGGGTCTATTTGCCCATTAAAACCCCTAAATTTTGATTCTCTAGCTAATTAACACAATTTACTAACAATTCACAACTTTTTTCCTTATGTGATTTAATCCTTTTTTCGCAATTAAGCCCTCAATTATGTAAATTAATTCATCAAAATTTTCATACACCCTTATAAAAATACTATAACACATAAAATAATGCTAAAATAATTTTCTCTAACCTCGAGTAAGTGACTCCAAAATCACTATTGTGACTAAGCCAAAATTCGAGCTGTTACAATCAGTGATTGATTAAAATAAATAAACAGAGTTTAACTAGAAGATTATTTCTCAAATTTGACTGAAAGAGGAGTCATACTTAACAATTCCCACTATGTTAACCAACCTAGGATCAAACAACAAACACATCCTTTATCTCTCCATTTCGTCCATATCATGTAAACCATTGGCATTGATCTCTTCTGCCATGATCCTATAATAGACTATTACACCAATTTTTTTCTATACAACAAACATTTCGTTTTGATATCAACATTTTTCAAAATTGTAACAACCTTCACAAAGTTGTTGCTTCAATATTTAGAAGACTCATAATCAACATGTGCCTCGCTTCTTTCAACACCATCCTCAAAGAAATCATCGAAGGTGGAATTGGAATTTCTAATAGGATATTTGACAGTGGATCATATTGTAAAATAATGTATTAGTTGGTGGGATAACAAATAATTGGTAGTTATTTAGCTAAAATAATTAGTTAGTTAGTTAGAAGTCAATTGCTAGGTAGTAGTTAATGTATATAAATAGTAACATAGTAATTATGAAACAAGCTTGATAGTTTTTTTAGCATATATCTTTGATTCATTCTTTCTTTTATTCAATCGATTGTTTTGTTTTCTGCTGCTATCTCAACATGGTATCAAAGGTACTTGCGGTCGTCGTATTCCGGTCATCGTCATTCTTGGAAGCTATTCTTGATTACAGTTAAGAGTTATTGGGTTGTTTGCAGTTTCTTCCCAGTCTTGTTGTTTCTCCAAATCTTGTAATTGGAATCAACTAATCTTGTTTACTATCATGAATCTCTTCGATCTGGCTATCAACTTTAATCATCCTATTTACCTACATCTCTTGGACACCCAAAGTTCATTACTTGTATCTCATCAACTTATTGAAATTGAAAACTATAATGTTTAGAGTCAATTATGAAGATTGCATTATTGGCTAAGAACAAATTATGGTTTGTTTATGGCACTTGTTCAAAATATTTTGTCTCTAAGGATTTGTATTCATAATGGGAACAATGTATTACTATTGTATTGTCTTGGATATCGAAAACTGTTAGCAGGGAGCTCTCGTTTGGCATCGTTTTTGCTTCTGGTGCAGAGGCAGTCTAGAAAGATCTTAGAGAAAGATTTAAAAGGGTTGATGGTTTTAGGATTTCTTTCTTACATTGGGAAATAACTTCTCACCTTCGAGGTATCGTCATTGTATCTACGTATTTTACCAAGCTACAGTCATTATGGGATGAGTATGATGCTATTGTCCTTTTCTCTTCTTGTGGTTGTGATCAATCAATGAAAAATTTTGAGCATGTTATTCAGCAATGACTTTTTCAATTTTTGATAGAGTTAAATGAGACTTATAATATTGTTCGCAGTCAGATTCTTTTGATGAGCCATTTGCCTTCTGTCAATTAGGCATATTCTATGCTTGTTTAGGAGGAATCTAAGAGATAACTCAATATGGGGAGTATAGGTGTTGATCCAACATCATTTTCTGCTAATATGTCTCACAAAAAAAAATTCAATGGAAAATGTAATCACTACAAAATTAAAGAGCATAAGAGGGAAAATTGCTACAGGTTAATTGGTTACCCTCTTAACTTCAAGTTCATCGAAAAGAAGAATTTGACTGGGTCTATGTTGAATAATGCTATGGTTAGTGATTTATGTGAATGGTGTTGAGGTTGGGGACAATGTTGCCACAACTAGTCACCAATCATCATTGTTTAGTCATGCACAGTATCAACAAATTCTAAGTTTAATGAACAAAGAACCTACTGTTGAAGCTGTTGCAAATATGGCAGGTATTGTTTCACCTGATGAGTGGATCTTGGATACAGGTGCTACCAACCACATGATGTCTAATCTTTAAGGTTTAGAATCTCTTGTTTCATCTGCATCATCTCTGTGACAACCCTATTCTGACCCTAATCGAAATTGTGGTTTCGAAACCACGAAACCGAGTCAGAAAATTTATTTAATGCTACAACTTGTGTGTTTTATATGTGGATTAGTATATGCCAAAATTTAGTATGGAAATTTGATCATCTAAGAGGTTAAATAATTAAAGAGGGCTTGGTTGTTAAACTTTGAAAATGTGGTAGGTAGATTTCAAAGTGACCGAATATTGTGGATTGCCAATATGGAGGATTTGCATGGTTATTAAACCATTTTATTTATGTATACGGTAGTGGGAGTTGGTTTAAGGCATTATATGCTTTATATAATAATAATTTATAAACTTAAATTATGTTATAATAGGAAACATGTTTATAATATAATAAAATAGGGTGATAAAAACAAAGTTTTGTCATGTTCATTTCCTCATTTTGCCGAAAATACAAAGTGAAAGAAGAAGGGAAAAGAGCAAGGGCAGTCGACCATCTTAAAGATTAATTAAGGTAGGATTTCATGTTATTTCTTTTAAATTTTGTGAAATTGAGTTGGTGGTTAAGTTCTTATCATAACCCATATGTTAATTTTTGAGTTGGTGACAAAATATACATTCGGCCATGAATGATAATTGCTAAAGGGATGGTGTTTTGATGTTTTAGATAGAAATGGTAGAAAGGTGAAGTTTGAGCTAGCTAAATCGATATATATGTGGCTTAGATGGTTAATGGTAATTAGCTAGAGTAGTTCCGAGTGGAGTTTATGCTAAATGCTAGAAACGAATGCTTAATTTTTATAGAAATTGTATGTGTGTTGCCGAATGTGAACTTAAATGATGATTTGAGCAAATGTTGTGCTTTTGGTAACCTTAGAAGGTATTCGGCCAATGTGGTTAAGTGGTGAAACCTTGCGTTAGATGATAAGATGATGTTTAATTATTAATTTGGTTGTTGCAATTGCCGAATATGATTTTTTAATAATGAGTGATTTAAATTGATGCATATAGAAAGGGGTCGGAAATGAGATTCACCATATGTATCATCATATATGAGATTATTTACTTCTTGAATGGAAAAATGTCATTTCCAAATGTGAGGCTTGAATATTTGAGTTGTGGGACGCTGAATTGATAGTTTAAAGTAGTAGATGAACATAATAGAGCATGAAACAAATTTGGCAAAAGTAATTATTTTGCATAAATCCTTGCTTAGGTTAAAGTATATTGAGATGTTGGAAATGAGTTTTTGTTGTATATATATATATACATTATTAAGTAAGTGATTGTTTTTCCTTGTCTTGAATAAAATAGACTATAGCCGAATATGATACATGAGAAATCGATTATGATGAGTTGAAATTGTTTATTTTTTTTTATTAAGCTCAAGAACATAAGGGAACAAATTCGGACTGGGGAAAAATAAAGCTTGTTGAGTAGTGAGCTTGTCAAATACTATCAGCTGAGGGAAGTTCTTAAGTGTTTAGACTTGATTCTTTCTATATGCTTAAATGTTAAACGAATATAGTGAGGAGGATATTTGATTTTATATAGTCAATGTGTCGAATATGAATTGATTTGATGGTATAAGCCGAATGTGGCTAACTGATGCTAGTTGAAATGTATATGATAATAAGGTGTTCTAAAAGATGTATTATGATGAGTGAATTATAATATATGGCCGAATGGCAAGTATGATTTAAGTTAAGCTTTGTGGAAAGTGTTCGGATTGAGTAATAGGTGTTAAACAAATGTGAAAGAAAGGTGAATTGAGATTTATAATATATATATATATACTCGATTGATACTTATACTTAATGAATGTGATTCTGTTATAAGGACATGATTAGTATGTGTTCCTATTCGTAGGACGTGAATTTGATTAATGTGGTTGTAAAATGTGACATGCATATGCACTTGACCATGGTACGACTACGACTTTGTTAGATTTTCCTTGAGTTGTGATTCGGGTCTTTGACCTAGCAAGCTATAAGCTGGTGATATATTAGGCTTAAAGCCTAGCAGGCAAATAAAACACTGATGAATGTGTTTCGGACTGTGAAAGTCTAGCAGGCTTTATGCCGGTGATGAATTTAGGTTGTTACCTAGTAGGCTAAATGCCGGTGAACTAATAAAAGTGTAATGCTATGAGACTTTGTGCTAATACGGCATGTGGATTCGTTCAATTAATTAAGTTATCCAGGTATGTATAACCTATTTATGCACATGAGAACTAAGTGAATTAGATGATGAATGCGAAGAATATGTGAAGTGATCTATGTTTATGTTCATATATGAACACTTGGTCCTTGTGGAATAATTTGTGGAAGTATATGATGTTTATATGTGATTATGATCATGGAAAATTAAATGTGGATATGATATTGTATTTTGTTCGTTTTGATTGAATTAAAGTTGACATGGAAATATTAAAATGCCCCTGATTATATAAATTTAAATTTAAATGGAGTGACATGTTATAAGTACATAAATACTGTCTTACATGTTCGGCTAAGTAGTGTTATACTTGAATAATGTGTATAATTGAATCTAGTGGTATTAAATTACTTAAGACTTACTAAGCTTAATTGCTTACTGTGAATATTTGTGTTTTTCTCTATTTTATAGATCTTGGTTGGAAGCTGCGAGCTTAGGGATCTACTCTTAAGTCATCTACACTATCGTCACTGTTTTGGTATTTTAAAATAGTCTATATTTTGAAAAATGGCATGTATAGGCTTAACTCTCTTTTGAAAACAAGTTATGTTTTGAACATGTATATATTTGAGCCATGTGAAAATGGCTACATATTTTGATAGATATGTTTAAATAATGAGTTATGTTTACATTGAATGATTTATATTACTAAGTTAGTACAATCGGCTATTAGTAATAGTAATTAGGTCACTATTTGATATTAGTTATATGTACAAATAAAAAGGATGAGAATTTCGTAGTTGTTTCTTTAAGTTGAGAAGTAGAGGTTTTCGAATGTCGTATGTATAGCTAATGGTTATTTTTGATTCATGCAATTTGATTATCATTTAAATGTGTGAAATTGGATATAAATTGTTAGCTTTGTGTGGTAATGCCTCGTAACCCTGTTCCGAAGACGGATATGGGTTAGAGGTGTTACAATCTCCATCTTGTGTTCGATTACCTAATGGATCCTCTACACAATGACACATATTAGAACATGCACCATTCATCTTGATCTTTACCTTTAAAATGTTATTTACATCCTAAAGTTTTGCTATAATCTTCTTTCTGTTTCTAAACTTACCAAAGATTTGAACTGTGTTGCTTCTTTCTATCTTGATTTTTGTTTTTTACAGTATCTCTCAAGTGGAAAGATAAGGGAGATTGGTAGAAAACAAGTTGACCTTTACATCTAGCAACCTTCGGATGCTTTAAACATGGTCACAACATCCACCTCATCCACCTCAGTAGCCTTCACATCTAATTCCAAAATCTTTACAGCCTCTACAAATGTTGACTCCACTTTCCTTTAGCATGCAAGACTTGGTCATGCTTCCCTTTCAAGGTTGAACAAGGTGCCTAATCTCCCTTGCCCAGTTTTCAATAGTGATCGAGTTTAACGATGCCCTATTTTCCCATTAGCCAAAAAACTAGTTGCCATTTCCACTAAGTACAACTCGAGTAGATACTATTTTTTGCCTCATTTTCCCATTAGCCAAACAAACTAGGTTACCATTTCCTCTAAGTACAACTCGGGTAGATACTATTTTTCCCCTCATTCATATTGATCTGTGGGGGCCCTCTAAAGTCTCTACTTATAGTGGTCATAGGTATTTTTTAACCATTGTAGATGATTTTTCTCGAATGTCATGGGTGTATCTCTTATAACTGAAAAGCAATGCTATTGTACAACTTAAACTTTTCTTTGTTATGATTAAAAATCATTTTTTTGCCAATGTAAAGATCTTTATAGTGACAATCGTTATTAATTCTTTAAACATGAGTGCACTGATTATTTCAATATGATGTGGATTGTGCATCAGAGTTCATGCACTCGTACTCCACAACAAAATTGAGTAGCTGAGAATAAACATAAGTATTTACTTGAGGTTGGTAGGTCCTTGAAGTTTCAATCAAATATTCCTAGAAAATTCTCGAGGGAATGTGTTCTAACAGCCTATTCTCTAATCAATAGGTTACTCATTCCTCTTCTAAACTAGTAAAGTCCTTTTGAAGTTTTTTGTAATGGAAAACTTGATCTTTCTCACCTAAAAGTTTTTTATTGTCATTGTTATGCGACCACACCTCATTATTAAAACAAAATTTCTCTCAAAGCTATTCCATCTATATTTATGGGATATTCTAGCGTTAAAAAAGATGCATATTGTTCAACCTTTCCACCAAGACTTTTTTTATTAACTACGATGTTGTGTTTCATGAAATTGTTTTCTCCATTTAAGTTTTCTACCAAGGCTTCTTTCATTTTCCCTATACAATATTATTCACTTTTCCTCTATATTGAATCTTTGCCAATTGTTCCCCACTTACCTACTACCTCACCTTTCTCAAATACATCTACCACCTCCCATGACTTTTTTGTTTCACTTGACCTTCTTTTACCTAAACCATCGATTTCTTCTCCACCTTATTTTTATCCCAAGCCTTCCTCAGCTACTTTGCTGCCATTAAGGTGTACTTCCTAATCCTCCAAACAACCTTCATAGATGAAGGATTACATTTTTTCCAACCAATCATCTTCTCCACTTGATATAGGTTCTTATTCTATTCCCCAAGTTTACTCCTTTTCTCACTCACCTCCTCATACTCAAATGTTTGTTGCTGATACATCTGCTATACCTGAACCCTAATCATATAGTGAAGACATTTCAGATCCAAGGTCGATTGAAGTTATGAAACAAGATATTAGAGCCTTGGAGGAGAATGTCACATGGGAAGTAGCCCCTTTACCATCTAGAAAAGTTCCCATTAGCTGCAAATGGATGTATAAAGTCAAATACCACTCCGATGGTTCTATTGAATGGCTTAAGGAATGAACTGTGCATACAGTAATTAGCATGGCTGCTATGCATAATTAGCCCCTCTTCCAAATGGATGTTTATAATGTATTCCTGTAGGGAAATTTATATGAGGAGGCTTATATGGACATCCTTAAGGGATTTCGCAAATAGGGAGAGTACAAGGTTTGTTATTTGCTTAAATCATTTTATGGTTTGAAACAGGCCTCTCAATAATAGAACTTAAAACATACAGAAGCTTTGGTGGTTGATGGTTACATCCAAAATAGGTATGATTACTTGTTGTTTACCAAACGACAAGGAAATTGTATTGTGATTTTATTGGTGTATGTTGATGACTTGTTGATCATTGGAAATGACATTGGAATGATCAATGAGTTAAAGAAGGTGCTTTATCAGAATTTTAAAATAGAAGATTTGGGTGGGTATTTCCTTGGGATAGAAGTGACATGATCCATCAAGGGTATTGCACTGAACTAGAGAAAGTATGGGTTGGAGTTAATAGTAGATGTTGGATAGGAGAGGCAAAACTAGGAAACACACTATTGGAAAAAACCAAAAACTCACATAAGTTGAGTATGATAAGTACACCAAGTTAAATAATGACAGTGATGAGTTAATCCCAGATGTTGTAGTTTACCAGAAGCTTTTAGGGCAATTGTTGTACCTAACTAATACAAACTAAAAATATCATTTGCGGTTCAACATTTGAGCCAATTCATGCATATGCCAAACATAACAGCCTATTTTTTAGTGCTGTCGAAAATAATGGTTTTGGGGCCACAAATTCGATGAGTGAGTCTATAAATATTATTATTTAATATTTATAAGTCAAATATAGTATAATATTAAATTTTGATGACAATTTTGGCTAATCGAATGAATAGTTAAGTACAAGTGGATTGTCCCTAAAGTTAAGTAGTTTTAGAAGAGGAAGATTGGGACCTTATTCTTGTAAATCGAGCCTATAAATATTTAATAAAATATTTACGGAGTGATTATGTAGGTGTATTGAATTTTGGTCCTGAAATTTTGACATCTAGATAGTTAATTAAGTAAATAAGACTAAATCATAAAAGCTGCAAAAGTTAATCACTATTAGTTTATAAGGACTAAATTGGTTTAAATTAATTGTTGGATGGTTTTAATTGGAAAATATGTCATATTTACTTTAATTGGTTGGTTAATGAATAGTTTAAGTATAAAGAAATTATATGTTTTATTATAATTTAATAAAGTAAAAGTTAATAAAACAAAAATAAGAAAAAGGTAGTAATTTTATTCTCACCTTCTTCAACCTTTCTTCAACCAAAAACCATTCTTGAGTAAGGAAGCATTCGGCCATGTTTTATGTCTCTTGCATGGTATGTGTTTTGAGCCTATTTTTAGTGATTTTTATGTTTTTGAGATTGTTGTAACTTAATCTAGTTAACCCAGAGACTAATTCATAAAATTGTTAAATGTTTTAAATTATTCTATTAATGAATTGGTGATTTTTTAAAGTTTTTTGATAGATTTATAAGCTTGATAGTTAAATAGGACAATTTTGTAAAGTGATTATGGTTAATTTTTATGTTAAAGGATTAAATTGCTAAAATAGTAAAGTTATTGGAAATTCTTGTAAAAATATGATGAATATGGGTTGTATGGGAATTATAGAAAATTTGGATAGCATTCAATTGGTTAAATTGTGATAAATTCAAAAGTTTTGGGTTTAGGGACTAAATTGAATAAAAGGTAAAGTTTAGGGGTAATTTTGTAAATTTATATTAAAGAGCTTATTAGTTTAGGTTTAATTATTTGAGATGTTTGAATGGATTAATTGAACAAAAACTATTATTTAGATCAAGAAACGAAACAATTGGACTCGAATTGTGGAAAAGCTAAATTAACGGATTAGTAGTTGGCCTTGTTTTTGCAACCATTTTTGTCTACGTAAGTTCGTTCTTCTTTTTGTTGTTACAAATTGTTATTAACTATGGTTAATTATATATATTGCTAAAATGGAAATCAAACTATTTGGTACTAAATTAAATTATGTGATAATTCTGATGGATCGGGTAAATGTCTCATACATGAGATTTCTGAATGATTCCCATTCTGGACCAAGCTCCAACATTTGTTGCATATTTAGATATCAATGTGACCCATGTTTAGCCTGGACTGGTAATCTATTGTCCTTTTAAAGATTTAGCCTAGCTTAGTAACCTTACATGCATATATATTGCCCTGGCCAGGCTATTTTTATGTGTTATCATTGGTTTAGCCCGGATGAGTAACCTGACACATATATTTCTGAATATGATTAGCTCAAATAAGCATCATTTGTTTCCCAGACTTGTGTATTGAGTTCTTTTACAAAGTTCTATCAGAAAAACAAAGATTGTGCAGTGTTAAATTGTTTCATTAAAATGGATAAAAATACAAATTCTGAATATCTGTATAGTGTTGTTTACTGACTTGGAATTGTTGGATCATATTGTGTTAGGTTAACATTTTGAAATGGCTATACGAAATGGTTATGTGAAATGACTATAAGAATTGGTTATATAGAAATAGACCTATATACAGAATGGTTATATGAATCAGTTATATGGAAATAGGTAAACAGAATAATTATATGAATCGGTTATATGGAAATAATTATATGATGTGTTATATGAAATGTGTTTATGTAACAGCTCGAATTAGGGCCTAATCGGAATAGTGGTTTCAAAACCACAAACCCGAAGTAGAAAAATATAGTTCATGATTATTTTTGAGTTTATGACATACTTGCATGATATTGAGAAAATTTCATGAAGAAAATTTTATGAAATAGTGATTAATTTGTCCTTTAGGACTAAATTGCAAAAGATGCAAATTATGAGCTTCTAGAAGGTTTAAGTATGAAATAGCATAAGAAAAATTATTAGAAGTCCTTATTTAGCAATTAAACCATTTATTAGCATGATGGACAAAAATGCCCATGGAAGGGTAAATTTTCAAAGGAGGGGCTTAGGGGCATTTTGGTCATTAGGTAAATTAATGAAATAAAAAGGTAAAAAGAATAAAAAAGTGTCCATCTTCTTCCCCAAGTGTGCCAATTTTGAAAAGCCTCCATAGCTAGGGTTTCCTTCATTTTTAACCTCCAAGTAAGTGACTCCAAGCCCCGTTTTTCATGCTCGTCGTATTTTTGAAATCCTTGTAGCCTAATCTAGCTATTTCTACCACTAATTTGAGCTAGGGTTCATAATAAAAAATATACCCATGCATGACATGCAAGTATTTTGATGTTTAGTGGTAGAAAATGAAAGTTTAAAGTGTAATAAACACCTTTCTCTAGGTGATTTTCCATGAAAGTCCCTAATAGGGACCAAATTGCAAATTTAGTAAAATGAGTAGTAAAAGTGTAAAATTATGAGCAATGTGGGCTTGTATAGACTTTAGTAGGTGTCGGCTAGGCTTGGGTAGTCAAGAAAATAGACACATTTAATTATACGAACTTAGGGACTATTTCGCAAATATGCAAAAGTTTAGGGGTAAAATTATAAATTTTGCCAAAGTGTCAATTATGAGCTATTTAGTCAATGTGGGTGCTAAATCAACTAAAATTTTCATTTTAGATCAGGAAACACGAAGCCCGGACCGAAACCATGGAAAAAATAAAGTAGTGGACTAAACCAAGCATTTGCCCGCATTTTGGACTCGAGGTAAGTTGTATGTAATAATTTAGCTCAGATGTTATGTAAATTTATTATGACGACTTTTTATGAAATTATGATATTCTATGAAGTCATGGATGAAATCTTGTATGAATTATGGTAAGTGCCATGAAATTGATTATTGAGTGTTGCAGGTTTATATACGAGTAAGTATGTGTAACAGCCCGATTTGGACCCTAGTTGGAAAGTGGTTTCGGAACCACAAATCCAAGTCTAAAAAATGTTTTGATATTATTTTCTGTGCCTGTGTTATATGAATCTGCATATGTGAAATTTCTGTGAATTAATTTGTCTGTTTCTGTGCTTAATTATGAAAAAGGACCTAAGTGTGTAAAAGGTAAAAGCTGTGTGTTAGTTATTAAAAGTATTTATTTGATTTGGCTTTATATTTGAAAGGTCCTTATGTGGTTATTATGCCAATTACATGAGTAATGGACATTTATAGCCTTATTATATGTGAATTTATAATGGTTTTCACAAAAGGGCAAAATTGTCATTTAGATTATATGTTAATAATAATAAAACAAATGCATGAAAATGGATCATTTTATGTTCTCTTCCACCGAAAATCAAACAAAAAGAAAAGGATAAAAGCAAGCTAGGGTTCATCAATTGTTTTGGCTAATTTGGTATGTGTTTTTGATCCATTTTTGATAATTTCTACGTTTCTGTGATCGTTGCTTCGTATTCTTCCATGCCCATGTCTCAATTTCTATTTTTGATAAAGTTTATAAATAGTGCCATTGTTGATAATTGAAGCTTTGTAGTGAAATTAAATGAATTATGATGAATAGGTGTTGAATAAACATGTTTTGCCATGAGATTTTGATGAATTTGAGCCATAAGGGCTAATTTGTGAAAATGACATTTTGGGAGGATTAAATTGTGAAATAAATGTGTATATGGGCATATATGAGAGCCATGAAGCCATTTTGTAATGAAATTATGCATACTTGATGTTTTTGTGAATTAGGGAGCAAAGTGTCAAAATGTGAAAATGTGAGGGCTAAAATGTAAAATGCCCTAAATGAGTGTTTATGGATTGAATTGAATGAAATGGAATATTGAATGGCTAAATTTTTGATTGATTTAGATCAAGAATAAAGAAAAAGTGGACTTAGATCGAGGGAAGTCCAAAGCCATTGAATAGTCGACTCGAATCTGTTTAAATCTGTATGAGGTAAGTCAATATACAAATATGCGTTATATTAATGTTTGATATAAATGCTTGAATTATAAACCGTATTGGACAGCCATGAGAGCCTGATATAGAAATTTTGAGTTGTATTTGATTGAGTAATTGCAAAATGAATATCATGTAAGACCCCGTCTAGGTCGTAGGCATTGATTTGAGAATTATGTGTAAGACCATGTCTAGGATACTGACATCATATCTGTTTCATGTAAGACCCTATCTGGGACAGTGGCATCGATATTGAATAACATGTAAGACCATGCCAGGGATGTCAGCATTGTTAAAAGCCTATCTAAATTCTGTAACGTTTCTGAATGATTTGAGGAGAAATTCTGATATATGAATAAATGCATACCTCATGTGTTTGACTCAAGTACGTCTGTTTTGTACTAAATTTCTGAGTATGGAAGGTATGCCAATTATGTGAACTAGAAATCTGAGTAAAATGAATAAATCTGAATGGTAAAATATCTGTAGGAAATGGTTATCGTATTATGATTATGGATTGCAAAATTTTGTATTTGACTTACTGAGCTCAATGTAGCTTACTCTGTTTATTCTTTCAACTGTTTTACAGATATCGTAGCTACTGAAGGCTCGGGGATAGTCAAGGATCTTCACCACACTATCGAGCTTAATTTTGGTACCTTTTGAATGTACAAAGTTTAAGTATGGCATGTATAGGCTAGAGTGTTTATGTATAAAGCTTGAATATGTTGATTTGTAATGCCATGTGAATTGGATAGTAAATGGTATGTTTGTGTTTGATTTTGTTCTATGGTTTTTAATGCCAAATTATGTAAGTTCATGATGGTCTTATGATCTATTTTGCTTTGGTCATCTTGAAACATGTCAAGGTGAAGAAATGGTAAGATTTGGTTGTGGTATGAAATAGATATGTACTATGTGTTTGGTCATGAACTTTGTTAGTGATAAAGACAAGTATGTGTGAGATTTGAATAGGAATGGTTTGATCATGTTGAGGTATGTTTTAAGGCATTGAATTGAGTTGATATTGTGGCATTATTGTGACATGAGTTTGGCTTGTAGGTTTGACCCTTATTGGGTGTAATGTATGGCTTAAACCAAGCCTGCATTGTACCACACGATTAGAGCACACGGGCGTGTGACTCGACTGTGTGACCTCTGCTTATTGAAATACTTTGGCCAGTGTTGCACACGGGTTGGACACACGGGCGTGTTTGGTGATCGTGTGGTATTTGGCAGTGTTGCCCACGGGCTGGATACACGGGCGTGTCTGGTGACCGTGCTGTGATTGGCAGTGTCATCCACGGCCAGGGTTAAGCTTAGGGTATGACCGTGTGAAGCACACGGCCGTGTGGCCTTAATTTGAAATTTTCTGATGATTCTTTATATCTTTAGTATGTTTCAGTTTAGTCCCTGATAAATGAAGGAAGCTTAATATGATCTTTTATAGCATGTGATGGTGTTCTGGTTATTGATGTATAATATTGTTTGAATTTGGAAAGATATGAATATGCTGTTCTAATCTATTCTGAATATCTGGTAACGCCCCTTACCTATTCCAGCGACGGTTACGGGATAGCAGTGTTACATTTGATTGGTATTAAAGCTATGGTTTAGTCGATTCTAGGACTAACGTAGCGTGTTTGAGTCTAGCTATACATGCCATATATCTGAATTTCGATAGTATGATGAATCCTGACGAATGAAATGTGTTTTTCATATAGTAATGGATCTTGAAAGAGCCGAAGCTGACGATGTTGAAAGTAATGTGCTTGCCCCCGCCCAAGGGATAGCGCCATATGATTCTAGACTGGTTACAAGTGAAAATGAGGGAGAATCTAAGCAAGCTTTCTTCCAAATGATGAATGAGTGGTTCACTCAGTATGTCCGAACAAATCTGGCTGTTCAACCCCCACCCTCGACTGTTGCTCAACAACCTTCGGTAGTACCATCTGTGACTAATCTGATTCGTCTGAATAAGCCTTTGGTAGATAAGATTAGAAAGTATGGGGCTTAACACCCCAAACCCGGCCCAGATGTTATGGCCAAATCTGGTGTGTCACATCAATGATGGATTGAAACACATTCTTTAGTTCTTACAATTACGGTAAGTTTACAAAACCGTTGTTGGAAGTTTGGAAAGAAAACCAGATTTTTAAATTGGCGAATATCCTATCCACTACCAGTTTATATTTTATTTTATCTCAAGGTCTTATTTGAATTTACGTCATCCATTTAATACGTGTGTTATACTTTGAAAACATTGTTTAATTTATTAAACAAAACCCGCGCAGCCTAAGTCTATCCATTTAAAGCAAGTTATACTAAAAGAATTGAACACCAAAATAAAATACTTTAGAGTGACCTTATTACAAACAAAACCAAAAAGGGAATAATTTAAATAAAATGCCGAAATTAAAATAACTTAAGAAAAATTAACCAAATGCAGTCCACATGGCCACTCCGAATCCCTCCAGCTGCAAGTCCACTAGTTTAGGGCTCACCTGCATAGATGAAAGGGAAGGGGGTGAGTGTGGAAAACTCAGTGTGTACAGTAAACCCAACCAGAGCCCAAATCAGTTCAAGCTTTACTGGGCCTAAGCCCTATCCAGATTCAGTATTAACTGGGCCTTACCCTACTCAGTAAACAATATTAACTAGGCCTTAGCCCTATTCAGTATTCAGTACGGCCCTGAGGCCCATTATAGTAACAGAACAGAAATTATGCATGTATGCAAAGCCTAGCCCAAATCCAGCCCTACACACCACCCGTACCAGCCCTACACACCATGTGGGGAATAACTCGACCCACCCAGCCCTACACACCACAGTCGCAGCATAGCTGCTTGATCAGATAACATGGCCAAGCCACTAACAGAAAAACGAGGCAAAGCTCGTATCAATAAAATGTGACATTGCCACTTATCACTTCCTCCGTCATCAAAACCTAATCCCATGCAATAGTTCAAAATGTCATGGCATACAGTGAACAGATTTAATATAACATGCATTTCAGTCAATTTAACCCTAAGGGTATAATGGTCATCTGCGCCTAAGGGGTAAAATAGTAATTTTCCACCCTTAAAGGGTATTCCAATAAATTTACCAGTTTTTAGGGTTTTATGCACATTTCAGTTTTTATTAGTCCAAAAATCATCTAAGTAACTTGTGTAGCCCATTTAGTCCAATTTAGAGTTATTGGGCCCTAAAACCCCTAATGGACCTTACGATGTCCGCTAACTATTACGGCCCACTAAGCCTAAATTTCAGATTCGTTTTAGCAGTCTTAACATTCAGATTACTAGAACCCACTTACCGCTCGTTTTCACCCATATGGGCCTATAAGCCCATTGGGCCCAAATTCAACCCCTCAAGGCCCAAATTACCAACATGCAGGAAATCGCGCACACATCCTCCTTAACATTTGTGATAACCACGTTTACCGTTTTAACTGACCCACGAGCGCTCGCACACTCGCAAGCCCACGAAATGCTGAAATTTCTGCATTTCAGCTTTTCAGCTTTTGCTGATCTAGCCTACTAGTGGGTGTCGTTTACACACCTGATTTGCGAGATTTACAGAACCCCTCAAACAATCAACCTACAGTCATTTAGATAACACTTATCAATCACGAATCAACGAAACCAATCTTACTCACACCTACCATATTCGGCCAACATCCCATTAGTCTCTTGAATACTTACCTTTGCCGAAAACAATGACTAGATCTAAATCTAGTAGCTCCAACAGTCCTAGTCTCCAATGCTCCTTGTTAGACATCTTTTATCCATACTAAACACAAAGAATCAAAAGAAAGAGGCTAGTAAAGCCCTTAGCCCAAAACGACAGCCTCCCTAAGTGGTTAGGGGTTTTCGGCTTTCTTTGAATCCCAAAGTAAAGAATGAGATGAGTTTCAACCACTTACCAAAGACTTACTTGCCCGGAAACATTTCCAAGTACCTTCCTATTCCAGATCTATTGTAGATCTAACCCAAAGCACGAGTAGAGAATAGATCTAAAGGCTCAGTTCCCAAATCACTGTGAACATGGAGGTTTCGGCTTTGATATGAGAAGAAGAAGATGATTCAAAAGTGTGGGTTGGAAAGGTGATGTCGATAGTGGTTAGGGTGGTTGTAAGGTTTGGCTTTTAATAAGTTGGGTTGAAGAAAAGAATGGAGTTTCGGTAAAGGAAGAAAACGGCAACAACAACTTTGGTTTTGGCTTTTGGTGGTAGTCGACTAATAGGCTTGAGAATAGGTTACTTTAAACTATGGGGAAGAGATGAAAAAGAAGAGAAGAAAAAAGTGACGAGAGAAGGAGTGAATTCGGCTTCGAGAAACAAAAGAAACAAGAGAAGAGAAGAGAGTTTTGGTTTAAGACAATTCGGCACAAATGGTTGATGCTTGCGGTTTCGGCTTCTAGATCAATGGGAGAAAGGAAAAAGAAAGAGTAAAAAGCCCTAAGATTCCTATACCTAATTGGCACAAAAGAGAGAGCAATCTAGCCAAAACTTGAAAACTAACCCTCCAAGGTGTCGGCACATACCACTCCTAATTGCCAAAACATAACCTCCTAAAAGCCCTAGCCGAATGTGCACCTTCAACCCTCCAATTGGCCAACACACTCCCCTATTCAAAATTCCTAAAATTTCTCCCCTTATCCCTCATTAACTTAATCTCATGAGCATTTCAAACTCTTCCTAATAGAGTTTCACTTGGAGTCCATCACATGCCTTGCACATGCATTAAAAAATAAAATAGCACTTTGCTTACCATGAGACTTGATCCTTGGCCCTTACATAGCTTCCACACGCCACTTCCCTTTCCTCTTAAGTGGCGTTACATTGCCATCTTACCACTGGCTCATTTGTGTCTTATTTTACCCACTTTTTCTTAAAAGCCCACATACTTAAGACCCCTTCTCTTTAAGTCCAAAATTTCAATTTAACTTAGGCTCGGGCCTTCTAAAGGCCCACTAACCTACTCAAAGCATAAATTAACCTAACCAGACAACAAAATTTTAAGTTCACACTAAAATCGCAAAAATCCCAAAAATCTCAAAAATTAGGGCATTATAGGAGCTGATAAGTTTCGAGCTACATCTGATGACGATGCCAAGAGGGCTGAATTTTGGTTGGAAAACATGATTCGAGTTCTTGATGAATTGTCATGTACCTCGGAGGAATGTGTTAAATGTGCAGTTTCATTGTTACGAGACTCTACATACCATTTGTGGAAAACACTAACATTTGTAGTTCCGAGTGAACGAATTACATGGGATTTCTTTCAAGCTGAGTTTAGAAAGAAATATATCAGTCATCGTTTCATTGATCAGAAACGTAAAGAGTTCCTTGAATTGAAACAAGGTGGCAAATCTGTTACTGAATACGAGCGAGAATTTGTAAGACTGAGCCAGTATGCATGGGAATGTGTAGCTTCAGAGGCTGCTATGTGTAAAAGATTTGTTGAAGGTTTAAATGAAGACATTAAACTTCTGGTTGGAATTCTAGATCTGAATGAGTTTGTTGTATTAATTGAAAGGGCTTGTAAAGCTGAAGAACTTAGTAGAGAAGAGAAGAAAGCTAATTTCGAAGATAGAGAAATACGAAAGCGATCTTCGGGTAGATCATTTCAGTCTGTGACAAAGAAATTCTGAGACGATTCTAATCGTTTGAAGACTAACATGGAACATTCTGGCAGAGATCCTGAGAGATTGCGTTCAAGTTTTAAAACTCCTGCTACATCTGTTGCTAGCATCGGGAATGCTAGATCTAATAAACTTGAGTGTGTATATTATGGTAAGAGACATCTGGGAAGTTGTAGATTGAAAGATCGAGCTTGTTTCCGATGTGGATCCCTGGATCACTTTGTTAGAAACTGTCCTGAATTTGTTGAGCAAGAGATAGTACAAAATCTGGGATCGAGTAATACTTTTGCTAGAGACAGAATTTCTAGAAGCACGGGAAATGCTAGTGTTGGTCAAAGAGTTACTAAAGATACGGCTGCACGATCTGAAGCTCGAGCGCTTGATAGAGCCTATGCTATCCAGGCACGTGAAGAAATTCATCTCCTGATGTGATTACTGGTATTTTTACTTTTTATGATACCTCTGTGGTTGCTTTGATTGATCCTGGATCAATGCATTCTTATATCTGTATGAATTTAGCGTATAGTAAGACTTTTCCTGTATAGTCTACTGAAATTGTTATTAGAGTATCAAATCCCTTAGGCAAAAGTGTTCTGGTAGATAAGATTTGTAAGAATTGTCTGTTAATAATTCGAGATATCTGTTTCCCTGCTGATTTGATGCTACTGTCGTTTGATGAATTTGATATAATTCTGGGTATGCACTGGTTAACTCTGCATGATGCTGTGGTAAATTGCAAATGAAAAGTTATTGACTTGAGTGCAAGAATGGTGAAATTGTTAAAATCGAGTCTAGTGAATTAAATGGTTTATCAGCTATAATATCGGTATTTAAAGCTCGGAAGTATGTGAGAAAAGGGTGTGAAGCCTACCTAGCTTATGCGATTGACTCTAAGGTGTCCGATAAAAAGATTGAATCTGTGCCTGTCGTCTGTGAATTCTCTGATGTACTCACTGATGAACTTCCGGGTTTGCCTCTGATTCAAGAAGTTGAGTTTGGGATTGAATTGGTTCCGGGAACTGCTCTGATTTCAATAACTCCGTATAGAATGGCACCAACTGAACTGAAAGAATTAAAGACTCAGTTACAAGAATTGACTGATCGAGGCTTTGCTAGACCGAGTTTCTCACCATGGGGTGCTCCTATTCTGTTCGTGAAAAAGAAAGATGGCACAATGAGAATGTGTATTGATTACCGTCAGCTCAACAAAGTGACTGTAAAGAATAAATACCCTCTACCGTGAATTGATGATTTGTTTAATCAACTAAAAGGTGCTTCTTTATTTTCGAAAATAGATCTGAGATCCGGTTATTATCAGTTACATGTGAAAGACTCTGATATTCTGAAAACAGCTTTCTGAACGAGGTACGGGCACTATGAATTTTTAGTTATGCCTTTCGGATTAACGAATGCCCCTGCTGTGTTTATGGGTCTGATGAATAGAATTTTTAGACCGTATTTAGATCAATTTGTTGTTGTTTTCATTGATGATATACTGATCTATTCGCGGAATGAAAGTGAGCATGCTTAACATTGAAGAATGGTACTTCAGACACTACGTGATAAGCAATTGTATGCAAAATTCAGCAAATGTGAATTCTGGTTACATGATGTTAGTTTTCTGGGTCACATTGTATCTGCATCAGGTATCCGGGTTGATCCGAGCAAAATCACATCTATTTTGGATTGGAAACTTTCGAGAAATGTTTCTGAAGTCCGTAGTTTTCTAGGACTTGCTGGTTATTACCGTCACTTTGTAAAGGGTTTCTCGATAATTGCAACTCCGATGACAAGACTGCTTAAAAAGGACGTAAAGTTTGAATGGTCTAATAAATGTCAAAATAGTTTTGAATGGTTGAAAGCTTTGTTAACCGAAGCTCCTGTACTTATGCAACCTGAATCGGGTAAGGAATTTGTTATATACAGTGATGCTTCGTAAATGGACTAGGTTGCGTTTTGATGCAAAAAGGAAAGGTTATCGCAAATGCTTCTAGATAATTAAAGCCACATGAGAAGAACCATCCAACGCATGATCTTGAATTGGCTGCGATTGTTTTTACACTGAAAATTTGGCGTCATTATCTGTTTGGTGAGAAATGTCACGTGTTTTTAGATCATAAAAGTCTGAAATATCTGATGACTCAGAAAGATTTGAATTTTTGGCAGCGAAGATGGTTGGAACTATTGAAAGATTATGAACTTGTTATTGATTATCACCAGGGTAAAGCAAATGTGGTAGCTGATGCTTTAAGCCGAAAATCAATACCTGCATTGTGTGCTTTAAGTACCGGTATTGATCTAAATGATGATGATTTAGTGTTAGCTGAATTAAAAGTGAAACATTTGTTTTTGCAACAAATCATTGACACTCAGAAAGTAGATAATGAACTGTTAATAAAACGAGCTCAGTGTGATCCTGATTCTGAATTCTGTATTGATGATGATGACTATCTGAGATTCAAGAATAGAATATGTGTTCCGAGAAATTTTGAATTGATTCAGATGATTTTGAATGAAGCTCATAATAGCAAATTCTCTGTACATCTTGGTAGCACAAAGTTGTATAATGATTTGAAACAGTTTTACTGGTAGCCAGGAATGAAAAGAGATATTTCTGACTTTGTTTTGAAATGTTTAGTCTGTCAGCAAGTAAAGGATGATCATCAGATGCCTTCTGGTTTATTACAACCGATTATGATTCCTGAATGGAAATGGGACCGAGTGACTATGGATTTTGTTTCTGGTTTACCGCTATCACCTAAAAGAAAGATTCAATATGGGTTGTTGTTGATCGATTGACGAAGTTTGCTCATTTTATTCCGGTATGATCTGACTATTCACTTGAAAAGTTAGCTGAGCTTTACATTTCTGATATCGTGAGATTGCACGGGGTACCATTGTCTATAGTATCTGATAGAGATCCAAGGTTTACTTCGCGATTCTGGAGAAACTTGCAAGAAGCTTTAGGTACAAAATTGCATTTCAGTACTGCTTTTCATCCGCAGACAGATGGTCAATCTGAGCGAATCATTCAGATACTTGAGGACATGCTTAGATGTAGTATTCTAGAGTTTAAAGGTACGTGGGAACAATGTTTACCTCTGATTGAATTTGCATATAATAGTCGCTTCCAATCAAGCATTAAAATGGCCCCGTATCAACCCTTATATGGTAGAAAATGTAGAACTCCATTATACTGGTATGAGCTCAGTGAAAGTAAGATATACGGGATTGATCTGATAAAAGAAATAGAACAGAAGGTGAAAGTGATAAAAAATAGTCTAAAGGCAGCTTCTGATCATCAGAAATCATACACGGATCTAAAACGGAAAGATATTGAATTTGAGATTGGTGATAAAGTATTTTTGAAAGTATCTCCGTTGAAGAAACTGTTTCGGTTTGGCAAAAAAGGCAAACTGAGTCTAAGGTTCATAGGACCATATGAAATCATTAAAAGAGTTGGATCGGTTGCTTATAGACTGATGTTGCCACCTTTATAGATCTGATCCATCTCATGTAATATTCCCTTCTGAGATTGAATTAAAGTCTAATATGTCTTACGATGAAGAACCGATTCGTGTCTTGGCTCGAGAAGTGAAGGAATTGAGAAACAAGAAAGTTCCGCTAGTAAAAGTACTGTGGCATCATCACGGACTGGAAGAGGCTACCTGAGCGCCTAAAAGTGCAATGAGACAGCAATATCCAAATCTATTTAACGGTAAGATTTTCGAGGACGAAAAACCCTAAGGGGGGAGAATTGTAACAACATGATTTAGACCCTGATAAAAGGGTACATTGCTTCAGAAACAACGTTTCTTGTCTGTAACGGATCTAGGATTGTAGCAAGCATAACTCTGCAATAACACACATGGATGAACGTCAGTAACAAAGAAAATGGATGAAAATAAAAAGAAAGAAGAAGAAGGAAAAGAAAAAAAAAATAGAGGTGTAGAAATTTTCTAGTAGATTTGAATTCGAATGAAGTTGAAGGCTTCAACGGGCTTTCATGGCTGCATTAGAACGTTCAAATTGGCAGAATTGATGTTGATGTTACTGGAAAAATATAAACGACGTTAAACTCGAAAGAACTCGAACAATATACTAAACGAACCTAAATCGAATATGTTTTTCGTCAACGGACTTGGACCCAGTAGATAGCGATCTAGGAACCTGAAGTATCAAGGAAGATGACACAATCAAACAGAGTCTGAATATGCCAAAGTTAGTTCAATGAAGAACCGAAATTGAGAGATAAACTCACAAAGATTTCTTGTCATAAAAATTGATTGTGTTTTTACATTGTTTTAAGTACAAATATATATAGAAATAAGAGGTGGCTGGCCAGTTATGAATACTTGGCTAGAATTAATTGAATTTGAATTTTAAAACTCAAAATTCAACTACCTCAACTTCCTTTGGGCAGCAAGCATTGGCAGCCATGAAATTCAAATATATTGGCACATGTTACATGTGCTAGGCACCATTTGACAGATTTGAATAGGTGAGAAGGCTGGCCACATGCTTGGGGCGTGCCAATGGGTTGTCCCGCACTTCACATCTACTACACACGTCCCCAGGACCTTCACACATGCCACACGTCCTCCATACGTGCCATACATACTTGTAGGTCACACCCCCACACGTGCGATAGGTTTTAGCTAGTTTAGGACTATCTAAGCTAAGATTGAGCTAGCTGAGCTAAGATTGAGCTAGCTGAGCTAGGATTGAGCTAGCTGGAGTGTAAGTGAGTCTAATGGAGTGTAAGTGAGCTGAGCTGAGTTGATGGCAATCCCTTTGAACTGCCGTGAGCTGGATTCGAGCTGTGTATATGCACTTAAGCTAGCATCCTCCTAAGCACCTATGCCAAAACAAAGCAAACATGCATGGGCAGCCTTGTATTCTTATGTAAACGCATAAACATACTTATAAACATAAAGAAAACATGCTTATCATAGTATATACATACTTAACACACCTACTAGTAATATACCCTAAGTATGTTACATGTCAGCATGCAACATATTATAAATATTATAGTCTAAGGCATGACTGTGCTCAAATTAATCAGGAATTGTAGCACAAGTAACGAAAATAGCTTCCTTGAATTTCTTTGCCTTAGAAAGGGTAATGGGTCCTATGGGTAAGACCTCCAGATAAGCTTGCTTGATTGGCATGGATGTGCTCACATCATACCCCCTTTCTTGAAAAGGATTTGACCTCAAATCTGCAGAGTCGTCAAAAGGGGTTAAATCTGAAACATTGAATGTGGCACTTACATTATAGTCGCTCGGTAAGTCTATCTTGTAGGCGTTGTCATTCACTTTTGCCAACACCTGAAAAGGACCATCTCTATGCGGTAACAACTTAGACTGCCGTTGGGCTGGAAATCTTTCCTTTCAGAAATGAACCTAAACCCAATCACCAATATCGAAGGTGACTTGCTTCCTTCCTTTGTTTGCTTGCTTTTCATAATACTGAGTCCTTCGTTCAAGATTCTCCTTCACCTGTTGATGCAACTTCTTCACATATTCTGCTTTCGCTTTACTGTCTCTATTCATCACCTGTTCTTGTGGCAGAGGCAACATATCTAGAGGAGTAGTAGGATTAAAACCACAAACAACCTCAAAAGGTGACATCTTAGTAGTAGAATGTACAGCATGGTTATAAGCAAATTCAACATGTGGCAAACAATCTTCCCAAGTTTTTATGTTCTTTTTAATGATAGAACGAAGTAAAGTAGATAAAACTCTGTTAACAACCTCAGTTTGTCCATCAGTCTAGGGATGACAAGTAGTAGAAAACATAAGTTTCGTACCTAATTTGCTCCAAAGAGTCCTCCAGAAGTGACTCAAAAACTTCACATCCCTGTCAGAAACAATCGACCTAGGAATACCATGTAATCGCACCACATCTTTAAAGAACAAGTTAGCCACATTTACAGCATCATCAGTCTTATGGCATGCAATGAAATAAGCCATTTTTGAGAACCTATCAAGCACAACAAATATACTATCTCTACCTGTCCTAGTTCTAGGCAATCCTACCACAAAATCCATCAAAATATCAGTCCAAGAGGAATCAGGAATAGGTAAAGGTAAGTACATACCATGTGGTGAAACCTTCGATTTTGCTTTCTTACAAGTCACGCAATGTTCACAATACCTTTCAACATCTCTGTGCATTTTTGGCCAAAATAAATGCTCCTTCAAGGCATGTAACATCTTAGTGACTCCGAAATGACCCATCAATCTGCCTTCATGTGCCTCACGGATCAAGATGTGTCGCATGGAACCCTGTGGAATGCATATCCTGTTTTCTTTGAAAAGATAACCATCATGCCTGTAAAATTTTCCATCTGCACCTTTCTCACAAGCATTATACTTATCTCTAAAATCAGGGTCATCAGGATATAACTCACGAATGTAAGCAAAACCAATCAAATGTGAATCAAGATAACTCAGAAGTGCATACCTACGTGATAATGCATTAGCAACGACATTATCTTTCCCCTTTTTGTATCGAATAGCATAAGGAAAAGATTCTAAGAACTTAACCCATTTAGCATGTCATTTATTTAATTTATGCTGACCTGTGATATAGCGTAAGGCCTCGTGGTCAGTGTGAATCACAAACTCCTTAGGCAACAAGTAATGCTGCCATGTCTCCAAAGCCCGAATTAGTGTATACATTTCTTTGTCATAAACCGGATAATTCAATGTTGCTCCACTCAGTCTCTCACTGAAATATGCAACAGGCCTCTTTTCTTGCATCAAAACTGTGCCTATACCAACTCCAGAAGCATCACATTCAATTTCAAAAGTTTTATCAAAGTCAGGTAAGGCTAACACGGGTGCTCTAGTCAAATAATCTTTAATTGTCAGAAATGCATTTTCTTGTTCTTTAACCCATAAGAAGCTAGAATTCTTCTTAACAATCCTGGTTAAGGGGGCGGTAATAGAACTGAAGTTAGGAACAAACCATCGATAACAACTCACTAAACCATGGAATGATGTAACCTGAGTAATCGATGTCGGTCGTGGCCATTCCTGAATTGCTTTAATCTTCTCGGGATCGACTTCCACACCCTGTTCCCTCACAATGTAACCAAGAAATGTAATTTTTTTAGTACAAAACACACATTTCTCCATGTTACCAAACAGCTTCTCTTCTCTCACGATTTGCAAAATGGCTCTTAAATGTTCTACATGATCCTGCAAGGTCTTGCTGTAAACTAAAATATCGTCAAACACAACACAAAATTTACCAATAAAGGATCGCAAAACATGATTCATTAATCGCATGAAAGTGCTAAGTGCATTAGTTAAACCAAATGGCATTACTAACCATTCGTACAAACCTAGCTTTATTTTGAAAGCTGTCTTCCATTCATCACTTTCTCGTATGAGAATCTGATGATAACCTCTCTTTAAATCAATTTTGGTGAAGATGACGGCTCCACAAAGCTCGTCCAACATGTCATCAAGTCTTGGAATGGGATGGTGATACTTAATTGTGATCTGATTCATAGCTCTACAATCTACGCACATCCTCCAAGTCCCATCTTTCTTTGGTATTAACAGTACTGGAACAACACATGGACTCAAACTCTCTCGAATGTAACCTTTGTCCATCAACTCTGTAAATTGCCTTTGAAGTTCTTTCGTCTCTTCGAGGTTAGTTCGATAAGCTGGTCGATTTGGAATGGTGGCACCTGGAATGAAATCAATCTGGTGCTCAATGCCACGAAGAGGTGGCAATCCCTTCGGTGTTTCATCTAGAAACACGTCTTTAAACTCTTCCAAAAGAGATGAAATAGAAGCAGGCAAATTACAAGGAATCTCAGACAGTAAACAATGATCTTTAAACAACAAAATAAAAACAAATTGCTAAGAGGAAAGATATTTCCTAATTTCCTTGCTGCTAGCATACACGTTCATCTTCTTTTTCCCACGAACTTCCTCAGCATTCTTTCGCAGTCTCTCTTGGTCTTTTTACACTTGACTCGGTATCAAAGGTGCTAAGGTGATCTTCTTTCCACCGTGCATAAAAGAATACCTATTCGTGAAACCATCATGAGTTGTCTTCTTATCAAACTGCAATGGACGACCCAACAGCAAATGGCTTGCAACCATCGAAACGACATCTCAGAGTACTTCATCCTTGTATTTTCCAATGGCAAACAGCACTAAAACTTGCTTAGTCACTTTAATTTCCCTACTGTCATTCAGCCACTGTAATTTGTAAGGATTGGGATTTTTTTTGTCTTTAAACCTAACTTGTCAACCATTACAGAACTAGCAACATTAGTGCAACTACCACCATCGATAATCACAACACAAACCTTATCATTGACAAGATATCTTGTGTGAAAGATGTTCTCTCATTGCTATTCATTCTGAATTGGTTGAGTATTTAGACTCCTTTTGACAACAAGTGCTTCACCAGTGGCAAATGTTTGCACATCGTCATCAGCATCTGCATCCACTGTAGGGGGCTCTTGTTCATCTTCTTCAGACTAAAATTCAATCTCACCACTATCCAACAAAATCATAGTCCTTCGATTTGGGCACTGACTGGCAACATGGCCCCGCCCTAGGCATTTGAAGCACAAAATGTCCCTAGAACATTCTTGTGGCACCACCTGCTTGTCTCGCCTATTCTCAGTAATAGGGTTCTTTAGCTTGCTTGATTCAAGCTTCTCACGAATCTAAAGCGGTGCTTGTGGCGTCTGCTTCCTGAAATTGTTAGGAACATTTGAAGAATTTGAAAAAGGTTTAAAAGAAGTACTACCTTGATTTATCGATTTTCGACGCTGCTGTCTCTCCACCGTAATGGCAATGTGTACCATATCCTCCAATTCTACATAAGGCTGCAATTCAATAGCATTAGCAATTTCAGCATTTAAACTGGTAAGGAAACGTGCCATAGTAGCCTCTCGGTCTGCCACAATGTTGGCTCTCGTCATGGACACTTCCATCTCCTTGTAGTAGTCTTCAACACTCCTACTACCTTGTTTCAAAGATTATAACTTCAAAAATAAGTCACAGTGATAGTGAGAAGGTACAAACCGCTTTCGCATGATTTGCTTCATTTTTGTCCATGTTCTCACGGGACCTTCACCGGTACGACGTCAGCTTATGCACAATTGATCCCACCAAAGCAATGCATAATCAATAAACTCCATCGCTGCCAATCGAACCTTCTTCTGTTCAGAATAATTATAACACTCAAAAACATGTTTTACCTTGCTTTCCCGAGCAAGATACTTGTCAAGATCTGAACGTCCCTGAAAAGAAGGTATAGCAATTTTAATGTTAGACAAATTATCATCAACAACTTGTCCTGTACGATGGTTCACTCCTGGTGACTGGTTGACATCGTTTTCATCATGATTCTCATTTTGGACAGATTGGTGGGAACCACCTCCTTCTATTCTATCCAAACGAGACTGAATGGGCTCTAATGCTTGGTCTAAAAGACACTGTAATGTTCTAGTAAGAGCCTGCATTTGCAAATCTGGTGGATTACTTCCACCAGGACTACGATCATCTGTACCTATCATTTGTAACAAAGAAAACAAAAGAAGAAAACAAATATGTTAAATAAATGAAAATTAAAAAGGCCCTCACAGCACACACAACAAAATTCTCACGGATCACTCCAAAAGAATAGTGCACTCAGAAAATAACACTCAGCGCTTGTGTTTCACTCGGGAGAATGCTTAAATGGCTTTTTTTGTCTCCCCTCTATTCTCACCACACTCAATGCCTTTTCCACTCGATTTCTCACAAATAGTTCTTTAAAGAACTAATTTGATCCTTCAAACGTATTAGCTGTGTCAAACTTTAAGATATATGTAACAGTGATAGCAATAAGAGTTAAAGGTAGTTTATGGGCTGTTTAAGTGACACAAACAATGGCTTACTACATAAGAAATACTTACAACAAACCTATCACCGAACAAACAAGAAAAAAAATTATTTCTGGTGATTTTGAAACATTCCATGGCAAACTTAAGCATCCTTCATCACTTTTTTTGAACAAATCAACACTATTTTTGTTTTGTTTTTTTTTGAATTGTTTTTTTTTTGTATTATTTTGTTTTGTGTTTTTTTTTTATGATGTCTTGTAGTGCAAAAAGTGCTAAAATCCAACCTAAGCTCTGATTACCATATGATAAAAGGGTACATTGCTTCAGAAACAATGTTCCTTGTCTGTAACGGATCTAGGATTGTAGCAAGCATAACTCTACAATAACTCACATGGATGAATGTCAGTAACAAAGAAAATGGACGAAAATAAAAAGAAAGAAGAAGAAGGAAAAGAAAGAAAAATAAAGGAGGAGGAATTTTCTAGCAGATTTGAATTCGAATGAAGATAAAGGCTTCAACGGGCTTTCATGGCTACATTAGAACGTTCAAATTGGTAGAATTGATGTTGATGTTGCTGGAAAAATATAAACGACGTTAAACTCGAAAGAACTCGAACAATATACTGAACGAACCCGAATCGAATATGTTTTTCATCAACAGACTTGGACCCATTAGATAGCGATCTAGGAACACGAAGTATCAAGGAAGATGACACAATCAAACAGAGTCTGAATATGCCAAAGGTAGTTCAATGAAGAACCGAAATTGAGAGATAAACTCACAAAGATTTCTTTTCATAAAAATTGACTTTGTTTTTACATTGTTTTAAGTACAAATATATATAGAAATAAAAGGGGGCTGCCAGGTATGAATACTTGGCTAGAATTGATTGAATTTGAATTTTAAAACTCAAAATTCAACTCCCTCAACTTCCTTTGGGCGGAAAGCATTAGTAGCCACGAAATTCAAACATATTGGCACATGTTACATGTGCTAGGTCCCATTTGACAGATTTGAATGGGTGAGAAGCTGACCATATGCTTGGGGCATGCCAATGGGTTGTCACACACTTCACATCTACTACACATGTCCCTGGGACCTCTACACATGCCATACGTCCTCCACACATGCCATACATACTTGTAGGTCACTCCCCCACACGTAGGATAGGTTTCAACTAGTTTAGGACTAGTCAGCTGAAGTTGAGCTAGCTGAGCTAAGATTGAGCTAGCTGAGCTGAGATTGAGTTAGCTGGAGTGTAAGTGAGTCTAACGGAGTGTAAGTGAGTTGAGCTGAGCTGATGGCAATCCCTTTGAACTGCCGTGAGCTGGATTCGAGCTGTGTATACGCACTTAAGCTAGCATCCTCCTCAGCACCTATGCCAAAACAAAGCAAACATGCATGGGCAGCCTTGTATTCTTAAGTAAACGCATAAACATACTTATAAACATAAAGCAAACATGCTTATCATAGTATATACATACTTAACACACGTACTAGTAATATACCCTAAGTATGTTACATGTCAGCATGCAACACATTATAAATATTATAGTCTAAAGCATGAATGTGCTTAAATGAATCAGGAATTGTAGCACAAGTAAGGAAAAGAGCTTTCCTGAATTTTTTTACCTTGGAACGGGTAATGGGTCCTATGGGTAAGACCTCCGGATTAGCTTGCTTGATTGGCATGGATGTGCTCACATCAGACCCTAGTCGAAAAGTGGTTTCGGAACCACAAATCTAAGTCTAAAAAATGTTTTGATATTATTTTCTTTGCCTGTGTTATATGAATCTGTATATGTAAAATTTCTGTGAATTATTTTGTCTATTTCTATGCTTAATTATGAAAAAGGACCTAAGTGTGTAAAAGATAAAAGCTATGTGTTAGTTATTAAAAGTACTTATTTGATTTGGCTTTATATTTAAAAGGTTCGTATATGGTTATTATGCCAATTACATGAGTAATAGACATTTATAGCCTTATTAGTTGTGAATTTATAATGGTTTAATAAAAGGGCAAAATTGTCATTTAGATTATATGTTAATAATAATAAAACAAATGCATGAAAATGGATCATTTTATGTTCTCTTCCACCAAAACTCAAACAAAAAGAAAGGGATAAAAGCAAGCTAGGGTTCAGTAATTGTTTTGGCTAATTTGGTATGTGTTTTTGATCCGTTTTTGATAATTTCTACGTTTCTGTGATCGTTGCTTCGTATTCTTCCATGCCCATGTCTCAATTTATATTTTTGATAAAGTTTATAAGCAGTGCCATTGTTGATAATTGAAGCTTTGTAGTGAAATTAAATGAATTATGATGAATAGGTGTTGAATAAACATGTTTTGCCATGAGATTTTGATGAATTTGAGCCATAAGGGCTAATTTGTGAAAATGACATTTTGAGAGGATTAAATTGTGAAATAAATGTGTATATGGGCATATATGAGAGCCATGAAGATTCGGCTAGGCCATTTTGTAATGAAATTGTGCATACTTGATGTTTTTGTGAATTAGGGAGTAAAGTGTCAAAATGTGAAAATGTGAGGGCTAAAATGTAAAATTCCCTAAATGAGTATTTATGGATTGAATTGAATGAAATGGAATATTGAATGGCTAAATGTTTTATTGATTTAGATTAAGAACAAAGGAAAAGCGGACTTAGATCGAGGGAAGTCCAAAGTCATTGAATAGTCGACTCGAATCTGTTTAAATCCGTATGAGGTAAGTCAATATACAAATATGCGTTATATTAATATTCGATATAAATGCTTGAATTATAAACCGTATTGGACGGCCATGAAAGCCTAATATAGAAATTCTGAGTTTTCTTTGATTGAGTAATGGCAAAATGAATATCATGTAAGACCTCGTCTGGGACGTAGGCATTGATTTGAGAATTATGTGTAAGACCATGTCTGGGACACTGGCATCATATCTGTTTTATGTAAGACCCTGTCTAGGACAATGGCATCGATATTGAATAACATGTAAGACTACGTCAGGGATGTCGGCATTGTTAAAAGCCTATCTGACTTCTGTAATGTATCTAAATGATTTGAGGAGAAATTCTGATATATGAATAAATGCATACCTCATGTGTCTGACCCAGGTACGTCTGTTTTGTACTAAATTTTCGAGTATGAAAGGTATGCAAATTGTGTGACTAGAAATCTGAGTAAAATGAATAAACCTGAATGGTGAAATATTTGTAAGAAATGGTTATCGTATTATGATTATGGATTACAAAATTTTGTATTTGACTTACTAAGCTCATTGTAGCTTACTCTATTTATTCTTTCAATTGTTTTATAGATATCGTAGCTACTGAAGGCTCGGGGATAGTCAAGGATCTTCACCACATTATCGAGCTTAGTTTTGGTACCTTTTGAATGTACAAAGTTTAAGTATGGCATGTGCAGGCTAGAGTGTTTATGTATAAAGCTTGAATATGTTGATTTGTCATGCCATATGAATTGGATAGCAAATGGTATGTTTGTGTTTGATTTTGATCTATGGTTTGTGATGCCAAATTATGTAAGTTCATGATGGTCTTATGATCTATTTTGCTTTTGTCATCTTGAAACATGTCAAGGGAAAGAAATGGTAAGGTTTGGTTATGGTATGAAATAGATATGTACTATGTGTTTGGTCATGAACTTTGTTAGTGATAAAGACATGTATGTGTGAGATTTGAATAGGAATGGTTTGATCATGTTGAGGTATGTTTTAAGGTATTGAATTGAGTTGATATTGTGGCATTATTGTGACATGAGTTTGGCTTGTAGGTTTGACCCTTATTGGGTGTAATGTATGGCTTAAACCAAGCCTGCATTGTGCCACACGGTTAGAGTGCACGGGCGTGTGACTCGACCGTGTGACCCCTGCTTATTGAAATACTTTGGTCAGTGTTGCACACAGGTTGGACACACGAGCGTGTTTGGTGACCGTGTGGTATTTGGCAGTGTTGCCCATGGGCTGGACACACGGGTGTGTCTGGTGACCCTGCTGTGATTGGCAGTGTCATCCACAGCCAGGGTTAAGCTTAGGGCACGACTGTGTAAGGCACACGGCCTAGGAACACGGCCGTGTTGCCCTAGTTTGAAATTTTTTGATGATTCTTTATATCTTTAGTATGTTTTAGTTTAGTCCCTGATAAATGAACGAAGCTTAATATGATCTTTTATAGCATGTGATGGTGTTATGGTTATTGATGTATAATATCGTTTGAATTTGGAAAGCTATGAATATGCTGTTCTGATCTGTTCTGAATATTTGGTAACGCCTCTTACCTATTCCGGCGATGATTACGGGATAGCAGTGTTACAGTATGACTAATTGAAAGTACATTGGTATGAGAAATACAACATGAGAAGCACGAGTAAGTATATGATTGAGTAAGCCGTGAGAATGAGTAAGAAACTACCTGAAATTTATGATATTTGTTTGAGTGATTTTTCATGATTTTATTGCTATTTTATTCATGCAACTTACTAAGTATTTTATGTGCTTACTCTTTCTTTTCCCTCTTCTATGTAGATTTACCGTACCAGCTCGGGGATCTTTAAAGTCAGGGCTTGAAGTCACACTATCAAGACATTCATTTTGGTATAGAAAAATTAGTTATTTTGATGTATGGCATGTATAGGAAGAATGATCATTTTGCTAAGTGTCAATTTGTGGAACCATAGGCATTGGCTTTGGTATTACTCTAATAGTGTTGTAATAGCCTTTGGAAATGGACTAATATTGCCTAACTCATATTTTATGCATTGAAGATGAAATTCATGAATGTGCAATCTTGCATGTTTAAGTATAGTAAAGTGTTAGAGAATGATATGTATGTTGGCATTGGGATGTCTTAATTAAGAGTATTTAGAGAATATGTTATTCCTTGTTATGTGTTATGGAATTGGCTTGTGTTTGGTTATGTTTTAGGGTGGCATAAGGCTTGGAAAATAGCCTATTATTGTCCACACGATTGGGCACATGAGCCTGTGCCTAGGCCATGTGTGACACACGGTTAGCCTTAAGGGCGTGTTAATAGGTCGTGTGTCCCCTGCATCCAATTTAGTTAAGTCAATATAAAACACGGGCTGAGCACACGGGCATATGCCTTGGCCATGTGCAATTCTGATGATTGTGGTATTCAAGTCAGAATACTCCACGTGATGTTGACACGGGCGTGTCTAGGTCGTGTGAGGGACACGGACCATAGACACGGGAGTGTGGCCAAGCTGTGTCAAAACCCTTGTAGGTTGAAAATAAAAATAAATTAGACACGAGCTAGGGACACGGGTGTGTGAGACCACACGGCCTACCCACACAGGCGTGCGGCCCTGTTTTAGGTAAAAATTTTCTAAGTGCCTGAAAGTTTTCAGATCGGTTCCAGAACGCATCTAATGTATGTTATAGGCCTCGTAAGCCCATGATAAGGTTATTATGAGAATGAATGATAAGATTTAAAAAGAAAAGAAATTTTATGGCTCGAGATTTCAAGATTCAGTATGACTCAATAAGGTAACGCCTCATATCCCATCCCAGCATTAGACTCGGGTAAGGGGTGTTACAGTTTACTTGTATGTGTTTTATGACATGATAAAGTTATAAGTTTTTTATATGTGAACTCACAAACCTTATGATATGTATTGGTTAATAATGAACTCATGACCTTAATTATGAATTTTAATTGTAAAATCTTTAAGTTACAACATGTACTGTAACTTAAAGTTTAAGTTTAACATGAACTTACTAAGAAAATATTTGATTACATTTGTTGTGTTATTTTTTCTTGTAGATCATCGAAAGTTTATGTTGATTGAAAGTTCAAGTTGGAGCTTACACTATTCATTCATCAATTGGGTATAAATTGTGATTACTTTGATTTAGGTTATAAGTGTCATGTACTAGGAGTTCAAATTCACTTGTTATTAGACATGTTGTTCCATGCTTTGTATGTGATGTTCTATTTGGCTATTTTGGTATATTTTAACCATATGTATATAAGTGGTAAGATTCACACCTTTCTAAGTTTGGTCTTGACTGTGGTTTAAGGTTATGAAATGCTTGATGGATACATGTTTTGTGTTTTGGGAAATGATGTATGTGATTTGGATTCTAAATGTTTGAATTGTGGTACCAATGAGGTACACTGATTAGGCACTTATGTTGAATGTTTTTAGTATGTTATTGAAATGTTTGAATGTGTTTTGAATAGGTAGAAATGGTTGGATTTGATACCTAAGAAATGATGTTTGAAATTACTTTTTTTGAAGTCATTTTTGTTGCACATGGTTTTCTACACGGATGTGTATCGCGCATGGCCTCCTCACACGACCGTGTGCCTTATTGATTTTTAGTTGCTAGTTTTTCCACATGGCATCAGGCTGTTACACGGCCTAGAGACACGTTGTGTGCCTCTAACTTCAAACTGTGCACGATTTGGCCACAAAGCTATGCTCTTGAGCCATACGGCTAGGCTCTATCACACGACCTTGCCACACAACCGTGTGACTTTTGTTTTCAAAATTTTCCATATTTTTTTGTTCTATTTCAGATTAGTCCTTGTTTGTTCCCAAACTATTTTTGAGGTCCCATGGACCCGATTTAAGATCCGTTTTCACACATATATGCCATGAATAATGATTGGCTATTGATTTATGATAATAAAATTGAGCTATGAATGTAACAGCCCAGATTAGGGCCTAGTCAGAATAGTGGTTTTGAGACAACAAATTTGAAGTAGAAAAATATATTTCATGATTATTTTTGAGTTTATGACATGATTGCATGATAGTGAGAAAATTTCCATGAAGGAATTTTTATGAAATAGTGATTAATTTGTCCTTTAGGACTAAATTGCAAAAATTGCAAAATATGAGCTTCTAGAAGTTTTAAGGATGAATTGGCGTTATAAAAATTATTAGAGGTCCTTATTTAGCAATTACACCATTTATTAGCATGATGGACAAAAATGCCCATGGAAGGAAAATTTTATAAAGAAAGGGTATAAGGGCATTTTGGTCATTTGGTTAATTAATGAAATAAAAAGGGGAAAAGAAGCAAAATTGTGTCCAACTTCTTCCTATTGGTGCCGAAATTTCCAAAGCTCCATAGCTAGGGTTTCTTTCATTTTCAAGCTCAATAGTAAGTACAATTTAGCCCCGTTTTTAATTCTCTTCGTATTTTGAAATCCTCGTAGCTTAATTTAGCTATTTCTACCACTAATTTGAGTTAAGGTTTATGTTTAAAAATATACCCATGCATGACATGCAAGTATTTTAATGCCTAGTGGTAGAATATGAAAGTTTAAAATGTAGTAAATGTAATAGCCCAAATTTCAGCGATGTCGGAAATAGTGGTTCGAGACCACCAAATACAACAAATGAACTTGTAGATTATATTATTTAATATTTATGAGCCAAATGTAGCTTTTAAAAGATTTTTGAAATAGTAAATTGTGTTTTATAAAGATTTATTTGGTCAAAAAACCGAGAAAAAGAGGAATCGAGATCTCAACATTATTAACCGAGCCACAAATATTTTTATGAATATCTACAAAGTGCCAATAAGGTAGTATTTGAAAATTTTGATATTTGGGTGGTTAATTAAATAAAAAGGACCAAATTGCAAAAGTGAGAAAAGTTTTGTTGCCCAAGAGTAAATACTCAAAATTTGAGGGGTCAAAGTGTAAATATAAAAAATGGAAGGACTAATAGTGCAAATATTTTAAGGGTACAATGATCTAGAAACTAAGGAAAATTGATGAATTAGGACCAAATTGAATAGGTGAAGAATTATGAGGGACTAAATTACAATTTTACCAAATTAAGTGATGACTCAAGAGGGAATTTTAAAAGATCACAAAGGGTAAAATGGTCAATTAGAAGAGAGAGAAATCTAGAAAGTAATGATGATGTTGGTGATATTTTATAATTATTTAATTATATAATTATTATTTATTTAATATTTTAATAAGATATTTTATTATTTTATTATTTTATTTAGTCTATGTATATATATGTATATGTGTGTGTGGAAAAAAAATATACATCATCCACCATTTCTCCATGCATTAATCTGAAGAAGAGAGAAAGAAGGGAAGTTTTATTTTCTTTACAATTTGGTCCTTTCATAAAAAATTCACCATTTTCACCTAGAAATCAAAAGAATTTCCATAGCTACCAAGAGAGAAAAATATTAAGGAGACTATGGGGAGTTAGAATATCAAATTGGATTCAAGAAATAGAAGCTGGAGGAGAGAGAAAATCAAGTTAAAGATTGAAATCAATGGGACAAGGTAAGTACATCAAGATTTCAATATATTTTTAAGTTTGATATTATTGAAAAAGCATGGAAATGATGTTAATATAGAGTTTTCTTGTATATAGGTCTATGTTCTTGATATGTTAATGAAGGAAAATAAGAGAAAGTGATGGAAAATATTGTAGGGAAAGGAAATAAGGGTGTTATAAATTTGGTAATTAATATCTTACACTAAAGTAGTTTTGGACAGCAGCAGTAGCCTAACTTTGAAAAATCATCAAAAATGCTATAATATGAATTATAAGTTGAGTGAGATATGGAATTAAAGCTTGTTGCATCTATTTTCATATAAAAGAAACAGAGCAACTAAAGGAATCTTTTATTCTGAGATATTCAGATTTTTGTGAGACTAGTTCAGAATGATTTTGAGATCCCTTATTCTGACTTGCAGAAATCATTAAAAATTTTACAAAAAATAATTTTTGGACATAATTTATATGGTAGGATTCTTAATGAGTCCATTTTTAGAAGAAACAAACGATAACATCATTTGAATTCTGTACAAAGAGATAATTAAATTTTAGTAAATAGTGGTCAGAACTGTCAAATAGCGAAATAGGGGAGATTTTAATGAATAAACTGTACTAATTGGCTAAACCAAAAATTCTTAAAATTTTATGTTAAGAAGATATGTGAGTCAATTTTCATGTAAAATTAACTTATCTTAATTTGGAGTATTGTAGCTCAAGATAAAAATAATTTAGTAACTATGACACGGATGGACAGCTTGAATATGCATATAAGTAAATAGTGAAAATTATAGATAATGTTATTTATAAGTGTGTTATTTATATTAAGGATGTGGGATGGAGTGGAGGAGGAGGAAAAATATATGAATGACTTGTGTATAAATTGATCACATGCCTACCTATAATCGATAAATGTTGAATTAGAAATGAGATAATATTTTATATGAAATATTTATTATGAAATTATGATAATCGTTATAATACAAAAATCGAACTTGTGAGTTTATATGGCTAAATTTTAGTGAATATTGAAATTAGACTCAATAAGTGATTTGTCAGTTTAGATTGTGATTGATAGGAAGAGTTAGTGAATTACATGTTTATAAATTGTTACACATAATTGTCTGAAATACAATAAAATGATGGTAATTGATACATGGAAATATGATACTATGATATATAAACATGGAATATGTCTGATGATTGAGTTCATTTGTGATTATATATTTGTACATCTTGTGTGTAATTTTTGTATGAATTGGTATTTCAAATGAATTAATGAGAAAAGTTCTAATATGAAATAGTTTGAATTCAGAATGAAATATTATGAAATGTATTTGAAATACATTAATATGTCTTGTATATGTTATTTGAGTTCATGATGTGGCAAGTAAGTTTGTATGTAAGTAATTTATCGTTTTTAATTGCATTTTCATATTTTGATATAATTTATGAAATAACGCTGAATATTTGACGTAATTGATAAAGTATCGAAAAGTAAGAAAGTTTCCCGGTTGAACATTAGGAATAGAAAATGAATACTAGGGACCTGTGTGGAAATCTAAGTGAAACAAGTTCATGGTATTGTGCTAAATTTGATTAGCTCGAGAACGAGCCTATGTGATCTATGTGAAATAAAGTAGCTTTGGCTACAAGTGTGGCACTATGTGAGATGTCCCGATGTATCCATTATTATTCTGATGCATTCAACGGGAATTGAATTAAAAATGGCTAAGTGAAAACGAATGTGATTATGATGATGATGATATTTGTACATGGAATTTATTGATGGATACGTGCATCCATGATTATAAAATTATATACCTTGAAAGTATTACATGTATAACGATGATATTTCGAATGGTTTAATGAATATAGTTCCGACATGGAATAATCTGAGCATGAGATGATTAATTATGAAATTAAACTTGAAATACATGGAAATCATATTTATTTGATATATTGAAATATGACATGGAAAATACATGTATGTGAAACTTACAAGATAATTATGCATATTCAGGATTATGAACTATCACATGAAAATGATGGTTCATGAAATATTGATACAATGAATTACATGATTTATAAGAAACGATAAGAGAATGATATGCATCATATATGTAAATATGTGACTATCTCTAATACGTGATCTATGGAAATTATGTAAGTTGTGATGAGCAATAAACTCAAATGTAATATGTTGATAAAATAGGTTATCAATATTGAATTTATAGGAAACATGTTCAAATATAGTAACAAGTTTTATTATTGTTGTTGTTGATGCTTACACAAGTGCCAAATTACTGGTTAAATGATAAAATGTTTATTATATGATGCATTAAAAAGGGTAAGTGCTCAAATGAAAATATATTGTGTTCGTGGAAGAGTGGTAAGTTTTAAGTTGTGAAATTCTCTTATAAAACAAATTATCTGAATTTGTTCTAAAAAACATTTCGGTAATGTCTCGTAAACCTATTCTGATGATGGATTCAGGTTAGGGTCGTTACATTTAGTGGTATCAGAGTTATGGTTTAGCTAGTTCTCGGACTGAATGTAGCATATGTGAAGTTTAGAAACACATGCCATTATAAAACTTTTGATAATGTGATATCTCTTGACCTTGATGAGAATTGTTTTACTAAAAGATATAGATGCTTCCAACCAAACTAATTCCGACAGTGAGGAAAGTGATATTTAAGTATTTGATAGAAAAAGGGGAACTGCCTATGATAAGTAATGTGACACCTTTAACCTGTATCCGTCGCCGAAATAGGGTTATGAGGCATTGCTGGACTAAACTCAACTTCCGAATAATAATACACATACGCATAATCAAAGCCATAATCAAAGCTTTTAAACCAATTAAATTTTAAAAACGTATAACTAAAATAATCTCTTACGAATCATTTCATACCATATAACGAACACAATATAATCATGTACTTCATAAGCACAAGTATTAAATATATTATTAAATCACAAAGGCATGTACGCATACCCAAGCTAAGAAAGTTATTACATTTCATGAATCTCATAAATCAAACAAATCAAAGTACCTATCATTTAACCATATCATAATTGGTACATCAAATATGTTCAACTTATAGTCAAGTTGATTTATAGACATAAAGGAATAACTGACCTAGCATAAAGAATGTGCAGATATTACCTTTTTCGAAATCATCTATTCGGCTAACAAAATTTAAACCAAGGATTTAAAAATCGAGTCAAACATGAATAACTATGAGATATACTTACGTTTAATTACAGACCATTTGCCTAAATTTAGCCAAATTTAATGAAGCCAAATTCATAAGCTTTATAGGGTGTCAACTTCTATATAACCATCGAATCATTAAACATTATAACTTTTAAAAGGAAGTCATTGAATTCTATCGTGCATATAATCAAAGTTACAATATAATGAACATGCCTCAAACCACACCAAATAAATCCTATTATAAACTTGTGATCCACAACATATGCGGTCTTAACTAAAATGCCAAATCGATCAAATAAAATTCATTGAATATTAATCCATATGCAGATTTATTCACATATATACTTATACTATACGAATAATATTCCATGAACATACTTTACTAATGTTTCGTTGTTCTATTCGGTTAACAATCATCAAAGTAAATCTTTATCATGTTCAAGCATAACCAATTGTCAATTAATGCCCAGCCACATTATAACACTTTTAACAGTATAATAACCATTATTTATACATATTCCAGCCGAATACAACAACCAACAATATTATACCAGCACAAACATAATTTATAATCCTGCTTAGCACACGACATAATAATTAAAAATAAGCTCGAGACGTAGATAAATATTAAATCGAACTCAAGCATAGAAGATATGCCATTTTCGCATGGCTTTTATACATAACCAAATTCTTTATTTCAAGAGCATATTCTAGCCTATACATGCCATAGTTTTGTAAATTTAACTTATAAAATACCGAAGACAGTCGATAGTGTGATAAGCTCCTCTGACGATCCCTAGATTCAAAATTTGAATCCAACATCTATAAAATAGAGTAAAAATGAAAAACACAGA
Source organism: Gossypium stocksii (assembly GCA_020496765.1). Lineage (NCBI taxonomy): Eukaryota > Viridiplantae > Streptophyta > Magnoliopsida > Malvales > Malvaceae > Gossypium > Gossypium stocksii. The sequence continues at coordinate 55,447,717 of CM035631.1, forward strand.
GTAAGCTATCACAGCTTAGTAAGTCATAAGCAAATAACAATTTATTAATATAGTCAACTCAAATAAATTAGGCCAGACGATTGTTTCATTACCATATTTAACCCCATACCTAGCATTTCAATAAAAATGCATATACTTTCATACACAATTTACATCTTAACCCAATGCTCAATTAACTAGATTAACAAAACACCATCTAAATTTCAAAGCCAAAATGTCATGTTTTGACCAAGTAACCTTACACCCACATCGATTTACAAGTTAATGGATCAATATATAATATCTTATGCATACATTTTTATTTGGCCGAATATACATAATTTATAAAACTCATATTCAAGAGACATCCCAAAAGTATACGTAACGTTTGTCCACCAATACTCACTCCATATTCCCATCCAATTACCATATAGATGAATACACATATAAACCTTGATACAAATAAGTAATTCACATTACCTTATCCTACATGTATACATATCTTTAACTCGAATATGACTAACCACATACTTAAACATATAGTTTCATTCATAGCTCAATTCTTAGCTCAAATAGCATCTCAATTGCATTGATAATTCATTTAGGCATAATCAAGCCATACTTATAAAATTTAATACCAAACATTTATCTAAACATGAGTTTTAACATTTCCAGTCACATATTGATTCATTAACCTGTTTGGTATCACATAGGCCATAATTGGCTGAATATATATACTTTCATATAAACACATTCAAAGCTCACCTTTCCAATAACTACTAATCGGATATACATAAATCCTTTAATAACGATATGAATTTCGCATTTCAATTATTCTTTATGTAACATTAGGTCAAATATAAGATCAAGATTACACATTAATATCACTTATTTATACATTAATCCATATATAGGTTTTCATATACACGATCACTATCGTTAACATCATTTATAACTTACATCATATATCAAACAATCAACTTACCTTATTTTCGAATAGGTAAAGAAATTGTCACATACCTGTTCACTTTAATTTACTTCCCCATTCACTCGTAACTCATCCTTACCCGTTGAACCATTCAGAATTTAAAAGGATACTCGGACTAGAACACATATCGTACAATGCCAACGTCCCAGACGTGGTCTTACATGTAGACACATATTGATGCCACTGTCTCAGACCGGGTCTTACTTGCACACATACATCAGAATCACATATCGATGCCATGGTCTTACTCGCACACATAAATCGGAGTCTTATGTCATGACATATGTATCCTAGCTATTCCTAAGGTTCACACGGGGCTTTCGAGTGTCTTAACTCTATCGAAACGAATTCAAAAACTTTAAATTCAAACTTATATACATTCGGCCATAAGTACAATAATTCATACTTTCCATTTAAACATGTACATTGAGCATTTAATTAAATTTAAGAACGTTTATTTGCTTATAAACTTACCTCAGACGATGAAAAACGGGACAGGGCGACTAATCGACAACTTTAGCTTTTCCCCGATTCAATTTCGATTTCTTTAATTCTTGATCTAAACATATTCAACTTAAGCTCATTCATCATATTTTCCCTCAATTTAGTCCAAAAACACATAAATAGCAAATTACCATTTTACCCCTGATATTTACAATTTTTACGATTTAGTCCCTAATGCACCAAACACAAAATTATGCAAAATTAATTACATCTAAGGAAGGCCGAATACCCCTAGTGTCCAAATAAGCTCATATTTTCCATAAATTTCACATTTTAGTCCCCTCATATTTTTATTTTTGCAATTAAGTCCTAATTACTCAAAATCATCAAAAATCCCTTTACAATATATATTAACCTAATCCATACCTTTCATAATTCATCATAAAACAACAAAAATCACAAGCTCTCAACAATGACACAATTCAAAATATTCACCAAAATCAAAAATTAAAGCTTGGGTTTTGTAGTACTCAAAGCAACGATCTCAAAAACGTAAAAATTATCACAAACTGAGCTAGAACTTACCTTGGATTGAGCTTAGAAGTGTACGAACCCTAGCTTTCTTTTCTTTTCTTCCTTTTTTAAGTTCGGCTATGGTGAAAATTTTATGAACACTTAGCTTATTTTGTATTATAACATATATTTTATAGTTTGAAAGTTGGTTCCTAGTTTACCCTTTTAAAAATTAATAACTAAAACTTATAGGCTAAGGACACATTCGTCCATATTACAAGTACATGGTCTCCAACTCATAATTTATATTATATACATTTTATTATTATAACATATATGTATTTATGTAATATACATATTTAATAAGAAAACATTTTTTTAACCTATCTAATGCCGTCCACTATTATACTAAAAAAATTTGGGCTTTTTGCATCATGAATGCTTCCATATAAGAAGCCATTACCAAATCAATCCTTACCATTAAAACTAGCAAATTTTCAATTTATGTGATTAAGTCCTTTTTGTTTAATCTAGCACCAAAACGACAAAATTAAATCATGAAAATTTCACAGATATAAATTCACACATAATAAACATAGAAAATAATTTTTAAAATATTTTTCTAACTCGGATTCATGGTCTCAAAACCACCGTTCCGATTAGGGTCTAAACCGGGCTGTTACAAGTAAAGATTTATAGAGGTAGAAAATAAATGTTTGTAATGAATATATTGACAATAAAAGTCATGTTATGCATGCATATATGAAAGCTAAAGGCAAGGTTTTGGACTAAATTGCGAACTTGACATATTTTGTATCGAGGTAAGTTTATATGTCAATAATGTATCATTTTTATTTACGTTGAAATATTTATTTGTAATATATGAAATGAGATTTAATATTGCATGATTACTTGATAAAAGCTGTGAATCATGGTTGATGAATTGGGATTAAGTGAGAAAATCTTGGATGAACCTTCAGAATGGAAACCATGGTGCTAAGTGGATATACCACGGTTATACATGTTGATTTAAAACCTTGGTGCTAAGTGGATATACCATGATTATACATGTTGATTTAAAACTGTGGTGCTAAGTGGATATACCATGGTTATACATGTTGATTTGAAAACGAGGTGCTAAGTGGATATACCACGGATGTACATGTGATTCGAAAACTGGCGCTAAGTGCGTATGCCACGGATACATATGTTAGCCCAATAGTGTGGTGCTATGTACGTATACCACGAAGTTGGGCATTGATTAAAGAAGGTGGAGTTATGTGCTGAAACCACAGGGTATTGGCTACCATTCCGAAGTGTTCATCGGGAGAAACAAATTTACTAAATGAAATTTGATGTGAAAAATGTGGAAATAAGTACGGGAATATGAATATATGTGTTATGAACCATGTGTTTGATAAATGATCGAACTTCAGTAAGTATGATATGGATAAGTGTTATTTTGAAAATTGATATAAGGAAATTTATAGAAAAGGTGAAATTTGATGGAAATATTTATATGATATTGCTTTCTACTTCTATTGGGTCGAAGCTCTGAATTGCAAATATGATTTATTCGTGAAAGATATTTATTGATCGAAGATGAAAGTTCTGTTGACCAAAACATCAGTTCTAATTTAGCCTAAATCGGGTAAGAAAGTTGTGATTTACATTGATATATCATCGAGTGGGTAAATTGTGTTTTGATGCAGTAAGATAAAGTAATAGTCTATACTTTTAAACAATTAAAAATTGGATGAAAAGAATTACCTGATATATGATTTAAAAGTGACAATTAATGTCTCAGCTTTGAAAACTGGTGATACTATTAGTTAGTGAAAAATATTTGAACCTCTCCACCGAAGGAATTTTCGAGGACAAAAATTCTTAAAGGGGGGAGAGTTGTAATAGCCCAAAATTTAGCGATGTCAGAAATTGTGGTTCAAGACCACCAAATCTGACAAATGAACCCATAGATTATATTATTTAATATTTATGAGCCAAATGTAGCTTTTAAAAGATTTTTGAAATAGTAAATTGTATTTTATAAAGATTTATTTGGTCAAGAAACCGAGAAAAAAAGGAATCGAGATCTCGGTGTTATAAACCGAGCCATAAATATTTTTATGAATATCTATAGAGTGTCAATAAGGTAGTATTAAAATTTTGTTAGAAAATTTTGACGTTTGGGTGGTTAATTAAATAAAAAGGACTAAATTGCAAAAGTGAGAAAAGTTTTGTTGCCCAAGAGTAAATACTCAAAATTTGAGGGGTCAAAGTGTAAATATAAAAAATTGAAGGACTAATCGTGCAAATATTTTAAGGGTGGAATGATCTAGAAACTAAGGAAAATTGATGAATTAGGACCAAATTGAATAGGTGAAGAATTATAAGGGACTAAATTACAATTTTACCAAATTAAGTGATGACTCAAGAAGGGAATTTTAAAAGATCACAAAGGGCAAAATGGTCAATTGGAAGAGAGAGAAATCTAGAAAGTAATGATGATGTTGGTGATTTTTATAATTATTTAATTAGATAATTATTATTTATTTAATATTTTAATAAGATATTTCATTATTTTATTATTTTATTCAGTCTATATATATATGTATATGTGTGTGTGGAAAAAAAATATATATCATCCACCATTTCTCCATGCATTAATATGGAGAAGAGAGAAAGAGGGAAAGTTTTAGTTTATTTACAATTTGGTCCTTCCATAAAAAATTAACCATTTTCACCTAGAAATCAAAAGAATTTCCATAGCTACCAAGAGATAAAAATGCTAAGGAGACCATGAGGAGTTAGAATATCAAGTTGGAGTCAAGAAATAGAAGCTGGAGGAGAGAGAAAATCAAGTTAAAGATTGAAATCAATGGGACAAGGTAAGTAATATCAAGATTTCAATATATTTTTAAGTTTGATATTATTGAAAAAGCATGGAAATGATGTTAGTGTAGAGTTTTCTTATATATAGTTCTATGTTCTTGATATGTTAACGAAGGGAAATAAGAGAAAGTGATGGAAAATATTGTAGGGAAAGGAAATAAGGGTGTTATAAACTTGGTAATTAATATCTTACACTAAAGTAGGTTTGGACAGCAACAGTAGCCTAAATTTGAAAAATCACCAAAAATGGTAAAAATTGAATTATAAGTTGAATGAGATATGGAATTAAAGCTTTTTGAGTCTATTTTCATATAAAGGAAACATACAAAGTAAAGGAATTTTATTTTGAGATATTTAGATTTTTGTGAGACTAGTTCAGAATTATTTCGAGATCCCGTGCTTGGAATTGGAAAAATCATTAAAAATTTTACAAAAAATAATTTTTGGACATAATTTATATGGTTAGATTCCTTAATGAGTCTATTTTTAGAAGAAACAAACGATAACATCATTTGAATTCTGTACAAAGAGATAATTAAATTTTAGCAAAGAGTGGTTAGAACTGTCAAACAGCGAAATATGGGAGACTTTAATGAATAAACTATACTAATTGGCTACACCAAAAATTCTGAAAATTTTATAGTAAGAAGATATGTGAGTCTATCTTCATGTAAAATTAACAGATATTAATTTTGAGTTATGTAGCTCAAGATAAAAATAATTTAGTAACTATGACACGGATGGACAGCTTGAATATGCATATAAGTAAATAGTGAAAATTATAGATAATGTTATTTACAAGTGTGTTATTCATATTAAGGATGTGGGATGGAGTGGAGGAGGAGGAAAAATATATGAATGACTTGTGTATAAATTTATCACATGCCCGCTTATAATCGATAAATGTTGAATTAGAAATGAGATAATATTTTTTTTGGAATATTTATTATGAAATTATGATTATCATTATAATACAAAAATCGAACTTGTGAGTTTATATCACTAAATTTTAGTGAATATTGAAATTGGACTCAATAAGTGATTTGTCAATTTAGATTGTGATTGGCAGGAAGAGTTAGTGAATTACATGTTTATAAATTGTTACACATAATTGTCTGAAATACGAGAAAATGATGGTAATTGATACATGGAAATATGATACTATGATATATAAACATGGAATATGCCTGATGAATGAGTTCATTTGTGATTATATATTTGTACATCTTGAGTGTACTTTCTCTATGAATTGGTATTTCAAATAATTAATGAGAAAAGTTCTAATATGGAATAGTCTGAATTCGGAATGAAATATTATGAAATGTATTTGAAATACATTAATATGTCTTGTATATGTTATTTGAGTTCAGGATGTGGCAGGTAAGTTTGTATGTAAGTAATGTATTATTTTTAATTACATTTTCATATTTTGATATAATTTAGGAAATAACGCTAAATATTTGACGTAATTGATAAAGTGTCGGAAAGTAAGATAATTTCCCGGTTGAACATTAGGAATAGAAAATGGATACTAGGGACTTGTGTGAAAATCTAAGTGAACCAAGTTCATGGCATTGTGATAAATGTGATTAGCTTGAGAAAGAGCCTATGTGATCTATGTTAAATAAAGTAGCTTTGGCTACAAGTGTGGCACTATGTGAGATGTTCCGATGTATCCATTATTATTCCGATGTGTTCAACGGGAATTGAATTAAAAATGACTAAGTGAAAATGAATGTGATTATGATGATGATGATATTTGTACATGGAATTTATTGATGGATACATGCATCCATGATTATAAAATTATATACCTTGAAAGTATTACATGTATAACGATGATATTTCGAATGGTTTAATGAATAAAGTTTCAACATGGAATAATCTGTGCATGATATAATTAATTATGAATTTAAACTTGAAATACATGGAAATCATATTTATTTGATATATTGAAATATGACATGGAAAATACATGTATGTGAAACTTACTAGATAATTATTCATATTCAGGATTATGAACTGCCACATGAAATTCATGAAAATGATGGTACATGAAATATTGATACAATGAATTGAATGATTTATGTTTATGAAGAAATGATAAGAGAATGATATGCATCATGATATGTAAATATGTGACTATCTCTAATACGTGATATATGGAAATTATGTAAGTTGTGATGAGCAATAAACTCAAATGTAATATGTTACTAAAATAGGTTTATCAATTTTGAATTTATAGGAAACATGTTCAAGTATATTAACAAGTGTTATTATTGTTGTTGTTGATGCTTCGACAAGTGCCAAATTACTAGTTAAATGATAAAATGTTTATTATATGATGCGTTAAAAAGGGTAAGTGCTCAAATGAAAATTTATTGTGTTCATGAAAGAGAGGTAAGTTTTAAGTTTTGAAATTCTCTTATAAAACAAATTATCTGAATTTGTTCTATAAAAATATTTCGGTAATGTCTCGTAAACCTATTCCAGTGATGGATTCGGGTTAGGGACGTTACAGTAAACATCTTTTACTAGGTGATTTTTCATGAAAATCTCTAATAGGGACCAAATTGTAAAAGTAGGAAAATGTGTAGTAAAAGTGTGAATTTATGAGAAATAAGGGCTGTTATGAACACTAATAAAGTTTGACTAGGCTTGAGTAACCAAGAAAATAATGGCATTTCATTATATGAGCCTAGGGACCATTTTACAAATATGTAAAAGTTTGGGGGCAAAATTATAAATTTTTCCAAAGTATTAATTATGGGCTATTTAGCCAATTTGATTATTAAATAAGCTTAATTTGTCATTTTAGATCAAGAAACACAAAGCCCAGACTGAAACCGGGGAAAAAGCAAGGTGGTGGATTAAATAGAACATTCACCCATACTTTGGACCCGAGGTAAGGTGTATGCAATAAATTAGCTTTATGCATTATGAATATTTATTGTGATGACATTCTATGAAATTATGATATTCCATGAAGTTATTGAAATGAATTTTATAAAGAGATGAGAAAGAAATAAATGAGAAATCCCAGTAAAATTTTGATGAATACGAAGGGTACCCTAGTCATGATGTGAGAAATTGTAGGTCCAGTGTAAGACCATGTCTGGGACATGGCATCGGCACCAAATTTAGATCCCATGTAATACCATGTCCAGGACATAGCATTGGCACTGACATGTGGTCCCGTATAAGACCATTTCTGGGACATGGCGTCGACACCGAGAAGAAACTTAGATCCCCTGTAAGACCATGTCTGGGATATGGCATTGGCATCTAAGAGAGATCCCGTATAAGACCATGTCTAGTACATGTCATTGGCATCAGTTTACGATCTCATGTAAGACCATGTCTGGGCATCGACATCGATATGAGATCCCGTGTAAGACCATATTTTGGATATGGCTTCGGCACCAACTTGAGATCCCGTGTAAGACCATATCTAGGATATGGCTTTGGCATCTTACCACAAAAATGACATTATAGGTATCCTTCGGTATTATAAGTAATTTAACGGGAAATGTAGTCAAGTTGATGAATTTAAGGAGAAAGACTAAAGTTTTGTGATGAGTGATAGAGGTTTATATGATTAAATTACAAGAAAATGAACACGTAATGATATAAGTATGATGGTGAGAAAAGCATGAGTAAGAATATGAAATGATATGAACATATCGGTAAGAAAGAGTATGAGTAAGCCATGTTATTGTATAAAGAATTTCTATGACATTTCATGATACCTTATTTGGATGTTTATTCCATGATTGTTGTTGCTATTTTATTTCATGCAACTTACTAAGCAATTACGTTTACTCCTTTTCTTTTCCCTTTTCCTTGTAGTCTTGCCAAGCTAGCTTAGGGATTGTTAAAACTTGGAGCTCGAAGTCACACTATCAAGCCATCTATTTTGGGTAGAGTACAATTTGGTTATTTTAAGTATGGGATGTATAAAATACTTTGTCATTTTAGTATCTGTCACATGGGGTAGCCAAATGTGTTGGCTATTGATATTACTCAAGTCATGTTGTAATGGCCTTTAGAAATGGGCTAATATTGTTAAATTAAATTTATGCAATGTTGATGAAGGTTATAGAAGTGCAAGTTTGCATGTTTAAGTAGAGTAGTGATTGTTGAGAATGAAATGCTTGGTGTCATGTGACTGCCTTAATTGTTGGTATTTAGAAATGTAATTAGATCATGATATGTGATATTGAGATTGGCCTTGTGGTTGGTTAAGTTTCAGGGTGGCAAAGGTCTTGAAAAATACCTTATAATTGTCCACACGGGTGGGCATATGGGCGTGCCCCATGGGCGTGTTGATAGGCCGTGTGTCTCCTACACCTAAATTATGTAAAATAGAATGCCCAGTAATAAACACACGGGCAGAGACACAGCCATGTATCTCAACCGTGTGGAGGGCATTACCTAGCACACGGGCGAGTGGCTTGGCTGTGTGACCTAAATTGTATGATGACATTATAAACATAATGTCCAGGTTTTTACACACGGGCTAAGGCACGGGCGTGTCAAGGCCGTGTGAAGGACACGGACCAGGTACACGGGCGTGTGCCAGGCCATGTGAAAACCCCTGTAGGTTTGAAATGAAAATAAATTCGACACGGGCTAGGGACATGGGCGTGTGTGACCACACGGCCTGTTCACACGGGCGTGTGGCCCTAATTTGAGCAAAAATTCACTAAGTGCCTAAAAGTTCTCGGATTGATTTTGAACCACTCTCGATGTATGCTTTGGGCCTCATAGTCCCATAATAAGGATTTTGAGAGAATGTATGAGAAGTTTTTAAATGGAAATGAAAATTTTATGGTTCAACTTACACGTTCGAGTAAGTTGAGTATGGTAATGCCTCGTAAGGGGTGTTACATTTAGTGGTATCAGAGCTAGTATTTAGTCAATTCTAGGACTAACCTAGCATGTGCACGAGTCTAGCTATAGGTGCCATGCTTATGTATATACGTGATATGATAGTGTGACAACTCCTAATGATTTAAATGTGTCTTCTTATAGTAAATGGATCCCAATAGAGCTGAGGCAGTTGATGTAGAAAGCAATGCTCTAGCTCTCGCTGAAGGGATGGTGCCAACTGGAACCAAAAATAGACCAACTACTATAAGCCAGTGAGGAGAGGCCAGGGAGGCCTTCTTCTAAATGATGAATGAGTAGTTCACAGAGTTCGTTTGGATGAACACGGCCGCTCAACAACAAGCTCCACCCCCTTTAATTCCTCAACCTACCCAGTAGTTCCCTAAATTGTAGAGGTAGTAAGACGAGAAAAGCCCCTAGTTGATAGAATTTAGAAACAAGGGGCAGAAGAGTTTCGGGATACTAAAGATGATGATCTGGAAAGAGTGGAATTTTGGCTAGAGAATACCATCAAGGTATTCAATGAATTATCCTGCACACCTGAAGAGTGCATGAAATGTGTTGTATCCCTTCTACGAGATTCCGCTTATTAGTGGTGGAACACCTTGTGTTAGTGGTACCAAGGGAAAGGGTTAATTGGGCATTTTTCCAAGAAGAATTTCGCAAGAAGTACATCAGTCCAAGGTTTATTGATTAGAAGCGCAAAGAATTTCTAGAATTAAAACAAGGTCAAATGACAGTGGCTAAGTATGAGCATGAGTTCGTGAGACTCAGTAAATACGCTCGGGAATGCGTATCCACTGAGGCAATTATGTGCAAGATGTTTGAGGATGGATTCAATGAGGATATTAAAATGTTTGCTGGCATCCTAGAATTGAAGGAGTTTGTAATTCTCGTGGGTAGAGCTTGCAAGGTCGAGAAATTGGCCAAGGAGAAAAAGAAGGCTGAGATGGAGTCTCGGGATTCAAGAAAGAGACAGTTGGCCAAGTCATTCCAATCCTCTTCTAAGAGATTAAAAGAATTTACAACACGATCAACTACGTCAACCGGGTTTTCAAGCAAAGGCAAAGGCAAACAGTATTTAGTCTCTAAGGCTCAGACTACTTCAGTTGCGAGTGTGGGTAATACTCAACCCAGTAGGCCTGAATGTCCTCAATGTGCCAGGCGCCACCTTGGTGAATGTAGAGCACACGAGAAGGCTTGTTTCAAGTGTGGTTCTTAAGACCACTTCATTAGAGAGTGCCCCAAGATGGTCGAAAAAGATAGAGATCAAAGTGTGAGATTAGGTAATGCTCCCTCCAGAGGTAGACGTTAGAGAAACCCGGGTATGGAAGCGAGTAGTAAAGGTGCACCGAAAGAGTAGAGTACGAGACCTGAGGGTAGAACGCCAGTAAGGACGTACGCCATTCGCGCTCAGGAAGATGCGTTATCACCCGATGTAATTACGGGTACATTTTCTCTCCATGAAACTTCTGTTATTGCTTTGATTGATCCGTGATCTACCCACTCATATGTTTGCATGAAACTAATCTCTAGCATGAATATACCCGTAGAGTCTATGGAATTTGTGATAAAAGTATCCAATCCCCTAGGCAAATGCGTGTTAGTAGACAAAGTATGTAGATATTGTCCTTTGATGATTAAGGGTCATTGTTTCCCAGCTAACCTCATGTTTTTGCCATTTGATGAATTTGATGTGATCCTTGGTATCGATTAGTTAACCACTCATGATGCAATCGTCAATTGTGGTAGAAAATTTATTGAACTGAAATGTGAGAATGGTGATATGCTTCGAGTTGAATCAGATGAATCTGAGAGTTTGCCTACAGTTATTTCTTCCATGGTTGCTCAGAGACATATAAGAAAAGGGTATAAAGCTTACCTTGCTTTTGTAATGAATAAAAAAGAATCGGAGATGAAAATTGAGTCAGTGCCAGTAGTTTGTAAGTATCAAGATGTATTCCTAGAAAGAGTTACCCGGATTGCCTTCGGTTAGAGAGGTAGAATTTGGTATAGAGTTGGCTCCAAGTACTACACCTATTTCTATTGCTCCTTACAAAATGGCTCTGACCAAGTTAAAGCAATTGAAGGCTCAGCTACAAGAATTGAGAGATAAAGGTTTTGCAAGACCAAGCCATTCTCCGTGGAGTGCTCCCGTATTATTCGTGAAAAAGAAAGATGGTTCTATGAGGTTGTGTATAGATTATCAGCAACTTAATAAGGTGACCATAAAGAACAAGTATTCTTTGCCAAGGATCGACAATTTATTTGACCAGTTGAGAGGAGCTACAGTGTTCTTCAAGATAGACTTGAAATTCGGGTACTACCAATTAAGAGTTAAGGAGTTTGACATGCTGAAGACTGCATTTCAGATGAGGTATGATCACTATGAATTTCTTGTCATGCCATTCAGTTTAACTAATGATCTTGCAGTATTCATGGATTTAATGAACTGTATCTTCCAGCCATACTTGGATAAATTTGTTGTAGTCTGTATTGATGACATCCTAATTTATTCTTGCGATGAGGACGAACATGCCGAGCATTTGAGGACAGTTTTGCAAACTCTACGAGATAAGTAGCTTAATGCCATATTTACTAAGAGTGAATTTGGCTTAAAGAAGTTAGATTTTTAGGCCACATCGTTTCGGGTGATGGCATTAGAGTTGATCCAAATAAGATCTCGGCAATTGTTGAATGAAAGCCGCTGAGAAATATATCTGAGGTTAGAAGCTTCTTGGGTTTGGCTGGCTATTACTGAAGATTCGTCAAGGGATTTTCCATGATCGCTACTCCAATGACAAAGTTACTGCAAAAAGATGTTAAGTTCGAGTGGACAGAAAAATACTAGCAGAGTTTTGAGAAATTAAATTGACTGAAGCTCCTATTCAAATACAACCTAAACCTGGGAAGGAGTTCGTGATTTACAGTGATGCATCTTTAAATGGATTGGGTTGCGTTCTTATGCAAGAAGGCAAGGTGATTGCGTATGCCTCGAGACAATTGAAGCCTTATGAAAAGAATTATCCGACTCATGACTTGGAGTTGGCCACAATAGTGTTTGCGTTAAAGATTTGCAGGCACCATTTATACTGCGAGCAATGCCGAGTGCTCATCGATCACAAGAGTTTTAAGTACCTAATGATGTAAAAAGATTTGAACTTACGGCACTGAAGATGGCTCGAGTTTTTAAAAGACTATGAATTGGTTATTGACTACCACCCAGGGAAAGCGAATATTGTTGCCGATGCTCTTAGTCAGAAATCACTATTTGCCTTGAGAGCTATGAATATACAGTTGACCTTAACCGATGATAGTTCAGTTTTAGTAGAAATGAGAGCTAGACCGATGTTCATTCAAGAGATTTGTGAAGTGCAGTCAAGTGGCAGAGAATTGCAAGCCAAGAAAGTTCAGTGGGAGTCAGGTGTCGATTCAGATTTTCAGATCGATTCAGATGGTTGTATAAAGTTTCGAGGCCGAATTTGTGTACCAAAGGATGATGAACTTATTCGAAGAATTCTACATAAGGCACATAGTAGTCATATGTCCATTCACCCAGTAGTACCAAGATGTACAACGATTTGAGGAAATGGTATTGGTGGCTGAACATGAAATGAGATATGTCCGAGTTTGTATCAAAGTGCTTGATTTGTCAACAAGTAAAAGCAGAACACTAAGTACCCTCCAGTTTATTACAGCCTATCATGGTTCCCGAGTGGAAATGAGACCGTGTTACCATGGATTTCATGATGGGTTTGTCGATGACACCGAAAAAGAAAGATGTTGTTTGGGTTGTGGTCGACAAGCTTACAAACTCAGCCCATTTTATACTAGTGCATACAGATTATTCACTTGACAAGTTAACTGACTTGTATATTTCAAAGATTGTGAGACTACACGAAGTACCATTATCGATCATTTTGGATAGAGATTCGAGATTCACGTCACGATTTTGGAAGAAGCTACAAGAAGCTTTAGGCACAAAGCTAAACTTCAGTACCACTTTCCATCCACAAATCGATGGTCAGTCAGAGAGAGTAATACAGGTACTTGAGGATATGCTCAGATGTTGTGTATTGGAATTCCAAGGTAGTTGGGAAAAATATCTACCTTTGGTTGAATTTGTCTATAACAATTGTTATCAGTCGAGTTTAAAAATGGCGCCTTATGAAGCATTATATGGGCATAAGTGCCGAACACTTTTGTATTGGACAAAACTCAAAGAAAATCAGATTCACAGGATTGATTTAGTCAAGGAAATAGAAGAGAAAGTAAAAGTGATTCGAGACTGTTTGAAAGCTACGTCTGATAGACAAAAGTGGTATGCAGATTTGAAGCAGAAAGAAATTGAGTTCCAAGTCAGGGATAAATTATTTTTGAAAGTCTCTTCATGGAGAAAAGTTCTTAGATTCGGCCAAAAAGGTAAATTAAGTCCACGTTTTATCAGACCTTATGAGATCACCGAGAGGATAGGGCCAGTAGCTTATCGGCCAGCTTTGCCGTCTGAGTTGGAAAAGATCCATGATGTATTCTATGTGTCCATATTGTGATGCCATCGATCGGACCTTTCACATGTGATTACCCCGATAGAGATTGAGATTCAACCGGACATGACTTATAGTGAAGAACTGGTTAAAATTTTGGCTCGAGAAGTCAAACAGTTAAGAAACAAGAGTATAGTCCTTATGAAAGTATTGTGGTAAAGACATGGGATAGAAGAGGCAACATGGGAGCTTGAGGAAAACATGAGAACCCAATATCCAAACCTATTCACTGGTAAGATTTTCGGGGACGAAAATACATAAGGGGGAGAATTGTAATAGCCTGAATTAGGACCTAGTCAGAATAGTGGCTTTGAGACCACAAATCCAAAGTAGAAAAATATATTTCATGATTATTTTTGAGTTTATGACATGATTGCATGATAGTGAGAAAATTTCCATGAAGGAATTTTTATGAAATAGTGATTAATTTGTCCTTTAGGACTAAATTGCAAAACTTGCAAAATATGAGCTTCTAGAAGTTTTAAGGATGAATTGGCATTATAAAAATTATTAGAGGTCCTTATTTAGCAATTAAACCATTTATTAGCATGATGGGCAAAAGTGCCCATGGAAGGAAAATTTTCTAAAGAAAAGGTATAAGGGCATTTTGGTTATTTGGTTAATTAATGAAATAAAAAGGGAAAAAGAAGCAAAATTGTGTCCAACTTCTTCCTATCAGTGCCGAACTTTCCAAAGATCCATAGCTAGGGTTTCTTTCATTTTCAAGCTCACTAGTAATGCAATTTAGCCCCTTTTTAATTCTCTTCGTATTTTTGAAATCCTCGTAGCTTAATTTAGTTATTTCTACCACTAATTTGAGCTAGGGTTTATGTTTAAAAATATACCCATGCATGACATGCAAGTATTTTGATGCCTAGTGGTAGAATATGAAATTTTAAAGTGTAGTAAAAATCTTTTACTAGGTTATTTTTCATGAAAATCCCTAATACGGACCAAATTGTAAAAGTAGGAAAATGTGTAGTAAAAGTGTGAGTTGATGAGAAATAGGGGCTATTATGAACACTAATAAAGTTTGGCTAGGCTTGGGTAACCAAGAAAATAATGGCATTTCATTATACGAGCCTAGGGACCATTTTGCAAATATGTAAAAGTTTAGGGGCAAAATTATAAATTTTTCCAAAGTGTTAATTATGGGCTATTTAGCCAATTTGATTATTAAGTAAGCTTAATTTGTCATTTTAGATCAAGAAACACGAAGCCCAGACTGAAACTGGGGAAAAAGCAAGGTGGTGGATTAAATTGAACATTCACCCACATTTTGGACCCCAGGTAAGTTGTATGCAATAAATTAGCTTTATGCATTATGAATATTTATTGTGATGACATTCTATGAAATTATGATATTCCATGAAGTTGTTGAAATGAATTTTACAAAGAGATGAGAAAGAAATAAATAAGAAATCCCAGTTAAATTTTAATGAATACGAAGGGTACCCTAGTCATGATGTGAGAAATTGTAGGTCCCATGCCAGACCATGTCTGGGACATGGCATCGGCACCAAATTGAGATCCCATGTGCGACCATGTCCAGGACATGGCATTGGCATCGACATGTGGTCCCGTATAAGACCATATCTGGGACATGTCATCGGTATCAATTTATGATCTCGTGTAAGACCATGTCTGGGACATGGCATCGACATTGATATGAGATCCTGTGTAACACCATATCTGGGATATGGCTTCGGCATCGACTTGAGATCCCATGGAAGACCATATCTGGAATACGACTTGGGTATCTTACTACGAGAATGACATTACGGGTATCCTTCGGTATTCTAAGTAATTTAACGGGAAAAGTATTCAAGTTGATGAATTTAACGAGAAAGGCTAAAGTTTTGTGATGAGTGATACAGGTGTATATGATTAAGATACGAGAAAATGAACATGTAATGATATGAGTATGACGGTGAGAAAAGCATGAGTAAGAATACGAAATGATATGAACATGTCGGTAAGAAAGAGTATGAGTAAGCCATGTTATTGTATAAAGAATTTCCATGACATTTCATGATACATTATTTGGATGTTTATTCCATGATTGTTGTTGCTATTTTATTTCATGCAACTTACTAAGCAATTACACTTACTCCCTTTCTTTTGCCTTTTCCTTGTACTCTTGCCAAGCTATCTCAGGGATCATTAAAAGTCAAAGTTCGAAGTCACACTATCAAGCCGTCCATTTTGGGTATAGTATAGTTTGGTTCTTTTGAGTATGACGTGTATAGAATACTTTGTCATTTTAGTATGTGTCACTTGGGGTAGCCAAATGTGTTGGCTATTGATATTACTCAAGTCATGTTGTAATGGCCTTTAGAAATGGGCTAATATTGTTAGGTTAAATTTATGCAATGTTGATGAAGTTTATAGAAGTGCTAGTTTGCATGTTTAAGTAGAGTAGTGATTGTTGAGAATGAAATGCTTGGTGTTATGTGAGGGCCTTAATTGTGGGTATTTAGAAGTGTAATTATGTCATGATATGTGATATTGAGATTGGCCTTGTGGTTGGTTAAGTTTCAAGGTGGCAAAGGGCTTGGAAAATAGCCTATAATTGTCCACAATGGTGGGCACATGGGCGTGTGCCTAGGTCGTGTGTGACACACGGTCAGCCCCATGGGCGTGTTGACAAGCCGTGTGTCCCCTGCACATAAATTATGCAAAATAAAATGACCAGTAGTAAACACACGAGCAGAGACACAACTGTGTGTCTCAACTGTGTGGAGGGCACGGCCTAGCACATGGGCGAGTGGCTTGGCCGTGTAACCTATATTGTATGCTAACGTCATAAACATAATGTCCAGGTTTTCCCACACAGGGTAAGGCACGGGTGTGTCGAGGCCGTGTGAAGGACACGGGCCAAGGATACGGGCGTGTAACACCCTGATTTTTGGGATTTTTCGGGTTTTGTGAATTTTAGTGAAATTTTTAAAATTTTGGTGTTCTAAAGGTTGATAATGTATGTACATGTGTTAGTGGGCCTATAGAACGCCCAAGTTTAAGTTAAAACCCGGTAAAATATTAAGTTGGATTTTCAAGTGAAAGGGGACTTGGTTAAGTGGGCTTTTAAGAAAAACCGTGTAAAATATGTCACAAGTGAGCTCTTGGTAAAGTGGCAAGGTGGAGCCACTAAGCTCCTAGAAAAGTGGCGCCTAAGTGGATATTCAAGGACAAGGGTTCGAGTTACAAGGTAAGCGTAGAGTTCTTTTTAATTTTTAAGCATGTGCCGGGCATGTGCCTAACTTAAGTGAATTTCGGCAAGGGGGCTTTAGGGACTTGGGCCGATTGCTTTAGAGGGACTACTAGGGTTATATCATTTTCTTTTTTCTGTCATGACAATTAGGGTTAGCCACCTTAGGAATTTTTGTCTGTTCTACTGTCAGAAAAGCCAAAAGTTGCCTCCATGGAAAGCTCATAGCCGAATTCTTCCTCTCTACCTCTACCATTGTTTTTTTTCCATTTTTCTTCTTCCCCTTTGATCTCTTCCCTAGCCGAATACCCACCTTGCACAAATCCACTCTTTCTTTTGCTTTCATTCCTCTTAAAATCAACCATAACCGATTGCTCAAAGTGCCAGAAATCCCGAAAACTGCTTCCTTTCTTGCCGTTTTCTTGTAAGCCGAATCACCCCTATTCCTTTCACCTGTTGTGGTCGATTACTACACTCCCTTGAATCACACCATTGTCGACACCATCACCCAAAATCTACACCCAAAACGCCATCCTCTTCTCTTGTTGAAAAGCCGAAATCACCATAGTTGTAGGGAGATAGCCGAAATTGCAAATCTCAGAGATAAGGTTTCTACTGACGTTTAAGGGTCAGATTTACATCAGATCTGCATAGGAACTGAAGGGAAATCGTTGGTAAGTGTTTAATACTTCAGATCTGTTCAATATTTCATATTTGGAAAAGCCGAAAGTCCCTAAAGTTAAGGATTTTGTCGTTTTGGACTTTTGGTAAATCAAGTGGTGTTTTCTTTGTTCTTTTTGTGTGTTAGTTAGAGAAGAAGGTGATCAAACAAGGAGTTGAAGACATTGGAACATCAGATCTAGATCTAAAGGGATCTAAATCGGCAAGGTAAGAACATTAAGGCCATTGGAGGTGTTGGCCGAATGTGTAAGTAAGGCTTTGGGTAAGTTTTCAATTCAGATTAAGTGTTAATGTAACGCCCTGATTTTCGGGATTTTTCGGGTTTTGTGAATTTTAGTGAAATTTTTAAAATTTTGGTGTTTTAAAGGTTGATAATGTATGTACATGTGTTAGTGGGCCTATAGAACGCCCAAGTTTAAGTTAAAACCCGGTAAAATATTAAGTTGGATTTTCAAGTGAAAGGGGACTTGGTTAAGTGGGCTTTTAAGAAAAACCGTGTAAAATATGTCACAAGTGAGCTCTTGGTAAAGTGGCAAGGTGGAGCCACTAAGCTCCTGGAAAAGTGGCGCCTAAGTGGATATTCAAGGACAAGGGTTCGAGTTACAAGGTAAGCGTAGAGTTCTTTTTAATTTTTAAGCATGTGCCGGGCATGTGCCTAACTTAAGTGAATTTCGGCAAGGGGGCTTTAGGGACTTGGGCCGATTGCTTTAGAGGGACTACTAGGGTTATATCATTTTCTTTTTTCTATCATGACAATTAGGGTTAGCCACCTTAGGAATTTTTCTCTGTTCTACTGTCAGAAAAGCCAAAAGTTGCCTCCATGGAAAGCTCATAGCCGAATTCTTCCTCTCCACCTCTACCATTGTTTTTTTTTCATTTTTCTTCTTCCCCTTTGATCTCTTCCCTAGCCGAATACCCACCTTGCACAGATCCACTCTTTCTTTTGCTTTCATTCCTCTTAAAATCAACCATAACCGATTGCTCAAAGTGCCAGAAATCCCGAAAACTGCTTCCTTTCTTGCCGATTTCTTGTAAGCCGAATCACCCCTATTCCTTTCACCTGTTGTGGCTGATTACTACAATCCCTTGAATCACACCATTGTCAACACCATCACCCAAAATCTACGCCCAAAACGCCATCCTCTTCTCTTGTTGAAAAGCCGAAATCACCATAGTTGTAGGGAGATAGCCGAAATTGCAAATCTCAGAGATAAGGTTTCTACTGACGTTTAAGGGTCAGATTTACAGTAGATCTGCATAGGAACTGAAGGGAAATCGTTGGTAAGTGTTTAATACTTCAGATCTGTTCAATATTTCATATTTGGAAAAGCCGAAAGTCCCTAAAGTTAAGGATTTTGTCGTTTTGGACTTTTGGTAAATCAAGTGGTGTTTTCTTTGTTCTTTTTGTGTGTTAGTTAGAGAAGAAGGTGATCAAACAAGGAGTTGAAGACATTGGAACATCAGATCTAGATCTAAAGGGATCTAAATCGGCAAGGTAAGAACATTAAGGCCATTGGAGGTGTTGGCCGAATGTGTAAGTAAGGCTTTGGGTAAGTTTTCAATTCAGATTAAGCGTTAATATGGTCTAATCAATTAAGTATTGGATTGTAGGGATTAACGCATAGGAGATCTCGTAGGAGAAACTACAAAATAGGTGTGTGTTTCGAACGCCCTTCAATGCGCAAATCGGCAAAAGCCGAAAAGTCGAAATGCCGAAGTTTCGGTATGTCGAGAGCTTGTGAGCGTGTGAACATTCTCAAGTTAGTAGGAGAAGGTTAGTTTTGGAATCGGCACTGTTAGGCGTGTTGACCGCTAAATTTTGGACATTTTGGTAAGTTGAGCCTCGGTGGGCCAAATATGGGCCCAATGGGCGATTTGGGTCCATGTGAGTAAAAAATGGGTTTAAAGGTAATATTATGAACTGTAGGCGTGAAAACAGTTAAAACAAGATAACTGATTATGAAATTGGGACTAAATGGGCCTAATGGGCCAATCAACGTAATAGGGCTCATTAGGGGTTTTAGGGCTTGAATGCTAAGACTGAAAAACTGAGTTAACCGGACTTCTGTGACAACTATGTGATTAATAAATACTATAATAAGCATGAAATCTGTAACATGAGAGCAAAATTACTGAAATACCCTTAGGGTAAGAAATTACTGTTTTGCCCCTAGGTAGAAAATTACCGTTATACCCCTAGGGCTAAAATTGACTGTACTGTTTGACATGACTGTTACTGCTATTGCATGCCATGATATGTATCTATTGCATGGGTTGGGTTTTGATAATGGAGGAAGTGTGAGTGGCACAGCCACGTTACTGAAAAGGGGCTATGCCTCGTATTGTTTCTGAAAGGGGCTTTGCCTCGTATACTGTTTAACTGAGCAGCCATGCTGCGACTGTGGTGTGTGGGCTGGGTGGGTCGAGTTATTCCCCACATGGTGTGTTGGCTGGTACGGGTGGTGTGTAGCGGTTGGTGGGTTGAGTAGTCTCCCCAATTGGGTTTGCATTTATACTGTATTACTGTACTGTACTGTTCTGGGCCTATGGGCCAATCTGTTATCTGAATAGGGCTTCAGCCCAGTATCTGTTATAGGGCCTTGGCCCAGATTACTGTTTCCTGAATAGGGCTTCGGCCCAGTATCTGACTGAGACTGGTTAGGGTTTAGGCCCAGTGGGCTTGAGCCAATTTGGGCTTTGGATGGGTTCTGCACACACTGAGTTTTCCGAAACTCACCCCTTTCTTTCCATCCTTGCAGGTGAGCCCTAGATCGTGACTTGGATGCTGGGAGGGATTCAGAGTGGCCACGAGGACTGAACTTTCATCATAGTTGGTTTTTTTTTATTATTTAATTACCTTTTATTGGTTTTATTTTGACATGGGTTGTAATAAGGCCGCTATAACTGTTATTCGGGATTTCTCTACCGTTTTATTTCAAACACAAACCTACACCGTTTTCAAAATTAAACAAACATTTTATTAACCAACCTGACTTTACTGAAGACTAAGGAGGACAATAAGACTAAAATGAAACGATTAACAAATGAGATAGAAATTAGGTTGAATAATAATTAAATCGGGAATTTCAAGAAAAACAAGTATTACTTTTCAAAAATCTCAAACATCAGACTTAGTATATAGGACGGCGTAGCATAGTCTAGGTGATGTAGCACACCGGACATGGCCATAACGTCTGGGCCGGGTCTGGGGTGTTACAGTTAATATGGTCTAATCGATTAAGTATTGGATTGTAGGGATTAACGCATAGGAGATCTCGTAGGAGAAACTGCAAAACAGGTGTGTGTTTCGAACGCCCTTCAATGCGCAAATCGGCAAAAGCCGAAAAGCTGAAATGCCGAAGTTTCAGTATTTCGAGAGCTTGTGAGCGTGCGAACGTTCTCAAGTTAGTAGGAGAAGGTTAGTTTTGGAATCGGCACTGTTAGGCGTGTTGACCGCTAAATTTTGGACATTATGGTAAGTTGGGCCTCGGTGGGCCAAATATGGGCCCAATGGGCGATTTGGGTCCATGTGAGTAAAAATGGGTTTAAAGGTAATATTATGAACTGTAGGCG
The DNA here is from genome assembly GCA_020496765.1 of Gossypium stocksii. Taxonomy (NCBI): domain Eukaryota; kingdom Viridiplantae; phylum Streptophyta; class Magnoliopsida; order Malvales; family Malvaceae; genus Gossypium; species Gossypium stocksii. The sequence continues at coordinate 55,469,429 of CM035631.1, forward strand.
TGAAAACAGTTAAAACAAGATAACTGATTATGAAATTGGGACTAAATGGGCCTAATGGGCCAATCGACGTAATAGGGCTCATTAGGGGTTTTAGGGCTTGAATGCTAAGACTGAAAAACTGAGTTAACCGGACTTCTGTGACAACTATGTGATTAATAAATACTGTAATAAGCATGGAATCTGTAACATGAGAGATAAATTACTGAAATACCCTTAGGGTAAGAAATTATTGTTTTGCCCTTAGGTAGAAAATTACCGTTATACCCCTAGGGCTAAAATTGACTGTACTGTTTGACATGACTGTTACTGTTATTGCATGCCATGATATGTATCTATTGCATGGGTTGGGTTTTGATAATGGAGGAAGTGTGAGTGGCACAGCCACGTTACTGAAAAGGGGCTATGCCTCGTACTGTTTCTGAAAGGGGCTTTGCCTCGTATACTGTTTAACTGAGCAGCCATGCTGCGACTGTGGTGTGTGGGCTGGGTGGGTCGAGTTATTCCCCACATGGTGTGTTGGCTGGTACGGGTGGTGTGTAGCAGTTGGTAGGTTGAGTAGTCTCCCCAATTGGGTTTGCATTTATACTGTATTACTGTACTGTACTGTTCTGGGCCTATGGGCCATTCTGTTATCTGAATAGGGCTTCAGCCCAGTATCTGTTATAGGGCCTTAGCCCAGATTACTGTTTCCTGAATAGGGCTTCGGCCCAGTATCTGACTGAGACTGGTTAGGGTTTAGGCCCAGTGGGCTTAAGCCAATTTGGGCTTTGGATGGGTTCTGCACACACTGAGTTTTCCCAAACTCACCCCTTTCTTTCCATCCTTGCAGGTGAGCCCTAGATCGTGACTTGGACGCTGGGAGGGATTCAGAATGGCCACGAGGACTGAACTTTCATCATAGTTGGTTTTTTTTTATTATTTAATTACCTTTTATTGGTTTTATTTTGACATGGGTTGTAATAAGGCCGCTATAACTGTTATTCAGGATTTCTCTACCGTTTTATTTCAAACACAAACCTACACCGTTTTCAAAATTAAACAAACATTTTATTAACCAACCTGACTTTACTGAAGACTAAGGAGGACAATAAGACTAAAATGAAACGATTAACAAATGAGATAGAAATTAGGTTGAATAATAATTAAATCGGGAATTTCAAGAAAAACAAGTATTACTTTTCAAAAATCTCAAACATCAGACTTAGTATATAGGACGGCGTAGCATAGTCTAGGTGATGTAGCACACCGGACATGGCCATAACGTCTGGGCCGGGTCTGGGATGTTACAGGGCGTGTGCCAGGCCGTGTGAAAACCCCTGTAGGTTCGAAATGAAAAATAAATTTGACACGGGCTAGGGACATGGGCGTGTATGACCACATGGCCTATTCACACAGACAAGTGGCCCTGTTTTGAGCAAAAATTTACTAAGTGCCTGAAAGTTCCTGGATGGATTTCGAGCCACTCCTGATGTATGCTTTGGGCCTCATAGGCCCATAAGAAGAATTTTGAGAGAATATATGAGAAGTTTTTAAATGGAAATAAGAATTTTATGGTTTGACTTTACAAGTTCGAGTAAATTAAGTACGGTAATGCCTCGTACCTTATCCCAGTGTCGGACACGGGTAAGGGGTGTTACAATGAATTGTTTTGATTTATAATTGAATTGAAATTTTGAAAATGTTGCAAATTAATCCTAGTTAAATATTGGATGGTATTGGGGCACACATAAGCCCGTATATGATTTGAGAAACGTATTTGTTAATCATAAATTGAATTGACTATGTTTGAATTATTTTTGTTAAATTTGATTAATAATTATGCATTTATGATGTATTCTATGTTTATTAGAGATAATCAATGTGATATGAATGTGTTCTATTTCATTTATGATTGTAGCATTTTGTAACTAGGGTCTGACGATCGGATCAGGTTATGGGTGTTACACCAAAAAAATCTCATTTGGAAGAAGCTCTTTGTGTAGTTAGATGCATTAAGAAGGACCCTGGTCCAGGAATTCTATTGTCAACGTCTGGTAAGTCACAACTGGTTATGTATTGTGACTCAGGTTGGGCTACATGTCCTATGTCCAGCAGGTCAATCACTGGTTTTTGTCAAGCTTGGAGACTCTCTAATTTCCTAGAAATGAAAGAAGCAAAGCGTAGTCTCACACTCATCGGTAGAAGCAAAATACAAGAGTATGGTAGCAGCAGTAGTAGAAATTGTTTGGTTAGATGGCTTCCTAAAGGACATATGCCTTGAGAAAATGGATATGACTTTTTTTTCTGATAGCTAGCTCCTCAAATTGTAGCAAATCCAATCTTCTATGAACACACCAAGCACATAAAGATTGATTGTCATTTTGTGATAAAATTCAAGATGGACTAGTTCGAATGCAACACATGAGGACAACTGAGCAACTTGCAGATTTTATGACTAAAACGCTTGGAGTCCAACAACATGAATTCTTAGTATCCAAGTTGGGGGTTAAAACCTTGTACCAGCCCTCAACTTGAGGGGGAGTGCTAGCGAGATAACTAAAGCTAGTAGTTAGTTAGCTAAAATAGTTAGTTAGTTATAAGATAGTTGCTAGGTAGCAGTTAATGTATATAAACAACAACATAGTAATTATGACACAAGCTTGATAGTTTTTTTAACATATATCTTTTATTCATTCTTTTCTTGTTCAGTTGATTGCTTTTGTTTTCAATCAATTTTTTTGTTATCTACTGCCATCTCAACAATATTTAGATTTAGTGATACACACATTTGCAGTGGATATATGAGATTAACCCAAGGGACTTTGATGACAAGAGCTTTGGTGGAGCCAAACTTGGAGTTTGAGAGCATTAAATATGGCATGGTCGACACTACCATATCATCGATGAAAGAGATGCTAAAGGAAGTCAAAGTAGAAATCGGAGATGAACAAGACAACATGATATGTTTAAAGGAACTCGAGGCTGGATTTGAAGCTTTCCAGATGCCATGTTCTCATGTCTTTCATGGTGATTGCATTGAAAAATGACAAAAGTAAAGTCATTGCAGATTTAAGATGCAGAATGAGATTAAACAACTTTCTATTTTTTCTTTATCATTCATTTATATACTATTGAAACAATTCTTGTTTTATTAAAACAATTTCTTTGTTTTCAAATTTTTAATCTTCATGAACAACGGAACTAATATTTAATGACAATTAAATAGCCTTTTTGTTTTATTTTTTATAATTGTATACTTGTTTATTCACTGAATATTCAAATCACAGTTGATTGAAATCTTATAATGGAATGATGCTGTAATTAAAGAAAAACTAACATCAAAAAATGCTTCAAAGGTTAGATTGATGGAGCAATCCAAATTCATGTAAAAGTCTGTATAGGTAGATTGAGAAATGACATTTTGATTTACGTGAATAAATTATGTTTTTCGGCCTTTTGGCCCAACTATTTTTTAAAAAGATTTATTTTTAATCTTTAATTTCTTAATCTAATTCTTTTCGTGAGATATAAGATGTAAATTAATAGCCAATGTTTAGTCTTTTGTTAGATAAGATTCTTAATAGACATGGAATTCCTCATTAGTAAGTATATCAACAAATTTTCATCACATAGGATTTCTTAACCCCCAATTTTATAATTAATTGAACTAATTAAACTAATTAATATATTATCTACATAAATTATTTTTTTTGAAAATGTAATCCTTATGATATATCAATAATTTGTTTTCCATCGAAATGAATACTTAATTAAAAACTAAATAAGGCTTTATGTTTTTAAATTTATCACGTAAAGTTCATGATTCTTTAGTATTCAATAGTAGTATCTTATAATAATTGCTATTTCAATTGAAGAAAAAATTATGTGCAGACGACCAAACATCATAAAGATTCACAAATCATTCTCTGTTTCTTGCTCCGTAAGGATTAAAAAACAAAAGTATCGAAAATGCTAATAAGTCAAATAGCTAAAATATAACCATGTTTTTTACTCATAGTAGAACCTGGATCTGTAATTCCTATTAGACATGGGATTTCGTATGCACCCCTATAAATAAATATCATTAAAAAATTGGAAAATTTCAACATTGATTGTGATTAGTAAATTAGAATTTTGTCACTCCTCAAGTTTCTTTAAAGGCATTAGCTTCAACTTCATACTCGTCCAATGTTACTTTCCATTATGTTCACTATCATGGGTTCATACAATAGAAATGACATTTACCTCCTCGTCACATCCGAATCGATTAATGTTGATATGCGTGATATGAAGTAATAAAATTTATAATAATGAGGCGCACCTATCGAATAGTAGTATAGCTTAGTAGCAAGACCGAGATATCGTACACAAGGGAACCAAAAGTACTAGTACTAACTTTCTTTCTGTTATTTAACCTAGAAATAAAAGGGGTTTTTATGAAACTAAACTAATTCTAAAACTAAACTATGAATGCACAAAAAGTAAATTGGGGAAAAACACTTTAGGAAAAACTGATTGATTTGGGCAATACTACTCACTTAGACTTCACTTGTTATCAATTCTTGAGCTAGACGATTTATTCACTTGACTTGATCCGTAGAGATCCCTAACTTATGTTAATACCTCCGTCGAGGATAAGAACAACTAATCCTAGGTTGATTAACTAAAATCTCTTTCTAGTTAAAACCCCTAGTCTTGCATTAACTCGATCTATGGATCTCCTTATTAGGTTTGACCCTAATCCGGCAGATTTATGTCACCCTATGTCTAGGGTTGCATGCAACTCCGCTTAATTATGCTAGATCTACTCTTAAACAGAGACTTTTGCTCCTCTGAATAAGCACATCAATACTTGAATTAATACCTAGGATTATTAAAACAAGAATTAAGAACACATAATTAAGAACAATTCAAGTATTTATTATATAACTCAAGATAAAATAATAACAAGATTTGTCTTAGGTTTTATCCCCCTCAAGTATTTGAGGGATTTAGTTCATATTTAATAAAGAAAACATCTTAGAAGAATAAAAATAACAAAACAGAAAGAACCCAAAAACCCCTGAAGGATTGAAGGGAGATCCTTTGTCTTGATGTAGAACTTGGCTTCTGGGATGAATCAATCGACTTCCCTTGGAGTAATTCCTTGCTTTCACTCTCTGTGTTGGCAGGAATACGACACTCTCTTGTGGGAGAAAAGGCACACCTTTGGAGTTGCCTCCTAAGGTCTTTATATAGAGCTTTGGAATGCCTTTCATAGCCTCTAAGTATCCTTTTTCGAGTGAAATTGCACTTCCTCACGACAGGGACACGCCCTTGTGCCACGCCCGTTTGCCACGACAAGAGGCCGTGTGCAAGACTGTTTATGGTGGCACGGTCGTGTGATCCAGTCGTACTTGTCGGGGCTGGGTCGTGTTGGACCTTATGTGGCATGGCTGTGTGCCACGGCCGTGTGATGAATCCTTCGGCCGTGTTGTTTTTACACTTTGGCCCATTTTCTCCGTTTTCGGCCCGTTTTTCATTCTTTTCTCTTCCCTGTGCTCTCCTGAGTATAAAACATGAAATAGAAGGATTAAAAGCACCAATTTCCACAAATTTAATGAGAATTCATCTAGAAATTAAGCTAAGCATGGGGTAAAAATATGTATAATTTATTGTTTATCAAATACCCCCACACTTAAGCCTTTGCTTTTCCTTAAGCAAAATCTCAACCCACAATCAAAAATCATTCTTCTCAACTCACAATCTTTAGCAATAATGTTTCAAACTAATTTACATGTATTCATACAATGAAAATTCAATGAAAAGAACATTAAAGATTCAATTACTCTAAGTTGAGAATTTTATCATCGAAACATAGGTTTTCTCCCTTCTCCTAAGTAATTATCTCTCAATCAAAATCAACAAAATTGACATCCTCACTAAGGATTCACTCTATCCACTCAAAGTGTTTAGGGTTCAAGAATTAAGTACTCTCTAGTCATCCTAAAGAGTTATTACCATAGGCTTGCAAGAAAATCAAATCTCCACCACTATAGATTGATATGATACATCGATAAAAAGGTCTTTCAATGGTTGTAATGGGGCTTTGGTTAGGGGTGTTGTCATAAGCTGAAAAAGAAGGTTAGAATCGAGATTGAACTGAAAAATTATCTAGCTAGAAAAATCTCTATCACTGGAACATATTCCTTGAGCTAAGCCTTATGATGACATCATTCTAGCCTTGGTAGCCTTAAAATAGAAATATGCAAAATTGTTAACTATGAATTACAACTGAATTAACTGTATATATACTTTTTTTTAAGAGCAATTCAAATATAATACCTTGAATATTTACAAACTTTACAAACTAAGAAAGAGAGAATAAAGCTAGATAATAATTTCAACTCAGATCTCGATAAAAATAGGGATCAATATAATTGAATGGGATTCAACACAAATGGGTTATAGGTTAATATTAGAGGTAAGTCAAAGAATAGGTTGTTAGGCTCAACGGGGTTCACTAAGGATCAATTTATAGAAGTAGGCTTTTATGGAGTAAGTGGGTTAAATCCTATGTGCCTTCATCATCTCAGTGTATCAAATCAATGATGTGGTCTTGACATGTATAATCGAAGCAAGTTCTAGAATAACAACTCAGTATTGACTCACTCAAAGCAACAATAAAAGTGAGCATGAAAGGATGTATGCTCAAAAGGCTTAAAATCTCACCAGAATTATGGCTTTTGATGTCAATCCTGCGAATTTCAAATCTCAAGATAATACTTAAATTAGGGAAAAAAACCTAGAAAAAATTCAAATTCTCAAAAATTTCAACTTATCATGCTTGATTCCTTAGTGTTTTAAAGTTTGAATAATCAAAGTACAAGTGCCTATGTCTTAATTCTCAACATATCAATAAAAATCATAAATCAATCAGAATTAATTCCTAACAAGAGATTGAAGATAATACAAAGAGTGAAAGTGAGAATTTAAAATTTTGAGAACAATGCAAAATGTTAGTTTAAAAATTTTCAGGGATTTTAACAAGAATGTAATGACTGAAAGTAAGTCCCCCCCCCACACTTAAGATGTACATTGCCCTCAATGTACAAAGATAACATTAGTAGCAACAGAAGCACAAGATCATAAGATAGGGGAAGACATGAAACTCTCTAAATTTTGGATGAATTTGCGAGACGAAGATTGGAATTGGAAGAGCCGGTAGTTGTTACAGGGTTGTCCCATTTACATATGGATATGAGCTGTAGAGCTCCTTTGAAACTGTGAAAGAATTTATCAGTCGTGGAAAATTTGGATTAACAGAATACGTTGGTTTAGGGCTGGTCGATATGAAATGATTAAAAATAAAGAAAGAAAATAAATTAAATTCCAAAAATACTAAAATACTAAAATTCAAATAATGAAAAGATAAAATGAACTAAAAATAAAAGTAAAAGGAAAAAGGAAAATAAAGGAGAAGAAAAGAAAAGGTAAAAATAGAGATCAGTGAAAAATATAAATTAAGTTAAAAATAAGGTTAAGAGGAATAGAGGTCTCTAATCCTCAGATGGGTCACGCGGTGGCAGTGGTGAAGTGATGTAGAGGTGTTGGCATATCTGCTAAAGTGTGGCATCGATATGATCGAAGCGCTGGAAGTATTGCTGCTCAAATCGTGAGAGGTGCTCAGATATGTCAGCATATGAAGCTGCCGCATGAACTGGGCGAGGAGGTAGTGGTGGCTCGGTGGGTGCATCCTCCTCTGGTGGTGGGATATCATCAGGAATGTCCTCCAAATCCTCCTGCTCAACATCTCTAAGTAGCTAGTACTGTGGGGGATCTGTCCCACATCGGTGCTGGATCATCCTCATGTGAAGCATGCTCTGGATGCCCTGTGGGGACATCTGGCCAACTAAAGTGTATGAGTATGTCTAGGCTACGGTGTTGAATAGGCCGAAGTAGCGGGCTAGGTGAGTCATGTACGGGCCTATGCTGATCACCCCCTTTCTATGCCTCTCCGTCTAATGTTGGATGGCGAGAGTAATGAAGTAAGAAAGGTCGAAGATATGGCCGTGTGCCATGCTCCATAGAAAGTAGGCGTCATGGATGTTGATGATGCCGGTGCTCTCGCGCCATCCGGTGAGTGTATATGCGAGGAGGGCATGAAGGTACCTCAATGATGGAGATGGGGCGATCGCCTTGGAGCGACTGGGGTTGTACGTTGATGCTGCCAGGACTAAGGCCTCCCAACACTTAGAGGGTGAATAATGGATGTGGCGGTGAAGCTTAGAGAGGTCTTCTTCTTCCAAAAATTACTCCGAGTATAGCCCTAGTGAAGTACTGAACTCAAGGACACTAAGTTGTCGAACAAGGCCTACGAGGCGGAACTAAACTGTCCCTGGATCATCATATTGGGACATCACGGTTTGTAGGTGGAAAGTGGAGCAGAAATCAAGGGTGATTTTGAGGTATGTAGGCTTCACAATTTGGAAGAATTGCTCCCATGGGTCCGTCATCAATAGGGCTCGAACCGCATCCGCTAGGTGGACTTGCTCTAAGGCGGGCCAGTCGATACATCTCCCTACTCTGAGGGGTCTCGCTCTTAGAATTTGAAATAACTCCTCTTGGGAGTCTTGTGAAAACTGAAGGTACGGGTGTCAAACTTCTGTCGTGGGTCTAGAGGATGAGCCACCGGGCCCTTTACGTTTCTTTAAAACAGGTACAGCAGCTTTCCTACCTCGGGATGATGACATGGTACCTAAAAGAAAATGGGCATAAGTTAGTTGTAGCGAAATGATAATTAAAAAATAAACACTGAATTAATTGATTAAGACTAGTACCTACGTTAGTGCACAAATAACATGCTATTTTACCTAAGAGTGAAGATGAACATAAATGGGTATTTGAACAAAATGCCTAAAATCTAAAGGCTTAAGATAACTTAAAATGGTAGCAAAAGATTGTTCTAAATGTCATAAGGGATGTTTCTAGAGTAATTATGCTAAATGGGTAAAAATCATAAAAATAACTAAATAATGAAATAATTAATCAAATAATTTAACGAAAAACATAAAAAATTAAAGGAAAATGAGAAATAAAAAAAATTGAAACCAAATAAATGTTTTTAGAGGCTGGGCACAGGTGTTGAACGATCGTGGTATCCTTTCCACGGGCGTGGGGGCGGTCTTGTGCAGTCGTGGCGTCGATTTGAAGGCAGACGGTGGGGCTAATGGTGTCTGGTAGGAGTTTTGGGTGGAGGATTTTAGGGTTTCAATGGAGAAGAAAGTGAATAGAGCCCTGTTTATATAGGATTTTGGGTAACACGGGCATAGCACACGCCCGTGTGGCTCGGGTTTTGCCCTTGTGATTCGAAAATCGGTGATTTTGGAGTGCCTGGTTCATGGCACATGCCCGTGTACCTAGGGTGTGTTAAGGCACACGGTCGTATCATAAGACCGTGTCCTACAATGTTCGCTTCTCCCACAGTCATGTAGTAGGTCACACGCCTGTGTCTGAATTGACAGTGTCAACCACGGTCTTGCGGCACGGGCATGTCGCAGGCCCGTGTTTGGATGACACGGTGGTATCGCACGGCTGTGTCGCCTGGTATAAGCTCGTGTTTCAATTAATAGTGTTGGCCACAGCCACGTCACACGGTCGTGGCACTTTGTCGTAACCCATGTCTCTGGAAAATTTTTACCGTATTTATACACGGCCAAATTGCACGACCGTGTCTTAGCTTAGAGTGTCCACACGGCCTTAGGCACATCCGTGGGCATGGCCATGTGGTCCAAAAATCCTGCATTCAAAAGAGTTAGTCGATGTATTAAGAGACTGAAATAAAAAGTTACCAAGTTAGTGATCGAGTTGACTCTCGAGAAGCGCTTATTTAGAGTCTAAGCTCGACTCTACCTGGATGTATCACGAAGGGAGTTCGTGGAGCTGAAGCTCCTCCCTATTGTCCTTGAAATTCTCACCTCTATAATGTTTTAGCCGATGGCCGTTTACCTTGAAAGTACCATGGGTTGGGTGAGTTACCTCAACTGCGCATATGGAAAGACAGTTTGAACAATGAATGGACCTGACCACCTTGATTTAAGTTTTCCGGGGAATAGTTTAAGCCTTGAGTTGTAGAGTAAGACGAAATCACCGGTTTTGAACTGCTTAGGTTGTCTTAGCCGATTGTCATGGCGTCGCTTCGTGGGTTCCTTATATAGTCATGAGTTTTCGTAAGCATTGCAACGCCATTCATCTAGCTCATTCAATTGCATTAGTCGTTTCTCTCCTGCAAGCTTAAGATCAAGATTTAAAAATTTAATAGCCCAGAATGCTTTATGTTCAAGTTCAAATAGCAGATGACAGCTTTTTCTGTAGACAAGTTTATAAGGAGATGTACCTATGGGTGTTTTAAAAGCAGTTCTATAGGCCTATAGAGCATCATCTACTTTTCTTGACCTATCTTTCCTATTTGTTTCTACTGTTTTTTCTAGGATGCATTTTAGTTCTCTATTTGTTTCTTCGACTTGGCCACTGGTTTGTGGATGATAAGGGGTAGCTGTTCTATGGTGTACTCCATATCTCTTTAAAGCTTTTTCAAATTGAGCATTACAAAAATGAGTACCCCTATCACTAATAATTATCCTAGGTGTTCCAAATCAAGAGAACAGTTTTTTTAAAAAGCGTACTACCATTCTAGCATCATTAGTAGGTAAAGCTTGGGCTTCCACCCATTTTGACTTGTAATCTACTGCTACTAGGATGTACTTATTTCCAAATGAAGTAGGGAACGGACCCATGAAATCAATACCCCATACATCGAATATCTCACATGCAAGTATGTAGTTTTGAGATATTTCATTATGTTGAGAGATATTACCTGTTCTCTGGCATTTATCACAAGAGGTCACGTACCTGTTGGCATCTCTAAAAAGGGTAGGCCAATAAAAACTTGATTCGAGTACCTTGTGAGTAGTTCTAGCTCCACTGTGGTGTCTTCCTATAGGTCCTGAATGGTAGTGATCTAAAATTTGGTATGCTTCTGTTTCAGTAATGCATCCTCGGATAACCCAATCTGCACAAATACGAAAAAGAAAAGGATCTTCCCAAAAGTAGTTTTTCACATCAGCGAAGAATCATTTCTTTTGCTAATGGGTCAACCCTTTTGGGATTATGTTAGCTGCTAAATAATTTGCAAAATCAGCAAACCAAGGAACTGCTGCATCTGCTAAGGCTAAGAGTTGTTCTTCAGGAAAAAAAGTCATTTATTTTATCAAGGTCCTTGGGGTATGGATCTTCCAATCTTGACAGGTGATCTGCTGCCAAATTTTCAGCTCCTTTCTTGTCTTTTATTTCTAAGTCGAATTCCTGTAACAATAGAATCCATCTTATCAATCACGGTTTTGCATCAGTTTTAGTTAGAAGATAACGAAGAGCAAAATGATCAGTATAAACGATGACTTTTGACAATATTAAATAAGATCTGAATTTATCAAATGCAAAACTAACAGCTAGCAATTCTTTTTCCGTGGTCGTATAATTTGCTTGTGCGCCTGTCAGAGTTCTGCTAGCATAATAGATCGGTTGAAAGTGCTTGTCTCTTCGCTGTCACAAAACTACACCTACTGCAAAATCACTCGCGTCGCACATTAGTTCAAAAGGCAGATTCCAATTAGGTGAAATCATAATCGGGGCATTGACTAACTTTTCTTTAAGAGTATTAAAAGACTCTAAACATTCTTGGTCAAAGTTGAAAAGCACATCTTTTTCTAGTAATTTCGTTAAAGGCTTAGCTATTTTCGAAAAGTCTTTAATAAACCTGCGATAAAAACCAGCATGTCTTAAAAAACTTCTTATAGCCTTAACTGAATTAGGGGGAGGTAATTTTTCAATAGTTTCAATTTTTGCTTTATCTACCTCTATCCCTTTACTAGAAATTTTATGTCCTAGTACAATACCTTCTTCAACCATAAAGTGGCATTTTTCCCAATTAAGCACTAGATTTGTCTCTTCACATCTTATTAGAACACGTGTTAAATTATTCAGACAAAGTTGAAAAGAGTTACCGAAAACCAAAAAATCATCCATAAATACCTCTATGATGTCTTCCACGAGTTCATCAAAGATGGCTAGCATGCATCACTGAAAAGTAGCAGGAGCATTACATAATCTAAAAGGCATTCTATGATAAGCAAACGTGCCGTATGGACATGTGAATGTTGTTTTCTCCTGATCTTCTAGAGCTATCGGGATTTGGAAGTAGCCAGAGAGGCCATCTAGGAAACAGTAATGCATATGACCTGATAACCTTTCCAACATTTGATCGATAAAAGGTAAGGGAAAATGATCTTTTCGAGTTGCATCATTCAGCTTTCTATAATCAATACAGACTCTCCATCCAGTGACTGTTCTTGTAGGTATTGACTCCTTTTATCATTGGATACCATGGTCATGCCTCCCTTTTTAGGAACAACCTGCACAGGACTTACCCAAGAATTGTCAGAAATAGGATAAATAATGCTTGCATCTAGAAGTTTAATTACCTCGGCTTTTACAACTTCCTTCATGTTGGGATTCAATCGTCTCTGAGCTTGCACCGATGATTTATATTCATCTTCCATTAGAATTTTGTAGGTGCAAAAAGAAGGACTAATTCCTTTAATGTTAGAAATCTTCCAAGCTGTAGCCTTCTTGTGTTCTTTTAATACTTGAAGTAATTCCTTTTTCTTTTTAGTACTTAAGTCTTATACGATAATTATTGGTAATGTCGAATCATCTCCTAAAAATGCATATTCTAAGTGGTCAGGCAACTGTTTTAATTTCAATTTAGGAGGTTCATCAATCGAAGGTTTTTGTCTCAGTTCGTCATTCATCTTAATACTTTCATAACTTATGTGCCTTATGACAAGTTCATTAGAGTTTAACACCTTCATTACTTCTCTAACTTCAGTGGTGGCTTCATCTTCCCCCCACCTTGAACAAGACATAGTTCCAACGTGTCTGCGAGAGAAATTTCCTAAAATTTATCTTGAACAAAATAATCAATAGCATCAATAAAATAGCAGGAATCATCTTGTTCTCTAGAAAATCTCATAGCATCATAGATTTTAAAAATGACTTCTTCTTCACCAACTCTAAGCACTAATTTACCATCCCCTACATCGATAACGGCTCTAGTAGTAGCTAAAAATGGGCGTCCCAAAATTAAAGGCACCTCAATATTCTCATCCATATCAAGCACAACAAAATCAACCGGGAATATAAATTTATCTACCTTTACCAGCACATCTTTAATTATTCCCCTAGGGTATTTAACAGATCTATCAGCTAATTGAATACTCATCCTAGTGGGTTTTGGTTCCCCTAGACCTAGTTGCTTGAACATTTTGTAGGGTATTAGGTTAATACTAGCACCTAGATCAGCTAAGGCTTTTTCAATAATTAAACTACCAATTAAGCAAGGAATAGTAAAACTCACTGGATCTTTTAGTTTGGCCCGCAGTTTATTTTGGAGAATAGCTGAGCATTCCTCGTTGAGTTCCACTGTGGCTAATTCTTCCAAGTTTCTTTTATTTGTGAGGAGTTCTTTAAGAAACTTTGCATACTTCGGCATCTGCGAAATTGCTTCAAGAAAAGGTAAGTTAATATGTAACTGTTTAAAAAGTTCAAGAAATTTACCAAATTGAGCATCTGTGCAGTCTTTCTTCAACTTTGCCGGATATGGTATGGGTGGTTTATATTCCTTAAGTGTTGGTAGAGTGTTTTCCTTGGGTTCTGCCTCCTCCACCTTGTCATTTTTTGCTTATTGAATAGGCTACTTTTCTGATTCAGCTAGGACTTTCCCATCCCTTAGAGTAATTGCTTTGACATGTTCTCTGGGATTTGGCTTAGTGTTACTTGGTAGTCCACCTTGTGGTCTTTCTGATATTAATTTGGCAAGTTGACCAATCTGATTTTCAAGCCATTGAATTGATGCTTGCTGGTTCTTTAGTGCCATTTTAGTGTTTTGAAAATGAGTTTCTGATACGGCCATAAATTTGGTGAACATCTCTTCAAGGTTCGGCTTTTTCTCTTGTTGGAATTGTGGCTGCTGAAATCCCGGAGGGGGTGGTTGTCTTTGATTTCCTTGTCCTCCCCATGAAAAATTGGAATGGTTCCACCAACCTGCATTGCAAGTATTACTATAAGGATTATTTTAAGGTCTAGAATTGTTACCCATATAGTAGGCTTACTTGGTTTCCATGCCATGTCCATAAGAGGAATAGTCTGGATTGAACATATTTCCTTGAGTTGTGTCACACTGCATCACTGGTTGTGCCTGCGTAGAACCAACAAAATTATCAAACTTTTTATTTAATAGTTCTACCTGATTAGTAAGCATGGTGACAGCATCGATATTATAAACTCATGTAGCTTTTGTCGGCTTTGTCCTCATGACTTGCCACTGATAGTTATTCAGTGACATCTCTTCTATAAACTCATAGGCAGCTTCGGGTGTTTTGTTGTTGATTGTTCCTCCGGCAGCTGCATCGATCATTTGCCTCATTGATGGATTCAAACCGTTGTGAAAGGTTTGAACTTGTAACCACAAAGGTAACCCATGGTGAGGGCACCTTCTCAAAAGATCATTGTATCTCTCCCAAGCATCATAAAGCGTCTCTAAATCCATCTGCGCAAAAGAAGAGATGTCGTTTCATAATTTAGCTACTTTAGCTGGAGGAAAATATTTAAGTAGGAACTTTTTGGTCATCTGTTCCCATGTAGTGATTGAGCCTCGTGGTAAGGAATTTAACCATTGTTTGGCTTTATTCTTTAGGGAAAAATGAAATAATCAGAGGCAAATGGCATCGTCAGAAACGCCATTTATTTTAAAGGTATCACAAAGTTCCAAAAAGTTGGCTATGTGTGAATTCGGATCTTCATCTTGTAAACCATCAAACTGCACAAATTGCTATATCATCTGAATAGTGTTAGGTTTTAACTCAAAATTATTAGCAGCAATAGCAGGTCTAATAATACTAGATTGAGTACCAGCCAAACTAGGTTCAGCATAATCATACATAGTACGAGGAGCATCATCTTGGTTCACTGGCTGCGCGGTTATCATGCGAGGTGGTAGATTGTCCTGATTTGCTTCCATCTCTTCCGTAGGTTCTGGCTCTTGTTATTGTCCTTGTTCTGGATAATGTAGGCTTCTTCTGATCTCCCTACAATTTTTGTGAACTGTAGCTTCTAAATCCTCGTTAAAAAGCAATGGTCCTGTTGGGTTCCTTCTAGTCATAAACTAGAGATACCTAGAAGAAAAGAAAATTTCAGTAAAATAAAAATAAAAATAAAAATAAAAATAAAAATAAGCTGAAAATAAATAAAAATAAATATGGCTAAAGTAATAGAAATCGAGCGTTCTTAATATTTTAGTTCCCCGGCAATGATGCCAAAAACTTGATATGCGTGATATGAAGTAATAAAATTTATAATAATGATCGCACCAAAAACTAACTATTATCACAACTTTAAGGCAAGTGCACCCATCGAACAGTAGTATAGCTTAGTGGCAAGACCAAGATATCGTACCCAAGGGAACCAAAAGTACTAGTACTAACTTTCTTTCTATTATTTAACCTAGAAATAAAAGGGGTTTTTATGAAACTAAACTAATTCTAAAACTAAACCATGAATGCACAAAAAGTAAATTCGGGAGAAACTCTTTAGGAAAAACTGATTGATTTGGGCAACACTCAAGGGAGAATCCACCTAGACTTCACTTGTTATCAATTCTTAAGCTAGACAATTTATTCACTTGACTTGATCCGTAGAGATCCCTAACTTATGTTAATACCTCCATTGAGGATAAGAACAACTAATCCTAGGTTGATTAACTGAAATCTCTTTCTAGTTAAAACCCCTAGTCTTGCATTAACTCGATCTATGGATCCCCTTATTAGGTTTGACCCTAATCCGGCAGATTTATGTCGCCTTATGTCTAGGGCTGCATGCAACTCCACTTAATTATGCTAGATCTACTCTTAAATAGAGACTTTTGCTCCTCTGAATAAGCACATCAATACTTGAATTAATACCTAGGATTATTAAAACAAGAATTAAGAACACATAATTAAGAACAATTCAAGTATTTATCATATAACTCAAGATAAAATAATAATAAGATCTGTCTTAGGTTTCATCCCCCTCAAGTATTTGGGGGATTTAGTTCATATTTAATAAAGAAAACATCTCAGAAGAATAAAAATAACAAAACATAAAGAACCCAAAAACCCTTGAAGGATTGAAGGGAGATCCTTTGTCTTGATGTAGAACTTGGCTTCTGGGATGAATCAATCGACTTCCCTTAGAGTAATTCCTTGCTTTCACTCTCTGTGTTGGTAGAAATACGACACTCTCTTGTGGGAGAAAAGGCACACCTTTGGAGTTGCCTACTAGGGTCTTTATATAGAGCTTTGGAATGCCTTTCTTAGCCTCTAAGTATCCTTTTCCGAGTGAAATTGCACTTTCTCACGATAGGGTCACGCCCCTGTGCCACGCTCGTGTGCCACGTCCATGTGCCACGATAAGAGGCTGTGTGCGAGACTGTTGATGGTGGCACGATCGTGTGATCCGGTCGTGCTTGTCGGGGCTGGGCTGTGTTGGACCTTATGTGGCACAGCCGTGTGATGAATCCTTGGGCCATGTTGTTTTTACACTTTGGGCCATTTTCTCTGTTTTCGGCTCGTTTTTCATTCTTTTCTCTTCCCTATGCTCTCTTGAGTATAAAACATGAAATAGAAGGATTAAGAGCACCAATTTCCACAAATTCAATGATAATTCATCTAGAAATTAAGCTAAGCATGGGGTAAAAATATGTATAATTTATCATTTATCAAATGTCATACCCCATATTCGATTTAATCATCGGATCCGAATGTGTGGCGTCACATGATGTTGCTAGAACAACCTAAACTAACTTAGTGCAATTTCCCAAAGTTTGGCATATAATTATCATGTCATGCACATCAATCTTCATTACTATCTATATACATGCTTTATAGATGTCAAATATCCTTAATTATTAAGTCTCGGGGTAGACAGGGTTGAATTTAGAGTTAGGATTCAAATACAAATCCAACTCTAAGTACTAAAATCCAACAATGTGTCTTGAGTCAATGAATCCATTTCTCGAGATAAACCTTTGTTATTTCGGTAATTTTGCTTCGATTGAGTCATGTCTCAAGACATTAGAGTTCATGTCTCAAGACTAAACCGTTCATGTCTTGAGATTGTTCTTGAGATGTAGTTCCATGTTTTTCTAATTTTTCTTTGATGTTTGAATGTCTCCAAACAAGGGGTTCTTGTCTTGAGACCTAAAACATGGCAAGACTATTTTAGGTTTGATTTTTATATGTCTTGCAACAAAAGATCACTTGTCTCAAGACATGGCAATGCATGTCTCGAGACCTAAACCCAGAAATGACTATTTGGTTAATTTTGTTTATAGTCTCCCGAGACATGTTCTTATTGTCTCAAGACCAAATGGTTAAATTAACTTTGCTACACTTCCAAAATCTTTCAAAAAAGTCTCCTACATATCCCTAATGTAACAGCCTGAATTAGGGGCTAAACGAAAAAGCGGTTTCGAAACCATGAATCCGCGGTCTAAAATATTATTCTGATTAAGTTTTATGTTTATTTGGGTGCTTAAATGTTTATGTGACAATTTGATATACGAATTTGTTGTTTGCATGTCCAATTTGGTAGATTGGACTAAATTGCAATAGGTGAAAAATATGAGTTTTGTTTCATAAAGGCACTTGATTGAGTTAAGTTTTTTTAATTTGAGGTCCTTATATGGTAATTAAACCATTTTAACTTAGTTTGGAAAACAATGCCCAAGGAAGGGTGGAATATCAAAGGTTTTTAATAAGGGCATTTTAGTTATTAGTTAATAAAAGAAATAAAAAGGGAAAAATGAGGCCAAAAAGTGTCCATAATTCTTCTCCTTGGTCGAATATTGAGGTGAAGCCATAGCTAGGGTTTCTTCAACTTTCAAGCTTGATTGTGAGTGATTTCTAGCCCCGTTTTTAATTTTCTTCATATTTTTGGAATCCTCGTAGCTTGCTATAGCTATTTCTACCATTATTTCAAGCTAGGGTTGATGTTTAAAATTTTAACGGTGTGTGAGGTGATTTGATGTCTAATGGTGGAATATGAAAGCTTAAGGTGTGGTAAACTATGATTACTAGGTGATTTTTCATGAAAGTCCCTAATAGGGACCAAATTGTAAAGATAATAAATAGGGTGGTAAAGGTATAAATTGATGAGAAATGTGGGTTGTTTTGAGTGCCATTGAGATTCGATTAGGCTTGGATAACTAAGAGAATAGATATATTTCAAATTCTGAGCCTAGGGACTTAGTTGGAAAAATTGACAAATTTGTGGGTAAAATGATAAAAATTGTCAAAGGATGATTTTGGACTAAATTGAGTAATGTGTGTATTAAACGAGTTAAATGTTTCATTATAGATCGAGAAGACCAAGGAATCAACCTTGACCGGGGCAAGGGCAAGGTTTCGGATTAATTTGCAAATTATAGCTTTTTGTTGTCGAGATAAGTTTATATGTAAGCAATGTGTCAATTTTATTTGTACATTAAGAATTTTGATGTATGCTATGAAATATTAATATTGGTAAATTTTCTATGATGCTGAAAGCCTTGGAAATGTGAGTCCCGGTTGAACCTTCGAAAAAACAGGAGATACGGATAAAATGTAGATATGTCACATGAGTGATAAGGTGAGCTTTACCATGTGTACACGAGAGTTGCGGACCAAAGATAGCTATGTCACATGTGTGATAAGGTGAACTTCAACATGTGTACATGAGAGCAATATTATATGTAGCTAGGTCACATGGGTAGATCCGAGGGACTGGACACCATGTAGACACGATAGTTACGGGATGTAATGGCTATGTCACATGGGTGATAAGGTGAACTTCACCATGCGTACACAAGAGCCGATTTATGTGTTGGTGGAGCTGGGAGCTAAAAATCTATCGAGTATTGAATGTTAATCCGAAGAGTTTAACGGGAAAGCTTACTAAAGAGATTTGGTGTGGTAATATGATATGAAAGTGCATGTGCATCCTTTTGAGCAAGTGTAATTGTGGGAAATTGCATGTGGGTGCAAGGGTGCATGTGAACTTGAGTACATGATTTGTATGGGAATGTTGGTAAGATTAGGTGATAAGTTGGTCTGTGAGGGATAACCCTTGGTATTGCTAAATGTTGCTATGATGTTAACTATTTACATATAGACTTACTAAGCTTTTAAAGCTTACTCTTTTCTCTTTTCCCTTGTTTTATACATTCAGTCGAGCTAGCTCGGGATCGGGACGTGTTAGAAGATCACCCACACTATCAACATTTTCTTTTGGTATAGTGAAATGAACATTTTGAACTGTGGCATGTATAGGTACTTATGGTGTTGTAAAAGTTAAGTATGATTGGTGACCATGTGGGTATATGTTCCTTTTTGTGTCATTTTGTAACTAATGCCACGTGATATGGCAAATGATAATGTTTGTAACAACCATAACCCGTATCCGTCGCCGGAAAGGGTTACAGAGCATTATTAACCGATACTCAACCATCGAAATTATTAATCACTACTCAAATGTCTTACAAATAGGTCTATGAGTAAAATTGTCTAACCACGTCATTAAAATAACTTATTACAAGTATTTCACACAATCGGAAACATTTTAACTAACCACCAAGACATGAATATACATAGTATACATATGGTCATATATTTTTCTACCAAAGCCAAAAATACATTTGCTTAAAATCCACAAATTTTAAATTGATCTAAAGCATCATCTATACATAAATACCTATATGCGTACAAATGCCCAACATGCCATGAACATTTTAAAACATTACAAAGATATAAATAACTATTCCTTTGGTAATTCCTCATAACAGGCAACCAATGAATAACTGCATCAACTATTATGCTTATCACATTCTTCCTTTAACTATATACAATTATAAATGAATAAATACATATAATCACCTATTCAGTCTGTAACACCCTATACCCCTGTCCGTCGCCGGAATAGGGTATTAAGGTATTGCATAACTAAATACAACTTATTGATGTTCATAGATACATACAAGACATAGGTTTGGTTGTGCATCATATCTCATTAAATTCGTTTTATAAGCATTTAGAAATTTCCATCATGTGGCTACGATCAATTAAGCCAAATCAATTTCGCAAATAATAATATACCATATTCGAAACTCATTGCATAATGGTTACTATCTTATAACTCATGCTACAAAATATCAAGCCACATGAATTTCATCAAAACATATACTCAAACTTGAGGACTAAGCAAGCCATTTTCGCATGGCTAGAACAAATACAACACAAAATGAAGTTCGATTCAAAGGTGGGGGATTAGCCTATATATGCCATTGTTCTCAAAATAACTTTCTAATGTACCAAAATAACGACGATAGTGTAGGTGATTAAAGCTTCAATCCCCGAGTCCGTAGCTTCAAAAAGAGATCTATAAAACAGAGGAAACAAAGTAAACGGAGTAAGCATTTCAAAGCTTAGTAAGTTTTAAGCAATGTCAACAGATAACAATCAAATTATAAGATTCGTTGTTCTCATTTTTGTTTCACTCTTCTTTTGGGTATATTACCCCTCAGCCGAATATACACATTCTCATCATATACTATAGGCAGATAACTTTCACTTAATAAAAAAAACTGATGTAAACATGGACATATCACATAATTTCACATAACATTTCACATTGACCAATTGTACTTAAACCATATTAATAGTCTCATTTCATACTCACATATGCAATCGTATAATGACCTTATGATTTGGTCCAAAACAAGCTTGCATATAAGCTTAGGGTACATACCTGTGTAACTTAACGCTTTAAGCGCATTCATTAGCAATCGTTACCATGGAGTCTTTTAGTCTTAGTCTTTACTCGTGTCATCATCGAGACCTTTAGCTCGGATAAATTTTCCACACATAGCCAGCGGATCTTAATCCCGGATATAATCTCCGCACATAGCCATCGGGTCCTTACCCGGACATGATCTCCGTATATAGCCTTCGGGCCTTAACCCGGACATAGTCTCCACATATAGTCATCGGGTCTTTATGTAACACCCTTAACCCCTGTCCGTCGCCAGAATAGGGTTACAAGGTACTACCAACTGAACACTACTTTCGGACATTCAAAAATACATATATAAAGTAAATCTTTATTCACTCTACAGTAATGAACATTAAAGAAATTTAAAACATTTAAATTTTATTTAACATCACCACTTGAAATCATTAATCATTATTATGTAGCCTAACATAATCATGTACTATTCATACATTTGTAATACATACTCAAAATATATCTTGATTCAAATGACGAGTTAAGCCTATACATGCCATTTTTTTTTTTGGTATAAACTTTTAAAAGTGCCAAAGATAGTTACGATAGTGTGAATGACTTTGAGCTTGAATCTCCGAGCTTGTAGCTTTCAAACAAGATCTATAAAACAAAGTAACAAAGACACTCGAAGTAAGCTTATTAGCTTAGTAAGTCTTAAGTGGATAAAACAACTTAACTTAGTTAAACACATTGATTAAGTATAAATAATCAAATTATAACATTATTTGGCCGGATAGACCTAACCACAATAGTACACATTTTCATTGACATCTCATTTGTTTAGAATCTGAAATCACATAGGTATCACATATACTTCTATGTATATAAATTTCACAGAAGCCGAATACATAGATATACCACCACTTCTCATATGCTTTGCATAAATAACTTTTACATACCTGAACAACTTAATTTAGCGAACAAATTCGGATTTCGCATAGCATGAGCTTCCCCAAATTCACTGCAAGCTGTCTTCCTGAGCAACAGTTACTAATTTATTTATAACTAGAGATATGAATCTTCAAATCAAGTTCCATAAATTTTTCCTGAAAATAGACTCATAAATATTCTATCCAATAAATTTTCAGAATTTTTAGTTAGGCCAATTAATACCAGATTTTTCTTAAATTTTCCCCTGTTTCACTGTTGACTATCCTGAACACTCTTCTTTGCGAATCAGATTTCTCATTGTACAGAATTCAAAATGTTTTCTCGTTTATTTCATTTGAAACTAGACTCATTAAGGAGTCTAAGCTTTAAATTTTATCTTATAACCATTTTTTTACAATTTATAGTGATTTTCTAAAGATAGATCAAGGGATCTCGAAGTCATTTTGACTCTGTCCCACGCCACATCAAATATCTCATTATTGGAAATTATTTTACTTACATGGTTTCTTTTATAAGAAACTAGACTCATTAAGCTTTAATTACATAATTTATTCAGCCTCTAACTCAACTCCAACAATTTATAGTGATTTTCTAAAATCACGTTACTGTTGCTGTCCCAAGCAGATTTACAACAAATTTACTCTTTAACACCTTCTTTGCATTCATATTATTTAAACATGTATATCACCAATCAACTTCATCACATTTTTATAATTGCACTTAACATATCAATACTTCTAAATCACTTATTCGATGCACTCTTTTCATACATGTACATATAAACATAGATGCTTATAGTAGTAAATTCTTTAGTTCATCGTTACTTCCATATCTTCAAATGAATCATTTAAACAACTAATAGATTTCCATATAGGAGCGTAAAAGATCAAGCATATTCTTATTCTTGTCACGCATATAAAGTAACCGAATATAACCCATACCTTGCATTTACATATTTGGCCGAGTACAACTCAATTCAATAGGCCTTCAATTAACAAATTATAACCTTACCTTGTAGGTATATCATTAATATCATGGTCGGAATAATTCAACGGCACTTAGCCTGCTAGATTTAACCCGAATTCATTTCCACGGCAACTAGCCTGCTAGGCTCTTAGCTTGAATATCACACATAGTAATTTCATTCACTTTATAGCATTAACTAATATCCCATTTCATAATGCATTCGGTCATTACATCATACAATATATTTAAGTTACCATTCACTTATATTAATTCATAGCACATTCGGCTATCACACTTAGCCATTTCTAGATTCATACTCATATCATTTACCCTTGCTTCTCCAAAATACAATTGTCATTTATCATTCTCTATGAACTCTTAACATATAATTCATTGCCATCCACAATTCAATTAAACATGTTAGCCTTTTCGGCTCATAACATTAACATTGCTATTCATTCGTATGCATATAAATATATTAATCACATAAGCTTCACATTCTAATTTCTATATTCATTTAATCATTAAACATATAGAATCAATTTAATCACTTAAGAACTTACCTCGACTGTTATCGTACGGCTATTTCAACTACTCGACCAGCTTTGCTTTACCTCGATCCGACTTTGTTTCCTTTCGCTCTTGAGCTTAATTTACACAAATTAACTAGTTCAATCATTTCATTAATTCATCATAAACTAAATTTTATTAGTTCCAATCACATATACGGCAACTAAATTCTTTTCATGTCAAATGCATTCTACCAAAACGTGCCTTAATATCAATTTCATTCGGTAATAGCACTCAAATCACCACAAACACTATTCATTACTACATTCTTTACTTAATTTCATATTCGGCCATCATTTACAAATATTAATAGTTAACTTCCATTATCGAATGTCCCTTGTCCATAATCCATTATTATCAAAATATAACAAATCTAAGATTCATTTAAACACTAATTCCAAGCTTAAACATCAAAATGCTATTGAAATGGCACCTAACATGAATAATCGATTATCATATAAGTATAGAATTCATCACTAATAAAATTACCAAGCTTCCACTCATCTTAGTTCAAAATCGGCAAGCATATAACCACTTACTAACACTTTAATTATAAAAATCCAAAATCAAATCCAAATTCCACAATTCACCTTAATAGCCAAATGCAATTTGCTCAATTTAACTTCTCATAGCAAAATTAAACTAATTCACACTCTCATATAAACATCCCCCAATACAAAACACCAATTTATCAACCACTTTAACACACCAAGACCTTAGCCGAATTTATCATTCATCATAAATTCAAGAATTTATACAATCACAACTCAATTCATTAAATTTTCACATAATCCCATCTATTCAAAGTTCAATTTAACCAATTAAGCAAGTACTACCAATGTTGAGCACTATTTCACAATTTATCTTCCATTGCCGAATGGACTCATACTCCTCTTAGTTAATTAAGCCACATAAAACACAAATTCCACAATTAAACTTACAAACTCACAAACTCATTGATTTTAACATCAAAGTGTTTATCTAACACTCATTTCTCAATTTCAAACACCAAAATTCAAAATTCATATCATTACCACTATGACCGAATGCTTCATGTGTTTCAAGCTCAAGAATTTACACATGGGTCTTAATAAGAGCTTTAAAAACAACTCAATTTCACAAAAATCAAAGGGAAAACACATGAAATCATACCTTAATTTGACCTTAAGCTAGCCGAATGCTCCTTGTTTATTTCTCTTTTTATTTTTTTTTCTATTTTCTTTTCTTTTGTTCGGCAATGTGAGAAGAAAATGAGCCAACCTTGTTTTTATCACCCATTTTAATATATTAACTTATATTTTCTTATTATAAAATTCAATAAATATTATTTCATTAATATAAAACACATAAAATGCCAAATTTCCATCATGATTGCAGTCCACTATAATGATAGTGGTCCATTTGACATGCAAGTCCCTTAAAAGCTAACCATATACAATTTGGCCTCTTAAATTTTTACCTATCACATTTTTATGGTTTATCAATTGAGTCCCTTTTCAATAATTTGACATCCAAATAAAATAAAATAAAATAAAAATTAATGCACCAAACTTTCACACATAGAAATTCACATAATAAAACATAGAAAATAATATATATATATATATATATTTTTTGAAAATTTTTTGACTCGGTTTAGTGGTTCCGAAACCACTTTTCCGATTAGGGTCAATTTAGGACTGTCACACTTTAATCCCGGATTCACATCACAGAGTCTCATGCATATGTATTCACATGTTGCCACATTTCCCATAGCAAGATCACTTTTGTAATTCAATCAATTCATTCGCATACAAACATATAACATGCTCCTTGACTTTATGTCATAAATATCATTCAAAACTCGTGCATGTATACTCCTTTTTCTGGACTTTCGGCCCAATAAACAAACATACATAAGCAATACATTTCAAATCCCAATTTCAGTTTCTTTCTCTATGAGTCATTCGGCTATATAGCAAACATGTATATGGGTTCTTTCTCAATGGGACATCATTCAACTATCATGCATGTATATCATGGCATTTTAAATTAAATACCAAATTCAATTACTCAAAACTTACCTTGAACTTTTCTGAGCAACTATGAGTTAGCTATTCGACCACTTTAGCCTTCCCTTTATCCGAACTTGTCCCTTTATGCTCTTGAGCTAAATAAAATATTTAATTTTATTAATCTTTATTCAAACATCTCAATTGATCATTTTCACTTATAGTCAAATAAGAAACGCATATACCTCTCATAGCAAACATACACATTCGGCCAATCACATTTATATCACAAGTCACTACAAGCTGACTTCCTGAGCAACATTCACTAAATTATTCATAACTGGAGCTACGAAACTCCAAATCAAGTTCCGTAAATTTTCCCTGAAACTAGACTCATGTACCTTAAATTTCAAGAATTTTTGAATTGACCAATTAATACAATTTAATCCTCAAAGTTACCCCTAATTCATTGTCGGATAGTTCCAACCCTTCTGTACTAAAGTTCAATTATCTCTTAGTTCAGGTCTCAGAAAATTTTCTTTTATATCTCTCTTGAAAATAGACTCATTAAGGATTCTAAGCATATAAATTACATCTTATGGATATTTTTTTTCAATTTATAGTGATTTTCTAAAATAGAACAGAGGATTTCGGGGTCAATCTGACACTGTCTCACACTACTTTAAAAATCTCTTTATCGGCAATTCCTTTGCTTATAAGGTTTCTTTTATAAGAAACTAGACTCACTAAGCTTTAATTACATAATTTATTCAGCCTCTAATTCAGTACCCATAATTTATGGTGATTTTTCCAAAACACGTTACTGTTGCTGTAGCAAGCAGATTTATACAATTTCACATTTCATTTCAAGCTACAACATATAATCAAGGTCACATTACCCAAATGACCTAATACACCAATTTATAAATATACACACATCACATTCGATTTTACCATTTAATACATGACCACAATCTATTTGTATACATAAAATTTCCCAAAGACCGATTATACAAGTAGTCCTAATGTATATACCAAAACACATACAAAAATTTTCATAAACTTCACTTGGCCGAATGTCACTTATCAAATTGGTTTTATAAATTTCATGTCAAACCTCCTTAATTGAAAACATATACAAGTACATAATGCTCATCAACACTTCGTTTTAACAACTCGTAACTCAATTTGCATGATACATGTATCATTAACTAATCGTCCAACCCAAATTCATCCTTAGTTTCTCTTATAGCTAATTTATAGTAATTCAACAAGAACATATCAAGCCCAATCATTTATTTCATTAAAACACATTCGGCAATTTCTTAAATCAATTCTAGCAATTAAATACTCTTTTCTAATCTCTATAACAAATTTCATGACTTATCTCAATGACCAAATGTATATAAAATACTCATCAACTCAAGAACCTAACTCATGGCTAAGTAAGCATTGAATTAACCATCTCTCATTTTGATTCAATTTCGGCAAGTACATAAACTTATACTAGCAATTTAATTTTTTTTGAATTTTACGATTAAACACAAGTCTCATATTTCACTCTAATTGCCGAATTCAACTAACTCATTTTAGGCATCTATAGCCACCCTTAACACATTTTAAAACCACGTACAATCCTTTTCTACCTTTTATTTATCAAGGCATTTTTATACTCAATTTATAACACAAAAACAAGAAATCATGGCCGAATGCATCCATATCTCCAATGGCAACAATTTATTCAGCTCAAAATTTAAGTCTTCATTCGGCGTTCATTCTAACACATACTAACATTTAACACATGAATTTCAAAAATTAATCTCAACCAAAACCGAGCATGAGACCACCACCAAATCAAGGAATGCATCGGTGAATTTAAAATAAGATTACAAGAAACTCATGACCAACAAAACACAATCAAATTAGCAATTTAAGGCCATGACCGAATGTAATTTCATAAAGAAAAATCAAAAATTCATGTGTGGGTTCCATCAATAGCTTTATGAGGAACTTAATTTCACCAAAAATTACACAAAAAAATCACATGGAAACATACCTTAATCAACCCTATAATGACCGAATGCCTAGCTTGAAATCTCTCTTTTCTTTGTTTTAGTTTCGGCAAAAGAGGAAGAACAAAAATGAATAACTTTGTTTTTATCACCTCTCTTATTATTTAATTCATCTTTATTTTATGAAATTATAATAACTTTTATTTTATGCATAAAATAGGCATATATTCACTAAAGTACAAAACAAAACAACCAAAACATCATCATTAGATGAGTTGGCCGGCCACTTAAAAGAAAAAGGGAAATTTGACATGCAAGACCACCAATTTACTTGCATGCACTTGTTAATCATCACACATTTGTCTAGCATATTTTCAAAGTTCATAATTAAGCCCGTTTTGGTGTAATTCATTATTTTAATACTAAATTAAAGCACCTAAGATGTCACACATGAATTGGCACATGCAATAGGCATCAAAATAATTATTAAATTATTTTTATGCCTCGGTTTTGCGGTCTCGAAACCATATTCCAACTAGGGTCGTTTCAAGGCTGTCACACAGTCTATAATACAAATCAATCCAACATTTATAACTCAATTCCAAACATAATAAGAACCGAACCACACCTGTCTATATATATATTACACTTATAAACTAATCTACTTACAAACCAACCAAGCTAATATCTCATCATATTAATAAATCATAGAACCTTGATCACATCCAATCAAAAGAAAACGAGCCAATATTCGCATAGCTCATTTTATATACAGTGTTAACAAAAATAAATCTCAAAGGTAAAATAGCTTATACATGCCATAATTATTAAATTTTAACTTCTCAAAAATACCAAAATATAAAGGACAGTGCGATGAACTCCACTGATGATCCCGAGTGCGTAACGAGCTTTGAAATCTATAATACAGAGAGCAAACAAAAAAAAACACACCAAGTAAGCTTTAACAGCTTAGTAAGATATAAGCCATTTAAACATTTAATTTAGCTTGCTAACTCAATTTTTAAAGCTCTACTCAGTCAATTCAATTCCTCTGACTAAAATCATATATTCATCTCATTAATTCATTTGGTGATTTATTTAACAAGGACCAAATTTTTAACTAGAACATATATACACAAATTTTGTTCACAAATATCTTATTAACAACTCGCAAATACCGAATACCATATGTCTATCCATCATCATAAAACCGGTACTATGAGCATAATATAATTCATCCCAACCTTCTATTATTACCAACTTTTAATTTTCCAAACCTCCTCTACGATTTCATGTATCCATTAACAAGGTAATATATATATACAACATATCTTTTTATCCCATTTAAATCATGTTTAACTAATATACTTCTTTGCCACAATCAACTACTTACTATCGAAATCAATTAAAATCACCTCATAAGATTCATGGTTTACTACGTTCAAAATCGAACAACTATATATATAAATATATAATTTTCTTCTCAATAAATTCAAGTACCAATTCATTCGAATATTCATGGTTACTTGATAAATACGCCCACTAGTGCTAATTAATCAAATTCAAACTAAATCGATTTCCCGCACTTAGTGCTCGGTATCAAATTCAATTCACACGCTTAGTGCCCAATGACCGATTTCGCACACTTAGTGCTCGGTATCAAATTCAATTTGCACACTTAGTGCCCAATGACTGATTTCGTACACTTAGTGCTCGGTATCAAATTCAATTCGCACACTTAGTGCTTTTCTCAATCTTGTTACTCATTTAAATATATACACGTATGTATATCTCATTCGAATATAGCTAACACCTATCTATATCATTTTCGGCTATATCAAACACATATATCCCTCACATTCGGTTATACCAAACACACATATATATATGTCATGCTCAACTATATCAATCCATAAATCTCTCATATTCGGATATAACACACTCTCATAAATATCACATTCAGCTATAATAATAGCTTATATAAATATATATACTTCCAATAAATTCATAAATATCATTATGGATAAATTCAAATCGGCTTAAATGCTTAAAATCTTACCTCAATTATCGACAGACAATAAAGTTCTACTATTCGAATATTTTTGTTTTCCCTCGATCCGAACTCAATTCTTTATGAGCTTGATATAATAAAAAATCAAATTCAGTTTATTCAAGAAATTTTCACTCAATTACTCCCAAACTCAATAATTTAACAATTTACTGATTTGCCCTCAACATTGCACATCTTTATAAAATAATCCAATATCATTTAAAATACAATTCCTTCAAAACTTCAACCTAATCTATTTGGCCGAATGCTCCCTAGGCTAAATTAAGTCCTTTTTTAATAAATTCGCAAACTAGTACTTAAGATTAACAAATTTCATAATTAAGCCCTATTAATTCAATTTCAGAACATTTTCTACTAAAAAAATACTAATCAAGCTCATATTTTAAATTTTCCACTTCAAGCTCAAAGTTCTTCAACTCACCTTCTTGACCAAACACCAAATATTCATCCATTAACAAAATTAACTCATGGACTATATAATAAAGTTAACTAAAACCTTAAAAATACCAAGATTCTCGAAAATCAAACTAATTACATACCTTAAATTGAATCAACAAAGGTCAATTAGCTTGCTTCTTTCTCTTTTCTTCTTCTTTTTATTTTCGTCAATAACAAAGCACTATGAACCTTATTTTATTCCTTTTTCCTTATTTATTCTATTTTATTCCATATATTATAATATTATTACTTAGTATAAACACATAAAATAAATGTATAAAATCAATAGCACAAAACCATGTGTTGTCCACTACACTTAAATGGCATAATTTCATATTAAATCCGTCCAATAATAATAATCATCACAATTCAATTATCACATAATAAATCACCAAGTTTTCATTTTATGCTATTAAGCCCTATTTAATAAATCGGCATTCAATTGATAAAATTTTAAAACAAAATTTTCACACAGTCAATTCACACATTCAGAACGCAATTAACTAATAATTAAATATTTTCTAACTCGAATTCGTGGTCCCGAAACCACCATTCCGATTAGGGTCAAAATCAGGCTGTTACAATGTTAGTTTATATATATATATATATATATATATCATTATGAGGAATTTCATGAATTGGTTGGTGTGCATGTGTGGATATGTAATAGTTTATGTTGTTAAACCATCAAATGTGGCCATTGAGGTGTCTATAAATGTCATGATGTATGGTGGTGAAAATGGTATAAGTTTGTGCTTGTTTTCAGGGAGGCAATTGGCTTAGAAAATAACCTATAATTGTCCACATGGGTAGACACACGAGCATGTGTCTAGGCCGTGTGCGACACATGGCCAACCCCATGGGCGTCTGGATAGTCCGTGTGTCCCCTACACCTGATTTTATGAAAATTAAATGTTTTGTAATAAACACACGAGCTGGAGACATAGCCGCGTGTCTCAACTATGTGATAGACATGACCTAGCCCACGGGCGTGTGGCTTGGCCGTGTGACAAAGTTTTCATGATGATGTCATAAACAGAATACCCAGGAGTTTTAACACGGGCTAAGACATAGGCGAGTGCTCAGCTGTGTGAGGGACACGGGCATAGAGCATAGGCATGTGCTTGGTCGTGTGAAAACCCCTATAAGTTCGAATTGAAAAAATAATTCAGCATGGGCTGGGGACATAGGCGTGTGCGACCACACGGCCTGCCCATACGGGCGTGTCCCTGTCTCACACGCGCGTGAGCCAAGAAATAGGTCAAATTTTCCAAAATTTTTCTAAGTTCTCGATTCGATCCTGAACCACTTCCAAACCATGTTTTGGGCCTCGTATACCCACTTTAAGGGTTGTACGATATTTTAAGAACAAGTTTTCAATTGAAACAAAATTTTGTGATTGGATTGTGTATGAATGGTTGTGATATTGTCTAGTAATGCCTCATGCTCGGGTAAGGCATTAAACTCAGGTAAGGGGTGTTACATTTACTGGTATCAGAGTTATGGTTTAGTCGGTTCTCGAACTACCGTAGCATTGTGGTTGAGTCTAGCTGTACATGCCATGGATATATTATGATAGTGTGGTGACTCTTAACTTTTCTAAACCGTGTTTTGGTTTTTATATAGTAATGGATCCCGAATGAGCTACGGCTAATGATGCTACTAGTAATGCGTCGGCTCCTGCGTAAGGGACCACACTGGTAGAAAGTAGAAATGAGACTCTGAGTCAAGGAGACGAGGCTTGGGATGCCTTTGTCTGAATGATGAATGACTAGTATACTAATTTTTTTAGAGCAAATCCTAATGCTCAACCCCCTCCTCCCTCACCTATAGCACAACCGGTCCCTGTAGCCTCACAGGGTTTTGATATGATAAGGTTGACAAAACCTTCGGTGGACAAAGTTTAGAAACAAGGAGCCGAAGAGTTTAGAGCTAACGTGGATGATGATCCAGAAAGAGTGGATTTTTGGCTTGAGAATTCCATTTGAGTATTTGAGGAATTATCTTGTACACTTGAGGAGTGCCTAAAATGTACTGTGTCCTTGTTGAAAGATTCGGCCTATCGTTGTGGAAGACATTGATATTAGTGGTCCCAAGGAAAATGGTGACATGGGACTTTTTCTAGGAAGAGTTCTAGAAGAAATACATAAGTTAGAGATTTATTGATCAGAAACGGAAGAAGTTCTTCGAGTTGAAGCAAGGTAAGATGACTATGGCTGAGTATGAACGTGAGTTCATCAGACTTAGCAAATATACGCAAGAGTGTGTTTCTACCAAGGCGATGTTGGGTAGAAGGTTTGAGGATGGGCTCAATGAGGATATCAAAGTGTTGGTGGGAATTCTAGATTTAAAAGAATTTGTGGTGTTGTTTAACAAAGCATGCAAAGCTAAGGAGCTAAATAAAGAGAAGAGAAAAAAATTATGGAAGCTCGAGATGCTCGAAAGAGACCGATGAGTAAGTCCTCTCAATCTCAATCAAAGAGGTCTAAAGAAACGAATCCTCGAATGACAATTTTAACTGGACAGTCACATCGAGATCGAGGTAAAGCATAATCGGGTTCTAAAGCCCAGGTTACATCAATGGCTAGTATGGGTAATGTAAGGACTGATAGACCCGAGTGTCAGGACTGTGGTAGACGACACACCGGTAAGTGTTGGGGAATTAACCCGACTTATTTCAGGTGTGGTTCCATAGGTCACTTTGTTAGAGATTGCCCATAGAAAGTGGGAGATGAGAAATTTCAAGGTGTTAGACCGAGTCACACTACTAGTAAGGGTAAACTGCCAAGGAATGTTAGAGGCGGAACCAGTGGTAAAAGCATAGCAAAAGATACAACTGTGAGATCCAAGACGAGGACACCTGGTAGAGCTTATGCTATGCGAGCTCGAGAGGAAGCATCATCTCTAGATGTAATTACCGGTACATTCTCACTTTATAATACTGATGTTATTGCATTGATAGACCCAGGCTCCACTCATTCTTATATTTGTGAAAATTGGTGCATAGTAAGACATTGTCTATCGAGTTGATTGAATTTGTTATTAAAGTGTCGAACACATTATGCAAATTTGTATTAGTAGATAAGATTTGTAGGTATTGTCCTTTGATGATTCAAGGTTACTGTTTTCTGGCTAATCTGATGTTATTGCCATTTGATGAGTTCAGTATTATATTAGGCATTGATTAGTTGACATTACATGATGTTAAGGTAAATTGTTGACAGAAAACTCTCGAGTTGAAATGTGAAAGTGGTGAAATTCTATGGGTTGGAACAAATGAGTTGAGTAAAATGCCAGTTGTGGTTTCTTGTATGTCTACTAAAAAATGTATGAGAAAAGGGTATGAAGCACATTTAGCATATGTATTGAATACTGAGGTGTCAGAATTGAGTTTTGAATCTGTGCCCGTAGTTTGTGAATTTCCAGACGTGTTTCCAGAAGAGTTACCCGGGTTACCTCCTGTTAGAGAAATTGCGTTTGCTATTGATTTGTTACCCGAGACTGCACCTATTTCCATTGCTCTGTATAGGATGGCTCTAACGAAATTGCGAGAGTTAAAGGCTCAGTTGCAAGAGTTGACAGAAAAAGGATCTGTGAGACCGAGTTTCTCTCCTTGGGGTGCTCATGTATTGTTCGTAAAGAAGAAGGACGGGTCGATAAGGCTTTGTATTGATTATAGACAACTTAATAAGGTGACTATCAAGAATAAGTATCCATTACCGAGAATTGATGATTTCTTCGACCAATTAAAGGGAGCAACGGTGTTCTCTAGGATTGATTTGAGATCTGGTTATTACCAGCTATGGGTTAAGGAATCCGATGTGCCGAAGACTACTTTTAGAATGAGGTACGACCATTATGAATTTCTCATTATGCCTTTCGGTTTAACTAATGCATCGGCTATATTTATGGATTTGATGAATTGTATTTTTCAGCAATACTTGGACAAGTTTGTAGTGCTGTTTATAGATGATATATTGATCTATTCTCGGGATGAGTTAGAGATGCCGAGCATTTAAGGACGGTACTGCAAATTTTGAGAAAAGAGAAGTTGTTTGCTAAAATTAGCAAAGAGTGAGTTTTAGCTCCATGAACTTGGATTCTTGGGACATATAGTTTCGGGTGATGGTATTTGGGTTGACTCCAATAAAATTTTGGTGATTGTTGATTGGAAACCTCCGAAGAATGTGATTGAAGTTAGAAGCTTTCTGGGTCTAGCTGGGCAACGTTTTGTCAAGGGTTTTTCTATGATTGCTTCTCCGATAACCAAACTACTTCAAAAGCATGTAAAATTTGAGTGGACTGAAAAATGTCAACAAAGTTTTGATCAGTTGAAAGCTAAATTGACTAAGGCACCAGTGTTAGTGCAACCTGAGTCCGAAAAGGAGTTCATGATTTATAGTGATGCGTCACTAAATGGTCTTGGATGTGTGCTTATGCAAGAAGGCAAGGTGGTGGCTTATGCTTCGAGGCAACTAAAACCGCACGAGAAGAACTATCCGACCCATGATCTAGAGTTGGTCGTTATTGTATTTGCTTTGCAGTTTTGGCGCCATTATTTGTATAGTGAGAAATGTCGGGCTTTTACTGATCATAAAAGTTTGAAATACTTGATGAATCAAAAGGAATTGAACTTGAGACAACAGAGGTGGCTTGAATTATTAAAGGACTACGAGCTAGTAATTGAGTATCATCCCGGAAAGGCAAACGTGGTTGCGGATACTTTGAGCAGAAAGTCCTTGTATACTTTGAGAGCTATGGGCACAAGTATGACATTGTCTGGTGAAGGTTCTATATTGGCCGAGTTGAGGGCTAAGTCATTGTTTCTACAACAGATTCGTGAAGCTCAAAAGAATGATGATGAATTGCAAGCCAAGAGGGTTTAGTGCGATATGGGTGGTAACTCTAATTTTCGAGTTGATTTAGATAATTGCATGATGTTTCATGATAGAGTTTGATTCCTAGAGATGTGGAATTGATTCGGAAAATTTTACATGAGGCACATAGTGGTTGTTTATCTATGTACCCTGGTAGTACCAAAATGTATAATGATTTAAAGAAACTGTATTGGTGGCCGGGCATGAAAAAGGAGATTTCGGAATTTGTGACAAAGTGTTTGATCTTGTAACACCCCTATCCCGTAACAGTCGCCGGAATAGGTAAGGGGCATTACCGAACTTGTAACTCAAACCGAAACAGTAAGACTTTAAACTTATCAAACGTCATCATCATTCAACATTAATCCAACATATCATGAATCACAAATAAGTCTATACTAAAGTAACGATTTCATGTAGTCATATATATATATACACATCTAAATACCACTTACAAATTAATCACATTTCACCATTCTTAACAACTCATCCACAATCACATATCATTCAAACCAAATTGCCAATTATAAATTTTACCACTAAATGCACAC
Source organism: Gossypium stocksii (assembly GCA_020496765.1). Lineage (NCBI taxonomy): Eukaryota > Viridiplantae > Streptophyta > Magnoliopsida > Malvales > Malvaceae > Gossypium > Gossypium stocksii. The sequence goes on from CM035631.1 coordinate 55,504,727, forward strand.
ATCATATAATGCCTCCGTATCAAACTGACTTTTCTCACATCAAGCCATATCGCATAGCTTGATCATAATACCCAAAATTCATCTCACATTCATATAAACAAGTGACCATATAATCAACTTATTAACTAGCCTATACATGCCATATTACCCCATTTTAAAGGGTTCAGAAATACCAATTGTCTCCTGGATAGTGTGATGAAATCTTCGATGACTTCCAACCTATATGAGCATTCGAATAACTGGAAATACAGAGAATAGATAGATAAGCTAATAAACTTAGTAAGCTTGTATAATTATCAGCACTATATAAAAGATTTAACATTAAGCTTGTCATTTTAAGCAATAAGATTACTTTTGAACCAGCCTCATCTAATTCAATATTTATTTCCTTAACAGTCATGTAATTCATGTGTAATTTATCACATCTACTCACGTGTCATATAATTTATCAATGTCACTTACTTGTCAAGTGTACCATGTATACCAGTACTGATTTGTATCATCATTTCTAACCTCGTAGCATCATCTTTACAGTTGAACCCTTGAGACCAACATCGAAAACCCTGTATCTTACGTACTAAGTGTCATATTGTAACCAAACCATTTATATCACATATCACCTATACAACATCAATATCATGGAATTCACATAGCATTGGTGTCGATTTATTTCATTACATATAACATGTAACACATTCATATAACCGATAGTGGAATTATACCTGTATAAATATTAACTCATCAGTAACATCAGTAATTCATTTTCAAATATACCTTCTATATAAATCATGTCACTTTTCAATACTCATATCATTTCATCTATCATTTATGTATACTATATCATATATCATCTTTCATTTCAATAATTCATAATTTGTAACAAATATCGTGTTACTTACTCACTTAATTTCGAATAGCCAATAAATTAGGTCATACCTGACCATCCAACTCATTTTACACATTCCGTACCATATTAACACACAACTTTGTAGCATCGAGCCTAAAATAATACACCAGTATAAACCTGCTAGGCGCAAGCCTGATAAAACTCATCGACTCAAGGCTTGCTAGGGTTTTAGCCTGATAAATCACACCGGCTCAGGGCCTGCTAGACTTATAGTCTGATAAATCACACCGGCTCAGGGCCTGCTAGACTTTTAACCTGATAAATCACACCGGCTCAAGGCCTGCTAGACTTATAGTCTGATAAATCACACCGGCTCAAGGCCTGCTAGACTTATAGTCTGATGAATCACACCAGCTCAAAGCCTGCTAGACTTATAGTCTAATAAATCACTAATACGAAATTTATTCTAGCACATAACTCATATATCCAAAATCATAAGTATTCATCATAAATCATATGGACTTTCAAATGTCGAAACTCAATCAAAGTAATTTTCTTAAACATGATTAACAAGGTATCACCCATTCGGCAATATCACATATAACTTCATATATTTCATTTCAACATGAATACTTGCATTTAATTAAAATTCAATACATCTAATTACTTATAAACTTACTACATGGTAACGTATATAGATATATATAATCATATCATTTTACTCATCCAATTCGTACATCTATCATGCAACCTTCTTTACAATTATCAATCATACAGATTTACGATCAATAATATTAACCCTATAGGTTTGATACACACCTACTCAAATTCAAATTTATAAATCATAAATAATTCTCAAGAAATTCAAGGCAAAAATACATTCAACTATTCCCGATTACTCGAAAAGTCGCACACTTAGTGCCAATAGTTATTCAACATTATATATCAAATTCGCACACTTAGTGCTTGATACTTAAGCTTGCACACTTAGCACTCAATAATCAGGCTTGCACACTTAGTGTAATTTTTACATCTGTAACCTTTTTCTACTCGCACACTCAGTGCCAAAATTCAATTACTCAATATTCATCAATTCAAATTTATCAACTCTATTTGCATTCGGCAACCTCAACTTTTTATACATTTCATTTCGGCACATATATGTATATATATATAGTATTTAATTTAATCAACGACAAATATTTGCTTAGTAACTTACCACATACAAGACATTTAATTTATCATATACTAAAACTCAATTAACTCCAATATACATTTACTCAACCCCAAATATATATATAGTACTTCATTACTTCCAAACACAAGACTGAATATATTATGGCATTCCATCATCATGTAATATTAATATAATCAAGTACAAAGCCATTTAACATATCTACCAATACATACTCACAATTTGGTCGATTATCCATCATTTCTTATAACATATAATTTTTGTATCAATTTAATCATATAATTCAGTGACAACAACATATTCATAGAGCCGATAATTTTAGTAAATTATTCATTATGTATACAACTACCATCAATTAAAAACAATTTCAGTAGCTAATAATTTGATTTTTAACCATACGAATTTACCTCGTGTATCCGTCGACTATTCGTCTACTTTCTGATTTTCCTCGATCAAAATCTTGAATTCGTTTGTCTTGATCTTGACCTAATTTAACCAAATTTAACTCAATTATTCACTAACATAATCAATTAACTACATATACAAGTATTTTGGCCATTTTTCAAAATAGCCTATGTATTTTCATACTTCAACAATTTAGTCCTTAATACATAATTATGCAAAAATACACAAAATCCCATTATACATGTATTTAGCCGAATTTTATATAGTATTTAAACAGCCCATATTTTCATTTTATTCACATTTCTAACCACAAAAATTCTATCTTTTTCAATTAAATCCCAAATACTCAATTTTATCAAAAATCTCTTTATAAAACTTGTATCTCTATAAACAACCATCAATAATTTATCAAGAAATATTAAAACAAACATGTACTCATCAATGGTATATTTCAAAAACACAACCAATTTTAGAAATTGAGGTACGAGACAGTTAAACCGAGCTGCAACGAGCTCAAAAACATAGAAATCATTAAAAACATATCAAAAACCGTACCTTAATCCCTTAGAAAGCCGTGGCTGAATGTTTGAGCAATAAAAATGGTTTCTTTCTTTTGTATATTCGGCTAGAAGGAGATGACAATGAAATAATATAATATGGTTTTGTTTAATAATATTAACATATAAACTATTTTACAATATTAACCTTTAATAAAACTAATTTATAAACATGTAATATATGGACATAATTGTCCACTTCCATCCATTCAAATTTGTAAGGGTATAATTACCATGCAAGGACATCCATTTAAAAGCCATAATCAAATAAGTCATTTTACTAATGGCACACATAGTTTTCACTTTACGCGATTTAATCCTTTTTACCGAATTAACTATTTTATCGGTAAAATTTCTTTACGAAACTTTCACACAGTAATACTACCACACTATAAACATTATTAAAATAATATAAATAATATTTTAACTCGTTTAAGTGGTCCTAAAACCACTCGTTCTAATTAGGGTCTAAACTAGGCTTTTACAAATCTGCCAACAGGTGAAGGCGGAGTATCAGGTACCTTCAGGTTTGCTTCAACTAGTAATGGTTCCTGAATGGAAGTGGGAAAGGATTACCATGGATTTTGTGATAGGGCTACCTCTGACACTGAAGAAGAAAGATGTTGTGTGGGTCATCATGGATAGATTGACGAAATCGACTCATTTCATACCGGTACGTGTTGATTTCTCACTTGATAAATTGGCCGAATTATATGTTGTTGAAATTGTAAGGTTACATAGGGTGCCTATGTCTATCATCGCGGATAGAGATCCGAGGTTCACCTCCAGATTTTGGAAGAAGTTGCAAGAGGCGTTAGGCACGAAATTGAATTTTAGTACTACATTTCACCCGCAGACTGATGGCCAATCCGAGAGGGTAATTCAAGTTCTTGAAGATATCCTTTAGTGTTATGTCTTAGAGTTCGAGGGTAGTTGGGAAAAGTATTTTCCTTTGGTGGAATTTGGCTACAACAACAATTATCAGTCGAGTATATAGATGGTGCCTTATGAGGCATTGTATGGCCGCAACTATCAAACTCCATTGTATTGGATAGAGTTGAGTGAGAAATAGATTCATGATGTTGATCTGGTTAGAGAGACTGAGGAAAAGGTGAAGAAAACTTGAGATTGTTTAAAGGCTACTTCTGACCGGCAAAATTCTTATGCTGACTTGAAAAGAAATGAGATTGAATTTCAAATTGGTGATAAAGTATTTTTGAAGGTGTCACCATGAAAGAAAATATTGATATTTGGTAGGAAGGGCAAATTAAGTCCGCGTTTCATTGGGCCCTATGAAGTTACTGAAAGAACAGGGCCAGTGGCATACCGTCTAGCTTTACCACCAAAATTGGAAAAGATACATAATGTGTTTCATGTGTCAATGTTACGACGATATTGTTCAGATCCTTCACATGTGATTTCACCTACGGATATTGAGATTCAGTCAGATATGACCTATGAAGAGGAGCCGATTAAGATTTTGGCTCGAGAGGTTAAACAATTAAGAAACAAGAGTATAGCTTTGGCAAAAGTGTTGTGGCAAAAACATGGTGTGGAAGAGGTTACGTTTTGAAGAGGCTACGTGGGAATCAGAGTAAACTATGAGGAAACAATACCCAAACCTATTTACCGGTAAGATTTTCGGGGACGAAAATCTCTAAAGAGGGGAGAGTTGTAACATCCTGAATTAGGGGCTAAACAGAAAAGTGGTTTCGAAACCACGAATCTGCGGTCTAAAATATTATTCTGATTAAGTTTGATGTTTATTTGGGTGCTTAAATGTTTATGTGAAAATTTGATATACGAATTTGTTGTTTGTATGTCCAATTTGGTAGATTGGACTAAATTACAATAGGTGAAAAATATGGGTTTTATTTCATAAAGGTACCTGATTGAATTAAGTGTTTAAATTTGAGGTCCTTATATGGTAATTAAACCATTTTAACTTAGTTTGGACAAAAATGCCCAAGGAAGGGTGAAAAATCAAAGGTTTTTAATGAATGGCATTTTGGTCATTAGGTAATAAAAGAAATAAAAAGGGAAAAATGAGGCCAAAAAGTGTCCATAATTCTTCTCCTTGGCCAAATATTGGGGTGAAGCCACAGCTAGGGTTTCTTTAACTTTCAAGCTTGATTGTAAGTGATTTCTAGCCCCATTTTTAATTTTCTTCTTATTTTTGGAATCCTCAAAGCTTGCTCTAGCTATTTCTACCATTATTTCAAGCTAAGGTTGATGTTTAAAATTTTACCCATGTATGACATGCAAGTAATTTGATGTCTAATGGTGGAATATGAAAGTTTAAGGTGTGGTAAACTATGATTACTAGGTGATTTTTCATGAAAGTCCCTAATAGGGACCAAGTTGTAAAGATAATAAATAGAGTGGTAAAAGTATAAATTCATGAGAAATGTTGGCTGTTTTGAGTGCCATTGAGATTTGGTTAGGCTTGGATAACTAAGAGAATAGATATATTTCAATTTCCAAGTCTAGGGGCTTAGTTGTAAAAATTGACAAAGTTGGGGGTAAAAAGATAAAAATTATCATAAGATGATTTTGGACTAAATTGAGTAATATGTGCATTAAATGAGCTAAATGTGTCATTATAGATCGAGAAGACTGAGAAATCAACCTTGACCAGGGCAAGGGCAAGGTTTCAGATTAATTTGCAAATTATCGCTTTTTGTTGTCGAGGTAAGTTTATATGTAAGTAATACGTCAATTTTATTTGTGCATTAAGAATTTTGATGTATGCTATGAAATATTAATATTGGTAAATTTTCTATGATTCTGAAAGTCTTGGAAATGTGAGTCCCGATTAAACCTTCGAAAAAACAGGAGATAAGGATAAAATGTAGCTATGTCACATGGGCGATAAGGTGAGCTTCACCGTGTGTACACAAGAGCTGCGCACCAAAGATAGCTATGTCACATGTGTGACAAGGTGAACTTCACCATGTGTGCATGAGAGCAATATTATATTTAGCTAGGTCGCATGGGTAGATCCGAGGGACTGGACACCATGTAGACACGATAGTTACTGGATGTAATGGCTATGTCACATGGGTGATAAGGTGAACTTCACCATGTGTACATGAGAGCTGATTTATGTGTTGGTGGAGCTAGGAGCTAAAAATCTCCCGAGTATCGAATGTTAATCCGAAGAGTTCAACGGGAAAGCTTAATAAAGAGATTTGGTGTGGTAATATGATATGTAAGTGCAAGTGCATTCTTTTGAGCAAGTGTAATTGTGGGAAATTACCTGTGGGTGCAAGGGTGCATGTGAACTTGAGTAGGGGAAACTAATGTGCATGATTAGTATAGGAATGTTGGTAAGATTAGGTGGTGAGTTGGTGTGTGAGGGATAACCCTTGGTATTGCTAAATGTTGCTATGATGTTAACTATTTACATATAGATTTACTAAGCTTTTAAAGCTTACTCTTTTCTCTTTTCCCTTATTTTATAGATTCAATCAAGCTAACTCGGGATCAGGACGTGTCAGAAGATCACCCACACTATCAGCATTTTCTTTTGGTATAGTGAAATGAACCCTTTAAACTATGGCATGTATAGGGACTTATGGTGTTGTAAAAGTTAAGTAAGATTGGTGACCATGTGGTATATGTTCCTTTTTGTGTCATTTTGTAACTAATGCCATGTGATATGGCAAATGATAATGTTAGTTTATATATATATATATATATATATATTTATATATATATATCATTATGAGGAATTTCATGAATTAGTTGGTGTGCATGTGTGGGTATGTAATAGTGTATGTTGTTAAACCATCAAATGTGGCCATTTAGGTGTCTATTAATCTCATGATGTATGGTGGTGAAAATGGTATAAGTTTGTGCTTGTTTTTAGGGTGGCAATTGGCTTAGAAGATAGCCTATAATTGTCCACACGGGTTGACACACGGGCATGTGTCTAGGCGGTGTGCAACACACAGCCAGCCCATGGGCATGTGGATAGGCCGTGTGTCCCCTGCACCTAAATTTATGAAAATTAAATGTTTTGTAATAAACACACGGGTTGGAGACACGGCCATATGTCTCAACTGTGTGATAGACACAACCTAGCCCACAAGCGTGTGGCTTGGCCGTGTGATGAAGTTTTCGCGATGACGTCATAAACAAAATACCTAGGAGTTTTCACACGGGCTAAGACACGGGTGTGTGCTCGGCAGTGTGAGGGACACGGGCATAGAACACGGGTCTGTGCTTGGCCGTGTGAAAACCCCTGTGGTTTGAATTGAAAAATAATTTAGCACAGGCTGGGGGCATGGGCGTGTGTGACCACACGGCCTGCCCTCACAGGTGTGTCCCTGTCTCACACGGGCATGAGCCCTGTAATAGGTCAAATTTTCCAAAATTTTTCTGAGTTCTCGGTTCGGTCCCGAACCACTTCCAAACCATGTTTTGGGCGTCGTAGGCCCACTTTAAGAGTTGTACGATATTTTATGAACAAGTTTTCAATTGAAACGAAATTTTGTGATTCTATTGTGTATGAATGGTTGTGATATTGTAACACCCTGAATTTGGGCCTAGAAGAATTGGACTTTGAGTCGGGATTCGGATAGAAGAAATCTGAATAAGTGAGAAGTTTTAAATATTATCGTTTAAGGAAAATTTTTGAATTAAATTACTATTAGGGAATTTATCTATATTTATTATTACTAATATTTATGAAAATTATATATTATTATTACTGTTGCTATTGATAAAATATTTCTGTTATTATTACTAATGTTTTAAAATTTTAATGAAAATTAAATTATTATTATAGGATAAAAATATATTTATAAAATTATTATTATTATTATTATTTTAAAAATATATATAATATTTGGTGTTTAAATTTAGTTTTTAAATAAATTTGGAAGTAGTTATACTGTGGGGAAAAATTTTGGGTTCAATCCAAAATTCTAGAAAGAAATTAGTAATTTTTGCTTCTTTAGGGGAATCTGGGCAATAGGAGTTATATATATTTTAGGCTGAGTTTAGACACAAAAGGGAAGTCTGGTTCAGTGGCAGAGGCACTAGGAGATTGTTGGAGTGCCTGGGTTCAAGGCACGGTGCGTGCAAGGTTTACTTTTTTAGAAGCCTGGTCACGCTAAGGTAAGGCTTAAGTATAGTAGCGACTGGGTTATGCCACAAAAAGGCTTGTGGCGCAGCAGCAGCAGTGCGTTAGGCACTCCACAGGGGCACGGATTTGAGTCCAGGGTGCAGGAACGTTTTACATTTTATTTTTAAAGGAGCGGGACTTCAGCAGGTATAGCTTAAGAAAAGCTGGGACGGTATTATATTGAAAGCGAACTAGCGTCCCAGTGGCCAGTAGCATGCTGGGCAACCTGGAGGTCCCAGGTTCGAGCAGCGTTACACGCACGAGGACGTTGTTTTTGCTGGGCGTGCGCAGGAAGAGACGTGCGGGGCTGGGGCGCTTCCTAGCAGCATGCGATGCAAGCGATTGGAGATAAGAATGGGTTTGAAAGGTAATAAAGGGCAACAGCTGGTGAAAGAATCTGAATGGCATTCAAATTCGGTTGGGGGCTAAATCTAAGGAGAAGATCAAGGAATTTAAATTAGAAAAGAATTTTTGATCCATTCGGCTATAGGCATTAAATGCCGAAGGAGCATGGGAATTTTGGTATTATTTTTCTTGATTCAAATAGCCGATTTTGCTTCTCTATTTTATGTTAGTTATTTTTTTTTTCTCTCTTCAATCGATTTTGCTTTTATTTTTTTAGTTTTTGCTCGTCTCTTCTTTGCTCAATTCCTTCATTCTTAAATTTTTCCTTATGTTGTTTGTCTTTTCTTAAATAGCCAAATTAACTCTTTCTTTTCTTCTTAAATCCCCATCTGATGGTTGATTACTCATTTGATTAAAATCATCTCCGATTGTTTCTTCACTAGCAAACTTTTCGTCACCAATTTTTTCTTTTAGATCGCAATAGCCATACTCTAGGATAGATCCAAAAGCCGAAATTATTAAATCTATTCTCTACTCATATTTTGGGGATTAGATCTACAACAGATCTGGAAAAAGGAGGTACTTGGGAACGTTTTGACAAATAGATCTTTGGTAAGTAACTGAACTCTTTCTCATTCGTTAATTAAGAGAAGCCGAAATCCCTATGTACTTAGGGAGATGGTCAACTTGGCTAGAGGTTAATCCTATTTTGGTGATTGGTTTTGTGTGTTAAAGGGTGATCAACAAGGAGCGTTGGATTAAGGGCATTGGCACATTAGATCTGGATCTAGTAGATCTAAGTCGACAAAGGTAAGAACCTTAAGGCCTTGTTCATGGTTGGCCGAATATGGTAAAGTGTATAGTGGGTTAGTATAGTCGATTATTAGACTAATTTATTAATGACCGATTGTAGGCTTTACGTATGGGGATCTCGTCAACGTTTCGACATTAATCAGGTGTGTAACGAACCCTCTTAGTAGCTTAAGTTAACAAGTGCCGAATTTTGGCATTTCAATAACTTGTGAATATGCGATTGTTCCAAGATTAGTTAGAAACGATGAGATCGGTGATTGGTATCGATGGGACAGGTAACGGCACAATTTCATGCAAGTCTTTAAGTTTGGGCCTCGAGGGGCTGAAATCAGGCCCAATGGGCTTTCAGGCCCATTTGGGTAAATTTGATAGAAACTGAAATATGGATAAATTGCATGTTAAGATTGTTAAAACCATTATGGAACATAGGCTAAATGGGCCTAGATGACTAAATCGGCTACGTAGGGCCCATTAGGGGTTTTGGGCCCAATAACTCGAAATTGCTAAAATGGGCTAGAAATACTGTTTAAACGCTTGGAAATTGTTGATAATTGTTAATGAGCATGAAAACCCTAATAGTTGATAAAATTACTGAATTACCCTTCAGTGTGAAAATTTCTATTTTACCCCTAGGTGAAAATGACTATTGTACTCTAAGGTGTTATTTTGATTAAAATGCATGTGACATTATTATTGTACATGATATGCCATGATATGTTCATTTTATGCATGGGTTGGGATTTATATGAATGGAGGAAGTGCTAAAGGGCTTTGCCCCAGTTTACCGAAAAGGGCTTTGCCCCAGTTTACCGAAAAGGGCTTTGCCCCAGTTACCGAAAGAGGCTAGGCCTCATGTTATATAATAAAGCAGCTATGCTACCAGTGGAGAGTAGTGGCAGGGTGGGTTGAGTAGCATCCCCACATAGTGTGTTGGCTGGTACGGGTGGAGAGTAGCAGATGGTGGGTTGAGTAGTCTCCCCAAATGGGCTTGCATACATTTTTTATTATTACATGTGATATTGAAATGGGCCTATGGGCCCTACTATTTACAGAAAAGGCTTCGGCCCAGTAATATGATTTATGAAAAAGGCTTCAGCCCAGTAACTGTTACATGAAAGGCTTTGGCCCAGTATGCTTGTATTGATTTCGGCTCTGAAAGGGCTTTGCTGCACACTGAGTTTTCCAAACTCATCCCTTTTCCTTCCATCCTTGCAGATGAGCCTTAGTTGGTGGACTTGGAGCTGGGAGGGATTCAGAGTGGCCACATGGACTGGACTGTTGGATTTAATTAAGTTATCTATTTCAATTTAAATTTAATTAGTTATTTTGGTTTTGGGTTGTAAAAAGGCCTTTTTAATTATTTTTATTTTGGGTTTTTATTCTTTACTTATTTAAATTGATTTTAGCTTACGTAGGATATTATTTAAATCGAGTTGAAAATAAATGATTTTAAGACGGTTTTTTTAATAAAAGTTACTTGTTTTCAAAATAGCATGATAACCAAGCAAAGCTTCCGCAAAATTAAATGTTTTTGTAAATAAATATTTCAGATGGTTAAAGTGTGGCAATGGTCGTGTGCATGTCTAAGAGTGGATCCAAGAAGAGCTTGGTACTTAAGCAGTCTATTCGACTCACCTCCTCTTTTCTGGAATCCTACCTGGTGCATAGCTTCCATTCACTTTAAGTCATCACAAAGAAGGTCTAACTTTCCGGTGCTTAAACTGTCTTTCAACCTAACATGTTTTCGCAACTATAAAGGTTTTCAAGCTTTCAAAATTTTCAATTAGATTTTACAAAGTTGTTATGTTTTGTTTTTTTTTACAATGAAATCACGTTTTGGAACAATAAACAAACACAAAGCTAAGGTTTTATACAAGCTTAACGGTAAGAGTTTTTTTTAAAACATTAAGAAGTGTTTTCAATGAAAACATGGTTTTCGAAAAACACTTCAATGTGACACATCAGACTTGGCCGTAACGTCTGGGCCGGGTTTGGGGTGTTACAGATATTTTCTAGTAATGCCTCTCGGGTAAGGCGTTAAACTCGGGTAAGGGGTGTTACACCTAATTTATACCAGAAATATACTAATCCATCATTCATCAAATTAATCAGTCTTAATGCATCTAACACATACGACTTACACCATTTCATGCTTCAAAACTAAACATAATTGAACAAGTTATGGATTAAGAAAAACTATACATATCATCAATGAAATTAACTAACCAAATTAACCATAAAAACGCTAAATGCTCAATAGATACTAAAACATACCAAGTCATTTGAAATGATATTTAAACACAAGACTCAATCTAGGTACATGCAATTAACTATTTACAGACAAAAGAACACAAACTTGGTCTAAGCTAAGTTGTTGAGTCATGGATGCTTCTCGAGTCATCTAATTTATCAAAACCTGTTAGAACCTGCACTCAAAATTAAGCAAATTCGTACATTGGGTATAAAATACCCAATAGTGCTAATATAATCCACATTTAATACAAAAGGAATTAAATAAATAACATCTAAACAAATAAAATTGATAAACATATTTTCATTCATTCTTTCGTCAGTGGTCCAATATATAAATGTCAAACCAAATAGAGTAAAAACATCATGTACTTTCGTATCACTGTACTAATGAATCATGCCACTGTTAAGGTATTTTTGCCAACACTTTCAACTGTCTTCACATAAATACAAATGCATATAACTGTATTTCATTTATTCATATATTTTCCAAATTCTCAATTACTTTCTTTTGTTGATGCACCATCAGGGAATACACATCTTTTCCTAATTTTGTTGTTCAATCTTCATTTCAATAGTTCATAGTTTCGTAACATCATATATTCAACAAAAAACATATCAAATCACTATTATATATTCAATTTTTGTTTTGTTTGCCCATATTAATTGGTTATAGACACTAGAATGGATACACTAATCTATATGTCAACATAACTCCACAACCTTTTAGGAATTAGGATTGTCTATAACACCTCGAAAATTTTGATATGACATGTGGCATAATTTTATCCTCAAAAATTAAGAAACTTATGATAACAGTTATGGAATAAGTTGGATAAAAAAATTTTCTAGAAGAAAATTAATATTGGAAATAGTGATATGTGAAAGAAATCATAAAAGTAAAAATATGAAAAAAAAAAACTAAATCGTAAGTTTTGAAAGGTATGAGGACCATTGTGCAAAACTACCAAAAAGTGGAAAATATGAATTATTATGGATTAATTGTCATGAAATGGACCGGAATGTGATATGGTGTGATGAAAATCACTTTTGGGACTAAATTGGAAAACTTGAATAGTACAAGGATTAAATTATGATTTTCTCATTTTATCTAGAAAGGAGACAGTGCATTTTTTATCAATCATAAAGTTATAATAAATATATATGATGAGTTATAAACTTGATTTGGTCTAAGTATCAAACTTTGAGAAGAAATCGCTAAAACAATAAAAAAAAGGCCAAATGGGTAATTTTTCATAAAAAAATCATTTGGTCAATTCCCTTAACTATCATGTTGGAAATAATGATTAAATATGATATTTGATATCCAAAATTATTTTGGATTGTTGGAACCTCGTATTAAGGAAATGGGCTTCAAATTGACATAAATTGGACTTGAATAACAAGCATGGGCCTTGGACCTATTTGTGGATGATTTTCAATGGTTGAACACCCATTGGTCATTCATTTTTATTTCTTTCCTAGTCATCTAATAGTCCTAATGAATTTTTATCTTCTTCCTCTTCTCTAGCTATTTTCTCCATTTTTCTTTCAAAATTTCCATTACCCACATTGGGATTTTGTTAGAATCTTCTTGTAAACAACATCCTAATCTCATTCACCATAAATTTCATCATTTCCAACCTAGGGTTTATGGTGCTTTTGTGAGTAAATATGAAGGTAGAATGAGAAAGGAGATGAACAATGTAAGAATTTATAGGTTCTCATCCCATATATGCATAATTTTACTTTTAAATCAAGTTATGAAGTCAATGAGCCAAAGTAATGGCTATTTAATGTTGATGTTCTTAATGAAATTTTGTTATTCATGAAAGAGAAGAAAGAAAAAGAAAATAAATCAAGCAAGGAGAAGAGAGAGTTAATGATTGGATTAGAAAGGAAGTTCCTCCATCATTTTTGGTGTTTTTGTATGGTAAGATATATGGAAAATGCTAAAAAATGCTTATCTTGAATTGATATTTATTTTAATTGATTTATTGTTATTAAATTGAATATGTTATAGTATATTAAGGTTGAAAATGTATGTAATGTGATTTTGGACTTGTATGAAAATTGACAGAAAAGTCCATGTTTATAACATGGCAATTAAAGAAGAATTGGCAGAAAAGTCCATGTTTATAACATGGCAATTAAGGAAGAATTGACGAAAAATTACATGTTTATAACATGGCAATTAAGGAAGAATTGATGGAAAAAGACCATGGTTGACCCATGGCAACATAAGATAAGGATACCAAGTAAGACCATGCCAAGGCATGGCATTGGTAAGTTTTACAAAGCAAGGAAATCATGTACGACCATGTCAAGACATGGCATTGATAAGTTACTATAAGGCAAAGATTCCATGTAAGACCATGTCAAGACATGGCATTGACAAGTTACTATAAGGCAAAGATCCCATGTAAGACCATGCCAAGGCATGGCATTGGTGAATTCACAAGATAAGGAAACCACGTAAGACCATGTCAAGACATGGCAAAGGTAAATTTCAAAAGGAAAGGTACTTGAGTAATCCAAATAGTAAGTCAAAGAGATGACAAGGTAAGATCATGAGGAAAGAGCACCGGTATGTACATAAGGCTTATTAATATTGAGGTTATAAGTTGATATTAAAAGTATTTTAATGAGTATATTCAAGTATTAAGTAAGTGATAAGTTTTCAATTATACTTATGACGCTTTGTGACATGGTTGGCAGTATGCCTATATATTATGAAAGAGTATTAATGTGTTAAGTGAGATGTTGTAGGTACATAAGCAAGCTATTAAGTAACGTATTTCTTATATTATTCCGAGCCTTTGGTAAGATTACCAATGAGTAAGATGGGAAAGTAAGAACTTAACATCATTTATGCAAATTATGAAAGCTTAATAATAAGCTAAATTTATTACTAATGCCTATTATTTTACATGTGAACTTACTAAGCTTTATAAGCTTACCTCTTTCCTTTCCCCTATTCCAGAGTTTTATTAAACAAGCTCGGGTTGGAGGTCGTTGGAGATCGCTTCACACTTTCGACTATCAAGTTACCAATTGGGTATTTTCATTGAAACATTTTCAGTTATGGCATTTATAGGGACTTGGTCAATTTGTGTGTATGTCCTTATGATATGGCTAAATAAGAACAAGTGTTGATGTTATGTATGCTTAAATAAGGTTTAACGCAAAGAAATTATGAAAGAGTAAAAGTTGGTTATGAAACAGTTTTGGGACAACAGTAGTGACGTGATTTTTAAAAAATCACTAAAAATTGGAAATGGAATTAAATGGTGAATGAGATATAGAATTAATCTTATTGAGTCTATTTTCATAGGAAAGAAACAAATCAAGCAAAGGAAGTCTATATTCTGAGATATTTAAATTCTTGTGAGATTGGTTCAGAATGACTTCATGATCCCCTGTTCTAATTTTAGAAAATTACTAGAAATTGTACAAGAAGAATTAAGGGTTATAATTTATATGTATAGATTCCTTATGATTCTATTTTCATTATAAATGAGTGGGAACATTAAATGAAAATTTTTCTATTGGATAATTGATTTTTAGTGAGGAAAGGTTAGAACCGTTGGACTGTGTAACAGGGGAGACTTTAACTAATAAACTGTACTAATTAGCCACACCAAAAATTTTGGAAAAACTATGGTTAAAAAATATATGAGTCTAGTTTCAGGAAAAATTTAAAGATTTAAATTTCAAGCTTCGCAATTCGAGTTATAATTAACTTAGTGACTATGACGCAGGTAGATAGTTTTATCATGAATAGTGAAATAATTTGTTTTAATTTGTTTAAGTAAACGGAAAGTTTTTAATATTCTCGATTTGGTCCCGAACCATTTTAATTGCATAATTAGGGCCTTGAGGGCCCATTTAGGTACATATTGGATGGATGTAAGTGCATAAATTTAAAAAAAAAAAAGAAAAGGAAAAAAATTATGCCTGAACTAGTAAGTTAAGTCTGCTAACGCCTCGTGCTCGATTTCGGGGATGGTCTCAGGTAAAGGGTGTTAAATTTCTTGGTATTAGAGCAAGAGTTTAGTCGGTTCCCAGACTATCTAGCATGAGTAAGAGTCTAGCTATACATGCCATATTGAACTGTGATAGTGTGACGACTCCTGATCCAGATGTCAAATGTTTTGTCAAATAGATGTGCACTCCCACCGAGCTAAGTTTGATAGTACAGACAGTATGTTTATGATGAGTTGAGGCTCATAAAAGGTAAGAATAATAGTTCATGATGTTTATGTGATAATAAATAAATTGTGAATAAGAATTGTTTGGGAAATATGAAAGATGAGATAAGATGAAAGGAAAGTTTATATTGAGATAAGTGTTCATGTTAAATTGGCATTTATATGATGCTATATGTATAACTAGGGAAGGTAAGTGAATGTTATGAGTAATGTTATTTGAGATTCATGAATGCATGTATAAGTGCACTAGTTTGTATAAGATGATCAGGAAGTCTCTGTATTATGAACGTGTACTCTAAGTTGCTTGAAGCAAATTGTATAATTGTGATAATATTATATATTGATGGGTGTTAAGTTATATGCATGAGTATATATGAAGTAAATCAAAGCTGTTACAAACTCACCCCCCTTTTCAACTAGGTATTTTAGAGAGAGATTACATGAAATTCAAACTGAATATGCTTACAAGTGAAAAAAAAACTACAGAATTTAGTGGCAAATTAATTGACAACATAATCAGAGTCGAGAATGATTTAGCAAATGAAAACAGTTATAGAAAAGATGTCTGGTTAATAAGAAGATCATCCGAGTTCTGAAACGTTACAGTTAAAGAAAAGTTAGGTTCAGCTAATGCACTTATTCAGGTATGATGTGTAAGGTATATGATTGTTGGATTTTCTTTCAAATAAATTCCAATTTTGAATGAGATAATGTGGATTCAGTAATGACAAAAGTAGATAGAGGAATAATGATTAAGCTGCATTAATAACTGAATGCATAGTTTTTGGTTGAGAAAATTTCAGAAATTTCTTTCGACTATTATATCTGTACATTCATTTTTAGAGGTATATATATTTATATCTGCAAGATTTCAGATGAAGGCATTGTAGTTTGCTTGAGTTGTGATTGATATTGCTCTATCTATTCTGGTTGTCTACTCCAGTGTGCAGATGGAAAGTTGACGGTAAGGTCCGTATGATGTTAGCATCTCGTTCTACTAGCTATTGTTTGGTAAATATAAAGGAAAATTGTATGGTTTCTGTTATAGTTTATTTTAGTGCTTGTGAGTATTATCTTTCCTATTTGGAAATTTTCTGAGATGCTATCGAGACCTTAACTGTTCTACATGAGAAGTGATTTTCAGAAATTCTGTATAGCTCCACGTTATGAGTTTTTGTTATCCCGGGTTTCTTAATAAATTTCTGTTGAAAGTATTAGCCATGAGATAATAGCAAGAAATGTTCTATTGACGAATATGAGTTCGGACCTGATAATGAAAGTATAGAAGTATACTTATCAGAAGTGTAAAGAATATGTTTTTACGCTGGTTGTTATTAAAATTTGTGTCTAAATCTTTCTGATGATCAGGATGTTTTATTTTCAAATGGGACGTCATTTACTAAAGTAATTGAAAAGTCAGTCTTATAATGGCACCATGATTTTTAAGCTGAATGAGTATGGTGGCCTTAGTATAGTTCAGTGCCTTAAAGAGAAACAATTAAGGTAAATTCTAATATATGATTAATGTTTCCTTAGATTTGAAGAGATAGTGACTTTGGCAAAATGTGAGTGATAAGAAGTTCAGCTAAGACCAAGGTAATGATTTTACTTTTATGAGCTTGACACATGTATCAGCAAGTTAAAGACCGAATGTTATGTTCTTTCGAGTTATGCAATGATAATGATCTGTGATTAGCTTTTGAAGAGATCACGATAGAATGTATGTCTGAGATATTATGACAGCGTAAAGAAGAGCAGTTCTTGAAAGGTTATTGTTTATTAGTCAAAACTGATTCAGTTGAGCAGTCTGATTGAGTTATATGTATGTTAAAATTACTCACAGTTCTATAATTAAATGTTGATTGTTTCTGTATAAATGAATAAACGACTTCAGTGAAGAGTACCTATTCTAGAAGTTAAGATACAGAATTATATATATATATATATACATCGAAAGGGTTGGATTTGAGGTATGATTTTGCCAATCCAAGTTGTCCGATTGCTAGAGTTCTCATTATATGAAGTTTAATTTTGCTTAAATTCTTTATATTTTTGGAATGCCGGTAACTTGATTAAGCTAATTCTACAATTAATTCGAGCTAGGGTTTATATTTTGAAAATTATCCATAGGTGAAAAGTGTGCATTTTGATGTTTTATGATAGAATATGAAGCTTAGAATTATGTTAAACGACTTTTGCTAAGCGATTTTTAGTGGAAACGAGTAAAACGGTATAATCGGTAAAAATTATTATTGTTCATAAGTGCATGTTAGGGCGAGAATTTGATGGCCATAGAAGGAAAAAAATGATCGGCATGTCCTAAAACATAAGAATTAGGGATAAAGTTTAATTTCCGAGCTTTGACACAAAAGTATAAATATGCAAAAGTTTAGGGCAAAAATGTAAATTTTGTAAAAATATGTTTTAGGTCTGAAATGATTAGTGTGTTGATTAAATAAGTGAAATATAATGTTTTAGATCTCGAAAAACAACATTTGGACCTAGAACAGGAGAAAAATCAAAAATCGAGAAAGTTAGTCAAAATGGTCGTGTTGGTATCGAGGTAAGTTCATGAGTTTAATAAGCATTTAATTAAGCATGTTTGAATGCTAAATTGATATATTAGTTATAAATGTTTTAGTATTGATTTTTGAATATAATGACAATAATTGAGAAATGATTCGACATTAAAAGTGAGAATTTGAATAAGTTTACATATAAGACCATAGTGGTAATGTAGCTTTGTATAAGATCAAGAAAGTATAGAATAGCATAATTTGAGGAAAGTAAGATAAATTGAGGATATGATGAGATTGAGAATGTAAGTATGTAAGTTGAGTAGCATTTTATTATTATGAAACTGTTACTATTATTATTAAGTTATGTGACTGACCTTGAGAATTTTCAGTGAGTATGTTTTAGATATGAATAGTCGAGGCATTAATATTTCAAAGCCCATGTTTATAACATGGCATCTAAGGAAGAACTGATGGAAAAGTCCATGTTTATAACATGGCAATTAAGAAGAGTTGACGAAAAAGTCCATTTTATAACATGACAATTAAAGAAGAATTAACAGAAAAGTCCATGTTTATAACATGGCAATTAAGGAAGAATTGATGGAAAAGTTAAGGTTTATAACATGGAAATTAAGAAAGAAATGATGGAAAAAGACCATGGTTGACCCATGGCAACATAAGATAAGGATACCAAGTAAGACCATGCCAAGGCATGGCACTGGTAAGTTTTACAAAGCAAGGAAATCATGCACGACCATGTCAAGACATGGCATTGATAAGTTACTATAAGGCAAAGATTCCATGTAAGACCATGTCAAGACATGGCATTGACAAGTTACTATAAGGCAAAGATCCCATGTAAGACCATGCCAAGGCATGGCATTGGTGAATTCACAAGGTAAAGAAACCACGTAAGACTATGTCAAGACATGGCAAAGGTAAATTTCAAAAGGAAAGGTACTTGAGTAATCCAAAGAGTAAGTCAAAGAGATGACAAGGTAAGATCATGAGGAAAGAGCACAGGTATGTACATAAGGCTTATTAATATTGAGGTTATAAGTTGATATTAAAAGTATTTTAATGAGTATATTCAAGTATTAAGTAAGTGATAAGTTTTCAATTATACCTATAATGCTTTGTGACATGGTTGGCAATATGCATATATATTATGAAAGAGTATTAATGTGTTAAGTGAGATGTTGCAGGTACATAAGCAAGCTATTAAGTAACGTATTTTTTGTATTATTTCGAGCCTTTGGTAAGATTACCAATGAGTAAGATAGGAAAGTTAGAACTTAACATTATATATGCAAATTATGAAAGCTTAATAATAAGCTAAAGTTATTAGTAATACCTATTATTTTACATGTGAACTTACTAAGCTTTATAAGTTTACCTCATTCTTTCCCCTGTTCCAGAGTTCTATTACACAAGCTCGGGTTGGAGGTTGTCGGAGATCGCTTCACACTTTCGACTATCAAGTTACCAATTGGGTATTTTCATTGAAACGTGTTGAGTTATGGCATGTATAGGGACTTGGCCATTTTGTGTGTATTTCCTTATGATATGGCTAAATAAGAACAAGTGTTGATGTTATGTATGCCTAAATGAGGTTTAATGCAAATAAATTATGAAAGAATAAAAGTTGGTTATGAAATAGTTTTGAGACAGCAGCAGTCGTGTGATTTTTAAAAATCACTAAAAATTGTAGAAATATAATTAAATGGTGAATAAGATATAGAATTAAATCATATTGAGTCTATCTCCATAGAAAAGAAACAGGTCAAGCAAAGGAAGTCTATATTTTGAGATATTTAAATTCTTGTGAGACTAGTTCAAAATGACTTTGTGATCCCTTGTTATGAATTTAGAAACTTACTACAAATTGTACAAGAAGAATTAAGCGTTATAATTTATATGTATAGATTCCTTAATGAGTCTATTTTTATTAGAAATGAGTATGAACATTAAATGAAAATTGTACTATGAGATAATTGATTTTTAGTGAGAAAAGGTCAGAACCTTTGGACTGTGTAACAAGGGAGACTTTAACTAATAAACTGTACTAATTACCTATACCAAAAATTTTGGAAAAATTATGGTAAAAAAATATATGAGTCTAGTTTCAGAAAAATTTATAGATTTAAATTTCAAGCTTTGTAATTCGAGTTATAATTAATTTATTGACTATGATGCAGGTAGACAGTTTTATCATGAATAGTGAAATAATTTGTTTTGATTTGTTTAAGTAAATGGAAAGTTTTTAATGTTCTCGGTTTGGTTCTGAACTATTTTAATTCCATAATTGGGGCCTTGAGGGCCCAGTTAGGGACATATTGGATGGATGTTAGCAAATAAATTAAAAAAAAAGGAAAAAAATTATGCCCGAACTAGTAAGTTAAGTTTGGTAACGCCTCATGCTCGATTCCGGTGACAGTCTCAGGTAAGGGGCTTTACATTTATTGGTATCAGAGCAAGAGTTTAGTCGGTTCTTAGACTATCTAGCATGAGTAATAGTCTAGCTATACATGCTATATTGAACTGTGATAGTGTGACGACTCCCGACCCAGATGTAAAATGTTTTGTCAGACAGATGTGCACTCCAACCTAGCTAAGTTTGATAGTATAGACAGTATGTTTATGATGAGTTGAGGCTCATAAAAGTTAAGAATAATAGTTCATAATGTTTATGTGATAATAAATAAATTGCGAATAAGAATTGTTTGGGAAATATGAAAGATGAGATAAGATGAAAGGAAAGTTTATATTGAGATAAGTGTTCATGTTAAATTGGCAATTGTATGATGCTATATGTATAACTAAAGAAGTTAAGTGAATGTTATGAGTAATGTTATTTGAGATTCATGAATGCATGTAAAAGTGCACTAGTTTGTATAAGATGATCAAGAAGTCTCTGTATTATTAACATGTACGCTAAGTTGCTTGAAGCAAATTGTATAATTGTGATAATATTATATATTGATGGGTGTTAAGTTATATGCATAAGTATATACAAAGTAAATCAAAGGTGTTACAACCTCATGCCCCCTTTTCAACAAGGTATTTTAGAGGGATACATGAAATTTAGACTGAATAGGCTTACAAGTGAAAAAAAAAAACTAAAGAGTTCAGTGGCAGATTAATTGACAACATAATTAGAGTCGAGAATGATTTAGCAAATGAAAACAGTTATAGAAAAGATGCCAGGTTAATATGAGGAGCATTTGGGTTCTGAAACGTTACAGTTAAAGAAAAGTCAAGTTCAGTTAATGCACTTATTCAGGTATAATGTGTAAGGTATATGATTGCTAGATTTTCTTTCGAATAAATTCTGATTTTGAATGAGATAATATGGATTCAATAATGACAGAATTAGACAGAGGAATAATGATTGAGCTACATTAATAGCTGAATGCATAGTTTTTGGTTGAGAAAATTTTAAAAATTTCTTTCGACTATTATATCTGTACATTTATTTTTAGAGGTATATATATTTATATCTACAAGATTTCAGATGAAGGCATTGTAGTTTGCTTGAGTTGTGATTGATATTGCTCTATCTATTCTGGTTGTCTACTCCAGTGTGCAGATGGAAAGTTGACGGTAAGGTCCGTATGATGTTAGCGTCCCATTCTACTAGCTGTTGTTTGGTAAATATAAAGGAAAATTGTATGGTTTTTGTTATAGTTGATTTTAGTGCTTGTGATTATTATCTTTCTTTTTTGGAAATTTTTTGAGATGCTATCGAGACCTTAACTGTTCTACATGAGAAGTGATTTTTAAAAATTCTGTATAGCTCCATGTTCTGAGATTTTGTTATCCCGAGTTTCTTAATAAATTTTTGTTCAAAGTATTAGCCATGAGATAATAGTAAGAAATGTTCTATTGATGAATATGAGTTCAAACCTAATAATGAAAGTACAGAGGTATACTTATCAGAAGTGTAAAGAATGTGTTTTTACGTTGGTTGTTATTGAAATTTGTGTCTAAATCTTTCTGATGATTAGGATATTTTATTTTCAGCTAGGACATCATTTACTAAAGTAATTGAGAAGTCAGTCTTATTATGGCACCGCGATTTTTAAGCTGAATGAGTATGGTGGCTTCAGTATGGTTCAATGCCTCAAAGAGAAACAATTAAGGTAAATTCTAATATATGTTTAATCTTTCCTTAAATTTGAAGAGAAAGTGATTTTGGCAAAATGTGAGTGATAAGAAGTGCAGCTTAGACCGATGATTGATTTTACTTTTTAAATGATCTTGATACATGTATCAGCAAGTTAAAGACTGAATGTTATGTTCTTTCGAGTTATGCAATGATAATGATCTGTGATTAGCTTTTGAAGAGATCATGATAGAATGTATGTCTGAGATATTATGACACCATAAAGGAGAGCAGTTCTTGAAAGGTTATTGTTTATTAGTCGAAACCGATTCAGTTGAGCAGTCTGATTGAGTTATACGTATGTTAAAATTATTCACAGTTCTAGAATTAAATGTTAATTGTTTATGTATAAATGAATAAATGACTTCAGTGAAGAGTACCTATTCTAGAAGTTAAGATACAGAGTTATATATATATTTATATATATATATATACATCGAAAGGGTTGCATTTGAGGTATGATTTTGCCAATCCAAGTTGTCCAATTGCTAGAGTTCTCATTATATGAAGTTTAACTTGGCTTAAATCCGTGCTAGTAAAGTTATAAACAGCTAAAGAAATTGACGACCGAAGTATTTGTTATGATTTAGTCTGAATTGAGTAAAGAGATTATGCAACAGTTATGAAGCCTGACACAATGATAATTATCTGTCTACTCGAGGAGTATAGAAATGGAGGATACTCAGAAATAGTTACACTAGTAAAAGTATGATATGCTATGTACTAGATTTTGAGCCTGATGTCTGAACTTTCAAAGAGTTAAAGTTGATTTTTCAAGTATCTTTGAAGCTATTATAGTCAGTATTGATATCTTGGTGGAAATGCAATGGTAATTCGAAGAATTGTACAACACAATTTGTATTATCATCAAAAGGGTAAAGGTTATGTGAGCTATGGTTGATTACTCGAAGAAGTTTATGTATATTTTTCTCAGCATGACCAAGTTTTTCTATTGATGGTTATCTGAGTTATTTATCCTGAGGTTGTCAGTTTATACAGAGCCCAAATTTTCATTAGTTATGGTTGAAATCCAAGATTTGTATTATAACTTCTGAAGAAAGTTACAATAAGCCTTGAGTACGAGATTTCTGAATGTTATTGTGTGTCACTCTAATACTAATAGTTAAATTGAGGAAGTGATTCAGATTCTTAGAAAGGTAAGTTTTGTATTGTATTTTAAATATTAAGAGTAATTGAGAAAGAGAAACTCATAGGGTTAATTTGAGTTAAAATATTAGAGAAAGGTAAAAAATGATTTTTGATATTAGAGACCGATTATCAGAAATTATGTATAGAATCAAAAGGCAAGAATATTGAAACTCTGATGGGTGTCAAGTGTTTCTGAAAGTATTTTATTAACAGAAAATTTTTCATTTTGGTAAGTAGAGAAAAGTGAGTTACGGTTCATCTACGAGTATGGGATTATAGAAAGAATAAGGTCAGTTACTTATCAGTAGGTATTTCAATCGAAATTTGAGAAGATCAGTAATGTGATTCCTATGTCTATGATAAGAGAGTATAATTCAGAATCTTAGCTTGAGCAGTAAGATGCTAAGGATGTCGAGACTATATGAGAAATTGAAAGTGCCTTGTGAAATCAGTCCTTAATCCGTCATCTGGTAAGATTTTCGAGGATGAAAATCCCTAAGGGGGAGAAATGTAACATCCTGAAAAAGGGCCTAAACAGAACAGTGATTGTGAAACCACAAATACAAGATATAAAAGTTTATTACGATGAATTATCATGATTTACCGATTGATTAGATGCATATGTTAGACTACCGTTAAGAAATTTTATAGATTGCATGTTTAATTTGTCTATCAGGGCTTATTTGCAAAAATTGCAAAATATATATTCTAGTTTATAAAGTACTTGATTGAAATGGGGGTTTAAAGTAGAGATCCTTAAATAGTAATTAGATCATTAAAGTTTGATGGACAAAAATAGACATGGTTAGTAAGTAAGGTATTTAAGGGCATTTTGGTAAAATGACTTAATTAATGAATAAAGACAAAATAACATGAAATAAGCTATCATCTTCTTCATTTCTTTTCTCCATGGCCACATGTTGTAAGAGAACACCATGGCTAGGGTTTGTTCATCTTCCAAGCTTCGTTCTAGCCCTATCTTTCATGTTCTTTACATTTTTGGAATGCCGGTAACTTGATTAAGCTAATTCTACCATTAACTCGAGCTAGGGTTTATATTTGGAGAATTGCCCATAGGTGAAAAGTGTATATTTTGATGTTTTATGACAAAATATGAAGCTTAGGATTATGTTAAACGACTTTTGCTAAATGATTTTCAGTGAAAATGAGTAAAACGGCATAATCGGTAAAAATTATTATTGTTTATAAGTGCATGTTAGGGCGAGAATTTGATGGCCATAGAAGGAAAAAAATGATTAGCATGTCCTAAAACATAAGAATTAGGGATAAAGTTTAATTTCCAAGCTTTGGGACAAAAGTATAAATATGCAAAAGTTTAGGGGCAAAATGTAAATTTTGTAAAAATATATTTTAGGTCTGAAATGATTAGTGAATTGATTAAATAAGTGAAATATGATGTTTTAGATCCCGAAAAATGAGATTTGGACCTAGAACGAGAGAAAAACCAAAAATTAAGAAAGTTGGTTAAAATGGCTGTGTTGGTATCGAGGTAAGTTCATGTGTTTAATAAGCATTTAATTAAGCATGTTTGAATGCTAAATTGATATATTATTTTTAAATGTTTTAGTATTGATTTTTGAATATAATGACAATAATTGAGAAATGATTCGACATTAAAAGTGAGAATTCGAATAAGTTTACATATAAGACCATAGTGGTAATGTGGCTTTGTATAAGATAAAGAAAGCATTGAATAGCATAATTTGAGGAAAGTAAGATAAGTTGAGGATATGATGAGATTGAGAATGTAAGTATGTAAGTTGAGTAGCATTTTATTATTATGAAATTGTTGCTATTATTATTATTGAGTTATGTGACTGACCTTGAGAATTTTGGGTAAGTATGTTTTAGATATGAATTACCAAGGCATTAATATTTCAAAGTCCATGTTTATAACATGGAAACTAAGGAAGAATTGACGGAAAAAGAACATGGTTGACCCATGGCAACATAAGATAAGGATACCAAGTAAGACCATGCCAAGGCATGGCATTGGTAAGTTTTACAAGGCAAGGAAATCATGTAAGACCATGTCTAGACATGTCATTGATAAGTTACTATAAGGCAAAGATTCCATGTAAGACCATGTCAAGATATGGCATTGACAAGTTACTATAAGGCAAAGATCCCATGTAAGACCAAGCCAAGGCACGGCATTGGTGAATTCACAAGGCAAGGATACCACGTAAGACCATGTCAAGACATGGCAATGGTAAATTTCAAAAGGAAAGGTACTTGAGTAATCCAAAGAGTAAGTCAAAGAGATGACAAGGTAAGGTCATGAAGAAAGAGCACAGGTATGTACATAAGGCTTATTAATATTGAGGTTATAAGTTGATGATATTAAAAGTATTTTAATGAGTATATTCAAGTATTAAGTAAGTGATAAGTTTTCAATTATACTTATGACGCTTTGTGACATGGTTGGTAATATGCCTATATATTATGAAAGAGTATTAATGTGTTAAGTGAGATGTTGCAGGTATATAAGCAAGCTATTCAGTAAGGTATTTTTTTATTATTCCGAGCCTTTGGTAAGGTTACCAATGAGTAAGATGGGAAAGTAAGAACTTAATATTATTTATGCAAACACTTAATAATAAGCTAAATATATTACTAATGCTTTTTATTTTACATGTGAACTTACTAAGCTTTATAAGCTTACCTCTTTCCTTTCCCATGTTCTAGAGTTTTATCAAACAAGCTCGGGTTGGAGGTCGTCGGAGATCGCTTCACACTTTCAACTATCAAGTTACCAATTGGGTATTTTCATTGAAATGTGTTCAGTTATGGCAAATATAGGGACTTGGCCATTTTGTGTGTATGTCCTTATGATATTTCTAAATAAGAACAAGTGTTGATGTTATGTATGCCTAAATGAGGTTTAATGCAAAGAAATTATGAAAGAGTAAAAGTTGGTTATGAAACAGTTTCGAGACAGCAGCAGTGGTGTGATTTTTAAAAATACTAAAAATTTTATAAATGGAATTAAATGGTGAATGAGATAAGAATTAAATATTATTGAGTCTATTTTCATAGGAAAGAAACAGAGGAAGAAAAGGAACTCTATATTATGAGATATTTAAATTCTTGTGAGACTGGTTTAGAATGACTTCATGATCCCCTGTTTTGATTTTAGAAAATTACTAGAAATTGTACAAGAAGAATTAAGGGTTATAATTTATATGTATAGATTCCTTAATGAGTCTATTTTCATTAGAGATGATCAGGAACATGAAATGAAAATTGTACTATGAGATAATTGATTTTTAGTGAGGAAAGGTCAGAACAGTTGGACTGTGTAACAGGGGAGACTTTAACTAATAAACTGTACTAATTAGTCACACCAAAAATTTTGGAAAAATTATGGTAAAAAGATATATAAGTCTAGTTTCAGGGAAAATTTACAGATTTAAATTTCAAGCTTTGTAATTTGAGTTATATTTAATTTATTGACTATGGCGCAGGTAGACAGTTTTATCATGAATAGTGAAATAATTTGTTTTGATTTGTTTAAGTAAACGGAAAGTTTTTAATGTTCTTGGTTTGGTCTCAAACCATTTTAATTGCATAATTAGGGCCTTGAGGGCCCATTTAGGGACATATTGGATGGATGTAAGTGAATAAATTTAAAAAAAATAATTTTATGCCCGAACTAGTAAGTTAAGTCTGGTAACGCCTCGTGCTCAATTCCGACAACGGTCTCGGGTATGGGTTGTTACTCCTTTATTCTTGTTTGTTTGCTTTTTCCTAATGCTTGTTAATTGGACTCCATACCAACAAAAAAAAAGCTTAATACCTCTTTTAGCCCATGTACTAGAGCTAAATTAACACTTTAGTACTTGTATTAAATTTTCTATCAATTTAACCCTTGTACTTTCATTTTGTATACCGGTTACTCACATATTTTATAATAACCCGAGAGACAATGGTGCAAAAATATAGTTTTGAGACCTCATTTTCGTAAACCGAGCCCATAGATATTTTTATTAAATATTTACAGAGTTATATTATAGAAGAATTTAGTTTTGGATAAGTATTTTTTTTATCAAATTAGTGATTAATTATGGTATAAGGACTAAATTGTAAAATTGATAAAAGTTTGATCATTAACGATTTTCTTAATTGGAAAATGAACTACGGATTTAAAAGAAAATTATACCACTTTAGGATTTTAATGCACGGTTGGCGGCTTATTTTGTTAAAAAATTGTTAAAATTTTTATTTAATTAAAATGTTATATTAGTAAAATAACTTAGCATGGTGGAAAGAAAGAGAATTCATCCAAGAGAATTCATCCCTTTTCTTTCCATGCATGCCGAAATTAGAAGAAGAAGAAGAAAATTCGACCTTAAGGCTTCAAATTTGTAGCTTTAATTAGTTAGTGCAATTTAGTATTTTTCTTGTAAATTTTATGTTTTTAAGGTCATGGGAGCTTAATCTAACTAGCCCGTGTATTAAATTGTAAAACTTTTAAAGTTTTAGAAAGTTACCATTGTTGATTTCTTAAAGTTTTAGGTGTTAAATTGATAGATTTTAAGCTTAGAGGTTAAAAAGGACTAAATTATAAAGTTAATTGATAGTTTAGCTCAATAGGGACTAAACTAGATTAAACGTAAAAATTGTTATAGAAATAAAAAATAAGAGGTCCCAAATGGACAATAGTGAAATCGGGTTGCAATTTGGAGTTCTAAATTGAAAATCATGTTAATCTCGGTTTTAAGGACTAAATTGAATAAAAGGAAAAATTCGTATGATTTCACAATTGATTCTAATTTTGGTAGAGTCTTAATGATATTGTATGTTTATGTTAATCCCTAGCTAATGTTGACCCAGATTTCTCAAGAGGGAAAGGAAAAGCCAAAGCCATTGACAAATAACTCGAAGTTCTCGAATTGTATTTCAATAATTTGAATTGCTTAAATTGTTGCATATTTGCATTATATAACATGGTAAGGTATTGAGGTAAGTTGAGTTTGATTAGTTGGAATGAATTGGCATGAAAATGCTTGATTTTAGAGATAAAGGACTAAATTGAATAAGATTAAGAATAATGTAAATCAATAGAAATGTGAAATTGATTTCGTATTGAGATGATTCATGTTATTATGCATACAAAATGATTATCT
The DNA here is from genome assembly GCA_020496765.1 of Gossypium stocksii. Lineage (NCBI taxonomy): Eukaryota > Viridiplantae > Streptophyta > Magnoliopsida > Malvales > Malvaceae > Gossypium > Gossypium stocksii. Next base: position 55,533,464 of record CM035631.1, read on the forward strand.
GATTGATGAATTGAATTGGATAAATTGTGAATCAATTATAAATGGAAACTGAATGGTTATTACCCTATTAACTGTTTGAGTAGGGTCGGATATAATTGGCATGCCATAGGATAGATCAAGTACGAGTTACTTCGACTATGAGAGAATGAGTGTTGGGCACATTTTTACTTTGGTTATATCAATAAGCGTTGGGCGTAATTTATTTATTTCGACAATGCCAAATTGGTGTGTTGGTTGGATCCGTGTATCCGTTCGAGTCCGAGTTAGGTTAATAGGGGTTAAATGTGTGAAGATTCGATAATGTTATTTGATATGAATTGAAATTGTGAAAAAGTATGTGAACCAGCTATAAACCAAAAGTTTGATTTGGAAATTTTGATGAATATATCGATTTGATTTGGAATAGGTATGCTAATATAGTATATTCTTAAACTAGCTAATGAAACATGATTAAATGGAATTATGTGGCATAAATGATGTATTTATCATGATGATTTGCATTGTTGTAAAGGCAAGATTGTTGAATTTCATATGTTAACTTACAATTGTATATTCGAATTGTAGAAATACCACTAAGTTTATACTCAGCGTACGATTTTTGTTTTCCATATGCAAGTTAGGTCTACTTCATGATCCCAAATATCAGTTGGGCATCTAGTCAACAATCCCAGTCTCAGCAAAGTTCGTGTTAGTTTTATCTTGTGTTGGAGAGGCATGTACCTGGGTTGATTCATTTTGGCATAAGCTATGTTTATATTATTGTTTATATTATACTGATGGTGTATGTTTTGGTCAAATAAAAGTAAATTGGTAAGTAGTTTTTATTGTGGTTGATGTGGTATGAAATGTTTTATTTTGATTGAACTAGTGAAGTAGGAAAGTATGTTATGTTGAAGTGTAATAAGATGGTATAAGATGGATATTGGCTAGGTTGTATATATATAAGGCATGTGAATAAGTAAGTAAATGTGATAATAATAGCTAATACTTTATTGAAGTTGGCATGTCTTGATGATGCTTGGAAGATTTATAGGTATTTCAATTGGTAATCGAAATGGAGAATGGCATGAAATATGCTAGTAAGGAGCTAATGTATGATTAATGGTCTTAGTATGTAAAAATGATAAGTATATGAATGGTTTAAATTGTTGATATGAGTTATAAAGATGTAGAATGTTGTTTAGAAATGAATTGAATGTCTTTGTGTTTGTTGTAGTATGATTGAAAATGTTTTGGTATGTTAGGTGATGATTATGAACAAGTTTTGAAGGTGCTTTATGACACCATTTGTATGAATTTTTAGTTTGGGCATGGAATGGGCAAAAAATGAAGTTTTTGACATTTTAGTACTGAAGTATCGATACCATGGAAGTAGGCATCGATACTTGACATTTCAATCAACTTTTTCAAACAAAGAATATCAAAATGGTATTGATACCAAACTAAAGTATCGATACCCTACATCATGATATCGATACTTTACAAGGGTATCAGTACACTTGTTGTAACGCCCCCACGCCCGAAACCGTCACCGGAGTCGAGCTTGAGGTGTTACTAAACACAATTTACCATTTTAAACAACTTTACAAAATCTATTTTCATTTTCGGAATAAATTATTTTCTGCGTCATGGTCACTCAAAAAATCATATCTCGAGTTACGAAACTCAAAATCAAGATCCGTAAATTTTCCCTGAATCTAGACTCATATATCTATTCACTAATTTTTTTCCAGAATTTTTGGCTGGGCCAATTAGTACAGTTTATTAGTTAAAATTACCCCTGTTGCAGATCTCGACTGGTCTGACTTCTACTTACTTCGAACCACTTTTCTCTATGTACAAAATTCACATGAATTTTATGTTTGTTTCTCTTAAAACTAGGCTCAATAAGGATTCTAACCATATAAAGTATACCTCCTAATTATTTTTGTACAATTTATGGTGGATTTTCAAAGCTGGAACAGGGGATCCAGAAATCGTTCTGGCCCTGTCTCACTAAAACTCAAATATCTCATAACATGTAACTCCTTTACCTATTTCGCTTCTTCCATATGAAAGTAGACACAATAATATTCAATTTCATAACTAATCCATCACCAAATTCGATTTCTATGATTTTTAGTAAATTTTCAAACTCACGTCAGTGTTGCTGCAATGCTCTGTTTTATGGTTGATTTCATTTTCATAAAAGCTTTCATGTACTAGATAATCTATTATCCTTCCATGACATCAAACATAGTCTATATTAGCCATTTCAATGACTCATCATTGTCAAGCATTTCCTCAACCAAAACACCACCATATCACAAGATTATTTACACAAAGTAGGTATAGTGCTATACATGCCATACTGAGTTTTACAAGCCAGTTACCAAAAAGTCCTTCAGATAGTGTGATCGAGCCTTCGACCTATCCCGATTCTCGAGTCGGCTTGTCCAAAACTACAATGAATGAAAAGGAGGGAGTAAGCATAAATGCTTAGTAAGTTCACATGCAAATAACAAGTAACATAACAAAGTCATTATGCCAAACAACATTAGCATAGTATCACCAAAACATAGGTCACAATTCTAATCATCATACTTCATCTTACCACATTTTTGTTGTTGTGTCGAGTTTCAACCCGAGGGTTAAGTACATACCTGTCCAATATGGCCATTTCTCAGCATTACCGAATTGTCACTTACATCTTGAGTGCTTTTCCATTTCACTTCAATTTTACCCATTGAACACATTGGAACACAACTAGGATACACGGATCATTTGCACATAAGTGCTATATATGTAATCAATCAATTATGTAACCCGCCCATAAGCGAACTCAGACTCAACTCAACGAGCTCGGGCGTTCGCATCCATAAGTGAACTCGGACTCAACTCAACGAGCTCGGATGCCTAGTTACATCTCACGAACTCGGACTCAACTCAACGAGTTCGGACATTTGCATCCATAAGTGAACTCGGACTCAACTCAACGAGTTCGGATGCCCAACCATCCTAGTGACATGTCACTTGTATCCTAATCTATTCCCAAGGTTCAAACGGGGCTTTCTTCAATCACATTTCCATGCCGTCTTCCACAGAATACCGAAACCAATACTCGATAGCAATTTATATTTAACAAGTAGCACACATAATTTGCATATTATTCGATAATAACCACAAAGCATATATTTCATGATAAAAATCAGCATATCATATAAATAACATCAATTAACTTAAAAATAACAATTATGTTACATTATTTACATATGAACTTACCTTAGTACCAAAATACAAAGATTTTGCAATTTAGTCCGCAATCTTTTCTTTTCCTCGATTGAGGTCTATTCCACGTCTTTCTTGATCTAAAATAACACATTTAGCTTGTTTAATACTCACATTTTCAAATTAGTCCTTAATTCAAATTTTGGCAAAATTACAATTTTGCCCCTAAACTTTTGCATATTTACACTTTTGCCCCAAAGCTCGGAAATTTAATTTTATCACAAATTCTTATGTTTTAGGACATGCTGATCATTTATTTACCATTAGCAAGCTCAAATTCCCACTAAAACACATACTTATGAACAATATGTATTTTTACCGATTAAGCCGTTTTACTCGTTTTTACTTAAAACCGAGTAGCACAAGTTGTCTAACATAATTTAAAACCTCATATTCTATCATAAAACATCAAAATACACAAATTTCACCTATGGGTATTTTTCCAAATATGAACTCTAACTTAAAATATTGCTAACATAAGCTTTATCGAGCTACCGGGATCTCAAAAACGTAAAAATCATTAAAAACGGGGCTTAGATGCACTTACTATGAAGCTTGAAAGTTGAAGAAACCCTAGCTATGGAGAGAGCAAAATTCGGCAGCAACTAAATGAAGGAGATGATGAATTTTGTGTTTTTTTTTCCCTTTTAATTCATGTTAATAACCAAATGACCAAAATGCCCCTCCTTACTAAACTTTCAAAAATTCCTTCCATGTCCTAATTTTGTCCATGAACTTAAAATTGGTCTAATTCCATTTAAGACCTCCTAATTAATATTTCAAAGCAATTTCATACTAAAAACTTCTAGAATGCAAGTTTTGCAACTTATTCGATTTAATCCCTAACTTCAAATTAAGCGCTTTACGCTTGGAATTTCTTCACGAAATTTTCACACCATCATAAAATCATATCATAAACACCAAAATAATTATAAAATAATTATTTCTACCTCGGATTTGTGGTCACGAAACCACTATTCCGATTAGGCCCTAATTCGGGATATTACACTTGTACTTGATTTAGTTTTTACAAAAGAAACATATTCATAAAACGGTATCGATATTTAAGGTAGAGTACCGATACCACAGGACAAGTATCAATACTTGTTGATTCTAGATGAAATTTCCAAACATCGAAGCTAATTTTGGTATCGGTACCTTTCAAGGGAATCAGTACCTGTTACAAAATTTTGAAAATTTACAAATTGACCCTACTTCATGATTGGACTATCAAATAATTTTCCATAAGCTAAATTTAATCTTGAAAAGTCTATTTATTGTACAATGATTGTAATTATAAAATGTTAGTATGCTTAATTGATTTATTTGCAATGTTCTTCATCAGTAGTTGCTCTGACAACAGATGTGACATATCATAACTCGGATCCGACGATTAAGTTGGGTATTGGGGTATTACATATTTTCTGTTAAAAAAAAGTTAAATCAACCAATGTAACACCGCCACATCTTAATTAAAGTAAAAAAATCTTAATTTATTTTAAATATTATTGAATTTAGAAATGTCATTAAAAATCCAAAAAAAAAATCTTAAAAAAAAAACCCCAAGAAATCTTAAAACTTGAAAAACTATTAAACAAATTAAAAGAAAATCGTAACTTATTTTTTGAAAATTATAGTATGCGAAACTTCATAAAAATTTAAAAATTTTTTTAAAAAATCATTTGTTTGGAATTCTAGGTTTTTTTAGAAAATCTTAAAATTTTATGAAACTTTTTAAATAATTTTTATTATATATTTTGAAAATTTTAGGGAATTTTTAAATTTTTTATTTTAAAGCAAATTTAAATTTTTTTAGTAAAAAGTATCATAAAATTCTTTAAAAATTAATTTAATGGAATAGATGTAGTTAAATAATATCCCTTAGAAACATATAAGAAGTTTTCTTCTAATATGACTCAAGAAAAAATTATTAATTAAAAGTTATGCTTATGTATGGAATTAGAATATTAGAAAGATCAATAAATCAGACATTTAACCTCATCTGTTTTTAAAAAGAAGATGAAAGCTATGTACTCTCATAAATCAAGTCAAATAACTCTCAAAATACTCAGAAAATAAATCTTTAGACATCTTTTTATTCACTGGTCTCTAATCCCATTTAAAGAATTTTATGGTATTTTTACTAAAAAACTCATAATTCCTTAATAATGTAAAAAAGAATTTCAAAAATTCAAAAAATCCCTAAAACTTTAAAAATATATATCATAAAATTATTTAAATATTTTAAAATTTTCTTAAAAAATCTAGAATTCCAAACAAACTCTATATTTAAAATTTTATGATTTTTTTTTAGTTTTGCATACTTATAATTTTAAATATATATTTTCTTATAATTTTTAAAAATAGGTTATGATTTTTTTAAGTTTTAATAATTTTCTAATTTTTAAGATTTTTTTGGGTGATTTGTTCAGATTATTTGAAATTTTTAATGATTTTTAAAAAGAATTTTGTTGTTTTTAAAAAATTTAAATTTTTTTACTTTTGATTGACACATGGCAGCATGTCATTGGCTTATTTAACTTTTTTAATGGAAAATATATAGATGGGTCACCAGATATACAGAACGAAAGTATAGGGGGAAAACTAATAAAAAATAATATAGGTACCATAGTGATAATTTAGCTGCAGTAAAGGGACCAATGAGGTATTAAACCAAAAAAACTATCAGGTGGACGAACGTTCATTACCGATGATTGTTGTCATCTTGAATAAGAAACTAAAAGCGTAGAACATTAGTTAGTCAACGAGTTGGACAAGAAACTAACTAATTTTTACGACTACCTGACTTTTTTGGCTCTGCTAACGTCACTAGTTTTAGTAATTGAATTTCCTTCTCATTTCCTTTCTCATAGATTTCAGAAAAGAAAAAAGACATGGAGAAGAAACCAGACTTGTCTTCAGTTAATTGTTTCCTGTTCAAGGAACTCAGTACTTTACCCCAATCCTAGATTTTCAGACCGGAACAAAAAAAAGGAGACCATGTTAGAAGACGAAGCTTACTCATGCTGCTCTTTAGTTATTCCCATATTCTTAATCCTAATTGCAGGTTGAAACCCATTCGCTTATTATTATGTAAATTCTTATCTTTTTTTTTTTATTACAGTTTTGTTACTCTTATAGGCATATATGTCCTGCTAACCTATGTTTTTTTTAACAGTTCTAGTTTAATGATATTATATCTTTTATTTTTAGTTATTTGAATTTGCAGCTTTTGCTGCTGTTTCAGGAAATTCTCTAGACACAGACAAAGAAGTCCTGCTGAACCTGAAATCATTTTTGGAAGTAGGGTGTATCTTCGATCGAATCGAATCGAATTGAATGAAAAATTTTAAGTTAATCGAGTTAACGAATCATATTTTATCATCCTAATTTGATTTAAAATTTTCTCGAATCGAATCAAGTGAAATGTAATTCAAATCAAATTGAATCGAATATATTTATTCGAGTTAAATTTTAAAAAATAATTTTAGGTCATTATACCCACTGTCACCTATCGTAATAAAATTTGTCTATCAAAATCAATTTTTTTATTAACTTTCATCACCTCATAATTTATTTATTAATCTTTTATATACGGGTTAGCTTTTTTGCTTGCTTAGTTGTTTCAATAATCTTTAGATTCTTGTCACTATGTATTTTGGAATTAAAAAATATATTAAATATAAAAATGTGATTTTTTAATAAAAATTATTTTAAAGATAAAATGTGAAATTGATACCAATATAAAATTTTAACACGAATATTTTATGACATCATTAATAATTCAATTTTAATATAAATATTCAATATGACTAAACAATTCAATAATATAAATAATATAAAATGTAAAATTTAATAATATAATATAAATAGTATATATAAATAAAATTATTACTATTTATGTTTAGGGGTTTTTTTGGATAATTTTGATTTTTTATTTGGGAATAAATGGTGAGAAGTAAAAGTTTAGGGAGAAAATAAAAAGTTTTTGGGAGTAAAAGTTTGAGGGAAAGTAAATAGGGGGGAGTAAAATTTTTGGATGGAAAATATTAAAAAATTTGGGGGGGGGGGAGGATGGGTTTGGGGTAGATGGGGGTGGGATGGGAAAGAGTAAAAGTTTTAAGGGGAAAGTGGGAGGGAGTAAAAATTTTGGGAGAAAATAAAAAGTTTTAAGGGTTTTTAGGAGTAAAATTTTGAGGAAAGTAAATAGGAGAGTAAAATTTTGGTGCGAAATGAGTTTTGGGTAGATGGGAGATTGGGATGGGAGGGGAGTAAAAGTTTTGGGGAAAGTGGAAAGAAATAAAAGTTTTGAGGGAAAAGTAAAAAGGTTTGGGAGTTTGGGGTAAAAATATAAAATATTATAGTTTGATATTTGATTTATTCGAATTATTCGAGTTATTCGAATTTGAAAACTCAATACTATTCAAACTCGAAATTCGAAAACAATTCGAATTGACTCGAATAACTCGATTTGTTTAACTCAAAATTCAAAAAAAAAAATTTCAATTTTTTGAGTTGAATTGAGTTTTGCTCACCCCTATCTGGAAGAACAAAATCGAGTTAATCGAGGAAGATACACAGAATGGAATGAAAGGAGCTCAAATCCAAGTGAATGGTATGGAATCTTGTGCTCTAATGGTGAAGTGAGAATCATTGGTATAGACCTTTCTGACAGCAATATTTCTGGGGAAATGTTCAACAACCTCTCAGCCTTAACTCACCTTCAACATTTTGATCTCTCTACAAACACGATAAATGGAGTGATCTTTTGTAACATCCTGAAATAGGCCTAAACGGAATAGTAGTTGTGAAATCACGAATCCGAGATAGAAAAGTTTATTCCGATAATTTTTTATGATTTACCGAGTAAATAGATGCATGTGTTAGAATATTGATAGAAAATTTCATGAATTGCGTGTTTAATTTGCCTGTTAGGATTTAATTGCAAAAGTTGATAAATATGAGTTCTAGATAGGAAAGAATTAAATTGAAGAGCATAATTGGAGTAGAGGTCCTTAAATGGCAATTATACCATTAGGCTTTCATGGACAAAAATGGACATACATAGGTAGAAATAACCAAAGTTTTAATGAAGGGCATTTTAGTCATTTGGTAATTAAAAGGAATTAAAAGGGAAAAAGATGGCAAAATAGTTATCATCTTCTCCATAGGGTCGAAACTTCATGCATCACCATAGCTAGGGTTTCTTTAACTTCTTAAGCTCATAGTAAGTTATTCCAAGCCCCGTTTTTAATGTTCTTTACGTTTTTAGAGTCCCGGTAACTTGATTTAGCTTATTCTAGCAATAATTTAACCTAGGTTTCATATTTGGAAAAATACCAATAGGTGAAATGTATTTATTTTGATGTTTTATGATAGAATATGAGGTTTTAAATTATGTTGAACAACTTGTACTACTCGATTTTAAGTAAAAACGAGTAAAACGACATAATCGGTAAAAATACCTAATGTTCGTAAATACACGTTAGAGTGAGAATTTGATGTTGTCATTAAGGGAAAATGATTAGTATGTCCTAAAACATAAGAATTAGGGAAAAAGTTTAATTTCCGAGCTTTGTGGCAAAAGTGTAAATACGCAAAAGTTTAGGGGCAAAATTATAATTTTGGCAAAGTTAGAGTTAAGGACTATTTTGATAAATGTGAGTATTAAATAAGCTAAATTTTCTAATTATAGATCAAGAAGAACGAAATTTGGGGATAGACTGAGGAAAGAAAAAAGGTAGAAGATTAAGTTGTCAAGTTGATCGTATTTTGCATCGAGATAAGTTTACAGTAAATAAATGCAATATTTTGATATTTTATATTAATGCTGTTAATTTCCAGCATATATACATTTATTTTATGATAATATTCCAAGTTGAATCAAAGATGAGGTAACAGTGAAAAAGTATCAGAAAGCCCGTTTGAACCTTATGGATGTATGGGATACGGAATGTCATGACATTTTGGGTTGAGACAGTTGAGGAACATCCCATGTAAGTCCATATCAGACATATGGCATTGGCAGGTTGAGACAGTTGAGGAACATCCCATGTAAGTATATATCAGATATATGGTTTTGGCAGGACAAGGAACATCCCATGTAAGACCATGCCTAAAGCATGGCATTGGTAGGCTATTATCAGGTAAGAAAACCCAAGTATCCTGAGTATTCCAAACAGTTCATTGGGCTAATATACAGTCTATGTTACAAGAAAGTTCAGTTAAAGGAATGATAAACAGGAAAGTTAAAGAGTAAGTGGAGAAGCAAAATAAAGAGTTTGTTAGTTGATGGTATAATATGAGTATATTTATACTTGGTGAATGTTGTCATTTATTTATTTGTAAACTTACTAATCATTGTAGCTTACTCCTTTTCCTTCCTCTCTTTTATAGTGTAGCCAAGCCAACTTGGGGATCGTAAGGACATCAGAGTTCGTGTCACACTATCAAAGGCTATCTTGGTATTTTGTAGTTTGAAATGTTTTGAGTTATGGTATGTATAGGGACTTGGCTATTTTGTGTGTATATTCTTATGATATGACTAAAGAATGGCATGGGAATAATTGATAATGATTAGCTATTGAATGGCTAATTAAGAACATTATTTGATGTTATGTATGCCTAAATGATGCTTTATGCAAAGAAATGATGAAGGAGTAAAAGTTGGCCATGAAGCAGTTTTAGAATAACAGCAGTGACGTGAATTTGAAAAATCACTAAAAATTGTAGAAATAAAATTAAATGGTGAATGGGTTATAGAATTAAATTTTATTGAGTCTATTTTCATAGGAAAGAAACAAAGCAAGCAAAGGAAGTCTATATTCTGTGATATTTAAATTCTTGTGAGACTGGTTCAGAGGGATTTCGTGATCCCCTATTTTGAATTTAGAAATTCACTAAAAATTGGACAAAAAGAATTATGAGTCATAATTTATATTTCTAGGTTCTTTAGTGAGTCTATTTTCATTAGAAACAAGTGGAAATACTAAATGAAAATTGTAATATGAGATAATTTATTTTTAGTGAAGAGAGGTTAGGTCTACTGGGCTGCAAAATAGGGGAACTTTAACTAACAAACTGTACTAATTGGCCAACCAAATATTCTGGAAAAATTATGGTAAGAAGATATATGAGTCTAGTTTAGGTAAAATTTACAGATTTAAATTTTGAGTTTTGTAACTCGAGCTATAATTAAGTTAGTGACTGTTATGCAGGTGGATAGTTTTATTATGAACAGTGAAATAAATTGTTTTAATTTGTGTAAGTAATTGGAAAATTTTTAATGTTCCCGGTTTGGTCCCGAACCATTCCAATTGCATGTTTAGGGCCTCGAGGGTCCATTTTAAGGATATATTGGATGAATGTGAGTGAATTAATTTTAAAAGCAAATTTTTATACCCCGAATTAGTAAGATAAGTCTAGTAACGCCTCGTGCTCGACTCCGGATACAGTCTTGAGTAAGGGGTGTTACATTTATTGGTATTAGAGCAAGAGTTTAGTCGATTCTTAGAATATTCAGTATGAGTAAGAGTCTAGCTATACATGCCATACTTATATATTGATAGTGTGATGACTCTTAACAATTTTAAAATGCTTTTCTTTTATAGTTATGGATCCTGAATAGGTTGGTGTAGATGATGTAGAAAGTAATGCGCCCGCTCCCACGGAAGGAATGGTGCTACCAGATAGTAGTGAAAGGCCCATTATAGTTAGTCAAGGAGGAGGGGTTCGAGAAGCCTTCTTCCAAGCTATGAATGAATGGTTTGTCGAGTTCGTTTGTACGAATCTGGCCGTTAGACCTCCACCCCCTCATGATCCTCAGACTACCTATGTAGCTCACCCAATTATAGATATAGTCAAAAGAGAAAAGCCACCAGTAGACAAGGTTAGAAAATAAGGGGCTGAAGAGTTTCGGGCTACTAAAGATGATGATGCAGAGAAAGCTGAATTTTGGCTCAAGAATACTATCAGAGTTTTTGATGAGTTATCTTGCACACCAGAAGAGTGTATAAAGTGTGTGGTGTCACTTCTTTGAGATTCAGCTTATTATTGGTAGAAGACACTTGTGTCAGTAGTAACGAAAGAAAGAGTTACTTGGGATTTCTTTCAGGAAGAGTTCCGTAAGAAGTACAACAGTCAGAGGTTCATCGTCCAGAAAAGAAAGGAATTCCTTGAACTAAAGTAGGGTAAGATGACAGTGACTAAATATGAATGTGAATTTGTCAGACTCAACAATTATGCTAGAGAGTGTGTGTCAACTGAAGCTATTATGTGCAAGAGATTTGAAGATGGGCTCAATGATGATATTCAACTGTACGTTGGTGTTCTAGAGATAAAAGAGTTTGTTGTTTTAGTTGACAGAGCTTGTAAATCAGAAGAGTTGTTGAAAGAAAAAGAAAAAGGTAAAGCTAAAATTGAGATGCAAGATACAAAGAAAAGACAAATGGGTAAGCTGTTTCAGTCTACATCCAAGAGGCCTCAAGAGTTCTCTACTAGATCAAACTTTTCAGCTGGGTATTCAAGCAGAAATAGAGATAACAGAAATATGGGTTCGAAAGCTCAGGCAACCTCGATTGCGAGTATAGGTAGTGTCTGACCGGGCATACCAGAGTGTCTACGATGTGGTAGACGTCATTTTGGCCAGAGTCAAGCATATGAGAGTGGTTGTTACAAGTGTGGTGCTCCAGATCATTTTATGCGAGAGTGTCCAGAAATGGTTAAAAAGGAAGAATTATAGAGTGCTAGGTCCGGGGATGTTCCAGTCCGAGGTAGACTACAGAGAAACCCGAGAACAGGGGCAAGTAACAAAGGTGTGTCTAGAGATTCAACAGTGAGACCAGATGTTAGCGCACCCGCAAGGACCTGTGCCATCCGTGCTCATGAAGAGGCATCCTTCCCTGACGTAATTACAGGAACATTTTCTCTTCATGATGTTAATGTTATTGATTTGATTAATTCGGGTTCGACCCATTCCTATGTTTGCATGAAATTGATGCTTAGTATGAACATGTCTACAGAGTCTATGAGATTTGTGATTAAAGTATCGAATCTATTGGGTCAGTATGTATTAGTAGACAAATTATGTAAAAATTGCCCTTTGATGATTAGAGGTTACTGTTTTCCAACCGATCTTATGCTATTGCCATTTGATGAGTTTGATGTGATTCTTGGTATGGATTGGTTGTCTACGCATGATGTGATAGTGAATTGTGGAAAGAAATTCATTGAGTTGAAATGTGAAAATGGTGAAATTCTTCGAGTTAATTCAGATGAGTCAGATAGTTCAATTGCCATGATTTCTGTTATGTCTGCTCAGAAATGTTTGAGGAAAGGATATAAAGCTTATCTTGCTTTTGTGTTGAATACTAAAGATCCAGAGTTGAAAATTGAATCAGTGCCTATGGTATATGAGTTTCCTAATGTGTTTCCAGAAAAACTACCAGGTTTGCCTCCTATTGAGAAGTTGAGTTTGGTATTGAGCTGGTTCCAGGTACAACACCTATTTCTATTGCTCCTTATAAAATGGCTCCAATGGAATTGAAAGAATTGAAAGTTCAGTTGTAGGAATTAACAGATAAAGGCTTTGCAAGACCTAGTTGTTCACCATGGGGTGCACCAGTACTCTTTATGAAAAAGAAAGATGGTCCGATAAGATTGTGCATAGATTATCGGTAGCTTAACAAGGTAACTATTAAGAACAAGTATCCACTGCCTAGAATTGATGATTTGTTTGATCAATTGAAGGAAGCTACTGTGTTTTCCAAGATAAATTTGAGATCGGGATATTATCAGTTGCGAGTTAAAGAGTCAGATGTTCCGAAGACTACTTTCTGGACTAGGTGTGGCCATTATGAGTTCCTTATGATGCCATTTAGCTTAACTAATGCTCCTGTCATTTTCATGGACTTAATGAACAGAATTTTTAGACCTTGCTTGGATGAATGTAGTTATTTTCATTGATGGTATCTTGATTTATTCTCTTGATGAGACTAAGCATTCAGAGCATTTGAGAACATTTTTACAGACTTTGAGAGATAATCAGCTTTATGCCAAGTTTAGCAAAAGTGAGTTCTGGTTACGAGAAGTTGGTTTTCTTGGACATATAGCCTCAGGTAAAGGTGTTAGAATTGATCTGAGAATGATTTCAGCCATTATTGATTGGAAGCCTCCTAGGAATGTATTAGAGATCAGAAGTTTTCTTGGTCTTGCCGATTATTATAGACAATTTGTAGAGAGATTTTCCATGATAGCTACCCATTTACAAGATTGCTACAGAAAGATGTCAAGTTTGAATGGACTGAAAAGTGTCAGCAAAGTTTTAACAAGTTAAAGGCATTGTTGATTGAAGCTCCTGTCTTAGTACAACTAGAACCGGGTAAAGAGTTTGTGATTTATAGTGATGCGTCCTTGAATGGACTAGGCTGTCTACTTATGCAGGAAGGAAAGGTAATTGCTTATTCCTCTAGACAGCTAAAGCCACATGAGAAAAATTATCTGACACATGATTTAGAACTAGTTGTCATTGTATTTGCATTGAAAATCTGGAGACATCACTTGTATAGTGAGAAATGTCAAATATTTGCTGATTATAAAAGTTTGAAATACTTGATGACTCAGAAAGATTTGAACTTGAGACAAAGAAGATGGTTAGAGTTGATTAAAGACTATGAACTAGTGATTGATTATCACCTAGGTAAGGCAAACATAGTTGCTGATGCTTTGAGTAGAAAATCTTTATTTGCATTAAGAGCTTTGAACACTAGTTTAACCTTATCAGATTATGGTTCTATCATAGCCAAATTAAAAGCTAAGCAAATGTTTCTTGAAGAAATTTGTGAAGTTTAGAAAGATGACAGTGAGTTGCAAGCTGAAAGAGCTTAGTGTGAATCAGGTATAGAGTCAGATTTTTAGATCAGTTTTGACAGTTGTTTAATGTTCAGAAATCAGGTATGTGTACCAAAGAATGATGAGCTTATTTGAAAGATCTTAGAGGAAGCACATAGCAGTTCCTTGTCTATTCATCCAAGTAGTACAAAAATGATAATGATTTGAAGAAAATGTATTGGTGGGTAGGAATAAAGAGAGATATCTCAGAATTTGTTTCTAGATGCTTGATCTGTCAGCAGGTAAAAGCCTAACATCATGTACCTTCAGGTTTATTGTAGCCCATGTTAGTTCCTGAGTAGAAATGGGACCGAGTTGCCATGGATTTTGTAACAGGATTGCCGTTGACACTGAGAAAGAAAGATGCATTATGGGTTGTGATTGATAAGCTAACAAAGTTGGCTCATTTTATTCCAGTTCGTATGGATTATTCACTTGACAAGTTGGTTGAGTTGTATATTTCAGAGATAGTCAGACTACATGGAGTACCGTTATCAATTATCTCAAATAGAGACCCGAGATTTACTTTGCAATTTTGGAAAAAGTTACAAGAAGCTTTGGGCACAAAGTTGAGTTTTAGTAAAGCTTTCCATCCTCAGACCGATGGTCAGTCAGAGAGAGTTATTCAAATACTTGAGGATATGGTCAGATGTTGTGTCTTAGAATTTCAAGGTATGGGAAAAATATTTACCTTTGGTAGAGTTTGCCTATAATAGTAGTTATCAACCGAGTTTGAAGATGGCACATTATAAAGCTTTGTATGGACATAAATGTCACACACTTTGTATTGGACAGAGCTTAAGGAAAATCAGATTTACGGGGTTGACTTAGTTAAAGAAACAAAAGAGAAAGTGAAAGTTATTAGAGATTGCTTGAAAGTAGCTTCAGATAGAAAGAAGTCTTATGCAGATTTAAAAAGAAAAGAGATTGAGTATCAAGTTGGTGACAAAGTGTTCTTGAAAGTATCCCCGTGGAAGAAAGTCTTTAGATTTGGCAAGAAAGGGAAACTAAGTCCACGTTTTATTGGACCATTTGAGGTGACTGAAAGAGTTGGGCCATTAGCATATCGGATGGTGTTACCAACAGAGTTAGAGAAGATTCATGATGTGTTCCATGTGTCCATGTTACGTTGTTACTGTTCTAATCCGTCACATGTGATTTCATAGACGGAGGTTGAGATTCAGCCAGATATGACTTATGGTGAAGAACTAGTAAAGATTGTAGTTCGAGAGGTCAAGCAACTAAGGAACAAAAGTATTGCACTTATGAAAGTATTATGGAATAGGCATGGGGTAGACGAGGCTACATGGGACCCTGAAGAGGCTATGCGAAAACAGTATCCAAACCTATTCACAAGTAAGATTTTCGGGGACAAAAATCCCTAAAGAGAGGGAGAAATGTAACATCCCGAAATAGGGCCTAAACAGAACAGTGGTTGCGAAACCACGAATCTGAGATAGAAAAGTTTATTCTGATAAATTTTTATGATTTACCGAGTGAATAGATGCATGTGTTAGAATATTAATAGAAAATTTCATGAATTGCATGTTTAATTTGCCTATTAGGGCTTAATTGCAAAAGTTGATAAATATGAGTTCTAGATAGGAAATGATTAAATTGAAGAGCATAATTGAAGTAGAGGTCCTTAAATGGAATTATACCATTAGTTTTTCATGGACAAAAATGGACATACATAGGTAGAAATAACCAAAGTTTTAATGAAGGGAATTTTAGTCATTTGGTAATTAAAAGGAATTAAAAGGGAAAAAGATGGAAAAATAGATATCATCTTCTCCATAGGGCTGAAGCTTTATGTATCACCATAGCTAGGGTTTCTTCAACTTCTCAAGCTCATAGCAAATGATTTCAAGCCTCGTTTTTAATGTTCTTTACGTTTTTGGAATCCCGGTAACTTGATTTAGCTTATTCTAGCAGTAATTTAACCTAGGGTTCATATTTGGAAAAATACCCATAGGTGAAATGTGTTTATTTTGATGTTTTATGATAGCATATGAGGTTTTAAATTATGTTGAACAACTTGTGCTACTCGATTTTAAGTAAAAACGAGTAAAACAACATAATCGGTAAAAATACCTAATGTTCGTAAGTACATGTTAGAGTGAGAATTTGATGTTGCCACTAAGGGAAAATGATCAGTATGTCTAAAACATAATAATTAGGGAAAAAGTTTAATTTCCGAGCTTTGGGGTAAAAGTGTAAATATGCAAAAGTTTAGGGCCAAAATCATAATTTTGCCAAAGTTAGAGTTAAGGACTGTCTTGATAAATGGGAGTATTAAATAAGCTAAATTGCTAATTATAGATCAAGAAGAATGAAATTTGGGGATAGACTGAGGAAAGAAAAAGGTAGAAGATTAAGTTGTCAAGTTGATCGCATTTTGCACTGAGGTAAGTTGACAGTAAATAAATGCAATATTTCGATATTTTATGTTAATGTTGTTAATTTCCATCATATATACATTTATTTTATGATAGTATCCCAAGTTGAATCAAAGATTAGGTAACAGAGAAAAAGTATCAAAAAGCCCGTTTGAGCCTTAAGGATGTATGGGATACGGAATGTCATGACATTTTAGGTTGAGACAGTTGAGGAACATCCCATGTAAGTCCATATCAGATATATGGCTTGGGTAGGACAAGGAACATCCCATGTAAGACCATGCCTAGAGCATGGCATTGGCAGGCTATTATCAGGTAAGAAAACCCAAGTATCCTAAGTATTCCAAAACGTTCATTGGGCTAATATACAGGCTATGTTACAAGAAAGTTCAGGTAAAGGAATGATAAATAGGAAAGTTAAAGAGTAAGTGGAGAAGTCAAATAAAGAGTTTGTTAGTTGATGGTATAATATGAGTATATTTATACTTGGTGAATGTTGTCATTTATTTATTTGTAAACTTACTAATCATTGTAGCTTACTCCTTTTCCTTCCTCTCTTTTATAGTGTAGCCAAGCCAATTTGGGGATCGTAAGGACGTCGGAGTTCGTGTCACACTATCAAAGGCTATCTCGGTATTTTATAGTTTGAAATGTTTTGAGTTATGGTATGTATAGGGACTTGGCTATTTTGTGTGTATATTCTTATGATATGACTAAAGAATGGCATGGGAATACTTGATAATGATTAGCTATTGAATGGGTAATTAAGAACATGATTTGATGCTATGTATGCCTAAATGGTAGTTTATGCAAGGAAATGATGAAGGAGTAAAAGTTGGCCATGAAGCAGTTTTGGAGCAGCAGCAGTGACGTGAATTTGAAAAATCACTAAAAATTGTAGAAATGGAATTAAATGGTGAATGAGATATAAAATTAAATTTTATTGAGTCTATTTTCATAGGAAAGAAATAGAGCAAGCAAAGGAAGTTTATATTCTGAGATATTTAAATTCTTGTGAGACTGGTTCAGGGGGATTTCCTGATCCCCTGTTCTGATTTTAGAAATTCACTAAAAATTGTACAAAAAGAATTATGAGTCATAATTTATATTTCTAGATTCTTTGGTAAGTATATTTTCATTAGAAATAAGTGGAAATACTAAATGAAAACTGTACTATGAGATAATTAATTTTTAGTGAAGAGAAGCCAGGTCTGGTGGGCTGCGAAATCGGGGAACATTTAACTAATAAACTGTTCTAATTGGCCATACCAAAAATTCTGGAAAAATTATGGTAAGAAGATATATGAGTCTAGTCTTAGGGAAAATTTACAGATTTAAATTTTAAGTTTTGTAACTCGAGTTATAATTAATTTAGTGACTATTATACAGGTGGACAGTTTTATTATGAACAGTTAAATAAATTGTTTTAATTTGTGTAAGTAATTGGGAAATTTTTAAATGTTCCTGGTTTGGTCCCGAACCGTTCCAATTGCATTTTTAAGGCCTCGAGGGCCCATTTTAGGGATATATTGGATGAATGTGAGCAAATTACTTTTAAAAGCAAATTTTTATGCCCCGAATTAGTAAGATAAGTCTAGTAACTCCTCGTGCTTGACTTCGGCGACAGTCTCGGGTAAGGGGTGTTACATCCTTGATGATTTGAATAGATGCCACAACCTTCTGTATCTCAACTTACCACATAATATTCTAGGAGGTGAACTGATGTTGACTAGATTTACCGGTTTAGAGAAGCTTGATTTGTCTACTAATTGGTTTCATGGGGAGGTCAAATTTAGTTTTCTAGCAATTTGCCACAAACTAGTTGTTGCAAACCTTTCAATGAATAATTTCTGAGGTAGCATTGACTACTTCGATGGCTACTGGAATCTGCAGTATCTGGATTTGAGCTCCAACAATTTTAGTGGTAATATTTGGACAGGGTTTGCAAGGCTAATTGAGTTTTCAGTCGCTGAAAACTATTTCACAAGGTTAGTCCTGACATCTTGTTTTCTAAAGAATGGTGCTATACAGGTTTTGGATTTATCAGAAAAAAATTTTAGAGTGAAGTTCCAAGGGAGATTTCGAATTGCAAGAATTTGTGTTGGATCTTAGAAAACAGAATAAGAAATTTCAGCTGAAACTTAAGCGTTAAGCTACATGATCGTGATGTGATGAAGTAATAAAATTGATCATACCTAGAAACTAACTATTATCACGATAAATGGCAATTGCACCTATCGAATCGTAGTATAGTTAGTGGCAAGACTGGAATATCGAATCCAAGGAACTAAAAGTACTAGTAATGACTTACTTCCTCTTATCTAGCCTAAAAATAAAGAGGGGGTTTGTGTAAACTAATTAACTCTAAACTAAACTAAGGATGCGACAAAGAGTAAATTGGGGAGTTGCTTTGGGAAAACTGAATAATAAAGACAATACCTAAGGAAGAAACCACCTAGACTTCACTTGTTATCTAACTCTAAACTAGACAATTTCTTCATTTGACTTGATCTGTAAAGATCCCTAAATTATGTTAATATCTCCGTCGAGAATAATAACAACTAATCCTAGGTTGATTAATTGAAATCTCTTTCTAATTAAAACCCCTAGTCTTGTATTAACTCGATCTATGGATCCTATATTAGATTTGACTCTAATCTGACAGGTTTTTGTCATCCTGTGTCTAGAATTGCGATCAACTCCGCTTAATTGTGTTGGATCTACTCTTAAATAGGGACATTTGCTCCTCTGCCTAAGCACATTCGACTTAAATTAATATCCCGGAAATATCAATTCAAGAGTTAAAAACACAATTAAGAATAAATCGAATATTTATCATATAGTTTAGATAACAATAACAAGTTTCGTCTTAAGTTTCATCCCCCTTAGGTATTTGGGGGTTTAGTTCATGTTCATAAAAAGAAACATCTTAGAATAAAGAAAATAACAAAACATAAGAAAACCCAAAACTCCTGAAAGGATTAAAGGGAGATCCTCTGTCTTAATGTAGATCCTGGCTTCTGACTTGGATCAATCGGCTTTCCTTCGAGTAATTCCTTGCCTTTTACTCTCCGTCTTGACGGAGACACTATACACCCTTGTAGTTGCCTCCTAGGGTATTTATATAGAGTTTGGAATGTCTTTCTTAGCCCCTAAGTAGCCTTTTCTACGTGAAATTGAACTTCATCACGACAGGGAGATGCCCGTGTGGCACGCCCGTGTGAGTGAAGTTTAGGCTGTGCTCAAGCCTATTAATATGGCACGTCCGTGTGGGTTGCCAGTGTGCTGAACTCCAGGCCATGTTGTTTCCTTACTTTGGCCCATTTTCTCTGTTTTCGGCCTGTTTCTTGTTCTTTTCACTCTCCTATGCCCTCCTAAGTATAAAACATGAAATTAAAGGATTAGGAACATCAAATTCCACAAATTCAATGATAATTCATCCATAAATGTGCTAAATATGGGATAGAAATATATATAATTTACAGTTTATCAAATACCCCCACACTTAAGCCTTTGCTTGTCCTCAAGCAAAATCTCAACTTACAATTGAAAGTCATTCTTCTCAACTTATGATCCTTACCAACAATGTTTCAAACTAATCCATAAGTAATCATACATTGAGAATTCAACCGAAAGAAAATTAAAGTCTCAAACAATCTAAGTTGAGAATTTTATCACAGAAACGTAGGTTTCCTCCCCTCCTCTAGGTACTTACCTTGAACTCAAAATCAACAAGAGTTGACATCCTCACTAAAGATTCACTCTATCCACTCAAAGTGTTTAGGGTTCAGAAATTAAACAGTTATTAGTTAACATGAAAAGTTATTACCATAAGCTTGCAGGAAAATCAAATCTCCACCACTATGTATTGACATGATACATCGATCAAAAGGTCTTTCAAGGGTTGTAACATGGCCTTGGTTAGGGGTGTGGTCACAAGCTGAAAAAAAGGGTTAGAATCGAGATTGAACTGAAAAATCATCTAACTAGAAAAATCTCTATCACTGAAACATATTCCTAGAATAAAGCCTTTTTCATTTGGATAACATCGTTTAGGATTAGAAGCTTAAAATTACATGGAAATATGTGACACATTGAATTACAACTAAAATATACAAATGTTTTTTTCAAGAACAAATCAAATATTTATAAACTTTACAAGCTAAAAAGGAGAACATAGCTACATAATTATTCAACTTAAATCTCGACAAAAATAGGGATCAAAATAATTGAAGGGATTTCAACAAAAAAATGGGTTATAGGTTAATATTGAGGGTAAGTCAATGAATGGTTTGTTAGGCTCAATGGGGTTCACTAGGGGTTAATTATGAATGTAGGCTTTTATGGAATAAGTGGGTTAAAACTAGGTGCCTTTATCATTTCAGTATATCAAATCAATGATGTGGTCTCGACATGTATAATCGAAACAAGTTCTAGAATAACAGATCAATATTGACTCACTCAAAGTAACAATAAAAGTGAGCACGAAAGGACGTATGCTCAAAAGACTTAAAAATCTCACCAGAATTATGGCTTTTGATGTCATTCCTGCGAATTTCAAATCTCAAGATAACACTTAAAATTAGGGAAAACAACCTAGAAAAATTTAAATTCTCAAAAATTTCAACTTATCATGCTTGATTCTCTAATGTCTTTAAAGTTTGAATAATCAAAGCACAAATACCTATGTCTTAATCCTCAACATATCAATAAAAATCATAAATCAATCAGAATTCATTCTAATTTTTAAGGCCAAGATTCAGGGATTTGAGAATAATGCGAAAAGTTAGTGGCAAAAATTTTTCAAGGGTTCAAGGATAATGCAAAAAATGAAAGTGAATCCCCCCCACACTTAAGATGTACATTGCCCTCAATGTACAAAGATAAAGTTAGTGAATATAGAAGCATAAAATCATAAGATAAGGAGAGAAGTGAAACTCCCTGAATATTGGATGAATTCCTTGAGTTGGAAGTGTGGAGTTTTGTAGGAAAGGGTGTTGATCCACAATTTCTGTGCCAAAAGAATATGATGATCGATGTCGTGGTGGCTAGAGTTGTGGTCGTGTAAGAACTGGTAGTCGTGGCAGGGTTTTCCCATTAGAGATGGATTTGAGCTATAAAGCTCTTTTAAAACTGCGATAGCATTAATAAATTTTTAGGGAATTTAGATTAGCACAATGTACTCATTAGGAAATAGCTAATATGAAATGGTAAAAATAAATTAAGCTAAGTTCTTAAAATACTGAAATAATGAAAACGATAAAGTGTAAATGAAATAAAAGGAAGAATAAAAATAAAAAGGACAATAAAAAGGAAAATAAAGAAAAAGATAAGAGGACTCGCAAGTCCTAATCCTCAGATGGTTCGTGAGGTGGGGGCGGCGGTGTGAGATGGAGATGCTAACAAATCTGATATAAAGTAGCGTCAATGTGATCCAGGCGCTGAAAACATAGTTGCTCAAATCGTGTGAAGCGCTCAGACATGTCAGGATCTGAAGTTGCCGCATGAACTGGATGGCGAATGGGTGGTGGCTCCTCGTGGGATGGAGGGACATCATCAGGAATGTCCTCTAGGTCCTCTTGCTCGGTGGGCTGAGATAAGCGGTATTGAGGAGGATCAGTCCCACGTTGGCACTCAATCATCCTCATATAAAGCATGCTTTGGATGCCCTGCGGGGATATCTGGGCGATGAGAGTATAGGAGGATGTCTAGGCCGCTATGTTAAGGAGGCCGAAGTGACGGGCCAGGCGAGTCACGTATGGGCCCGTCGAGATCACACCCTTACGATGCCACTCCGTCTGGTGCAGAATGACATAGGCGATGAAGTAAGTGAGGTTGAGCACGTGCCCGTACGACATGCTCCACAAGAAGTATGCATCGTGGGTGTTAAAGATGCCGGTACTCTCTCGTCTACCTGTTAGTGTATATATGAGTAGGGCATGTAGGTACCTCAGCGATGGGGTGAGAGCTATCGCCTTAGAGAGACTAGGGTCATAGGTGGCCGAAACAAGGACTAGGGCCTGCCAACACTTGGCTGGAGAAAAATGGATGTTGCGGTGAAGCTTAGAGAGGTTTTCTTCTTCCAAAAACTGCTCAGTGTATAGGCCCAGTGCTGTACCAAACTTTGGTACACTAAGCTGTCAAACAATGCCCCCGAGGCAGAACTAGACCGTCCCTAGATCGTCATATCTGGACATGACCGTCTGGAGGTGGAAATTAGAGCAAAGCTATAAAGTAAGCTCGAGGTATGTGGGCTCAATGATCTGAAAGAATTGGTCCCACGGGTCTATTGTTAACAAGACCTGAACTGCGTCTGCCAATTGGGCTCGCTCTAATGCGGCCCAATCAATACACCTCCCCAATCCGAGGGGTCTTGCTCTAAGAAGTTGAAAGAGTTCCTCTTGAGAGTTTTGCAGGAACTGGAGGAAGGGGTGTCTAATTTCAGAAGTGGCTCTAGAAGAGGAACCACTGGACCCCTTTCGCTTTTTAGAGGCGGGGACAGCGACTATCTTTCCCGTTGATGATGACATTGTTCCTGAAAGGAAAATAGACAAACGAGAATAAAAAGATAGAAATATATTATGAATACTTATAAGTTCCTAAACTAAATGACAAATTAAACTAATCAAAAACTACTAAGTACTTCATGCAAAGAGTAATTTTACTAAACTAAATTCGATGTACGAGTTATCCTAAGCATAAAACAAGACAATAGAAATAGTAGTAGCTATGGTTAACATTATATATCAAGAATCAATTGCTTAAGATAGATAAAGATGGCAACCAAAGAATGGTTCAAAATGGCATAATGAGTATTCTAGATTAATCATGCAAAATGTATGAGAATCACATAAATAATAGGGTAAATAACTAAATAAATAAAATCATAAAAATATAAATAGTTAAAAGACATTAAAAATTAAAAGAAAAGGGAGAAAGGGGAACGATAGGGTAGGATTTCGGGTGGCGCACGGTCGTCGTGGTGCTACACAGGCATGGTAGCTTGGGCTAGGTAAACGGTGGCATTAGGAGGGGCTGGAGTGGGCTATAGTGGGAGAGGAGTTAGGGTTTTGAGTGAGGGAGATGATGAATATTGAGGGGTTTATATAAAAAGTAGGGCACACGGGCATGTCACACGCCCATGTGAATCGTTTTTAGCCCGTGTGGTTCGAATTTTAAGGGTTTTGGCGTGCCTAAGTCATTGCACACGCCCGTGTTCTTTAGGCATGTTAGGGCATACGGCCGTGTCACACGGTCATGTCCTTCAATGTTCACTTCTCCCACGCATGTGTATGGGGTCACACGCCTGTGTATGAATTGGCAAGTTCGACCATGGGGTTAGGGAATGGGCGTGTCTCCTGCCCATGTCAATTTAGCAGGTTCGACCATGCTCCGACACGCCCGTGTCGATTTGTCAGGATTGGCCACGGCCACATCGCACGGCCGTGGCTATTTGTCCAGGCCGTGTGTTGGGAAAATTTTTCCCTGGTTGCACATGGCCTTAGGCACGCCCGTGGGCCAAGCCATGTGGCTTGAAAAACCTCCATTCAGGAAGTTAGTTGATGAATTAGAGTTTGAGAACTTAAATAAAAGAAATTTACTATGTTAGTGCTCGAGTTGCCTCCTGAGAAGTGCTTGTTTATAGTCTAAGCTTGAACTCTTTCAAGCTTGCATGGTCACGGTGGTTTGATGAGTTTGAACTCCTCTCTCCTGCTATCAGTCTCAATATCAAAATAAGGTTTGAGTCGAGTATAATTTACCTTGAAAGTGCCCAACGTCTTATGTGTTATCTCGACTGTACCATAAGGGAAATTTTTCATTATCGTGAAGGGAGGTGTGTCACCTGTATGAACTTTTAAATTCAAGATTCGAGGATCTTCCTCCTCTAAGAATACCTTATCCCCTACCTTAAATTGATTCGTTTTTACCTTAGGGCCATCATGGTGATGTTTTGGTTCGAAGTGGCATATTTTTTGTTTCTCTTGGCGGTAGTTCAGCCACTCGTCCAGTCCTTCAATCTGTAGCATTCGTTTTTCATGGGTGGTTCCTTTGTTATCGTATGGAATTGAATGTGGCTCTGTTACACTTCTATGAGGAGTACCCTGCAAAGAAGGTTGGACAGTGAGATTATTTTTAGGATAAGGACTCGTAATAACATCTTTATCATTAACAATCTTATTAGAATTACGAGCTTGCAAAGTAATTGTATCATCACCTATACGAAGTGTGAGTTCACCTGTCCCTACATCATTATAGTTCTTGCAGTTGCTAAGAAAGGTCACCCTAAAATTAATGGCACATTACTGTGTTCATCTATGTCTAAAACAATGAAATCTACTGGGAATATAAATTTATCAATTTTGACTAGCACATCTTCAATTATACCCCTTGGAAATCTAATGGTTTTATCAGCCAATTGAATGCTCATGCTAGTTTGTTTAGGTTTCCCAAGACCTAGTTGTTTAAACAATTTATATGGCATTACATTAATACTTGCCCCTAAATCAGCCAAGGCATTTTTAACATCTAAGCTACCAAGTAGACAAGGAATCGTAAAACTCCCTGGACCTTTTAGTTTGTTGGGTAGCTTATTCTGCAAAATGGCTGAGCACACTGCATTCAGCTTTACATGCGACAACTCATCCAGCTTTCGTTTGTTTGTTAGAAGCTCTCTTAAAAACTTAACAATATTTGGCATCTGTGAAAGAGCTTCAATAAACGGTAAGTTAATGTGTAATTTCTTTAAGAGTTTAAGGAATTTACTAAATTGTTCATCTGTACGGTCTTTCCTTATCACATTAGGATATGGGACACGAGGCTTATATTCTTTTACAACTGGTTCGGTGCTACTTACCTCATCCTTACCTCTACTTACGACAGTCTCCTTACTTGGCTCTGATTTGGTTTTAGCTAATCCTCCTTCATCAATCATGTCGATGGCGTGGAGTTGCTCCTTAGGGTTAGTCTCGGTATTGCTTGGTAAACCACCTTGTGGTCTTTTAGAGATTAGCTTAGCGAGTTGGCCTATTTGAGTTTCAAGTCCTTGAATGGATGCTTGCTGGTTCTTAAGTGTCATCTCGGTGTTCTAGAAATAGGTTTCTGACACGGAGATAAACTTCGTGAGCATCTCCTCAAGGTTTGACTTTCTCTTTTGCTGGTAAGGTGGTTGCTGAAATCCCGAAGGAGGTGATGGTCTCTGATTTCCTTGGTTACCTTGTCCTCCCCCCATATAGTTGGCTTGTTCGTTTTCCATGCCATATCTATAGGTGGGGTACTCAGAATTGCTCATGTCAAACTACATCACTGGATGTACTTGCGTAGAACCAATGAAACTATCAATCTTTTTATTAAGAAGTTCTACCTAATTAGAAAGCATGGTGACCGCATCAATATTAAAAACTCCAGCAGCTTTTTACAGCTTTATTCTCATGACCTGCCACTGATAGTTATTCAGTGACATCTCCTCTATAAACTAATAAGATGCTTCTAGTGTTTTGCTATTGATTGTTCCACCAGCAGCTGCATCAATCATCTTCTCGTTAAGGGGTTCAAACCGTTGTGAAAAGTTTGAACTTGTAACCATAGGGGTAACCCATAGTGAGGGCAACTTCTCAATAAGTCTTTGTATCTCTTCCAAGCATCGTAAAGTGTTTTTAAATCCATCTGCACAAAATAAGAGATATCATTCCTTAATTTTTCCGTTTTAGCTAGCGAAAAATATTTGAGTAAAAAATTTTCGATCATTTGTTCCAATGTAGTGATAGACCCTCGTGGCTTAACCATTGTTTAGCTTTATTCCTCAAGGAAAATGGGAATAATCGAAGATGAATGGCATCATCAGAAATGCCATTTATTTTAAATGTGTTGCAGAATTCCAAAAAGCTGGCTAAATGAGCGTTAAGATCTTCATCCTGCAAACCATCAAACTGAACAAACTGTTGTATCATTTGAATAGTGTTAGGTTTCAGTTCAAAATTATTTGCAGCAATAGTCGGCCTAACAATACTAGATTCAGTACCAGCCAAATTAGGTTTAGCATAATCATACATAGTACAAGGAACAGGATTTTGATCGACAGGATTTGTGACTACTACAGGAGGTAGCTGATTATCTTGATTTGCCTCCATCTCTTCAGTAGATTCGGATTCTTCTTCTTGTCCTTGTTCTGGGTACTGTAGGCTTCTTTTTATCTCTCTTCAATTTCTGCGAACTATGGCTTCTAAGTCGAGGTCAAAAAGCAAAGGTCCTGACGGGTTTCTTCTAGTCATAAACTAGAGATACCTGCCAGTGAAAAACAAAAAAGAAGAAAGAAAAATTTAGTAAATAAAACCTAATATAAAAACTAAAAATAAATAAAAGTAGTAATGGATAAAGTAATAGAAATAGAGTGTTCCTAATATTTCAGTTCCCCGGCAACAGCGCTAAAAACTTGATCATGATGTGATGAAGTAATAAAATTGATCGTACCCAGAAACTAATTATTGTCACGATAAAAGGCGAGCGCACCTATCGAATAGTAGTATAGTTAGTGGCAAGACCAAAATATCGAATCCAAGGAACTAAAAGTATTAGTAATGACTTTCTTCCTATTATCTAGCCTAAAAATAAAGAGAGGGTTTATGTAAACTAATTAACTCTAAACTAAACTAAGGATGCGACAAAGAGTAAATTGAGGAATTGTTTTGGGAAAACTGAATGATAAAGACAATACCTAAGGAAGAATCCACCTAAACTTCACTTGTTATCTAACTCTGAACTAGACGATTTCTTTATTCGACTTGATTTGTAGAGATCCCTAAATTATGTTAATATCTCCGTCAAGAATAAGAACAACTAATCCTAGGTTGATTAATTGAAATCTCTTTCTAATTAAAACCCCTAGTCTTGCATTAACTCGATCTATGGATCCCCATATTAGATTTGACTCTAAATCGGCAGATTTTCGTTGTCCTGTGTCTAGGATTGCGATCAACTTCACTTAATTGTATTGGATCTACTCTTAAACATTGACTTTTGCTCATCTGCCTAAGCACATTCGACTTAAATTAATATCTCAGAAATATCAATTCAAGAATTAAAAACACAATTAAAAAAAATTGAATATTTATCATATAGTTTAGATAACAATAATAAGTTTCGTCTTAAGTTTCATCCCTCTCAGGTATTTGGGGGTTTAGTTCATGTTTATAAAAAAAAATATCTTAGAATAAGGAAAATAACAAAACATAAGAAAACCCAAAACTCCTGAAAGGACTGAAGGGAGATCCTCTGTCTTGATGTAGATCTTGGCTTCTGAGATGGATCGATCGGCTTTCCTTCGAGTAATTCCCTGCCTTTAACTCTCCGTCTTGTCGGGGACACTGTACACCCTTATAGTTGCCTCCTAGGGTCTTTATATAGAGTTTGGAATGTCTTTCTTAGTCCCTAAGTAGCCTTTTCCGTGTGAAATTGAACTTCATCACGACAGGGACACGCCCGTGTGACACTCCCGTGTGAGTCGAGTTTAGGCTGTGCGCAAGCCTGTTAATGTGGCACAGTCGTGTGGGTTGCACGTGTGCTGAACTCTAGGCCGTGTTGTTTCCTTGCTTTGGCCCATTTTCTCCATTTTCAGCCCGTTTCTTGTTCTTTTCACTCTCCTATGCTCTCCTAAGTATAAAACATGAAATTAAAGGATTAGGAGCATCAAATTCCACAAATTCAATGATAATTCATCCATAAATGTGCTAAATGTGGGATAGAAATATGTATAATTTACAGTTTATCACTACAATATCTTGATGAACAAATAAAGAAATTAAGGTTAAGCTATAAAAACAGAATGCTTGATAGAAAACCAAAAGAAGAAGAAGAATTTGTTGAAAGATTCATTATCATTTCATTGAGAACAAAAGGCATTACATATACCAAACAATCAGCTTCTCAAAAAATGAAAATGTTACCTAAACATACCTAACTCCACTAACTAAGTCTTGAAACTTATAAACCTTGCTTGCACTCTTGGTTAAGCTGATTCATCAAATCTATCATCACCAAATTACATCAAGCATGTCACTAACTTAGTTCTAATCTAACTAAGCAACAAAAAATTAACTGAAAAGTAACATAACAGCAGCATATGCTTCAACTGCTACTTGCATAGCTTGAACTTCCTTGGTCTGCATGTAAGCCATCTTCTAATACTCCTCCATGGCTTGCATGCTGCAAACACCCAACTTGGCTCTCAAATTCTTGAACCTTGACACACAAAGAGGCTTTGTCAAGATATCTGCTAATTGATCTTTAGAATTGCAATAAACCAGTCTAATTTCTTGAGATTGTTCCATTTCCCTAACAAAATGAAACTTGATCTTAAAATGTTTTGTGTAACAGCCCGATTTTGAGCCTAGTCAGAATCGTGGCTTCGGAACCACAAATTCGACGAGGAAAAATTTATTTTTATTATATTTTTATGGTCTACAATTTCACATAATGTTTTCGCAAAAATTTCTTTTGAAAATTTTGACGTTCGGGCACTCAATTTAGTTAAAAGGACTAAATTATAAATAGTGCAAAAGTTGAGTTCTATATGTTAGAGGTGTCTAATTGTTATGAAACTTTAAATTGGGGGTCCTTAAATGGTAATTGGACCATTATAATTTAGTTTGGACAAAAATGGAAATGGGTAGAAAAAAATCTCAAGAAAGGACAAAAGGGCATTTTAGTCATTTGATAATTAAAAGAATTAAAAAGGGAAAATCAAACCAAAATGTTGTCCATCTTCTTCATTTGGCTGAAACTCCCTATGGACACCATGCCTAGGGTTTTTCCAAGCGTTCAAGCTCAATATTAAGTGCACCCAAGCCCTGTTTTTAATGCTCGCTACATTTTTGAGATCTCGGTAACTCGATTTAGCTATTTCCACCCTTATTTTGAGCTAGGTTTGAGTTCAAAAATTTACCCATGTTGAATATTTGTTTATTTTGATGATTAATGGTAGATTATGCATGTTTATGAGGAGAGAAATGAGTTTTACTAGGTGATTTTCAATGAAATCGTATAAAAGGGGTTAAATTGTAAAAGTTATAAATTGGTCTTAAGTATGTGGTTTAATGAAATGTGGACTGCCATAGTTATGAAAATGGTTTGTCTAGGTACAAAATACAAGGAAATTGAATAAAAATTATTTTACGAGCCTAGGGGCAAAAGTGTAATTTTACCATAATGTGATTTTTGGGTCACATTATAGATCATGGAAAATGAGATTCGGGCTTAGATCGGGAAAGATCGAGGTTATGGACCAAGTCGAGAAAATTAGCTACTTTCGCGTCTGAGTGTTGTCAGGTTGGCTCGAGGTTGAAGATTGTCAGAGGAAGTGTCGCACTTTCAAATTGTAAATTTGGGCTAATGACAAACCTTAAGTGTTTTCGAGTGAGTGGCATGTATAGAAACTTAGCCATTAGTAATATGTATTCTTGTGATTGGGCCAAATGTATTGGCTTACATTATTTCATTGTGTGTGGCCATAAGATGTGGCTCGTTTTAGCTATGAACATGTAAAACTATTTCTGTATACAAGCGCTGAAAATCTTTTGTGATGTAACCATATTGGTTGTCATGAATGATTATTGATATATTATATGTGGCTATGAATTGTACAAGAGTATAAAGATGTAACACCCCAGACCCGGCCCAGACGTTATGGCCATGTCCGGTGTGCTACATCACCTAGACTATGCTACGCCGTCCTATATACTAAGTCTGATGTTTGAGATTTTTGAAAAGTAATACTTGTTTTTCTTGAAATTCCCGATTTAATTATTATTCAACCTAATTTCTATCTCATTTGTTAATCGTTTCATTTTAGTCTTATTGTCCTCCTTAGTCTTCAGTAAAGTCAGGTTGGTTAATAAAATGTTTGTTTAATTTTGAAAACGGTGTAGGTTTGTGTTTGAAATAAAACGGTAGAGAAATCCCGAATAACAGTTATAGCGGCCTTATTACAACCCATGTCAAAATAAAACCAATAAAAGGTAATTAAATAATTAAAAAAAACCAACTATGATGAATGTTCAGTCCTCGTGGCCACTCTGAATCCCTCCCAGCGTCCAAGTCACGATCTAGGGCTCACCTGCAAGGATGGAAAGAAAGGGGTGAGTTTGGGAAAACTCAGTGTGTGCAGAACCCATCCAAAGCCCAAATTGGCTCAAGCCCACTGGGCCTAAACCCTAACCAGTCTCAGTCAGATACTGGGCCGAAGCCCTATTCAGGAAACAGTAATCTGGGCCAAGGCCCTATAACAGATACTGGGCTGAAGCCCTATTCAAATAACAGATTGGCCCATAGGCCCAGAACAGTACAGTACAATAATACAGTATAAATGCAAACCCAATTGGGGAGACTACTCAACCCACCAACCGCTACACACCACCCGTACCAGCCAACACACCATGTGGGGAATAACTCGACCCACCCAGCCCACACACCACAGTCGCAGCATGGCTGCTCAGTTAAACAGTATCGAGGCAAAGCCCCTTTCAGAAACAGTACGAGGCATAGCCCATTTTCAGTAACGTGGCTGTGCCACTCACACTTCCTCCATTATCAAAACCCAACCCATGCAATAGATACATATCATGGCATGCAATAACAGTAACAGTCATGTCAAACAGTACAGTCAATTTTAGCCCTAGGGGTATAACGGTAATTTTCTACCTAGGGGCAAAACAGTAATTTCTTACCCTAAGGGTATTTCAGTAATTTTGCTCTCATGTTACAGATTTCATGCTTATTACAGTATTTATTAATCACATAGTTGTCACAGAAGTCCGGTTAACTCAGTTTTTCAGTCTTAGCATTCAAGCCCTAAAACCCCTAATGAGCCCTATTACGTCAATCGGCCCATTAAGCCCATTTAGTCCCAATTTCATAATCAGTTATCTTGTTTTAACTGTTTTCACGCCTACAGTTCATAATATTACCTTTAAACCCATTTTTACTCACATGGACCCAAATAACCCATTGGGCCCATATTTGGCCCACCGAGGCCCAACTTACCATAATGTCCAAAATTTAGCGGTCAACACGCCTAACAGTGCCGATTCCAAAACTAACCTTCTCCTACTAACTTGAGAACGCTCGCACGCTCACAAGCTCTTGAAATACCGAAACTTCGGCATTTTGGCTTTTCGGCTTTTGCCGATTTGCGCATTGAAGGGCGTTCGAAACACACACCTGTTTTGCAGTTTCTCCTACGAGATCTCCTATGCGTTAATCCCTACAATCCAATACTTAATTGATTAGACCATATTAACACTTAATCTGAATTGAAAACTTACCCAAAGCCTTACTTACATATTCGGCCAACACCTCTAATGGCCTTAATGTTCTTACCTTGCCGATTTAGATCCCTTTAGATCTAGATATGATGTTCCAATGTCTTCAACTCCTTGTTTGATCACCTTCTTCTCTAACTAACACACAAAAAGAACAAAGAAAACACCACTTGATTTACCAAAAGTCCAAAACGATAAAATCCTTAACTTTAGGGACTTTCAGCTTTTCCAAATATGAAATATTGAACAGATCTGAAGTATTAAACACTTACCAACGATTTCCCTTCAGTTCCTATGCAGATCTAATGTAAATCTGACCCTTAAACGTCAGTAGAAACCTTATCTCTGAGATTTGCAATTTCGGCTATCTCCCTACAACTATGGTGATTTCGGCTTTTCAACAAGAGAAGAGGATGGCATTTTGGGTGTAGATTTTGGGTGATGGTGTCGATAATGGTGTGATTCAAGGGAGTGTAGTAATCGGCCACAACAGGTGAAAGGAATAGGGGTGATTCGGCTTACAAGAAATCGGCAAGAAAGGAAGCAGTTTTCGAGATTTCTGGCACTTTGAGCAATCAGTTATGGTTGATTTTAAGAGGAATGAAAGCAAAAGAAAGAGTGGATCTGTGCAAGGTGGGTATTCGGCTAGGGAAGAGATCAAAGGGGAAGAAGAAAAATGAAAAAAAAAAAACAATGGTAGAGGTGGAGAGGAAGAATTCGGCTATGAGCTTTCCATGGAGGCAACTTTTGGCTTTTCTGACAGTAGAACAGAGAAAAATTCCTAAGGTGGCTAACCCTAGTTGTCATGACAGAAAAAAGAAAATGATATAACCCTAGTAGTCCCTCTAAAGCAATCGGCCCAAGTCCCTAAAGCCCCCTTGCCGAAATTCACTTAAGTTAGGCACATGCCCGGCACATGCTTAAAAATTAAAAAGAACTCTACGCTTACCTTGTAACTCGAACCCTTGTCCTTGAATATCCACTTAGGCGCCACTTTTCTAGGAGCTTAGTGGCTCCACCTTGCCACTTTACCAAGAGCTCACTTGTGACATATTTTACACGGTTTTTCTTAAAAGCCCACTTAACCAAGTCCCCTTTCACTTGAAAATCCAACTTAATATTTTACCGGGTTTTAACTTAAACTTGGGCCTTCTATAGGCCCACTAACACATGTACATACATTATCAACCTTTAGAACACCAAAATTTTAAAAATTTCACTAAAATTCACAAAACCCGAAAAATCCCGAAAATCAGGGCATTACAACTCTACCCCCTTAAAGAAATTTCGGCCTCAAAATTTACCTGATCCAAATAACTGAGGGTATTGTTGACGCATCGCTTCCTCTGGCTCCCAAGTAGCTTCTTCTTTACCATGATTACGCCATAGCACCTTAACTAATGGAACAGACTTCCTCCTTAAGACTTTGACTTCACGATCTAAGATCTCCACAGGTTCCTTCTCGAAGGTCAAATCGGTATTCACTGCAATCTCCTCCACTGGTACAATATACGATGGGTCCGACCGATACCGTCTCAGCATAGACACATGAAAAACGTCATGAATACGATCCAACTCTGGTGGCAACTCCAACTGATAGGCTACTGGCCCAATCCGCTTGAGAATCCGATAAGGCCCAATAAACCGCGGACTTAGCTTGCCCTTTTTACCGAATCTCAAGATCTTCTTCCACGGCGACACCTTTAGGAAGACCATATCCCCAACAGCGAACTTAATCTCCTTACGCTTAAGGTCAGCATATGACTTCTGCCGATCAGATGCCTCCTTTAACCGATCTTGAATCAGCTTAACCTTACTTTCAGTATCTGCCACTATCTCTGGTCCAAGAACTTTACGTTCCCCTAACTCTATCCAACAAGTAGGAGTACGACATCTCCGCCCATAAAGTGCCTCATATGGAGCCATCTGAATGCTTGCTTGATAGCTGTTGTTGTATGCAAACTCTGCCAACGGTAAATAATCTTCCCAACTACCACGAAAGTCGATAACACATCCTCTTAACATGTCTTCCAACACTTGAATGACCCTTTCAGACTGACCATCTATCTGAGGGTGAAATGCAGTACTAAAGTCCAAACGCGTACCCAACGCCTCGTGCAGCTTCTTCCAAAATCGAGAAGTAAATCTAGGGTCTCGATCAGAAATTATCGAAACTGGCACCCCATGCAAACGCACTATCTCTGCTACATACAACTTGGCTAACTTCTGAAGTAAGTAATCAGTTCTAACCGGTATAAAGTGAGCAGACTTCGTTAATCTATCCACAACTACCCAAACAGAGTCTTTCTTTGAAGGTGTCAAAGGCAATCCACTCACAAAATCCATCGTTACTCTTTCCCATTTCCACTGCGGAATCCTCACTAGCTGCAACAATCCAGAAGGTAACTGGTGTTCAGCTTTAACCTGCTGACACGTCAAACATTTCCCCACGAAATCAGTCACCTCTCGCTTAAGTCCAGGCCACCAATACACCTCTCGCAAATCCCTATACAACTTATTACTGCCAGGGTGCATCGCATAGGCTCCACCATGAGCCTCACTCAATAACAACTTCCTTAAGTCGGAGTCCTTAGGAATACAAATTCTTCCTCGAAAGCAAAGGACTCCATCAGAATTCAGTCCAAAATCATCACTCTTACCCTCCTTGACTTGCTGAAATCGAGGAGTCAACGAATCATCCTTCCATTGCAACTCTTTAATCTTCTCAGTCCAAGCCGGTCTCACTTGCAGTTCTGCTAGCAAACTCCCATCATCATACAAACTCAAACGAGCAAACATCGCCTTTAACTCAGTAACAGTTCTTCGGCTCAGTGCATCAGCCACTACATTAGCTTTGCCAGGGTGATACTCAATCGAACAATCATAGTCCTTAAGCAACTCTATCCATCTCCGTTGCCTAAGGTTCAACTCTTTCTGAGTTAACAGATACTTGAGACTTTTATGGTCAGTGTATATAATACACTTTTCTCCATAAAGGTAGTGTCTCCAGATTTTCAATGCAAATATCACTGCCGCCAATTCCAAATCATGCGTAGGGTAGTTCGCCTCGTGAGGCTTAAGCTGCCGCGAAGCATAAGCAACCACCTTACCCTCTTGCATCAGTACACAACCCAATCCCACATGCGAAGCATCACTATAAACCGTAAAGTCTTTCCCAGTTTCTGGCTGAATCAGTACTGGCGCCTCAGTCAACACCTTTTTCAGCTTCTCAAAAGCTTCTTGCTGTTTCTCAGTCCATACAAATGCTACTCCCTTCCTTAACAATTTCGTCAGTGGTGCCGCGATTAACGAAAATCCCTCAACAAATCTTCTATAATAACCTGCTAGGCCCAGAAAACTACGAATTTCTGAAACTAATCTTGGAGACTTCCAATCCAGAACTGCCTCAATTTTACGAGGATCTACCCTAATCCCCTCAGCAGAAACAACATGACCTAGAAAAGTCACTTCGCGAAGCCAAAATTCGCACTTGCTAAATTTCGCATACAGTTGCCTTTCCCTTAATACTTGCAGAACGATTCGAAGATGCTTGTCATGCTTCTCCTCTGTTTCCGAATACACCAATATATCATCAATAAAGACGACCACGAGACGATCCAAGTACGGCTGAAATACTCGGTTCATTAAATCCATAAAAGCTGCCGGTGCATTCGTCAATCCAAAGGGCATAACCAAAAACTCGTAGTGACCATAACGAGTTCTGAATGCGGTCTTATACACGTCCACCTCCTTTACCCTTAACTGATGGTATCCAGATCGAAGGTCAATTTTGGAAAACACTAAAGCTCCTTTAAGCTGGTCAAACAGATCGTCAATTCTCGGCAAATGATACTTATTCTTGATCGTCAGTTTGTTCAACTGGCGATAATCAATGCACTTACGCATCGTCCCATCCTTCTTTTTCACAAACAGCACCGGTGCTCCCCACGGAGACACACTCGGTCTAATGAAACCCCTATCGAGCAACTCTTGAATCTGGGCTTTCAATTCCACTAGCTCCTTTGGTGCCATTCTGTAGGGCGCAACAGACACTGGAGCCGTTCCAGGCAACAGATCGATCCCAAATTCAACTTCGCGGTTAGGAGGTAAACCAGGAAGCTCCTCAGGAAAAACGTCTTGAAACTCATTAACAGTCCTCACTGTCTCTACTGTCACCCCTTCGGGTTCAGTTTGACTTATGAACGCCAAGTATGCTTCACAACCTTTACGCATCAATCTTTCAGCCCTTAAGGCAGAGACCACATTAGACAAATAGTCCCTACGTTCGCCAATAATCATCACCTCCTCACCTTCAATTGTTCTCAGTACCATCCTTTTGGCCGTGCAATCCAGCGTTGCCTTGTGCTTGGTTAACCAGTCCATACCCAAAATCAAATCGAAATCACCAAAAGGTAGCTCCATTAAATCTCCAGTAAAGATCCTACCTTGAGTCTCTAAAGGCACTTCCCTAAATAGTTTGTCTACTGTAACAGAGTGACCTAAAGGAATAACTATTGTGACACCCCTCACAGTCTCCTCAGAATGCACACCCAATGACCCAGAAATCTTACAAGCAACATATGAATGTGTTGAACCCACGTCAATCAAAGCAGTGTATGGTATACTAGATATCAAGAACGTACCAGTTATAACATCAGGGGTATCACCCTCCTCGCGGCGACGAGTAGCATACACCAAGGCTGGCTGACGAGCCTCAGCATTACCAACACCCCTTCCAGGTGCTCCACAACCACGTCTATTACCATTGCCTCCTCTACCTTGACCACGGCCCCTTGGCGGTGGCGGTCCTCCTCGCACAGGCTGAGCAACCCTCTGATTAACAGCTTGAGCCTGAGCTGGCTTCTGTGGACAGTCTTTGACTTGATGATCCTTTGACCCACAACGAAAACAAGCTCCAATGCGTTTCCAGCATTCTCCTCGATGAACTCTGCCACAGTCTCCACAAGCTTGTGGTCTAACAACATTCACTGGCACAGCTCGCACTGGTTCCTCCACTCTTGCTTTCTTAAAGTTTCTGCTCGCAGCCAGAATCTCTCTTGAAGCGATTACGATCTCTATCGCGGTTCTGATGCTCATCTCGCTTCACTTCCTCAGCTATCTTAGCCTTCTCCACTAGTGCAGCAAAGTCACGCTCTCTCTGTGGCGCTATCAACACTCTCAGCTCATCTCTGAGGCCATCCTCAAAACGAACACTGCGTTCATATTCCATGGAAACAATACCGCTAGCATACCGACTTAATTGCAAAAATTCTACCTCGTATTCAGCCACAGTCTTACTACCCTGGGTCAGGTTCAAAAATTCCTTCCTTCGTGCGTCCACATAACTAGCCCCAACATATTTCGCCTTGAAAGACTGCTTAAACAATTCCCAGGTTACTCTCTCAGCTGGGGTACCCTCTCTTACGGTGATCCACCATTGATACGCCTCGTCCCTCAGCAACGATACCGCTCCTTTCAGTTTCTGCTCCACTGAGCAATCCAAGTCATCCATAATTTGCTCTGTGGCTTCTAACCAATACTCAGCCACGTTCGAGGCCACTCCAGATATGCCCCTAAAAACTTCCACTCCATTGGCCCGAAGTCGCTCAGAAATGGACCCCCTATTCACCGGCCCAACATTAGCTCCGGCCACCCTTTCCAGAACTCTCAGCATGGCCTGGGACAGAGCGTCGTCCCCTGCGGCCAGATCGTACGGCCCATTTTCCTCAACCGGTGGTCGTGCCTCTCCTGCTGGCCTATGCTCAGAAGACGACGATCCAGCTTGAGCACTAACTCGACCTCGTCCACGGCCTCGTCCACGAGTAGCCCTTGTACTCATATCGATTATCTGATTTACAAAGTTTTATGACATTAGCTCAATGTTTCAGTTTTTATTACGGAATATCTTATGAATAGGTAGAATTTCAGAGTTGTTCTCGCGCAACGTAGTCTAATTACTGTCTCAGTTTCCTAGGGTTTAGTTTACCCTACCGTCTCAGTGCTACAGCCTTAATACTACCTCATCCATAGTATTCTATCTAAGGCTCAGTGCTATCTACAGTTTTATTATCAGTACAGTACAGAATTTAAGGCAGAACATACTTACAACTTGGAGCCGGGGATTCAGTGTGCCACTTTCTGGTTTAGTAGTTCAAATACTTTGAGGCCTAAAAAAAAAACAATGTTTAAAAACTACAAGTTTGTTTAAAACAAAAAGAAAATTTTCAAAAAATTCGATTTCCCAAAGATACCCTTCTGGACTTTTAGATTTTTGAAACCCCTTTGTTTTTGGACCCGATCCACAGCCGAGTTGTTGCAACTTGGCTCTGATACCACTAAATGTAACACCCCAGACCCGGCCCAGACGTTATGGCCATGTCCGGTGTGCTACATCACCTAGACTATGCTACGCCGTCCTATATACTAAGTCTGATGTTTGAGATTTTTGAAAAGTAATACTTGTTTTTCTTGAAATTCCCGATTTAATTATTATTCAACCTAATTTCTATCTCATTTGTTAATCGTTTCATTTTAGTCTTATTGTCCTCCTTAGTCTTCAGTAAAGTCAGGTTGGTTAATAAAATGTTTGTTTAATTTTGAAAACGGTGTAGGTTTGTGTTTGAAATAAAACGGTAGAGAAATCCCGAATAACAGTTATAGCGGCCTTATTACAACCCATGTCAAAATAAAACCAATAAAAGGTAATTAAATAATAAAAAAAAACCAACTATGATGAAAGTTCAGTCCTCGTGGCCACTCTGAATCCCTCCCAGCGTCCAAGTCACGATCTAGGGCTCACCTGCAAGGATGGAAAGAAAGGGGTGAGTTTCGGAAAACTCAGCGTGTGCAGAACCCATCCAAAGCCCAAATTGGCTCAAGCCCACTGGGCCTAAACCCTAACCAGTCTCAGTCAGATACTGGGCCGAAGCCCTATTCAGGAAACAGTAATCTGGGCCAAGGCCCTATAACAGATACTGGGCTGAAGCCCTATTCAGATAACAGATTGGCCCATAGGCCCAGAACAGTACAGTACAGTAATACAGTATAAATGCAAACCCAATTGGGGAGACTACTCAACCCACCAACCGCTACACACCACCCGTACCAGCCAACACACCATGTGGGGAATAACTCGACCCACCCAGCCCACACACCACAGTCGCAGCATGGCTGCTCAGTTAAACAGTATACGAGGCAAAGCCCCTTTCAGAAACAGTACGAGGCATAGCCCATTTTCAGTAACGTGGCTGTGCCACTCACACTTCCTCCATTATCAAAACCCAACCCATGCAATAGATACATATCATGGCATGCAATAACAGTAACAGTCATGTCAAACAGTACAGTCAATTTTAGCCCTAGGGGTATAACGGTAATTTTCTACCTAGGGGCAAAACAGTAATTTCTTACCCTAAGGGTATTTCAGTAATTTTGCTCTCATGTTACAGATTTCATGCTTATTACAGTATTTATTAATCACATAGTTGTCACAGAAGTCCGATTAACTCAGTTTTTCAGTCTTAGCATTCAAGCCCTAAAACCCCTAATGAGCCCTATTACGTCGATTGGCCCATTAGGCCCATTTAGTCCCAATTTCATAATCAGTTATCTTGTTTTAACTGTTTTCACGCCTACAGTTCATAATATTACCTTTAAACCCATTTTTACTCACATGGACCCAAATCGCCCATTGGGCCCATATTTGGCCCACCGAGGCCCAACTTACCATAATGTCCAAAATTTAGCGGTCAACACGCCTAACAGTGCCGATTCCAAAACTAACCTTCTCCTACTAACTTGAGAACGCTCGCACGCTCACAAGCTCTCGAAATACCGAAACTTTGGCATTTTGGCTTTTCAGCTTTTGCCGATTTGGGCATTGAAGGGCGTTCAAAACACACATCTGTTTTGCAGTTTCTCCTACGAGATCTCCTATGCGTTAATCCCTACAATCCAATACTTAATTGATTAGACCATATTAACACTTAATCTGAATTGAAAACTTACCCAAAGCCTTACTTACACATTCGGCCAGCACCTCCAATGGCCTTAATGTTCTTACCTTGCCGATTTAGATCCCTTTAGATCTAGATATGATGTTCCAATGTCTTCAACTCCTTGTTTGATCACCTTCTTCTCTAACTAACACACAAAAAGAACAAAGAAAACACCACTTGATTTACCAAAAGTCCAAAACGATAAAATCTTTAACTTTAGGGACTTTCGGCTTTTCCAAATATGAAATATTGAACAGATCTGAAGTATTAAACACTTACCAATGATTTCCCTTCAGTTCCTATGCAGATCTGATGTAAATCTGACCCTTAAACGTCAGTAGAAACCTTATCTCTAAGATTTGCAATTTCGGCTATCTCCCTACAACTATAGTGATTTCGGCTTTTCAACAAGAGAAGAGGATGGCGTTTTGGGTGTAGATTTTGGGTGATGGTGTCGATAATGGTGTGATTCAAGGGAGTGTAGTAATCGGCCACAACAGGTGAAAGGAATAGGGGTGATTCGGCTTACAAGAAATCGGCAAGAAAAGAAGCAGTTTTCGAGATTTCTAGCACTTTGAGCAATCGGTTATGGTTGATTTTAAGAGGAATGAAAGC
Source organism: Gossypium stocksii (assembly GCA_020496765.1). Taxonomy (NCBI): domain Eukaryota; kingdom Viridiplantae; phylum Streptophyta; class Magnoliopsida; order Malvales; family Malvaceae; genus Gossypium; species Gossypium stocksii. The sequence goes on from CM035631.1 coordinate 55,573,940, forward strand.
AAAAGAAAGAGTGGATCTGTGCAAGGTGGGTATTCAGCTAGGGAAGAGATCAAAGGGGAAGAAGAAAAATGAAAAAAAAAAACAATGGTAGAGGTGGAGAGGAAGAATTCGGCTATGAGCTTTCCATGGAGGCAACTTTTGGCTTTTCTGACAGTAGAACAGAGAAAAATTCCTAAGGTGGCTAACCCTAATTGTCATGACAGAAAAAAGAAAATGATATAACCCTAGTAGTCCCTCTAAAGCAATCGGCCCAAGTCCCTAAAGCCCCCTTGCCGAAATTCACTTAAGTTAGGCACATGCCCGGCACATGCTTAAAAATTAAAAAGAACTCTACGCTTACCTTGTAACTCGAACCCTTGTCCTTGAATATCCACTTAGGCGCCACTTTTCTAGGAGCTTAGTGGCTCCACCTTGCCACTTTACCAAGAGCTCACTTGTGACATATTTTACACGGTTTTTCTTAAAAGCCCACTTAACCAAGTCCCCTTTCACTTGAAAATCCAACTTAATATTTTACCGGGTTTTAACTTAAACTTGGGCCTTCTATAGGCCCACTAACACATGTACATACATTATCAACCTTTAGAACACCAAAATTTTAAAAATTTCACTAAAATTCACAAAACCTGAAAAATCCTGAAAATCAGGGCATTACAAAAGAATTAAGGGTAACAAAAAGGGCTTGGAAAATAGCCTAAGTGTTGGCCACACGGGCAGAGACATGACCGTGTGCCTCAGCCGTGTGGAGGACATGGCCTAGCACATAGGAGTGTGACTTGGCCATGTGCCCTAAATGTTCGATGGCGTCATAAACAGAGAGTTACACAGGTGGAGGACACAGGCATGTCCTGAACCACACGGGCGTGTGAGACCACACGGGCGTGTGACTCTCCAAAATAAGGACAGTTTAATTGTGTCTCAGGTTTCAAAAGTTTTCGGTTTAGTCCCGAAACATTTCTAGTGTATGTTTTAGGGCCTCATAGGCCCATATAAAAGACTTTAAGATGGAAATTGAAAGGTTTTAAATCTAAACAAAAATTCATGACTCAGTTTTCCATGTTCATGTATGATTAAGCCCAGTAATGCCTCGTACCCTGTTTTGGCGTTGGACTTGGGTAAGGGGTATTACATTTAGTGGTATTAGAGCTATGGTTTAGTCAGTTCTCGGACTAACCTAGTATGTGTGAGAGTCTAACTACACATGCCACGAATCTGTGATAGTGTGATGCCTCCCGACATGAATGAAAACTATCTTATTTAGGCAGAGGTACTCTCCAACTGAGCTACATCCAATCATGCTGAGAGTGATATTAAAGCATTTAAACAAAGTACAGTTATGATGAGATGAAACTTAAAAAGGTATGAATAGAAGTTCATAATATGTATGCTTTAAGGTACAAGGTGAAATAACCATGAGTTGAGAAATATGGAAAAGTTGAATAAAGTGAAAGTTTATATGGTGATAAGCCTTTCCGTGTTTACTTGGCATGTATATGATATTATGTACACTTGCTAGAATAAGAGTAAACCGTATGTTCATGTGTTAGAATCTTGTGTTTAAGTGCTAAACTAGAGATAATACGATGTTTTGTTTTATGTCTTTGTTGTTGATGCCATGAGTATTATAATGGTATGGAAAATTGAATTAGAAGGTCAAATTGAGTAGAACGCAGGAAATGAGTATGATCGTTCAATGAGGAATTGACGGGTAAGACGATGGTTGGACCATGGCAATATATACGTGATCCTATGTAAGACCATGTCTGGGACATGGCATTAGTATCAATATGTGATTTTGTATAAGACCATAGCTAGGCTATGGCATTGTGATATGAGTAAGACCATAGTTGGACTATGGCATTAAATGAACAATGTACTGAAATCCATAAAGTTTTCTCTAATTTGACAAATGTGGTAAGAAAATTGAAGCTAAGTGTTGGAAGTTTAATTAGATATTAATATTGAGCTCGAGTAAGTAAGTCCATTGTTCGAAATTGTGGATGATAGAAAACATTTGTATAATAAATAAGTGTGTTAATTTGCTTAGAATGAACAATGTGATTTTGATGATATCACGTTAGTGATGAAAGCTAAGTCATATGTGTATGCTTAAGAGAGTCAAGTTAGAGGCTTTATGACCTCACCCTTACCGGTGTTGTCTTATGACGAAATTTTGCAAAAATCATGTTGAATAAGTTCATAAGTGTGATCTAATGAGTTCGATAGGGAAATAAATAATGCATACAAAATGAGAATAGCTTGGAGAATGTGTTCTCTCCGATACAAAGAAAGTCCAGAACTGATGTATTTCTAGATTCGATAATGAGAATGTGGTGATTCTGCTATCCGAATTTCTGTAACTTTCATGAAAGAATTTGACAACGGTAAGGTATAAATGACGAGAGCATAAGCTTAAAATTTTATGATGGATTTTTGTTACAGAAAGTTTGATCAAGCTGATGAGTTCAATCAGGATAATTGTTTCCTTGAGCTAATATGGTTGTAAGACCTTTGAATTGCTTGTTAGGAGAATTGTGAACAAATGTATGTGTTTAAGTTGTGTTAATAGTATGAAGAAAAGAGTGTTTTGACATGTTATCATTCGATGGTTCAAATAAACCCGATTGCTCTCATCGAAGTAAGCTAGTTTATTGAGATGTGATTATAGTTATATGTACTTAGGCATGTCTTCAACTAAGAAAATAAATTTTGTGCACTCACGAGTATATATAGATATTGAAGGATAGCCTGATTGATGAAATTAAATTCTAGAAATTTAAATTCAGATGTATACCTATTGGATTGTTTTAATCGAGCGAAGTTATTGCGAATTAAAGCTGTACCGATTAATGAAGTCACGCCCATTCATCATGCATAATTACAAGGAGGTGTATGCTTGCATGTGTTGGATGAGTAAATGTGTGATAATTATGAATGGTAAATGCGATTGATTGTGTAAGTTGCATGGTGTGAATGGTTAAGTGTGTTTGTGATTATGCATGATGAATATGGTTTGTAAATGGTATGTGGATGTCTTAGTGTGGATGTTTGAATGCTTAATAATACCATGTTGTGTAATGATAAATTTGTATAAGTGTATAACTGTTTTGGGTGGCAAAGGACTTGGTAAATAACCTTATTTGTGGCCACTCAGGCAACCATACAGCCATGTGCCCAGGGCATTTGCCCATGTTTTATTTTTTTAAGAAATTTTTTAGTGCTTTCAAAAGTTCTCGGTTTAGTCCCAAACCACTTCCAAAGTATGTATTGGGCCTCGTAGGCCCTATTTAGGACTCAAAGATGAAAATTTGAAAAGTTTTAATTTGGATGAAATTTTATGACTCAATTTAATACGTTTACAAGTGTTTGTGTTCCAGTATGCCTCGTACCCTATTCCGGCGTCGAATATGGGTAAGGGGTGTTACATTTAGCGGTATCAAAGCTATAGTTTAGTCGATTCTTGGACTAACATAGCGTGTGTAAGAGTCTAGCTATACATGCCATAAGTGAACTGTGATAGTGTGATATCTCCCAACTCCGATGAGATTTGTTTTGGTTAAAGCGGGGATGCTTTCCAACCGAGCTACCATCAATAATGCTGAAAGTGGTTAAGTAAGTTCGTGTAACTTAGTGAATATATTGATTCGCCTGAATTTATTCTCTGTGATTTGCGATGATATGTATGTGTTAATAGATAGAATGACTTTTTGCAATGAATAAGATGAAAAATTTATTTTGAGATCAGCTTATTACGATTGGTTGATATTCATATATGATAATGCTGAATGTGTTACTAAGATATTTGAAAATGTGTTCATGTTTAGTAGAAACCTAGAGATGCGTAATCAAAGTACATGATATTGTGTTGGTATTGAATGCTATGCCATATGTGTGTATGTATGAGAGTTAGAAATTTAAAGGCTTTACAATCTTCGCCCCTTACCAGTATAGTGTTATATGACGAAGTTTGAAGTTTATATTGAATAAGCTCACAAGTGAAGAAACTAAAGAGTTTAGTGGTGGAATAATTAATGATATGATTAAATATGGGAATGGCTTAGTGAGTAAAAGGCGGTTAAGAGAGAGATATCAGATTTTTCTAAAGATCATTGGGAATGTACAATACCACTATTAGAGAATGAGTTAGTCTCGGTCAATCGACTCATTCAGGTATGATGTCTAAAGATTGTATTTACCGAAATTCTTTTGAATTGATTTTTGTTAATTAATGGAATATTATGGAATTAGTGATGATAGAATTAGTCAGAAGAATGATGTTTGAAGTGTAATGATGTTTGAGTATGACCATTACAGTTGAGTAAATTATGACTATCTCTTTTGGGTATTCTATGTATTCTTACATTCTTAGAGGTATTTGTGGTTGCTTCTTTTCTGATGAAAGCATTATTGGTCTGATTAATTTATGATTGGTATTCTTCTATCTTCCATTGGTATCCTATTACGTTACGTCAGAGATAAAGCGTTGACGAATGTATGAACAGTGTTTCTTTTCCTTCTGGTTTTATCTGAGGAATCGTCAGGATCTTTATTATTTCATATGAGTAGTATTCTCAGACATTCAATATGGTTTTGTATCTCGGATTTCATTATCTTGGTTTTGTTATCATCTCTATTGTTTAATTGATCAAGCATGGCTTATCTTTAAAGTTGATATCGGTAAAAGTGTGGATTATGACAATTCAAGATTAAAGTGTATATTGATTTTCTTTCTTTAGGTAATTCTAATTATTATCAGTGAGTTCAAACAAGATGTCATGTTTCGTCTAAGTTAATGCAGTTAGTAAATATCTGTGACTAGCATGTTGAAAGATTTTGTGTGAATATTGACTTACCTTTGGGTAAAGCAGAAATACTTTTAGATACTTGAATGAAAAAAATCTTTGCTTATTTTGTGAGTATGGTTCAAGATTTACCTTATTGATGGTGTTCAGATTCTAGCTAAACTGAAAGCTAAAACGATGGTGCCATTATAAATCAGAAGAGCTTAAAAATGGAATGGTAAGTGGTGAATTAAACAAATACAGTATGAACCGACTTTCAATTCTGAAGTTTAGATTAGATCTGATTACCGTTATTATTATCCCGAGATAAAATTTATGTACTGGGGAACAGGGCTTATGTAGAGAGTGTCGGTTCAGAGCTCCCGTAATATCTTGTCTGGTCATCCAAAAAGAGATAAAAGTACAGTGATTTGAAGAAAATGTTCTAGTATACGGATATGAAACTCGATATTTCTGATTTTTGTGTCTAGATGTTGTTTTGTCATCAGGGAAAGGCCGAACATCAATTGCAATCAGGACAGTTACAGTCGACAGTGATATTGGTGTGATATTGAGCATCCAAGGGTTATACCATCGGTCACAGAAAAAGCTACAGGAAACTCTGAACGCGAAACTAAATTGAATTGTGATTATGATAAAAAGGTGAAAGTAATCGTAAAAGTTGAAAATAGTTCCAGACCGACATAAAAGTTATACAGAAGTGAAACTTAGTTATATTGGGTTTCAGTTCGATGATAGAGTGTTTTTGAAAATATCGTCTCAAAGAGGATTATTTGGTGATGTTTACAAAACAGTGAGAAAAGATGCCAAACCTCATTCCGGTAAGATTTTCGGGGACGAAAATCCCTAAAGGGGGAGAATTGTAACAGCCAAATTTAGGGCCTAAATGGAATAGTAGTTTCGAAACCACAAATTCACAGTAGGAAAAATTTATTCTGATTAAGTTTTAATGTTTATTGTCTGATTGAACGACTGGGTGAAATTTTTGTTACGAAATTTTATTGTTTGGGTATCCAATTTAATATTTAAGACTAAATTGAAATATGTGTTCTAGTTCATAAAGGTACTTGATTGGAATGGGTATTTAAATTAGAGGTCCTTATATATGAATTAGACCATTTTATGTCATAATAGACAAAAATGGACATGGAAGGGTAAAATTTTAAAGAAAAGTAAAAAGGGCATTTTGGTAATTTGGTAATTAAATGGACTAAAAGACAAAATAAAAGCCAAAAAGACCTTGTCCATCTTCTTCATGGCTGAATGTAGCAAGGGGGAAGCCATGGCTAGGGTTTTCAAGCTTTCAAGCTTCATAGTAAGTCCGTCATTGCCCCGTTTTTAATGCTATTTACGTTTTTAAAATCCTCGTAACATGAACTCTCTATTTCTACCATTTATTTGAGCTAGGGTTGAGATTTGAAAATTTACCCATATGTGAAATGTTTGTGTTTTGATGTCTAATGGTAGAATATGAATGTCCGGTGTGTAATAATCGACTTTTACTAAGTGATTTTCGATGAAATTGTATAAAAGGACTAGTTTGTAAAAAGTTGTAAAATGTGTGTAACTGTGTGAATAAATGCAAAATGCGGGTTGCTATAGTTATGAAAATGGTTCGGGTAGGCCTAAAATGCAATGAAATTGAATGAAAATTATTTTTCGGGTCTAGGGGCAAAGTGTAAATATGACAAAGTTAGGGGCAAAAATGTAAATTTTGCCAAAATGTGAATTTAGACTAATTTGAGTAGCATGATGAATTAATGAGTTAAATGTGTTGTTATAGATCAAGGAAAACATTTTTATTTACATTTTAATATTTTGATTTTTTTTGTGAAATGTGGCTGAATATTGAATATAATTGACAACATATTGACAAGTGAGAAATTTCCCGGTTGAACATGAGGAATAGAATAGGATACAAGTGACATGTCACTAGTGACTCAAATGTGGTAATATATGAAGGCAACTTTGAGAAGAGATAGCTTGATCACAAATATGGTATTATGTGAAGGCCACTTTGTGAATAAAGATAGCTTTGGTCACAAGTGTGGTACTATGTGAAGGCCACTTTGTGAATAAGGCAGCTTTGGCTACAAGAGTGGTACTATGTGCAGGCCACCGAGTATCTGTAATTATTCTGATGTGTTCAACGGGAAATGACTAAGTGTAAATGAATGTGACTATGTGATAAACAAGTGTAGGTATGTGTGTGTAAACTTATGAGCAATGTGTTCGATATATGATCGAACTGTAGTAAGGATGATATGGAGTAAGTATTACAATGAAAGTTACTATAGAGAAAACATGAAAGAGTGCAATTTATAAAACAGTTTTGGATAGTAGTAGTTGTGTGACTTTGAAAAATCACCAAAAATAGTCAAAATTGAATTAAAGGTTGAATAGGATATGAAATAAAAGCTTATTGAGTCTATTTTCACATAAAAGTAATAGTGTAAGAAAAAGAATTTCATATTATGAGATATTTGAATTCTTCTGAAACAAAGTCAGAATGATTTCGGAATCCCTTGTTCCGACTTTGAAAAATCATTAAACATTGTACAAAAATAATTTTGGTTATAATTTATATGCTTAAAATCCTTAATAAGTTTATTTTCAAGAGAAACAAGCAGGAACATCGTTTGAATCTCGTACAAGGAGATAATTAATATTTAGTGAAGAGGGGTTGGAACTATCAAACAACGAAACATGGGTGATTTTAATGAATAAATTGTACTTATTGGCTAAACCAAAAATTCTGAAATTTTTATGGTAAGAAGATATATGAGCCTAGTTTTAGGGAAAATTAACAGATCTTCATTTGTAGTTTTGTATCTCAATATATAAATAATTTAGTGACTATGACTTGAGTAGACAGCTTGAGATGAACATGAGTAAATAGTGGAACTATGTTCTATTATGATTGTATTATCTTTAGAACATATTGTGAAGATATATAAAAGCATGTTAATAGATTACTCATTATTTACATACTTACTTACTAAGCTATAATGCTTACCCCCTTCCTTTTCTTTTTCTTATAGTGTCACAAATGCTAGCTCGAGTTGGAGGTCGTCGGAGATTCTGTCAGACTAACAAGTTATTTTTTGGTATTGTATCAACGATTTTCAAGAATTTTTAAGTCTATGGAATGTATTGGACTTGATTATGTGTGTATATATTATTATGAGTTTGCCTAGAATGTTGGCCTATGCTTTAGAAGGTTATTGTTGTATAAGGCTGTTTAATGTGGCTAATAATTGTTATGTTATAAGTCTATGATGATGCATTTCAAGGATGTGTATGTCTGCATGTGTTGGATGAGTAATTGTGTGATAATTATGAATGGTAAATGTGATTGGTTGTGTAAGTTGCATGATGTGAATGGTTAAGTGTGTGTGTGTGATTATGCATGATGAATGTGGTTTGTAAATGGTATGTGGATGTCTTAGTGTGGATGTTTGAATGCTTAATAATACCATGTGTATAAGTGTTTTGGGTGGCAAAGGTCTTGGTAAATAGCCTTACTTGTGGCCACTCAGGAAGCCACACGGCCATGTGCTCAAGGCGTGTGCCCTTGTTTTATTTTTTTTAAGAAATTTTTCAGTGCTTTCAAAAGTTCTCAGTTTAGTCCCGGACCACTTCTAAAGTATGTATTGGGCCTCATAGGCCCTATTTAGGGACTCAAAGATGAAAATTTGAAAAGTTTTAATTTGCATGAAATTTTATGACTCGGTTTAATACGTTTACAAATGTTTGTATTCAAGTAATGCCTCGTACCCTATTCCAGTGTCGAATATGGGTAAAGGGTGTTACAATTGGGTAGCAATCATTTTTCAATACTAATTCCTAAATCTCTTTTAAACCCGAGGAAATTGGCCTCACTAGATTTGAGCAACAATAGTTTTGGTGGAAGAGTTCAAGAGATTTTTGGAAGATTCACACAGTTGAAATTTCTTGCATTTCATGGAAATTCATACACAGAGGGGATACTTTCTTCTGGGATTCACGCCGAAATAGGGAACAAAGCATTACCAGACTTAAACATAAGCACTCATAAAATTTCGAGTCATAAGTTTCCACCCAAATTAAAAACTTTTCATACGTACTCATTATGTTCCTAACATGAGCCTACGACGCCTTAAACATACATTGGAAGTGGATCGGGACTTAACCGAGAACTTTGGAGCACTTAGAAAATTTTTCATCAAAATAGGGTCACACGCCTATGTGACTTGGGACACGCCCATGTGGGCAAGTCATGTGGCCAAGTTAGTTGATCAAAGCACATATTTTCCCATCATCGTTTTAATAGGCAATTATGCCAATCGTTCCTTTTTCTCATACCCGATAAATCATAATTTGTACAAATAAAAATATGTTATGTCATAACTTAATTTGACCCGAAGGCCAATTTCACGATCATTATCCAAATTCACCATTTATTTCATACATCACAAACATGGATCAATATTTACAAACTTTTATAAAATAATTTCGTAGTGGTAACATTGCTCAAACATCACCTTACCAATAATTCACCACTTATTGAATTCAATACTTATGATTTTTACGTACATACCTATACCAATTCGTAACATTATCATATGTGCTCACACTTCGTTATTTCGCTGGGTCACTCGTTGAACCACTTGGAATGCTAAAGGATACTCAGAAGCTTTGCACATAAGTGCCACACTTATTTGTAGCCGAAGCTACCACTTATCATTTGTAGTAGAAGTTACCACTTATCATTTGTAGCCAAAACTACCACTTATCACTTATCACTTAAGTGCTCCCTCTCGAGCTAATCACGGGCTTGCTCACACAAGCTGACAGTCGTGACGTAGTTACATAGTGCTGCTCACACAAGCTGATAGGTATCTGCAACACATGCCGAATTACCTAGCCATTGGTAGGACGTACTAGACCAGCACCCAGAACACTTAATCACTTAACACTTGGTTTCCTAGTGACATGTCACTTGTATCCTATTCGATTCCTAAGGTTCAACTGGGATTTCTCATTCTCACTTATCACTTATCGAACTTTGTCAAATACATTTGTTAGATCATTTACACAATTCACACAATATATAAACATATAAACATAAATTATCGATGCATTACTTACATACAAACTTACCTCAATTCTAAAAATGGAGAAAAATGATCTAACCGTCGAATACTTGTTTTTCCCCTCGTTCTAGTTCCGAACCTCGTTTTCCATGATCTATAATATCACATTTAGCTCACTTATTAGTCGCATTATTCAATGTGACCCAAAAATCATATTATGGCAATATTGTGTTTTTGCCCCTAAACTTTTACATATTTACACTTTTGCCTCTAGGCTCATAAAATGAAATTTATTCAATTTATTCGATTTCCAAGCCTAGCCGAACCTCTTTTATACTTATAGCAGCTCACATTTTTCATTAAAGCACACTTTTATGACATATTTTATAACTTTTACAAATTAGTCCTTTTAGGCATTTTCACCGAAAATCATTTAGTAAAAGTCATTTCTCTAACCATAAACATGTATTTTCTACCATTAAAAACAAAAATGCACACATATTCCTCATGGTTCAAAACCTTAAACTTTAACCATATCTCAAATTAATGGTAGAAATAGATAGACCTTGTTACGAGGATTTCAAAAACATAAAAATCATTAAAAACGGGGCTAGAACGAACTTACTATAGAGCTTGGAAGCTTGAACAAAACCTAGCCATGGCTTCTATGGTATATTCGGCCAAGGAGAGAAGATGGACACCAATTTTGACTTGATTTTTACCCTTCCATATCTATTTTTATACATCATGACATATAATGGTCTAATTCCTAAATAAGGACTTCCAATTTAAAAATGCATTTCAATTAAGCACTAAAAGCTTCTAGAACACTTATTTTGCAACCTTTGCAATTTAGTCCTAATATTCAAATTGGACACTCTATCACTAAAATTTCTTAACGAAATTTTCACACATGCATTCAATTACACCATAGACCTTAAAACAATCATAAAATCAATATTTTAGCCTCAAATTTGTAGTTTTGAAACCACTATTCCATTTGGGCCCTAATTCGGGCTGTTACACACAGGCTAACAAATATGTCTCGACTTGATCTAAGTTACAACAACTTTTCTGGTGAATTACCAGTTGAAATCTTTCAGATACTAGGCTTCAAGTTATTAATCTTAGCATACAATAAATTTATAGCGACATACCATCAGAGTATGGAGACTTGTCACATCTACAAGCCCTTGATCTCTCCTTCAATAGCCTCTCCAAATTAATTCTGCCTACACTTGGAAACTTGAGATCTGTATTGTGGTTAGTGCTTGCAAGCAACTCATTAACTGGTGAAATTCCCTGTCAGCTTGGAAACTGCTCTAGCTTATTATGGCTAAATCTTGCTAACAACCAACTTACCGGGAATTTCCCTTTTGAGTTAACAAATATTGGAAGAAATCCCGCTCCAACATTTGAATCAAATTGGTGAAGCCAACCGATGAATGCTAGTCTTACAGAGTGCTTGGTGATGAAGAGATTGCTAACTATATACTACTCACCGTTTGGCTTTGTCTATACTATTCTTACCAAGAAGACTTGCAGAAGCATAAGGGATGGATTGCTTAAAGGATATGATTTTTTTCAAATATGTGATAGAGGTTCATTGGTGCGAGAGTATGTGGTATCAGGTTATCTTTAGCTTAAGGGGAACAGACTCTAAGGCAAGGTCCCTTCAGATATGGCTAAGATGCAGAAATTCAGTGTGTTAGATTTCCAATGAATTCAATGGGAAACTGCCTGCAGAGATCGGTAAATTGGCACTTATAGTCTAAACATTTCAAGGAACAGATTTTGGGCAAAATTTTGATCGAAATTGGGAACATTCGACGCTTAAAGAATTTTTATTTCTCAGTGAACAATTTTTTAGGCATTTTTCCCGTCGAGTTGGGTAAGTTGCATTATATAAGCATCTTCAACATTTCATTCAATCCATTCTTTGCTGGTATAATTCTAGCAACAGGGAAATTATCAACATTTGAGAAAGAGTCCTTCCTAAGAAATCCACTATTGCATAGTTCATTGTTCAACTTTGACGATCAACTTCTACCGCCACCACCACCATCACCGCCATCGCCACAGTCACAGGATAAAAGTGAATTTTGAAGGCATTGTTGACAGGGTATGGATAGGAAATGGTATGAGGAGTAGCTATATTGTATTTTATTTTTCGGAAAGGTGAACCACATTGGTTTGCCACAGTGGTTGATGGTATCCATGAATGGAGGGCAAGATGATTACTAAATAGGAAGTTAGGTGGAAAAAGTCAGTTATAGTGGCATTCTAAGGGTTGAGTTACCTTCTTAACACAACTAGAGCAGCAGCAAGAGTATTGGCTAAAAATCAGTCTAGCAGGATAAATATGATGTTTGTCATGTTGATGAAAAAATGTTCGTATTCTTCAATTATCAATCTTTTAATTAATGTTACTTAAATTTAACATTCCAATGCATCGAATAAATCTATAACTTTTTTCCTAATCTATAAATTTTTTCCTAATTTATCAAACAACAAAAGCATGATGTAATTTCTTTCCTTCTTATCTACAACAAAAAAAATATAGAATTAAATATCAATTTAGCAAGATATTTGTTGGATCTTCTAATATCATAGTGTAATAATAAAGGAATTCTATTGAAATTAAGTATTGATTACAACATCCCTAATCCCTTACCTTATTAAAAAATTATAAAAATATCAAATGTATTTACTTCCTATTTTGGGGAATGATCATTATACATAAATTTTAAGACGACATAATTCGTTATTTCATAATTCATAAAATTTAATTTATAATTTATAATTTCTTTAATTATTTTCATAATATGAATAGATTTCATTATTATATAAATAGAAAGAATAAAATGCATATATTATGTATAAATAGTTTATGGATTTAATGTTGGATCTAGTGTATTAAGTGTAGTTTTTTCGTCTATGTACACTTGTATTTTTCAAACAAATTGGTTTAATAATAATACTCATTAATTGTAACACCCCTAACCCATATCTGTTACAGGAACAGGGTTACGGAGCATTACCAGAATATACAAATCAAATACAGACATTCGTATTATTTAACATCCACTTTAAAAATCATTCGAATAGTCCCTTATATGAGCCCTCTAGGCCCAAAACATACATGAGAAACAAATCGGGACTAAATAAAAAAACTCAGAGAATTTTTCATAAAATCTCAAAATTTTTCTAAGGTACAGGGGACATACGCCAGTGTGGCCAAGTGACACACCCATGTCTCAGGTCATGTGGCATTTGGAGTAGAGCACACGGCCATGTCCTCAACCTGTGTAACTCTCTGACTTGCAATTCTTTTAGGTGCAGGAGTTACATGGCCAAGTCACACGCTCGTGTGCCAGGCTGTGTGAAATTTCTGAGCATTCTGTTCTAAATTTTTAAGTTTAGGGGACACACGGCCAGAACAAACGCGTGAGACACATGCTCATGTCTCTGCACGTGTGGACAAAATAAGCACATTTCCAAGCCTTATTCTTCACCCAATTTCACCTTCCACCTATATAAACACTTTAACACATTCAAGAGCCAATCCAAGGCATTTAAACGTAGCTAAATTTAAGTCTTATGCATGACATATTAATACCTATGATCAAATGTCCAACTTACCAAGATAACCTAATACTTAAAAACATGTTTTACCAAATACACTATCATAAACTAATATCCAATGTACTTATATGATTTTCCTTATTCAACCCTTTGAACATACTCATCAAGCATATTAAGGCTATTTACATATCAAAACATATCATTTAATAGCCATTCCAATGGCTAATTTCAACCAACATTACATTGCAATCAATAGTAAAATTTAACCTATACATGTCATTATTACCAAAATTAGTTTACTATATTAATAAACCGTAAATTATACATATCTTTAGTTCATGCTTAGCCTAATTTCTGAGTGAATGATCAATGTATTTATGGAATTTGCTACTCTTAATCATTTTATTTCATGTTTTATACTTCGGCAAGCATAAGGAAGAGAAAAGTGGAAGGAACGGGCCAAAAAGGGGCAAATTAGGCCTAGTTCAATAATCAGCACGGCCTGGAGGTTTGCAAGACGGCCGTGTCACACGGCCGTGCCACTTTAACAGGTTCAAACATGGCCTGGTAGTCAATCCACACGGGCATGGCACACGGGCGTGTCCCTGTCATGAGGAAGTTCAATTTCACTCGGAAAAGGCTACTTAGGGGCTAAGAAAGGCATTCCAAAACTCTATATAAAGACCCTAGGAGGCAACTATAAGGGTGTGCTTTGTTGCCGTTAAGACAGGGAGTTAAAGGCAGGAAATTACTCGAAGGGAAGCCGATTGATCCCTCTCAAAAGCCAGGATCTACATCAAGACTGAGGATCTGCCTTTAATCCTTTCAGGAGTTTTGGGTTTTCTTATGTTTTACTATTTTATTTCTTCTGAGATGTTTTCTTTTATATTTATGAACTAAAACCCCAAATATCTAAGGGGGATGAAACCTAAGACAGATCTTGTTATTGTTATCTGAGCTGTGTGATAAATATTTGATTTGTTCTTAATTGTGTTTTTAACTCTTAAATTGATATTTCCAGGATATTGATTTAAGTCAAATGTGCTTATGTAGAGGAGCAAAAGTCCTTACATAGGAGTAGATCCAACACAATTAAGCGGAGTTGATCGCAATCCTAGACATAGGATGACGAAAATCTACTGGATTAGAGTCAAATCTAATATGGGGAGCCATAGATCGAGTTAATACAAGACTAGGGGTTTTAACTAGAAAGAGATTTTAGTTAATCAACCTAGGATTAGTTGTTCTTATCCTCGACGGAGGTATTAACATAATTTAGGGATCTCTATGGATCAAATCAAATGAAGAAATCATCTAGTTCAGAGTTAGATAACAAGTGAAGTCTAGGTGGATTCTTCCTTAGGTATTGCCTTAATCAATTAGTTTTCCCAAAAGCAATCTCTCTCTTTACTCCTTGCCGTTTCTTTTCAGTTTAGTTTAGATTAGTTAATTTAGAAACAAAACCCCCTTTTATTTTTAGGCTAGATAATAGGAAGAAAGTCATTACTAGTACTCATAGTTCCTATTCGATATTCCGGTCTTGCCACTGACTATCCTACTATCCGATAGGTGCACTTGCCTTTTTATCGTGATATTAGTTAGTTTCCAGGTGCGATCAGATTTTATTACTTCATCACAATCACGAGAGATCAAGTTTTTGGCGCCGTTGACGGGGAACTAAGATATTAGGAACACTCGATTTCTATTACTTTAGCCATTACTACT
Organism: Gossypium stocksii; assembly: GCA_020496765.1. Lineage (NCBI taxonomy): Eukaryota > Viridiplantae > Streptophyta > Magnoliopsida > Malvales > Malvaceae > Gossypium > Gossypium stocksii. The sequence continues at coordinate 55,589,127 of CM035631.1, forward strand.
TTTATTTATTTCCAGCCTTTATTTTTATTTTTATTCACTGAAATTTTCTTTCCTTCTAGGTATCTCTAGTTTATGACTAGAAGAAACCCAGAGGACCACTACTTTTTTATGATGATTTAGAAGCTACAGTTCACAGAAATTTTCGAGAGATAAGAAGAAGTCTACAATATCCAGAACAAGGACAAGAAGAAGAACCTGAACCTATTCCAAAGATGGAAGCAAATCAGGATAATCAGCTACCCCCTGTAGTAGCCACAAATCCTGTCGAGCAAAATCCTACCTCGCGTACTATGTACGATTATGCTAAACGTAATTTAGCAGGCACTGAATCTAGCATTGTTAGTTCTACTATTGCTGCAAATAATTTTGAACTGAAACCTAACACTATTCAGATGATACAGCAGTTTGTTCAGTTTGATGGTTTGCAGGATGAGGATCCTAACTCGCATCTAGCCAACTTTTTGGAATTATGTGACACATTCAAAATAAATGGCGTTTCTGATGATGCCATTCGCCTAGGCTATTCCCATTCTCCTTGAGAAACAAAGCCAAACAATTGTTGAACTCTTTACCATGAGGGTCTATCACTACATGGGAACAAATGACCAAGAAAGTTTTGCTTAAATATTTTTTGCCAGCTAAAATGGGTAAATTACGGAATGATATCTCTTCTTTTGTGTAGATAGATTTAGAGACACTTTACGATGCATGGGAAAGATACAAGGACTTACTGAGAAGGTGCCCTCACCATGGGTTACCGTCATGGTTACAAGTTCAAACCTTTCACAACGGTTTGAATCCTTCAACAAGACAAATGATCACTGCAACCGCCGGTGGAACAATCAATAATAAAACACCAGAAGTAGCTTACGAGTTTATAGAAGAAATGTCACTGAATAATTATCAGTGGCAAGTCATGAGAACAAAACCATAGAAAGCTGCAGGAGTTTTTAATATTGATGTAGTCAGGTAGAACTTTTAAATAAAAAGTATGATAATTTTGTTGGTTCTACGCAGGCACACCCAATGATGCAGTGCGAAACGACCATGAACAACGCTAAGTACCCCGCCTATGGATACGGTATGGAAAACGAGCAAGCCAACTATATGGGTAATAATTCTAGATCTCAAAATAACCCTTATAGTAACACCTACAATGCAGGTTGGAGAAATCATCCCAATTTCTCATGGGGAGGACAAGCAAATCAAAGGCAACCACCCCCTCTGGGATTTCAACAATCACTGCTCCAACAAGAGAAAAAGCCGAACCTTGAAGAGATGCTCACAAAATTTATCGTCATGTTAGAAACTCGTTTTCATAACACCAAAATGGCACTGAAGAACCAGCAAGCATCCATCCAAGGACTCAAAACTCAAATAGGCCAGCTCGCTAAGCTAATTTCTGAAAGACGACAAGGTGGGTTACCAAGCAACATTGAGACCAACCCTAAGGAACAACTTAATACCGTAGATACAATAGATGAGGAAAGGTTAGCCAAAACCAACCCAGAGCCATGTAAGGAGACTGTGGTAAGTAAAGGTAAAGATGGGGTAAGTTCCAAAGAAGCAATTGTCAAAGAATATAAGCCTCGTATCCCAACCCAAATGCGCTAAGGAAAGACTGCACAAATGAACAATTCAGTAAATTCCTTAAACTTTTAAAGAAATTACACATTAATTTACCGTTTATTGAAGCTCTGTCACAGATGCCAAACACAGTGAAATTCTTAAAATTGCTACTGACGAATAAACAGAAGCTAGATGAGACATCTCATGTGGAACTGAATGCAGTGTGCTTAGCTATTTTACAGAATAAGCTGCCCAACAAACTAAAAGATCCAGGGATTTTACAATTCCTTGTTTACTTGGTAGTTTAGACGTTAAAAATGCTTTAGCTGATTTAGGGGCTAGTATTAATGTAATGCCTTATAAACTGTTTAAACAACTAGGTCATGGAAAACCTAAACAAACTAAGATGAGCATCCAATTGGCTGATGAAAGCATTAGATTTCCAAAGGGAATAATTGAAGATGTGTTTGTCAAAATTGATAAATTTATATTCCCAGTTGACTTTATTATTTTAGACATTGATAAGGATAGCAATGTACCCTTAATTCTAGGGCGACCCTTTTTAGCAACTGCCAGAACCGTAATTGATATAGGAATAGGCGAGCTTACACTATGTGTAGGTGATGACAAAGTTACTTTACAAGCTCGAAACTCGATTAAGACTGTTGATGATAAGAATATAGTTACGACTCCTTGTAAAAAGACTGATCTCACCACCCAACCTTCTGTCCAAGATACACTCCACATAAATGCGACCCAACCACTAACAAGTCCATCCAAGGGAGACGTACATGAAAAATGAATGCTTCAGATTGAGGAATTAGTCGTTGAACTATCAAGAAAAGCCCAAAATATGCCACACCAACCCAGAGTATCACCAAGACGACCCTCAGGTAAAAACGAATCAAATCAAGGTAGGGGATAAGGTAATTTTAGGGGAAGATGATCCTCGAATCTTGAATTCAAAAGAACATACAAGTGACACACCTTACTTCACAATAATGAAAATTTTCCCCTATGGTACAGTCGAGATAAAACATGAGTCGCTTGGCACTTTTAAGGTAAATCATACTCAACTCAAATCTTATGCTGTTGATGAAATTGAAAGTAGGATAGAAGAGTTTCAACTCTTCAAACCACCATGACTGAACAAGCTTAAGAAAAATCGAGCTTAGACTATAAACAAGCGCTTCTCGGGAGGCAACCCGAGCACTGACATAGTAAATTCTTTTATTTAGGCTCTCTAATACATCAACTAACCCTTTGAATACAGGTTTTTTGAGCCACACGGCTATGCCCACGAGCATGCCTAAGGCCATGTGGACACCATGAGCAAAGACATAGTCGTGCGATATGGCCATGTATGAGCAGGGTAAGATTTCCCTAACACATGGGCTACGACAACTAGCCACGGCTGTACGAGGTGGCCATGGCCAATCCTATTAATTCAGCAAGGGCGTGCGACATGCCCATGCCTCAAGACCGTGGTCGAACCTGCCATTTCATACACGGACGTGTAACCCCCTACACGGCCGTAGGAGAAGCGAACATCGAAGGACACGGCCGTGCAACACGACCGTGTGCCCCAACACTCCTTAGGAACACGGGCGTGTCTCACAAATCAGGCGCACCAAAATCCCCAAATTTCGAACCACACAAGCTAAACCCAAGGCACACGGTCGTGTGCCATGCCCGTGTGACCCAAAATCCTATATAAACCCCTACTATTCATCTTCTTCTCCATTAAAACCCTAAAAATCCCTCCACTCAAAACCCATACCAGCCCTCTCTAGCGCCGCTGCTGGCCTCAACCACACCACCACACCCGTGCAACCCGTACCACCGTTCCCACCGCATGAGCCATCTGAGGACTAGGACTTCCTAGTCCGCTTATCTTCTCCTTTATTTTCCTTTTTTAGTTTTATCTTTCATTTTAGTTTATCTAAAACTTATCCTTTTCATTATTTAAATTTTTGTACTTTTAGAATTTAGTTTATTTTATTTTAATTTCCATATATCGGCTCTCCCTTAAAGAACATAACACATTGATCTAAAATCCCTACAGTCTTTTTAGTGCTATCGCAGTTTCAAAGGAGCTTTAAGCTCAAATTCATCTGTAATGGGAAAACCTTGCCACAACTGCCAGCTCTTACAATTCCAATATTCGTCTCTAAAAATCATCCAAATGTTCAGGGAGATTCACTTCTCTCCCTATCTTATGATCTTTTGCTTCTATTGCTATTAATGTATCTTTGTACATTAAGGGCAATGTACATCTTAAGTGTGGGGTAGGGGAACTCACTTTCATCCTTTGTATTATCTTTGAAACCCCTAAAAATTTTACCATTAACTTTTTACATTGTTCTCAAATTTTGAATTCTATGCATTAATCTCAATCCCCTATTAAGATGAATTCTGATTGATTTATGATTTTTATTGATATGTTAAGAATTAAGACATAGGTACTTATGCTTTGATTATTTAAACTTTAAGACATTAGGGAATCAACCATGATAAGTTGAAATTTTTGAGAATTTAAATTTTTTCAATGTTATTTTCCCTAATTTTAAGTGTTATCTTGAGATTTGAAATTCGCAGGATTGACATCAAAAGCCATAATTCTGGTGAGATTTTTGAGGCTTTTGAGCATACATCCTTTCATGCCCACTTTTATTGTTGCTTTGAGTGAGTCAATACTGAATTGTTATTCTAGAATTTACTTCGATTATACATGTCGAGACCACATCATTGATTTGATATACCGAAATGATAAAGGCACCTAGGTTCTAACCCACTTACTCCATAAAAGCCTACCTCTATAAATTAATCTCTACTGAACCCCATTGAGCCTAACAACCTATTCTTTGACTTACCCTCAATATTAACCTATAACCCATTTTTTGTTTAATTACCTTCAATTATTTTGATCCCTATTTTTGTCAAGATTTGAGTTGAATTATTATCTAGCTTTGTTCTCTTTTTCAGTTTGTAAAGTTTGTAAATATTCAATTTAGTGTATTTGATTTGTTCTAAAAAATAAATAAATACAGTTAATCCAGTTGTAATTCATATTTTAGTTATAATGCAATATTTTTGCATATTTCTATTATAAGCTTCCAAATCTAAAAACGATGTCATCAAAAAGGCTTCATTCTAGGAATATGTTTCAGCGATAGAGATTTTTCTAGCTAGATGGTTTTTCAGTTCAATCTCGATACTAACCTTTTTTTTCAGCTTGTGACAACACCCCTAACCAAAGCCCCATTACAACAATTGAAAGACCTTTTGATCAATGTGTCATATCAATCTATAGTGGTGGAGATTTTATTTTTCTGCAAGCTTATGGTAATAACTTCTTAGGTTGACTAATGAGTGCTTAATTTTTGAACCCTAAACACTTCGAGTGGATAGAGTGAATCTTTAGTGAGGATGTCAACTCTTGTTGATTTTGAATTAAAAGGTAATTAATGAGGAGAAGGGAGAAAACCTATGTTTCTGGGATAAAATTCTCAACTTAAAGTGTTTGAGACTTTAATGTTCTTCTGGTTGAATTTTCATTATTGATAAAAATTATAAGTTGAGAAGAATGATTTTTAATTGTGAGTTAAGATTTTGCTTGAGGACAAGCAAAGGCTTTATACATATTTTTACCTCATGCTTAGCCTAATTTCTGAGTGAATTATCATTGAATTTATGGAATTTGGTGCTCTTAATCCTTTTATTTCATGTTTTCTACTTAAGCAAGCATAAGAAAGAGAAAAGAGCAAAGAACGGGCCAAAAATGGGCAAATTAGGCCCAGTTCAATAATCAACATGGCCTATAGGTTCGCCACACGACCGTGTCACACGGTCGTTACACTTTAACAGGCTCGAACACAGCCTAGTAGATGATCCACACGTGCGTGGCACACGGGCGTGTCCCTGTCATGAGGAAGTTCAATTTCACTCGGAAAAGGCTACTTAGGGGCTAAGAAAGGCATTCCAAAACTCTATATAAAGACCTTAGGAGGCAACTACAAGGGTGTGCTTTATTCCCGTTAAGACGGGGAGTTAAAGGCAGGAAATTACTCGAAGGGAAGCCGATTGATCCCTCTCAAAAGCCAGGATCTACATCAAGACTGAGGATCTCCCTTTAATCCTTTCAGGAGTTTTGGGTTTTCTTATGTTTTGCTATTTTATTTCTTCTAAGATGTTTTCTTTTATATTTATGAACTAAAACCCCAAATATCTAAGGGGGATAAAACCCAAGACAGATCTTGTTATTATTATCTGAGTTGTGTGATAAATATTTGATTTGTTCTTAATTGTGTTTTTAACTATTAAATTGATATTTTTGGGATATTGATTTAAGTCAAATGTGCTTATGTAGAGGAGCAAAAGTCCTTACATAGGAGTAGATCCAACACAATTAAGCGGAGTTGATCGCAATCCTAGACATAGGACGATGAAAATCTATCGGATTAGAGTCAAATCTAATATGGGGAGCCATAGATCAAGTTAATGAAAGACTAGGGGTTTTAACTAGAAAGAGATTTCAGTTAATCAACCTAGGATTAGTTGTTCTTATCCTCGATGGAGGTATTAACATAATTTAGGGATCTCTACAGATCAAATCAAATGAAGAAATCATTTGGTTCAGGGTTAGATAACAAGTGAAGTCTAGGTGGATTCTTCCTTAGGTATTGCCTTAATCAATCAGTTTTACCAAAGTTGTGATAGCTCTATTTTGGCCCTAATCGAAAAAGTGGTTTCGAAACCACGAAATCGAGTCAGAAAATTTTAAAAAAATATTATTTTCAGTGTTTATACTATGTGAATTATCATGTGTGAAAATTTGGTGTTTTAATTTTTATCATTTGGATACTAATTTAGTAATTAAGGACTTAAGTGCATGAAAGAAAAATTAGTGGGACAATGTGCAAGTGTCGAATTTTAGATGTTTCTTTAATATAAGGGACTTGAATGGCAATTAAGCCATTTATGAAGTGATGTACGGTAGTGGGGTTGGTAAATTCTATTATGTGCATGATATATATATATTATATTATATGAAATGTGAATTTATTAACTAATATAAAATTTTGGTGATAAAAACAAAGTGAATATTTATGTATGGACGAAAATGGCCTTTAAATTGTGGATAGAGAATGATTTTATAAAGGCCAATGTTGTAATCTAATTACCTAATATATGATAATGAATAAAACACAAAAAAAAGGTATCATTCTCTTGTTTTGTGCCAATTTCATCAAGGGAAAGAAATGAAATAAAGAACAAGGCATTCGGCTAGGAAATGTTCTAATTAAGGTAAGATTTTGGTGTTGTTTCTTGTAATCTTGTGAAATTGAGTTGATTTTTGAGTTCTTAACATAGCCCATGTAAGAATTTTTGAATTGGTATTAATGCATGCATTCGGCCATGGAAGAGAGGTATGGGATGGTTGTTGTTTTCATGTTTTGATATTAGAAATTGGTGAATGAGTGTTAGATAGACATTTTGATGTTAAAATCCATGAGATTATAAGATTATAAATTGAAATTATGAATGGGAGCTTTGGGTGGCTCAATTTCTTGAAATAAGCATTCGGCCATGGAATTGAGGTGTTAGATTGTTGATAGTTTGATGTTGTGTAATTAGAAATGAGTGTATGTGATTTTTAAACTAATTAAATGTTGCTATAGGTGACTATAATGAGTAAATTGTATTCGGTTATTATGGTGAAGTGTGAAACTCGTGTTTAATTTTGAAAATTAATAGTTAAATGGTTAGTATGTGTATATTTATGGCCGAATGTGGACATGAGCCATGATGTGAGTAAATGGTTGTTAATGTGATAGCCGTATAGGTGTAATTGAGAAAGGAAGTTATCTATGTTGTAAATAGACAGCTATTGTAAAATTGAATTTGGAAATAATGAAATTTAGTGATAAATGAAAGAAATTTAGTAAGTGTGTATGAAAATAGAAAATGGTAAGCTTTAGTAGCTTAATGAAGTATTCGGCCTTGACACATTCATAGGATTAATGCATGAAACTTGGTATTTTAAAGTGTTAAAAATGAGAAATGGTCAAAAGGTGATTTGTAAATTGTTAAAGTTGATAAATGTGATTTCAAGGGACATAATAATGTTCGGCTAATGTGTTAAAGTGTAAATTTTGTGCTAAATGATAAATGTTAATGTTTGATTTTTAGTTATGGTATTTTATGATTGCCGATTGTGATTTTAAATAATAGAGATGTGATAAGTTAAAAATTTTGTCTAATTTAGCCCAAGAACTCAAGGGAACAAACTCGGATCGAGGAAAAATGAAAGTGGCTGAGTAGTCAAAATTGTCATACGATAACAGTCGAAGTAAGTTCATAAGTGTTTAAGCTTGATTCTTTTTATATGCCTAAGAGTTAAATTAATATGGCAAAGAGAATGTTAATTTTATTTAGTTTATGTGCCGAATATGTATTGATTTAAGGTTATAAGCCGGTTGTGGCTAGTATGCTTAAGTTGAATTGGATTTGGAAATTTGATGCAAATGAGTGTTACAATGAATGAACTATGTTGTATATGTGTTGAAAGAGATATTGTGATTTGAGATTATTGGATATCTAAAGGAAACCATGATGTGTATAAAATTATTATTAGTTTTATGTGGTAGCCGAATGTGGCTTGATACTAAAGTGATTAAATGTGAACTTCGATAAGGTAAATGTTAGTGATCGATGATAAGTTATACATTATAATATATATATTCGGGTTTTAAACCTAGCAGGACTTGTGCCGGTGATGAATTTTGGGTTTTAAACCTAGCAGGCCTTGTGCCGGTGATGAATTTCGGGCTTTAAGCCTAGCAGGCATTGTGTCGTTGTATTCGAATCAAATTGGTGCTTAGCGAGCAATATGCTCGAACATTATTACGAAACTTTGGATCGATTGTGTTATTACATGAGTTAATATACATGGAAAAGTTAAACATGAGCTAAAATTTTGTTAGCTCGTAATAAAGTACATATGTGTTTTATTATGCAATTAAATTATATAAAACGTGTTTGTATGATGGTTATGTATCCGAATGTGATCGAGTAAGTTGTATCTCATGAAATTAAGTTATGAATAGATGAATATAGGGTATAACTTTTGTCCATTTATGGCATAAGTAAATATACATCCTAAATGGAACTTGAGTATTCGATTGAGCGTAAGCTTATACTTTGCTATGTGTTAAGGCCAGTTGGCAAGTTATGAAATTAAATAATGTGAATATTATGTGCTTATGATTGATTGATGCTAAACTTTTGTTAATGTGTTTGTGCTATGTGGAAACTGGAAGTCTATGATTTGATATGTTTGAAACTTTGTGGATTGACTACAGTACTGTATTATTCGGGACTTTGGCCTAGCAAGCTTTAAGTTGGTGATTATTATCGGGCTTCGAGCCTAGCAGGTGTAAAGCCAGTAAATAAATATCAAACTTTAAAGTCTAGCAAGTTTTGTGTCAGTGACAAATTCAGGTTATTACCTAGCAGGCTTTGTGCCGGTGAAATGATAAAGTTTAAGACTATGAGGCTATGTGTTATTACGACATTTGAATTCGTTCAATAAATTAAGTGGTCCAGGTATGTATAATGTATTTATGTATTGATTGTAGTTTCAGCTACTCTATTGTTAATAGCTTTGACCACTTCATGGCCCTGCCATGTCTGTACGGCACTATGTGCTAACCTCTATAATGAGATATTTGAAGTTGGGTGAGATAGAGTCAGAATGACTCTGAAATCCCCTGTTCTGTATTGAGAAAATCAGTATAAACTATAAAAAATATCAATGAGTTGTAATTTATATTCTTGGAATCCTTAATGAGTCTATTTTCAATAGAAATAGACGAGAACATTATCCGAGTCCTGAGCTATGAGATAATTGAACTTTAGTACAGAATCAGACAGTGAATCAGGAGTAACTTTGAGGAATAAAATGTATTAATTGGCAAAGCCAAAAATTCTGGAAATTCTATGGAAGAAAGGTACATGAGTCTAGTTTCAGGAAAAATTAACAGAATGTGATTTGGAGTTTTGTAGCTCTAGATATAAATAATTTAGTGACTGTTGCTTAGTAAGACAGCTTGTATTGAACTTGTGATTATGTTAACATTGATAAAACTTGTTAATGAGTTGCTTATTGTTTTCTTATGAACTTACTAAGCGTAAAGCTTACTCCTCTTTCTTTCCCATATCCCTAGGTTGCCAGGTTAGCTCAGGTTGGAGGCCGTCAGAGATATTATCACACTATCGAGTTTACGATATCGACGTAAGTAAATCCAAGTGTTTCCGATGTCTATGGCATGTATAGGGTTGTAAAGTTGAGTAGGTAATATTATGATTTAGCCAAAGGCATTGGCTTGTGGTTAAGGTAGTATGTATTCTTATAAATTGGCCTATGTCGATTAATAATGTTATGGACCTATATAATTATTCTTATGCTTGAATGTTTTGGGCCTTGTAAGCCCGTTTAGGGGACAGTATGTGTGTGAAGTGAAAAGTTTTAAATTGATCAAAAAGAAATTTTACGACCCGATTGTACACGATTGGTTGAGTTTAAGTCTAGTAGCACCTCGAACCCTGTTCCAGCGTTGAATACGGGCGAGGGGTGTTACAAAAACAATCTCTTTCTTTACTCCTTACCGTTTCTTTTCAGTTTAGTTTAGGTTAGTTAATGTAGAAACAAAACCCCCTTTTATTTTTAGGCTAGATAATAGGAAGAAAGCCATTACTAGTACTCATAGTTCCTTAGATTCGATATTCTGGTCTTGCCACTGACTATACTACTATTCGATAGGTGCACTTGCCTTTTTATCGTGATATTAGTTAGTTTCTAGGTACAATCAGATTTTATTACTTCATCACAATCACGAGAGATCATATATATATATACCGAAAAGTCTGGGGAATAGTATGATGTAGCTTCAACCAGCTTCTAACCTTTACGAGCATCCGAGTACTATAAAACAGAGGAAATAAGACAGAGTAAACACTTAATGCTTAGTAAGCTCATATAACGGGAAATTAACTTACCATTCATTTACTTAGATAATAAACATGCATAATACATCCAAAGTAATTTGGTAATTAGCCTAACACATATAACCTCAACAAACATGTTAGTCATGTATTTCATATGAATAACAAGAAAAAGGATGAGCTCATCAGGTATCGAGTTTCCAAATATTTGATGCATATACAGATAATAGTTTCATTTTGATTTAACATGTTCTCATGTCAGAATTTCACCTGTTGAATCATTTGAAATCTCTATGGATACTTGGGTAGTACACCTGAAGTTTACAATACTATAAATCTGCCAATTAATATCCGAGAGTGTTTTATGAGCACTTAAACAGAAAGCTCTCTCTCAAGCACTATAATGGGAAGCTCATTGAGCCTTATAACGGGAAGCTTATCTAGGCAATATAACGGGAAGCTCACAAAAAGCTTATAACGGGTAGCTCTGAAAAGTAATTAATGGAAGGCACCAGATAACCATAAAACGGGAAGTTTAAGCGAGCATTAACAGGAAGCTCACAAAGAGCCTTTAATCGGGAAGCTCACAAAGAACCTTATAACAGGACGCTCATAAGAGCCGCGGTGTGCCCACAACACATGTAGGGTCACAACCAATCTGGATGCTCCGAAGAGCATTTAACGGGAAGTTCACAAGAACACTAGAACAGGAAGCTTGAGAAGGCTTGTAACGGGACGCTCTTTCGAGCTATGGTACATCCGCAACATATGCAGGAACACTACCATTTCAGGAAATAGAACCCTGTATCCATCAAATCTCATTATACAAACGGAACTTATTTCAATTACATTCACCTATATGACACTTACACAATTTACATATTCAACAATCAATATAAGCATATAAATATACACAATTAAATTACATGAACTTACCTCGACAATTGTTATTGACTTGTAAACTACTAATCCTATACTTTTTCTTTTTCACGATCTAACTCCATTTTTTATCTATCAAGATCTATACGAGTAAATTTAACATCAATTTAATAAAATTTACATTCAATTCAATCCAAGTCACATCTTAGACAAAATTACCGTTTTGCCCCTATACTTTTAATTAATGATGATTTCGTCCCTAGGCTCGGAAAATGAAATTCATGCAATTTAATCCTTATCTCAAGCCTAGATATTTTCATATATATATATATATATATATATATCAATAGCATCCCATGAATTCCATGAAATTTCAGAATTTTCCATGAATTCAACAACTTTCCAATTTAATCCCTAAATCATTATTTCATCCAAAATCCTTTGATAAAATACCTTTAAATATCCATCAACATCTCAATTTTATCATCTAACAACTAAAATCATATAAACTTATAAATGATATCTTCCAAAACTTTCAACAAAATAAAAAACTAATGAAATGGTTAATTAGACCTAATTGTAAAAGTCCCAAACAATAAAAATTTCAAGGAAAGAGCAAGAATTAAACTTACATGAAGCAAATATTGAAAAAAATAGCTTAAACCCTCTTCAATGGTTGTTTTAGAACTGAAAAATGATGATGAAAATGTCTAGAATTTCAATTTCCCATTTATTTCACTTAAATTTGGCAAAATTTACAATCTTGCCCTTATTTCACATCAATTTCTTGATTTTTCTATGCTTATGCCACCTCAGCCATCCCATGTGGGTTCAATTTCCCTTTCAGTCCTCCTTTATTTACTATTTAGGCTATTTAATCACTATTTCTTTAATTAGCAAGTTTTGCTCCTTTTTCAATTTAGTCCTTTTTAATTAATTAACTACCAAAACGTTAAAATTTTCTAATGAAACTTTAATACTAATTTAATGACACTTCGTAAATATTTATAAAAATATTTATGACTCAGTTTATAGGACCAAGATCCCGATACCTCTTTTCTAAATCACTTAACCTAATAAAGCCTTATAAACACAAATTAATAATTCAAAAATCTTTTAAAAACCACATTTGGCTTGTAAATATTAAATAATAAAAAAATATGAGCTTACTTGTAGAATTTGGTGGTCTCGAACCATTGTTTTTGACATCACTGAAAATTGAATTGTTACATTAATCACATTAATACACTTTAAATATTGTCCTTAATGTTTTTGCACACAAAACAAAATAGAAGCAAATATTGACTCATTGGTTATCTAATATTTAACTAATACTAAGCGGTATTTTATGGTTGGATTGTAATACGAAAAGACAACTTATATTAGTAGATGAACCTAAACATGTCCTTAGTCTAATAAAAAAATGAGCAAACTGATTGAAAAACTAATATGTCGTCTATCAAGTCCAATTCGGGAGATGATTTGTCTTGAGTATCAGAGTGGATGACTCCCAAAAAATAGAGACATAAATATGACTAACTGGATTGACAGTACAATGAATAGGACCCAAGTAGAATAGATCCTAAATTCGTTTATAGATTTATTCACTTGTGACGTTCATAGTGTGATATACCTCAATCATTCATGGATAATAGACTATGTATGTATGACTCGTGTACTTTGATGTAAGTAAAAGCTCAAGGTCAAATATAAGGAATCGAAAGTTGATGTGTTGTCCATACAACTTTCGAAGTATGTAGCCTCATCGGCATTACATGATAGATGAAAAGTAAACGTAGTCATGAGTCATTTGTCTTTGTGATAAATGACTTGATTACTATTTGATAGTAATTGACTTTTCATGAATAAATATGTAATTGTTACCATGAAATAAAATAAGATCATATTGAGAGAACCAATTTATCGCAAATAGATTAAGGATATACTATTATGGTAATACACTTATGACAATGTCATTGGATTAGTACTAATTGAGTAGCTTTCATAAAGGGATGTAATTAGGGAGAACTTAGTCACAATACTATAGTGGAATGACTGCGTGACTACATGAATTTATAATTAATAGACAAAAAGCTTAAAATCATTTGAGCCCTAATTATATATGTCCAATTGGTCCCTCCATTAGCTTGTTGAAACCATAAATGAATTTCATGTAGAACCAAATAAACAAAAATGGTTTGAAATGATAAAGTTAGAGAGATGAGTCATATTTGCAAATGAATGTGTTTTCTCACTAAGTATAGATATGACTTGAGAATTAATTTAAAATTTTTAAATTATTATTTAATTAAATAATTGAAGTATGAAAATGGAATTAAATTAATTAGTCAGTGTGAATTCGTTGAATATGAAAATTAAATATGTATAAACCCATTTTCAATAGTGCTAGAAATAGTGGTTTCGAAACTCTGTTTTTCGTTGGTCGAGTAAATTTATGTTATTATTTAATATTTACGAGTCTATCATGGTGTTATGTTGATTTGTGGTCCGATATTTTTTATCGATTGGTTAGTAATTAAGTTATAAGGACTAAATTGTAAAAGCCATAAAAGTTAATAACTATAGATTTTTATTGATTAAAGGGCTTAAATAGTCAACGAATCAATTATTTAAATGGCAATTAGGCCATTTCTCATTATAGTGGATGGTTAAGGCATATTTTTAATTTAAAAATATGTAAAATAATGTTAAAAATAAAATTAATAATGTGTTTAAACAATAGAAAAAGCGACATCTTCTTTAGTTTTTCTTTTATTCACCGAATATACATAAAATAGAATAGAGAAGCCATTATTCAATGCTTCAATACAATTGGCCTTGCATCGTAAGTCCTCCTAAGTCATTTTTTTTTGTAAATTTTAGGTTTTTGAGATCTCGGGAGCTTAATTTAGCTAGTCTGAGTATTAAATCATAAAATTGTTAAAGTTTTGTAATGCTACCATTGATGATTTTTGAAGCTTTTGATGTTAAATGTTTAGCTTTTAAGCTTAGATTTGTAAAGTAAAAGTTGTTAGTTTTGGACATAGGGACTAAAATAAAAATATTTCAAAATTAGCATGAAACTTTTATAATTATAGATATTAGACGGCTATAAAAGGATGTGATTGAAACCAGATTGAAAAAAAGACTTAAATGTTAAAGTTATGACTGTTTCAGTTTTAGGGACTAAATTGAATAATATGTAAAAATTTAGGGAATTTTTTAAAATGAAATTGGACTATTATATGCATGAAATAAATTGTTATAAGACATTTTAAACTGATAAATTGAAACAAATTACCATATAGATCAAGATTTGAATCAACCAATAGATAATCGAGGAAAAGGGAAAATTATTGATTAGTCCCTACACTTCAACTTGTTAGCAGTTGTTGCAAGTAAGTTCATATGGTGTTTTATGTTGTAAATGATTCGAATGTGTTTAAATTATGAAATTGTATCTTGTGATTATATATTGAATTGGTTATAAAATGGTACAAAAGGTGAGAAAATGATTGAATTGTAAAGAAATGAATTAATGTGTTAAATGTGCCTAAATGAATGCAAGAAAGGATAGGATACAATTGGCACACCAATAGTTTTATTTGCATGTTCCACGAGATATGGTATGTGATGATATTGATATACGAAGAATTCACTATTTATACCAAAATCTAGCATTTGTTGCAGATTACCGAGTTTTTTCTCTACGGTGACCACTATTACTAATTGTCTCTATGGAGACCTTGGTGTGTTCTAGAGGGATGTACTGTATTATAACATATGATGCCTACAGGTTTAGCACTTCAGTGCTCATGTTTGTATTGGAGTTATTACTGGAACGAGCAATCAGGTGTGTTTTGGTAGTTAGCTGTGTGCCCGTATCTATTTATTATAGTTCATCAGGCTAATCAATTATTGTAAAAGGGAAACAATTGAATGATGATATGTATTGTTTTGGAATTTTTTATATGATATAAGTACGATGTAAATGAAATGTAATTGAAGAGTTTGATTAAATGGCACTAAATGGGATTGATACGTACTGATTGAAATGTTTATGGCTCAGTTATTTGACATACTCACCTTGTTATTGTGAAATGTGGTAACAAAAAATTACATTCATGTAGCTAATTTGATATGTTAATTGTGATTTGAGGTGAGTTTACTATTTTAACTCTTATGAATTTACTAAGCATACAAAATGCTTACTTGGCTATATTTCCTATTTTGTAGTTGTCTTTTGCGGACTGAGGCGATTAGATCATTTCAGAGTTCACACTATTAAGTCTTCGATTCAATAGTCTTTTAACCATTTTAAACTCAGCTATGTGGCAAGTATATAGGCAATGCTATGTTTATGTGTACTTCCTTGAATGATCTTGGTACTTTGGATCTTGAACGTGTCATATATTTTGAATGGTATATGTTATGTAATTAAGTGTACATATTGGTAATGTGTAAGGTTCTTATGTAATTAAGTGTACATATTAGTAATGTGTAAGGTTTTAGATAAAATAATTTAATGATAAAAGTTAATGGCGATGTTAAAGTAATTAATGAATGTGAATAGTATGCATTGTGAAAGTAATGGTTATTTGCATGATTGGTGAAAAGATGATTGAGTAGGTATTGTGGTTGTGTATAGTTTATTTGACATGAAATATATAGATGAAAGTTGCATTTTGAGGGCCATTTGAGGCATGTTGTATGGATATGTTTGTTTGTGAAAGGGTGCCAAATTGGTGGCATATTGGTTGTTGATAGTTGAGATCTTTAATATGGGATGTTGGTGTATGCTTGAATGACGTTTTATACAGGTTATATGTGTACTTAAGGTTCTTTTTGAATTGGTTTTGTTTAAGCATGAGAAATGATACCAAACATGAGATTTTTAACCTTTTAACAAAAAGTATCGATACTATAGGTTGAAGTATCGGTACTTTACCAAATGAACAATATTTTTAAATTAATAGAATGCCAATTTGGTATCGATACCCATATAAGTATCAAAACTTATTTTCTGAAGAACGATACTTATAAAGGTATCAGAAAAAAATTGGCTCAATTTTAAAATTTGAAATTTGCATAATGCCAAAACAGTATCGATACCTAACTTGAGTTTCGATACTTGTGTATTTTAACTTGATATTTAAAACATCAAAATTAAAAATGGTATCGATATCTAACTTGAGTATCGATGCCCATGCTTAAACTTTAAAAAGTTTACAGTTTGGTCCTTATGCATGCTCGGGTCAAATTTAGAGCTTTCGTAAGCTCGTTTAAGTTTTGATTTTACTTGATTAATGTGTGGTGCATGTATTTATATTAAGAAATGAGGATTGAATGAATTTTTGTTGAGTTTTTAAATGTGAATTATTCTGGTAACAAAAGTAGATCCCGTAACCTAGGTTCGACAATCGAGCCGGGTGAAGGGTGTTACAAAATATATTTTCTCAAAAATTCTTTTATTGTAAAATTGCTATGATGTTAGTGGAATTAGAATTGAGTTAAGAAAAGCATTTTATTTGAAAATTAATTTATCTAATTAATTAATTAATATTTATTTTAAGAAATAGAAAAACATGTATTAAGTTGGATGTTTTTATTGAAACTTGAAGATCTTTTTGTCAATCTTAAATTTTTTTTGAGAAAATGATTTTATCGTTTATGGTGTTTTTATGCTTCCCCAAAGGTGGAATTGACAATCAGGTTCCAACGTTGAGTGAAATGAAAATTTTAATGGCTACCTAAACAAAATGAAAGAAACGAGGCATTGACATATTTCTTTGGCCAATCAAATGGGGTTTCCATCCTTCCTTTCCCCACCATATTTCCTTGATGTTCGGTGTCAGATGTGTCCCGGAGCTATAACAAAGCAGGCCAAAGTTTGAGAACATACTTTATCTCTTCTACCACATAGTTATCTCGTAATTCAAGGATTCAATTTATGTGAGACTTGAGTTAATCGTGGTTGTCAAGCTGAAACAGACAAGGGGACAACAACGGCTTAATTGTAGAGAGTTTTACATCATTTTGAATTGCTCTATCAATCTAGCCTTTGAAGCATATATTTGTTAGTTTTTCTTTAATTACAGTATTGTGAATAATAATGGATCAAGAAGTGTACAATGATATAAATATAAACAAAAGGCTATTTAAAAGAAACATTGAATATATAAAAGGAAAATAAGTTACTCTCGTTCTCAATGGAAATCTTGGCTCACGGTGACAGAAATAATATTCCGATTGAGGACAGGAATACCAAAAACGTTAGGTTCAAGGAAGTGGAGTTGGACTTGGGTAATGAGATGGCCGTTGTAACAACTTGTTTTTAGATATATCGGTAACAGTAGTTTTGGGATCATAATTTCGATGAGTAAGTTATTATTTTGTTATTTATTTAATGTCTACAGGAATAT
This sequence comes from Gossypium stocksii, assembly GCA_020496765.1. Lineage (NCBI taxonomy): Eukaryota > Viridiplantae > Streptophyta > Magnoliopsida > Malvales > Malvaceae > Gossypium > Gossypium stocksii. The sequence goes on from CM035631.1 coordinate 55,607,003, forward strand.
ATTAAGGTCGTTTTAAAATTTTGTTAAGAAATTTTAATGTTAAAGTAGTTAATTAAGTAAAAAGGACCAAATTGTAAAAGGTGTAAAAGTTAAGTTCTATTAGTTAAAGGGGTCTCTTGGCTATGAAATCTTAAACTAAAAGACTTGAATGGTAAATAAACCATTTAAGGTGTTAGTGGATGTGCATGGGTAAGGTTTTGTTGAAATTTTAATAGTTTTTAAATGTTAAAATGGTAATTGAGTAATTAAAAGCAAAATTAAGTAAAGAAAGATGAAACAAAGTTATCATCTTTCTCATTTTCACTCGTCTTGGCTGAATTTCACCATTGAAGAGAGGGAAAGCCTCAGTTTTGTTTTCTTCTTGCATGGTATACATTCAAGCCCCGTTTTTAATAATTTTTTATGTTTTTGAGTTCGTTTTAGCTTAATCTAACTAGCCCAAGGGTTAATTTGTAAAACTGTTAAAGGTTGAGGGACTTACCATGAATTTTTTAAATTATTTTTTATGTTAATTGATAGATTATGAATCCTTGTTGAAAAGGAAACAAGTTTTTTTTTAGTGATTTTAATGAATTTTGGAAATAGAGATTAATTTGTTAAAGGTATAAATTCTAGGTTTTATTGTGAAATGGTGGTAGATATGGGTTGTTTCAAAGTCCCTTGTATCTATGGTTAACATGGATTTTGATTAAAAATGTTAGATTTTAAGTTATAAGCTTAAGAACTAAATTGTGAAAAGATAAAATGTTAGGGGTAAATTGATAATTTTGTATAAATATGACATATGGATTAAATTGAATATTAAAAGTATTTAATTGATTGAAAATATCTATTTAGATCAAGATAAACCATGTTCAGACTTAGATCGAGGAAAAACTAAAGCTTTGGATTAGCTTGATCTTACTTCTATACGCCCTAATTATCAATGTAAGTTTGTATGAACTGTAATCGCTTAAATGTTGTTTAAATTGAATGTTTATTATGTTTTTTTTATGTAAATGAATCAAAACACAAATGTATCAATGCTATGATGAATTGACGGATATCGAGTCTCGGTTTGAACCTTAGGAATTCTTAGGATACAAATGACATGTAATTAGGGATTTCATGTTTTGGGTGTTGGTCTTGAATGTCCTACTGATGGCTGAGGTCTTTCATTTGTTATAGATTCTCCATAGCTCGTGTGAGCAGCATCGTGTAGCTTACATTCTGACCTACAGCTCGTGTAAGCAGGCCTATTTCACAGTTCGTGTGAGCATTGATGCAAAGGAAATGTTATGGTTATATGTAAAGGCACACTTCGTGTGAGCTTTCTTGAGTATTTGATATAACTCTAGATTGTTCAATGGGCAAGAAAAGGAAACAACATGGTAAGTATGCAAATGGAGTGAATCATGGCTTAGTGAAAGGATTTATGAACTAAATGATGTTGTACATATGGAAATTTACATGTCTTATAGTTGACTTCAATTATGTTATGGATAGATATACTAACTTGTGAGTTAGTGATGTTGATTAGGCTTTGCTAAGCTTATGGCGTTGGTGTTGAATTTGTTTAATCTATATATTGTATTATTGAAATGGTAAGTTATGTTTAAGTTTATACGAGCTTACTAAGCACTCAGTGCTTATGTAGTTTTTTTCCTTTGTTTTATAGATTATCGAAAGCTCGATTGCTTAGGAACCTTATCGAAGATCTATCGCACTATCTAGAACTCTTTTCGATAGTTTTTGTATATTTTGGGCAAGTTTAATAATGGCATGTATAGGATGTTTTGTAAAGGTGCTTTGATATGTTTAAGTCTTGAAGATTATGTTTGGTTGGTGCACTTTAATGTTTACCAAACTTTGTTTGGTACACTTTAATGTTTACCAAACTTTGTCATTTTTGGTCACTTGCTAATGCTTGTAAATAAGGCTCTTTATGCTATGTTTAGAATGGTTTGAAAATGGTTATTTGTGGTATGTTTTGGCATATAGTTGAAATAGGTTATCATGCATGAAATGAGGCAACATTGACATGTTTTGGTAGTTGTTGTTTAATATAATTGTGGTGCTTTTGAATGACATATTGGTTAGTTCAATTAGGGTCTTTAAAATTGCATCTTTATATGTATTTAGATGATGTTTAGGTTACTTGAAGGTGTGCACAATTGGATTGTATATTTATGCATAGTTTGGTTATGAAATTGCTTGATTTTAGGTGCATTTTAGGTTCATACGGCCTGAGACACGGCTGTCATATGGCTGTGTGATACACATGGCTTGGTGAGACGGTCATGTGTCATTTATGAATTTCTTAATGTTTAAGTCAGTGAGTTACACAACCTGGCATACAGACTTGTAGGGCAACTCAGAGAGTTACACGACTTGGCACACGGGCGTGTGACATGGCTGTGTGATCCTACTCAGTGAGTTAACAAGTGAGGACATAGGCTGGGACACGGCTGTGTGTCCCTTGTTTGAAAGTTACACGGCCTACACACACGGCCATGTGACCATTGTTTTTCAAATTTTGCAACTTATTCTTAAACTTCCTGTTTTGTTGCAAATTAGTCTTGAATTGCTTCCAAGCTATTTCTAGGACCTCGAATGCTCGATTTAGGGACAAAATGTATGTGACTAAATTGTTTATGGTATATTTAAATTATTGAATGTTATGATGTTTAAATATTTCTAATTGTATGGTAATGCTCCGTAACCCTAATCTGGCGACGGAGATGGGTTAGGGGTGTTATAGACGTGGATCATTCCTCTCTGGCACCGACGACCTAGAGGGATAAAGTAGTTGGGAAAGGTTCGTCTGAGTCAGTACAAGAAGAGGAGATTGAATTTCAGGAGGGAGATTTCACAAAATCTACAGTTAGTGGAACACCAACAATAAATTTTTTTGACCGGTTAAAGCAAATTCTAATAAGGGATATGGCCTTAACTGTAATAGCCCGATTTAGGGCCAAGTTGAAATAGTGGTTTCGGGACCATGAATATGAAGAAGAAACATTTATTGTGATAAAGTTTTAAGGTTTATAGTATGAATGAATACAAGTGTGAAAATTTCGTTGAGAAATTTTATTGATAGAGGGTCCAAATTGATTAGTAGGACTAAATTGCACAAAGTGCAAAAATATGTGTTCTAGAAGTATTGGGTGCTTAATTAAAATGAATTTGTAAATTAGAGGTCCTTATTTAGTAATTAGACTATTATATTTCATGATGGACAAAAATGGACATGGAAGGGTAAAATTTCAAAGAAAGGCCTTAAGGGCATTTTGGTCATTGGGTTAATAAAAGAATAAAAAGGGAAAATAAAGTTAAAATTTGGTGTCCATCTTCCTCCCATAGCCTAATTTCATAAGGAAGCCATAGCTAGGGTTTCTTCACCTTTCAAGCTTAATAGTAAGTGCATCCTCGCCCCGTTTTTAATGTTCTTTAATTTTTTAAAGTCATTATCACCCGATTTACCTATTTCTACCATTATTTTGAAGTAGGGTTCATGTTTAAAATTTTACCCATGCTAGACATACATGTATTTTGATGTTTAATGGTAGAATATGAATGTTAGATGTGTGATAAACAACTTTTGTTAGGTGATTTTAGGTGAAAACTTTAAAAAGGACCTATTTGTAAAAGTTGTAAAATATGTGTAGAAATATGTGAATAAATTAAAAATTTGGGATACTATAAGAGTGTGTAAAGTTCGACTAGGCTTGGGTTTTGAGAATAATGAATACATTTCATTTTACGAGCCTAGGGACTAAAGTGTAAATAAGTGAAAAGTTAGGGGTAAAAATGTAATTTTGCATTAATATGATTTTTGGGCCGAGTTGAATAGTGTGATAATTAAATGAGTTAAATTTGCTATTATAGATAAAACAGACGAGGTTCTGATTTAAATTGAGGTAAGAACAAGGTTGTGGACTAAATTGCAATATTAGCAATTATTTTGTACCGAGGTAAGTTTGTATGTAAATAATGCATCATTAATTTATGTTTATATGCTTCTATATTGGATGAATTGTGTAAATGATCTAACGAATGTATTTGATAAAGTTCGGTAAGTGATAAGTGAGGAAAAATCTCGGTTGAACCTTAGGAATAGAATAGGATACGAGTGACATGTCACTAGGAACCTATGTGTGGTTATATGATTATGTGATTCAGGGTGCTGGTCTTGTATGTCTACCAGTGGCTAGGTACTTCTGCATATGTTGCGGATACCTGTCAGCTTGTGTGAGCAGCACTGAGTTGTTATGTCCCGACCGTCAGCTTGTGTGAGCAGACCCGTGACTAGCTCGAGAATGAGCATATATGTGAAATGTGATAAGGGGTAGCTTTGGCTACATATATGTGGCACGTATGTGCAAGCTTTCCAAGTATCCGCTAATATTCTGAGTGTTCAACAGGAATTACAAAGATGTGGAAATATATGTTTGTGTGATGATATGGTACAGGTGTGTATGAGAAATTCGTAAGTATGAACGTTATAAGTAATGATCTCATGGTAAGGTTGTGCTTGAGTAAGTTGAGCATATGTGATTTTAATGATAAATGTATTATCTTTCATTATAAGAATTACATGTTAATTTACATGGCTATGATGTTTATTATTTGTATATAAACTTACTAAGCTTTTTAGCTTACTCTCCTTACTTTCCCTTGTCTTATTGTGTCACCAAGCTAGCTCGGATTGGAGATCATCAGAGGATCGCTTCACATTATCAAACAATCCTTTGGGTATATATGGTTTTAAACATTTTGAGTTATGGCGTGTATAGGGGACTTGGTCATTTTGTTGTGTCATAATTGATTTGGCCAAATATGTTGGCTTATTTTAATGAATGTTCATTTTGTATAATACCATTAAAAGTTGCCTAACATTGGTAATATTGGTAAGCATATGTTTATGCCTTGCATGAATGTGATAAATAGCATGATTTGAAATGGTTAAGTATGTGATGTTGTGCATGATGGTTGTGGTATGTGGATGTTGAGTTATGTTTTAATTGAGGATGTTTGGTTGCTAAATTATGTCATGCTATAAGTGTGATTGAGTTACAGGGTGGCAAATGGCTTGGAAAATAGCCTTATTTTTGTCCACACGGGCTAGACACACGGGTGTGTGTCTAGGCCGTCTGTGGCACATGGTCAGCCCCATGGGCGTGTGAGTAGGCCGTGTGTCCCCTACACCTTAATTTTGAGAAACAGAATGCCCAGTATGGAGCACACGGGTAGAGTCACGACCGTGAGTCTTAGCCGTGTGAAGGACACGATCATAGGACATGGGCGTGTACCCAGGCCGTGTGAAGTCTGCACCTTAAATATGAAAATTAAATTCACCACACGGTCTAGCACACGGGCGTGTGAGTTGGCTGTGTGACCTTATTTTGCTGATGACGTCATAAAAAAAAGTTACACGGGTTGAGGACACGGGCATGTCCTGAGCCACACGGGTGTGTGTGACCACACGGCTTACCCACACGAGCATATGACTATCCAAAACATGGAAATTTTCTAAGTGTTCCAAAGTTTTCGGTTTAGTCCCGAACCACTCCCGATGTATGTTTTGGGCCTCGTAGGTCTGTATAAGGGACGATATGCATGTGTATGAATAGTTTTTGAATTGAATAAAATTTTATGGCCCAGTTTTATATGATTAGTTGTGTTTAAGTCCAGTAATGCCTCGTACCCTATCCCGGTGTCAGACTTGAGTAAGGGGTGTTACATTTAGTGGTATCAAAGCTATGGTTTAGTTAATTCTCGGACAAACCTAGCGTGTGTACGAGTCTATCTATACATGCCATATATAAATTGTGATAGTGTGATGACTCCTGACAACTTAAATTGTGTTTTAATATAGTAAATGGATCCTGATCAAGCCATAGCTAATGACATAGAAAGTAATGCGCTGGCCTCGCCTAAGGGACCGTGGCTCTCGATTTTAGGCCTGTGATAACTAGTCACGACGAAGAGGCTCGGAAAGCCTTTCTCCGTATGACGAACGAGTGGTATTTGGAGTTTATTCAGGTGAATCTAAAAGCTCAACCTCTTCCACACATCATATTCCTCAACCGGTTTTCATAGCTCCCCAAGGTGTGGAGATGGTAAGATTGAATAAGCCTCTGATTGATAAAATTCAAAAGTACGGGGCTGAAGAATTCAGGGCTAATGTAGATGATGATCTCTAAAAGGCAGAATTTTTGCTTGAAAACACTATTCGGGTATTTGATGAGCTCTCTTGTACACCAGAGGGGTTTTTGAAATGTGTTATATCACTTCTGAGGGATTCAGCATATCATTGGTGGAAAACTTTAATATCGGTGGTACCCAGAGAAAGTGTTACATGGGATTTCTTTTAAGAGAAATTCCGAAAGAAGTATATAAGTTAGCGATTCATTGATCAAAAAGATAAAGAGTTCTTGGAATTGAAATAAGGTCGTATGACTGTATCTGAATACGAGCAAGAGTTTGTTAAACTTAGTAAGTACGCTCAATAATGTGTTTCCACCGAGGCTATTATGTGTAAGAGATTTGAAGATGGACTGAATGAGGATATCAGATTATTTGTTGGAATTCTAGAATTGAAAGAGTTTGTTGTCTAGTAGAACGAGCTTGCAAAGCCAAAGAGTTGAGTAAGGAAAGGAGAAAGGCTAAGCTCGATACTAGATTCAAGAAAGAGATTGATAAGCAAGTCCTTTCAATCCTTGTCTAAGAAGTCGAGAGATATGTACATTCGTTTGAATGTTTCAGCAGGGAATCCTAACAGAGATTGTGGGAAGCAATATTCGGGTTCTAAGGCTCAAACTACGTCCATAGCGAGTGTTGGTAATGTGAGATTTGATATGCTAGAATGCCAACATAGTGGTAGGCGATATCTCGGTGAATGTTAGATGATCAACCGGGCTTTTTTTAAACGTGGCTCCCAAGACTATTTCATTAAGGATTGCCCTGAAATGATTGAAAAAGATAATGTTCAGAATGCAAGATCGAGCAACACAGTGGCTAGAGGGAGGCCAGTGAAAAAGGTGGGAAATGCGACTAGTAGCGGAGGTGTATCCAAGGACTCAGCTGTGAGATCAGAAGTTAGAGCACCTGCGAGAACTTATACCATCCGTGCTCGGGAAGATGTGTCCTCCCCTGATGTGATCACTGGTATATTTTCTCTCTATGAAACTACTGTTATCGCATTGATTGATCCTGGATCTACTCCTTCTTATATTTGCATGAATTTGGTAACAAATATGAATATGCCTATTGAGACTGTAACACCCCAAACCCGGCCCAGACGTTATGGCCAAATCTGGCGTGGCACATCACCTACAACTAACCATGTTACCTAGTTACTAATATTGGGGTGAGCTTTGCAAACCGATATTGTGGGTTTAAGAGAAATTCCCGGTTTTTTGAGAACGTCCTAAACATTACTAGTTATTAAGAGGATAATATTAAAACTTAACTTTGTTACTCGTTTGAAACGGGTGATGAGATTTTGAAAACATTTGATAAATTTTTAGAAAAACTTGCGCAGCTATATTCAAAATAATTAAAGTAGTGTACGAATAAGTAATTAAAAACCCAAAACAAAAATAATTAGAGCGGCCTTATTATAACCCAAAACCATAATGAAAATAATTAAAAATTAATATGGAAATAAAATAAATTAAAATAGAACTTAAATAACTGCAGTCCATGTGGCCACTACGAATCCCTCCCAGCTCCAAGTCCACCAATCTAGGGCTCACCTACATGGATGGAGAGAAAGGGGTGAGTTTGGAAACTCAGTATGTAAGGAAAGCCCATCCAGAACCCAAATCAGCTCAAGCCCACTAGGCCTAAGCCCTATCCAGTCTCAGTAATAACGGGGCCGAAGCCCTATCCAGATACAGTAAATTGGGCCTTAGCCCTTTTCAGATAACAGTATGGCCCATAGGCCCATTACAGTAACAGATCAATGAATATGCAGGTATGCAAGCCCAAACCCAGCCTATGTCCATCCGCTACACTCCACCCGTACCAGCCCTACACTCTATGTGGGGAATAACTCAACCCACCCAGCCCTATACTCCACAGTTGCAGCATAGCTACTCAGATAACAGTAAAATGAGGCAAAGCCTCCAGTACGTGGTCAAGCCACTTTCAGTACTTCCTCCATCAATATCCCAGTACCATGCAACAGATATTCATGACATGGCATGCAATGAACAGTAACAGTAAAACATGCGTTTTGGTCAAACTTGGCCCTAGGGGTATAATGGTCATTTTACACCTATGGGTAATTCAATAATTTCCACCCATAAGGGTATTTTAGTAATTATGCCAATTTCTAGGATTTCATACACATTCTAATCAGAAATAGTCTAACTTTTATCACCGTAATTTATTTAGTCCATTTTAGCGGTTTACAATCATTGGGCCCTAAAACCCCTAATGGGTCCTACAGGGTCATTTAGCTATTTTAGCCCATTTAGTCCAAATTTTACGATCAACTTACCAGTTTTAGTAGTTTTGGACCTATAGTCTATCTGTACATATTTATTGCCTATTTCTACCCACATGGGCCCGTAAGCCCATTGGGCCCAGTTTCACCCATCAAGGCCCAATTTACCGAAGTGCACGAAATTGCGCACTCAACCATCTTACCACTTGCGATTACAGAACCAATGGTTTCCACTGGACTTACGAGCGTTCGTACGGTCACAAGCCCACGAAATGCCGAAATTTTGACATTTCAGCTTTTTGACTTTTACCAATTTGAACTACAAGAGGGTGTTCGATACACACCTGATTTGCGACGACTGCTAACGAGATCTCCTACGATATCCTACAATCGATCACTAGACTCATTAGATCTAAAATACAATGACAACCATCATAATCCTATAGTAATTGGCCATCAACACCTAAGGCCCTTAAAAGCTTACCTTTGCTGAAACTAGTGACTAGATCTAGATCTAGTCGTTCCACTTGTCCAAGCCTTCAATCAGTCGCCTTTAGAACACACTAACACCAAAATAAATCATTTGTTAATAACCTTTAGAGCTTTAAGCCCCAATCGACAGCCTTCCTAAGCCTCTAGGGATTTCAGCTTTTCTAAATCTTGAAATAAAGAATAAATCTGAGATGTCAAGTACTTACCACAGATTCCCCTTCTGTTACTACTCAGATCTGATGCAGATCTAGCCCATAAACACTAGCAGAGATCGAGTCTCAGAGATCTAAAGATTCGGCTACAAGTCCCTAAAAATATGGTGGTTTTGGCTTTTTAAACGGTAAAGAAGAAGATGATTTGGTGTGGTGGTTTTGAAGTGGTGTTGCCGACAAGGGTTGGGGTTTAAAGGATGTGAAAATCGGCCAAAAGAGATGAAGAAGATAGGAAGATTTTGGCTAGAAGAAATCGGCACAAGAATCAGCCTTTCGGGATTTCAGCTTTTAGTAGTTGATGGGTTTTAGAAGGAAAGAATGACAGATTCAGTTTTTGGAGCAAAGAAAAGGGAAGATGAATGTGGAGGAGAGGTAGTTTCGGCTATAGAAGAAAAGAGAAAGAAAAGAATGGAAGAGAGGAGAAGAGAAGGAAGAATTCGGCACCTAGAAGAACTAGCTTACGTTTTCGGCTTTTTGGTACACTGAGAAGAGAATAGACAAAAGTGAAACCCCAGGTGGCTAACCCTAATTCGGCAAGACAGAAAAGGAAATAAAACTTACCCTAATGGCCATTCAAACCAACGGCCCAACCTTCCTAAAGCCCTAGCCGAAATTCACTTGAGCTCTATCACATGCCCAGCACATGCACAAAAATAAAAGTAGCACCTGCTTACCTTACGACTAGAACTCTGGCCCTTAAACCCAGTCCACACGTTATTTTTTTAGGAGCTTAGTGGCGCCACCTTGCCACTTTGCCAAGGCCCTCTTTGTGTCTCAGTTCACTAACTTTTTCTTAAAGGCCAACTTAACCAAGTCCCTTTCACTTAAAAACCGAAGTTGATTTCTCTGCCGAGTTTTAACTTAGGCTTGGGCCTCCTAAACGCCCACTAACACACTTAAACATAATTTCAGTAACCAAAACACCAAAATTTCAAGATTTCACCAAAAATCACAAAAACCCAAAAAATCCCGAAAATCAGGGCGTTACAACTCTACCCCCTTAAAGAAATTTCGACCTCGAAATTTACCTGATCCAAATAGGTGAGGGTATTGTTGACGCATCGCCTCTTCTGGCTCCCAAGTAGCCTCTTCCCTACCATGGTTACGCCAAAGCACCTTCACTAACGGAACTGACTTCTTCCTCAATTATTTGACCTCTCGGTCCAGTATTTGCACAGGCTCCTCTACAAAGGTCAAACGGTCTTCACCTCAATCTCCTCCACTGGTACGGCATGTGAAGGATCCGATCGATACCGTCTTAGCATGGACACATGAAAGACGTCATGGATTCGATCCAACTCCAATGGCAACTCCAACTGATACGCCACTGGCCCTACTCGTTTATAAACCCAATAAGGCCCAATAAACCGCGGACTCAGTTTGCCTTTCTTGCCAAACCTTAAGATCTTCTTCTAGGGCGAGACTTTCAGAAATACCATATCCCCAACAGTGAACTCAATCTCTTTTCGCTTTAGATCCTCTAAGTTGGTCAAACAGATCATCGATTTTCGGTAGCGGGTATTTGTTCTTTATCGTCAGTTTGTTCAACTGGCGATAATCGATGCACATACGCATTGTCCCATCCTTCTTTTTCACAAACAGTACTGGTGCTCCCCACGGAGACACGCTCGGTCTAATGAAGCCCCTATCCAACAACTCTTGGATTTGTGCTTTCAGTTCCACCAACTCCTTTAGTGCCATCCTATAAGGCGCGATGGAGACTAGAGCCGTTCCAGGCAGCAAGTTAATTCCAAACTCAACTTCTCAACTCGGAGGTAATCCAGGGAGCTCCTTAGGGAATACATCTTGAAATTCCCTAACAGTTCTGATTGTCTCCACGTCAAATCTTCATTCTCAGTTTGGCTCACAAAAGCCAAGTACGCCTCGCATCCCTTGCGAATCAGTTTCTCAGCCCTTAAGGCCAAAACAACATTGGACAAGTAGTCCCTTTGCTCTCCAATAACCATTACCTCCTCATCCTCTGCAGTCTTTAACACCATCCTCTTAGTCGTACAGTCCAAAGTCGCCTTATGCTTAGTCAACCAGTCCATTCCAAAGATCAGATCAAACTCTCCAAATGGTAGCTCCATCAAGTCTCCCTAGAAAATCTTACCTTGAGTCTCTAAAGGCACCTCCCTAAAGAGTTTATCTACCCTAACCGAGTGACCTAAAGGACTTATCACAGTTACCCCACTCACAGTTTCTTCAGAGTGCACACCCAACGACCCAGAAATGCCACACGCAACATATGAATGGGTTGATCCCACATCTATCAGAGCAGTGTATGGCATGCTAGAGATAAAAAACGTACCGGTTATGACATTAGGTACATCACCCTCCTCTCGATGACGAGCAGCATACACCAAAGCTGACTGACGAGCCTCAACATTGCCGGAACCCCTGCCAGGTGCTCCACGACCACGACCGTTTCTATTGCCACCTCTACCTTGTCTACGACCTCTCGGCGGTTGTGGTCCACCTCGCACTAGTAGGGCAACCCTCTGTTTAGCAACTTGAGTTTGAGCTGGCCTTCTAGGACAATTCTTGATTCTATGTTCCTTGGACCCACATTGAAGACATGCCCCAGTACGCTTCCAGCATTCTCCCAGATGTACTCTCCCATAGTTCCCACAAGGCTGCGGTCTAATTGTATTCATCGGAACTGCTCGAACTGGTTCCTCCACTCTAACTCTTTTGACATTTCGGTTTGCAGCTTCAGATGGTCCAGTATCCCTCCTAAATCGGTTCTGATCCTTATCATGATTCTACTATTCAGCTCGCTTCACCTCTTCGGCTATCTTAGCCTTCTCCACCAGAGCAGAAAAATTGCGCTCCCTCTGTGGAGCTATTAGTACCCTTAACTCGTCCCTAAGGCCATCCTCGAAACGAAAACTATGCTCGTATTCAGTAGAAACTATCCCGCTAGCATACTGACTCAACATCAGAAATTCCACCTCATACTTAGGAACGGACTTATTACCCTGGGTCAGGTTCAGGAATTCCTTCCTACGTGCATCCCCTGCGGCCCGCTCATACGGCCCATTTCCAACAATCGATGGCGTTCGTGCCTCACTAGCTGGCATGTGTTCCGAAGATGATGACCCAGCTTGAACACTGCCTCGGCCACATCCATGACCTCGTCCACGAGCAGCTCTCGGACTCATATCGACTTATCTGATTACAAATTTTATGACATTAATTTAATATTTTAGTTGTTTATTACAAATGTCTTATGTACAGATAGAGTTTCAGAGTTTGTTTTCACGAAATTGTAGCCTAGCTATAGTCTCAGTCTTCTAGGGTTTAGTTTCCCTACAGTCTCAGTCTTACAGTTTTCAGTACTACCTTATCTATAGTATCATAGCAGGGTCTTAGTTCCATCTACAGTGTTGTCTCAGTATAATACAGTATAAGGAACAGAAATAATTACAGACTTGGTACCGGGGATTCAGTGTGCCACTTCTTCAGATACTAGATTTCAGAAAACTCAGAAAGATTCAAACTTTTCAAAATCAAACCTTTAAAACATGTATATTTTGAAGAAAACAAGTTTGAAAAAGGTTTTTCTAAATTTTTCAGAAATCGATTTCCAAAAATACCCATCTTGGGCTTAAATTTTAAGAATTTTTGAAAACATTTTTGGACCCGATCTATAGCCGAGTTGTTGCAACCTGGCTCTGATACCACTAAATACAACACCCCAAACTCAGCCCAGACGTTACGGCCAAATCTGGTGTGTCACATCACCTACAACTAACCATGTTACCTAGTTACTAAGACTGTGGTGAGCTTTGCAAAACGATATTGTGGGTTTAAGAGAAATTCTCGATTTTTTGAGAATATCTTAAACATTACTAGTTATTAAGAGGATAATATTAAAACTTAACTTTATTACTCATTTGAAACGTGTGATGAGATTTTGAAAACATTTGATAAATTTTCAGAAAAACTTGCGTAGCTATATTCAAAATAATTAAAGTAGTGTATGAATAAGTAATTAACAACCCAAAACAAAAATAATTAGAGCAGCCTTATTACAACCCAAAACCATAATGAAAATAATTAAAAATTAATACAAAAATAAAATAAATTAAAATAGAACTTAAATAACTGCAGTCCATGTGGCCACTCCGAATCCCTCCCAGCTCCAAGTCTACCAATCTAGGGCTCACCTGCATGGATGGAGAGAAATGAGTGAGTTTGGAAACTTAGTGTGTAAGGAAAGCCCATCTAGAGCCCAAATCAGCTCAAGCCCACTAGGCCTAAGCCCTATCCAATCTCAGTAATAACGGGGCCGAAGCCCTATCCAGATATAGTAAACTGGGCCTTATCCCTTTTCAGATAACAGTATGGCCCATAGGCTCATTACAGTAACAGATCAATGAATATGAAGATATGCAAGCCCAAATCCAACCTATGTCCATCCGCTACACTCCACCCGTACCAGCCCTACACTCTATGTGGGGAATAACTCAACCCACCCAGCCCTACACTCCACAGTTGCAGCATAGCTGCTCAGATAACAGTAAAATGAGGCAAAGCCTCCAGTACGTGGTCAAGCCACTTTTAGTACTTCCTCCATCAATATCCCAGTCCCATGCAATAGATATTCATGACATGGCATGCAATGAATAGTAACAGTAAAACATGCGTTTTGGTCAAACTTAGCCCTAGGGGTGTAATGGTCATTTTACACCTAGGGGTAATTCAGTAATTTCCACCCATAAGGGTATTTCTGTAATTATGCCAATTTCTAGGGTTTCATACACATTCTAATCAGAAATAGTCTAACTTTTATCTCCGTAATTTATTTAGTCAATTTTAGCAGTTTATAGCCATTGGGCCCTAAAACCCCTAATGGGCCCTATAGGGTCATTTAGCTATTTTAGCCCATTTCGTCCAAATTTTACGATCAATTTACCAGTTTTAGCAATTTTGGACCTACAGCCTATCTGTACATATTTATTGCCTATTTCTACCCACATGGGCCCGTAAGCCCATTGGGCCCAGTTTCAGCCCATCAAGGCCTAATTTACCGAAGTGCACGAAATTGCGCACTCAACCATCTTACCACTTGCGATTACAGAACCAATGGTTTCCACTCGACTTACGAGCGTTCGCACGCTCACAAGCCCACGAAATACTGAAATTTCAGCATTTCAACTTTTCAGCTTTTGACGATTTGAACTACAAGAGGGTGTTCGATACACACCTGATTTACGACAACTGGTAACAAAATCTCCTACGATATCCTACAATCGATCACTAGACACATCAGTTCCAAAATACAATGACAACCATCATAATCCTACTAACCATAATCGCCATCAACACCTAAGGCCCTTATGATCTTACCTTTGCCGAAACTAGTGACTAGATTAGATCTAGTCCTTCCACTTGTCCAAGCCTTCGACCAGTCGCCTCTAGAACACACTAACACCAAAATAAATCATTTGTTAATAACCTTTAGGGCTTTAAGCCCCAATCGATAGCCTCCCTAAGCCTCTAGGGATTTCGGCTTTTCTAAATCCTGAAATAACGAATAGATCCGAGATGTCGAGTATTTACCACAGATTCCCTTTCCATTACTACTCAGATCTGATGCAGATCTAGCCCCTAAACACTAGCAGAGATCGAGTCTCAGAGATCTAAAGATTCGGCTACAAGTCCCTTAAAAATATGGTGGTTTTAGCTTTTTAAACGGTAAAGAAGAAGATGATTTGGTGTGGTAGTTTTAAAGTGGTGTTCCTGACAGGGGTTGGCATTTTAAGGATGTGAAAATTGGCCAAAAGAGATGAAGAAGATAGGAGGATTTTGGCTAGAAGAAATCGGAACAAGAAGCAACCTTTCGGGATTTTGGCTTTTAGTAGTTGATGGGTTTTAGAAGGAAAGAATGACTGATTTGGTTTTTAAAGTAAAGAAAAGGGAAGATAAATATGGAGGAGAGGTAGTTTCGGCTATAGAAGAAAAGAGAAAGAAAAGAATGGAAGAGAGGAGAAGAGAAGGAAGAATTCGGCACTTAGGAGAACTAGCTTGCATTTTCAGCTTTTTGGTACACTGAGAAGAGAATGGACAAAAGTGAAACCCCAGGTGGCTAACCCTAATTCGGCAAGACAGAAAAGAAAATAAAACTTACCCTAATGGCCATGCAAACCAACGGCCCAACCTTCCTAAAGCCCTAGCCAGAATCCACTTGAGCTCTATCACATGCTCGACACATGCACAAAAATAAAAGTACCACCTGCTTACCTTGCGACTAGAACTCTGGCCCTTGAACCCAGTCCACACGCCATTTTTTTAGGAGCTTAGTGGCGCCACCTTGCCACTTTGCCAATGCCCTCTTTGTGTCTCAGTTCACTAACTTTTTCTTAAAGGCCAACTTAACCAAGTCACTTTCACTTGAAAATCGAACTTGATTTCTCTGACGGGTTTTAACTTAGGCTTGGGCCTCCTAAAGGCCCACTAACACACTTAAACATAATTTCAGTAACCAAAGCACCAAAATTTCAAGATTTCACCAAAAATCACAAAAACCTGAAAAATCCTAAAAATCAGGCCGTTACAGAGTCTATTGAGTTTGTGATTAAAGTGTCAAACTCTTTAGACAAGTGTGTGTTAGTGGATAAAATTTGCAAGAATTGTCCTTTGATGATTCGAGGTCACTATTTTTCGACTAACTTAATGTTGTTGCCATTTGATGAGTTTGATGCTATTTTGGGTATGGATTGGTTAACAATGCATGATGCCAAGGTAAATTGTAGACAGAAAATTTTTGAATTGAAATGTGAAAATGGTGAGGTTCTTTGGGTTGAAACAGATGAATCCAGCCAGTGACCCGTTGTGATTTCATGTATGTCTGCTCAGAGGTATGTAAGGAAGGGTTGTGAAGCATTTCTTGCGTATGTATTAAATACAAAAGTATCTGAATTGAAACTCGAATCAGTGTCTGTAGTCTACAAATTTTTGGATGTGTTTCCGAAATAGCTACTAAGATTACCACCGATCAGAGAGGTGGATTGACCATTGATTTATTACCGGGGACTGCAACAATATCGATCATTCCTTATAGAATGGCTCAGACTAAATTGAAAGAGTTAAAAGTTCAGTTGCAAGAGTTGACTGATAAGGGATTTGCGAGATCGAGTTTTTCTCCCGGTGGTGCTCCTGTGTTATTTGTGAAGAAGAAGGACGGATCCATGAGACTATGTATAGATTATCGACGACTCAACAAGGTGACCATAAAGAATAAGTATCCCTTACCAAGGATCGATGATTTGTTTAACCAATTGAAGGGAGTCACAGTGTTTTCAAAGATAGACTTGAGGTCAGGTTACTACCAGTTGAGAGTTAAGGAGTCAGATGTGCCAAAAACTGCATTTTGGACGAGGTATAGTCATTATGAATTCCTTGTAATGCCTTTTGGTTTAACGAATGCTCCAGTTGTATTTATGGATTTAATGAACCCTATTTTCCGACTGTAGTTGGATAAATTAGTTGTTATTTTCATTGATGATATATTGATTTATTCTCGTGATGAGACCGAGCATGCCAAGCACTTAAGAACAGTTTTGTAAACTTTGAGAGACAAGCAGTTGCATGCTAAGTTTAGTAAAACTGAATTTTGGCTTCGAGAAGTCAGATTTTTGGGGCATATTATTTCGAGTGATGGTATTAAAGTTAACTCGAGTAAGATTTTGGCTATTGTTGATTGTAAGCTGCTAAGAAATGTATCCGAGGTTAGAAGCTTTTTGGGCTTAGTCAGGTATTACCGACGATTTGTCAAAGGATTTTCAATGATTGCTACTTTGATGACAAGGTTGTTACAGAAAGATGTTAAGTTTGAATGGCCAGAGATGTAACAGCCCGATTTAAAGCCAAGTCAGAATAGTGGTATCGAGACCACAAATCTAAAATAGAAAAATTTATTGTGATAAAGTTTTAAGACTTATAGTATGATTGAATTCATGTGTGAAAATATCGTTAAAAATTTTTATCGATAGAGGGTCCAATTTGTCTAGTAGGTCTAAATTGCAAAAAGTGCAAAATATGTGTTCTAGAAGCATTGGGGGTTTAATTGAAATGAATTTGTATATTAGATGTCCTTATTTAGTAATTAGACCATTATATATCATGATGGACAAAAATAGACATGGAAGGGTAAAATTTCAAAGAAATGCCTTAAGGGCATTTTGGTTATTTGGTTAATAAAAGAATAAAAAGAGAAAATAAAGTAAAAAATTGTGTCCATCTTCTCCTACCGTAGCCGAAATTCACAAGGGAGCCATAGCTAGGGTTTCTTCATTTTCCAAGCTGAATAGTAAGTGCATCCTAGCCCCGTTTTTAATGCTCTTTACGTTTTTGAAGTCGTAATCAACCGATCTAGTTATTTCCACCATTAATTTGAGCTAGGCTTCATGTTCAAAAATTTACCCATGTGTGAAATGCATGTGTTTTGATGTTTAATGGAAGAATATGAAAGTTTGATGTGTGTTTAACAACTTTTACTAAGTAATTTTTGATGAAATTGCATAGGAGGACCTTTTTGTAAAAGTTGTAAAAATGTGTGTAGGAAGTGTGATGAAATGAAAGTTATGTGTTAGTATGAGTATGAAAATAGTCCGGCTAGGCTTGGGTAGCAAAGAAAATGAGTATATTTCATTTTACGAGCCTAGGGACTAAAGTGTAAATAAGTGAAAAATTAGGGGCAAAAATGTAATTTTTCCTCAATATGATTTTTTGGGGCCTAATTGAATAATGTGATAATTAAAGGAGTTAAATGTGTTATTATAGATCTAGAAAGGCAAGGAATTAATCTTGACTGAGGGAAGGACAAGGTAGTGGACTAAATCGCAAAAATAGTCATTTTGTACCGATGTAAGTTTGTATGTAAATAATGTATCATTTTATTACGTTTTGATGTTTTAATGTTGTATAAATTGTGTGAATGATATTATGAGATATAATTGACAAAGTTTCGATAAGTGATAAATGTGAGCGGAAAATACCTGTTGAACCTTAGGAATAGTATAAGATACAAGTGACATGTCACTAGGAATCTATGTGTGAATAAGTGTTTGTGTGATTCCGTGTGCTGGTCTTGTACGTCTACCAGTGGCTAGGTAATCCTGCATATGTTGCGGATGCTTGTCAGCTTGTCTGAGCGGTACTGGTAACTATGTCCCGACCGTCAGATTGTGTGAGCAGACCTGTGATTAGCTTGAGAACGAGCATATATGTGAAATGTGATAAGTGGTAGCTTCAGCTACATATATGTGGCACTTATGTGCAAATTATCCGTGTAACAACCCGAATTAGGGTTAAGTCAGAATAGTGATTTCAGGATCACGAATCCGAAATAGAAAAATTTATTGCGATAAACTTTTAAGGTTTATAAAGTGATTGAATGCGTATGTGAAAATATCGTAAAGAAATTTTGTCGATAGAGGGTCCAATTAGGCTATTAGGACTAAATTGCAAAAAGTGCAAAATAGGTGTTCTAGAAGCATTGGGTGCTTAATTGAAATGAATTTGTAAATTAGAGGTCCTTATTTAATGATTAGACCATTATATATCATGATGGACAAAAATGGACATGGAAGGGTAAAATTTTAAAGAAAGGCCTTAAGGGCATTTTGGTCATTTGGTTAATAAAAGAATAAAAAAGGAAAAATAAGTCAAAAATTGTGTCTATCTTCTCCTATTTTGGCCAAAAATCACAAGGGAACCATAGCTAGGGTTTTTTTAACTTCCAAGCTTGATAGTAAGTGCATCCTAGCCCTGTTTTTAATGCTTTTACGTTTTTGAAGTCGTTATCACCTGATTTACCTATTTCTACCATTAATTTTAACTAGGGTTTATGTTTAAAATTTACCCATGTATGGCATGCATGTATTTTGATGTCGAATGGTAGAAAATGAATGTTAGTTGTGTAATAAACGACTTTTACTAAGTGATTTTCATGAAAACATCCATAAGGACCTATTTGTAAAAGTTGTAAAATAGGTGGTTAAAATCTGAATTGAAAGAAAATTTGGGCTGCTATAAGCATAAGATAGGTTTGGCTAGGCTTGAGTTTTGAGAAAAATGAATACATTTCATTTTACAGGCCTAGGGACTAAAGTGTAAATAAGTGAAAAGGTTGGGGCAAAAATGTAAATTTGCCTTAATATGATTTTTAGGTCAAATTGAGTAATGCGAGTAATAAACAAGCTAAATGTGTTATTATAGAGCAAGAAAGATGTGGAATCGACCTTGATCAGGGGAAAGAAAAGGTCATTGACTAAATAGCAAAAATTGCCATTTTTGTTTCGAGGTAAGTTTGTATGTAAATAATGTATCATTTTATTATGTTTTGATGTTCTAATGTTGTATAAAATGTGTGAATGTTGATATGTGACATAATCGACAAAGTTTCGATAAGTGATAAATGTGAAAGTGATCTCCCAGGTGAACCTGAGGAATAAAATAGAATACAAGTGGCATGTCACTAGGACCTTAAGTGTGATTATGTGATTATGTGATGCCCGAGTGCTGGTCTTGAACGACTACCAGTGGCTAGGTAATCCTACATGTGTTGCGAATACCTGTCAGCTTGTGTGAGCAACACTAAGTAGCTACGTCCCGACCGTCAGCTTATGTGAGCATACCTGTGACTAGCTCGAGAACGAGCATATATGTGAAATGTGATAAGTGATAGCTTTGGCAACATATATGTGGCACTATTGTGCAAGTTTTCTGAGTATTTGTTAGTTTTCCGATGTGTTCAACGGAAATAACAAAGATATGAAAATATGTGTGTGTTTGTATGATAATGTGGTACAGGTGTGCACGAGAAATTCGTAAGTATGAATGGTACAAGTGAGAATATCGTGGTAAGTTGTGCTTGAGTAAGCTTAACATATATGCGCTCAAGGGTAAATGTATTAACTCTCCTTATATGAATTTGCATGGTTAAGATGTTATTTATTTGCACATAAACTTACTAAGCTGTATAGCTTACCCCTCATTTCTTTTCCTTGCTTTATAGTGTCAACAAGCTAGCTCGGGATTGGGACTTGTCGGAGGCTTGCATCACACTATCAGAATTGTTATTTTGGGTATTTGATATCTGTGATCTTTTTTGTAAGTATGGCATGTATAGGGACTTGGTCATTTTATTATGTGTCATATTTGATTTGGCCAAAAATGTTGGCCTAAGTTAGTTGAAAGTCCATTTTGTATATGACCATTTGAAATTGGCAAAGGTGGGTTATTGGTATAATCAATTAAAGATGTCTTCATGAATGTGGTTGAATGCAGGAATGAGTTGATAATTGTGTAATGTCCATGCATGGGGATTGTGGTATGTGAATGATGAGTGGATGCCTTGATTGTAAAAGTTTGGTTGCTCAATTGTGTTATGATAAGTGTTGTTGAATGGGCATATGTGCCATTGTATTTCAGGATGGCAAATGGCTTGGAAAATAGCCTATATTTTGTCCACACGAGTAGGTACACGGGTATGTGTCTAGGCCGTGTGTGACATACGGTCAGCCCCATGGGTGTGTTGATAGGCCGTGTGTCTCCTGCACCCTAATTAGGTAAAATAGAATGCCCAATAGGAAACAAA
Source organism: Gossypium stocksii (assembly GCA_020496765.1). Taxonomy (NCBI): domain Eukaryota; kingdom Viridiplantae; phylum Streptophyta; class Magnoliopsida; order Malvales; family Malvaceae; genus Gossypium; species Gossypium stocksii. The sequence goes on from CM035631.1 coordinate 55,627,749, forward strand.
CAGGCAGAGACACGGCAGTGTGTCTCAGCCGTGTGAAGGACACGGTCTCAGGAGATAAGTGTGTGCCCAGGCCGTGTGAAGTCTACACCTTAAATGCGAAAATTAAATTCGCCACACGACCTAGCACATGCGCATGTGACTTGGTTGTGTAACCCTTAATTGTTGATGGCATCATAAACAGAGAGTTACATGGGCGTGTCCCAAGCCAGATGGGTGTGTGTGACCACACAGCCTACCCACACGGGCGTATGGCTCTCCAAAACATGAAATTTTTCTAAGTTTTTATAAAACCTTCTAAAGTTCTTGGTTTAGAATCGAAACATTTCGAAAGCATGTTTTGGGCCTCGTAACCCCATAATAGGGACGCTACATGTATGTATGAAAATTTTTAAATTTGACGTAAATTTTATGACTCAGTGGGGTATGTTTACGAGTGTTTAACTCCAGTAATGCTTTGAACCTTGTCCCGACCTCAGACACAGGTAAAGGGTGTTAAATCCGTGTATCAGTTAGTATTCTGAGTGTTCAACTGGAGAAAAAACAAAAGATGTGAAAATATGTGTGTTTGTATGATGATGTGGTACAGGTGTGTACGAGAAATTCGTAGTATGAACGTTATAAGTAAGGATGTTGTGGTAAGTTATGTTTGAGTAAGTTTAGCATATGAGAGCTAAATGGTAAATGTGTTAACTCTCATTATATGAATTTGCATGATTAAGATGCTACTTATTTGCATATAAACCTACTAAGCTATATAGCTTACCCCTCTTTTCTTTCCCTTGTTTTATAGTGTTACCAAGGTAGCTTGAGGATCGGGAATCGTCGGAGTATCGCATCACACTATCAAGGATTTATTTTGGGTATTGATAATTTTAGCATCTTGAAAATATGGCATGTATAGGGAGTTGATTATTTTGTCTATGTGTCATAGTTATTTTGGCGTAATGTGTATGCTTATATTGGTGTGATGGTCATTTTATATGAAATTGGAAAATATTATTTTTTGGTATGATCATGTAATGATGTCTATCATGAATGTGGTTGTATGCATGATTGAGTTGATAATTGTGAAATGTTCATGCATGGTGATTGTGGTATATGGACGATGAGTGGATGTCTTGATTGTGGAGGTTTAAGTGCTTAATTTATGTCATGATAATTGTTGTTGGATGGACATATGTGTTTTTGTGTTTTAGGGTGACAATTGGCTTGGTAAATAGTTTATATATTATCCACACAGGTACACACACGGGCGTGTGTCTAGGCTGTGTGTGACACACGGTCAGCCCCATAGACTGTGTATCCTTTGCACCTTAGTTTGGAGAAACAGAATGTCTAGTAGTAAACACACGGGTAGAGACACACGGTTGTGTAAAGGATACAGCCATAAGACATGGGCGTGTGCCCAGGTCGTGTGAAGTCTACACATTAAATACGAAAATTAAATTCCCCACAAGGCCTAGCACACGGGCGTGTGACTTGGCCGTGTGCCCCTAAACTGTTGATGACGTTAAAAACAGATAGTTACATGGGTTGAGGACACGGGCGTGTCCCGAACCACACAGGCGTGTGTGATCACACGGCCCGCCCACACGGGTGTGTGACTCTCTGAAACATGAATTTTTTCTAAGAGTTGAAAAAGTTTTGAAAGTTCTCAGTTTAGTCCTTAACCACCTCCAATGTATGTTTAGGGCCTCGTAGTTCTAGAATAGGGACGTTATGAATATGTTTGAAAAGTTTTAAATTGGACGCAAATTTTATTACTCAGCTTTGTATGTTTATGTGTGTGTAAGTCTGGTAATGCGTTGAACTCTATCCTGATATCAGATACGAGTAAGGGTTATTATATTTAGTGGTATCAGAGCTATGGTTTAGTTGATTCTTGGACTAACATAGCATGTGTACAAGTCTAGCTATACATGCCATATATGAATTGTGATAGTGCGACGATACTTGAAAATTAAACTGGATTTCATATAGTAAATGGAACCCCACCGAGCTATAGCTAATGACGTTGAGAAAGGTCGAGAGTGAGGCCAGGAATGCAAGAAAAAGGCCAATGAGTAAGTCTTTTTAGTCCTCATCGAAGAAATCGAGGGATATGCATGTTCGTTTGAATGTTTCAGCTGGGCATCCTAGCAGAGATCGTAGGAAGCAATATCCGCGTTCTAAGTCCTGAACTACATCCATAGCGAGTGTTGGGAATGTGAGATCTGGTAGGCCTGAATGCCAACATTGTGGTAGGCGACATCCTGATAAATGTTGGATGATTAACCAGGCTTGTTTTAAATGTGGCTCCGAAGACCATTTCATTAAGGATAGCCTTGAGATAATTGAAAAAGATAATTTTCAGAATGTTCGATTGAGTAACACTAATGCTAGAGGGAAACTAGTGAGAAATACGAGAGATAGAGCCAGTAACAAAGGTGTATCCAAAGATCCAGCTGCGAGATCAGAAGTTAGAGCACCTGCGAGAACTTATGGAATCTGTGCTCGTGAAGATGGGTCATCCCCTGATGTGATCACCAGTATATTTTCTCTTTATGATACTAATTTCATTGCTTTGATTGATCTTGAGTCTACGTATTCTTATATTTGTATGAATTTGGTAACTAATATGAATTTTTCTATTGAGTCTACTGAGTTTGTGATTAAAGTGTCAAACCCTTTAGGGAAGTATGTATTAGTGGATAAAGTTTGCAAGAGTTGTCCTTTGATGATTCGAGGTTACTGTTTTACGGCTGACTTAATGTTGTTGCCATTTGATGAATTTGATACCATTTTGGGTATGGATTGGTTGACATTGCATGATGCTAAAGTAAATTGTACGCAGAAAATTATTAAATTGAAATGTGAAAATGGTGAAGTTCTTCAGGTTGAAACAGATGGAATTAGGGAATTGCCTATGGTGATTTCGTATATGTCTGCTTGAAAATATGTAAGAAAATGATGTGAAGCTTATCTTGCCTATTTGTTGAATACAAAGATGTCTGAATTGAAACTTGAATTGGCACTGATAGTCTGTGAATTTCCAAATGTGTTTCCAGAAGAGTTACCTGGGTTGCCTCCTGTCAGAGAGATTGAGTTTGCTATTGATTTAGTGCTTGAGACTGTGCTGGTATCGATTGGTCCATATAGGATAGCTCTGACTGAATTAAAAGAATTAAAAGCTCAGTTGCAAGAGTTAACAGATAAGGGATTTGCGAGACCTAGTTTTTCTCCCTGGGGTGCTCCCGTTTTGTTTGTAAAGAAGAAAGACGGATCTATGAGACTTTGCATCAACTACCAACAACTCAACAAGGTGACCATAAGGAATAAGTATCCTTTGCCTAGAATCGATGATTTGTTTGACCAATTGAAAGGGGCAATAATGTTCTCCAAGATTGACTTGAGTTCCGGCTACTACTAGCTGAGAGTTAAAGAGACAGATGTTCCGAAGACCGCCTTCAAGACACAGTATGAACATTATGAATTTCTTGTGATGCCCTTTGGTTTAACTAATGCTCTTTCCAGTTTTATGAACTTGATGAATTGGATCTTCCGATTGTACTTAGATAAGTTTGTAATGGTATTTATAGATGATATTCTAATTTATTCTCAAGATGAGTTTGAGCATGCCAAACACTTGAGAATTGTATTGCCGATTTTGTGAGAAAGAAATTGTTCGTTAGATTCAGTAAAAGTGAGTTTTGGCTTCAAGAAGTCAGATTTTTGGGACATATAGTTTTGAGTGATGGTATTTGGGTTGATTTAAGTAAGATATCAACAATTGTTGATTGGAAATCACCGAAAAATGTATCCAAGGTTAGAAGCTTTTGGGCCTTAGCTAGGTATTATCGATGCTTTGTCAAGGGATTTTCGATGATTGCTACTCCTATGACTAAGTTGTTGCAAAAAGATGTTAAGTTTGAATAGACTGACAAATGTCAGCAAAGTTTTGAGAAATTGAAAGCACTATTGACTGATGTGCCAGTTTTGGTACAACCGGAGTCGGTAAAAGAATTTGTAATTTATAGTGACGCATCTTTGAATGGCCTTAGTTGTGTATTGATGCAAGAGGGTAAAGTGATAGCTTATGCCTCGAGACAATTAAAGCCACATGAGAAGAATTATCTGACCCACGACTTGGAATTGGCTGCCATCATTTTTGCTTTGAAAATTTGGTGTCATCATTTGTACAGTGAAAGATGTCGTATTTTTACTAAGCATAAGAGTTTAAAGTATATTATGACTCAAAAATATTTGAATTTAAGACAAAAAAGATGGCTCGAGTTACTAAAAGATTATGAGTTGGTGATCGATTATCACCTGGGGAAAGCAAACGTAGTGGCAGATGCTTTAAGTAGAAAGTCTCTATTTGCTTTGAGAGCTATGAGTACGAAGTTGGTTTCGTCTAATGATGGTTCGATTTTGGCCTAGTTGAGGGCTAGACTGTTATTTCTTCAGTAAATTTGTGAAGCTCAGAAGAGTGATAATGAATTACAAGCCAAAAGAGCTCAGTGTGAAGTGAGTAATGATTCAAATTTTCGAGTCGGTTTAGATGATTGTTTGATGTTTTGAGATAGAGTATATGTACTGAAGGATAATGACCTTATTCAGAAAATTTTACACGAGGCACACAATGGTTGCTTATTAGTTCATCCGAGTAGTACTAAGATGTATAATGAGTTGAAGAAAATGTATTGGTGGTCGGGTATGAAAAGAGCTATTTCTGAATTTGTATGAAAGTGTTTGATTTGTCAACAAGTAAAAGCCGAGCAGCAAGTGCCTTCGGGTTTACTTCAGCCAGTGATGGTACCCGAGTGGAAATGGGACATGATTACGATGGATTTCGTAATAGATTTGCCATTGACCCCGATGAAGAAAGATGCCGCTTAGGACATCGTTCATCGATTGATGAAATCAGCTCATTTTATTCCTGTATGTACCGACTACTCACTCGACAAGCTAGCTGAATTGTATATTGCTGAGATTGTGAGATTGCTCAGAGTGCCTATTTGTATTATTTTAGATAGAGATCCAAGATTTACTTCGAGATTTTGGAAAAATTTGCAAGAGGCCTTGGGCACGAAATTGAATTTTAGTACCGTGTTTCAACCGCAAATCGACAATCAATCCGAAAGAGTAATTTAGATTCTCAAAGATATGCTTCAATGTTGTGCTCTAGAATTCGAGGGTAGTTGGGAAAACTATCTACCTTTGGTCGAATTTGCTTACAACAACAGTTTTCAGTCGAGTATAAAAATGGCACTATATGAGGCATTGGATGGCCGCAAATGTCAAACTCCTTTGTATTGAACCGAACTTAGTGAGAGACAGATTCACGGGGTTGATTTGGTTAATGAAACCGAAGAAAAAGTGAAAGTAATCCGTGATTGTTTGAAATCCGCTTCAGATCGACAAAAGTTATATGCAGATTTGGAAAGAAAAGAGATCGAATTTTAGGTTGGTGATAACGTATTTTTGAAAGTGTCTCCGTGGAAAAAAGATTCTAAGATTTGGTCAGAAAAGCAAGTTAAGTCTGTGATTTATTGGTCCATATGAGGTTAATGAAAGAATTAGGCCAGTGGCATATCGGTTGGCTTTGCCGACATAATTGGAAAAGATTCACAATGTGTTTCATGTGTCGATGTTGTGACGATATCGTTTCGATCGTTCGTATGTGATTTCTTCGATAGAGGTTGAGATTCGATCGGATATGACATATGAGGAAGAACCTATTAAGATTTTGGCTGAGGAAGTCAAACAATTGAGGAATAAAAGTATAGCATTAGTGAAAGTGTTGTGGCATCGACATGGGGTTGAAGAGGCTACGTGGGAACCCGAGGAAGCCATGAGAAAATAGTACCCAAATCTGTAATAGCCCAATATAGGGCCTAAACAGAATAGTGGTTATGAAACCATAAATCCAAGGTCAAAATATTTATTTCGATTGAGTTTTAAAAATTTATTGTGTTTGAAATGTTGTGTGAAATTTTCGTTAAGAAATTTTATCGATTGAGTGTCTAATTTGATAATTAGGATTAAATTGAAATAGATGAAAAATGTGTGTTCTTGTTCATAAAGGTACTTGATTGGAATGGTTTTTTAAATTGGAGGTTCTTAAATGGTAATTAGACCATTATATTTCAAGATGGACAAAAATGGACATAGTAAGATAAAATGCTAAAGTTTTTCAGTAAGGGCATTTTGGTCATTTAGTAATTAAAAGGAATTAAAACGGCAAAACAAGCCAAATTCTTATCCATCTTCTTCATATGGCTGAATCTAGCATAGGGGAAGCCATGGCTAGGGTTTTCAAGCTTCCAAGCTTCATATTAAGTTCGTCTTTCCATTGTTTTTAATGTTCTTTACGTTTTTGAAATCCTTGTAACATGAACTCTCTATTTCTACCATTATTATGAGCTAGGGTTGACATTTGAAAATTTAGCCATATGTGAAATGTTTCTATTTTGATGTCTAATGGTAGAATATGAATGTTCAGTGCATAATAAATGACTTTTACTAAGTGATTTTCGATGAAATTGTTAAAAAGGACTAGTTTGTAAAAGTTGTAAAATTATGTGTAAATGTGTAATTAAGTGGGAAATGTGGACTACTATAGTTATGAAAGTGGTTCGTCTAGGTCCAAAGTGCAAGAAAATTGAATAAAAATCATTTTACGAGCCCAGGGGCAAAAGTGTAATTATGATAAAGTTTAGGGACAAAAATGTAATTTTTTGAAATGTGAACTTGGGTTAAATTGAGTTGTATATTGAATAAATGAGTTAAATGTGTTATTATAGATTGAGAAAAATGAGTTTCAGACTTAGAACGGGAGAAAATCAAAGAAATGTCGAATACATTTGTTTGCTGTTTTCGGGTCGAGGTAAGTTTGTATGTAAATAATATATCGTTTTTACTTATGTTATAATATTTTGTTATTATATGAGATGTGGTTGCATATTGAATGCTCACTTGAGGTAATTATGAATTGAAAGTGAGTATGGATGAATTGGTAAAATGTTGAAAAGTGAGGAATTTCTCAGTTGGACCTTCAGGATAGAAAAGATACGAATGATCTGTTGTGACAACACATGTGTAGTACTATGTGCAGGCTACTATGTGTTTAAGATGGTTTTAGGTCACGTGTGTAGTACTAAGTGCAGGCTACTACGTGTACCAGATGATTAGGTCGCATGTGTAGTACTAAGTGCAGGCTACTATGCGTACCTGATAGCTTCGATCACATGTGTGGTACTAAGTGCATGCTACTATGTGTAAGAGATGGTTTTGGTCACAGATGTAGTACTAAGTGCAGGCTACTATGTGCACCAGATAGCTTCGGCTATAAGGGTGGTACTATGTGCAGGCCTCCGTGTATCTGTTATTATTCCGATGAGTTCAACGAGAAATTGACTAGGTAAAAATACATGTGATTATGTAATGACTAGTGTAATTAAATATGACTATGTGATGAATAAGTGCAGGTATATGTGTGTAAAAATTTATGAGCAATGTGCTCGATAGTTGGTTGAACTTTCAGTAAGATGAAATGAAGTGAAATTATGTAAGAGTGAAATTTGTAATAAAACAGTTTTGGACAGTAGTAATTGTGTGAATTTGAAAAATCACCAAAAATGGTGAAAATCGGATTAGAGGTTGAATAAGAAATGAAATTAATGCTTAATGAGTCTATTTTCACATAAAAGGAACGGTGAAAGCAAAAGAATTTCATATTCTGTAATATTTAAGTTTTAGTGAGGCAGGGTCAGAATGATTTTGGAATCCCCTGTTCTGACTTTGGAAAATGATTAAAAATTGTACAAAAATAATTATGGGCTATAATTTATATTCTTAAAATCAATAATGAGTTTATTTTCAAAAGAAACAAACAGGAATATTATCCAAATCTTGTACAAAGAGATAATTAATTTTTAGTGCAGAGGGGTAGAAACTGTTAAACAACGTAACATGGGAGACTTTAAAGAATAAACTGTACTTATTGGCTAAACCAAAAATTCTAAAAATTTATGATATGAAGATATTTGAGTCTAGTTTCAGGGAAAATTAGCGGATCTTAATTTGGAGTTCCATAACTCTAGATATAAATAATTTAGTGACTGTGACTCGAATAGACAACTTGTTTTGAACTTGAGTAAATGGTGGATCCATGTGTAGTTATGATTGTATGATTTTGAAAATATATTGTGAAGATATATAAAAGCATGTTAATGAATTGCTTATTATTTGTATACTTACTTACTAAGCTACAATGCTTACTCCCTTCCTTTCCTTTTTCCTATAGTGTCACAAATGCTAGCTCGAATTGGAGGTCGCTGGAGACTTAATCACACTATCAAGCTATTGGTTGATATAAAAAGGTTTTCAAGCATTTATAAGTCTATGGCATGTATAGGGACTTGGTTAATTATTTATATTCTATTATGAGTTGGCCTAAAATATTGGCCTATGCTATTTAAAGGTCTTTGTTGTATAAGGCCCTTTAGTGTGGCTATTATTGGTTATGTTATAAGTTAAAATGATGGAATTCATGAATGAGCATGCTTGCATATGTGTGTGGATGAATTAGTGCATGATGTTGATGTGATAAATGTGGCATAAGAGTGGTTGCATAAGTTGTGTGTGGTTATTGGCAAAGTGAGTGTGATGTTGTACACAAGGAATGTGTTATTTAAATGATGAATTGATGTATTGATTGTGGCTATGTGGATGTTTAATAATGTCACGTTGAGTGATGATGAAAATGCTATAAGTATGCATGTGATTTTGGATGGCAAAAGGCTTGGTGAATAGCCTCAATTGCATCCACACGGCTTAGGACATGAGCGTGTGCCCTGTTTTACATGAAAACTTTTTGGTGTTCTCGAAAGTTCTCTATTTAGTCTTAGACCGTTCCTTGTAACACCCCTTACCCATATCCGACGTCGGGACAGGGTTCGAGGCGTTACCGAACTTAAATGATAACATTTATACAAAATCGGGCCATGAAATTTCATTATAAGTTGAAACTTTTCATTCGTACTCGAAAAGTCCCTATTATGAGCCTACGAGGCCATAAACTCATTTTGGAGGTGGTTCGGGATTGAACCGGAACCATTCGTACACTTAGAAAATTTTCACTCAAAATAGGGTCACACACCTGTGTGACTTGGGACATTCTCGTGTAGGAAAGCCATGTGGTCGTACACGCCCATGTCCCTAGCCTGTGTGGAATTAATTTTTCAATTCGAACCTGTCGGGGTTTTCACATGGCCTGGCACACGCCCGTGTCCCTCACACGGCCATGACACACCTGTGTCCCCACCCATGTGTGAAAACTGGGGTATTCTATTTATGACGTCATCGCTCAATATTTGGCACACAGCCTAGCCACACGCCCGTGTGCTAGCCCGTGTGACGTACTCAATTTTTCACAAATTGGATACAGGGGACACACGACCTGACTACACGCCTATGGGGTGGACCGTGTGTCACACACGGCCTAGACACACGCCTGTGTGTCTACCTGTGTGGACAGATATAAGGCTATTTTTCCAAGTCTATTGCCACCCTGAAAATAAAAAAACACATACCAATTTTACCAACATGTAACAAGGCATAATTGCACATCCAAACTTCCACAATCACGGCATTCAAACCTTCATGCCATGCTGTATTCATCAAGCATATACTTCAGACATTCACCTTCAAATTTTACTAGCTTACTAATTCATGAATTTCATCTTTATTGAATAGTCATACTTAACTGGTATTGGCCAATTTCAATTAGCCATTTACAAAAAGAATGAGTATCAATATTAGCCAACACAATGGCCATCCAATATGACATATAACAAAATATGCCAAGTTCCTATACATGCCATACTAAAAAATACACAAACTTTACTTTACCCAAAGAAAGGACTTGATAGTGTGATACGAGCTTCGACTTCCTTCGATCCTCGAGCTAGCTTGGCGATACTACAAGGAAAAGGGAAAAGAGAGGGAGTAAGCATAAAGGCTTAGTAAGTTGCATGTAATAAATAACAACATAGAACATGGAATATCATCCAAATAATACATCATAAATCATCTCATACTTATCATGGATTTTTGACATAGCTTACTCATGCTCTTTCTTATTGGCATTACATACTATACTGGGCTTAATTCTCGTGAGTTTCTCATGTGTACCTATAACACTCATCTCATGACTTTAGTATTTCTCATCTTGAAACATCAATTTTATTCCCTTTCCCATTAAACAACTTGGAACACTGAAGGATACTCAAAATATCATTCTCATGAATAAAATTTAACACCCTTATCCCGTAACCGTCGTCGGAATAGGTAAGGGGCATTACCGGACATTTAATACGGATTTGAAAAGTATATTATCAACATAATCCAAAAACATTTTCAAACATTCATAATGAATTCACGCTTTAATCAACCATATAAAACTATATTCATAACTTAGGGATCAATTTGAAAACATATAAAAAATTGAGAAAACTTAAGAAAATTTTTGGAATAGGGTTACACGATCGTGTATCTAGGCCATGCACCTCACACAGCCACCAGACACGCCCATGTGTCCAGGCTGTGGCAAAATAGGGCATACATACTGACTTGTGCACACGGCCACAAGACACGTCCGTGTGTCTAAGCCATGTGAAATTCATGAAGCTACTGACTTCAGTCCACGGGTACCAGAATCGGTCGTGTGTCTAGCCCGTGTGGCATCCTGACCAAATCAACTACAATATAGGGGTCACATGGTTGAGTCACACGCCCATGTACTCTGACCATGTGGCATGAAATAGGCTTGGTAAAAGTCATTTTTATACCCCAAATGTTCTGGTACCTGCAAGCAATACTTTACAACATTCAATATACCAATTGAGCAACCAATTCAACCAAAAACAAATACATTTATACCAACCTATAATCAATCAATGTCATGCCAATTTGCATCAACCAAACATGTACTAAATAAGCTATTGGCATACCTATTTCAACTTATCAAAACATTTCAATAAAGACACCTATCAAATATCCACATTCAAACCTCACCTATGCCATGTACCATTCATCCAAAACATCATATAAAGAGCATAGCATATAATGCATTCATGAAAAGCTAACCATTATCATTTCAAGCCATATCTCATAGCTTGAATAAGTGCCCAAAATCAAGCCACATTCATTAACATAGCTACCAGACACAATAACTTATAATATAGCCTATACATGCCATATTTACCACACTTACAAAGATTCAAAAGTATCGAAAGCTTGAGTGGATAGTGTGATTGCAATCTCTGACTTGTCCGAAATCGAGTTAGCTTCCAAATATATAAAATACGGGAAAAATAAACAGAGTAAGCTTTAAAAGCTCAGTAAGCCCGTATAATATAGAATTTACCTTACCAAATCAACATTTAAAATGCAAAACAATGTAACCAAACCAAGTCATGGGTCAACAATGCTATTCAATCATCATACACATGTTAGTCATATAACAAATATGTGTTCATCCATTTCAAAGATGATTCAAGCATATAATATCCATGTAACCATATTTCATTTATTAACTCATTCAATTATCAAATAATCTTATAACATATAACCATATAACCATGTAACCATAATTCTATACACATCATATATTTCATAACATATAAATCATGTAACATATCTTGTAAGCATATACTTGTAACATGATATTCATGTAAATTATACCTTGTCTAACATATATCTTCATATGAATTATGTATCATTTATCTTGTGACCATGTAATTCTTATATAATTTATAACTTGTATTTCATACATATATGTGTGTATATATATATCGGTAATTGCCCGTTGAACCTTTGGAAACATCGAGGGATACTCGGGTGATACATATAGTGTACATATATAACCTGTAAATTTGTCAACTCTTCATTTATGCTCTTTCGAGCTATGTACGGTATGCTCCTCCTGAGCCGGTAACAGTAAGCCCAAAGGCTGAACATGTAATCCCAAAGGATGAACAGTAAGTCTGAAGACTAAATGGTAAGCGCAAAGGCTGAACATGTAATCCCGAAGGATGAACGGTAAGTCCGAAGACTAAACATGTAGCTTATGAGTTGTGGTGAGTCCGCAACAAATGCAGGTACTCAACCACCCTATAGCCCTAGTGACATGTCACTTGTATCCTACGACTTTCTACGGTTCAAACGGGACTCGGTAATTAAATTGGACATATAACTCATATGCATTTCAATACATTATTTCATACATATACAATATGTAATTCAACATGTATTTAATAGGAAAACTTGATTTCATAGTTCATTAAACATTCATATAACATTAATACATCAATTATAAACATTATATGAGTTTAATTCTAATTATACGAACTTACCTCGATTTAAGTCGTAAACTCGAAATCTACTCGTCTACCTTTCGTTTTCCCCGATCAAGTTCTGAGATTTATTTGTCTTGATCTAAATTAATTCAAAATTAACTCAATCATTCACCAACACATTCAATTAAACACATATACATGTATTTTAGCCATTTTGCAATATAGCCCTTGTATTTTCATACTTTGACAATTTAGTCCTAAATTCTCAAAACAATAAAAAACACACTTTTAGTTAAAATTCACCATGGCCGATTTCTCCTATAGTCCTTATAAGCCCATATATTTCATTTATTCACATTTCTAACCACAAAATTTCTACCTTTTTCAATTTAATCCCTATTTCACATTTTTATCAAAAATTACTTTTTAAAACTTGTATATCCATAAACAACCATCAATAATTTATCAAGAAATATCAAAATAAACATGTATTCATCAATGGCACATTTCAAAAATACAACCAAATTCAGAAATTGAGGTACGGGCTAGTTAATATACATAGCAACGATCTAAAAAACGTATAAACTGATCAAAAACTGATCAAAAATCGTACCTTAATTACTAAATGAAGCTTGGCTGAAAGTAGGGTATAGAAATGGCTTTCTTTCCTTAGTATTTTGGTGAAAGATGAAGAAATAAAACATGAAAATGACTTTGGTTTTAGTTAATATTAATTTAATAAACTAATTACCAAATTAACCATATTATAAAACCTTTAAAATCCACTATTTCATGTGCTTAACCATCCACACTCCTTAATAAAGGGAAGTTTTCACTTTAAGGACTTCCATTTATAAAGCCATAGCCATTTAAGTCATTTTACTAATAGAACTCAAGTTTATCGCTTTACGCGATTTAGTCCTTTTTACCAAATTAACTAACTAAACGGTAAAATTTCTTTATGAAACCTCCGTACGGTAATTCTAACATGCTGTAAACATTATTAAAATAATAAAAATAATATTTTGACTTGGTTAAGTGATCTCAAAACCACTCGTTCTGATTAGGGTCTAAACCGAGCTATTACAACTCTCCCCCTTTAGGGATTTTCGTCCCCAAAAATCTTACCGATAAACAGGTTAGGGTACTGTTTTCACATAGCTTCCTCAGGTTCCCACGTAGCTTCCTCTATTCCATGTTTACACTAGAGAACTTTCACAAGTGCTATACGCTAATTTCTTAACTCTTAAATCTCTCGGGCCAGAATTCTGATCGGTTCTTCGTTGTATGATAAATCAGGCTGTATTTCTACATCAATAGGAGATATCACGATTGACGGATCAGATCAATATCGACGTAGCATCGAAACATGAAAAACATTGTGTATCTTTTCAAGTCGGACAATAACGATAATCAATAAGCTACAAGCCCTATTCTTTCAACTATTTCATACGGCCCGATGAATCGCGGACTTAACTTTCCTTTCTGGCCGAAACGAAGAATTTTCTTTCCAGGGAGATATTTTCAAGAATACTTGGTCTCCAACCTGAAACTCTATTTCTTTACGTTTCAAATCTGCATATGATTTCTATCTATCCGAAGCAGCTTTTAAACTGTCATGAATCACTTTCACTTTTTTTTCGGTTTCTCTGATCAATTCAACCCCGTGTATCATTTTCCCACTCAATTCTGTCCAGTATCATTTACGACTGTATAATGCTTCGTACGAAGCCATTTTCAAACTCGTCTGAAAACTGTTATTATAAGCAAATTCAATCAGAGGTAAGTGTTTCTCCTCGCTACCTTCAAATTCAAGGATGCAAGATCGTAACATATCCTCTAAAATCTGTATAACTCTTTCAGACTGCCCGTCAGAATCTCGATGTGAACCTCGGATCTCTATTGGAGATAATAGACAACGGTACACCATATAATCATACAATCTCAGACAAATACAATTCAGCTAATCTTTCCAGGGAGTAATCTATACGTACTGGTATAAAATGAGCAGACTTCGTTAATCTATCAATGATAACCCAGATTGTATCTTTCTTTTTCGGAGTCAAGGGCAATCCTAATACGAAATCCATTGTAACTCTGTCCCATTTTCGTTCCAAAATCATCACTGGCTGCAATAAACCTAATGGTACCTGATGTTCGGCCTTTACTTACTGACAGATCAAACATTTCGATACAAACTCTGATATATCATGTTTCATTCCTGACCACCAGAATAATTGCTTCAAATCATTATACATTTTAGTGCTACCCTGATGAACAGAAAAGCGACTATCATGTGCTTCGTGTAACACTTTCTGAATTAGCTCGGTATCTTTTGGTATACAAATTCTATTCAAGAACATTAAACAATCATCAGTTCTAATACTAAATTCAGAATCAGAATTAGACTCACAGTAAAGTCGTTTGGCTTGTAACTCTGTGTCAACTTTCTGAGATTCGCGTATTTGTTGCAGAAATACCGGTTTAGCTTTTAACTCAACTAAAAGATCCATCATCACACAGCATCATCTGAATGTTCATAGCCCGCAAAGAAAATAGGGACTTTTGGCTCAAAGCATCAGCTACAACATTAGCTTTTCCCGGATGATAATCAATCACAAACCCGTAGTCTTTCAGTAATTCAAGCCATCTCCGTTGACGTAGATTCAATTCTCTTTGAGACATTAAGTATTTAAAACTCTTATGATCTGTAAATATCTGACATTTCTCGCCGTAAAGATAGTGAAGCCAAATCTTTAATGCAAAGACTACAGCAGCCAATTCAAGATCATGTGTCGGGTAATTCTTTTCATGTGGTTTCAACTGCCGAGAAGCATAAGCTATAACCTTCCCGTCCTGCATCAATACACATCACAGTCCATTTAACGATGCCATATCCCGGATATGGTCTTACATGGGATCACACATCGATACCGATGCCATGTCCCAGACATGGTCTTATACGAGATCTCCTCTTGATGTCGATGCCATATCCCAGATATGGTCTTATACAAGATCGTAAAATAATATTGAAGATATGTCCCAGACATGGTCTTACACGAGATCACATATTGATGCCGATGCCATGTCCTAGACATGGTCTTATACGGGATCGCTCTAAGGTGCCAACCCCATGTCCCAGACATGGTCTTCCATGGGATCTCAATTCGGTGCTAATGACATGTCCCAAACATGGTCTTATACGGGACCTTCTCAATCTCATGTCATGATAATGGTATCCTTCATATTCTTAAAGTCTAACCGGGATTTCTACATATTATAACTTCATTGTTTCTTTATCGACTTTAGAATAACATGAACTTATTACACATGAACTTACCTAGGATCCAAAATAAGGGTAGACGTTCGTTTTACTCTACCACTTTGTTCTTTCCCCTGTTTCGGTCTAGGCTTCGTGTTTCTTAATCTAAAAAAAAAATTCACTTATTTAGTTACCACATTGACTAACCCAGTCGATAATTCATACTTTGGCAAAATTATAACTTTGCCCCTAAACTTTCACATATTTACAAAATGGTCCCTAGGCTCGTATAATGAAATGTACTCAATTTCTTGATTACCCAAGCCTAGCCAAACCTATTATGCACTCATAATAGCCCACATTTCTCATCAATTTATACTTTTTCTACACATTTTTCCACTTTTACAATTTGGTCCCTATTAGGGGTTTTCATGAAAAATCATCTAGAAAAAGATGTTCACTACACTTTAGACTTTCATATTCCACCAATAGCCATCAAAATACATGTATGTCTTTAATGGGTAAAATTTTAAACATAAACCCTAGTTCATATTAGTGGTAGAAATAGCTAAATCAAGCTTTGAGGATTTTAAAAATACAAAGAACATTAAAAACGGGGCTAGGAGTCACTTACTTTGAGCTTGAAAAGACGAAACAAAACCCTAGCTATGGAGCATGAGAATTTCAGCACCCTTAGGAAGAAGATGACACATTTTTGCTTCTTTTTCCCTTTTTATTTCATTAATTAACCAAATGACCAAAATGCCCTTATGGCCTTCCTTTAAAATTTTTCCCTTCCTTGGGCATTTTTGTCCATCATGTTATAAAATGGTCTAATTACTAAATAAGGACCTCTAATAAATTCTCTAACGCTATTTCATCCTTAAAACTTCTAGAAACTCATATTTTGCAATTTTTGCAATTTAGTCCAAAAGGACAAATTGATCACTTATTCTTAAAATTTCTTCATGAAATTTTCACACAACCATGCAATCACATCATAAACTTTAAAATAATCATAGAACACATATTTTCATATTGGATTTGTGGTCTCGCAACTACTATTCTGAGTAGGCCCTAATTGGGGCTGTTATAATTCTCCCCCTTAAGGATTTTCGTCCTCAAAAATCTTACTGGTGAATAGGTTTGTGTAACGGCCCGAATTAGGGCTTAGTCAAAATAATGGTTTTGAGACCACACATCTGAAGTAGAAAAGTATATTTCATAATTATTTTTAAGTTTATGATATGATTGCATAATAGTGATAAAATTTCATGAAGGGGATTGTTATGAAATAATGGTTAATTTGTCTTTAAGGACTAAATTACAAAAGTTACAAAATATGAGTTTCTAGAAGGTTTAAGTATGAAATAACATTAGAAAAATTATTAAAGGTCCTTATTTAGCAAATAGACCAATTATTAGCATGATGGACAAAAATGCCCAATGAGGGGAAAAATATCAAAGAAAAAGGGCATTTTGGTCATTTGGTTAATTAATGAAATAAAAAGGGAAAAAGAAAGCAAAATTGTGTCCATCTTCTTCCCAAGGGTGCCAAAAATTTCAAGCTCCATAGCTAGGGTTTTATTTCAACTTTTCAAGTTTCAAGTAAGTACAAATTAGCCCCATTTTTAATTCTCTTCGTATTTTTGAAACCCTCGTACCTTAATTTAGCTATTTCTACCACTAATTTGAGCTAGGGTTTATGCTAAAAAATATACCCATGCATGACTTGCAAGTAATTTGATGTCTAGTGGTAGAAAATGAAAGTTTAAAGTGTAGTAAACATCTTTTTCTAAGTGATTTTCATTAAAAAAAACCTTAATAGGGACTAAATTGCAAATGTGATAAAATGTGTAGTAAAAGTGAGAATTTATGAAAAATAGGGGCTACTATGAGAATATGAAAGGTTCGGCTAGGCTTGGGTAATCAAGAAAATAAGTACATTTTATTTTACGAGTCTAGGGACCATTTTGTAAATATGTAAAAGTTTAGGGGCAAATTTAGAAATTTTTACAAAGTGTTAATTATGGGCTATTTAGCCAATGTGTGAATTAAACAAGCTTAATTTGTTGTTTTAGATCAAGAAACACAAAGCCCGGATTGAAACTGGGAAAAAAGCAAAGTGGTGGACTAAATTGAACATCCATCCACAATTTGATTTCCGAGGTAAGTTGTATGTGATAATTTAGTATTAAGTTCTATAAAAATTTATTATGATGATTTCCACGAATTTATGATATTTCATGAAGCTTATTGATATGAATTTTTACAAAGAAATGAAGAAGTGATAAATGAGAAATTCTGATAAGTGTTAAATAATACGAAGGGTATCGAAGTCACAACATGAGCATTGTAGGTCCCGTGTAAGACCATGTCTGGGACATGGCATTGGTACTGAACTGAGATCCCATGTAAGACCATGTTTGGGACATGGCATTGGCATCAACATGAGGTCCCGTATAAGACCATGTTTGGGACATAGCATTGACACCAAGATGAGATATAGATCCCCCGTAAGACCATGTCTGGGACATGGCATGGGCATCTAAGAGAGATCCCGTGTAAGACCATGTCTGGGACATGGCATCGAGATCATCCTACGATCTCGTGTAAGATCATGTCTGGGACATGGCATCGACATCTATATGAGAACCCGTGTAAGACCATATCTGGGATACAGCTTCGGCATCGACTTGATCCCATCTAATACCACATCTGGGATATGGCATTGGCATCATACCATGAGATTGACTCACGGATATCCTTCAGTATTCTAAAATTTTTAAAGAGAAAGTACTCAAGTTAATTGGTTTAACGAGAAAGACTAAAGTTTATGATGAGTGTTACAAGTACAATTAAGTAAGTTACGAGAAAAATGGAAATGAGTAAGTCATGAAAATGAGTAAGTGAAGTGAATGAGTAAGTTATGAGATTGAGTAAGTTATGAGAATGAGTAGAAAATTAATGATATTTTATGATATTCTAATTGAATGATATTTTATGACTTATGTTGCTATTTCTATTCCATGCAACTTACTAAGCATTTTATGCTTACCCCTTCATTTTCCCTTTCCATGTAGATTTGCCGATTTAGCTCAAGGATTGGTCAAAGTCAAAGTTTGAAGTCACACTATCAAGCCATTCATTTTGGTACAGTATAGATAGTTATTTTTGATGTATGGCATGTATCGGAAACTAGTCATTTTGATATGTGTCTTTTCGGGTAGCCAAATGTGTTGGCTATTGATATTTCTCAAGTCATGTTGTAATGGCCTTTGAAATTGGCTAATATTGTCTAAGTTATATTTTATGCAAAGTGGATGAATTTCATGATTGTGCAAGTTGCATGTTTAAGTAGAGTAACGGTGGATGAGAATGACATGCATGGTGGCATTTGAATGCCTTAGCTAAGAATGTTTATAATGTATATTATGCATGGTTATGCGAGGTTGAATTTGGTGTGACAGCCTTATTTAGGGCCTAAACGGAATAGTGGTTTCGAAACCACAAATTCGAAGTAGAAAAATTTATTGCAATTAATTTTTAATATTTACTGTCTGATTGAATGACTGTGTGAAAATCTCGTTGTGAAATTTTATTGTTTGGTGCTCAATTTGATATTTAGGACTAAATTGAAATAGGTGAAAAATGTGTGTTCTAGTTCTTAAAGGTACTTGTGAGTAATGGGTTTTTAAAGTAAAGGTCCTTATATGGTAATTAGTCCATTTGTTAAATTGTTGGACAAACATGGACATGGAATAGGTGAGGTAGGATATTTTTTAGTAAGGGTATTTTGGTCATTTTGTAAATAAAAGAATTTAAAAGGGAAATAACACCAAAATTGTGTCCATAATCATCTTCTTTGGCCGAATATAGAAGGAATACACCATAGCTAGGGTTTTGTCATCTTTCAAGCTTGATTGTAAGTGCATCCTAGCCCCGTTTTTAATGTTCTTCTTATTTTTAAAATCCTCGTAGCTCGGTTTACCTATTTCTATCATTATTTTGAGTTAGGATTTATGTTTAAAAAATTACCCATGAATGATATGCATGTATTTTGATGTTTTATGAAAGAATATGAATGTTTGGAGTGTAATAAACGTCTTTTACCAAGCGATTTTCGACGAAATCGCGTAAAAGGACTAGTTTGTAACAAGTTGTGAAATGTGTGTAAATGTATGATTTAGTGATAATTATGGGCTGCTATTAGAGGGAAAAGGTTCAGCTAGGCTTAAAATGCAAGAAAATTGAATAAAAATTATTTTATGAGCCTAGGGGCAAAATCATATTTTTGTGAAATTTAGGGGGCAAAATTGTAATTTTGCCATAATGTGATTTTTGGATCAAATTGAATAGTATGAGTATTAAATGAGCTAAATGTGTTATTATTAGATCAAGAAAGATGCGGAATCGACTTGGATCGGGGAAAAGAAAAAGTAGTGGATTAGAGTATAAACTCGTCATAATTTGCATCGAGGTAAGTTTATATGTAAATAATGTATTGTTTTTATTATGTTATGATATTTTATTGTGACATGTGAAATAAGTTTTAGTATTGTACAACTAATAGATATAAATTATGAATTATCGTTGATGAATTGGGATTAAATGAGAAAATCTCGATTGAAACTTCAGAATGGAAAAATGTTGTGCTAAGTGGATATACCACGATTATACGTGTAACGTGGTGCTAAGTGGATATGCCACGATTACACATGTTGGTTTATTAACGTGGTGCTAAGTGGATTGCCACGGTTATACATGTTGATTCAAAAAGTTGCGCTAAGTGCGTATGCCACGAATACATATGTTAACCCAATAATGTGGTGCTATGTGCGTATACCATGAAATTGGGCATCAATTACAGAAGGTGGAGTTATTTGCTAAAACCATCAGATATTGTTACATTTCGAAGTGCTCATCGGGAGAAACAAGTTTGCTAAATGGAAATTTATGTGAAAAAAATGAAATAAGTACCGGGATATGAATATATGGGTTTTGAACCATGAGTTAAACAATTGATTAAATTTTGATAAGATAAATATGGAAAAGTGTTATTTTGCAAATTGATAATAGGGAATTTTAGTGAAAGAGGTGAAATTTGGGATAAACAGTTTAAATCAGCAGTAGAGGAGTGACTTTGAAAAATCACCAAAAATGGTAAAAATTGAATTAGAAGCTTAATGAGATATGAAATCAAATCTTATTGAGTTTATTTTCATATAAAAGAAACAAGGAAAGTAAAAGAATTTTATATTCTGAGTTATTTAAATTTTTGTGAGACTGGCTCAGAATGATTTTGTGATCCCCTATTCTGATTTGGAAAAATCATTAAAATTTTTAAAAAAATAATTATGGAACATAATTTATATGGTTAGATTTATAATTTAGTCTATTTTTAGAAGAAATAAATATGAACATCTTTTTAATTCTGTATAAAGAGAAATTGAAATGTTAGTGAAGAGTGGTTTGGACTGTCAGACAGCGAAATAGGGGAGGATTTAATGAATAAACTGTATTAATTGGCCAAACTAAAAATTCTAAAATTTTTATGGTAAGAAGACATATGAGTCTAGTTTCTGGGAAAATTAACGGATCTTAATTTGGATCTCCATAGCTCCAGATAAAAATAATTTAGTGACTGGGACTCGAATGGACAGGTTGTACTAAATTTAAGTAAATAGTAAATTCATGTGAGATTAAGATTGTATAATTGTGGAAACATATTTTGGTATTTATAAATGCGAAAAATAGTTTATTATTTTTATTATTTACATATTACTTACTAAGTTATAAGCTTACTTTGTTTTCTTTTTCTTTCTTGTCTTATTTTATAGTGTAATCGAGTTTGTTCGTGACTTGGAAAAATCGTCGGAGGCTCACCAACACTATCCATCCTTCCTTTTGGTATTTTGTAAACATACTTTGGAACTATGGCATGTATAGAAGACTTGAGTATTTTTTTTTTATATTATAGTAATATTACTTGAAATATTGATTTCTAATATTTGATATATCACTTGTATTATGCTATCGATGTGGTTTAATACTAGTTAAGTTACTGGTTTATGATATATATGAACTCAGTGACTCAAAGATGAATGGATAGTTGAAGGGTTTTAATTTAAATGATCATTTTATGACTCGGTTTATTATGATTACATGGTGTTACATTTGGTATGAGTTTGATTGTGATTCAGGGTGGCAAAAAGGCTTGGAAAATAGGCTATACTGTCCACACGGGTTAGGCACATGAGCGTGTGTCTAGGGCATGTATGACACATGGTCCACACCAAGGGCATGTAACTCGACCATGTGTCCCCTGCATCTTAAGTACTTAAGTTAGTATCGCACACAGGCTAAGCACATGGGCGTGTGCCTTGGCCGTGTGAACCCCTAGTAGTTTACAGTGTTCAAGAATAGAGTAGTACACGAGATAAGAACACGGGCGTGTCTAGGCCGTGTGAGGGACACGGTCCATAGACACTGTCTTCTGCTCAAGCCGTGTTGAAACCTATAGGTTAGAATTGAGAGATAAACTCAGCACCGGCTAGGGGCATGGGTGTGTGTGACCACACGAGAAGCCCACACAGGCGTTTCCCATCTCACATGGGTGTGTGGCCCTATTTTAAGCAAAATTTTTCGAAGAGCTCGAAAGTTCTTGGATTAGTTTCAAACCACTCCTAGTTTATGTTTTGGGCCTTGTAGGCCCATGATATGGATAATAAGAGAATGCTTGAAAAAGTTTCAAATTGGAATGAAATTGAGGTTTGACTTTGCACGATTAAGTAAGTTTAAGTACGGTAATGCCTCGTACCCCATCCCGACGTCAGACCTGGGTAAGGGGTGTTACAGTTTGGGTATTGGCTTCTCATTGCCCCCTCAAGCTGTCATGTAGCCTCTTCTACCCCATGTCTTTGCCACAATATTTTCACAAGGGATATACATTTATTTCTTAATTGTTTGACTTCTCGAGCCAAAATCTTAACTGGCTCTTCACCATAGGTCATGTCCTGTTGGATCTCAACTTCTATTGGCACAATCGCATGTGAAGGGTCTGATCTATACCGACGCAACATGGATAAGTGAAACACATCATGAATCTTTCCCAATTTAGATGGTAAAGCTAGCCGATAAGCTACTGGTCCTATCCTTTCAGTAATCTTATAAGGTCCAATGAAACGCGAACTTAGTTTCCCTTTTCGACCAAATCTAAGAACTTTATTCCATGGAGACACTTTCAAGAATACTTTATCCCTGACTTGAAACTCTATCTCTTTCTGTGTCAAATCTACAGAAGACTTTTGTCTTTCAGAAGCAGCTTTCAAACAACCTTAGATCACTTTCACTTTCTCTTCGGTCTCTTTGATTAAATCAACTCTGTGAATTTGATTTTCCTTGAGTTTAGTCCAATACAAAGGCGTTCGGCACTTACGCCTATACAATGCCTCATATGGCGCCATTTTCAAACTCGACTGAAAACTATTGTTGTAGGCAAATTCTACCAAAGGTAGGTACCTTTCCCAACTGCCTTGGAATTCCAATACGTAACATCGGAGCATGTCTTCAAGTATCTAAATTACTCTCTCTGACTGACTGTCGGTTTGCGGATAGAAAGCGGTATTAAAATTAAACTTGGTACCCAAAGCTTCTTGTAACTTCTTCCAAAACTGTGATGTGAATCTCAAATCTCTATCCGAAATGATTGATAAAGGCATTCTGAGTAGTCTCAAAATTTCAGAGATATACAAGTCAGCCAACTTATCAAGCGAATTGTCAGAATGCACTGGTATAAAATGGGCTGACTTCGTAAGCTGATCAACTACAACCCAAACAATATCTTTCTTTTTAGGTGTCAAGGGTAAACTCGTCACAAAATCCATGGTGATTCGGTCCCATTTCCATTCGAGAACCATGATAGGCTGTAATAGACTGGAAGGTACTTGGCGTTCAGCTTTCACTTCCTGACAAACTAGGCATCTCGATACAAACTCGAAAATATCCTTTTTCATGTTCGGCCACCAATACAACTTTTTCAAATCATTATACATCTTGGTGCTTCCGTGGTGAATAGACAAACGGCTACTATGTGCCTTATGCAAAATTTTCTGAATGATCTCATCGTCTTTCGGCACACAAATTCTATCTCTGAACATCACACAACCATCTGAGTGAATTTGAAAATCCAATCCGATACCCGTCTCACATTGAGCTATCTTAACTTGTAAATCTTTATCATCTTTCTGGGCTTTACCAATCTCTTGCAAGAACATTGGTTTAGCTCTCAATTCTACTAGAATCGAACCATCACTAGTTACAGACAGCCGAGCATTCATAGCGCTCAAAGTGCATAACAACTTCCTACTTAAAGCATCAGTGACTACATTCGCCTTACCCGGGTGGTAGTTGATCACTAGCTCATAATCCTTTAATAATTGAAGCCACCTCTACTGTCGTAGGTTTAAGTCTCTTTGTATCATCAAGTACTTAAGACTTTTGTGGTCGGTGAACACTCGACATTTTTTTCCATATAAATGGTGTCTCCATATCTTCAATGCAAATACGATGGCGGCTAGCTCTAAATCGTGAGTCAAATAATTATTCTCGTGAGGCTTTAGTTGTCTTGAGGCATATGCGATCACCTTGCCTTCTGGCATAAGTACACATCCCAATCTATTTAAGGACGCATCACTGTAAACCATAAATTCCTTTCCTAGTTCGAGTTGTACTGAAATAGGAGCTTCAGTCAACAACGTCTTTAATTTCTCGAAACTCTATTGACATTTTTCTGTCCACTCAAATTTAACATCTTTCTGTAATAACTTTGTCATTGGGGTAGCAATCATGGAAAATCCTTTAACAAACCGTCGGTAATAATTGGCAAAACCCAAAAAGCTTCTGACCTCGAATACATTTCTCGGCGGTTTCCTTTCAACAATGGCCAAAATTTTACATGGATCAACTCTAATGCCATCACCCGAAACAATGTGGCCCCAAAATCCTACTTCTTTAAGCCAAAATTCACTTTTACTAAACTTGGCAAAAAGCTGCTTATCTCGTAAAATTTGCAAAACTGTCCTCAAGTGCTCGGCATGCTCTCATCACGAGAATAAATCAAGATGTCATCGATGAAGACTACAACAAATTTATCCAAGTATGGCCGAAGATACGATTCATTAATGTAACGCCCCTAACGCGAATCCAACACCGGATTAGAGTTACGGAGCATTACTGGAGTTACTGATTTATTTATCAAATATTTTATTTTATCTAACATTTATATTTTGAACGACTTAAAATTAGATAAGTTAAAGGACCAATAGTGCAAATATTTTATGGGTGGAATAATCTAGAAACTAAGGAAAAAGGATGAATTAGGACCAAATTGAATAGATGAAGAATTATGAGGGACTAAATTGTAATTTTATCAAAATTAAGTGATGACTCAACAATGGAATTTTAAAAGATCACAAAGGGCAAAATGGTCAATTGGAAGAGAGAGAAATCTAGAAAGTAATGATGATGTTGGAGATATTTTAGATTAATTAATTAATTATTAGTTATTAATATTTTAATTTGATTTTTTATATGATATTTTATTATTTTATTATTATTTTATTAGTATATATAAAGAAAGAAAGATGAGGAAATTCTCATCCAATTTCCATGCTTTCACGTTAGGAAGAAGAGAAGAAAAGAAATTAAACTTTTCATTCTTTACAATTTAGTCCTTCCACCAAAAATTCACCATTTTCACCTAGAAATCAAAAGAATTTCCATAGCTACCAAAGAAGAAAAATGTTAAGGAGACTATGGGGAGTTAGAATGTCAAGTTGGACTCAAGAAATAGAAGCTGGAAGAGAGAGAATATCAAGCTAAAGATTGAAACCAAGGGGAAAAGGTAAGAACATCAAGATTTTCATATATTTTTAAGTTGATATTATTGAAAAAGCATGGAAATGATGTTAATGTAGAGTTTTCTTATATATATGGTTCTATGTTCTTGATATATTAATGAAGAGAAATAAGAGAAAGTGATGGGAAATATTGTAGAGAAAGGAATTAAGGGTGTTATAAACTTTGTAATTAATATCTTGCACTAAAACAGTTTGGACAGCAGCAGTAAGTTAACTTTGAAAAATCACCAAAAATGGTAGAAACTTAATTAGAAGTTGAGTGAGATATGGAATTAGAACTTGTTGAGTCTATTTTCATATAAAATAAACATAACAAGTAAATGAATTCTTTATTCATATTTATGTTTTTGTAAGACTGGTTCAGAATGATTTTGGAATCCTCTATTATGACTTGGAAAAATCATTAAAAATTGTATAAAAATTATTATGGTACATAATTTATATGGTTAGATTCTTTAATGAGTCTGTTTTCATTAGAAATAAACGAAAACATCATACGAATCCTATATGAAAAGATAATCAATTTTTAGTAAAGAAGGGTCAGAACTTTTAGATAGCAAAATAGGGGTGCCTTTAAAGAATAAAATGTACCAATTGACTAAACCAAAATTTATGAAATTTTTATGGTAATAAGATATATGAGTCTAGTTTCAAAAAAAATTAGCGGATCTTAATTTGGAGTTCTGTAGCTCAAGATATAAATAATTTAGTGACTATGACTCAAATGGACAGCTTTGAATATACACATAAGTAAATAGTGAAATTATTAATAATGTTACTCATAAGCATGTTATGTAAATTAAGGTTGTGGAATGGAGAGGAGGAGGGGGAAAATATGTATGAATAATCAGTTAGCATGGCTAATTTGTATGTTTTAGGCTCAGGGACTAAATTGAATAAAAGTAAAACTTTATGGGCAATTTTGTAAAAATGTTAGAAATGATCAAATTACATGAAATGGATTATTTTATTACTTAAATTTCAAAATTTAAATGAAATTACTAATTTAGTTTAAGATCAGGGAAAAAACATGTTTTAAGGATTAAATTGAAAAGTGTTGAAATTATGTAAAATTTTGATATTTGATAGAATTTATGGACTGTTATTAATATGTATGTGATAATGGCTGAAAATAAGGATTAAATTGCAAGAAATTATTTTTTTGAGCCTAAGGGTAAAATCGTCATTAATTAAAGATTTAGAGGCAAGATGGTAATTTTTCCTAGATCATTAATTGAATGTATTAGAATATAGAATAAATGAAAACGATAACCAAATTTATTATAAGAAAATCCAGATGACTCAAATACGAGACTAAAATATGGAAAGAAAAATGACATTTATCATGACATGTAAATATGTGATTATTCTTGAGACGTTGATACAAGGAAATTAAGTATGTTGAGATGAATAATAAATCCAAATAAAATATGTCGAGAAAAATAAATATGTTTAGGGGAAAATATGTCTAATTTTAAGTGGTTCAAAATATAAATGTTAGATAAAATAAAATATTTGATAAATAATTTAGTAACTCCAGTAATGCTCCGTAACTCTAATCTGGTGTTGGATTCGGGTTAGGGGCGTTACAATTAAATCCATAAACACAACAGGGGCATTGGTTAAACCGAAAGGCATGATGAGGAATTCATAGTGGCCATACCTCGTCCGGAATGCAGTCTTCGGCACATCAGAGTCTTTAACTTTTAACTGATAGTATCCGGACCTCAAGTCTATCTTGGAGAACACTGTGGCTCCCTTCAATTAGTCGAACAAGTCATCAATCCTTGGCAAAGGATACTTGTTTTATATGGTCACCTTATTAAGTTGTTGATAATCTATGCACAACCTCATCGAACCATCTTTCTTTTTCACAAAAAGTATGAGAGCACCCCACGGAGAATAACTTAGTCTTGCAAAACCCTTATCCGTCAATTCTTGTAATTGAGCCTTCAACTCTTTTAACTCGGTTGGAGTCATCTTGTACGGGGCAATCAAGATAGGCGCAGTACCAGGAACTAACTCAATTCTAAATTCAACTTCTCTAACGGGAGGTAATCTGGGCAATTCTTTGGGAAACACATCTGTAGACTCACATACTACAAACACTGATTCAATTCTCAACTCAGACTCTTTTGTATTCATCACAAAAGCAAGATAAGCTTCATACCCTTTTCTCATATATCTCTGAGCCGTTAGGGAAGATACTACTGTAGGCAGACTATCTGATTCATCTGCTTCAACTTGAATAATATCATCATTCTCACATTTCAGTTCAATAAACTTTCCTCCACAATTCACTATCACATCATGAGCCACTAACCAATCCATACCAAGGATTACATGAAATTCATCAAATGGCAAAAGCATAAGATTGGCCGGAAAATAATGACCCTTAATCATCAATGGGCAATTTCTACATACCTTATCAACTAGCACACATTTGCCTAAAGGATTTGATACTTTTATCACAAATTCTGTAGACTCTATAGGCATACTCATACTAGACACCAATTTCATGCAAACATATGAATGGGTAGACCCCAAGTCAATTAAGGCAACAACATAAGTATCATAAATGGAGAATGTATCAGTAATCACGCTAGGGGATGATGCCTCTTTGCGAGTGAGAATGGTGTAATTCCTTGCAGGTACTCTACCCTCGGGTCTCGCGGCTGATTCTCTAGGTCCACCTTTACTACTAGTTCCAGCTCCTGGGTTTCTCTGGGGTCTGCCCTAGCAGGAGTATTGCCCAATCTCAATCATTTCAGGGCATTCTCTAATAAAATAGTCTTGGGAGCCACATTTGAAACAAGCTCTCTCATTCGCCCAAAACTCACCGGGGTGGCATCTGTCATATTAAGGACGTTCTAGTCTATTCGATCGGGTATTGCCAACATTAGCGATTGATGTGGTCTGAGCTTTAGGGGTTAAGTACTATTTCCCTTTACATTTTCTTGAGAACCCCGCTGAAGTAACTGACCGAGTAGTGAACTCTCTAGACTTTTTAGATGAAGATTGGAATGACTTGCCCAACTGTCGATTCCTCGAGTCACGAGACTCCATTTCAACTTTTCTTTTCTCTTTGGCCAATTTCTCGGCCTTGTAAGCCCTATCCACAAGTACCACAAACTCTTTCAATTCTAGAATACTGACGAACATTTTGATATCCTCATTTAATCCATCCTCAAACCTCTTGCACATAATGGCCTCGGTGGATTCGCACTCCCGAGTGTATTTACTGAGTCTTACAAACTCATGCTCGTACTCAGTTACGATCATTTGACCCTATTTCAATTCAAGAAATTCCTTGCGTTTTTGGTCAATGAATCTTGGACTAATGTACTTCTTATAGAACTCCTTTTGGAAAAATTCCCAATTAACTCTCTCCCTTGGTACAACTGACACAAGGGTGTTCCACCATTGGTAAGTCGAGTCTCGAAGGAGTGCCACAACACACTTCATGCACTCTTTAAGTGTGCAAGACAATTCATCAAATACTTTGATGGTATTTTCCAACCAAAACTCTACCCTTTCCGTATCATCATCCTTGTTGGCTCGAAACTCCTCGGCTCTTTGGTTCCAGATTCTATCAACTGGAGGCTTTTTTCTTCTTACCACCTCTATTATTTGGGGAGCTATAGGGATAGCTGAGGGTCCGTAGGGGGAGCTTGTTGTTGAGTGGCCAGGTTCATACGAACGACCTCTGTGAACCACTCGTTCATCATTTGGAAGAAAGCTTCCCGAGCCTATCCTCCCTAACTCACAGTCGCTGGTCTATTCCCAGTCTCGGCTAGCACTGTCCCTTGCATGGGAGCCGATGCATTACTTTCTACATCATTCGTCATCACTTTGTTGGGATCCATTGCTATATAAAAGTACATTTTAAATTGTAAGGAGTCGTCACACTATCATACTATAAATATACATATGTATCGCATGTATAGCTAGACTCTCGTACATGCTATGGTAGTCTAAGAAACGACTAAACCATAGCTCTGATAGCACTAAATGTAACACCAGTTACCTGTATCCGACACTGAGATAGGGTTTGAGGTGTTACTAGACTTAAATAATAACATTTAGACAAAATCGAGCCATAACATTTCATTATAAGTTAAAACTTTTCATTCGTATTCGAAACGTCCCTATTATGAGCCTACGAGGCCATAAACTCATTTTGGAGGTGGTTTGAGATTGAATCGAAACCTTTCGTACACTTAGCAAATTTTCACTCAAAATAGGGTCACACACTCTGTGACTTGGGACACGCCCATGTGGGCAAGCTGTGTGGTGGCACATGCCCATGTTCCTAGCTCGTGTGAAATTGATTTTTCAATTCGAACCTACAGAGGTTTTCACACTGCTTGGCACATGCCCGTGTCCCTCACATAGCCATGACACACCCGTGTCCTCACCCATGTGTGAAAGTCGGGGTATTTTGTTTATGACATCATCACTCAATATCGGGCACATAGCCTAGCCACACGCTCGTGTGTTGGCCCGTGTGACGTACTCAATTTTTTGCAAATTGGATATAGGGGACACACGGTCTGACTACACGCCCATAGGGTGGACCGCGTGTCATACACAGCCTAGACACATGCTCGTGTGTCTACCCATGTGGACAACTTGTTTTGAACTTGAGTAAATGGTGGATCCATGTGTAGTTATGATTGTATGATTTTGAAAATATATTGTGAAGATATATGAAAGCATGTTAATGAATTGCTTATTATTTGCATAATTACTTACTAAGCTACAATGCTTACTCCCTTCCTTTCCTTTTTCCTATAGTGTCACAAATGCTAGCTCGAATTGGAGGTCGTTGGAGACTTAATCACACTATCAAGCTATTGGGTGATATAAAAAGGTTTTCAAGTATTTATAAGTCTATGGCATGTATAGGGACTTGGTTAATTATTTGTATTCTATTATGAGTTGGCCTAAAATATTGGCCTATGCTATTTGAAGGTCTTTGCTGTATAAGGCCCTTTAGTGTGGCTATTATTGGTTATGTTATAAGTTAAAATGATGCAATTCATGAATGAGCATGCTTGCATGTGTGTGTGGATAAATTAGTGCATGATGTTGATGTGATAAATGTGGCATAAGAGTGGTTGCGTAAGTTGTGTGTGGTTATTGGCAAAGTGAGTGTGATGTTGTACACAAGGAATGTGTCATTTGAATGATGAATTTATGTATTGATTGTGGCTATGTGGATGTTTAATAATGTCATGTTGAGTGATGATAAAATGGCATAAGTATGCATGTGATTTTGGATGGCAAAAGGCTTGGTGAATAGCCTCAATTGCATCCACACGGCTTAGGACACGAGCGTGTGCCTTGTTTTACATGAAAAATTTTTGGCGTTCTCAAAAGTTCTCGATTTAGTCTTAGACCATTCCCTGTAACACCCCTTACCCGTATCTGATGTCGGGACAGGGTTTGAGGTGTTACCGGACTTAAACAATAACATTTATACAAAATCAGGCCATGACATTTCATTCTAAGTTGAAACTTTTCATCCGTACTCAAAAAGTCCCTATTATGAGCCTACAAGGCCATAAACTCATTTTGGAGATGGTTCGGGATTGAACCGAAACCATTAGTACACCTAGAAAATTTTCACTCAAAATAGGGTCACACACCTGTGTGACTTGGGACACGCTCGTGTAGGAAAGCCATGTGGTCGCACATGCCCATGTCCCTAACCCCTGTGGAATTGATTTTTCAATTCGAACTTGTAGGGGTTTTCACATGGCCTGGCACACGCCCGTGTCCCTCACACGGCCATGACACACCTGTGTCCCCACCCGTGTGTGAAAACTGGGGTATTCTATTTATGACGTCATCACTCAATATTGGGCACACGGCCTAGCCACACGCCCGTGTGCTGGCCCATGTGACGTACTTAATTTTTCGCAAATTGGATACAGGGGACACACGACCTGACTACACGCCTATGGGGTGGACCGTGTGTCACACATGGCCTAGACACACGCCTGTGTGTCTACCTGTGTGGACAGATATAAGGCTATTTTTCCAAGTCTATTGCCACCCTAAAAATAAACAAACACATACCAACTTTACCAACATGTAACAAGACATAATTGCACATCCAAACTTCCACAATCACAGCATTCAAACCTTCATGCCATGCTATATTCATCAAGCATATACTTTAGACATTCACCTTCAAATTTTACTAGCTTACTAATTCATGAATTTCATCTTTATTGAATAGTCATACTTAACTAGTATTGGCCAATTTCAATTAGCCATTTACAAAAAGAATGAGTATCAATAGTAGCCAACACAATAGCCATCCAATATTACACATAACAAAATATGCCAAGTTCCTATACATGCCATACTAAAAAATACGCAAACTTTACTTTACCCAAAGAACGGACTTGATAGTGTGATACGACCTCCGACTTCCTTCGATCCTTGAGCTAGCTTGGCAATACTACAAGGAAAAGGGAAAAGAGAGGGAGTAAGCATAAAGGCTTAGTAAGTTGCATTTAATAAATAACAACATAGAACATGGAATATCATCCAAATAATACATCATAAATCATCTCATACTTGTCATGGATTTTCGACATAGCTTACTTATGCTCTTTCTTATCAGCATTACATACTATATTGGGCTTAATTCTCACGAGTTTCTCATGTGTACCTGTAACACTCATCTCATGACTTTAGTATTTCTCATCTTGAAACATCAACTTTATTCCTTTTCCCGTGAAATAGCTTGGAATACTGAAGGATACTTAAAATATCATTCTCATGAATAAATTGTATGAATATATGGCTTTAAGCCTTCGATGGGTCCACAGTCGTCTCGTGCGACCCTAATAGCTCAGTACTTCCTCCATAATAATAACCTAACCCATGCAGCTTGTTGTGCATGTATGCAAAACACATAAATATCACATAACATACTCAATCAATCAAACATCATATAAGGCAAAATAGCCATTCTACCCTACAGGGGTATTACGATCATTTTACCCTACAGGGGCACTATGAACATTTTACCCTATAGGGACATTACAGTCATTTTACCCTACAGGGGCATTACGGTTAGTTTACCCTACAGGGGCATTACAGTCATTTTACTCTACAAGGGTATTAGGAACATTTTACCCTACAGGGGTAATTCAGTCATTTTACTCTATAGGGGTATTATAGTCATTTTACCCTACAGGGGTATTACGATCATTCTACCCAACAGGGGTATTACAGTCATTTTACCCTACAGTGGTAATTCAGTCATTTTACCCTCTAGGGGTAATTCGGTCATTTGACCCTCCAGGCGTAATTCGGTCATTTTACCGTCTTACGCCCATGTTTTGTGGGCTCAGTTCACCACACGTATGATCATACACTCGTGTGACATCATTTGCCAATTTCCCGGCATTTCAGCTTTTGCCGATTTACAGTCAAATAAAGGTGTGTGTACACACCTGCTTACAAAAATGTGCAAATAGCCACGAGTTCTCCAACCTACACTCAATCATAACTCTCAGTTAGTCGCCTACCAAATGGATTAAAATAAACCCTAGTTAAACAATTGTCGACATAGTTGCCTTCACACCGTCAGAAAAGAATAACCACTTTTGATTGATTATGAATTCCTTAAATCCCTCCTTAACTATCATAACAATTCCTATTAGTCACCATCTTGAAAGTAAAAGAAGAAAGGAAATAAGGATTTTGTCTAACGTACTTACCGAAAAAACAAAAGAACTGAATTATGGACACACGAATCATGATAGCTAAGGAGAGAAACGAAATAATGAGATTGAAGAGAAGGCAGAATTGGAACAAGCACAACCCCTCACCCTCAATTATAACTGTAAAAACCATTAAGCAGAAATCCCAATTAATCCACCTAAAAATCAAAACATCAAGTACCAATAATACTTACCAACAAAGTACGATTAACCAATGCATAGTGGACGCTTAAAAATGTCTAAGAGACTGAAGGAGGAATATAGTTCAGCAGAGATAGAGAAAGAAATTTTGAAACAAAGAAGAAGAGAAAAGGAACTTTTAGCAGTGACCACAAATAGGAAATAGGTAGCACAAGGGAGATAGGAGAGAAAGAAGAGGAAAAGAGAAAAGTGTTAACACTAAAAGGCTTGAGAATTGGGAGAGAGAGCAGAAAAGAAAGTCTATAAACTGAGGATTAGAAGCAAGGCAAAATCGAAAGGTACCTCAAGACCCTAGCAGTATTCGGTACAGCAGCAAAACGCACAAAAGAAATATTGGTAAAACTCCAAATGGAGAGAAAACCGAAACCCCACAATAAAATCGGTTCTAGCTCCCCCAAAAACACTCAACATCAAACTAAAAAAGTGCCTTACCATCCCAATTCGGCTCCAACACTCCCACTCCTTCAATATCCCTTAATTTTCTCCTATTATCTCTCCACAACACCCTCCCCCAATATCCCCTCAAATCTCTCCTAATGACCAATTCAAATTCCACCACAATTCTGTAATATTTCAGTCAAACTCTACTACCTACACAACCTAGGCAGCAAAATTAATACCTCTTTTTGCCACGCCACCACTCGAACCTCAGACCTCATGCACCTTCACATACCACCTACCACTAGTCCAATAGGCTCTTTGTGTCACCTTCTATCTTCAATTGATTATACGACCTACTTTCAAGCTCCTTAGGTTTTATTCACTTAAAAACAAAAATTTTACTAAATCCCAGGTTTGAACCCAGGACTTCTCCCACACTTATTAGGACCCTTAACCACTGAAACAAGCCTTCACTAATGCCTCTCCTTGCACAACAAATATTCATGTGCCGACTTCCAAATGCTCTACAAGCTCAAGGCCCATTTCTTTTAGGCCAAAAATCTGGGGCGTTACAATTCAGCCCTCCTTAAAGAAATTTCATCCTCGAAATTTCCAAATTTCGGACTACACCACCACACTTCTGCTGTGCACTCTGATCCTAATAATACTAATGCACACCCAAAAAATATCTGTCCATTGAAGCGGATAGATATCACATGCATGCAATTTCTACATTTCCAAAACACACACCGAATAAATACTAAATCTAAATTCAAGCATTTCAGTTTACTCTAATTAGAGTGTTTTACTACAGTCTACTATCTATAGAAATAACAATATTTCTTTCTACTGTATTTCAGCTCAAACAAGCAACAGTTTCAGAATGACTTACAGAATCGGCGCCAGAGACTCGGTGTGCCACACTCTTCAGAAGAAATATCTCAAAACACCTTACATATTTAAAAACAACTCTTTGAAATCCCAAATTTGAAAACCCATTCCAAATTCGAGTTTTACAACTTGGCTCTGATACACTAAATGTAACACCCTAAACCCGGCCTAGATGTTATGGCTGAATCTGGCATTGTCACATTAGAGTGTGAAACGAAAAAAACTCGTTGTCATTGGAAACCTCTTTGTGCACATTAAAAGATGATTTAAAACCTTGCGTTCTTAGTGAAAATTGCTTTCTTTAACAGTTGCGTATTTGCGTTTGTTTTGTAAAAATCATATTCCTTTAAAAGAATCGAGTTCTAATACTTGCAATTATAAAGCAGAGTAATAAAAACCCCAAAAAAATAAAATAAAAGAGAGGCCATAATTACAAAATAATAACCCAAATTTAATTTCTTATAAACCATAGCCTAAAAATGAAAGCAATGCGATTGTGTGGCCACCCTCGAGTCCCTCGCAGCACCGATCCACCTAACGCTAAGGATTACCTGTATAGTTAAAAGCAGGGTAAGTTTACAAAAACTCAATGTGTAATCCCTTAATATGAAAATAGCCAGTCAGATAAATGAAATACAAAAGCAGTCTGGGACTAAACCCATTATAGCAGACAGAATCAGATGGGCCTTAGCCCATTACAGTAGCAGAATCAGAAGCAGAACATATGTGGGCTTAAGCCCAATACAGTACTAGTTCAGATAATGCAATAGTGCAACCCACCCCAATCCAGCCAACACACCACTCCGTACCACCAACACACCATGTGGGGATAAAATCAACCCACTCACCCAGCACACCAATATCGCAGCAAGGCTGCCAGACAACAGAATCGCAACTTAGCTGCCAGTAATCAGAATCGTAAACTAGCTACTAGTAAGATAAGTGGCTTTAAGCCATCAATACAACCTACTTTTGGCAAATTGAATGGCACTAAGCCATCGATAATATGCGTGGTACAAAGCCATCGGTAAAATGGATAGCACTAAGCCATTGATAATATGCGTAGCACAAAGCCATTGGTAAAATGGAATACACTAAGCCATCGATAATATGCATGGCACAAAGCTAGTGATAAAATGGATAGCACTAAGCCATCGAAATTATGAGTGGCACAAAGCCATCGGTAAAATGGACAACACTAACAATCGATAGTATGAACGACACAAAACCCTCGGTTAAATGAACGATACTAAGCCATCGATAGTATGAACGGAACAAAGCCCTCGGTCAGTCCATAGTCATCTCGTGCGACCTGTGCAACCTTAAAAGATTAGTACGAATATACAGCTTTAAGCCTTCAGTGGGTCTACAGTTGTCTCGTGCGACCCGTGCAACCCTAACAGATCAGTACTTCCTCCATAACAATAACCCAACCCATGCAGCATGTCGTACATGTATGCAAAACACATAAATATCACATAACATACTCAATGAATCAAATATCATATAAGGCATAACAGTCATTCTACCCTATAGGGGTATTACGATCATGTTACCCTATAGGGGCATTACGGTCCTTTACCCTACAGGGGCATTACGATCATTTTACCCTACATGGGCATTACAGTCATTTTACCCTACAGGGGCAATTCGGACATTTTACTCTAAACGGGTATGATAGACATTTTACCCTACAGGGGTAATTCGGTCATTTTACTCTATAGAGGTATTATGGCCATTCTACCCTATAGGGGTATTACATTCATTTTACTCTACAGGGGTAATTCGGTCAGTCATTTTACCCTTTGAGGGTAAATTGGTCATTTTATCGTCTTACGCCCATGTCTCGTGGTCTTATTCACCACACATGTGATAGGACACTCGTGTGGCATCATTCGCCAGTTTTCAGCTTTTCTTCTTTTACCGATTTACAGTCAAATCAGGGTATGTGTACACACCTACTTATGAAAACATGCGAATAGCCACGAGTACTCCAACCTACATTCAATCATAACTCTCGGTTAGTCGCCTACCAAACGGATTAAAATAAACCCTAGTCAAACACTTGTCCACATAGTCGCCAACCACTAACCTTGATTGACCAACTGAGGTTCCTTGCCTTCACACCGTCAAAAAAGAATAACCACTTTCGACTAATTATAAGTTCCTTAAATCCCTCCTTAACTATCATAACAATTCCTATTAGTCGCCATCTTGAAAGCAGAAGAAGAAAGGAAATAAGGATTCTGTCTAACGTACTTACTGAAAAATAAAAGAACCGAATTATGGACGCACGAATTGTGATAGCTAAGGAGAGAAATGAAATAATGAGATTGAAAAGAAGGCAGAATCGAAACAAGCAGAACCCCTTACCCTCGATTATGACTGTAAAACCATTAAACAAAAATCCCAATTAATCCACCTAAAAATCGAAACATCAAGTGCCAATAATACTTACCGACAAAGTACGATTAACCGATGCACTGTGGAGGCTTGAAAACGTCTAAGAGACTGAAGGAGCAATATAGTTTGGCAGAGACAGAGAAATAAATTTTGAAACAAAGAAGAAGAGAAAAGTAACATTTAGTAGTGACCAGAAATAGAAAATCAGTAGCACAAGAGAGATAGGAGAGAAAGAAGAGGAAAAGAGAAAAGTGTTAACATTGAAAGGCTTGAGAATTGGGAGAGAGAGTAGAAAAGAGAGTCAATAAACCGAGGATTGGAAGTAAGGCAAAACTAAAAGGTACCTTAAGACCCTAGCAGTATTAGGTACAGTAGTAAAAAGCACAAAACAAATATTGGCAAAACTCCAAATGGAGAGAAAACTGAAACCCCACAACAAAATCAGTACTAGCTACCCTAAAAACACTCAAAACTGAATTCAAAAAGTGCCTTACCATCCCAATTTGGCTCCAACACTCCTACTCCTTCAAATTCCCTTATTTTTCTCCTATTATCTCTCCACAACACCCTCTCCCAATATCCCCTCAAATCTCTCCTAATGACCAATTCAAATTCCACCACAATTCTGCAGTATTTCAGTCAAACTCTACTACCTACACAACCCAAGCAGCAAAATTAATGCCTCTTTTTGCCACGCCACACTCGAACCTCAAACCTCATGCACCTTCACATGCCACCTACCACTAGACCAATAGGCTCTTTGTGTCACCTTCTATCCTCAATTGATTATAAGGCCTATTTTCAAGCTCCAAGGGTTTTATTCACTTAAAACCAAAATTTTTACTAAAGCCCAGGTTTGAACCCAGGACTTCTCCTACACTTCTTAGGACCCTTAACCACTGAACCAAGCCTTCACTAATGCCTCTCTTTTCACAGCAAATATTCATGTGCCGACTTCCAAATGCTCCACAAGCTCAAGGCCCATTTCTTCTAGGCCCAAAATTTGGGGCGTTATATTTCTCTTTTCTTGCACAATTCCTTAGCTTTACATGCCCTGTAACGCCTCAGATTTTGGACTAGAAGTATTGGGCCTTTAATGTTGGATCGGTTAAAAGCAGCTTTAATAATTTAAATTTTGTGTTTAGTTTAGTGGATATGGTGGTAATTTGAGGTGTTAAAGAGTTTCTGTGAAGTCCTGAGTTCGGGCTTAGTATAGGAAAAATATTCATTTTTAGGTTAACAGAACCCTGAGCTCAAGTGGGATAACTTATAAATAAAAGGGGCTAAAATAAGACACAAAAGGAGTTGTGGTCTAGTGGCAAATGGCACCACATGGGAGACAAAGAAGTGACGCCATAGATGAAGCAAGGGGTCCAAGGTTCAAGTATTGGCTCTGTCAATTTACTTTGGTTTCTCTTTTAAATAAATCTGGAAGTGAGTAGGTAGGCTTTATAGTTAAATGTGCTGGACTTATGACACAAAGGAGCTTGTATCCTAGTGGTGGTGGTGTGACATAGCGATCAAGAGGATTTTGGTTCGAATCCCTTTGCACGCAAAGGTTCATTATTTTTCTAATACGTTGATTTTGGGAGGATTGATAGAGAATCCCACATCGGGAAGCTAACATGAGAATAGGTGAGAAGCTGCCTTTAAATAGAGTAAACCATGAGGAGAGTAAGCATATCTTTCCTAGCTTATCCCTTTCGCTTTGTGGCGTGGTTGTTGGGTTAGGTGTTGGATCATTCATTGATCTATATGCCGATGGGTCACGGTGGTGGTGACCGAAGTTGATCGACACAGCCCTTGAGAGTTAAGGGTACGATTATTGTTGGCTTTTGGGGATAGCAGTGTTCAGAGCGCGGATCAACTTTAGACTCCTATCAGGTGTGTACTTCACCCTACTCTAGCTATAGAACGGTAAATATCGGAATGTCAAAATGGGCCATGTGGGCCCAATGGGCCTGTGGGCACAATCAGTCAAATTATATGATTGTGTAGTAAATATTGGACTAGACTAGGTGAATCTCATATCTGTGGCTAGTTTTGGGCTAAATGGCCACACGAGCATGTAGGCCCACTTAGGCCAAGAACGGGCCTTAGGCCCATTTAACGTTATCTCTGTTTAGAATACTTGAGTC
Source organism: Gossypium stocksii (assembly GCA_020496765.1). NCBI lineage: Eukaryota > Viridiplantae > Streptophyta > Magnoliopsida > Malvales > Malvaceae > Gossypium > Gossypium stocksii. Next base: position 55,667,031 of record CM035631.1, read on the forward strand.
GCTCGAGGCGACTATAGACTTTCTAAGGGATTGATAAAATTATCAAAATACCCTTATAGGGTAGAATTACTGTAATACCCTCGATTTACAAATTATCGAATTACCCTCGATATGTAACATTACAGAAATACCCCTGATTTACAAAATTATAGAAAGACCCCCAATTTGTAAAAGTACTATTTTACCCCTGATTTGTAAAATTATTGTTTTACCCTTGAATTGTAAAATTACCGTTTTACCATTGATTTACAAAATTATAGAAATACCCTAGTTTACAAATTACGAAAATGCCTCTAGGTTGCAAAATTGCCAAAATACCCCTATGGGATAGAATTACCGAAATACCCCTGTAGGGTAGAATTACTGAAATACCCCTGTAGGGTAGAATTATCGAAATACCCCTGTAGGGTAGGATTACCAAGATACCCCTGTGGGGTAAAATTACCATTTTGCCCCTAGGGTGTTAAATGATTGTTTTGCCCTTGTTGGCAAGTGACTGACTTGGACTGTGTGTTTGACAGATTTGATTATGTTCGTATGACAGTGATTTGACTACGTAACCATGGTTGGGTGATTGATATGTTTTAATATGTGTTTAAATGACTGATACTGAACATGGTCATTCTGCATACATGTGTGATGATTGAGCATAACATACACGACATATTGGGTTGGGACATTGATTTGGAGGAAGTTCTGTGCTAGTGGTTTTGCCACGTATTCTGATTCTGGTGGCTTCGCCATGTTATCTGTTATTAGCAGCATGGCTGCATCATTGGTGTGTATGGGTCGAGTTATTCCCCACATGGTGTGTTGGGCTGGTACGGGTGGTGTGATGGCTGGACTGAGTTGGAATTGTATTCGCATATTGTTCTGATTCTACTATGGGCTTGGCCCACATTGTTCTGTATAGGGCTAAGGCCCGACTGATCTTTTTTGTATACGGCTTTGGCCTAGTTTGTTCTGCATATCTGTATTATACTGTTACTGATTCTGTTTTGGGCTTAGGCCCACCTGATTCTGATTCTGATTTTGATTTTAACTCTAATAATGTTTTTGATTTTGTAATGGGCTAAGGACCATCTAGTACTGTCTATTATAGTGGGCTAAGGCCCAATTGATACTGGAACTGTAGTAGGGCTGAGGCCCAAACTTTTAATTCTTTTGTATATCTGACTACTCTTTTTTTTATAGTAGGGGATTACACACTGAGTTTTCATAAAACTCACCCTGTTTATTAACCTTTCAGGTAATCCCCAACTTTAGACTGATCGGAGTTGCGAGGGACTCGGAGTGGGCCACACAACTGCATATGTCTTATTCTGTTTTCCTTATTTACTTAAAGTACTTTGGTTTTAATTTGGGTTGTAGTAAGGCCTCTATAACTTCTAGATTTTTAAATTTGGGACTTTTAGTTATTATGGTTTATATCTGTTTTAAGTAGAACTCGATTTTCTAAAAACCTAGCTGCTTTCAAATCAACATGTTTCCACATACTGTAAACTTTTATAAGCTTCCACAACTTACTTGGTTTTCACTTAGAATAACAATTTAAGGTTTTGATTTCAACCCTACAAATATACATAATTTTCAAATGAACCTCGTTTTAAACTATAGTACTCATTTAGCAAGACTAGTTTTGGAAATAGAAATCGCTTTGTAAATACTGTTGTAAACCTCGAACAATCAAATGTTTTCAAAGTTTGTTAACTACACTAATTTTTATGGTTCTCCCTTCAATGTGACATGCCAGACTCGAGTCTAACTTCTAGGCTGGGTTTGGGGTGTTACATTTAGTGGTATCAGAGCTAGGTTGCAACAACCCTACTGTAGATTGGGTTTTAAAATTTCTCCTTAAAATTGATTTTCATGATTTAATTTGTTTTGAAAATTGATTTCTTTTGGAATTTTTTTAAAGTAAGGGTTGATAAATTTCTTTTGTTTTTAAATCTTGATTGTAAGAGAATTTGACTGTTTTTGGGATGTTGATACTGGAGGTGTGGCACACGAGTCCCCAGCGTTGATTCTGTAAGTCTTACTAAGATGTTTAAATCTAGGTTATTGTATTTATTTGATATATGTGCTAGTAATGTAGAGTACTGTTATGGATTTCCAAGGTAAGTAAAGTCTACCGAACTTTAGGTAGCGGTAACCTAAAGATTGGGACTAAGGCACTAATTCAGTTAATAAGGAAAGTGGTAGAAGAAGTGTTGGAAACCAAAGTTAAGGAAATTAGGGAAACACTTCAGGCGGGGTGCTTGGAGTGTAAGAAGAGGAGAGATCATAGTCCTCAGAGGATAGAGCCTCATTCTGTGAAACATGTTAAGACACTCCAAACTTTCTAGCTTGTGAGCACTGCAACGGGTGCCATTTGGGTGAATGCAGTAGGAAGACAGGAGCATGCCTCAGATACAAGTCTAACTAGCATCGGGCTCGAAAATGCCCAGTCCCTTTTAACTCAAGTGTGTTTTATTTGGATACGATTTTTTATTGTAGATATTGTGTGCGTGTTTGATAAATGTTTGTCTACTTTTGTGATTAGATGTTTTGGGGATTAGAGTGCGCAGCGGTAGCGTAGTGGGGTAGTTGTTACACGACTACCCTGTTAATTGGAAATTTTGGGGACAAAATTTCTTTAAGGAGGGTAGAGTTGTAACGCCTCGAATTTTAGGCCTAAAAGTACTGGGCCTTTAATGTTGGATCTGTTAAAAGTGGCTTTAATAATTTAAATTTTGTGCTTAGTTTAGTGGATACGGTGGTAATTTGAGGTGTTAAAGAGTTTCTGTGAAGTCCTGAATTCGGGTTTAGTATAGGAAAAATATTCATTTTTAGGTTAACAAAACCCTGAGCTCAAGTGGGATAACTTATAAATAAAAAGGGCTAAAATAAGACACAAAAGGAGCTGTGGTCTAGTGGCAAATGGCGCCACATAGGAGACAAGGAAGTGGCGCCATAGAGGAAGCAAGGGGTCCAGGGTTCAAGTCTTGGCTCTTGCAATTTATTTTGATTTCTCTTTTAAATAAATTTGGAAGCGAGTAGGTAGGCTTTATAGTTAAATATGTTGGACTTATGACACAAAGGAGCTTGTGTCCTAGTGGTGGTGGTGTGACATGGCTATCGAGAGGACTTTGGTTCAAATCCCTTTGCACGTAAAGGTTGATTATTTTGCTAATACATCGATTTTGGGGGGATTGATGGAGAATCCCATATCGGGAAGATAACATGAGAATAGGTGAGAAGTTGGCTTTAAATAGAGCAAACCATGAGGAGAGTAAGCATAACTTTCCTGGCTTATCGCTTTCGCTTTGTGGCGTGGTCGTTGGGTTAGGCGTTGGATCATTCGTTGATCTGTATGCCGATGGGTCACTGTGGTGGTGGTCGAAGTTGATTGACACACCCCTTGAGAGTCAAGGGTACGATTATTGTTGGCTTCTGGGGATAGCAGTGTTCAGAGCGCTGATTAACTTCAAACTCCTATCAGGTGTGTACTTCACCCTACTCTAGCTGTAGAATGGCAAATACCAGAATACTAAAATGGGCCATGTTGGCCCAATGGGCCCATGGGCCCAATCTGGCAAATTGTATGATTGTGTAGTAAATATTGGACTAGACTAGGTGAATCTTATATCTGTGGCTAGTTTTAGGCTAAAGGGTCACACGAACGTGTAGGCCCACCTGGGCCGAGAACAGGCCTTAGGCCCATTCGCAATGTTATCTCTGTTTAGAATATTTGATTCACCCGAGGTGACAGTAGACTTTCTGAGGGATTGATAAAATTATCGAAATACCCTTGTAGGGTAGAATTACTGTAATACCCCTGATTTGTAAATTACCGAATTACCCTTATATGTAAAATTACAAAAATACCCCCGATTTGCAAAATTATAGAAAGACCCCCGATTTGTAAAAGTACTATTTTACACCTGATTTGTAAAATTACCATTTTACCCTCGATTTATAAATTACAAAAATACCCTAATTTACTTATTATGAAAGTACCCCTAGGTTGTAAAATTGCTAAAATACCCCTGTAGGGTATAATTACCGAAATACCCCTGTAGGGTAGAATTATCGAAATACCCCTGTAGGGTAGGATTACCGAGATACCCCTGTGGGATAAAATTACCATTTTGCCCCTAGGGTGTTAAATGACTGTTTCGCCCTTATGGGCAAATGACTGACTTGGACTGTGTGTTCGACGAATTTGACTATGTTCGTATGACAGTAATTTGACTAACGTGACCGTGGTTGGGTGATTGATTTGTTTTAATATGTGTTTAAATGACTGATACTGAACATGGCCATTCTACGCACATGTGTGATGATTCAGCGTAGCATACACGACATATTGGGTTGGGACATCGATTTGGAAGAAGTTATGTACTAGTGAGTTTGCCACGTATTCTGATTCTGGTGGCTTCGCCTTGTTATCTGTTGTTAGTAGCATGGTTGCATCATTGGTGTGTAGGGCTGGGTGGGTCGAGTTATTCCCCACATGGTGTGTTGGGTTGGTATGGGTGGTGTGATGGCTGGACTGGGTTGGGATTGCATTCACATATTGTTCTAATTCTTCTATAGGCTTGGCCCACACTGTTCTGTATAAGGCTAAGGCCCAGACTGATCAGTTTTGTATAGGGCTTTGGCCCAGTCTGTTCTGCATATCTGTATTATACTGTTACTGATTCTATTTTGGGCTTAGGCCCACCTGATTCTAATTCTGATTTTGATTTTAACTCTGATAATGTTTCTGATTCTGTAATGGGCTAAGGCCCATCTAGTACTGTCAGTTATAGTGGCCTAAGGCCCAATTGATACTGGAACTGTAGTAGGGCTGGGGCCTAGACTTTTAATTCTTTTGTAAGTCTGACTACTCTTTTTTTTTATAGTAGGGGATTACACACTGAGTTTTCATAAAACTCACCCTGTTTATTAACCTTTCAAGTAATCCCCAACTTTAGACCGATCGAAGCTATGAGGGACTCGGAGTGGGCCACACAACTGCATATGTCTTATTCTGTTTTGCTTATTTACTTAAAGCACTTTGGTTTTAATTTGGGTTGTAATAAGGCCTCTATAACTTCTGGATTTTTAAATTTGGGATGTTTAGTTATTATGGTTTATATCTGTTTTAAGTAGAACTCGGCTTTCTAAAAACACTAACTGCTTTCAAATCAACATGTTTTTGCAAACTGCGAACTTTTATAAGCTTCCACAACTTACTTGGTTTTCACTTATAATAACAATTTAAGGTTTTGATTTCAACCCTACAAATATACATAATTTTCAAATGAACCTCGTTTTAAACTACAGTACTCATTTAGCAAGACTGGTTTTGGAAATGGAAATCGCTTTGTAATTACTGTTGTAAACCTCGAACAATCAAATGTTTTCAAAGTTTGTTAACTACACCAGTTTTTACGGTTCTCCCTTCAATGTGACATGCCAAACTTAGTCTAACTTCTAGGTCGAGTTTAGGGTGTTACATGCCCGATCAACGAACACAACAAATTCCTTCAGCTCCAAAATCCCCACATATATCTTGATTTTTACGTTTAAGCCAGCCTCAAACCTTCTGCACAAGATTTCTTCAGTAGAAACACATTCCCGAGCATACTTGCTGAGTCAAACGAATTCTCCCTCAAACTCGGACATAGTCATATGACCTTGCTTCAGCTCTAGAAACTCCTTTCAATTTTGATCCATGAAACGCTGACTTATATACTTCTTCCGAAACTCCACTTGGAAGAAGTCCCAAGTAACTCTTTTAGTAGGCACTACCGAGACTAGCATTTTCCACCACTGATACGCCGAGTCTCTCAAAAGTGAAACAGTAAACTTTAAACACTCTTCAGGCGTGCAAGAGAGTTCATCCAATACACGGATTGTATTTTCAACCTAAAATTCTGCACTTTCTGGGTCATGTTCAACCTTAGCTCTAAATTCTTTAGCTGTATACTTACGAATCTTTTCTACAAGAGGCTTACTCATTCTTACCACTTCCACACCTTGTGAAGCTACCAGAATCGGCTGATGAATGGGGGGAGGTGGGGGAGGTTGGGCATTCAGATTTTCCCGAATGAAATCTGTGTACCATTCACTCATTCTATAGAGAAAGGCTTCTCGAGCCTTTTCTCCTCTACTTAGTTCTACATCTCTACTTTCGAGTAGCGCGGTCCCTTCAGTAAAAGCCTGTGCGTTGCTTTCGGTGTTGTTAGCTGTCGCCAGATAGGGATCCATTTACTATATAAAAACACAATTTAAAAGATTAGGAACCATCACACTATTAATATTCACAATTATGGCATGTATAGCTAAACTCTCACACTTGTATGGTAGTTTGAAGACCGACTAAACCATAGCTCTTATACCACTAAATGTAACACCCCTCACCCGAGTACGATGCCAAAATCAGGTACGAGCTGTTACCAGACTCTCATTCACTTGAACATTTGATTTAATTCACAACTGTCACAACAATTTAAAACCCTTTTAATTCATATGCATAACTTCTATATTATGGGCCTATGAGGCCCAAACAATACATTTAGGGTGATCCAGAACTAAACCGGAACTTTTTGAACCTTTACAAAAATTTTGGCATATACAGGGCACACGCCCGTGTGGGACAGGGACACACTCGTGTGGGTAGGCCGTTTGGTTGCACACGCCCATGTCCCTTGCTCATGCAGAATTATTTTTCAATTCGAACCTACATGGGTTTTCACATGGCCGAGCACACGCCCGTGTTCCATGCCCGTGTCCTTCACACGACCAGTCACATGCCCGTGCCTTAGCCCATGTAAAAACTTAGGGGTATTCGATTTATGATGTCATCATGCAGTCTCGTCACACGGCCAAGCTACATGCCTGTGGGCTAGGCCATGTCTATCACACGGTTGAGAAACACGATTGTGTCTCCACCCGTGTGTTTACTACTAGACAATTAATTTTTCATGCATTCTAGTACAGGGGACACACGGCCTATCAACACACCCATGGGGCTAACACACGGCCTAGACACACGCCCGTGTGCCTACCTGTGTGGACATTTATAGGCTATTTTCGAAGAAAAGTGCCACCATGAAACACAAACCAATTCCAACCAATTTTTCCATTGATCATCATGGCACATTAACACATTCAAGCATACAAAATATGGCTATTGACCAACCAATTCTACCTACCATAAGCATGCATAGACATCCATTCCACATTCTACATATACTTAATAAATTTGCATTAACATATTACAATACTTTATCAAAATATAACATAACAAATTTTGGCTCATTTCAAATGGCCAATTGCCTAAAACATTACCAACAACATTAGACCCAAAAGATTATAACACAAAACTCAAACGTTAAAAAACCTATACATGCCATAACCTTCAAAGTTCATAATCAAATACCAAAATGGTTGTTGATAGTGTTGATCCCGTCAATCACTGAACCTAGTATTAGCTTGACGAACCTATAAAAGGAAGGGAAGAGAAAAGGGGTAAGCTTTAAAGCTCAGTAAGCCTATATGTAAGCTAATGAGCATCTAAACAATAATTCATATGGTATAAGTAAGTTTCATTATAAACATACTAGGATTGATTACCACTTACTCAATAGTCTTACCACTAGTCACAATACATATAATTTGTACTTAGCACATACAATATTTTCATATAAGCTGCACATACACAATCTTAAACACACAGTCAAATCTTTTCGCATGCCATTACACTTTATCAAATCGATTCAAATAACCCATTGAACCACGTAGAATACTAAAGGATACACGGAAATAAGGCATAAGTTCCACACACATATAATGTAGTCGAAACTACCACTTATCACATACGGCTCAATAATGAGCTATTCTCGGGTCTGCTCACACAAGCTGACAGTGTAGTCGGTACTACTTAGTGCTGCTCACACAAGCTGACAGGCATCCACAACAAATGTAGAATTACCTAGCCACTAGCAGTCAAACTAGACCAGCACCCGGAATGACATAAACAATCAATAACAATCGATGGTTTCTTAATGACATATCACTCGTATCCTAAGGATTCCTAAGGTTCAACCGGGACGTTTCTTTACTTGCAATTTACATTACATTGCATATTCAATATTTCAATATAAATTTCAAAGTTTATAAATAATTAAATAATTTAAAAAAGTAATTAAAACAACTCATTATTTACATATAAGACTTACCTCGAGCCAAAATGAAATTCTTTTCGATTTAATCCAATACCTTGCCTTTTCCATGGTCAAGGTTGATTTCGCGTCATTCTCGATCTATAACATCAAATTTAGCTCACTCAATATCTACATTACTCAAGTGGACACAAAATCATCTTACGATAAATTTTTACCATATTACCCCTAGCTTTGGCAATTTTTACAACTTAGTCCCTAGGCTCGTAAAATGAAATGTATCTATTTTCTTAGCAACCCAAGCCTAGCCGAACCTTAATGGGGCTCATAACAGCCCAAGTTTCTCATCAATTTGTACTTTTACTACACATTTTACTATATTTGCAATTTGGCCCCTATTAGAGACTTTCACGAAAAATCACCTAGAAAAAAGAGTTTACTACACTTCAAACTATCATTTTCTACCAAAAGACTTAAAAATAATTTCATGTCACATATCGGTAAATATTTAAACATGAACCTTAGCTCAAAATAGTGGTATAAAAAGCTAGGTCTAGGTACGAGGATCTCAAAAATATGAAAAACATGAAAAAAGGGCTAAGAGTCACTTACAATCAAGCTTGAAAAGATGAAAACCCTAACTATGGAGTCTCTAACAAATTCGGCCAAAACTTGAGGAATATGGACAATTTTTTGGCCTTATTTTCCCTTTTTATTTCTTTTAATATCCAAATGACCAAAATGCCCTTAATGGCCTTCTTTGTAAAATTTTCCTTCCATGGGTATTTTTGTCCATTATGCTCAAAAATGGTCTAATTGCTATTTAAGGACCTCTAGTTTATAATTTCATTTCAATTTCACACTAGAAGCTTCTAGAATACATACTTTGAATTTCTTGCAATTTAGTCCTATGTTTAATCGGGCACTTTATCAGTAAAATCTATTCACTAAAATTTTACTCATGCATTCAATCACATAATAAACCTTAAAACTTAATCGGAATAAATTTTTCTATACTGGATTTGTGGTCTCAAAACCACCATTCCGTTTAGGCCCTATTTCGGGCTGTTACAATCTTACACGAGACCACATATCGATGCCGATGCCATGTCCCAGACATGGTCTTACATGGGATCTCAGCTTGGTGCTGATGCCATGTCCCAGACATGGTCTTATACGGGATGTTCTCAATCTCATGTCATGATAATGGTATCCTTCGTATTCTTAAAGTCTAACCGAGATTTTTACATATTATAACTTCATTGTTTCTTTATCGACTTCATAATAACATCTTTCATGGAATTAACATACATTTCAAGTAACATCAAAAACATTAAATACGTAATATCATAATGTTAATTTATTACACACGAACTTACCTCGGATCCAAAATAAGGGTAAACGTTCGGTTTACTCTACCACTTTGTTCTTTCCCTGGTTTTGGTCTGGGCTTCGTGTTTCTTAATCTAAAATGACAAATTTCACTTAATTAGTTACCACATTGACTAAAGCAGTCCATAATTCATACTTTGGCAAAATTATAATTTTACCCCTAAACTTTCACATATTTATAAAATGGTCCCTAGGCTCGTATAATGAAATGTACTCAATTCCTTGATTACCCAAGCCTAGCCGAACCTATTATGCACTCATCATAGCCCACATTTCTCATCAATTTATACTTTTACTACACATTTTCCACTTTTACAATTTGGTTCCTATTATGGGTTTTCATGAAAAATCATCTAGAAAAAGATGTCCACTACACTTTAGACTTTCATATTCCACCACTAGCCATCAAAATACATGTATGTGTTTCATGGTTAAAATTTTAAACATAAACCCTAGTTCAAATTAGTGGTAGAAATAGCTAAATCAAGCTTCGAGGATTTTAAAAATACGAAGAACATTAAAACTGGGGCTAGGAGTCACTTACTTTGAGCTTGAAGAGATAAAAAAAACCCTAGCTATGGAGCATGAGAATTTCGACGCCCTTAGGAAGAAGATGGACACATTTTTGCTTCTTTAAAATTTTTCCCTTCCTTGGGCATTTTTGTCCATCATGCTATAAAATGGTCTAATTACTAAATAAGGACCTCTAATAAATTCTCTATCTCTATTTCATCCTTAAAATTTCTAGAAACTCATATTTTACAATTTTTGCTATTTAGTCCTAAAGGACAAATTGATCACTTATTCTTAAAATTTCTTCATGAAATTTTCACACAATAATGCAATCACATCATAGACTTTAAAATAATCATAAAACACATATTTTCATATCAGATTTGTGGTCTCGCAACCACTATTCTGACTAGGTCCTAATTCGGGCTGTTACATTCCCAAAGTATGTTTTGGGCTTCGTAGACCCATTTAAGGGACTTTAAGGTGAAATATGAATGGTTTTAATTTAAATGAGATTTCATGACTAGATTTAGTACATGTGCATGTATCTGTGTTCCGGTAATGCCTCGTACCCTATTTTGGCGCTGAACACAGGTAAGGGGTGTTACAAAACCTTTTTTAGTAAGATTTTTAGAGATGAAAATCCCTAAAGGGGGAGAGTCGTAATAGCCCAATTTAGGGCCTGTCAGAATAGTGGTTTTGGGACCACAAATTTGAAATAGAAAAATTTATTGCGATAAAGTTTTAAGGCTTATAGTATCACTGAATGCATGTGTGAAAATATCGTTAAGAAATTTATCGATAGAGGGTCCAATTTGACTAGTAAGACTAAATTGCAAAAAGTGCAAAATATGTGTTCTAGAAGCGTTGGGGGTTTAATTGAAAAGAATTTTTATATTAGAGGCCCTTATTTAGTAATTAGACCATTATATATCATGATGGGCAAAAATTGACATGGAAGGGTGAAATTTCAAAGAAAGGCCTTAAAGGCATTTTGGTCATTTGGTCATAAAAGAATAAAAAGGGAAAATAAAGTCAAAAATTTGTGTCCATCTTCTCCTACCATGGCTGAAATTCACAAAGGAGCCATATCTATTGTTTCTTCACTTTCCAAGCTTAATAGTAAGTGCATCCTAGCCCTGTTTTTAATGCTCTTTACTTTTTTGAAGTCGTAATCAACTGATCTAGCTATTTCCACCATTAATTTGAGCTAAGGTTCATGTTCAAAAATTTACCCATGTGTGACATGCATATGTTTTGATGTTTAATGGAAGAATATGAAAGTTTTATGTGTGTTTAACAACTTTTACTAAGTGATTTTTGATGAAATTGCATAAAAGGACCTTTTTGTAAAAGTTGTAAAAATGTGTGCAGGGAGTGTGATAAAATGAAAGGTATGTGTTAGTATGAGTATGAAAATAGTTCGGCTAGGATTGGTAGCAAAAAAAAATGAGTACATTTCATTTTGCGAGCCTAGGGACTAAAGTGTAAATAAGTGAAAAGTTAGGGGCAAAAATATGATTTTGCCTTAATATGATCTTTGGCACCTAATTGAATAATGTGATAATTAAATGAGTTAAATGTGTTATTATAGATCAAGAAAGACAAGGAATTAACCTTGACCGAGGGAAGGACAAGGTAGTAGACTAAATTGCAAAAATAGTCATTTTGTACCAACGTAAGTTTGTGTGTAAATACTGCATCATTTTATTATGTTTTGATGTTTTAATGTTGTATAAAATGTGTGAATGATATTATGGGATAGAATTGACGAAGTTTTGATAAGTGATAAATGTGAACAGAAAATCCCGGTTGAACCTTAGGAATAGGATAGGATAAGAGTGGCATGTCACTAGGAATCTATGTCTGATAAGTGCTTGTGTGATTTTGGGTGCTAGTCTTGTATGTGTACTATTGGCTAGGTAATTTTGCATATGTTACGAATGCCTGCTAGCTTGTGTGAGCAGCACTGAGTAACTACATCCCGACCGTAAGCTTGTGTGAGTAGACCCGTGACTAGCTGAAGAACAAGCATATTTGTGAAATGTGATAAGTGGTAGCTTTGGCTACAGATATGTGGTACTTATGTGCAAATTATTCGTGTATTTGTTAGCATTCTGAGTGTTCAACGGGAGAAATAACAAAAGATCTCTCAATTTGGCTCTTTTACAAATTAGTCCTATTTTTAAAATTAAAGGTATTTAAAACTCTTTTTCAGAAATTGATTTAATTTTCTAAAAATATTAATTGAAAACATTACTGGTATACCATGTTGCAAAATTTCGAACACTCTAAAGTTAAAATTCCTAAAATACCCCTAAAACTCCTAGGCCCTATTTTAGAGTGTTACACATATACATATATACACAAACATTTCATTATACATAAATCCAACTCAAAGAGTAATTTTTTAGACGTAAAATTCCATGGCCTGTTGATCTATAGCAAATTGACTCTGTGACAGCCCGATTTAGGGCCTAAACGGAATAGTGGTTCTGAAACCACAAATTCAAAGTAGAAAAATTTATTTCAATTAATTTTTAATATTTACTATGTGATTGAATGACTGTGTGAAAATTTTGTTGTGAAATTTTATCGTTTGTGTGCTCAATTTGATATTTAGGACTAAATTAAAATAGGTGAAAAATGTGTGTTCTAGTTATAAAGGTACTTGTGAGTAATGGGTTTTTAAAGTAGAGGTCCTTAAATGGTAATTATACCATTAGGTTTTCATGGACAAAAATAGACATGGTTAGTAAAGGTATTTAAGGGTATTTTGGTAAAATGCCTTAATTAATGAATAAAGACAAAATAACATGAAAAAAAAAAAAAGCTATCATCTTCTTCATTTTTTCTCCATGGCCGAATGTAGCAAGGAATGCCATGGCTAGGGTTTGTTCCTCTTCCAAGCTTCATAGTAAGTTCGTTCTAGCCCCGTTTTTAATGTTCTTTACATTTTTAGAGTCCCGGTAACTTGATTTAGCTTATTTTAGCAATAATTTAACCTGGGTTCATATTTGGAAAAATACCCATCGATGAAATGTGTTTATTTTGATGTTTTATGATAGAATATGAGGTTTTAAATTATGTTGAACAACTTGTGCTACTCGGTTTTAAGTGAAAACGAGTAAAACGACATAATAGGTAAAAATACCTAATGTTTATAAGTATATGTTAGAGTGAGAATTTGACGTTTGTCGTTAGTAAATAAATGATCATCATGTTCTAAAACATAAGAATTTGGGAAAAAGTTTAATTTTTGAGCTTTGGGGCAAAAGTGTAAATATGTAAAAGTTTATGGGCAAAATCATAATTTTTCCAAAGTTAGAGTTAAGGACTGTTTTGATAAATATGAGTATTAAATAAGCTAAATGTGTTATTTTAGATCAAGAAAGACATGGAATCGACCTTGATCGGGGAAAGGAAAAGATTGTGGACTAAATTGCAAAACTTCTATATTTTTGCACCGAGGTAAGTTATATGAAAATAATGTATTGTTTTATTTATGTTATGATATTTTATTGTGTGACATGTGAAATAAGTTTTAGTATTGTACAATTAATGGATATAAACGGTGAATTGTGGTTGATAAATTGGGATTAAATGAGGAAAACATCGGTTGAACCTTCAGAATGGAAAAACGTGGTGTTAAGTGAATATGCCACGGTTACACATGTTGATTTATTAACGTGGTGCTAAGTGGATATGCCACGGTTATACATATAACGTGGTGCTACGTGGATATGCCATGGTTATACATGTTGATTCGAAAAGTGGCGCTAAGTGCGTATGCCATGAATACATATGTTAGCCCAATAGTGTAGTGCTATGTGCGTATACCATGAAGTTGGGTATCAATTACAGAAGGTGGAGTTATGGGCTAAAACCACCGGATATTGTTACATTCCAAAGTGTTCAACGAGAGAAACAAGTTTTTTAAAAGGAAATTTATGTGAAAAGTGTGGAAATAAATACCGGGATATGAATATATGGGTTTTGAACCACGAGTTAGATAAGTGATTGAACCTTGATAAGATAAATATGGAAAAGTGTTATTTTGCAAGTTGATGATAAGGAATTTTAGTGAAAGAGGTAAAATTTGGGATAAATAGCTTAAAACAGCAGCAGAGAAGTGACTTTGAAAAATCACCAAAAATGGTAGAAATTGAATTAGAAGTTGAATGAGATATGGAATTAAAGATTATTGAGTATATTTTCATATAAAAGAAACAGTTCTATATTCTAAGTTATTTAAACTTGTGTAAGACTGGTTTAGATTGATTTTGTAATCCCCTGTTCTGATTTGGAAAAATCATTAAAATTCGTACAAAAATAGTTATGGAACACAATTTATATGGTTTGATTCCTTATTGAGTATATTTTTAGAAGAAACAAACATTAACATCTTTTGAATTCTTTATAAAGAGAAATTGAAATTTTAGTGAAGTGTGGTCAGGACTACCGAGCAGTGAAATAAGGGAGGATTTAATGAATAAACTATATTAATTGGACAAAGCAAAAATTATGAAATTTTTATGGTAAGAAGAAATATGAGTCTAGTTTCTGAGAAAATTAACTGATCTTAATTTGGAGCTCTGTATCTTAGGATAAAAATAATTTAGTGACTGGGACTCAAATGGATAGCTTATACTGAACTTAAGTCAATGGTAATTTCATGTAAGATTAAGGTTGTATAATTTTTAGGATCTATAAATGCCATTAATAGTTTATTATTTTTATTATTTACATATTACTTACTAAGATATAAGCTTACTTTGTTTCTTTTTCTTTCTTATCTTATTTTATAGTGTAACCAAGTTTGTTCATGACTTGGAAAAGTTGTCGGAAGCTCACCAACACTATCCATCATTCCTTTGGTATTTTTTAAACATATTTTGGAACTATGGCATATGTAGAAGACTTGGATACTTTGTTGTATATTATAGTAATATTACTTGAAATATTGATCTCTAATATTTGATATATCACTCATATTATGCTATCGAGATGGTTTAAAATTAGTTAAGTACAAGTTTATGATATATATAAATTCAATGTCTAGAGGATGAATGAATAGTTGAAGGGTTTTAATTTAGATAATCATTTTATGACTCGGTTTATTATGATTACATGTGTGCTACTCTGGTAATATCTCGTATCCTATCTTAGTGTTAACATGGATAAGGGGTGTTACAGACTCGGATACTAGGGTTTTCCCCAAAACACACCAGAGAGCATCGAAATGCTAATAGAGGCACGTAGTGCAAATACAGAGGCACCAAAGTGCAAACAGAGGCACCAAAGTGTGATCCCGTACAAGCGCGTGTACTAACCCTATTGGCATGCCAATCATATCCTAATTGTTTACTATGTCCAAACTGGCAATTTAACAAAATTCGTAACTTTCAGGGGCACTTCCATGCTTCTCAATACACATGTTGTAACCAAACCTTAATCATTCCAAAATCAAATATATCATATTTCACAAATATTCAACAGTTTTCAAATAAGTCCTTTCTCACCTTGTATTCAATTATAGTATTTTGGTTCTCAACTCACAAATTAAACATCATATATATACATTCACAAATCAATAGTAAATATTATATCTATAAATATGTACATTTCTATACCTATGAACTTAACTAAATTGATTTTGCAGCAAGCACGACTCCAAAGACCAATCAGTAATTTTTCCTTTTTTGCCTTTGTCCATCGATTGATTCGTTTCTTGATCTATATATGTTAATTTAATTTAATTATCCAATTAAAATACTTTAAAATACTTAAATTCATGTAATTTACCCTTTATTAAAATTTTACACATTTACCTTAAACTTTCACCTTTTATTTAATTTAGTCCCTAAACCCTAAACTTCAAATTTAACATAATTAAACTCAAATCATGCAGAATGATTTTCCCATAGCCCCTATACAACCCATATTTATTGCATTTTTCACAAGAATTTCATGTAATTTTACTATTTTAACAACTTAGTCCCTAAATACAAAATTAACAAAATTTACCTTACAAAATTATCCTATTTAACTATCAAATTCAAAATCTATCATAAAACTTCAAAAACTACACCAATTCATCAACGGAACCTTCTACAAACTTTACAGTTTCATGAAATAGTACTTGGACTAGCTAACTCTAGTTCCTAAGATTCCAAAAACATAAAAATTACAAGAAACGAGCTTGAAAAACTCACCAATTTGAGCCACAAAGGATTGACCGAAAGATTTAAAACCAACCCTACCTTTTCTTTTCTTTTCTTTTTGTGGGAAGAAATGATAAATTAAAGGTGTAAAGGCCCAAAACTGGGCCTAGTCAGAATAGTGATTTCGAAATCACTTACCGAGGTTTAATGAAATTATTCAAGTGTTAAATTACGTGTTATAGTATTTTTTATAAGCATGCACGAAAAGTTTGATGAATTAATTTACATGACTGGAGGCTTAACCGTGAAAAAGGACTAAATCACATAAAAGGAAAAAGTTGCAATTTTTAGTAAAGTTGAGCTAAATGACCATAGAAGTAAAACTTAAGGGTTTAAAAGGGAAAAAAGACTCCTTTTCACTAGGATGGCCGGCCATGACAAGAGAAGAGAAGAAAAGTCAAAGTGTTAGGTAAATTTGGTGGATGATTGGATAAAATAATGCCTAATTAGCCTAGCCTACACATTCTGTCTTCCCATATTTCTTTTTCTTGCTGATTTCACAAGTAAGTGATTTTTAAGGCTTTTCTTGAATATTTTTGCATATTTGAGACCCTTGTAGCATGAGTTACATTTTGAGGGGTATATTGTGCAAAATAGTTGAAAGTTGAGAGTTTTTCCATTGTTGAATAAATGATGTTTACTATAAATTTTGGGAAGGAAAATGAATGTAGGTTGTCCATTGGACCACGTTTGTGTCAAAGGTTGCATGAAAACACTCAAATTAGACTTAGTTGTAGAAGTTGTAAAACAAAGGGAAAGTGTGTGAAATAATGAGAAATTGGGGTAGTATTGAGGATAAAAAGAATGGTTTAGATTTGGTTGATGAGGAAACTCGATAAAAATTAATTTTCGAGCCTAGGGGCAAGATGGTCATTTTGCCAAGAGACTAGGGGCAAAACGGTCATTTTTCCTAATTGTGATTTTTGGATTGTTTTAATTAAATTGGTGATTAAATGGATGAATTTTTATTAATTTAGATCAAGGAGAGCGTGGAGTCAACGTTGACCGAGGCAAGGGAAAAGCTTCGGAGTAAATTCCACAATTCTCGTATTTTGCATACCGAGGTAAGTTTATATGTAAACGATACCTTCTTTATTAATTTTTTTCTCATAAATGACTTATATGATATGTGGTTAATGGTATGGATATTGAACGAAACCATGACAATTGAGAGTATGGGTAAATTTCCATAAATTATGAGTTAAGGTGAGCTATGTGCGAAATCACTAGTTAAGAGTTACAATTACAGAATTAAGTGCATGTTGCCTGAGTGGCAACTAATATCGATGGGCTAAGTATGATACCATCGAGATTATATTAATAAAGGTGGACTATGTGTGAGACCACCGTGAATTATTGATGAGGGCGAGCTAAGTGCAGAACCACCCTATTATCGTTAATGTCATTATGAATGGCTAGATTCAAAAGTTGTCTTGCATGGATGTGTTTATCCTGAAATCACTTGAGTGAGATTTATGTGTGGTGTGGTGATAAATAAGTGCAAGGAATGTATGTGCTAATAATATGAGCTTCGTGCGTGAAATTGTGTTGAGAAAGTTGGATAAGTGTGGGAGGAGTAAGTAAACCCATGTTTGAAAGTATTGGCACGATTGATGTGACAATTAATTGTTTAATGTATGATTTTGGTAATAAATGTTTATATATAGACTTACTAAGCTTATTGCTTACCCTTCTCCTTTCCCTTTTCTTTTAGTGCCACCCAAATAACTCGAGAATCTAAGGACGTCGGAGGTATCGCGCACACTATCAACTCTAGTACTCGGTAAAGTCATGTCTTATGTTTTGGGTAATGGCATGTTTAAGTCATGTGGTCATTTTGTGTATGATACTCTAATTTTCCAATTGTGTTGGCTATTTATCTTATGAAGATCATTTTGTAAATGGCCTTTGGAATTGGCCTATAATCATTCTATTTGCTTAATGGAATGAGATGAATTTGCAATGAAATTGTGCAAAGTTGCTTAGTAGTTTAAGCATGCATTTTGGTTATGAGTTAGTGGGTGTGTGAATACCTATTTAGGTACATTTAGATAAGTATTGGTGCTAGGTATAATGTATGGGAATTGAAGTCTTGTTTGTGTGTGTTTTAGGAAGGCTAAGGGCTTGGTAGATAGTCCTATATTGCCCACACGGATAGACACACAGCATGTGTCTAGGCCGTGTGACACACACGGGTAGACAGATGGGTGTGTGGCTCAATCGTGTGTCTTCTACACCTTACATGAATGGCATTAAATGCCATCAGGCTCTCCCATAGGCATGAGACACGGCCGTGTGTCCCAACTGTGTAGAGGACACGGCCAGCACACGGGCGTGTGCCACGGCCATGCAAATGATAACGTCAGAAACAGAATGTCAAGGTTCTTGCACACGAGCCATGACACGGGCGTGTCAAGGCCGTGTGGGGGACACGGGCTTGGCATACAGGCGTGCGCCAAGCTGTGTAAAAACCCTATAGGTTGATGTTAGAAATTAAATCCACACGAGTTTTGGACACGGGCGTGTCACTAGCGTGTTTTGGCCGTGCGAGGCACACGGGCCATCAGCACAGCCATGTTTATAGGTCACACGGGCGTGTTGCCTCACACATGGGTGTCTGCCCTATTTTTACCAGCTTTCGAAGAAATTTTCTTAAGTGCACAAAATGGTCCCCGGTTATTTTCGAACCATGATTTAGGCCTCGCAGGCCTATATGAATGTTCATAGAACTATGTTTGGAAAAGTTTTAATTGGGACACATTTTCATAAGTTTAAGTCAAAGGTTTACATGAGTTTAGTACGGTAATACCTCATACCCTATTCCGGTATCGGTTACAGATAGGGGGTGTTACAAAAGGAATGAAATGTTTTTCTTTTTGTTTATTTTTCTTTAACTATTATTCATTATAGTATAATTATAATTATACTATAATTTATTTTAGTTTAAGAATTCCTTCCACTACCGTCCATTCACTATTGAAAATGGTATAACTACCATTTAAATCCTTAAACCAATTTTAATCATGCATTTTAGTTAATAAAATCACTAGAGATAAACTTTTACATCTTTTACAATTTAGTCCTCTTTTTTAATTAACTAACAAAACACTTAATTTTTTGAACCAAACTTTAATACACCCATATACTAACTCCATAAATATTTAACAAAAATATTTATGGCTCGATTTATAGAAATGAGGTCCTAAAACCTCATTTTTCAAAATCACTTGACATTAGGGACAAATCACTTGAACTTAAATATTCATTCAAATAACAAAAATTATCAAAACACAATTTATTATAATACTATAGTAAATATTAAATAATTAAATACAAGCTCGCTTGTCAAAATCGTGATCATGAAACCACTATTTCTGACATCACTGAAAATGGGTTGTTACATTTGCTCCTTACAGAGGTTCCACAGCTATCTCTCTTTTGAAGCAACGAAGAAGATGAAATAAAGGAAGAAAATGAGGTAAAATTGAGACGAGTCCTCTTCCGGAAGTCACCTATCAACTATTTATAGCCCTTCTTGCACAGTCTCCAACCGTGTAAAGTCCACCCTTTAAAAATCATTATGTTTCCCACTTACGAGTCAACTAGTTTAAATCCAACCAAATTGGCCTTTGGTTTCAACCAAATCCTAAATTGGTTACTTCCTCCCCTCAATTTTCCAATAGAGGTCACCAAATTATGTCTCCTTTCAATTTAATCCATCAATTATTTCTAAATTTCCAGACTTAATGAAAACTAAAAGAAAACTTATTTATAAATCTGCATATCAACCTATTAATTCAAGCATTGAAATCTATTGCATAAAACTGTATAGCTCAAAATTATCAAAATATACTAAACCATCAAAATAAACACCATTTCACAATACTCAACCTAGGTACATGCCAATAACATTATATACATACAAAAGAACACAAAGTTGATTTGAGCTGAGTTGAGCCACTGACGTTGTATGCTTTTTGACGTTGATCTACTAAAAACCTGCTCAAGACCTATGTACGGAAACAAACATAACGAAACATTGAGTATTGAATACTTAGTGGTGCTAACATAATTTTAAATCAATATATAAATAAGTTGAAACTAAATTAAGCAACATAGGTGGAAATCACTAAATCACATATTAACAAGCTTTAGGTTAACCTTTCAATTTATATAATATTCCATGTTATTTGTAACACCCCACAGCTAACAGCATTGTCGAATCCAAAATGTGAGATGTTACATTCTTTGCCGAAGGAACTACAATTTCATTTCAATATTCAAAAGACAATTCATGCAAACGATTGAGTATTAAAACTTTTAAAAACATTAATTATTCAAATTCGGGTTATAAGTAGGCTTACGAAAGCTCTTATGAATCTTCGGTAATATATGAGGGACTAAAATGTAAATTAACTAATATAGGGGTGTTGCTAGGACATCAAAGAATGAATTTCGTGACACTGAGGGCAATAGTTTTGTAACACCCCTTACCCAAGTTCGATGCCGGGACAGGGTACGAGGCATTACCGAACTTAAACATAACCAATCGTACAAAATCGGGCCGTAAAATTTCATTCAAAACAAAACCATTCATACACATGCATACGTCCCTTATACAGTCCTACAAGACCCTAAACATACATCAAGAGTGGTTCGGGACTAAACTAGGAACTTTGGAACACTTAGAATATTTCCATGTTTTGGAGAGGCACACACCCGTGTTGGTAGGCCGTGTGGTCACACATGCCCGTGTGGCTCAGGACACGCTCATTTCTTCAACCCATGTAACTCTCTGTTTATGACATCATCAGCAAAATAGGGTCACACGCCCGTGTGCTAGGCCGTGTGGCAATTTTAATTTTCATATTTAAGATGTAGACTTCACACGCCCGTGTTCCAAGTCGTGCCGTCCACACGGCTGAGACACACACCCGTGTCTCTGCCCGTGTGCTCCATATTGGGCATTCTATTTCTTGAAATTAAGTTGTAGGGGACACACGACCTGTTCACACGCTTATAGGGCTGACCGTGTGTCACATATGGCCTAGCCACATGCCCGTATTTCTACCCATGTGGACAAAAATAAGGCTATTTACCAAGCCATTTGCCACCCTGAAACTCATACTCTCCAACACTAATTCATAGGCACAAATCATAGCATTCTAACGCAACCATAATATCCACAACCAAGACACCAACACACAATTCTCATGCCAATTCCATCACATTCAAACTAATACATACTCATCAACCCAATCATGCAAATTACTACATCTACGAAATTCATCATCATGTGATTAAACTTATAAGCAATATTAGCCAATTTTCCATGGCCTTATACAAAATGAACATTCATCAAAATAAGCCAACATGTTTGGCCAAATCAAATATGACACATAACAAAATAGCCAAGTCCCTATACATGCCATTCTCAAAATGTTGAGACTAGCTATACCCAAATGTTCCAATTGATAGTGTGATCAAGTCTCCGACGTCCTTCGATCCGGAGCTCGCTTGGTGATACTATAAGAAAATGGAAAAGAAAGGGGAGTAAGCATAATGCTTAGTAAGTGTAACAGCCCAATTTTTGACCCTATTCGGAACAGTGGTTTTGAGACCACGAATCCGAGTCAGAAAAATATTTAAAAATTATTTTTGGTGTTATTTATGTGTGAATTAATATTCGTGAAAGTTTCATGTTTTAATTTTGTTGTTTGGATGTTGAATTATTAAAAAGGGGCTTAATTGAATAAAAGGAAAATTTAATGGTTTATGTGTGAGTGCCGAATTGTAGTTGTTCTTTTATTATGGAGGATTTAAGATGCAATTAGACCAATGAAATATTGCATGGACATATTCAGCCATTAGTTAGTGGGAATGGAATGATTTTATAAAGGCTATTATGGTAATCTAATAATTATTATGTGTATTAACTAATAAAACATGAAAATATTTGGCATATTCATTTTTCGAAGCCGAAACTAGTAAAAGAAAAGAAAAAGAAAAGCCAAGTAACATTCGAATATTGTTGTAGCTTTATTTAAGATCAAGAACCAAAAGAATCGGGTTTGGATCAAGGGAAAGCAAAAATAGTCGAATAGCCAAAATATACCGTCCATTGATATTCGAGGTAACTTATTAGCAAATAGCTGTTGTCGATTTATATAAATACAATTTATTTGTATGAATACCAAAATTGAAATGTACAAAAATGAAGATAAATTTGAATGCAAATAAGTTTGATAAGTATGACTTGATATGTATGCGAATTATCGACATTTAGCACTAAATGTGCAAGTGTAAAATGGCTATGGTTATGAGAAGCACTAAGTGTGCAAAGCCAATCTTCAAGCACTAAGTGTGCGAAGAAAATTATCAAGCACTAAGTGTGTGAAGTAAATTATCGAGCACTAAGTGTGCGAGTTCGTTACAACTAGAGTTAAATGACTAGAACTAAGTGTGCGCATTCATTGAGTGATCAAAGGTGATTCAACAAGTTAAATATCGAGTTAAAAGAGGTAATGAAATTGTAAGCTTGAAATGGTGCAAGTATGTATCAAACCTAAGTGGTTGATATTATTGAGTCTAAACTTATATGGTTGGTGATAAACGCTAAATTATACATAATTTTACCTCATGTTTAGCCTATATTTTGGATGAATTATTATCAATTTAGTGAGAATTGGTGCTCTTAATCTTTCTTTTTCATGTCTTACACTCAAGAGAGCATAGGGAAGAGAAAAGAACAGAAAATGGACCAAAAACCGGAGAAAATGGGCCAAAATGTGAAAACTTACGGACCAAGAAGTCACCACACGGCCGTGGCACACGGCCGTGCCACACGAAGTCCACACGGTCTAGCCCCGACAAGCACGGCCAGGCCACACGGTCGTGCCCCAATCGACAGAATCTCACACGGCCTCTTGTCGAAATACACGGGCATGGCACACGAGCGTGTTCTATGCGTGAGGAAGAGGAATTTCACTCGGATTTGGATACTTAGCAGCTAAGAAAACCATTCTAAACTCTATATAAAGACCCTAGGAGGCAACTTCTAGGGTGTGCTTATTTCCCGCTAAGGGAATACTCTTTTCTCTGAGGAAAGAGCGCCATATTTCTGCCAACACAAAGAGTGAAAGCAAGGGATTACTCCAAGGGAAGCCGATTGATTCATCCCAAAAGCCAGAATTCTACATCAAGGCAGAGGATCTCCCTAAATTCCTTTAGGGGTTTTCGGATTCTTTATGTTTTGTTATCTTAATTCTCCTGAGATGTTTTCTTTCTTTATTATGAACTAAACCCCTCAAATACTTGAGGGCGATGAAACCTAAGACGAATCTTGTTATTATTTATTCTTGAGTTATATGATAAATACTTGAGTTGTTCTTAATTATGTGTGCTTAATTCTTGTGTTAATAAGCCTAGGTATTAATTCAAGAAATAGATGTGCTTAAAGCAGAGGAGCAAAAGTCCCTGTGATAAGAGTAGATCTACCATAATTAAGCGGAGTTGCATGCAACCCTAGACATAGGGTGACATAAATCTGCCGGATTAGGGTCAAACCTAATATGGGGAACCATAGATCGAATTAATGCAACCTAGGGTGTTAATTAATAAAGAAACTTTAGTTAACAACCTAGGCCTAGTTGCTCTTCGCCTCGACGAGGGTTTAGCATAAATTAGGGATCTCTACGGATCAAGTCAAGTGAATAAATCGTCTAGCTCAAGAACCAGTAAAAAGTGAAGTTTAGGTGGATTCTCTCTTAAGTATTACTTATATCAATCAGCTTTTTCCTAAAGTTTTTCCCAATTTACTTTTTGTGCACTTTTAGTTAGTTTTAGAACTAGTTTAAATCAACTCTCTTTATTTTTAGGCTAGATAATAGAAAGGAAGTAAGTACTAGTACTTTTGGTTCCCTTGGGTACGATGAATTGGTCTTGCCACTAAACTATACTATGTTTCGACAGGTGCGCTTGCCTTTAAGGTCGTGATATTAGTTAGTTTTGGTGTGATCAATTTTATAAATTTTATTACTTAATATCGAGAGCCGTTATCAAGTTTTTGGCACCGTTGCCGGGGAACTGAAATATTAAGAAAACTCGATTTCTATTACTTTAGCCATTACTATATTTTCAGTTTTTATTTATTTTTCTTTTTCTTTTTCTTTTTCCTTTATTTTTTATTTTATTATTTTTTTATTTTATTCTATTTTTCTTTGTTTTTTTTTTAGGTATTTCTGGTTTATGACTAGAAACAACCCAGCAGGACCATTGCTTTTTGACGAAGATTTAGAAGCGACAGTTCGTAGAACTCACAGAGATCAGAAAAAGCCTATATTATCCAGAACAAGGACAAGAACAAAGGCCAGAACCTACTAAAGAGATGGAAGCAAATCAGGATAATCAGCTACTTCCTGTAGTAGCCGCAAATCCTGTTGAGCAAAATCCTGCTCCGCGTACTAATTTAGCAGGCACTGAATCTAGCATTGTTAGGCCTACTATTGCTGCTAATAATTTTGAATTAAAGCCTAACACTATTCAGATGATACAGTAATTGGTGCAGTTTGATGGTTTACAGGATGAAGATCCAAATTCACACATAGCCAATTTTTTGGAACTTTGCGATACCTTTAAAATAAATGGCGTTTCTGATGATGCCATTCGTCTAAGGCTATTTCCATTCTCTTTGAGAAACAAAGCCAAACAGTGGTTAAACTCTTTACTATGAGGCTCAATCACCACATGGGAATAGATAACGAAAAATTTTTACTTAAATATTTTCCTCCAGCTAAAACAGCTAAATTGCGAGACGATATCTCTTCTTTTGTGCAGATGGATCTAGAGACACTTTACGATGCCTGGGAGAGATACAAAGATCTTTTGAGAAGGTGCCCTCACCATGGGTTGCCTTTGTGGTTACAAGTTCAAACCTTTCACAGCGGTTTGAATCCATCAACAAGGCAGATGATCGATGCGGAAACTGAGCAAGCCAACTATATGGGTAACAATTCTAGACCTCAAAATAACCCTTATAGTAATACTTATAATGCAGGTTGGCAGAGTCACTCCAATTTTTCATGGGAAGGACAAGGAAATCAAAGACAACCGCCTCCTCCGGATTTCAGCTGCCACCACCACAACAGGAGAAAAAGCCGAACTTGGAAGAGATGTTCACCAAATTTATGGCAATGTCAGAAACTCGTTTCCAAAATACTGAAACGGCACTATGGAACCAGCAAGTATCTATTCAAGGACTTGAAACTCAAATAGGCCAGCTTGCCAAGCTAATCTCTGAAAGACTGCAAGGTGGGTTATCAAGCAATACTGAGACTAACACCAAAGAGCAACTTAATGCCGTCAATACGATAGATAATGGGGGGTTAACCAAAACCAACCCAGAGCCATGCAAGGAGCCTATGGTAAGTAAAGGAAAGAATGAGGTAAGTTACAAAGATGAAATTACGAAAGAATTTAAACCTCGTATCCCATACCCAACCGCGCTAAAGAAAGACCTCACAGATGAGCAATTCGGTAAGTTTCTTAAACTCTTAAAGAAATTACATATCAACTTACCATTTGTTGAAGCAATTTTGCAGATGCCGAAGTACACAAAATTTTTAGAGGAATTTCTCACAAATAAAAGAAAGTTGGAAGAACTAGCCATAGTGGAACTCAACGAGGAATGCTTAGCTATTCTCCAAAATAAACTGCTAACCAAACTAAAAGATCTAGGGAGTTTTACTATTCCCTGTTTACTTGGTAGCCTAGATGCCAAAAATGCTTTAGCTGACTTAGGGGCTAGTATAAATGTCATGCCTTATAAACTATTTAAACAACTAGGTCTTGAAAAACCTAAGCAAACCAAGATGAGCATTCAACTGGCTGATAAAACTATTAGGTTTCCTAAGGGAATAATTGAAGATGTGCTTGTCAAAATTGATAGATTCATATTCCCAGTTGACTTTGTTGTTTTAGACATTGATGAGGATAGCACTGTACCCTTAATTTTAGGGCGATCCTTTTTAGCAACTGCCAGAACAATAATTGATTTAGGAACAGGTGAACTTACACTACGTATAGATGATGACCAAATTACCTTACAAGCTCGAAACTCGATTAAGACTGTTGATAATAATATAGTCACGAGTCCTTGTAAAAACACTAAACTCACCACCCAACCTTCTGTGCAGGATACACTCCACATAACGGTAACCCAATCACAGACAAGTCCATCCAAGGCAGATGCACCTGAAAAGCAAATGCTTCAGATCGAGGAACTAGATGAGTGGCTGAACTATCATGAAAAGCCCAAAGTATTCCAAACCAACCCAGAGCATCACCAAGACGACCCTCAGGTATGAACGAATCAACTCAAGGTAGGGGATAAGGTAATCTTAGGGGAAGACGATCCTCAAATCTTGAATTCAAAAGAGCATACAAGTGATACACCTTACTTCACGGTACTGAAAATCTTTCCCTATGGTACAGTCAAGATAAAACATGAGTCACTCGGCACTTTCAAGGTAAATCACACTCGGCTCAAATCTTACATTGATAATGAAATTGTAAGCAGGATAGAAGAGTATCAACTCTTCCAACCACCGTGAACGTACAAGCTTGAGCAAATTCGAGCTTAGACAATAAATAAGCGCTTCTCGGGAGGCAACCCGGCACTAACTTAGTAACTTTTCTTTTATTTTCGATTTTAGTATTTTTATGCATCAACTAACCCTTTTTAATGAAGAAATTTAGGACCACACAGCCACGCCTACGGCCGTGCCTTAGGCCGTGTGTACACTTTGAGTAGAGACACGGTCGTGCAACTTGGCCGTGTACAAGCAGGGTAAAATTTTCCCTAAGGCACGGGCTACGATAAATAGCCACGGCCGTGCGATATAACCGTGGCCAACACTGTCAATTCCAACATGGGCGTGTGACCACTTACACGACCATGTGAAAAGCAAACAAGTTCGCAAACGGCCGTGCAATCTGGCCAACACGGGCTACACCCGAGACACACGAGCGTGTGCCTCTATTCTCCTTTTCAGTTCTATCTTTCTCATTTTTCATTTTTATTTTTTCTTTCTTAGTCTCACTTTTATTTCGAATCTTATTTTTATTATGTTAACTCCTTTTAATCATTACATTATTAGTATTTTTAACTTAGTTTATTATTTTTCTATTCTTTATTTTTCTATCTTTCATATCAGCCAATCCCTAACGAGCAATCTCTATTAATCCAAAAGTCCCACGACTAATTAATACTTTCGCATTTTCAAAAAAGAGCTCTACAGCTCTTATTCAACTGAAAATGGGAACACCCTGCCACAATTGCTAACTCTTCCTCACAAGTTCATCCTAAATTCAGGGAGTTTCAATCCTCTCCCTATCTTATGATATTATACTTCTCTTGCTATCTATATCTTTGTACATTGAGGGCAATGCACATCTTAAGTGTGGGGGGGAAGTTACTTTAAATCTATAATTATCTATGAAATCCCTAAAATTTTTCATGCTTTGTTCTCAAATAATTCTCAGTCTCCTATTAGGAATTAATTCTGATTGATTTATGATTTTATTGATATGTTGAGAATTAAGATATAGGTGCCTGTACTCTGATTATTCAAACTTTAAAACATTAGGGAATCAAGCATGATAAGTTGAAATTTTTGAGAACCCCAATTTTTGCATAAGTTATTTCTTTAATTCTAAGTATTATCTTGAAATTTGAAATTCACAGGATTGACATCAAAAAGCCATAATTCTGGTGAGATTTTGAGCCTTTTGAGCATACATTCTTTCGTGCTCACTTTTATTATTGCTTTGAGTGAGTCAACACTGATTTGTTATTCTAGAACTTGCTTTGATTATACGCATCAAGACCACATCATTGATTTGATATACCGAAATGATAAAGGCACTTAGGATTTAACCTACTTATTCCACAAAAAGCCTACCTCCATAAATTAACCCCTAGTAAACCCCGTTGAGCCTAACACCTCATTCTTTGACTCACCCCCTAATTATTAACCAATAACCCATTTTTTGTTAAATTTCATTCAATTACTTTGACCCCTATGTTTGTTGAGATTTGAGTTAAATTTATTATCTAGCTTTATTCTCTTTTCCAGTATGTAAAGTTGTAAACATTCAAGTTATTGTATTCAATGTGAATTGTTCTAAAAAAACGTGTATATACAGTTAAATTCAGTTGTTCAAAAATTTTTACATACTTCTATTTTAAGGCTACCCAGGCATAAATGATATTATCATAAGAATTAGCCCTGGAAATATGTTCCAAGTAATAGAGATTTTTCTAGCTAAATAATTTTTCAGTTCAATCTCGATTCGAACCCTCTTTTGCAGCATGTGACAACACCCCTAACCAAGCCCCATTACAACCCTTACAAGACCTTTTGATCGATATGTCATGTCAATCTATAGTGGAGGAGATGTGATTTTCTTGTAAGCCTATGGTAATAACTTCTCAGGTTGACTAGAGAGTGCTTAATTCCTGAACCCTAGACACTTCGAGTGGATAGAGTGAACCTTTAGTGAGGATGTCAACTTCTGTTAATTAAGATGGAGAGATAATTACTTAGGAGGAAGGAGAAAACTTATGTTTCAATGATAAAATTCTTCAGCTTAGAATGATTGAGTCTTTAATGTTCTTTTAATTGAATTTTCATTGTATGATTACCTATGGATTAGTTCGAAACATTATTGATAAAGATTGTAAGTTGAGAGGAATGATTCTTTATTAGAGATTGAGATTTTGCTTGAGGACAAGCAAATGCTTAAGTGTGGGGGTATTTGATAAACGCTAAATTATACATATTTTTACCTCATGTTTAGCCTATATTTTGGATGAATTATTATCAATTTAGTGAAAATTGGTGCTCTTAATCTTTCTTTTTCATTTCTTACACTCAAGAGAGCATAGGGAAGAGAAAAGAACAGAAAATAGACCAAAAATCAGAGAAAATAGGCCAAAATGTGAAAACTTACAGCCCAAGAAGTCACCACACGGCCGTGGCACACGGCCATGCCACACGAAGTCCACACGGTCTAGCCCCGACAAGCATGGCTAGGCCACACGGCCGTGCCCTAATCAACAGAATCTCACACGGCCTCTTGTCGAAATACACGAGCATGGCACACGGGCGTGTTCTATGCGTGAGGAAGAGGAATTTCACTCGGATTTGGATACTTAGCGGCTAAGAAAACCATTCTAAACTCTATATAAAGACCCTAGGAGGCAACTTCTAGGGTGTGCTTATTTCCCGCTAAGGGAATACTCTTTTCTCTAAGGAAAGAGCGTCATATTTCTGCCAACACAAAGAGTGAAAGCAAGGGATTACTCCAAGGGAAGCCGATTGATTCATCCCAAAAGCCAGAATTCTACATCAAGATAGAGGATCTCCCTAAATTCCTTCAGGGGTTTTCGGGTTCTTTATGTTTTGTTATCTTAATTCTCCTGAGATGTTTTCTTTCTTTATTATGAACTAAACCCCTCAAATACTTGAGGGGGATGAAACCTAAGACGAATCTTGTTATTGTTTATTCTTGAGTTATATGATAAATACTTGAGTTGTTCTTAATTATGTGTGCTTAATTCTTGTGTTAATAAGCCTAGGTATCAATTCAAGAAACAGATGTGCTTAAAGCAGAGGAGCAAAAGTCCCTGTGATAAGAGTAGATCTACCATAATTAAGCAGAGTTGCATGCAACCCTAGACATAGGGCGACATAAATCTGCCGGATTAGGGTCAAACCTAATATGGGGAACCATAGCTCGAATTAATGCAACCTAGGGTGTTAATTAATAAAGAAACTTTAGTTAACAACCTAGGCCTAGTTGCTCTTCGCCTCGACAGAGGGTTTAGCATAAATTAGGGATCTCTACGGATCAAGTCAAGTGAATAAATCGTCTAGCTCAAGAACCAATAAAAAGTGAAGTCTAGGTGGATTCTCCCTTAATTGTTGCTTATATCAATCAGCTTTTCCCTAAAGTTTTCCCCAATTTACTTATTGTGCACTTTTAGTTAGTTTTAAAACTAGTTTAAATCAGCTCTCTTTATTTTTAGGCTAGATAATAGAAAGGAAGCAAGTACTAGTACTTTTGGTTCCCTTGGGTACGATAACTCGGTCTTGCCACTAAACTATACTCTTGTTCGACAGGTGCGCTTGCCTTTAAGGTCGTGATATTAGTTAGTTTTGGTGTGATCAGTTTTATAAATTTTATTACTTAATATCGAGAGCCGTTATCAGTTGGTATTAGTAAATGTGAAATGTATAAAAGAGGAGTGAGTTGAATGGATGAAATGATATGTTATATCCATGTTATTATGATCAAATGTTTATATGGAATGTAAATGAAAATTTGGCTATGTGTGGAATGTAATATTGGGATGATGGATAGCTTTGTGCTTGAATATAATTACATTCGAATAAAATGGTATTTATATTCGATAAATAAATTGTTGGATAATGGACAAGTTTGGAGACATGTGTTTGAATTTGGTATTAGGGTTTGGTTATTTAAATTGAGTTATGAATGACTTTTTAATGTGTTATCTACTTTTAACTTACTAAGCTAAATTAGCTTACGCTGTGTGTGTTTAATTGTCTTTGTTTTATAGATTTTGGAATCAGTTACGCGCTCGGGGATCGTCAGAGAAGTCATCCACAGTATCGTCTATATTTTGGTACTTTTGAAAGCTTAGATTTGAACCTATGGCATGTATAGTCTAGTATTTTTTTTGATGGATTTGAGTTGTGATTACAAAAGCCATACAAAAATGGTTGGAAGTGATACTTAAATTAGTCGAATCGTAATGGCTATATGTACCTTATTTGTGAATTATGCATGCTATATGTGTGTGATGCGTATGGGAAAAATGTTTGGATTTTAAGCTTAATTTATTAGTAAAGATATGATATATATATATATATATATATTTGTGTGGCGCATTGTTAAAGGCATAATTGGCATATGGATAGTGATCAGTTGGTAACCAGTCATAGTTGTTACAATGCATATTTTTTTGTACTTGAAAGACATTGGTATGAGATATGAATTTGGTTAGTATGTAAAGTTGGTTATATGTAAGTTTATATGTATGTTATATGAATAAGTAAGTTGCAAATAGTCTTGTAATAAGCATGATTAAGTTCGGCTTTGATTTATATAGTGGTCAAGCTTTTAGGTTATAAATTCAAGTGTGGAGAAACTTAATCAATGTGTAGGTTATAGATGTTTGGTTAATAATGATTTTATTTAGTTGTTGGATTCGGTTAGAGTATGATAAATTGGTGGTATGTTTGATTGTGTTTGATCAATATGATTTGATGGTTATGTTTGAATTTGGTAATGTGGATTCGTATTGCTTAAAGAATTGAGTTAGGTTAAAATATACATACGGTTAAAGCTTCAAAATTTGACCAAATAAATAGTACCAAAAGCTATAATATTTCAAGGTGGTTTGTTTTAATATACTTGGTATGCACATTTTATATGATCCAAATTAGTATTGCCGTATATAAATTTGATTTGGTATGAGTGTTTATTGTATGAATTATAAGATTGATATTTTGATTTGCTTTATGCATATACTAGGCCTTGTGACATTAATGCATAGTTTATTTTATCAAATGAGTGATCGAATGTTGCTGTTGTGTTTGCTTGGTATTACCTCGTAACCTTTCCGACGACGGATATAGGTTAGGGGTGTTCATTTTTTTGGTATCAGAGTTACGGTTTAGTCGATTCTAGGACTAAGGTAGCACATATGAGTCTAGCTATACATTCCATAATTTATACTGTGATAGTGTGATGACTCCTGACTTTTGAAATATGTTTACGTATAGTAAATGGATCCCGATCGAGCCGTAGCAGATGATGTAGAAAGTATTGCGCCTGCTCCCGTGCAAGGTATAGCGACGGTCGATTCTCGATCGACTGCGAGTAGCCAAGAAGATGGGGCTAAACAAGCCTTCTATCATATGATGAATGACTGGTTTACGCAGTATATCTAGACAAATCTAATTGTTCAACAAACCCCGACCCTAAATAATCCACCTCCGATTCCTGCGATACCTCAGATGGTCGATCTGATGAGATTTTAGCGTCCTTTTGTTGATAAAATCAGAAAATATTGGGCTAAAGAGTTCAGGGCCACTGTTAATGATGATGCTGAACGGGCTAAGTTTTGGCTCGATAATACTATTTAAGTCTTTGATGAACTATCTTGTACACCCGATGAGTGTTTGAAATGTGCTGTATCATTGATTCGAGACACTGCATATCACTAGTGGAATACACTGGTTTCAGTTGTGCCGAAAGAGCGGGTCACCTGGGAATTCTTTTAGATAGAGTTTCGCAAGAAATATATCAGCTAGAGATTTATCGACCAAGAACATAAAGAATTTCTTGAGCTTAAACATGGTCGTATGACTATAACAAAAAATGAGCGAGAGTTTGTGAGACTCAGTCGATATGCTCGCGAGTATGTTTTGACCAAAGCTATGATGTGTAAACGATTCACCGAGGGCTTAAATGAAGACATTAAACTTTTGGTTGGAATTCTTGATTTGACTGAGTTTGTTATTTTAGTTGAAAGAGCTTGTAAAATGGAAGAACTCAGCAAAGAGAAGAAGAAAGCAGATTCTGAAGCTAGAGACGAGAGAAAGAGATCGATGAGTAGACCATATCAGTCTTCGTTAAAAAGACTGAGAGATGCACCTAGTCTTTCAAATGCTTCAGAGGGATATGTGAATAGAGATTGTGTGAAACAACATTCTAGTTCCAAGCCACAGAATATGCAAGAATCAAGTGTCGATAGTGTCAAAATTAATAAGCCTAAGTGTAGACAGTGTAGGAGACGACATGTTGGTGAATGCTGAGACAGGTACAACAACAGAGTTCGGTACAAGTGTGGTTCGCGAGATCATTTCATTTGGGATTGTCCAAAGCTAGTTGAGAAAGATAATGCTTAGAGTACGAGGTCGAGCAGTGCTGCAGCTAGGGGTAGACCACCTAGAAACTCAGGAATTAGGAGTGGCACTCAGAGAGGAACTACGGATACAATAGTTTGATCTGAAGCTCGTGCACCTGTCAGAGCCTATGCCATTCGTGCTCGAGAGGAGGCTTCATCCCGAGTTGTTATTACTGGCATATTCACTCTCCATGATACCAGTGTAATTGCTTTGATTGATCCCGGTTCAACTCTTTCCTATGTGTGTGAAACATTAGTATCCAGTAAGACTTTGCCTGTTGAGTCTACTGAGTTTGTAATTCAGGTATCGAACCTTCTGGGCTGGTGTGTGTTAGTTGACAAAGTGTGCAAGAATTGTCCGTTGATGATTCGAGATTCATGTTTTTCAGCTGATTTGATGCTATTGCCATTCGAGGAGTTCGATATAATTCTGGGTAGGGATTGGTTAACCGTGCACGATGCTGTGGTGAATTGTGAATGAAAGACTATTGATTTGCAGTGCCAGAACGATGAGATTATTCGTATTGAATCCACTGATCTAAAGGGTTTACTGGTAGTGATATCTTCAGTGTTGGTTCGGAACTATATGAGAAAGGGTTGCGAAGCTTACTTTGCATATGTACTTGATAATAAAGTGACCAAAAAGAAAGTTGAGTCAGTACCTATTGTGCATGAGTACCCGGATGTGTTTCCTGAAGAATTGTCAGGTTTTCCACCTATCCGAGAGGTAGAGTTCGATCTTGATTTAGTACCGGGGATGACTCTAATTTCAATAGCTTCGTACCGAATGGCACCAACTGAACTAAAAGAATTGAAAGCACAGTTGTAGGAATTAACAGATAGAGGTTTTGCACGATCGAGTTTCTCGCCCAGGGGTGCCCCTGTGTTGTTCGTGAAGAAGAAAGATGGTACTATGAGAATGTGCATTGATTATAGACAGTTGAATAAGGTGATGATAAAGAATAAATATCTGTTGCCGCGGATTGATGACTTGTTCGATCAGCTGAAAGGGGCTTCAGTATTCTTGAAAATAGATTTGAGATTGGGTTACTATCAGTTGTGAGTTAAAGACTCCAATATGCTAAAAACACTTTCCAATTGAGGTACGGACACTATGATTTTTTTGTTATGCCCTTCGGACTCACCAATGCACCAGTTGTTTTCATGGATTTAATGAATTGGATCTTCAGATAGTATTTAGATCAGTTTGTGGTTGTGTTTATAGATGACATTTTGATCTATTCACATGATGAAACCGAGTATGCTGAGCATTTGAGACTTGTGTTACAGATTTTGCGAGATAAGCAGTTGTATGCAAAATTTAGTAAATGTGAGTTTTGGCTACGTGAAGTTAGTTTTCTGGGGCAAGTTGTATCAGCAGCGGGTATCAGAGTTGATCCGAGTAAAATTTTAGCTATACTTGATTGGAAACCCAAGAGAAACGTTTCTGAAGTCCAAAGTTTTCTGGGACTTACTGGTTACTACAGACGATTTGTAAAAGGCTTCTCTATGATTACGACCCCAATGATGAAGTTAGTATAAAAAGATGTTAAATTTGAGTGGTCAAAAAAGTGTCAGGAAAGTTTTGATCAATTGGAAGCTCTTTTGACCAAAGCCCCAGTGCTTGTTTAGCCAGAATTGAGTAAAGAGTTTGTTGTTTTTAGTGATGCCTCCTTGAATGGTTTGGGCTGTGTTTTAATGCAGGAAGGCAAAGTGGTAGCTTATGCCTCGAGACAATTAAAACCGCATGAAAATAACTATCTGACACACGACCTTGAATTGGCAGCTATTGTGTTTGCATTGAAGATATGGCGTCACTATTTATTCGGTGAAAGATGTCATGTGTATTCTAATCACAAAAGTCTAAAATATTTGATGACTCAAAAAGATCTGAATTTGAGACAGCGATGGTGGCTAGAGTTGTTAAAAGATTACGAGCTTGTGATTGACTATTATCTGGGAAAAGCTAATATAGTTGTGAATGCTCTAAGTAGAAAATCACTGTTTGCATTACGTGCAATGAATGTGCAAATGACTATGTCTGATGATGGTGTGATGCTAGTTGAGCTAAGAGTGAGACCGTTATTTGTCCAGCAGATCTGCGAAGCTCAAAAATTTGATAATGATTTGAAAGAAAAAAGAGCTCAATGTGATTTGAATGCTGATTCAGAATTTCAAATTGATGCTGAGGGATGTTTACGGTTCATAAATTGAATATGTATTTCGAAGAATCCAGAAATAATTTAGATGATTTGTAATGAAGCTTATAATAGTTGAATGTCTATTCACCTAGGGAGTACGAAAATGTATAATGATCTGAAACAACACTATTGGTGGCATGATATGAAATGGGACATTTCAGACTTCGTTTCCAAATGTTTGGTATGTCAGCAAGTAAAAGCTAAGCATCAAGTACCTTCGAGATTGCTTCAGCCGATTATGATACCAGAATGGAAATGGGACCAAGTCACGATGGATTTTGTATCTGGTTTACCGATGACACCGAACAAGAAAGATGCAATCTGGGTTATTGTTGATAGATTGACAAAATCTGCTCACTTTATTCCAGTTCGTACAGATTATTCGCTTGATAAGCTTGGTGAGTTATATGTTTCGCAGATCGTGAGATTGCACGGGGTACCTATTTCTAATGTTTCAAATAGAGATCTGAGGTTTACATCGCAGTTTTGGAAGAAACTACAAGACGCACTAGGTACCAAATTGCATTTTAGCACTGCTTTCCATCCCCAGACTGATGGTCAGTCCGAGCGAATCATTCAAATACTTAAGGATATGTTGAGATGTTGCATTATCGAGTTCGAAGGTACGTGGGAGTGATATTTACCCTGATTGAATTTGCGTACAATAATAGCTTTCAATCGAGTATCAAAATGGCACCATACGAGGCTTTGTACTGTCGCAAATGCCGTACACATTTGTATTGGACTGAGCTTAGTGAAAATAAGATTCACGGGATTGATTTGATCAAAGAGACCGAACAGAAAGTAAAAGTGATCCGCGAAAGTCTGAAAATAGCATCAGATCGTCAGAAATCTTATGCAAATTTAAAACGTAAAGATATAGAGTTTCAAATCGAGGATAAGGTGTTTTTAAAAGTCTCACCGTGGAAGAAAATACTCAGATTCGGTCGGAAAGGCAAATTGAGTCTGAGATTTATTAGGTCGTATGAGGCTATAGAACGGATTGGACCGATTGCGTATCGACTGTTGTTGCCACCTGAGTTAGAAAAGATCCATAACGTATTTCATGTTTCGATGCTTCGACGATACAGATCTGAACCTTCGCATGTGATTAGTCCGTTGAAGATTGAAATTTAGGCTGATTTGACTTATGAGGAAGAACCGATTCGTATTCTAGCTCACGAAATGAAAGAGTTGTGAAAAAAGAAAATCGCGTTAGTGAAAGTACTGTGGCATAAGCACGAGGTCGAGGAAGCAACTTGGGAACTCGAGGATTCGATGAAAGAACGATACCCTAACCTATTCACCGGTAAGATTTTCAGGTCGAAAATCCCTAAGGGGTGAAGAGTTGTAACAGCCCTATTTTTGACCCTATTCGGAAGGGTGGTTTCGGGACCACGAATCCGAGTCAAAAAAATATTTAAAAACTATTTTTGGTGTTATTTATGTGTGAATTAATATTCGTGAAAGTTTCGTGTTTTAATTTTGTTGTTTGGATGTTGAATTATTAAAGAGGAGCTTAATTGCATAAAAGGAAAATTTAATGGTTTATGTGTGAGTGTCGAATTGCAGTTGTTCTTTTATTATGGAGGATTTAAGATGCAATTAGGCCAATGAAATATTGCATGGACATATTCGGCCATTAGTTAGTGGGAATGGAATGATTTTAGAAAGGCTATTATGGTAATCTAATAATTATTATGTGATTAACTAATAAAACATGAAAATATTTGGCATATTCATTTTTCAAAGCCGAAACTAGCAAAAGAAAAGAAAAAGAAAAGCCAAGTAACATTCGGCCATTGTTGTAACTTGATTTAAGATCAAGAACCAAAGAATCAGATTTGGATCAGGGGAAAGCAACAATAGTCGAATTGTCGAAGTATACAGTCCATCGATATCTGAGGTAAGTTATTAGCAAATAGCTGTTGTCGATTTATATAAATACAATTTATTTGTATGAATGCCGAATTGAAATGTACAAAAATGAAAATAAATTTGAATGCAAATAAGTTTGATAAGTATGACTTGATATGTATGCGAATTATCGACATTTAGCACTTAGTGTGCAAGAGTAAAATGGCTATGGTTATGAAAAGCACTAAGTGTGCAAAGCCAATCTTCAAGCACTAAGTGTGCGAAGAAAATTATCAAGCACTAAGTGTGTGAAGTAAATTATCGAGCACTAAGTGTGCGAGTTCGTTACAACTAGAGTTAAATGACTAGAACTAAGTGTCCGCATTCATTGAGTGATCAAAGGTGATTCAACAAGTTAAATATCGAGTTAAAAGAGGTAATGAAATTGTCAGCTTGAAATGGTGCAAGTATGGATCAAACCTAAGTGGTTGATATTATTGAGTCTAAACTTATATGGTTGGTATTAGTAAATGTGAAATGTATAAAAGAGGAGTGAGTTGAATAGATGAAATGATATGTTATATCCATGTTATTGTGATCAAATGTTTATATGGAATGTAAATGAAAATTTGGCTATGTGTGGAATGTAATATTGGGATGATGGATAGCTTTGTGCTTGAATATAATTACATTCAAATAAAATGGTATTTATATTCGGTAAATAAATTGTTGGATGAATGGACAAGTTTGGAGACATGTGTGTGAATTTGGTATTAGGGTTTGGTTATTTAAATTGAGTTATGAATGACTTTTTAATGTGTTATCTGCTTTTAACTTACTAAGCTAAATTAGCTTACGCTGTGTGTGTTTAATTGTCTTTGTTTTATAGATTTTGGAATCAGTTACGCGCTCGGGGATCGTTAGAGAAGTCATCCACAGTATCGTCTATATTTTGGTACTTTTGAAAGCTTAGATTTGAACCTATGGCATGTATAGTCTAGTATTTTTTTTGATGGATTTGAGTTGTGATTACAAAAGCCATACAAAAATGGTTGGAAGTGATACTTAAATTAGTCGAATCGTAATGGCTATATGTACCTTATTTGTGAATTATGCATGCTATATGTGTGTGATGCGTATGGGAAAAATGTTTGGATTTTAAGCTTAATTTATTAGTAAAGATATGATATATATATATTTGTGTGGCGCATTGTTAAAGGCATAATTGGCATATGGATAGTGATCAGTTGGTAATCAGTCATAGTTGTTAAAATGCATATTTTTTTTGTACTTGAAAGACATTGGTATGAGATACGAATTTGGTTAGTATGTGAATTTGGTTATATGTGAGTTTTTATGTATGTTATATGATTGAGTAAGTTGCAAATGGTCTTGTAATAAGCATGATTAAGTTCAGCTTTGATTTATAAAATGGTTAAGTGTTTAGGTTATAAATTCAAGTGTGGAGAAACTTAATCAATGTGCAGGATATAGATGTTTGGTTAATAATGATTTTATTTAGTTGTTGGATTCGGCTAGAGTATGATAAATTGGTGGTATGTTTGATCGTGTTTGATCAATATGATTTGATGGTTATGTTGAATTTGGTAATGTGGATTCGTATTGCTTAAAGAATTGAGTTAGGTTAAAATATGCATGCGGTTAAAGCTTCAAAATTTGACCAAATGAATAGTACCAAAAGCTATAATATTTCAAGGTGGTTTATTTTAATATACTTGGTATGCGCATTTTATATGATCCAAATTAGTATTGCCGTATATAAATTTGATTTGGTATGAGTGTTTATTGGATGAATTATAATATTGATATTTTGATTTGCTTTATGCATATACTAGTCCTTGTGACATTAATGCATAGTTTATTTTATCAACTGAGTGATTGAATGTTGTTGTTGTGTTTGTTTGGTAATACCTCGTAACCCTTCCAGTGACGGATATGGGTTAGGGGTGTTATAGTAAGTTT
Organism: Gossypium stocksii; assembly: GCA_020496765.1. Taxonomy (NCBI): domain Eukaryota; kingdom Viridiplantae; phylum Streptophyta; class Magnoliopsida; order Malvales; family Malvaceae; genus Gossypium; species Gossypium stocksii. The sequence continues at coordinate 55,706,353 of CM035631.1, forward strand.
GCATGTAAATAAATAACAACATTAACCATGCGTTATTATACATATATCATAGTATAATTTATCACAATGTCGTCAAGTATCATAGACACATTTTCAATCATGCCATTTATATAATGTACGACAAAACTCATGATCATAATTCATTCATTCATTCACTTCTTACCAAGGTCTCATCGATTCATAATCTCAATGCTTATGAGCATTGTATACATACCTGTACCCTTTCAACATGATCATACATTGTAATTTCTTTGACATTATCTTTGATTTACCTGTTGAACCACTTGGAATACTAAAGGATAACTGGGAAATCTCATACACATAGTGAGATGCCAATGCCATATCCCAAATATGTTCTTACATCGAATCACATATCGATGCTGATAGCCCAGCTATGGTCTTTACACGAAGTCTCACATCGACGCCATATCCCAAATATGGTCTTATACGAAGTCTCATTTCGAAGCCATCTCCTAGACGTGGTACGAAATCACATGCCAACGCCATGTCCCAGATATGGTTTTATATGGGATCTCGATAACTCTAATGTCATGGCATTTGTATCCTAACTATTCCTAAGGTTCAACCGAGGTTTCTAGTATCAAATCTTCGTCGAATCGTCATCGAGTCATCATTAATCAAATTCACAAAAGCAATTATACAATTCATGCAATATTAAAGCATTAAATACATAATAACATAATGTTGCATCATTTACACACAAACTTACCTCGGTACAAAAATATTGCTAACTATTCGATTTAGTCCACAACCTTGTTCTTTCCTCGGCTTAGGTCCAAACTCTATTTTTCTTGATCTATAATATAAAATTTCACTTATTTAATTATCACTTTATTCAAAACAGTCCAAAAATCATACTTTGGAAAAATTATAATTTTACCCCTAAACTTTCACATATTTACAAATTAGTCCCTAGGCTCGTAGAATGATTTTAATTCAATTTCTTTGTACTTTAAGCCTAGCCAAACCATTTTCATAATTATAGCAGCCCACATTTTCCATTAGAACACACTTTTATTACACATTTTATAAACTTTTACAAATAGGTCCTTTTGAACGTTTTCATCGAAAATCACTTAGTAAAAATCATTTATTACACATCAAACTTTTATAATCTACCATGAAACATCAAAAAACATGCATTTCACACAAAGATAAATTTTTGAACATGAACCTTAGCTCAAATAAATGGTAGAAATAGGTAAATTGGGTTACAAGGACTTCAAAAATGTAAAGAGCATTAAAAACGGGGCTAGGATGCACTTACTATCAAGCTTGAAAAGTGAAGAAACCCTAGCTATGGCTCCCTTAGAATTTCGGCAACCACACGAGAAAGATGAGCAAATTTTGACTTCATTTTCCCTTTTTATTCATTTATTAACCAAATGACCAAAATGTCCTTTTTACTAAACTTCCAAATTTATCCATGCATGCCTATTTTTGTCCAAAAAATATAGAAATTTGGAAAAATTTATACTTAAGGACTTCTAATTAATATTCCAATGCAATTTCATACTTAAAGCTTCTAGAATTTCATATTTTGCAACTTTTGCAATTTAGTCCTAAAAGTTAAATTGGACACTTATTCACAAAATTTCTTCATGAAACTTTCACACAATCATGCAAATATGTCATAGACCTCAAAAAAATCATAAAACAAATATTTCTATTTCAGATTTGTGGTCTCAAAATCACTATTCTGACTAAGCCCAAAATCAGGATGTTACAAGTTTGATGTCATGACTTCAATGGGGATGAGTCGCGACCATGAAGATAATAACTTGATGTCGTGACTTCAACTAGGGCATGTCACAACATCAAAAGTGGAGGGATTAATGTCGTGACTTTAACTAATAAATGTCACGACAATAAAGGCAGTTCCTTGAATTTTTGCATCTTTTTCCTCAATCCTACCAAGCATCCATTTCATTTGATCCAAATGACCCAAAAATTCAACTTATTACTTTGTATGTATTAACACAAATGCCAAATTACCATCCTTGACATATCAAACACCTATCAATACATGATCACAAGTACATAAACATATTCATTTACTTGGCAAGTAAGAACAACTAAATCACAAGCATAACATGGCCAATTAGGCAAGTAAACCATTAACTCACTAGATAAATACATATACATATCACCAATTGTATATGGTCATGCTCAAAAAGTAAACCTTTCCTATCATACGTACCAAAAGGACAATTTGAACCCAAGGACCAACTCAAACATTAGGTACACACCATTTTCTATAAACATAGAAAAATATATACAAACTTAGCTGAGTCAAGAGTTGAATTTTGGATGTTGCCGTACTCCTCGAATTCTCAAGATCAAATGATACCTGTGTATAGAAATAAATAAATCGTCCACTGAGCAATAGGCTTAGTGATGATAACATGATTTAAACAATAATCAAATAGAAGCAAGATATCAAATGCAACCAAATTGTGATCCAACTATCAACTAAATCAAGTTTTTATTTCTTGTCTCATATGCATAACCTCATATCATATGTCATTTAACATTTCATAGAGGAACATCAATTTCCTATTTCCTTTATATCTTAATTACATATATGGCATAGCATATCAAAAAATCCGTTCCATTTTCTCATTACTATCTCAAATCCACTAATTCATTTTACAACAGAATCGACCCTTAAGGCTTGTAATAACCAAATCATATGATCTTTCACATGCCATACTTTTAATGCTTAAAAATCTAGATACCATTGTACAATTTAATATCCAATATCAATAGACAAAATACATAGTTTCATAATCCCTATTAACCGAACATGGACTTAAGATAGATACATAGATAATCTAACCATCACACCATCATAATCGGCACCTAGTGCCTCATCAGTATAAACAGAAGTATATAAATGTGTCTAGCACCTCATCAGTACGTCCGAAGTATAATATGGCTCTATGCCTCATCAATATAAACTGAAGTAAAATCTTGTACACTAATCCTATGACATGCCAACTATACCCCACTCGACCTGAGACTATTAATAATGTCACATCCCAAAATTTGGTCTAGTAGATTTGGGTTAGTGGACCAAGTAGCCGATTTGAGTCTAGAAATTAAATTCAGGTCTAGGAATTAAATTTGGGAATAACAATAAAAAAATAGTAGTGGTCTAAAATTTGGTTAAGGAATTTAGAATTAAGTGGTCGGAAAATGATTACTTTAACATGGTTTTTTAAAATAAAATAAGATTTAAAAAGAATTAAGAAAAAAAAGTATTTTAATTGAAAGATAACTAATTTGTAAAAGGGTCAAACTTGAGAGTTGCCCAAAAGCAATTAATACAAGTTTTAAAAATCAGTTTTTTGTACACAACTATAAAACCCATTCACCTTTCTTCCTTCCTTCATTTTCTCATTTGAATTTTTGCCAAACATCAATCTAGACTTTTTTCTCTCCAAATAAATAGATCATTCTGAATTTCTCACCTCCCAAACACTAGATTTTCTCTCAATTTTAAAGAAAACACTCAAATTCTTCATTAATTTCTTCATTCTTTTCCAAAGGTTTTTCAAGCAACTAAAGCTTCAACTCATTTTTCTTCTTTAATAAAGTTTGGATTCTGATTCTTGATGATATTTTTAAGTATCTTGCTTTTACAAATCAATATTTGAACATTTATATTGAGATTTCTGTGGATCTAAAGTTTTAAGTTGAAAATCAACTTGGAAATGGTGAAATTTAGATTTTTAAGTTAGATTATTATTTTTAAATGATTTTTATCTTATTTTAATACAATTAAAAGGTTTTTAAACTCAATTTAACATATTATTAAAAGATTTTAGAGAATTGATTTCCCTTTCGAATGCTCACATGTGATTATTTTTTTGAAAAGCTAAAATCTGAGTTGGTAGGCATTTAAAATGGTTTAGAAATATTTAATATGATTTATGAGATATTTAGAATCATGTTTAAGTAATAGAAATAAGAATTGATTAAGGGAATTAATTATTTTAGTAAATCTAGTCAAACTTTTGGTTTAAAAGGGGAGAAGATGTATCTGCGTTTTTGTTGATGTTTAAATGTGATTGTGGATGCTAATGACTATTTTACCTTGTGTTTAATTTGTATACAAAGTTTTGGATCTGTTGGATCCCTCTACAAGTAAGGCAAAAGGTAATGAGAAGCTTGTTTAAGCTTTCAACAATCGAGCGAAAGCTAAACTAGTGAGTGATCTAAAGTGCTACATGTAAGCATGATTCATAGAGTTAATTGAGAGCTTAGGTTATCCTAAAGACCTATCCTAAGTTCTGAGTGTAAGCCTTCTTACTCAATCTTGTTTTACCTTACAAATAATGCTCGTGTATTGTGAGATGTGATTTATAATGAGTTTATAACAAAATGTGATGTGTTTATATCAGTATATGACTTATGACTTGTTGGTTTTATGCAAACATATGAGATTATAGTGTTTGTGGCTGAAAGAGCATTGTGTTGGCACTTGAAAGTGCAGTACATGTGATGTGATAGTGTTGTAAATGTGGACAAACAAGAATGGGCATAAAATTGTGTTTAAATGGATATGTTGGCCTTGTAATCTCTTAATGTCATTGGATATAGTTGGCGTGTCATAGGATTTGAGTACTCACACGTCTTTTGTATAGGCATTGAGGCCCCAGGATATGTTGGAGAGAAAAAGGGAAAGTTGAGCTTTGACTCCATTCAATGGGACATGTTAGTGTGTTGGAGAGTGACAGCTTATGCTACACTTATATGAGACATGTTAGACTCTTTGAGTCATTGATGTGTTGGAGATCCATTTATCCTATGAGATATGTTTGCATATATGTTTTTTGAATCATAAGTAGCCAATATATTAATTGTGAATTGACTGAATTATGCTTAAAAGTGCAATAATTGATTGCCTTAGTATGCTTTCCATTAACCTCAGATATTGTGTTTTATTGTGGCATCCTTGAGCACTCACTAAGCTTTGTAAAGCTCACACTCGTGTTTAAAGATTTTGCAGAGAGATAGCTCAATCGAGAAAAAGGAAGTGGGCAAGCAAAGTGATCCATTCAAGGCTATTTGGTTGAGTATGTGTTGAGGTTTTTGAACTCCTTACCAAAGGCAATGTGGGTAGTTTTTATGGGACTATACTATTTCAATATTGGTACTGTAAAACAGACTTTAAGGAATATTGTGAAGAACTTTAAACTTGGGTTGTGATCTTTAGATTGCTTGTGAATGATGATTTTGATGATGCATGATTGTTGATTGAAGTTTTATGTTAAAAGTTTGCATGAATCTTGGACAAAAATGGTTTAACGATATCCTAGAAGTTTTGGTATGTTTTAAATGACCAAATAGGTTTAAAATAAGCATTTATGATCTTTAGGAAAGCATGAATTTTTGTTATGGTATGTTGTCTGATTGAGTGTCAAGTTAAGGACTTGTATGCTAGCATAACAAATTCCTTGAAGTGTCAAATTTTGCTAAAGTGTATTAAAATGTATTGGAGCATGTTTTGAATTATGTATGCTTGCAATATGACATGTTAGAATAGAGAAATAGGCCTAAATGAATGAAATTGTATGTTTGGTAATGAGTCAAAATGACAAATGCAAGTTGCTGGGTTGTTTTTGTAGAAATTGCATATGACGTCGCAACAACATTTGAATGACATTGCGACGAGGGATCGATATTACGACACCCAAAGTCGTGTCGTCGTGACAAGGGTCCTTTTCCATATTACGTCGCGACGTGGCAATCGTGTCATCACGACGTGGCACACCGAGTGTATATGCCTTGCTTTGCTTCCTTTGCAATCTAGTCCCAAGTTTTAGGAAATAAAATTGGAGTCCAAAATGCAATAAAATGCTTTGAAAATTTGCATGAATGAGGTTTTGATGGTTAGTTTTGTGGTGCTGCTTACAATTTTGTAAAATGGTTACTTCATATAATTTGTTGTTGTTTTTACGATTTGGTCCCTAAAACCTTTATTTTTTAAAATTAACCGAGGATTACTAATTGGTTTAAATTGATTCTTTGAATTTTTTTTAACATTACTATAGTTTTGAAATTTATTTTTAAAATTGTTATTTATGAGTGATTCGTATAATGAATGCAAAATAATGATTTTGCCCTTGAATGACTTTTGAATAATTTGTTAGATAAGCGTGATTTATAGAATTTTTATGATTATCTTGAATGATTTAATTGCTAATTATGTGTGAAAATGTTGTGGTGTGAATGGTGGTTTATGATGTAGTCACGTGACTAATGTGACATTCCGAACTCGGGCTAGACCATCCCGGTTGAATTGGGCGCAACAAATAGAGTAATCAATATTCCAGAACATACATGTTTCACATATTATGAATCATGACATAGTAAGTTTGTAACACCTATTACTCGACCTGATCACAAAGTCCAGTTACCAAGTGTTTTTAAATAATCGGAGTTGCTTAATTAAAAATCTAGCTTATTCTATTCACAACTTTAAGTACACCATGATTAATTCGAATTTACCAATTAAATATGACGTCTTTTATTCACAACAGTTTTCAAAATAAATCTACAATTTAACTTTCTACCAGTTCTACACTTCTTATGTACAATTCTCTTTAGCAAGCATGAATAATTAATTACATTAACTTGAAGCCTAAGACTTCACTATAGACACACTTAAGCAAATCCCCTGAGGTGTAACCTCTAAAGGTGCCCTTTTATACGCATACGTTTATGATTTATGCACTACATAATATATATTATGTTTTTGTTTTTATAATGTATTATATTTTTGTTTTATATAATGCTATTTGTGTTTTTTTATATGTTTACGTTTATTATAATTATGACAAATCTATATTGTCATTTTTGTTGAACATAATATTTATTATAAATATAAAATAATAGAATATAATTTTTAAAAATTTTAAATATATATGTAAAAATAATTCATCATCATATCAAAATTTCATATTGATGTCTTTAATAGTCATTTTCTATTTTCACCTCACCGCTATAATTACATTTTAATCTAAACAAAATGCTATTTTTAATCTTATTGCTACCATATTCAATCTCACTACTACAATAACTAATTTCACCGCCATTGTTATTTTTCATCTCACTGAAATCAATCTCATACACCACCATCATTTTTAATCTCACTAAAACCAATCTTACTAATAAAAAAAAAACAATTTAAACCTAAAAGAGGAAAACCTCACTGCCCATAAAAAAAAAAAGCCTAAACCGGGAAATGAGAGATTTCAGGAAAACCAAAAAGCCTGAAGCCTAAATGTGGTGTTTTGAAAAATTCAAAAGCTGAAGTTTATGCATAACTGATTAGTTTAAATCCCAATTTGAAAATTTGATTTAACTTGAAAAGTGGATTGTTTAAAATTGCTTATGAATAAAAAAAACATGGTTCAGCGTGAAATGCTACTTTGAGATGCAATTCAAAACAAAACCCTAACCCTGGCCCAAAAAAAAAAAAAAAAAAAACACCTTGATTCAAGTTAAAAGTTGACGTCTAATATCGGATTCAAACCCCAGACAACTTTTAGCAACTCCGGAATCTCGTCAACTCATGGCGGAGGTTTTTTCTTTTTTTGGCCAAAACCATTGCTACTTAACAGAACAGACAATAAAGCATATATACAGAGTTGGAGCTGTCATATCAACATCGGCTTAACATACAAGGGAACTAACCAGGGAAGGAAAAATTTCCCCTACACATGAGATAGATTATAAAACAATGAAAAAAAATGCAAGTTGTAATAGTAAATGGAATATAATGTACATATGGTCCAAACTGATACAAAATTTAGTGCAACAGGCTTAATCAGGCAACTGCATTTGAAGCTTGAAACATGGCGACCTAGGGCCGAGGCTCAAGAATTGTACTTCAGAGTCTTGGATCAATGATTACATGTCTGAAATATGCTACAGAAAATAGAATAAAGCACCCGTACAATCCCATTATCATCTTTTGCTACAGCTGACCTAACTTTTCCTGTTAGAGAACATGAGAAGCAACCATGTTTAGAATATAATAGCAAGCAATATTTAAGCATATCATAACTATGTTACTCTAACTCATTTTTTCCTAGAAGTACTCATGTCCAACATATTTAGAGTTAGAGGGACATGAAACTTTAAGAATACTCCCAACTATATGAAAATGCTATAAAAAATTTAAACATACTATTCACAGACGCATTCCCATATCTAACACAAACCCAAGTCCGAGTAACATAAAATCAATTAATGTATATATGCATCAATGTTTGATGCACATATATGTATACAAGCCATATAATATAGAATAAGTTGAATAGCTCCTTAGCAGAGCAATTTAGAAGTTAAAAACTTTGTTGATCAGAGATGTTACTACTACATAATTAAATCTCCTTGAGACAAACAAGAATTAATGTAGAAACTGAACCTGAAGCATCTGCATTAACTTCGGATGCTGCTCCAATAGCTGGCAAAGTTTCTCTCGATCTCTCAACAAAGACTGCATTTAGGAAAAGTAAATATAAAATTATGATACAGAAGATGTCAAGCAGATGGCATTCCCTCTTCATGAGGTTATACATGCACAAAACTTACCTGAATAGCTTCTGGAGACTGGAAGTACTCATGTAAGGACATTCCAGAATCTTGTTGCTGTGACGTACCACCAGTTTGTGGTGGTGCTGGTTGTTGAGCAAGCTCAACTTGCATCTGTTGTTGCGCTGCTGAAAATTCAGGCTGTTGGGGCTGATAATAAGGATTAACAGAAGAAATATGAGCTTGATGCATCATCGGTGATGACTGTATTTGCATCTGAACAGGGGTTTGTGAAGACACAACTTGGTCCAACTGCTGTGATGATTGCATGGATGGCCTAAGATGTTGAGTTGGCTGCAATGGACGTTGAAGCTTCTGCAGCTGATTAAGAGAATGGATTGTTTGCATAGAAGACTGAGGTATTGAGGGGTTTTGCAAGATGCTAGGAGGGTGGTTCTCACCCTGATGCAGTGCAGGAGAGGTTCCATAAGGTGTAACAGGGATCGAAGGAGGCCTATTAAAAACTAAAGATGGCATCAATGGTGGAGGGGGATATGAAGCCAAGCCAGCAGCTGAAGTAGGAAGTCGAGCATCAATAGTAGGTCCAATAGAACCCTGAGGAAGTTCAGTTTTTCCCATACCAGACTGATTGTACAGTGCTGGTTGGGAAGCAGAAGTATTTAAGGAAGCTAAATTATATGGGCTAGATGCAAATGGAGGTGGTGTTGAAGGAAGAGGTGGTGAAGGCCTAGTAGTTCCACTAGGCGAAGGCAGAGAAGTTCTCATAAACTTGGAATCTGACACGGGAATGGAAGATTGCAACAGGGAAGGACTGCCACTAACTGAAGATAAATAATCGGATTGGACCTGCAGCAAAGAAAAGTGAACATTTAGAAAGTGTAAGTAAACTACCAAGCTAAAGCAGTGGAAAACAAAAATCTTATTTAGAAAGGCTGTCAGTTGTGAGGCCTATGTCAAGCATAAAACTAATAAATAAGGACAACTAAAAAGGGAACTTACTGGCAAAATTGTTGGTGGAGGAGGCATTGGGGGTAAAGGTGGTTGATTTGGCAGAACTTTCTGCTCATACATTCCTCGAGATCCACTTGCCACAGGAATGTTACCGGCATACTGTGCATTGCTCTTTGGATAGAAGTTTTGTGGAGTTATTCTTGAATCCAGTGGCAACTGCACTGATGTTGCAGGTGTATTACTATAAATAGGGGCAGAGAATCCTGAACTATTTGTCCCAGATGCAGAATCAAACCCACTAGAGTTCTTAATTGAAACGCCATTCTTTGAGTCGTCAGATTGCTCAAAAAATTTCTTATCTGAAGAAACACTAGGTTCTCTAGTTAAAGACATTTCAGGACGTGAAACTGACATTCTTGAAGAAAACTCACTTTGGGCATTCTCATCAGCATTAGATGCTAAAGGTGTAGCCATGTGAGAAAATTGACTACTTCCATTAACATCACTTTCAGTCTCTTCAACAACAGACTGCGGAGAACTTTGCTCAAAAATTACAGGAGCAGGCTGCTGCAGATTATCATCAGGCTGCGGAAACGGCAACTTATCATCTGTTTCAGATTCCTCACCATCAAACACTATATCAATTCCTTGAAGATCGTCATCGAGATCAGACTTCAGCTGCTTAGACTTGTTTACTTTTTCATTATCTGGGCCATTTATAGGAGCTGCATTCTTAGATTGTGCAGCAGTCTCAGTCCCTGATGCAGCAGGATTTTGACGCTCCCTCTGTCTAGCCATAAATTCATCGACATGAATTGAAGGAGGTCTACCCCCAGAAGATCCTACTCGCGGAACAGCTATTACATTAGAATTAGAAACACCATCAACACTCCTTTCTCGTGCAACGTAATCATCCACATGCATTGATGGAGGCCTGCTCGTATTCGGTTTCCGCTGTCGAAAGCTATCCCTTCGAGTAGTACCAGAAGAGGCTGTAGATGGACCCAATCCCCGTTGAAATGCAGTTGGATTTGTTATCTCAGCCACAGAGTTGTCTCCTCTGGCACTCCTATTTGCGCTGTCAGCTGCTTGCAGTTTCTTTCTTGTAGGAAGAGCTGTCTGTAACAATCTACCAGGTAATGTTTCAGGCAATTCCCATGAAAACTTGTCTTCAAATCCTCCCGAGTAAAGGCTGTCATCTGCCTTTCCGTCAAGCCCTTGTCCAAAGTGCTGAATTCCAGGAGGAACTTGAACATTGTTTTGTGGAAAAGAAAGACTTCCATAGAGAATAGCATCATCCACCTCAACAGCAGCAGTCAAGTTTTGGAAGAGTAACAACAATGACTTCACAAACTCTGAAACCTGTGCATCAGAGATAAGTTCAAGTTTTAAAAACAAGTCAGGGAAACGAAAGATGCAATCATACTTAGTTATACCTGATGCATGGAGATATGAATATCGGATGAAGTTTGATAGTCCTCATCATTATCAGTCCTTGAACTTAACAGGGTAGAAAATTCCTGAATATATTTTATGTTGTCTTCTGGGAAGCCACCTATCCCAGCCGTATCATCAGGAAGCCCAAAGAGGAATTTCAATGCTACAACAGAATTCATGTTCAAACTGATACAAGAGCACACTATATTTTAGTGACAAATACTCTTCCAATAAGCAGACTAGCAAATAAACTAACATGCAGATGCAGACATAATATGGGACCAAACATGAACCAAGCTTAACATATCACAAAGCCTTTGAGAATACAGAAATAAGGTTGCATTTGGGTTTCAAAAAGATTTCAGCTTTCTTTTTCTGTTTTGATTCCAAAAGTCCTGTTTCTTTACTCCAATCCCGGTACAAGCATTTTGTGAGAAAGTATACAGTGTATTCCTTTCTCTATAGAAAATAGTGAAACATGTTTGAATCATTCTCAATTTTCTTCCATAATTGGAGCTGACTTTCTAAAACTTTCTCTCTTTTAATCACCAAGAGTTTTTGCGGGAGTTCTCTCTTTCCTATGAAAAAAAGGGAAACCACTACTCTTAAAAACAAACACATCACATCTCCCTGAAAAACATACTTAAGCCATAACATTATGTTAACAAGTTTAAGATGGTCTAAAACAATGAAATGACAAGCCCTAGCAACAAAAAAAATATTAACCACCATCCTATAGTCTATGTTAAGCAATGCAGCAACATTATGAAAGAAATCGGTGATAGATGTGTGTATCTTACCTATTCCCACCCATGCAAAAGCCCAAAGTACCTAAAGACAACACATTAGCAGCTTCAAGTGTAAAAGGTGGTAAATGATCTTTTGAATCAATGGATTTCAATAATTTTATCCAGCAACATAACAATGGGGGAGATTTTCTCCATTCAGATTCATTAAGGAAATCAAAATTCACATTCTTTTCATTTCCTCTCTCTGATTCAAGTTCATCATGAGTAGAACTGCTGCTATATAGCAAAGCAGACAGCAAAGCATTACGCCCTTCTGTGCAAGAACCCATGTCTCTAAAAGCTGTAAGGCAAGACACTAATTCTTTTCCAACTGGTAGGACCTGTGGGGGAAAAAAATGCATTTCAATTACAAGATTAGCTATCTTGTGATCCTAGACTAGGTCTCGATAACAGAATTCAGTAGTCTATCTCTAAAGGTTTTCAAGTCTTCCAATTACCTGGCAAAACTTCAAGAGTTGATTTATAAATATCGAACAATCTTTGGGGCTCAAACTGTCAAATTTGTGCCTAGTAACAACAATGATTTTAAGTGAAACCATCATTAAGCAGTAAATATCATGTCCAATCTGCATTTCAAATAAATTATAAATATGTAATAGAAAAAACAGAGAATGTCAATACAAGTAATCAACGCACATTTCATGTCTCTCATCATATTGGGGGAATGTTCGAGAACTGCATAGTAGTGAGATAGACTTAAAAACTGGGATGCACAAACTAATCAAAGCAAACCCATATTTAGCAGAATCCCTACTATCTGAAGCCTGCCTCCCGTCTGAATCTGTAGCATCAAAACAACTCTCCAACACTCTTGTTAGAATCTGAGGAAAACCCTCGCCTACCAAAAGCACCTGAGATAGGAAGCACCATGAGCACAATAAACTTCAAATCAAGAGGGGGGGGAGGGGGGAGAAAAAATTCCATAGATGGATCGTAAAACCTTGGCATATGGATGCTCCAGTAAGCTAGTGAGAAAATCAAGGCATCTATAAACCTGCCAAGGGAAAAGGAAATTATTTGGTATAACAGTCTAAACAACCACAAAAAAAAATAAAAAAAGGTAATTTGGGCAAAAAAAAGTTAGCAGTTATCACCTTGTAAGCCTCTGTGTCAGATAAAGATGATAAGTCAGAGGTATGATCATGTATCCATGACAATATAGGCCGCAGAAGTTTAGAAGCCTGTTCAGCTTTTTGGCAAGCAATGCGAATTATAAAAACTCGAAGCATGTCTTGTATGACTACCAATGCCTGCTTAAAAGGGATATATTAGTAGAGGCACATGATATAAAGCAAGTTTATCAAAATAGAATAACTACCCTGCCCCAACCATTTCTACATTCCTGCAATATCAGAGATTTCAGATGATAAGAAAACCAAAGTAGCATGCCAATGAAAGAGCACATACGGAGATGGCATAATGTTGGATAATCTGTGCAATTCTGTCAAGGTGTGGTGTCAATTGGTTGAACAACTTCTCAAGGTGACCACACTCTAGATACCAATCAACCTGTCTCTCCTTATGAGGTCCCAGTAAAGTCCCTATAGCCAGTGACCTAAGGGCACTCAACAAGGGCATTCCATTCTTCCAACGCCAGATACTTTCTTCAGGAAATAGATCATTCTTGCAATGCAAAAGGCAAAGGAAACCAGTTAATGCTGCAATTAAGGAAATGCCCATTGGAGCAAAAACATTTCTTAAGTTGAGAGAAGGGTATTCCATTCCTGATGACAGAAAAGTGTTATTAAGAAAAGCAGCAAACAAAGTAAGCACAGTATCCGAATTTGGAGTTCATTGTTTTCCAGGTTGGGATATAGAAAACAAAAGAGAAAGGTAAACAACAAGCAGTCTTGGTCAAAAACAATTCCTTAATAATTACCAACATAGATACGATATAAGCAACAACAAAACATAACCAGGTAAATATTTCTTGATATGAGTAAGGAGACCAGGGTGCTATTAGTATTAAAGAAAAGAAAATTTGAAATACCAAAAGACAAAGTAAACTGCAGGTCTCTTTTGGACCCAAGGCCAGTGATGAAGTAGTTTGAACACTGGCAAGAATAGTGTGGAAGAGGCCAGGACTCCAACCATATACTGGCCAATAAGCAAGAGCTGACACAGAAAGATGGCAGACAGCTTCAAAACCAAGTGCAGAATCAGGATAGGGAGAAGATAAATCAGCTGCACAAGCTGCAAGCTTTGGGCTGCAAGATAGCAATATGCTTAGCACCATTAACTCCATAAATGAGCATGGTATGCAAGAGTTTCCATAGGGAAATATTAATTACCTTACTTCTCGATGCAATCGTAACAATGCATTCATCAGTTTCGTATTCTTGTGCTGTTCCTTAGCTTCCTATACATAGAGGACAAGACAATTCAATTCTCAAATTTGGAAGATGGTAAAGGATTAAAAAAGGTTAAGTACACTAAAAAATGCAGTTAATTATTAAATGAGTGAAAAGAGTCCGATGTTAGGGGCATCAGTATCTAATGAACTTCACAACTAATGCTTCAGACTTTTCTAAATTAGGAGGAAGAATTAACGCTCGAAACAGCAAAAAGGAAACAACCTTCTTCAGAAGTTTATGAAAGAACCAATTAAATCCTCCTCCACTAGCAACTATTCCGATCTAAAGAAGGTGGGAACATAGCATCTTCAATCTCACCATTAATTCACTAAACTTTTCATGATGGTTTTTGCAGGAAGTTATCTTCCATATTGAACCAAAAGATGATTCATTAGGATACAGTCTGACAAACAAGCAACAAACCTGTAATCTCTGCAAAAGTGTGATCAGCAATACAAGTGACGGAATCAAAAGATCAACTAAGCACTGTTCACGATTGCGTTCCAGCAATAAATCAGATGTAGAATTGCATTCAGTACCCTCATCAACAAGATAATCTGTTAAAGATAGACATTGCAGAAATGTAAACATGCATAAAACAACATAATTTTGAAAGGGTTAACAAGCAATTCACATAATACAAATCCAGGTGATAAAATACCAACAAAAACATGCTATAATAGAGCCCAATAAAGCTTGAATCTATTGAGATCCTTTAAAGCTTCAGGTTCACTTTAGAGAGAGAGAGAGAGGTGTTTGAGACAACGAGTAAGCCCAAAAAGATAAGGGAATGGTTAAAACATTAACCAAAAGCTTTACCATATTATTAGATGATGAATGTTTCAATGCTGATTGAATTCGGAATAAGATCCCAATGAGTTCATATTAACTTTTAACCATATAAATTACAGAGACATCAGTTTCCATTTATATGCTGCGATTACCGGTGAGAAATCAGTTAATTCAGTTAGAAATTTTTAAAAGCCAAATTAACCAAAGTTATATATTTTATTGACTGAATTTTATGAATTAACCAATAACAGAATTGCATCAGTTAACTTGGTTGGTTAACCAAATTAACTAAAATCAAATCAAAAGCTTTAAGCCTAAATTCCCACATTAAAGTTTACATTTTCTTGAACTAGTTTAGCTAGAATTTAACTGAGGCATGGCACCAGTAGCTCTTACAACATGGTGAGCCTGTTTATTGAGCTATATAAATGACACATTGAGCTTTATCTTTGAAGAGTTATAGCTTATTGAAAAAGTAAATTTATAAATGCCAAATTGGTTAACATAAAACTTATTAAAAAGGGACAAAACCATAAGCAACCAAATTAATCAAATTAACCAAGTCTAACCCCGAATTAACTGAATAGAAACATTTTAACCAAATTGCTTCAGTTAATTTGACTTATTCAGTTGTAACCAAAAATTGCTCACCCCTAGATACAGTACAATTAAATCAGACTAGTAGCCCAGTCAACAACAATAAATATCAACTTACCATAACTGTTTGAGGACCTCTCAAGCATGTAGCTACAATTGACAAGAACCACATAGATAACTGTGATGGCACCTTCATCATACAAAGCAGCAGCAACAGTCTACAATGAAAAACTATACATTACAGGTCAAATCAATTTAGTTTTAAATTAGACATTATATTATAAAATTGCATACTGGATTCTCTGAAATGAATGCCAAAATTCGAAATGCAGTTGTCAGCTGGGCTATAGAAGAGTCACGGAGGTTAACACCCTCAAAGGACTTCATAGAGATAATGCTTCCAAGATTCTCCATCACATTAATGTCAGAAGCATTAGAAGATTCTCCAACAATATTATCAACAACATCTGTTAAATCAGAAACTAGAATGTTGGTTGAGGTAAGGTGAGCATCTCCTCCAGAAGCCAAAACAGCAGCATATCTTAGAAGACCAACAGCCCCATTTTTATGATAAACTAAACCAGCATCAATCCACTCCAATAGCCGTGTAGGAGCATCTTTCCTATTGGACCCAGGGGAAGAAGAATGTAAAGCTTTATGAAGTTCCATAGCATGTCCAATCCAAGAGGAAAGAGACGTTGCAGTTGAATCAGTAACAATGACTTCAACAATCTCAGCAGCTGAGTGTAAAATTGCAAGATTAAGAGGTGAAGCACCTGCATATCCAGAAAGTTGCAAATATGAGGCCATTTATATTATGCAATTAAACAAGAAGCTTTTCAACTAATTTAACCTAACCACAAAATAAACAGTACCACTATTCTTGATGACAGGCTCTGATTCCTTGACAGAATGCAAAGCTTCAATCAAAACTGAAAGCACCTGACAAAAAAGGGGGAAAATAACAGCATTGACATGAACATATGTCGGTTATCAAATAGAAGCCAAGTCTCTGCACACCATAAAGAATATTAACCATACAGAACATTTGTCAATACCTCTGAAAAAAAACTCATGGCCAATAAAGCTTGGCGTCCACAATCAGACCTGCCAAACATAAAACAAGTTTCAGTCAGAACCACTCATGCAGTTCAATTCCAAGGTAAAAGAAATAGATCAACTAATTCACCTAGCAAGACCACAAAGCTCCCACAATACCCATAAAAATTCTTCAGACTGTGGAGTTGCTGAAAGCAAACGATCTATGGCATTAACCTACAATAAGATACCCACAAATAACTCATTCAGTCAAAATTTTTAGTGAAATTCAAAAAAAAAAAAAAAAAAGAGGAGATTATCAATATTCATATCAACCAAGAAAAGAAACTAACCACCCTCAAATGTGTCTCAACAATGATTCCAACTTCCTGTGGACTGCAAGTAAATCCTTTAGATATTAAAACAGAAGCATACCGAAGAGGAACACACTCTTCCTTATTCATAGCATCAGCACCCTTCAGGGCATGAATTAATGTAGCAGTAAGGTCAGGCTGATGTAGGAGAAACACTAAGCCTGAAACAGAGGTAACACAGCATCAATCACAACCATAATTGACTTAATAATACAATGCTATCTTCGCTGCAGAGTCATAAACAAAACCTGAGCGACAAAACAGTAGGGAGAGAATTATGGATCCAATTGATGACACAATCTCCAAAGAAGTGTCCACAACATCTGCAGCTTCAGAATGCAAAATAGTAGTTGACAACAGCGCAGCTGATAAAGGAAGAAATCCTCGATCCTGCTTCAAAAGAGACAATATTGAGATAAATAATAGAACCACTATAATTTGATCACACCCGACCAATTCATCCAAAAAGAATTTGGAAAATAATATATTTCTTGCAGAGTTGCATTACGCCTACAAAACAAAAAATAATAGAAGCTCCATATATCATCACAATAACTAGTAAAGAAAAAAAAGGTTAGGGATACCAAGAGGGATTCTTATGGAAAATCGTAGACAAAGTTTATCCCCCTTCCCAAGCCAATGGCTAAGGTCACTGGTCCTTCATCAACAATGTCTGTTTTGGTCCAGGGGATAGTGCCCTTTGTGGTCAGTAGATCATGAGTGTAGTAATTTGTCAGTTTAATTGAGTTTTAGTGTTCTCTCTCTATCAGTATAATTCAATCATATCAGCAACAAACATGGCATACAATAAATTATCATATTCTACTTTTCATCTTGCAAAAACCAGCATAAGGTGAGATACAATCGTCCACTTTCTAACCTTATAGTAACCATTTCATCATCTTCGTACCAAATCTATCCTAAGAGAAATAAAATAATGATGCAATGACACTGATTGTGTGAAAGTTTATTTACACCTTAGATCATAACACATCTAAAGGATGGATAAATAAGTCTCAGAACAGATCATCTGCAATAAGCTGAAATCAAATTTGCAAAAGCAACAAGCATGGATATGGAACATTCAAAAAGTTCATAAGAGCTAACAGAGCAACCTACCTTAAGAAGTGCCAGCAAATGCAAGTCAATTTCCCAATCTGAGAAGCAACAATTTGAAGAAGCAATCAACCCACTGGTTGCTTTATACGATACCAATCCATCAGTTTGACCAAGAATAAAATATCTACTTGCATGGCCCACTGGAGATGGATCTTCAATTGGGCCATGTGAAATTACCAAATGCTGCATTAACATTGAGTACAAACATCACAAAATTACATTTAGGGCAGCCACCACATATTTCGAAAACAAGAAGAAAATTAACACAGTTGAAAGACTGACAACTAACCAAAAGCTTTTTAAGTAGTGATCCAACACCTCTGAGCTTGTTTGAAGCAACATTTGTCCCTTTAGTAGTAGCAGAAAGGCCACCCAGTATGGATAAGATTTCAGACTGGTAAAGAACAAAATTACAAGCAAAGAATTTTGAGATAGTTTTGGATATAAACCAATTGCCCAAGCAAAAAGGCAAGACCAACTTCATAAGCATACCTCATATCTCGAAATAACTTCATAAAATCTTAGTCGATGAAGGATATAAGTTGCTAGAGAAGCAACATCATGTCGTGGTTTTTGCAGCAACAACTTCAGCAAGTAACTGTAACCATCACTAGTGCCAGAAGGGATATTTTCATCCTCACGAGGCCACCAACCAAGAAATCCCTCACATCCAACAGAATGTCGAGTAGCCTGCTCAATAACTCCAAGTAGCAACAATGTAATGGTAATTGAGTTCTGCATCAGGTGATCAAAAAGATATGCAAGCTGATCCATTCCCCCACAGTTGACAAAGTGAAAGCAGCTCTCCTTAGTGGAGCACAAGAAAAGAGCCACATTCAACCCCAAGATGACATTCCTACTCTGTAAATTGAGATTAGCATATGAAATATGGATAAGCATTAATTTCATACCGAAGTAATTTTATATCTTTAAATTGAAAAAAGGAATAAAATATAATATAAATAACAAGGAAAACAGCCTCTATCTCAGTCACCTCTGGTAGCTGGCCATGCCCAAAACTAGAGGAGCTCCTATTGAAATGAAAACATGGTGATAGCATTTCCACCAACTGTTTGGAAGAAGCCAAATTAGCATCAGACTCCATAAAGATACATTCTGTCAATGATTCAGAGGACTCATTCATGGATTTACGTTGAAGAGTCTCATAGAGCTCAAGCAGCTCTTTTCTGGCCTCACTTATACCATGGTTCAACTCCTTAAAATCTTTGTTTCTTCCTGATGTAAGATGCTTCTGATTGATTGCATTAGAATCTAAGTCAAAGGTTACAAATGAAGCAGCCGCTAATGCTAGAGTATGAACAACTTTATGTACTTCGTGACCAAGGTTTGGCAATTCCAAAATTTTCAACATTTGCTGCAGTAATTGCTTAACCTCTACTGACAAATCTAGTGTGACTACTGGTAAAGATAAAACATTTAAAGAAGATAATGATTCCTCAAATGTCCGATTAAATGCGCGTAAGGGAGGAGGTAGGTCTTCAAGCTTTCCGTCAGCAGAGCTAACAAGATTAGTTAGAGAGCTATCATCAAATTCAATGTTGAACTGCCCCAAATCCTCTGCTGTATTTCCATATATGACCAAACTTAAACTCCGATAGCTACCTCTTACAACTAGATGGTTGGTTACAACTGCCTGCAAAAGATCACAGTACAATTTTAAACAAACTCGGTGTCCACATATAGCTTTCCCAAAATAAAGGCACACCAGGTGGACAGATAGGAAGCATAAAATACTTTTAAATAAAGAAGAGATAACTACAAACAGGAGATGAGAAGATAAGCAGAGCTATCTTATGCTAAAGATGTTAAAATGTTTTCTGCAGCCTCAACAAACTGTTTAATTGCACATCGCATCAATCACAATTGCTAATGCTAGAAAATTCCCAAAAAATTTTGTTAATTCATTCTTTTTAAAACATTTTATTATGCAGCAATCAACCTATAGGTGTACATAAATGCATATTTATGGATAAAAGTGCAGGCTTACATAAAACAATGCATAAAGTGAGGCAACATAACCTGAAAAAGTTCAAATTTAGAATTCAAATAAATCCAAATGGTATAGGAATGGTAGAATCACCTCAACTTCAAGCACATTTGATGAAGAATGAGAATATAGAAAAGGCTGACAGAGGCGCCTAAATCTTGTCTCTCCCTCACTCTGAACAAACACCTCCAAAGCAAATGAAGGGGGTGAAGTGGCCCTGTATAAATTACAGCATAGAAAATTAGGTTTTCAGAAACCCCAATATTCCAATAACTGAGAAGCACAATAGCCAAATTTCTGGCATCAATTAAAATAATGTATATCCTTTCTACTAGCTTGTGCCTAACCCCAACAATGGAACACATGCTGAAATTTGTTATTAATATATTAATGTATCATACTAATTAAACCATATACAAAAGAACATATTTGTGATGCACTAATTACTGTTTATAATCAAAAAAGTCTCAGATTTCGAATCTGTCAATTAACAAATTCAGAACTCCACATTCCTCGCTCAGCTGGATGAAAAAATCATGGTAAGATCCAAGGGTTTGAAAGCACTCAATCTAGGCCATGATAAAGCAGGTGCAAGAGACTTCGACTTCCTCGCCTGTTTAAGAAGCTGTTGTTGCTTGAGGTGATTTAGATGAATTTGGTTCTAACATTTACTAAGAAAGAAGCTGCTTTTAAGAATGAAAAAGGTAGATGATCTTCACCATCAAGTTCGTAAGAGAAGTGAGAGAAGTAGATGAAAGGTATGCCAGATTCATTCTTGCTTTTGCTCATCAGGAATTTTAGCAGAATTAAGTTCGACTTTTCAAAGCCAATTTGATAGGAATGCAAGAAGAAAGAAAGATTGCTAGGAAACGAAGAAAGGGAGAGAAAAACATTGCCACTCTTGAGAGAAATTGGATAAGGCAGAAAAATAAAGAATTGGCAATCAATAAATGGAAGAAAAGAAAGAGGAGAAGTCTCATCTCAACATATTAAAACAATTCATATCAATTTATCAATCAACAATCATTTTCCTTAAATTTATTTTGACTCGTCTAAAGGAGGAACAAATCCCACCAATTAACCCCTGCTTACCATTCCTATTCTTTAGCTGTTCTTTCCCTCCAACCAAACACAATATAAGTGCCAAATTAAAACCTCCACTACTGAACTACATCATGCCAACAAAACAACATATAATATATTTCAGGAGACGGATATGTCAATTGTATACATACTTCCCTAGGTTCTAATGACCATAATTCAATAATATCATGTGAAGAAAACAAAATTATAACACCAACATTATCATGGACATGAACAGTTCCCATGAGAAAAATAACCCTACAAACTGTAGGAAGCTTACTAGCTTAACATACCCAACAAGCGATACAGCTTGAGAAGCTGAGGTCGCATTCTGTTCAAGGAACTCACACGCAGTTATAACAACTGGTTCTGCAAACAATACCTGAGAAAAACAAGAAATCAAAATCAAAACACAACCCGAAACCCATAAATTAAATACTTATAAAAGAAAATGCAATACTCCATTCAATCAATAAACCAAGAACCAACGAAACATTCCAATAAAAATCCTGGATTACCACAAAATAATCATTTAATTATTCCTTGCCAACCCATTTCATAAAATGCCAAAAAGGAAAGAAAGAATCCACACCAAGAAAACAAGATACCTCGTCGACGTATTCGTCCAAGTGAGTGTGAACGAAAGTCTGAGAAAACAGAACGCAGGGCTCGGGTCGACCCATTTTGGTTTAGGGTGTTAGTTTATCGATCTTCGGGTCCGATTAATGAGGGGACATGAAAATCTGAAGAAAAATTCTGGATTTAGGTTTGTTTAAGATTTTTAGGGTTTTGGATTTGATTTCTAAACCCCCGCCGCCGATTAAAGAGTGTTTGGTTCTGGTTGAAAGGGGGTTCAGTTTTTGTTTTGTGGCCCAACCGTACCTTGAACCAGAGAGGGAAGGCGGAGTTAGAACAAGGTTTTACTAGTTGAAACTAAATACCTTTAGATTTCAAAACTTTTCTTTTTTCCTATGGAGATTTCAAGATTTTTCTAATTTGATCCTTCGACATCAGTTGCATTTAAGTAATATTTATATGGCTAAAATATGTTACAAGTCCCTGTACTCTTTACAAATTAAGAATTTAGTCCTTTTAGCTTTATTTCTATCAATTTAGTTTCAAATGTTAATATTGTTAATTTTTAATGTTAATATTGTTAATTTAGTCCTACTTTTCAGATTTCAAAATTCAGTTTCAAATGTTAATATTGTTAATTTTTTATTAAATTTATTGGTGTGACATTTTTAAAACGAAATATTTATTTAGTAGCTATATAACTAAAAAATGGCGTTGTAATTAACATAAATTTAACAAAATAATTTTAACACGGTTAATAGTTGGTCCTAAATTTTAAAATATAAAAAGTAGAGGGACTAAATTCCTAAAAAGAGAAGTATTGGACTAAATTCTAAATTTTTTTAGAGTATAGGGACTTATGGCATATTTTAACCTATTCATAATTTAATTTTTATATAGTAACAATGATAAATTTAGCCATTAATATTACATATTTTATCTATTTGACCCTAATTCTTCTTTTAGCTAAATTTGCCTCTAATCCATTTAAAAAGAGTCAATTTTGATAATCAACCTTTCAAAAAGAGTTGAATTACTATTTTTAACGAAAATATTCACTAAATCGTTAAATTTTTAAACATGACAACCCACGTGTACTTCATACTAATTTGTTTAATTTTTTATATTTTTTTATTTTTGATTTTTTAATTTTTAAATTATTTGTTGACGTAAGATAAATAATGTAATGTTAGCATGAAGTACACACAGACTCTTACGCGGGTTGTCACGTTAACATAAATGAAAAGTTAATGTTTTGGTCAGCATTTCTATTTAAAAATTTAATTTTACTCTTTTATAAATGTTAATAACCAAATTTAGCTAAAAAGTTAAAAACCAAATTGACAAAAAAAAAAGTAAAAGTTGAAGACTAAATTTATAATAATCTATATATTTAAGGGTAAACTACAAGTTTAGTCACTTATATTTTCTAAAAAATATGTTTTGGTCAATAAACTTTTAAAAATTATTGTATAACCACTAACATTATCGATTTGTTATATTATGATCACTTAGTTATTAAAGATGTAAAAATAAACTAATATGGCATGTTAATGTAACCATTTCAGATAAAATTTTAGGTTAAATTATACAATTAGCCCTTATACTTTTTTCCTTTTGAGCAAATTTATTTTTATCTTTTATTTCCCTTTTATTTCTTTATCTTCCTTCTCTTCTTCTCCGTATCTCATTTCTCCTGTTCTTCAATGACTAGCATTTTTTCTCCCACTATAAACAAAGTTTCAAAACATTTCTCTAAACTCCATTAATGGAACTTAAGTCACTATAATGGCAAAAAATAACCCTTTAACATTTTCAAAAAAAAAAAGAAAATATAACAACCCATAATTAAAAAAAATCCACATCCAAAATTCTAAATTCAGATACACAATTAGGTATAAAAGGGAAATATAAAAGAAAAATGAAAAACCTAAAAATTTTGATTTTTGGCAACTATTCCACATCCAAGATTTAAAATTCAGATACAAAAATAGGTTTAAAATGGGATGCATTAACAACTATTCCTCTCTTCAAGCTCTTTATCTCTTTTTTTTTTCATTATAAACCCATTTTTTTAACTAAAAATTGAATTCTAGTTGTGGGTTCTTTAACTACGGTTTTTATGTTTTTTTTTAATGTGAATGGGTTATTCTTTGCCATTATCACGACTTAAGTTCCATTGATGGAGTTTAGATTTTTTTTTGTCTTTATTGGGAAAAAGATAATCATTGAAGAAACAGAAAATAAGAGAAGGAAAATGTAACTGTAACACCCTTAACCTGTATCCATTGCCGAAATAGAGTTACGGAGCATTACCAGAGTTTACAAATCAAATAAACAAACATTTCATATCATATACGTTCATGTCAGAAACCAATCGAAATTAAACATATTGTCCCTTACATGAGCCCTCAAGGCCCAAAATACGCATTAGAAACAAGTCGGGACTAAATCGGATACTGAAAGAATTTTTCAGAAAACATTAAAATTTTTCAAAGCTGTAGGGGTCAATGGTCGTATGACTCACACGATTAAGAGACACGTCTGTGTTTCAGGCTGTGTTGGCATTCAAAATAGGGACACACGGCCGTGTCCCAGCCTGTGTCCGTACCCATGTAACTCTCTGATTTAACACACACAGTCGAGTCACACGCCCGTGTGCTAAACCATGTGAGCATACTGACTTGAATTCTTAAGAAGATACAGGGGACACACAGCCATGTTACCTGGCTGTGTGTCACACACAGCTGAGACAAACACCCTTGTCTCTGCCCGTGTGGGCGAAAATAAGCCAATTTCCAAGCTACATTTCTCACCCAATTTGACACCAACCTATCTCAACATTTTTGCACAACAACAAGTCATAACAAGGCATTCAAAACAAGCTAAAAATCAAGTCTTAAACATGAAACATCACCACATACAACCAATATGCCCTTAGGCACATTAAATGACAACTTAAAAACATGTCAACCAAGTATCCAAACTTACCTAAATAACCAAATACATATATGCATAATCCCAAATGGTACCAAATATACCATTCTAACAAAAATCAATATGATAAGACCACACATATATATACATCAAAATATACCAAACATAAGTCATTTAAGTGGCTAATCTCAACAAAACACTTATATGCCAACATTGGCCAAATTAACCTATACATTCCATTATAACCAAAATTAATTTACTTAAAGTACCAAAAGAGACGATGGATATTGTGAAATAGCTTTGACAAGCTTCCAACCCTAACAAGCGTCTGAATTACTATAAAACACGGAAAATAACATGAAATAAGCACTTAAGCTTAGTAAGTTCGTGTAACAAGGAAATTAACTTACCATTTAATCCAATTTAAGGTAAGCATACAAAACATATTCAAACCAATTTGGCCAAAAGCCTAAACACATATCCTTAACATGTTAGCCATGTAAAACACATATAATAGCCAATAAACATGGATGAACATAACCACTAAGCAAGTTTTATATACATGTATCATCCATTTCATGTTTCAATATATCATGCAATATCATTTCCATGTATTTCATGTATATACCTATAATAGTTCATATCGAACTCATATTGTCTCATAATAGAACATTGCCCGTTAAACCGTTTAAAATATCGTTGGATACATGGGTAGTATACATGAGGTGTACTGAACTGTAATATGCCAATTCATGTACATGTATGCTCATGTGAGCTATGAATCGATATGCTCTCACTAGCTGTGAATCGATAAGCTCAAATGAGCTACAAATTGGAAAGCTCATACAAGCTGCAAATCGGGAAGCTCATATGAGGTGTGGTGTGTCCACAACACATGCAAGACCCAAATCATATAATAACCCTAATGACATGTGTAACGCTAGTGTTTGTGCAAGTGTACATATTCGTTATCAAATAATAAGTAAGTATCGAGTTATCATCTCCACAGGGATTATATTTGTGCTAAGTCACTTAATTATAAAATTATATTAACAACTTGGTAAATAAAAACACAATTTGATTTGGAATTGTTGATTAAAACTATGTAAAATTAATCTAAATGCAATGATCCCTAATGTGATTTATCCTAATATGCAACTATATGAATGAAATAGATTTTAGCAGAATTAACACAATAAGCAACAATTATAACATAAATAAACTAGGACAATTACTTTAATTAAACTCAATTTACCATCAACATGCTTAACAATATTAAAAAGAATATTCCATGGCAACTCGATCTTTCATGAGTTTGGAAACTACACTAGGTCCTTTCGAAATCCTTTACTTAGTAAATACGCATTTTACTGATCCTTATTTACTAAGGGTTTCTTAGAATCTGTGTGAGGTAACAGGGACGTGTTAGGTTTGAAATAGTTTAATCACACAAATCTAAAACTTATGCAGATAACAAAGCCTGGTTAGGGTTGTTATGCAACTTTCAATTTAATCGGGTTAGGATCTAAATTGAGCTTGCAAATTTCAATTATGTGTCCACTAGTCGTCGTCTATTTAGGATAGCTCAGCTAATTCAAGTGCATTTCAATCACGTATGAACAAAATACAGACTTGATTTTAATTGAAAACATGATCGATTGAGGCACAAATATTATAAGCATGAATCAAGTAAATATTATTTAATCAAAGCAACCATCCTAGCTTAAATAAACTTAAGCTATCATTGTTGTAAACAAGAACAAAGGACACATAGAAAACATTCTTGAATTAAATTAAAGAAAAAAAAGATTAAACCCAATTTAAAGTGGCTGTCACCCTAGACTCTGAACAATGAGGGCTCCTTCGTTCCTTTGCTTTGCTCCTTTGCTGATTACTCTCCGAGGTGGCCAACCAAGGGCTCTTTATGTAACACCCCTTACCCGTATCCAACATCGGAATAGGGTTCGAGGCATTTCGGACTTACATCAAAACATTCATACAAAACTAGGCCATAAAATTTCATCCAATTAAAACTTTTCATACACAGGCATAACATCCCTTATACGGGCCTACGAGACTCAAAACATACATCGGGGGTGTTCGAGACTAAATCGAGAACTTTGGAAACTTTTGGACAACTTAGAAAATTTCATCATGAAACAGGGTTATACGCCCGTGTGGCTTGGGACATGCCCGTGTCCTCAACCCATGTAACTCTCTGTTTATGACGTCATTACAAAAATAAGGGCATACGGCCAAGGCACACGACCATGCCTCTAGGCCGTGTCCCTCACACAATTGAGACACATGGCTGTGTCACAGCCCGTGTGGCCAATTCGAAACTAAAGTACATGATGCAGGGGACACACGGCTCGTGTGGACAATTTTTAAGCTATTTTCCAAGCCAATTGCCACCCTCAATAACAAACTCATATGCTTACATTTATTGACCATTAACATGGCACATTTGAACATTCAATCATCCACAAACAACACAATATCATGGTAACCTCATATCATATTTTACATACTTAAAACATCATGCTTAGTCAGGCTCAAATTTACTAATTCTCATGCATCAAAGTTTATAAGATTACTCCCATATCACACATTTAAGCCTTAGTTATCAACATATCATCTCATCTCAATTAAACCATCAAGCATTCACCACCAACAATATAACTCATTACATACACACGATCACAAGCCTCATCTCCATGACATAGGCATATGCATAATTATATAATCAACATAAACCACCATTCATGGCTATACACAAATTGAACTATAACCATTATAGGCCAACACATTTGGCCACATTAGTAATGACATAACTACAAAAGGTAAAGCCCCTATACATGACATAAACTTAAGTATTTGAATACTTATACCCAAAATGGTAGCTTGATAGTATGATTGAATCTCCGATGATCTCTAACCCGAGCTAGTTAAATAAACCTATAAGAGATGAAAAGGAAGGGTAGTAAGCTATAAAGCTTAGTAAGTTCATATTAAAATAATAAGCAATTTATTAACTTGCTTCTCAATGTAATACAACCATATTTGCATTTTTACTTATGTTTAGGTCAAGCTATTTTCTCGAGTTATAGTCACTAATTTATTTATATCTGGAGCTACGGAACTCCAAATTAAGTTCCGCTAATTTTCCTTAAAACTAGACTCACATATATTCTTACCATAAAATTTTCAAAATTTTTGGTTTAGCCAATAAGTACAGTTTATTCTTTAAAATCACCCCTTTTTCGCTCACGATAGCTTCGACCTTTCTTTACTAAAAATTAATTATCTCATAGTACGGGACTCGGATGATGTTCCCGTCTATTTTTATTGAAAATAGACTCATTAAGAATTATAGGCATATAAATTATAACCCATAACTATTTTTGTACAATTTTTAATGATTTTCTCAAATCAAAGTAGGGATTTCAAAATCGTTCTGACTTTGTCTCACACAACTTCAAATATCTCATAATAGGAAATTCTTTTGCTTATATAGTTTCTTTTATAAGAAACTAGACTCAATAAGCTTCAATTCCATATTTTATTCAATCTCTAATTCATTTTCTACTATTTTTGGTGTATTTTCAAAGTTGGACTGCTGCTGCTGTCCAAAACTGTTTTAGTAAGAAAATGATAATAACTAAATTTACCACACCTTCCTTTCTTTCAATTAGAAATCCATACATTTATAAACATATATCATTATTCACCAAATTAACACAGCATCATTTCACAATGCCCATGGACTTACCATTCATGGATTTCATATTAAGTTGAGTTTCTATATATGCCTGTATCGATCCTTACCATTTCATACATATACATAATGCCGTTGCATCTTCGATGTGCACACTATGTACCATACTCAATACCTCACAAGCTAAGTGCTATTTTGGATGTTTTGCACACTAAGTGCTATCCTTGATACTTTGCACACTAAGTGCCATTTATATATATATATATATATATATATAGCCAAAGCTATCTCAAATTGCACACCAAGTGCCACTTTTAGCCGAAGCTATTTCGAACTGCACACTAAGTGCCATTTTAGCAGATAAGTCGTTATTCATAACAATAATCACATATAGACAATTTATACAATATCAAGCATTAAAAGCATAAATTTAACAATGCTTAATACATACGAACTTACCTTGATCGTCAAAACGTTGAAATGGATCGACTAGTCCGAAACTCTGTTTTTTCCCTCGATATAGACTCGTACGAGGCTTAACTTGATCTAATCAATCAAATTCAGCTATTTCAATTTATATTCTATTCATTTTAACTCAATTTCATATTTTGGTCAAATTACTATTTTACCCCTACACTTTTGACCTTTTTACAAATTGGTCCCTAAGCTTGTAAAATGCAAATTTAGTCAATTTCATCATAGCCCAAGCTATCTGAATTTCATACATGCTCATATCAGCCATATTTTTCATTTATACACACTTTTACCACACAATTTATTATATTTCACAATTTAGTCCAAAATTGACATTTTTGCTAAAATTCACTTAACAAAACTCAATAATCTACCATCAAAGATTTATTTTCTATCATTAAACATCAAGATACTCAAATATTCAACAATGGCATCATCCAAATACTTTAAAAATTTTGAAATCGGAGGTACAGGCTAGCTAGAACACAAAGCAACAATCTCAAAAACGTAAAAATTATTAAAAACCGAGACGAAATGGACTTACATGCATGAGCAACCATGGCCGAACCTTCAAAGCTTTGAGAACATTATTTTCTTTCTCACATTCAGCTATTGATGAAGATGATAGCATGTAATTTGGCTTTTGTTTTATTTTATTTTATTTTATTTTATTATAATTACCAAATACCATATTTAACCTTAATATACATTAATAATTTCCATTATACCAAGCCATGGAATTCCACTATCAACAATTATGGAGTAATTACCACTTAAGGACTCCCACTATTTAATTCCATAGCCATTTAATATCTTTAACTTATAGAACACAACTTTTACGCTTTGCGCGATTTAGTCATTTTTGCTTAATTAACTATCAAAACGATAAAATTTTTCAACGAAACTTTAATACCATCTTGTTGCCACTCCGTAAATATTTATAAAAATATTTACGACTCGGTTTATAGAAATGAGGTCTCGATACCTCATTTTCTAAACCCACTTGGCCTTAGGGTCATACCATTTGAACTTAATAAATCACTTATAAAACAAAAATCACAATATCAAAAACCTTTTTTAAACTCACAATTAACTCGTAAATATTAAATATAATATTTACAAACCTACTCATCGGATTTCTTGGCCCGAAACCACAGTTTTGATTAACCCTAAAAACAGGCTGTTACAATTTAAGAGGCTAATTTGCTAAATCCTTATGCAAGGATGATGATAGGTGTGGGGAGAAAAGAAAGTTAAGAGGATTAAGAGAGGAGAATGATGAATGATTGAGGGATGAGGGATGATCAGAAAAGTGAGAAATGGGGTCTTATTTATAAGTGGGCAAGGGGGATAGTTTACTAAAAATAGGAGTGTCCATCTTTTGAAACCTCTTCCATGGGTGGCAGGCCATACTTTAAGGAAATTGAGCTTATTTTTTTCTTAATTTAAGTGCCACAACAACTCAGGACTAAGACTCAGTCACATGCAAATCTTCAGGTAAAGCTCTAATTCTTCAACTATTCAAGGACCTTGCGTAATTAAACCAAAAAAAATAGTTTATGAACATCCATTTGCAGCCGAATTTTGGGTTGAATTGGTCCCCAATTTGGACGGTTTTGAAATCAAAATAAAGCTCTCAGACCTGTCAAAGTATAGTACATAATTTAGAGGACCAAAAGAATATAATTTGACCACTTTAATTAATCAATTTACTTAATTAATTAAAACCCAAATTATTAATGAAATATTTAAGTTGAATTATTAAAAATAATTTTATAATTTATTATTTAATTTAATCATGCATGGCCCATAAAAATATAATAAGCTCAAATAAACATTAAAAAAAGCTATTTTATGCGTGAAAACTATATAATAAAGCATAAAATTATATTTTAATAATTTCTATGTCTTAATTTCAAATTTTCACATATTTCATTAATTTAGTAAACAATTACTTGGTTTTAACAACAAATTTAAGTAAAAAGGTAATGAATTATATAGGAAAAATCCTATATATTTTTCAGTTTACAACATGTCATTTGTATCCTACGAATTCCTAAGATTCAAATGCGACTCGATAATCGTCGAATATGCAATTGGTATTTATACATAGAAGTTATACAAATAACATACATATGATTCAATTAAAACATATAAATACTCAATTTAATTAAACAAACTTACCTCGACAAGTGTACGTAAACAGAGAGGCGACTAATCCGATATTTTCTCTTTACCTCGATCTAACCCTTTATGAGGTCTGACAGGATCTATACGAATAAATTTAACTCACTTTAATATAATTCTCATTTATTTAATCCAACATAGAATTTTGGCAAAATTACCATTTTGCTCTATACTTTTAATTCCTTTGTAATTTAATCCCTAGGCTCGAAAAATGAAATTCATACAATTTAATCCTTACTCAAGCCTAACCGATTTTTATACATATTAATAGAAGCCCATATATTTCACAATTTCACAAATTTTACCATAAATTTATCACCTTTTTCAATTTAGCCACTAATTGATTATTTCATCAAAATTCTCTTTACAAAAGTTGTTTATCTAATAACAACCGTTCATTTTCTATCATCAAACTTCAAAACTCAAGTATGTTCATCAATGGCAAAACCCTAATACTTTAATTGTTTTGCAAATAAATCCCTGAGATAGCTAGATTAAGCTACTACGATCTTGGAAACATAGAATTCATCAAAAACGGGACAAAAATTCATACCTAATTGAGCAAAATAAGCTTGCCTAAATTTCAAGCTTCCATGGCTAGGTTTTCTTTATATATATATATATCGGTGGAAGATGATGAGAATGGATGATAATAGTTTATTTTATTTAATTTATTATAACTTTAATCACTAATTTCCAAAATTAACCTTAATATTTCATTCAATTTCCAATGATGACTATTAATGCTTATCCACTAACAACTTTAATGGCTAATTACTATATAAGGACATCCAATTTAAAATTCTATAGCTATTTAATAACTTTAGCTATTAGAACTCAACTTTTGCATTTTACGCAGTTTAGTCCCTTTTATCAAATTAAGTATGTAAACAGTAAAATTTCTTAACAAAATTTTTACATGGTATTTCTATCATACTATAGACCATAAAATAATAATAAAATAAATTTTTTTCTAACTTTGGATTTGTGGTCCCGAAATTACTGTTCCAATTTCACTAAAAACAGGATGTTACAGTAACACACCTAACCTAGACTGATGACAATCACAATTAGGCAATGCTACATCTGATGCCTGGAGGTACCTCAAGTAATCTTATCAATGAACAGTCTATCTAATGATCAAGGCAATTTTGATATTACCATATGGTCAATTTATGCTAGTTATATATGATTTCGGGACCAACTATGTGATCTCTATGTCTCTAGAAATGGGTATGAAATGTCAATATCCATATGAAGAGTATCGATACTTGGCAACCTATGGGTGTCAATACTCATTTATTGGGTATTGATACTAGGATCCCATATTTTCCAAATATAATTTTGATGTTTGCTTGTACTAATACCTTAGCTAGAGGTATCAATACAAGGACCTCTAGTATTGTTACCCAGAGGGTAAGTACCAATACAAAACTACTTTCAAAAGTTATTAGATATTGACTTTGTAATTATTGATACCCCTATGTAAGGTATCAATACATAGGGACAATAACGCTCAAGGAAGGCTTTCTAATGGTTTATTTTCTCACAAACAAGTCCTATACTGACTTTGGCAACACTCTAATCCAACAAAATAATCATTCTATGTAACAGCCCGAAATTGAGCTTAGTCGGAATAGTGATTTCGAAATCACTAAACCGAGGTTGGAGAAATTATTTTTTAATATTATTTTATGTGTTATAGTATTTTTATAAGAGTACATGAAAATTTTACAAAATTAATTTACGTGATTGGGGGCTTAATCGCGAAAAATGACTAAATTGCACAAATGGTAAAAGTTGAGATTTACTAGGAAAGGGTGTTAAATAGCTATGAGTCTTAATGTGGAGGTTTTTTAAGTTAAAATATGCCAATAAATCAGCCTTGGTCGGCCATAGGGACAAGAAAAATGGGAAAGTCAAATTGTAGGTGGTGCTAGGTAACTATTAGACATTAAAATAAGGTAACAATAAAATGGCTTCATCTTTTTCATTCTTCACCTTCACACCACCAAAAATATCAGCAAAAGAAGAGGATTTTGAAGCTTGAAAACTTAGCCATTAATCTCTCTCACAAGTAAGTGATTCTCACGGCCTTTCTTGATAATTTTTGCATTTTTGGGACCCTTGTAGCATGAGCTGGCTAGTGAGGGGACTATTGTGCAAAATGGTTGAAAGTCTAGAGATTTACCAAGAATGTATAGGTGTTGTTTGCTGGATTTTTATGGAATAAAATGAGTCATTGTTGTCAAATAAATAACTTTTGTAAAAAGGTGTTCATGGAAAACACCTAATTTGGACTAATTTGTAAAGTTGTTAAGTTGTTAGTATTTGTGTGAAATAATGGAAATTGTGGGCTGCCATAAGAGTGAAAGAGTTAATTTAGGCTTGGTTAATGAGGAAATTCAATAAAAATCAATTTTCGAGCTTAAAGATAAAATGGTCATTTTACCAAAGTTTAGGAGCAAAATGGTCATTTTGCCAATTTATGAACCTTGAATTGTTTAGATTAAAGTAGTGATTAAATTAATGAATTTTGATTGTTATAGATCAAGAAGTACAAGACCCGAACCTTGACAGGGGGAAAACTAAGCTTGTAGATTAATTCAAACTAGTCGTCTACATTTTGTGTACCAAGGTAAGTTGTAGGTAAATAATACAACATTACTATAATTATGCATGAAATCATTGTCTTAATATAAAATGATGAATTGTAAAAATGAGTTATGTATGAGAATAATTGTCGAGTATGAGTAGTAATTATGATTCGTGATAATGATATGATGAGAACCCATGTGAAAGAACCTGGTTGAATCCTTAAGAATAGATTGGATATTCATGTCGTGATACTAGGGTCGATACGAAAGCTAGTGTAAGACCATGTCTGGGACATGGCGTTAGCCTCGTTACGTGTTAGTGTAAGACTATGTTTGGGACATGGCATCGACACGGATATGTGCTAGCCAGTGTAAGACCATGTCTAGGACATGGCATCGGCGTAGATACAAGTGCTAGTGTAAGACCATGTTTGGGACATGGCATCGGCCTCGACTTCCAAGCTAGTGTAAGACCATGTCTGGAACATGGCATCATCTCGAGATATGAGAGCCAGTATAAGACCATGTTTGGAACATGGCATCGGAATGACATGTAAGCTAGTGTAAGACCATGTCTGGGACATGGCATTGGCTCGATGCCCTATGTTTGAGGCTTATTGAATATCCTTTCATATTCTAAATGGTTCAACGGGAAATTTAAAGTTGTATTAAGATTGAGAGATATGATGATTATCTTGTGAGTGGTGTAGGTACCTATATGAAATGTATGAATTATGAGATTGAACTTATGTTGTATAATTAGAAATGGATGAAAACGAGTAAGTTATGTTATGGTCATTCTTTGTATCATGCATAAATCATGATATCTTGAAAGCATGTCTTAGTATGGTAATTTGTTGTATTTTATTTACTTGCAACTTACTAAGCTTTATGCTTACCCCTCTCCTTTTCATTTTCTTATAGAGCTTCCTAGCTAGCTCGTAGATCAAATTTCATCAGAAGCTTCATTCACACTATCATCCAAAGCTCTCGGTATAGTTAGTTTTTAGCATTTTGAGAAATGGAATGTATAGGAACTACACTTAGTTTTGTCATTTCATTTCGGGCCAAATGTATTGGCTTACTTTAGAGTTTGACTCTTTTTGTATAATGCCATGAATGATGGCTATTATAAAAAGTTGATAACTGAAAATGTTAAGGTTGTTCATAAAGGTGCAAGTGGTATAGATGAATACAAGTGTTAGAAAATTTGTGTGATTGCTTGGTTAGATTGATTATATTGAGTTGTGGCCTTTGAGTTTTGGAGACTTGTTAAGTTTGGTATGTTTTTTTAACCTTATTATAGGGTGGCAAAAAGACTTGGTAGATAGCTTTATTTTGTCCACACAGGTAGACAGACGGGCGTGTGTCTAGGCCGTGTGCGACACACGGTCCGCCCCACGGGTGTGTAGTTAGGCCGTGTGTCCCCTGCACCTTGAATTTGTTGAATTAAATGCCCAATAGTAAACACACAGGCTGAAACACGACTGTGTGTCTCAATTGTATGGAGGACACAGTCTAGCACATAGACGTGTGCTATAGCCGTGTAACCCTTAAGGGCTACTAATGTCAGAAACAGAATGCCAAAGTCTTCACACACGAGCCGCGACATGGGTTGAGTACACGGGCGTGTGCCTTGGCATTGTGCCCTATATTGTGTGATGACGTCAAACTCAAAGAGTTACACAGGTTAAGAGCACGGGCGTGTTATAGCCGTGTGAAGGACACATGCTATGGACACAGGCGTGTGCTCAGCCGTGTGAAAACTCCTGTAGGTTGAAGTTGGAAAATAAATCCACATGAAGGTGGGGCACGGGCGTGTCCCTAGTTGCTTAGGCCGTATGTACCACACGGGCCATCAGCACATCCATGTTTAAAGGCCACACGGGGGTGTTGCCCTTCCACACGGGCATGTTGCCCTTCCACACGGGCGTGTGCCCTTTTTTTAGTAGTTTTTGATGAAATTTTCTTAAGTACCTGAAATGGTCCCGGATTATTTCTAACTTACGTTTTAGGCCTTGGAGGCCCATATGAAGGATTGTAAGTTAGTGTTTGAAAAAGTTTTAAATTGAGCCATATTCTAGCGTCAGATGTGGGTAAGAGGTGTTACATTTAGTCGTATCAGAGCCATAGTTTAGTCAATTTTAGGACTAACCTAGCTTGTGTACGAGTCTAGCTATACATGCCATAATTGTAATATGATAGTGTGACGATTCTTAACGATTATAAATTGTGTTTTTCATATAGTAAATGGATCCTGAAGGAGCTATGGCGGATGACGTGGAAAGTAACGTGTTGGCTCCCGCTAAAAGAACTGCGCCAATTGAGACTGAACCCGTGACAATGAGTCAGGGAGGAGGGGCTAGAGAAGCTTATCTCCAAATGATGAATGCTTGGTATACGGAGTACATTCGTGTTAATCTGAATACTCTGCCTCCCCCACCTCTACCGATTCCTTAGCCTACCCTTGCAACTCCTCAAGGAGTAAAAATAAGTAGAAGAGAAAAGCCCCCGATAGACAGAATTAGAAAGCATGGGGCCAAAGAATTCCGGGCAAACAAAGATGACGATTCGGAGAGAGCCGAGTTCTGGTTGGAAAACACCATTAGAGTGTTCGATGAGCTATCATACACGCCTGAAGAGTGTATAAAATATGTAGTGTCACTTCTACAGGATTTGGCCTACCAGTGGTAGAATACTCTCATGTTAGTAGTACTGAGAGAGATGGCGACTTGGAAATTCTTTTAGGAGGAGTTCCGTAAAAAGTATATTAGTCAGAGGTTTACCGACCAGAAGAGAAAGGAGTTTCTAGAACTTAAACAAGGTTGAATAACAGTGTTGAAATATGAGTGCGAATTCGTAAGGCTCAGCAAATATGCGAGTGAGTGCGTGTTTACCAAAGCAACGATATGTAGAAGGTTTGAAGATGGCCTGAATGAGGACATTCGGTTGGTAGTTGGCATCTTAGAGTTGAAAGAGTTTGTAGTACTCGTTGATAGAGCATGTAAGGCTGAAGAGTTGGCCAAGGAAAAAGGGAAAGCAGATATAGAGTCTAGGGACTCCAAGAAAAGACAGATGGGGAAATCGTATCAATTCTCATCTAAGAGATCGAGAGAGTTCACCACTCGATCGAATGCTTCAGTGGGGTTTTCGGGCAAAAGCAAGAATAAGCAGCATACGGTGCCCAAAGCTCAGACCACCTCTATTGCGAGTGTTGGTAGCACTCGACCGAATAGGCCTAAGTGCCGATAGTGTGGAAGGCGACACTTTAGCGAGTGTCAAGGAAATGAAAGAGGTTGCTTCAAGTGCGGTTCACTTGATCACTTCATCCGAGACTGTCCTGAGATGGATGAATAAGACAAAAGACAGTAGGTGAGAGTGAGTAATGCTCCTTTAAGGGGTAGACCTCAGAAGAATCTGGGGCTAAGATGTCCCTAGAGATTCAGTGGAGAGGTCCGAGGGCAGAGTGCCTACGAGGACCTATGCTATCTGTGCCTATGAAGAAGCTTCTTCTCCCGATTTGATTACGGGTACCTTTTCTATCTATGATATTTTTGTGATAGCTTTGATTGATCCAGGTTCTACCCATTCCTATATTTGTATGAAATTGGTGTCTAGAATGAAAATGCTAGTTGAATCTACTGGATTTGTGGTAAAAGTGTCAAAACCACTAGGCAAGCATGTGTTAGTTGACCAAGTATGCATGGATTGTCCTTTGACTGCCCATGACATAGTGGTAAATTGTGGAAAAAAGTTTATTGAGTTGAAATGTGAAACTAGGGATATTCTTTGAGTTGAATCAGGTGAATCAGATGGTCTGCCTGTAGTAGTGTCTTCTATGACAGCTTAGAGGTATTTGAGAAAAGGTTATGACTTGTACCTTGCTTATGTATTGAATACTCAAACGTCAGAAGTACAGATTAATTTAATGCCAATGGTATGCGAGTACCCAGATGTTTTTCTCGAAGAGTTGCCCGGATTATCTCCGGAGAGGGAAGTTGAGTTTCGTATCGAGTTGGTCCCTGATACGGCACCTATCTCGATTGCCCTGTATAGGATGGCTTCGATGGAACTTAAGGAATTGAAGGCCCAGTTGCAAGAGTTAACAGATAAGGGTTTTGTGAGACCGAGCTATTCTCTGTGAGGAGCTCCGGTATTATTTGTTAAGAGGAAAAATGTCTCGATGAGATTATGTATAGACTACCGTCAGCTTAATAAGGTTACAGTAAAGAACAAGTATCCTTTGCCGAGGATCAACGACTTGTTCGACCAGCTGAAAGGAGCAATTGTGTTCTCTAAAATAAATTTAAGGTCGGGATATTACCAGCTGAGAGTCAAGGAACAAGATGTGCTGAAAACTATGTTTCGGACAAGGTACAACCACTATAAGTTCCTTGTCATGCCCTTCGGCTTGACAAATGCTCCTACGGTATTCATGGACTTAATGAACCATATTTTTTGACCCTACTTAGACAAGTTCGTTGTAGTATTTATTGATGAAATACTCATCTATTCTCATGACGAGGGTGAGCATGTAGAGCATTTGAGGACTGTCCTGCAGACTTTGAGAGATAAAAAGTTGTATGCCAAGTTCAACAAGAGTGAATTTTTGCTATGAGAGGTTAGATTCTTGGGACATGTTGTGTCGGGAGAAGAGATTAGAGTCGACCCGAGCAAGATATCGGCTATTGTGGTGTGGAAACCGCCAAGGAACGTGCCAGAGATTAGGAGTTTCTTAGGCCTAGCGGGCTACTACCGATGATTTGTTAAAGGGTTTTCAATGGTCGCTACTCCGATGACGAGGCTACTTTAAAAAGATGTTAAGTTTGAGTGGACGGAAAAGTACCAACAGAGTTTTGAGAAGTTAAAGGCTTTGTTGACCAAAGCCCCAGTGTTAGTGCAACCAGAATTGGGAAAGGAATTTGTAGTGTATAGTGATGCTTCCTTGAATAGATTGGGGTGTGTACTCATGCAAGAAGGCAAGGTAATAGCCTATGCCTCGAGACAACTGAAGCCACATGAGAAAAACTACCCGACCCACGATTTAGAGTTAGTCGCCATTATGTTCGCCTTGAAGATTTGGAGACACCACTTGCATGGTGAAAAGTGTCGAGTATTCATCTGACCATAAAAGCTTTAATACTTAATGACTCAAAAGGAGTTAAACTTGCGACAATGGAGATGGTTAGATTTGATAAAGGACTACAAGTTAATAATTGATTATCACCCTGGAAATGCGAATGTAGTCGTTGATACTTTGAGTAGGAAGTCATTGTTCTCCTTGAAAACCATGAATACTCAGTTGATTGTAAGTGATGATGGATCGATCCTAGCTGAGATGAGAGCCAGACTAGTGTTTTTGCAAGAGATTGTCGAAGCTTAAAAAAATGACAAGGATTTACAAGCTAAGATAGCTTAGTGCGAGACAAGTAATGAATCAGATTTTCAAGTTGGCACCGATGGTTGCTTGATATGCCGAGACAAAATTTGCGTACCTAAGGATGATGAGCTTATTCAGAGGATTTTGCGAGAGGCACATAGTAGTCGCTTATCTATTCACCCAGGTAGTGTGAAAATGTATAACGACTTGAAGAAAATGTATTGGTGGTCAGGAATGAAAAGAGACATATCAGAGTTTGTCTCTAAGTGCCTAATTTATCAGCAGGTAAAAGTCGAACACCAAGTTCCTTCGAGTTTATTTCAGCCCGTAATGGTCCCTGAGTGGAAATGGGATCAGGTTACCATGGATTTCGTATCAAGACTGCCTTTGTCGCCAAAGAAGAAAAATGCAGTATGGGTTGTTATGGATAGACTAACAAAGTCGGCTCACTTTATATCAGTTCGTACGGACTACTCACTCGAGAAACTAGCTGAGTTGTACATTTCCGAGATAGTAAGACTGCATGGAGTGCCCCTTGTCAATTATTTCAGATAAAGATCCGAGATTTACATATCAGTTCTAGAAAAAGTTGCAAGAGGCATTAGGGTCAAAACTGAATTTTAGCACGGCTTTCCATCCTCAGATCTATGGCCAATCAGAGAGGGTAATTCAAATTTTAGAAGACATGTTGAAATGTTATGTTCTCGAGTTCCAAGGTAGTTTGGAGAAGTACTTGCCACTAGTCGAATTCACTTACAACAATAGTTATCAGTCAAGTCTTAAGATGGTGCCTTATGAGGCTTTGTATGGACGAAAGTGTCGGACGCCTTTGTAATGGTTGAAACTTAAAGAGAATCAGATACATGGGGTCGATTTGGTCAAAGAGACCGAAGAGAATGTTAAGGTGATTCGAGATTGCTTGAAAGTTGTCTCAGATAGACAGAAATCCTACGCGGATTTGAAATGAAAAAAGATCGAGTTTCAAATCAGGGATAAAGTGTTTTTGAAAGTTTCCCCGTAGAAGAAAGTCCTCAGATTCGGTAGGAAAGGCAAGCTGAGTCCACGCTTTATTGGACCTTATGAGCTGACTGAGAGAATTAGACCGGTGACATATCAATTGGCCTTGCCTCGTGAGTTAGAGAAGATTCATGATGTCTTCCA
Source organism: Gossypium stocksii (assembly GCA_020496765.1). Lineage (NCBI taxonomy): Eukaryota > Viridiplantae > Streptophyta > Magnoliopsida > Malvales > Malvaceae > Gossypium > Gossypium stocksii. The sequence continues at coordinate 55,746,534 of CM035631.1, forward strand.
TGTATCGATGCTACGTCGCTACCACTCTGACCCTTGGCACGTGATTTCACCAGCAAAGATTGAGATAAGTCCAGATATGACCTACAATGAAGAACCGGTTAAGATATTAGATCAAGAGGTCAAGAAATTGAGGAATAAAAGCATAGCGCTTGTAAAGGTCTTATGGCATAGACATGGAGTCGAGGAAGCCACATGGGAACCCGAGGAGACTATGAGAGATTAGTACCCGAACCTCTTTAATGATAAGATTTTAGGGGATGAAAATCCCTAAGGGGGAGAATTGTAACAACCCGAAATTGGGCATAGTCAGAATAGTGATTTCAAAATCACTAAATCGAGGTTGGAGAAATTATTTTCTAATATTATTTTATGTGTTATAGTATTTTTATAAGAGTGCATGAAAATTTTGGTAAATTAATTTACGCGATTAGGGGCTTAATCGCAAAAAAGGACTAAATCGCACAAAAGGTAAAAGTTGAGATTTACTAGAAAAGGGTGTCAAATAGCTATGGGTCTTAATGTGGAGGTTTGTAAAGTGCAAATATGCCAATAAATCAGCCTTGGCCGGCCATAGGGACAAGAAAAATGGGAAAGTCAAATTGTAGGTGGTGTTAGGTAACTATTAGACATTAAAATAAGGTAAAAATAAAATGGCTTCATCTTTTTCCTTCTTCACCTTCACACCACCAAAAATATTAGCAAAAGAAGAGGATTTTTGAAGCTTGAAAACTCAGCCATTAAGCTCTCTCACAAGTAAGTGATTCTCATGGCCTTTCTTGATAATTTTTACAGTTTTGGAACACTTGTAGCATGAGCTAGATAGTGATGGACTATTGTGCAAAATGGTTGAAAGTCTAGAGATTCACCATGAATGTATAGGTGTTGTTTGTTGGATTTTTATGGAAGAAAATGAGTCATTGTTGTTAAATAAACAACTTTTGTAAAAAGATGTTCATGGAAAACACCTAATTTAGACTAATTTGTAAAGTTGTTAAGTTGTTAGTATTTGTGTGAAATAATGGAAATTGTGGGCTGCCATAAGAGTGAAAAGAGTTTGTTTAGGCTTGGTTAATAAGGAAATTCGATAAAAATCAATTCCGAGCTTAGGGATAAAATGGTCATTTTGCCAATTTGTGAACCTTGAATTGTTTAGATTAAAGTAGTGATTAAATCAATGAATTTTGATTGTTATAAATCAAGAAGTACGAGACCCAAACCTTGATCGGATGAAAACCAAGCTTGTAGATTGATTCGAACTAGTCGTCCACATTTTGTATACCGAGGTAAGTTGTAGGTAAATAATACAACATTACTATTTACTATAATTATGCATGAATTCATTGTCTTAGTATAAAATGATGAATTGTAAAAAAGAGTTATGTATGAGAATAATTGTTGAGTATGAGTAGCAATTATGATTCGTGATAATGATATGATGAGAACCCATGTGAAAGAACCTGGTTGAATCCTTAAGAATAGACTGGATATTCATGCCGTGATACTAGGGTCGGTACGAGAGTTAGTGTAAAACCATGTCTGGGACATGGCATCGACATGGATATGTGCTAGCCAGTGTAAGACCATGTCTGGGACATGGCATCGGTATGGATACGAGTGCTAGTGGAAGACCATGTTTGGGACATGCCATTGGCCTCGACTTCTAAGCTAGTGTAAGACCATGTTTAGGACATGGCATTAGCTTAGAGATGTGCCAGTGTAAGACCATGTCTGGGACATGGCATCGGCTTGACATGTGAGCTAGTGTAAGAGCATGTCTGGGACATGACATTGGCTTGATACCCTATGTTTGAAGCTTATTAAATATCCTTTCGTATTCTAAATGGTTCAATGAGAAATTTAAAGTTGTATTAAGATTGAGAGATATGATGATGATCTTGTGAGTGGTGCAGGTACCTATATGAAATGTATGAATTATGAGATCAAACTTATGTTGTATAATTAGAAATGGATGAAAACGAGTAAGTTATGTTATGGCCATTCTTTGTATCATGCATAAACCATGATGTATTTAAAGCATGTCTTAGCATGGTAATTTGTTGTCTTTTATTTACTTGCAACTTACTAAGCTTTATGCTTACCTCTCTCCTTTCCATTTTCTTATAGAGCCGCCTTGCTAGCTTATGGATCAAAGTTCGTCGGAAGCTTCATTCACACTATCATCCAAAGCTCTCGGTATAGTTAGTTTTTAGCATTTTGAGGAATGGCATGTATAGGAACTAGACTTAGTTTATTGTTATTTCATTTCGGGCCAAATGTATTGGCTTACTTAGAGTTTGACTCTTTTTGTCTAATGCCATGCATGATGGCTATTATTGGAAGTTGATAACTAAAAATGTTAAGGTTGTTCATGAAGGTGCAAGTGGTATGGATGAATACAAGTGTTAGAATATTTGTGTGATTGCTTGGTTGGATTGATTATATTAAGTTGTGTGATTGCCAAATTATGGCCTTTGTTTGAGTCTTAGAGACTTTTTAAGTTTGGTATGTTTTTTTTAACCTTGTTACAGGGTGGCAAAAAGGGTTGGTAGATAGCCTTATGTCTACATGGGTAGACACACGGGCATGTGTCTAGGCCGTGTGTGACACACGGTCCACCCCATGGGCGTGTAGTTAGGCCGTGTGTCCCTTGCACTTTTAGTTTATTGAATTAAATGCCCAGTAGTAAACACACAGGTTGAAACACGGCCGTGTGTTTCAACCGTGTAGAGGACACGGCCTAGCACATGAGCGTGTGCCACGGCCATGTGACCCTTAAGGGCTGCTAACGTTAGGAATAGAATGCCAAGGTCTTCACACACGGGCCGCGACACGGGTGTGTCATGGTCTTGTAAGGGACACGGGCAGAGTACACGGGCATGTGCCTTGGCCGTGTGCCCCATATTGTGTGATAACGTCAGAGTTAGAGAGTTATACAGGTTAAGAGCACGGGCGTGTTATAGCCGTGTGAAGGACACGGGCTATGGACACGGGCGTGTGCTCATTTATGTGAAAACCCCTGTAGGTTGAAGTTGGAAAATAAATCCACATGGAGGTGGGACACGGGCGTGTCCCCAGTTGCTTAGGTCGTATGTACCACATGGGCCATCAGCACGGCCATGTTTAGAGGCCACACGGACATGTTGCCCTTCCACACGGGCGTGTGCCCTATTTTTAGTAGTTTTTGATGAAATTTTCTTGAGTACTCGAAATGGTCCCGAATTATTTCTAAGTTACGTTTGAGGCCTCGAAGGCCCATATGAAGGACCGTAAGTTAGTTTTTGAAAAATTTTTAAATTGGGACATATTTCAATGAGTTAATGTTGAATGGTTGCATGTTATTTAACACGGTAATGCCTCATACCCTGTTTTGGCGTTAGATATGGGTAAGTGTGTTACATTCTAAGACCTAAATGGTCTCATTTTAACACCCTATCTAAGCATATCTATTGGGGCAACCAATAATACACTACAAGGCTATGCTAGGGCTTATTTTGAACCAGTTCATTTATCTACCATAATTTATTGTGGCAAATTAAGCTCTTTCACCACTGAAGGAGCTTGTATTCAAGTGATTTTATGTGTAACAGTCCGTTTTTAGTGAAATTAGAACAGTGGTTTTGGGACCACAACTCCGATGTGAAATTATTTATTTTATTATAAAATTGAGGTCTACAACATGATAGTATGATTGTGTGAAAATTTCGTTAAGAAATTTTACCATTTTAATGCTTAATCTGTGAAAAAAAACTAAATCGCGTAAAATGTTAAAGTTGTGTTCTATAAGCTAAAAGGATCTAATAGCTATAGAACTTTAAAGTAAAGGTCCTTATGAAGTAATTAGACCATAAATAATGATAGTGGATGTTCATGGCTTGGTAGAAGTGCAATTGGTAATGTTTTTAAAGGTTATAAAAGTAATTAAGTTATTAATGATAAAATAAATAAAACAAATCAAATTAAGGTGTCCATCTTGTTCCTGAGCCAAAACTAGTGAAGAAGAACACCATTGGAGAGCGTGAGAGGTTCGACTATTTTAGTTCGTGCATGTAAGTGATTTTTTACTCGGTTTTTAATGATTTCTATGTTTTCGGAATCGTTACAGCTTAATCTAGCTAGCCCAGGGACTAATTTGTGAAACTGGTAAAAGTCTAGGGTTTTACCATTGATGAAAATGTATGTGTGTTGATGTTTGATAGTAGAAAATGAATAGTTGTTGTTAGATAAACAACATTTGTTAAGGGATTTTTGATAAAAAATGTCAACTAGGGATTTAATTGAAAAATGTCTACAATCCATGGTGGAATTGTGAAATAAATGAAATATATGGCTTGCTAGGGACCTATATGAAATTTGGCTAGCATGGGTATGGGTTGAATTGCAAAAATTTTCATTTTTTGAGATAAGGACTAAATTGTAAAGTAGTTAAAGTTGAGGGGTAAAAGTGTAAACTTGCAAAAATATGTGGTTCCGAAACAACTGTTCTGATTTAGCTAAAATTGGGCTATTACACTCACAACAGCTCGTATGAGCTTATCGATTTTCAGCTCGTAAGAACTTGCCGTTTCACAGCTCATTTGAACTTACCGTTATTTTAGCTCAGGAGGAGCTTACCGTTTATAGCTCAAAAGAGCATACATGTAACGTCCCAAAATAGGGTCTAAACGAAACAGTGGTTGTGAAACCACGAATCCGAGATAGAAAATTTTATTTCGATAATTTTTTTTGTGATTTACCGAGTGAATAGATGCATGTGTTAGAATATTGATAGAAAATTTCAGGAATTGCATGTTTAAATTGCCTATTAGGGCTTAATTGCAAAAGTTGATAAATATGAGTTCTAGATAGGAAATGATTAAATTGAAGAGCATAATTGAAGTAGAGGTCCTTAAATGGTAGGTTTTCATGGACAAAAATGGACATACATAGGTAGAAATAACCAAAGTTTTAATGAAGGGCATTTTAGTCATTTAGTAATTAAAAAGATTAAAAAGGGAAAAAGATGGCAAAATTTCTATCATCTTCCTCAAGTGGCCAAATGTCAAGGGTTCTCCACAGCTAGGGTTTGTTTCAAGCTTCCAAGCTCCATAGTAAGTGATTTCAAGCCCTATTTTTAATGTTCTTTACGTTTTTGAAGTCTTAGTAACTCGATTTAGCTTATTCTAGCAATAATTTAACCTAGGGTTCATACTTGGAAAAATACCCATAGGTTAAATGTGTTTATTTTGATGTTTTATGATAGAATATGAGGTTTTAAATTAGTGCTACTCGGTTTTAAGTGAAAACGAGTAAAAAGACAAAATCGGTAAAATTTATAAGTATATGTTAGAGTGAGAATTTGATGTTGCCATTAAGGGAAAATGATTAGCATGTCATAAAACATAAGAATTAGGGATAAAGTTTAATTTTCGAGCTTTGGGGCAAAAGTGTAAATATGTAAAAGTTTAGGGGTAAAATCGTAATTTTGGCAAAGTTAGAGTTAAGGACTATTTTGATAAATGTGAGTATTAAATAAGCTAAATTTGCTATTATAGATCAAGAAGAACGAAATTTAGGAGTAGATAAAGGTAAGAAAAAAGGTAGAAGATTAAGTTGTCAAGTTAATCGTATTTTGCACCGAGGTAAGTTTACGGTAAATAAATGCAATATTTCGATATTTTATATTAACATTGTTAATTTCCAGCATATATACATTTATTTTATGAGAATATTCCAAGTTGAATCAAAGATGAGGTAATAGAGAAAAAGTATCAGAAAGTCCGTTTGAACCTTAGGAATGTGTGGGATACGGAATGTCATGACATTTTGGGTTGAGACAGTTGAGGAACATCCCATGTAAGTCCATATCAGACATATGGCACTGGTAGGTTGAGCAGCTGAGGAATATCCCATGTAAGCCCATATCAGATATATGGCTTTGGTAGGACAGGGAACATCCTATGTAAGACAATGCCTAGAGCATGGCATTGGTAGGCTATTATTAGGCAGGAAAACCCAAGTATCCTGAGTATTCCAAACGGTTCATTGGGCTAATATACAGGCTACGTTACAAAAAAGTTCAGGTAAAGTAATGATAAACAGGAAAGTTAAAGAGTAAGTAGAGAAGTAAAATAAAGATTTTGTTAGTTGATGGTATAATATGAGTATATTTATACTTGGCGAATGTTTTTATTTATTTACTTGTAAACTTACTAAGTATTGTAGCTTAATCCTTTTCCTTTCTCTCTTTTATAGTGTAGCCAAGCCAATTCGAGGATCGTAAGGACGTTGGAGTTCGTCTCACACTATCAAAGGCTATCTCGGTATTTTGTAATTTGAAATGTTTTGAGTTATGGCATGTATATGGACCTGGTCATTTTGTGTGTATGTCCTTATGATATGATTAAAGAATCGCATGTGAATACTTGATAATGATTAGCTATTGAAAATTACTAATTAAGAACATGTTTTGATGCTATGTATGCCTAAATGATAGTTTATGCAACGAAATGATGAAAGAGTAAAAGTTGGCCATGAAACAGTTTTGTAATAGCAGCAGTGACGTAAATTTGAAAAATCACTAAAAATTGCAGAAATGGAATTAAATGGTGAATGAGATATAGAATTAAAGCTTATTGAGTCTATTTTCATAAGAAAGAAACAAAGCAAGCAAAAGAAGTATATATTTTGAGATATTTAAATTCTTGTGAGACTAGTTTAGAAGGATTTTGTGATCCTCTGTTCTGAATTTAGAAATTCACTAAAAATTGTACAAAAAGAATTTAGTAAAAATTTATATTTATAGATTCCTTAGTGAGTCTATTTTCATTAGAAACAAGCAGAAACATTAAATGAAAATTGTACTATGAGAAAATTGATTTTTAGTGAAGAGAGGTCAGGTTCAATGGGCTGTGAAACAAAGGAACCTTTAACTAAGAAACTGTACTAATTGGCCACACCAAAAATTCTGGAAAAATTATGGTAAGAAGATATATGAGTCTAGCTTTATGGAAAATTTATGGATTTAAATTTTGAATTTTGTAACTCGAGTTATAATTAATTTAGTGACTGTTATGCAGGTGGACAGTTTTATTATGAACAGTGAAATAAATTATTTTGACTTATGTAAGTAATCGTAAAATTTTTAATGTTCCTGGTTTGGTCCCGAACCATTTCAATTGCATGTTTTAGGGCCTTGAGGGGCCTTTTTAGGAATATTGGATGAATATGAGCGAATTAATTTTAAAAGCAAATTTTTATGCCTCGAAGTAGTAAGATAAGTCTAGTAACGCCTCGTGCTCGACTCCGGCGACGGTCTCGGGTAAGGTGTGTTACAATACATGTATAGAAATTGACGGATTACCATTTAGTACACTTTTTGTGTACTATTGTGTATCTAACAATATTCTAAGTGGTTCAACGGGCACAGTTTTGTTACAGGTTAAGTGAGTTGATAAGATCTAGCATATGAGTTACATGAATTACATGGAAATGGTATTACATGCTATATTGACGTATGAAATGGATGATATATGTATATGGGACTTGTTTAATTATTGTGTTCATCCATGCTTATTAGTTATTATATGTGCTTTACATGACTAACCTATTGGTGAATATATGTGCTTAGGCATTTGACAAATTGATTGGTATATACCATGTTTACTTACCTAAATTGTGAATAAATGGTAAGTTTAATTTTATGTTATATGAGCTTACTAAGCTTTATAGCTTACTCTATTTACTTTTCCATGTTTTTATAGTGATTCGGAAGCTCGCTCGGATTGGAAGTCATTGGAGATCTCATCACACTATCTAGCTATCGTTTTGGTACTTTTGAACTTAGTGAATTTGGTTATATGGCATGTATAGGCATTGTGGTTATATGTTACGTAACACCCCTTACCGTGTTAACACCGAAACAGGATACGATGTATTACTAGAATAGCACACATGTAATCATAATAAACCGAGTCATAAAATGATCATTTAAATTAAAACCCTTCCACTATTCATTCATCTTTTAATCATTGAGTTCATATATATATCATAAACCAGCACCTTAACTAGTATTAAACCACATCGATAGCATAATACAAGTGATATATCAAATATTAGAGATTAATATTTCAAGTAATATTACTATAATATACAAAAAAATACTCAAGTCTTCTCTACATGCCATAGCTTCAAAATATGATTTCAAAATACCAAAAGGAAGGATAGATAGTGTTGGTGAGCCTCCAACAATTTTTCCAAGTCACGAACAAACTCTATTACACTATAAAATAAGACAAGAAAGAAAAAGAAAACAAAGTAAGCTTATAGCTTAGTAAGTAATATGTAAATAATAAAAATAATAAATTATTTATGGCATTTATAAATACCAAAATATGTTTCCCCAATTATTCAATCTTTATCTCACATAAATTTACTATTTACTTAAATTTAGTACAAGCTATCCATTCGAATCCCAATAGTCACTAAATTATTTTTATCTGGAGCTACGGATCTCAAAATTAAGATCCGTTAATTTTTCCAGAAACTAGACTCATATGTATTATTACCATAAAAATTTCAGAATTTTTGGTTTGGCCAATTAATACAATTTATTCATTAAAACCTCCCCTGTTTTGCTGCCCGACAATCCTGATCACTCTTCACTAATATTTTAATTTCTCTTAATACAGAATTCAAAAGATATTCACGTTTGTTTCTTCTAAAAATAGACTCAACAACGAACCTAACCATATAAATTATGTTCCATAATTATTTTTGTACAAATTTTAATGATTTTTCCAAATCAGAATGGGGGATCACAAAATTATTCTGACCAGTCTCACAAGAATTTAAATATCTGATTTCGCCTTTTCCATAATTTCCTCATATAAATTTTCCAATAACATTTGTCCTTACCGAAGTTCGATCATTTATCGAACACATTACTCACATACTTATATACACATATATCTGCACTTAGTCTTCACACAATCACACTCATTTTCACTTGGTTACTTTCCTATTGAACACATCGGAATAGAATAATAATAAATATTTGGTGACCTGGACATAGTATTGCCTTTGAAGTTGAAGTTAATTGGTGCACATAGTAGCCTTCATTTTGTACTACACATGTGACCAAAATCATCCCTTAGACATATTGACTTGCACTTAATACCACACATGTGATCGAAATTATCAGGTACGCAAAGTAGCCTACACATAGTACTACACATGCGACCCCAACCATATGGTACACGTAGTAGCCTGCACTTAGTACTACACACGTGACCTAAACCATCTTAAACACATAGTAGCCTGCACATAGTACTACACATGTGTTCTCACCCTGAATCATTCATATCTTTTCTATTTCGAAAGTTCAATAGAGAATTACTCATTTTACCAATTCATTCTTATTCCTATACAATTCATGATTTACAACAAATAATTATTCCATGTCCAATCCCATCTCATAAAATATGATAAACTATTATAACATAAATAAAAACAATGCTTTATTTACATATTAACTTACCTCGATGCAAAATATGACGAGTTTATACTCTAATCCACCACTTTTTCTTTCCCCCGATCCAAGTCGATTCCATATCTTTCTTGATCTAATAATAACACATTTAGCTCATTTAATACTCATACTATTCAATTTGATCCAAAAATCACATTATGGCAAAATTACATTTTTGCCCTCTAAATGTCAAAAAATTATGATTTTGCCCCTAGGCTCGTAAAATAATTTTTATTCAATTTTCTTGCATTTTAAGCCTAGCTGAACCTTTTCCCTCTAATAGTAGCCCATAATTCTCACTAAATCATACGTTTACACACATTTCACAACTTGTTACAAACTACTCCATTTACGCGATTTCGTCAAAAATTGCTCGGTAAAAGACGTTTATCACACTCCAAACATTCATATTCTTTCATAAAACATCAAAATACATGCATATCATTCATGGGTAAATTTTTAAATATAAACCCTAACTCAAAATAATGATAGAAATAGGTAAATCGAGCTACGAGGATTTCAAAAATACAAAGAACATTAAAAACGAGGATAAGATGCACTTATAATCAAGCTTGAAAGATGACAAAACCCTAGATATGGAGGACTACCAATATTCAGCCAAGAGGTAGGAGATTATGAACAAATTTTGGCTTATTTTTCCTTTTTATTCTATTATTTACAAAATGACAAAAATGCCCTTACTAAAAAAATCCTACCTCACCTATTCCATGTCCATTTTTGTCCAACAATTTATCAAATGGACTAATTACCATATAAGGACCTCTACTTTAAAAACCCATTACTCACAAGTACTTTTATGAACTAGAACACACATTTTTCACCTATTTCAATTTAGTCCTAAATATCAAATTGTGCACCAAAACGATAAAATTTCGCAACTAGATTTTCACACAGTCATTCAATCACACAGTAAATATTAAAAATTAATCGCAATAACTTTTTCTACTTCAGATTTATGGTTTCGAAATCATTATCTATTTAGGCCCTAAATTGGGCTGTCACAACTCTCCCCCTTTAGAGATTTTCGTCCCCGAAAATCTTACCATTAAAAAGGTTTGGGTATTGTTTTCTCATAGCTTCCTTCGATTCCCACGTTGCTTCTTCTACTCCATGTTTTTTCCACAATACTTTTACTAACTTTATCTTTTTATTTCTGAGTTCGTTGGTCTCTTGTGCCAAAATCTTAACTAGTTCTTCACTGTATCTCATATTTGGCTGAATCTCCACTTCTGTAGGAGAAATAACATGTGAAGGATCCGACCGATATCGTCGTAGCATAAATACATGAAAAATATTATGAATTCTATCGAGTTCCGGTGGTAATGCCAATCAAGAAGCAACTGGTCCAACTCTTTCTATGATTTCATACGGTCCGATGAATCTTAGACTTAATTTACCTTTACGACCAAACTGGAGAATTTTCTTCTAAGGTGATACTTTTAAGAATACTTTATCCCCGACCTGAAATTTGATCTCTTTTTGTTTAAGATCGGCGTATGATTTTTGCCAGTCAGAAGCAGCTTTCAAACCTTCTCAAATCACTTTTACTTTTTCTTCTATTTCCCAGATCAAATCAACCCCATGCATCTTCTTTTCACTTAGCTCTATCCAATATAACGGTGTTCTACATTTTCTACCATATAAAGCTTCATAAGGAGCCATTTTAATACTGGACTGATAACTATTATTGTAAGAAATTCAATTAAAGGTAGATACCTCTCCTAATTAACTTCAAACTCTAGTATACAACATTGGAGCATATCTTCCAGTTCCTAAATTACACGCCCAGTTTGGCCATCAGTTTGAGGATGAAACGCAGTGCTAAAATACAATTGAGTACCCAAGGCTTCTTGCAATTTGTTCCAAAAATGAGATGTAAATCGGGGACTCTATCTAATATGATGGAGACAGGCACTCCATGTAGCCTGACAATCTCAGATATATACAATTCAGCCAGTTTATTTAAAGAAGAATCCGTACGTGTCGAAATAAAGTGCATTGACTTTGTTAATCGGTCAACAATCACCCGAATAACATCTTTCTTCCTTAAAGATAATGATAACCAAGATACAAAATCCATAGTAATTCTTTCCCATTTCCATTCCGGTATAGTGATTGGCTAAAGTAACCTTGAAGGTACCTGATGTTTAGCTTTAACCTGCTGACATACCAAACACATTGATACAAACTCAGAGATATCACGTTTCATACCTGGCCACCAGTACATCTTTTTTAGATCATTATACATTTTATTGCTCCCTAGATGTACAGACATGGAACCGCCGTAAGCCTCATATAGAATCTTCTGTTTGAATTCTGAGGCACACATTCCTTGTCTTTAAATAACAAACAACCATCGATAACCATCGATCCTAACTTGAAATTTAGAATCAGTACCTAACTCAGATTGTGCCCGTTTAGCTTGTAACTTTTCATCATTTTTTTGAGCCTTACAGATCTGCTGTAGAAACACTGGTCTAGCCTTCATTTCAGCTATAACTGAACTATCATTAGACAATGATAACCAGGTATTCATAGCTCGCAAAGTAAATAGAGATTTTCGGCTTAAAGCATCAACTACAACATTAGCCTTACCTGAATGGTAATCAATAATCAAATCATAATCCCTTATCAGTTCAAGCCACCTGCACTATATTAAATTCAAATCTTTCTGTGTCATCAAATATTTCAGGCTTTTATGATTAGTATAAATATGACATTTCTCACCGTACAAGTAATGCCGCCAAATCTTCAATGCAAATACAATATCAGCTAATTCGAGATCATGTACCGGGTAATTTCTTTCATGTAGCTTAAGTTGTCTTGAAGCATAGGCTATTACTTTACCTTCTTGCATCAAGACACAACTTAAACCATTTAATGATGCATCACTATAAATAATAAATTCTTTACCCGGTTCAGGCTGTACCAACACAGGTGCTTTTGTTAACAATTCTTTCAATCGATCAAAACTCTACTGATATTCTTCTGTCCACTCAAATCTAACATCTTTCAGCAATAAATGGGTCATCGGAGAAGCTATCATAGAGAGCCCCTATACAAATCTTCGATAATAACCAGCTAAACCCAAGAAACTTCTAACTTCAGATACATTCTTCGATGGACTCCAATTAATAATAATTGAAATTTTATTCGGGTCTATCTTGATGCCTTCGACGGATATAATATGTCCTAGGAAACCCACTTCTTGGAGCCAAAATTCACATTTACTGAATTTAGCATAAAGCTGCTTTTCACGCAAAATTTGCAACATTATTCTTAAATGTTCTGCATGCTCATTTTCATCTCGAGAATAAACCAGAATATTATCAATGAATACTACCACAAATTTGTCTAAGTACGATTTAAATATTCGGTTCATCAAATCCATAAATACTACAGGTGCATTAATTAGCCCAAACGGCATAACCAGAAACTCATAATGCCCGTACCTAGTTCTGAAGGCTGTCTTTGACACATCTGACTCCTTTACCCGTAGTTGATAATACCCTGATCGAAGATCAATCTTCAAGAATACTGTGGCACCTTTCAACTGATCAAATAAGTCATCAATCCGGGGGCAACGGGTACTTATTCTTTACGGTTACCTTATTGAGCTGTCGATAGTCGATACATAATCTCAAGGACCCGTCTTTCTTTTTCACGAACAAAACCAGAACACCCCAAGGTGAATGACTTGGTCAAACAAAACCCCTATCAACAAGTTCCTGTAACTGTGCCTTTAACTCCTTTAATTCTATAGGAGCTATCCGGTACGGAGCTATGGAAATCAAAGTAGTTCCTGGAATCAAATCTATAGAAAATTCCACTTCTCTTCTTGGTGGTAAATCTGGTAATTCTTCTGGGAACACATCAGAAAATTCCCATACCACCGACAGTGCATAATCTTTGACTCCGATGGTTTAGTGTCGAGTACATAAGCCAAGTAAGCATCATATCCTTTTTTAACATAACTCTGTGCTGCCATCATTGAAATCACACCAGGTAACCCCACGGTCTGATAAATTTAACCTGGAGCAACTCGCTATTCTGGCATTTTAACAAAATATATTTCTGTCTACAGTTTACTACTGCATCATGCTGAGTAAGCCAGTCCATACCCAAAACAACATCAAACCCATCAAATGGCAACAACATCAGATCAGCCGAAAAATAGTAGCCTAGAATCTTCAAAGGACAATTCCTGCAAACCTTATCTACTAGCATATGTTTGCCTAAAGGATTTGATACTTTGACCACAAATTCAGTTAATTTTACATGCAATTTCTTATCATGTACAAAATTTTCACAAATATAAGAATGAGTGGACCCGGGGTCAATCAATACAATAACATCAATATCATAAAGTAAGAAAGTACCAGTGATCACATCGGAAGAGGATGCCTCCTTACGAGCTCGTATAGCATAAGCTCTAGCAGGTGTTCTTGTTTCTAACCTTGCAGCTGAGTCTTTTACCATGCCTTTACCACTAGTTCCACCTCTGACATTTCATGGGGGTCTACCTCTACCAGTAGTATTACTCTGCTTAACACTTTGAGCTTTCTCTTCTCCCACTTTCTTGGTATAGTCTTTAATAAAATGCTCTTTGGAGCCACATCTGTAACAAGCACGATTAATTATATAACACTTACCAAAGTGTCCTTTACCACAATGGTGGCATTCAGGATTGAAATGACTTGTTCATTGGCCTCTTCCTTTGATCTCAGGCTTCAATAGTAGCTTTTCTCTTTTCTTTATTCAACTCATCAACTTTACAAGCTCTGTCAACTAGTACCACCATTTCTTTTAATCCTAGAATTTCCACTAACACCTTGATGTCTTCATTAAGTCCATCTTCAAACCTTCTGCACATCATTGCTTCGGTAGAAACACATTCTTGTGTATATTTACTGAGCCTTACAAACTCACGTTCAGACTCACCACTGTCATCTTACCTTGTTTCAACTCAAGAAATTCTTTTTGTTTTTGATCGATAAATAGCTAACTAATATATTTCTTTCGAAACTCTTCTAAGAAGAAATCCCAGGTTACTTTTTCCTTTGGAACTACGGATATCAAAGTCTTCCACCAATGATAGGCTGAATCATTCCGTAATGATACATCACATTTTAAACACTCTTCAGGTGTGCAAGATAATTCATCAAATATCCGCATAGAATTCTAGAGCCAGAACTTTGCTTTTTCTAAATCATCATCAATATTTGCTCTAAATTCTTTAGCCCATTGTTTATGGATCTTATCTACTGGAGGTTTTGTCGATCGTACCATATTAATACTCTGTGGAGCTGCAGGGACCGGATGTGGTACAGGTAGGGGAGGAGGAGGTTGAGCATTAGGGTTTGTTCTAATAAAATTAGTATACTAATTATTCATCATTTGAAGAAAAGCATTATTAGCTTCGTCTTCCTGACCTGATGTCTCATGTCTACTTTCTATAGGCACGGTCGCTTGCGCAGGAGCCGGCGCGTTACTTGCAGCATCATCAACAGCTACTCGATCGGGATCCATTACTATATAAAAATAAAACACAGGTTAGTAATGTCAAGAGTCACCACACTATCGCACTCACTATACTGGTCCGAGAATTGACTAAACCATAGCTTTGATACCACTGAAATGTAACACCCCTTACTCGTGTTAACACTGAAATAGGATACGAGGTATTACCAGAATAGCACACATGTAATCATAATAAACCGAGTCATAGAATGATCATTTAAATTAAAACCCTTCAACTATTCATTCATCTTTTAATCACTAAGTTCATAGATATCATAAACTAGTAACTTACCTAGTATTAAACCACTTCGATAGCATAATACAAGTGATATATCAAATATTAAAGATCAATATTTCAAGTAATATTACTATAATATACAACAAAAAATTCAAGTCTTCTATACATGCCATAGTTCCAAAATATGTTTTCAAAATACCAAAAGGAAGGATGGATAGTGTTGGTGAGCCTCCGACAATTTTTTCAAGTCACGAACAAACTCTATTACACTATAAAATAAGACAAGAAAGAAAAAGAAAACAAAGTAAGCTTATAGCTTAATAAGTAACATGTAAATAATAAAAATAATAAATTATTTATGGCATTTATAAATACCAAAATATGTTTCCACAATTATACAATCTTAATCTCACATGAATTTACTATTTACTTAAATTTAGTACAAGCTGTCCATTTGAGTCCTAGTCACTAAATTATTTTTATCTGGAGCTATGGAGCTCCAAATTAAGATTCATTAATTTTCCCAGAAACTAGACTCATATATATTCTTACCATAAAAATTTCAGAATTTTTGGTTTGGCCAATTAATACAGCTTATTCATTAAAACCTCCCCTATTTCGCTGCCCAACAGTCCTGACCACTCTTCACTAACATTTCAATTTCTCTTAATACAGAATTCAAAAGATGTTTATGTTTGTTTCTTCTAAAAATATACTCAACAATAAATCTAACCATATAAATTATGTTCCATAATTATTTTTGTACGAGTTTTAATGATTTTTCCAAATCAGAATGGGGGATTACAAAATCATTCTGGACCAGTCTCACAAGAATTTAAATATCTCAGAATATAGAAAGCTTTTACTGGATCTATTTCTTTTATATGAAAATAGACTCAATAAGATTTAATTCCATATCTCACTCAATCTCTATTTCAATGTCTACTATTTTTGGTTTTTTTGTCAAAGTCAACTCACTGCTACTGTCATAAACTATTTTATTTCTGATTTCGCCTTTTCCATAATTTCCTCAGATAAATTTTCCAATAACATTTGTCCACATCAAATTTACCGAAGTTCGATCATTTATCAAACACATTACTCACATACTTATATACACATATATATGCACTTAGTCTTTACACAATCACACTCATTTTCACTTGGTTACTTTCCTATTAAACACATCGGAAGAGAA
The DNA here is from genome assembly GCA_020496765.1 of Gossypium stocksii. Lineage (NCBI taxonomy): Eukaryota > Viridiplantae > Streptophyta > Magnoliopsida > Malvales > Malvaceae > Gossypium > Gossypium stocksii. The sequence continues at coordinate 55,763,016 of CM035631.1, forward strand.
TAATAATAAATATTCGGTGACTTGGACATAGTATTGCCTTTAAAGTTGAAGTTAATTGGTGCACATAGTAGCCTTCATTTTGTACTACACATGTGACCAAAATCATCCCTTAGACATATTGACTTGCACTTAATACCACACATGTGATCGAAATTATCAGGTACGCATAGTAGCCTACACATAGTACTACACATGCGACCCTAACCATATGGTACACGTAGTAGCCTGCACTTAGCACTACACATGTGACCTAAACCATCTTGAATACATAGTAGCCTGCACATAGTACTACACATGTGTTCTCACCCCGAATTATTCATATCTTTTCTATTCCGAAGGTTCAATAGAGAATTATTCATTTTAACAATTCATTCTTATTCAAATACAATTCATAATTTACATCAAATAATTATTCCATGTCCAATCCCACCTCATAAAATATGATAAAATATTATAACATAAATAAAAACAATGCTTTATTTACATATTAACTTACCTCGATGCAAAATATGACGAGTTTATACTTTAATCCACCACTTTTTCTTTCCCCTGATCTAAGTCGATTCCACATCTTTCTTGATCTAATAATAACACATTTAGCTCATTTAATACTCATACTATTCAATTTGATCCAAAAATCACATTATGGCAAAATTACATTTTTGCCCTCTAAATTTCAAAAAATTATGATTTTACCCCTAGGCTCGTAAAATAATTTTTATTCAATTTTCTTACATTTTAAGCCTAGCCGAACCTTTTCCCTCTAATACCAGCCCATAATTCTCACTAAATCATACATTTACACACATTTCACAACTTGTTACAAACTAGTCCTTTTACGCGATTTCGTCGAAAATCACTCAGTAAAAGATGTTTATCACACTCCAAACATTCATATTCTTTCATAAAACATCAAAACACATGCATATCATGCATGGGTAAATTTTTAAACATAAACCTTAACTCAAAATAATGATAGAAATAGGTAACTCGAGCTACGAGGATTTCAAAAATACGAAGAACATTAAAAACGGGGCTAAGATGCACTTACAATCAAGCTTGAAAGATGACAAAACCCTAGCTATGGAGGACTACCAATATTTGGCCAAGAGGTAGGAGATTATGAACAAAATTTGGCTTATTTTCCCTTTTTAATCTTTTATTTACAAATAACTAAAATGCCCTTACTAAGAAAATATCCTACCTCACCTATTCTATGTCCATTTTTGTCCAACAATTTAACAAATGGACTAATTACCATATAAGGACCTCTACTTTAAAAACCCATTACTTACAAGTACCTTTATGAACTAGAACACACATTTTTCACCTATTTCAATTTAGTCCTAAATATAAAATTGAGCACCCAAACGATAAAATTTCGCAACTAGATTTTCACACAGTCATTCAATCACACAGTAAATTTTAAAAATTATCTACAATAAAATTTTCTACTTCAGATTTGTGGTTTAGAAACCACTATTCTGTTTAGGCCCTAAATCGGGTTGTCACATGTTATGTATGGGTCACTTTGGCAAATGAAGCCTATATGAGTTTGATTTGTATTTAGCCATGTGATTTGGCTTAATATGGTATATGTGTTGGTATATATATATATATATATATATATATATATGAGTGGTTGGTTTATCTTGTGTGATTTTAATTGCATTGATATGTTTGATGGATTGAAATGGAAATGCCTCTATTATGAGTTGATGAATTGATTACCAAATTGGTAAGGTTTAGTTGTGTCATATTGATTATGAAATCGGCATGAAAGTGAATATAGGCACTTGACCATTTAGGTGATTTTGGACATGAAATTGGTATAAGCTTGAATGGTTAAAAGTGATGTTTAATAGGTATGCTTTTAGGTTATGAAATTGTATGTTTTAGGCTTGATTTGGTTGATTTGAATGCCTATTTTGGTTGTGGATACATGCTTTTGAGATGTGTAGGTTGGCACCAAATTTGGGTGAGAAATGTGGCTTGGAAAATAGCCTATTTTTGTACACATGGACAGAGACACGGACGTGTGTCTCAGCCATGTGTGACACACGGTTAGGTGACATGGCTGTGTGTCCCTTAAGATTTTTAAAGGGATCAAGTCAGTGAGTTACATGGGTTAGTCACACGGGCGTGTGGTTGGCCGTGTGATACAAGTCAGAGAGTTACACGGGGTAAGACATGGGTTGGGACATAGCCATGTGATCCTATTTTGAATATCCACACAGCCTGGCCACACGGGCGTGTGTCCCTTGTATTTGTAATATTTCAATGTTTTCCCAAAATTTTCCTAAGTTCTCAGTTTAGTCCTGAATTGATTCTAATGTCTGTTTTGAGTCTCGAGAGCTTGTATTAGGGACTATATGAATATGTATGAATGATTTATGTTTGGAATGAGAGATGTATGTGAAATGTATGATGAATTATACGATAAATCTGGTAATGCCCCGTAACCATATTTTGGCGACGGATACGGGTTAGGGATGTTACATTATATATTTTATGTTTATTTTTAGAATTATTTAGTTTTCAGTTTAAATTGAATAAAATTGATCTTTTGTGTTGTTTTATGACATTTAGGCTGATTTGGGCTTAAGAAAGAACTAGCAAGTTGATTGAGCATGTGAGGTAACAACTTAAGTCGAGGAGTTAGTGGATTGCCATGAATGTCGCAACATTCATGGGGAAAGTCACGACATTGAAGCAAGCCTCAACACTTAGCCAATTTTCCAACTCAAATCCATGATGCAAGTCACTGGAGACAATGCCATGACATCATAGAGGTAAAATCATGACATTCCACTTAAAGGGTTCAAAGCAGGGTGTATTTAGGGGGGTTGGCAAGGGCCCTAGCGCTCCTAAAATGGAAAATTTTCCATTTAGGCCCTTTAAAATTTTTAAAATTTTAAATTAATAAAGGTAAAATTACACTTTACCCCCTAAAAATGATAAAAATTCGATTTAATCCTTTAAAAATTATAAAAATATTGGCTATTCAAATGGCGAAATTGGATTTTTACTATCATAAAAATTATAATTTAATTTTGGCCCCCTAAAAGATTTTCTGGCTTTAACTTGTTTCAAAGGCCAAGTAGATTACCAGCAAAGTCGTGACGCCAACTATAAGGTGTCACGACACCGATTCGATGGACTCAATAATTTTGCAAGGGTGTTTTCATTTGCACAACCTCATTTAACCTATTAAGCAACTTGTAATTTGTAACAGCTTGTTTTTGAATGGTATAAGAAATTGCAGTTTCAGAACCCTGTATTCCGATGATCAAGTTAGTAAATTTTATTTAATAATATTTATGAGTTTAATATGGTGTTATATTGGAATTTAATCTGATAAAATTGTTAATTAGACAATTTGTTAAAGTACAAGTGGTTTGACCCTAAAGTCAGTGGTTTTGAAAAATGAGGTAATAAGACCTCGTTTTTGTAAACCGAGCCCAAAAATATTTTTATTAAATATTTACAAAGTTATTATATAGGTAATTTGAAATTTGAATAAGTAATTTAGTTAAATTAGTGGTTAATTGTAGTACAAAGAATAAATCGTAAAAAACTTAAAAGTTAATCACTATTTTTATTAGTTAGAAAGGCTTAGATGGTAATTATTCAAGGACTTAAGTGGCAATTAGTGTAACACCCCTAACCCGTATCCGTTGCTTGAATAGGGTTTCAAGGCATTACCGGAGATTACAGAACACTTTCAAATAAATCGAGTCGAACACTATTCATTGTCTGAGATTAGTTATAACGTCCCTTAGTAGAGCCCTCGAGGCCCAAAACATGCATTAAAATTGATTCAGGACCAAATCGGGATCTCGGGGAATTTTTTTCAAAATCCCAAAAATTTTCTCACTAATAAGAGTCACACGCCCGTGTGGTCAGGCCGTGTGGAGTCACACGCCTGTGTCCCGAACCTGTGTAACTCTCTGACTTGCAACTCATGAACAAATTGATGTCACACGACCAAGTAACACACCTGTGTGCTAAGCCTTGTGGTTAATTCGAATTTTCAAAAAATAGGTGCAGGATTCACACCACCAAGAGGCACGCCCATGTTCTGGGCCATGTGCCTCACACGGCACGCCCATGTCTCTGCTCGTGTGCTTAATTCTGAGCATTTTATTTCTCAAAATTTAGGTGCAGGGGACACACGGCCTAACCACATGCCCATGTTACTGGGCTGTGTGTCATACACGGTCGAGACACACGTCTGTGTGTCTGCCTATGTGGACAAAATAAAGCCATTTCTAGCTTCATTTCTAACCCAAAATCATACCCAAGACCTGCACTTGAAACATACATCCAGTACCAACCATTCCAAGCATTCAAATTAAACAAATCCCATAATTCATTATGGCATACCATTACATGCATGTGTGTTTATAACTTACCTTGATTTAGCTTAGGTAATAACAACATTTGATCTCATATACTTAACATATCACATGTAAGTATATCATAATAACCTACTTAACATATATTTAGCTACCATAGCATGACATTACAAGTATATCAAAACAACCATTTCTAGCCATTCCAATGGCTAGATTACATATATCATTATCAAGCTACTAATGGTCAAGTTGTCCTATACATGCCATTATACCAAAAGGATTGAACTATATATACCCAAAAATAAGCTAGTTGATAGTGTGACGATGCTCCAATGATCTTCCAACCTTCGCGAGCTTTCGAGCATTATAAATGGGGAACATAAAATGGAGTAAGCATTACTTGCTTAGTAAGTTTGTATAACAGAAAACTAAACTTACCAATCCCGTTTATTAAATCTAAGCATACAATATCATGTTTTCCATCCATTAGCAAAACTTCCTAAACACATGCACTCAATCAAACATGTTAGTCACCAAAATCTCTATATCAATCAAATAAGCATAGATGAGCTTATCATGCAATACTCTTTCAAGTCATTATTATTTCATCTCATAATTCTCATGCCATGTAAAAAATTTTATGTCCATTGAATCATTGAAATTCTGATGGATGCTCAAGTAGTACACTCGAGGCGTACAATTCAATAATCCGTCAATTTCTTATTCAAGAGTAGTCATTCGGGCATTTAATCAAAGAACACACTCTCGAACCACATATCATATAACATGATTACTAGTCCAGGCTAAATCCTTTATATAACATATGCTCAGAAGAGCTCATTTGGGATTACCAGTCCAGGCTAAACCCTAATCATATCGTATACTCGAGAGGTATCATATCAGGATTACCCATCCGGGCTAAATCCTTTCTATAATGAGGTTAATAGGATTACTCGTTTGAGCTAAATCCCATCCACAAAAAATGCAGAACCTCATTCATTTCGAAAAAGCACATATATTCATCAGAATTCAATATTCAATCAGGACTTAACCCTTTTTCACCATTTTCAAGCATGAATTAATTTCTCATATTGTAACATTCAATTAATTCACACAAACGATGATCACATTTCAAGCAATCACAACATTTATTTTAACATAATTACATCCCTATTAAGTTACACGAACTTACCTCGACACATGTTCGCGTATAAAATCTATTAATCCGAAACCTTTTCTTTTCCTCGATCTAACCTCGAATTTGAGTTGTCCGGATCTGTATAAATAACTTCAATTGTCAATTTCACACATTTCATACTTATTAGGACTCAATCTACGCCCTAGGCAAAATTACCATTTTGCCCCTAACTTTTCTATAAATTCCAATTTCATCCCTAGGCTTGGAAAATGAAACTTGTGCAATTTACTCCCTATTCCAAGCCTAACCAAAATTTCAAAGTATAATTTACAACACATATTTTCTATAAATTTTAGAATTTTTCATCAATTTTCACAACTTTACATTTTAGTCCCTAAATCATGTTTTCACCAAAAATCACTTTGTAAAAGTTATTTATCTATTAACAACCTTTCATTTTCTACCATAAATTTCTAATTTTTAGCAATTACATCCATGAACCATTTTCTATACTTTGATAACTCTTCAAATTAATCCCTCAAATAGATAGATTAAGCTATCTTGGTTTCAAAAATACCAAAATTACTAAAAATGGGACAAGGAAACTTACCCAATTAGGTCTTAAAAGTTTCTTCTCTCTCTCGTAGGGTTTCTATATACTTTTAGGGTTGAAGATGACAAAAATAAGATAATATTTCTTTTATCATCTTTTTAATTAATTATTTATTTCAATTTCTAATTTAGTCCTTGCCCTTTTCCTAAATTTCCATGCATGATTCAACAAAGATATTTTCCATCTTTTGATTGATGATCTAATTACCATATAAGGACCACTATTTTTGAATTCCATAGCTATTTAGTCCTTACAGCTACTAGAATTCTAGTTTCACATTTTATGCGATTTGGTCCTTTTCGTAATTAAACACGAAATCAGTAAAATTTTCTTATCAAAATTTTCACATGACATTTCTAACCTAATACGGACCATAAAATAAAATAAAATAAATTTTATTTTTGGATCGAATTTGTGGTCCCGAAACTACTATTCCGATCTTACTGAAATTGGGCTGTTACAATTAGACCATACTTAATAGTGCTGGATGGTTAGTGCATGTATTATGTGATTTTTATGTTGAAAATTTCTTTAAATTAATATAAAATGTTAAAATAATAAAAAAATAAAAGAATTAAAAGCTTATTTTGTATCATCTTCACTGTTTGGAGAAAAGAAAAGTGAAGAAGCCATATCTAAACTTCGAGCAAACTTTCGGCCTTAGCGTGGTAAATCAAACCGAATCAGTTATTCGTATATTTTATATTTTTGAGATCGTGGTAGCTCAATCTAGCTAACACGTAGGTTATTTTTTCTAAACAGTTAAAATTTCTAAATGTTTCCATTAATGATTGCTTGAAGTTTTTTTTATGTTAAAATGTTAGATTTGAAGCTTAAATATGAAAAAGGGACTAGTTTGTAAAGTGAAAATTGTTAATTTTGAGCATAAGGACTAAAGTGTAAATATTTCAAAATTAACATGAAATTACTGTAATTATTGATAATAAAGAGCTATAGAAGGATGAAATTGAAATCAGTTTCAAAATCAAGGCACAAATGTGAAAGATATTGCAATTTCAATTTTGGGGACTAAATTAAATAAAGTGCAAAACTTGAGGGAATATTTGATAAATGAAATTGATCTGATACATGACTATAGTAGGCTATTAAATTATGTTTGGTATTGATAATTGTAAATTATGATATAGATTAGGATTTAAACTAATTGAAGGATAATAATGAAAAAATAGAAAATTACAAATTAATCCTTGACACCTTATTGGTTGTTGTTTTTGCTAGGTAAGTTCATATGGTAATTACGTTTAAGTCATTATAAATTTTATATTATGATTTATGTATGTTTTGTCAAACCTTGAATTAATTTTGATTTAGCAATAAACAATGAGATTTGGACTTAGTTGAAAAAGAGTTAAATATGAACTTACATGATGGAATTACCCTCGATGAAACTTTGTAAATATATCATACACATAGTTACAGGTTGATTTTCGATTATACCTAGCTCCAACATTTGTTGTTGACTCAAAGATACATGTGACACAAATTTAACCTAGACTAGTAATTTGTTGTCGATTTAAAGGTTTAGCTTGGACTGATAACCTTACATGTATATACAAATTTGACTAAGCTATTTGATGTGTCAATATAAAGGTTTAGCTTGGACGGGTAATGTGACATGAATATATGATTAGCTCAGACAAGCAACAAATGTGGTTAATTGTCGATGATTACCGAGATTCAACATTTTTTGTGGACTCAAAATACATGTGACTCAGATTTAGCCTGGACTGGTAATTTATTTTTGATTTAATGGTTTAGCCTGGACTCGTAACCTTACATGTATATACAATTTTGTTCAAACTATTTGATGTGTTTACACAAGGTTTGGCCCAGACGGGTAACCTGACACAAACGAATATGTTTAGCTTAGACGAGCACCAAAGGTTATTAGTACCCATGTATTCAAATTCTTTTACAATGTTTCATCAGGTAAATTATAATATGTGAAATGAGGATTTTAATAACATGTTATGTGCTAATGATTAAAAGTAGTAAAGTGGAAGACTTAATAACAAGTTTAAGTATACATATGTGATCGAAAAGTGGATGAATTGGATTTCAAAAATATGAAATGTTATGCTTAGTATTGATATGTTACACGATGGAATATGATTCAAGTTCACTTGGTTGTGATTGTGTTTAGATATGTTAGGTAAATTTGATTATACATATTAGTTTAACCTATGTACTTGTTATATAAGGTAAGTTAATCGTTTATATACATATAAGCTTACTAAACATTTGTAATGATTACCCTATTTTCCTTTCCTGTAGATTTTGACTTATGGAACATGTTGATCAGATCACACTATCCAGCTTCGGTCTTGGTAGATTTTTGAATCGTTCTAAACCTGGTTATGTGGCATGTGTATAGGCTTAATGTGGATAAGTGTTTATCTTGAATGATGATGAAATGGTCTTATTATATGCCTATTTTAAATATATATGTTAAGTATATAAGTTTTTATATGTATATGTGCGTGTCAATGTTGAATGATGGTGACTTTGGTCCTTAGCAAATGCTTAATCTAGCTTAGTTTTGGACATGTAGCTAAATGTACATTAGTCATGTGCTAAGCCTTAGCTAATGTGGTTGCACGGTAAAGTTGATGTTGGAATGGTAAGCATAATATGATGGTGATTAGTACTAAATGGATGTGTGATGACTTAAGTAATGTCATGTGTGGAAAATGGTATGCTTGGACTAGTAGGTGAATGGTACTGTTTTCAAATTGAATATAGTCAATAGCTAATATTGATATGGAAGTTGTATATGTAAGTGACATGCTAGCATAGTTGTTTAGATTTGGTTGATTCATGGTATATTGATGAAGTTGATTGGTATTATTGATGTGTGGCCTTTTTGGGTAGATTTTGAATGGAATTGTACAAGTTAAATGTGTGTCATAAAGTCTCAATTATGTTTGTATTAATTTTGAGCATGAGAAGTACTTGAATGCGATATTCTTGGACTTTACTTAGGAACTATTGATACCTTTGGCTATGGCATCGGTACTTTACCAAATGAATAGTGTTTTAAAATTTATAGAATGCAAAATTTGTATTGATACCTGATTATAGTATCAATAAATCTGGCTTAAGTATTAGTACCTAAATCTTGTATCGATACCCATGCTCAAAATTTGAAATGTTTTCATTGGTCCTTCTTCATGCTCAGATCAATTTTATAAATGTGTAAGCCCAATTAAGTTCCATTTTTTTATTAAATGTAAGCCCAATTAAGTTCCATTTTTTTATTAAATGTTATTATACATGAATTTATGAATGATTTCATGTTAATTGGTATTAATAGTTATAATTGTATGTGACCATTCCGGTAACTGTAGTAGCATCCTGTAGCTCGGGCCCGGTGGAACGACAAAAATGTGCAAGTGTACACAATCATAACAAGTAATAAAGTGATAAGTAAATGTCGAGTTATTGTACCCACAGGGACTGTGAAAAGAATTATTTATGAATGCAATTTTAAAAACACTTTGGTGAAGAAAAAATATTTGGATTTAAAGAATTGATAAAAACCATGACTTAACAATGTAAAATAAATAAAAATAAAATAAAAGTTCCAATGCACAATTTTAAAAGATGATTTTAATCAAGATGACATAATTGTGTTATATTAATTACATTTATTAACTTAGAATTATTAAACTCATGTTTATGTTGTTATGAATAAATTCACGGCAACTTGGTAATTTGCTAACTTATGAACATACTCACCTACAAAAATCCATTTATCTCTTGACTATATCTCTATGTCAATTCAACCGATTAAACAAATTTTAATAAGCAAATGTGTTAATGCACTTACATACCTATGAAATTAAAATAATCTCTTGTACATATCTCTATGCCAATTCAAACAATTAATTCAATCTCATAAGCACATAAAAAATTACGTTAGGTAACAATGTATTTCTACCTTCAAATAGTTTAATCACAATAATCTTGCAAGTTATGCAAGGCTAATGTATCGTTAGATACCGTTGCTAATTTAACCCTCGGCTACCTTAGATGATTAAACATGCACTGACTAAGTATTCTGTCAATTAATTACAATTTCAATCCGGTTAAATAATTAATTTATTAGTTACCTTACAATTGTAATGTAAGAATAAATTAGTCATGGTTTTACTTAATCAAACATCTTACCGAGGCCTATAACAACACAAACAAAATTTTAATAAATTAAGTAGACGAAATGCAATCAACCTAACACAAATTAAATTTAAGCCATATTAATTAAATTAAACATATAAACATCACAAATATTCATAGACATGTTCATCATAACAACAACAAAATTAAAAGGATAGGGAACAAGAATCAAATCCGGTGTTTCTCCGTGGCGTGACTAGTTTGCTCCACTCCTCCTTCTCTACTTGTTCTTGTCAAACCGAGGCTTCTACGAACACTTGAATACTGCTCCAAATGGTGGTTTATTGACTCTTTTTCAAGAGATGAAATCGGCAAGGGAATAGGGGAAGATAATGAAAACAATGGAAGGGAATGAAGAGAGAAAAATGAGAGAGAAGTAAATAGATGATAAGGGTGGAGCTGTTGTTGAAGTGAGCAGCTAAGGGGGTATATATAGGTTGAGAAGGCTACTAAAAATAGCCAAAATCAGTAGCCAAAGACTCCCCCCATGGCCTGCCACACATGTGGCATGTTTGATGATTTCAAACATGCTATTTTAATGTAGGGGCAAATCCAAAAAGGCATAAATAGTGGAGGGGTTTGAATGCAATTTGAAGGAGTCTTCAAGGGCTATTTTGCAAGCCAAATAATTATCCAAGCAAGCTGATTAGGTTAGCATGTGGGACGGTTTTGGGCTGCCCAGTGCTCGGTTGGATCGGTTTTCTCGGTTCAGCTCAACTGGGCCACTTTTCTTAATTAATTAATAATAATTTATTTAACCCAAATTAAATTGGATCAAAATTAAAATTAATTACATTATGAACTAATAAACATAATTTGGACTATTTTAGGATGAAAAGTTAATTTGCCTTGATGCTTCAAATTGCTTCTTGATTTTGAGCTTCTTGTAGTGTCTACCGAGATATTTTTCGCCCTTTGTGCAAATCTGTCAAAAATGATCAAAATTAATTAAAATTTATTATAAAATTAAGAAAAATTCAATGTGTTCATAATATAAGTACAATTTAATTATTTTATAATAATTAAATATTTTTTGACAAGAATTTTATCGAAACTGCATGAATTTGAGTTAAAAAGGGCATGAAGAATTGTGTATATTTTCGTGTTTCCACACCCCCAAACTTAATTCATTGCTCGTCCCGAGTAATGCACAAATTTGAAAAGAATTTCTAAAAAACACATTTGAAAAATTTTCTTCAGAACAACATCCTTCCCAAAATTATGATTTTAGTATACTTATGCTAAAAAACAAGAAATTTGATATTTATTCTACTTAAGTATACATATCATTCAAATTAATCTCCACTACTATTATGATAGCAAAAATAAACTAAATGCTTCCTCAATGAAGACATGCTAAATTCCTACCAATTTGATTTTATTCCCTTATTCAAGATTAGGTTGCAATCATTAAGTTTAACTTATGCCTTCATATGTTGAACATAGCAATTTCTCTCCACTAATGTAGGTAGCATAGAAACTTGAATCAATAGGTCTTTAAAAAGGTTGTAACGTGGCTAGGTTAGGGGTAAGTAAAAGATAGATAAATTTAGGAGAAAAGCCCTAGACTCAGCTTCAATCGGACCTTCGAAATAGTTACCTTCAATACACCAACTTACTTTGCTTTCACATGCTCTTTTGTACATCTGATTTCTTTCAAGTACATATGCTCTTCTTTTGTTCTTTTTTTTTACATGAGCACTTTACTGTATGTACTACAATTTTTTTAGCAATTGATACTTCTTTTCAACTCCCCCAAACTTATTTTCAAAGAACATTCCGAATATTACTGAATCTAGTGTTTGGGACAATTTAAAGATAATTAAGAGAAAAGTGATGGCTAAATATTGCAAGGGTAAAAAAAAATTAGGCCATATAGTCTCAAAGTTGGGTTTCAAGGGATAAAAATTCATCATGGTTGGCTTAAAAGGCTCAATAAAAATTCATCATGGTTGGCTTAAAAGGCTCAAACAGTCCAAACAAAAGTTGCCTAAATCATTTCCAACTTCCCATGCTTCCCAAGATTTCGCCTCAAGAAACTACTAAGTCAATTCTAAAGACTTAAACTTTCATACATGCCTAATTTTTCTAAGGAACTAAAAATTTTATGGTACGATTTGCATGTTTTATTAAAAATACATTTATGTCATATTTCAGTTAACATAACAATTATTGAAATAATCGAACTTTAATCATACTGAAGTTTAGCATACTTAACAAAATTTCAAAATTTTGAACAAAATATAACCTAATCATAACTAAAAGAAAAATTTATTCTGAGTGGAAATAATTTCAATTTTTCGGTCCCTCTACTTAAGATGAACAATGTCCTCATTATTAAAAGTGAATAGATACTATACACCAGGTAGGATTCTAGAAAAGAGGAGGTGAGTCAATTTGATTGCTTAAGTACCAAGCTCTCTCTAGATCTAATCCTAGACATGTATATATCTATTGCCACACTTTGTACTTTGTACTTTGTTCATTTTTATTTATGATTTCCACCTTTTGTTTTATCATGCGAAAATAAAAATTCCTAATCAAACCTAATCCTATTAAATAACCTAAGAACAGAAATAAAATAATGTTAAGATCCTTCTTTTTTATTTATTTGTAGATCCCTCTGAATTCGACTTATCTTTTGCTCCATCGTCTTTATTTTTGCATGAATCGCTTCACTCCTTCTTCGATAGTGGACTCCATGGTTCAAATATGAAATCTAGAAACTCAGGCACAAAAAAAGGGTTATTGTATATTTTCGTAAGAGCACTTCTCATGACTCGTATTTTTGAATATCTCCACTAAGCTTGTTGCTGCCACTACATATGTTGCATAATGTTCATTAATTTTGACTGCTCATCTCGAAGATCTAGGTGAGGTGATTGAGTCCTGAACATTGAAGTTGCAACGTCATATTCGGTTACTGGTTCCATTGGTTCTGCCTTATCAGGGATTTCAACTGACTGCATTGGTTCGATCCCTGTGGGATCTTCTTCTTCTTCTGGATCTTCACTCTCTTCTATTCGTTGCTGTGTAGCAGAGTCTCCAACGATTTGGTAGAGGTCCTAATCTATGATTGTGCCCTAGTTATAACCTGTAGTCTTTATGTTTGCAAGAATTTTAGCTTTCAAGCACAAAATTGTTATTGTAAATGGAAAGTAAGTTGAGCCAGAACGTCTAGTGGTACAATTCCATATTTCTCTTAGGATGATTTTTCCCAGATTAATGGACAAGTGTGAATTCCTTGCTTTGACACGGTCCACTTAGAACCTAGAACTCTAAGTTCCTCGAGAATTTCTTGTAGATTTTCAAACTCAATATTGCTCATTAAGGAAGAATATTCGTCGTTTTCGAAATCAGGTAATTCGAAGAATTCATTAATAGTGTTTGAGGTTATTGGTACCTTGATTCCGCGAACAGAAACTGCCTTCAATTCGCTTGAGATCAAATTCGCATAAAATTCACGAACTAACTCCTCATCTCAACTAGGTCTTTTCTCACAAAACAACTTCCTATTAAGAGCCCCAACAACTTGTCAAATGCGCGCCATGAAATCAATATAGTTTCTTTCTTTCAGTGTAAAGCCCTTCTCTGGATGCATCTGTTGATTCTTGAAAATACTTTCGTATCTCACTTTGGCTTCCTCACAGTGGAATTTATTTTGTGATTCGTGAATTTGAGCCGAAGCACGAGTTCTCTTGCGAGGCATGATTAATCTAAACATAAGATGAAAACAAATATTTTCTCAAAAATTTAATCAGTATAAAATATTAATAATTCAATAAATTGAAAAATAATTAATTAAATAAAATTAAAATTTAAGAGAAAAATTTGTCTTACCACTTTTTTTTTTTTATAAAAGTTAAGAACTCAAAGAAATTAAATCTAAAGTAAAAAAAAGGTCGGTTTAGGGATGTTTGTAGGGTGTCTTGATGGTGTGGTGCTAGTAGCAAGGCGGCAGCGACAACTAGAGAGTAGCAGGATATGTGTGTGTCGCGTGGATGGGCAACTGGCAGCACTATTGGGAGAAGAGCAGGGCTAGTGTGTTGGTGCATGCGAGCAGGTTCGTGAGAGTTAGTCTGGCGCAAGCGGGAGTAGCAGTGCAAGCTGTTGGTGTTCACGTGAGCTACAAGCCGAATGGGGCTGCCAGGCGGTGTTATGGCTAGGGAGGTGGGAACTATGGCACTAGGTGATTTGGTGGGTTTTGGATGCTAGGGTTGATTGAGGAATGAGTGAAAAAAAATGGAAAAGGTGGGTGAAATTTATAGTGAAAAGAGTAGGAGTTTAATTAGAATTCTTAGAACAATTTAATACTTAAAATATTCTAAGTTCTACTTCTACACAAAGTTAACAATAATTAATAATTAATAAAACGCATATTAAATTTTTATTTGCTATTAATTTATTAAAATAAAACAAATATGATCAAATTTAAACTAATCCTAATTCTATGCAAAGTTGGTAATAATTAATATATATTATAATGGATATAATTATATATTAATGATTTTCATCTTATTTATTAAATTAAAAACATTTATTCTACATGCCTTTTGAAAATATTTATAAAAAGAGACATCTAATTTTTAATATTTACAAAAAGAGCAACTATATTTTGAAGATAATTTAATTAAGTACCTAGACTTAAAGAAAATTTGAAATTGAGTTGCAATTTAAAACTTGGATCAAAATTGATCCTTTTATTTGAAAAACTAAAAAATTATTTTTTCATTTAGGGAATAATCTCTTAGAAAATTATGTTAAAATCAATTCCTAGGAAAGATTGGAGGGGTCACAAACGGTCCCGCTTAAGTTCTAATCTCCTAGACAGAATTTATTTAAACATACTAATCCCAAAAATATACACTAAATCATTTATTTAAAAAGGAAAAAAGAAAACTTAATCATCTGATAAAATGAACGAGATTTGATCCCATTCAATTTTATCTCCCCAATAATGTTTTAAGCGCTGAGCATTAACTCGAAAATTACCTCCCTTGCTTTGAAGTTCGACAACTCCATATGGAAAAACTTGGTGAATCATAAATGGACCGGACCAACGTGATTTTAACTTACCTGGAAAGAACCTTACTCTGAAATTGAATAACAAGACTTGTTGACCTGCTTTAAATTCTCGAACCCAAATGTGTTTGTCATGCCATGTAACACCTTCGTCGCCGGACTGGGGTTAAGAGGCACTACCAGAAAAGATAGAACTCTCACACATTCACATAGTCTATCAAACCATACTCGGAAATATACATTGTAACCTCAGTTTATCAAATGTTGAATCATTAATACACAAAGCACAAATCAAACTTTATTAAACTCTCATACATCCATTTTATTATCTTATAACAAAACTACTATTCATATGATAATCTTCAATACAGAATTTGAATATTAAAAAAACATGCTAATTATTTATGCTATTTTCCATGCCAACATTATTATTATTATTATACACATATAAAATATTTTACAGCATCTAATCCGTATATTCAATATTCAAGCCATACCATACCTAGTTATAAAATTCATCATAAAGTTGTGGGCACAAAACCATAATAATTTAAACTCTCCTGAGCACAAATAATAACTATATGTATATTCATTTTGCATGCCAAATTACCATACTTAAAACACATACGCATAACCAATAAGTTAAATTGTTATTCGGTTAGTTATATTATTTTCAATACATTATAAATGTAATTATATCATATAGCATACTGCATATTCAACAAACCAAAAACACTTATACACATAATTCATTATTTCCAACCAATTCACCAACACAAATATTATATGCATACATATTTAATATAATTAATATTAGCCGAATATGCCTGTATGACATTTACCAATTCCAAGCAAATTTTTACAAATTAAATTTTATATCAAATTTTGTGTCGATACTAAAACACACCAAATAACCAAATTTATTATATGGCAAAGCCATCACATAGCGTCTCAAGACATGTACTGCATATCACACATATTAGTTCTTTTTCAATCTTAATTGCCGAATACATCCATCCATGATATCATGCATTTCATACACATATCTTATATCAACAAAATATACATCACTTTTGGGCATGATCAACAAAAATCATTTATTAAACATATTAATAAGAACAAGTACCGAATCACAAGTCAAGTATTAACCTTATCTAAATTTTCAACGTATAACCGAATGCACTTAACAACCAAGTTAAACCACTCTTATCCAATTTCACATAATACTACCTTACTCAATTTAATAACCAAATTCTTACATGTACTTTATTTTAGTATGAACCACGTTCAAACAACCAAACATACCTATGTATATTTTATGACCGTTTCATTCAAATCACATCCAAGATCATTAACCAACTTCTATGCATAAATCACATATCATAAATACCACTCATTCATAACACATAGCATTATAACCGAAAATGAACTCAAACTATAATCAAACAAAACCAAATTCAAGCTTAGGATTTAAGCCATTCTCGCATGGCTTGAATTATACATAACCAAAATCCAGCATTTCAAAAGTATATCCCAGCCTACACATGCCATAGATTCAGAAATTCGCTTATAAAAATACTGAAGGCAGTCAATAGTGTGACAGACTTTGCTAACGATCCCCGAGCTTGTAACTTGAATCCAAAAGTCTATAAAACAGAAGCAAAAATACACACAGTAAGTATCTTAGCTTAGTAAGTCATAAGCAAATACACAACTCAATGATATTATTAACTCAATTAAACTAAACCAAATCATATTATTGTTACCACATTTAATCTCAAACATACAATTTTGATAATTGATATGTTTTCATATATATAAATCACCTTGGCCGAATATTCACATGGTCAAATTAACATATTAACTTTCAAATTTCCAAAGCCAAATGGTTGTTGTAAAATCTAGTCCATATTTATACTCAAGTACATAAGCTCACGTGTCAAAATAATACTTCCTATACATATATTAATTATGTAACGCAATATACCTAATAATATATGCACATATTTAAGGATTATTCATGATATACAAGTTACTCATTCATAAAGCCAAATACACATATCACATACACATATATTCTTCATTTGCATCTTACAAGATGTGCAACAAATAACCAAGGTACATACTAACCTTACCTCAAATAGGTAACAAGTTAATTCATACCTGGCATATAACTCATTTTACACATTTGAACACGACTTATCTTTGCCCGTTGAACCATTCGGAATTGGATAGGACACTCGGATAATCACACAAATCGTACAATGCCAACGTCTCAGACGTGGTCTTATATGTAATCACATATCAATGCCACTGTCCCAGACAGGGTCTTACTCGCACACATATAACGAAATCACATATCGATGCCATGGTCTTACTCGCACACATAAATCGGAATCCTATTTCATGACATATGTATCCGAATTATTCCTAAGGTTCATACGGGGCTTCCGGACGTCGTAACTCGGTCGAAACGAATTCGGAAACACGGTAATCAAGCTTATTGACATTCGGCTATAACATATAATAATTCATAAATATCAAGTCAGCATATACACTTTGCATTTATTTAAAATTGAGTACGACTATTTGCTTAAAAACTTACCTCGGATAATGTAAAACGGAACGGGACAGCTAGTCGACGACTTTCATTTTCCCCCGATCCAAATCCGATTTCTTTGGTTCTTGATCTAAACATATTCAAATTAAGCTCATTCAAACATATTTTCATTCAATTTAGTCCAAAGACACATAAATGGTAAAATTACAATTTTACCCCTAATATTTACACTTTTTACAATTTAGTCCCTATTGCACAAAACATGAAATATGCAAAATTCCCTATACCCATGTTAGGCCAAATGTTCCTAATGTACATACAAGTCCATGTATTTCATTTATTTCACATTTTAGTCCTCCAAATTATTATTTTTGTAAATTAATCCAAATTACTCAAAATCATCAAAAACTCTAATATAAAATATGTTAATCTAAAACATATCTTTCATATTTCTTCATCAAACAACAAAAACCAAAAGCTCTCAACTATGGCATAACTCAAAATATTCACCAAAATAAAAAATTCAAGCATGGGTTTACTAGCACTCGAAGCAACGATCTCAAAAATGTAAAAATTATTAAAAATCGAGTAAAAACGAACCTTGAATCATGCTTGGAAGGTGGCCGAACCTTTGAAACCTTATTCTTTTCTTTCTTCTTTAGCTATTCGATCATGGAAGAAAAAAATAAACTATGGCTTATTAATTTATGTTTTATTATATACATATTATTATATATTTTACCATTATAACCTTAATAAATTTAATTAGAAAACATATATAACATGCCTATTACCGTCCACCTATTAAACCAATGGTATATTTGCATTATAAATGCCTCCACTAATAAAGACAACAACAATTAAGCACTTTCACATTTAGCCACCAAATTTTCATTTTACGCGATTAAGTCCTTTTATTTAATCGGACACTCAAACGATAAAATTAAATCACGAAAATTTCAAAAATATAAATTCACAAAAAAAATAACATAGAAAATAATTTTTAAATATTTTTTGACTTAGATTCGTAGTCCTGGAACCACCCTTCCGATTAGGGTCTAAATCGGATTGTTACATGCCATCTCTTAAGTCTTTCTTTGAGTAATTTGGCATTCTCATATGAGAACATTCGAAACTCTTCTAACTCATTGAGTTGAGCATCCGTTTCTCTTTAACAAGCTTAAGATCCAAGTTGAGTTGTTGGAAAGCCCAGTAAGCTTTGTGTAACGCCCTGAATCTTGGGCCTAGAAGAAATAAGTCATGAGCATGGGAACTGTTAGGAGGCTACACATAAATATTTAGTTGTGCAATAAAGTGACACAAGTGCATGCTTGCTTCAGTGGTTAAGTGTCTTGGGGAGCTACATTTAGTGGTATCAGAGCCAAGTTGCAAATCTCGGCTGTGGATTGGGCTTTATGAAGTTGAAATATTTGAGTACTGCTTTCAAAAGATTTGAAAGGTTATGAAATGTTTTGATGAACGTGTGGTACACCGAGTCTCCGGTGCCGATTCTGTAAGTCCTTTGAAACTTCTATTTGTTAAAATTGAAATACTGAGATTACTATAGGTAGTAGACTGTACTAAAATATTCTGTTTAAGGTAAACCAAAACTATAGTAAGACTGCATTCTGCGAAAACAAACTCTAAGATTACTATTTTTCATAAAACATCCGTTAATAAACAACTAGAACTGTAAATTGATATGCATAAAATTGTTAATTCAAGATAAAACACAACTCGATAATAAACACTAGAGGTACTCGTGGAATGGTTAAGTGATTTGGGAGTGTTTGGAGTGTCTGAGAAGCCTTGGATTCAAGCTGTAGCTTGGGCAAAAATTTTGTTTTTTTGGGTAAACTCCTAGCTTTAGGCCAATAGGCTTATAACTAAACATGGGAAAACCATGACACAAAAAGCCTAGTGGTCTAATGGTAAGTGGCATGTGGAGTGTTCATGGGGTCTGAGGTTCAAGTCGTGGCAATGCAAGGGAGTATTTATTTTGCTACCTAAGACGTGTAGGTAGTAGAGTTGGACCGAAACACTACCGAGTGGAGTTTGAATTGGTCATGGAGAGGTTAGGGAGTGGATCATGGATTTGATGGGAGGTTGGAGAGATTTTAAGAGCAATTAAGGGAGAAAAAATGGGAATATGAGGGAAGGAAGAATTAATGCCATTTGGGGAACTCTAGACACTCAGAATTCGGCCTTGAGGGAATTGCTTTCCATTTCAATTACGGTGAAGATTTTGGAGTTCTTTTCTGCTTGTGTTAGTCGATTCTTGCTTGGGGGTCTTTCGGGTTTATTTCTTTTTCTTTGCTTTTTGTGCACTTTAATCCCCTTTTTTGGTCAAATAATTGGTTAGCCGACTCCTTGTGTGAATCCTTTTTCTTTTCTCTCTCACATTTCTTGTTCTCTTTTGGCCGACTTCTTCTTCCTTTTTCTTCCATTCTTTACTTTAGCCGATTCTCTTCTATTCTTCCTCAATCGATTACTTCATTATTTCCTCTTTTCTTTTCTCTGTTCTTTTCCTTTTATGTTATTTCATTGGCTGAGCACCCGTAGCGCCTTTTTATTTTGCTTTCGATTTTGGTAAGTGTTCATTGATCAATTGGGTTCGGGCGTACGGTTCATTCCTTCCTCTCCCTAAATTGCTCTTCGTTGGCTGAATACTGTTAGGTGAGCATGGTAATATCCCATTCACTTTCTTTTCAGTTTCCCTACTTTGGACATCGTCTCTTATTTTCTTTTTCTGCACCGATTACCCTTCTTTTGTCAACTCTTTCAGATTAATCCCGAATCACGGATCTTGGTTCGCTACTTCATTAATCTATAGTCGGTTCTATTTTGTTGGTAAGTGGTTAGGAGTAAGCGCTAAGAATCAAAAGTTACTTTGTTGAGATGATATCATACTTCTAGTATAAATCTAATGAAAGGAGGTGATTTTTGTGTAGGTGGTCGAGGGTGATCGGCAAATCTCTAGAGAACTAAAGGGGCGATTACTACTATTTTGGTAAGGGCATTGTGATTGATTTGGAATTTCGTTAGATCTCGATTATAACATAGGTTAAGTATCTAATTAGTAATGTATTGTCTTCCTCAGGAATAAGAGTGTTCAAACGAGGATTAACTTCCAATCGCATCAGGTGTGTACTCACACTATTTTAACCGTAGGACGACAAAAGCTGAAAAGTCAAAAAATATGGCAATTGATGCCACACGGGCGTGTGAATGCATGTGTGGTGATTCGAGCCCACGAAACACGGGCAATTGACCGTAAAGGCCACCATGAGTGACCTCATGGGCTTAGGTCGTTTTGGGCACGTTGGGGCGAAATAGGCTGTGTGGGCCTAATGGGCTCGTGGGCCCCACACGGGTAAGCTACACAGACGTGTGGAGGATATTGGACCTGGTTGTGTCGTTCACACGGCCAAGGTCATTTCTGGGTTTAGTGGGCCACACAGGCGTGTGGGCCAATATGGGCCGCATAATGGGCCTTGGGCCCATTTGCACTATTTTGACTTATGAGGTAAAATGACCGATATACCCCCATAGGGTAAAATGACCAATATACCCCCATAGGATAAATTGACTGATATACCACCATAGGATAAAATGACCGATATACCCCCATAGGGTAAAATGACTAATTTGTTCTATGATATGTATGATTGTAATTGAGCATGACATTTTGCATACACATATGATATTATGTCACGACATATTGCATTGCATGGGGGTGGGTTGTTATATTTGGATGAAGACGACTGTGGACCTATTTTAGTAAGGTCGTACGGGTCGCACAAGATGACTGTGGACCTACTGATGGCTTTTAGCTGATCATATTACTGGCAGCATTGTTGCAATACTGTTTAGTGCTGCAACCGGTGCTAATCTTGGTGTGTCTGGCTGGGTGGGTCGATTTAATCCCCACATAGTGTGACTGGTGGGACGAGGTGGTGTGTAGAGGCTGGATTGGGTAGGACTCTTGATTGTATTACTGCACTGATATTGATACTGCTACTGTTACTGTAATGGGCTAAGGCCCACACTGATACTGTTTCTATAAAGGGCTCAGGCCCAGATTGTTATTGCATACTATCTGTTTGACTGTTCGATAAGGGATTACACACTGAGTTTTTGTAAACTCACCCTTTTGATTAACTGTACAGGTAATCCCCAGTCGTAGGTGGGTTGGTGCTGCGAGGGACTTGATGGAGGTGGCCACACGATTGAGTTTATTTTATATTTGATTCTTATTTACTATTAATTTCATTTTGGGTAATTTTTATGTAATAAGGCCTTTCTATGGATTTAAATTTTAATTTGGGATTTTTACTTGCTTTGATATAATCTGTTAGATGTAGGAAAAAGAGGGTTTAAAAAAAACTATTTTCAAAGACGCCACGTTTCTGCAACAAGTTTTTGAAAAGCTTCCGCTACAAACAAGATTTTGAAATTAACAACGTTTTAAAGAAAGTAATTTTCGATAATAACGCAAGGTTTTAAATCATCTTTTAAAGCGCACAAAGAGGTTTCCAACGACAACGAGTTTTATGTTTCACACTCCAATGTGTCACCTCCAGATTCGGTCATAACGTCTAGGCTGAGTTTGAGGTGTTACACTTTGTGTTCTAACTCCAAGGGAAAATGACAGGCTTTCCCAACGACCAACCTATAGGGTGACATCCCTAAAGGTGTCTTGTATGCTGTCCTATAGGCCCATAAAGCATCATCCAGTTTTTTGGACCAATCTCGTCGGTTCTGCAAACTACCTTCTCGAGTATGCCTTTAATCTCCTTATTTGCCAGTTCAACTTGCCCATTTGTCTATGGGTGGTAAGCTGTGGCAACCTTGTGCTTCACTCTATGTTTGTCGAGTAACCAATTCAACCATTTGTTCACAAAATGGGACCCTTCATCACTGATGATGGCTCTTGGGGTTCCAAACCTTGTGAACACATGCTTTTGCAAAAACTTTATTGCAACCTTAGCATCATTCATTGGATATGCCTCAGCCTTAACCCACTTAGACACATAGTCTATTGCTACCAATATGTACTTGTGACCACAAGATCGAGGGAAAGAACCAAGAAAGTCAATACCCCAAACATCGAATAATTCTACCTCAATGATGTTTGTTCGAGGCATCTCATTTCTATTGGTGATGTTTCCAACTCTTTGGCATCGTTCACAATTCCTTACGTAAGCAAACACGTCTTTAAATAGTGTTGGCCAAAAGAATCTGGCTTGTAATACTTTTGCCGCAGTACGTGTACCTCCAAAGTGTCCTCCACTCGGAGCTGAGTGGCAATCATACAGACTCTTATGTACTTCATTTTTTGCCACGCATCTCCTGATCATTTGATCTACACACTTTTTAAACAAGTATGGTTCTTCCCAGAAATAGTACTTCATATCATGAAGAAACTTTTTCTTTTGATGTTACATCTTATCAATTGGCATTAAACCACAAGCTAAACAGTTAGCAATATCAACAAACCAAGGGGTATTATGGACATGATTTACCTTCAGTATGTGTTCATTTGAAAATATCTCCTAAATAGGTATAAGTGGAGAATTCCTTTCTTCCGGTTCCAATCTGGACAAGTGGTCTGCTACTTGGTTTTTTACTCTCTTTCGATCTTGAATTTCTAGATCAGACTCTTGAAGTAAAAGTACAATCGGATCAGTCTCGACTTAGCATCTTTCTTGGCAAGTAAATACTTAATTGCCGAGTGGTCCGTATAGACAGTCACTTTGGTACCTATACGATAAGATCAAAACTTGTCAAAAGAAAACACAATAGCAAATAACTCTTTCTCTGTTACCGTATAATTCATTTGAGCTCTTGTCAAAGTCTGACTTACGTTGTAGATGGGATGAAAAACTTTGTTCATTCACTGGCCCATGACAACTCCTGTCATGAAGTCACTTACATCACACATCAATTCAAATGGCAAATCCCACTCTAGTGTGATGATTATAGGTGCCGAAGCTAACCAACTCTTAAAATCTTTGAAAGCTCTTAAGAACTCTTCATCAAATTTGAATGTCATGTCTTTCTCCAATAATTTACATGAAGGTTTAGCAATTTTGGAGAAGTCCTTGATAAATTTATGATAGAAACTGGTGTGGCCCAAAAAGCTCCTAACACCCTTTACATATGTAACACCCCTAACCCATATCCGTCGATAGAATGGGGTTACGAGGTATTACCAGACGAAACACAACTTCTAGACAATCACAGACATACTCATGCTTAAAATTTAAATATCAATCAAATGATAACATAAATATCTAAGTTTAAATTCTTTATTAATCATATTATAAAATTTTTATTTTACAAACATTTACTTAATTATGAAATCATAAGCATATAGTGTCAAAAATAACATTTTATCACTTAACATATGCGATTATCAAAGTCATTACAAGTAATTCAATTAAATAATATAAACATAAATTATAAAGAGAAGACATATGTAAAATACTTATAATTATTGACATATACATTCGGTACCATTTTAAAGATATGAAAATATATAAACAACTTAAACAAATCAATATTGGCATAATATACTTTACTACATGAAATTTTGAATATATAGATATGTGTCACTTTAAAAGATTCACTGTCCATTTAAGTCAATTTTAAAATCACATGAAATGGTAATTTCTCAAAGTACATATAATCATGTACATAAACTAGCTTTGCAGGCAAAGAATTATGATTTTTTAAAACTAAAAACACTATCCAATTGTTCATTTTATAAAGTTTTGGCCGAATACATTTGTGCTAAACTCATAAGTTTCATTTAATAACCATTTCATTACTAACCCAAACTTCATACATATAACATTACCTAGCATTATGTACAAGTCACTAACTCATTTTACATGCGCCTAATTTGGCAAACCACATATGCATGATAGAACAAACCTCATCTACATCATATCCTATAATAGTTCAACTTTTCATACTTTAGCAGAATATAAACATCCATAAATTCAAATACGTCTCACACATATGACATAATTTTAACAAGGTCCATATATATACAAATTTTCAATTACACAAATCCCAAACCCCGTCTTATTACCATTACACATAAATCACATAAAGATCTAGTTTCAATTCCCATTATCGAATACATACATCATTCAAATTTAGACTTACCAACTTCAAGCCTTAATAAACCATTTTAGCATCACTTCTATTTTAATTATGCACCAAATACAATATCAAATTATAACTAACCACTTCAAGCATATTTCCCATCTTTTTATATACCATAACCGAATGATAAACCGTAAATTATACATATTTTTACCTCATGCTTAGCCTAATTTCTGGATGAATTATCATTGAATTTATGGAATTTGGTGCTCTTAATCCTTTTATTTCATGTTTTATACTTAGGCGAGCATAAAGAAGAGAAAAGAGCAAGGAACGAGCCAAAAACAGGCAAATAAGGCCTAGTTCAATAATCGACACGGCCTGGAGGTTCGCCACACGGCTGTGTCACATGGTCGTGCCACTTTAACAGGTTCGAGCACGGCCTGGTAGTCGATCCACACGGGCGTGGCACACGGGCGTGTCCCTGTCGTGAGGAAGTTCAATTTCACTCGAAAAAGGCTACTTAGGGGCTAAGAAAGGCATTCCAAAACTCTATATAAAGACCCTAGGAGGCAACTACAAGTGTGTGCTTTATTCCTGTTAAGACGGGGAGTTAAAGGCATGAAATTACTCGAAGGGAGGCCGATATCCCTCTCAGAAGCCAGGATCTACATCAAGACAGAGGATCTCCCTTCAATCCTTTCAAGAGTTTTGGGTTTTCTTATGTTTTGTTATTTTATTTCTTCTGAGATGTTTTCTTTTATAATTATGAACTAAAACCCCAAATATCTAAGTGGGATGAAACCTAAGATAGATCTTGTTATTGTTATCTGAGCTGTGTGATAAATATTTGATTTGTTCTTAATTGTGTTTTTAACTCTTAAATTGATATTTCCGGGATGTTGATTTAAGTCGAATGTGCTTATGTAGAGGAGCAAAAGCCCCTGCATAGGAGTAGATCCAACACAATTAAGCAGAGTTGATCGCAATCCTAGACATAGGACGACGAAAATTTGCTGGATTAGAGTCAAATCTAATATGGGGAGCCATAGATCGAGTTAATACAAGACTAGGGGTTTTAGCTATAAAGAGATTTCAGTTTATCAACCTAGGATTAGTTGTTCTTATCCTCGACGGAGGTATTAACATAATTTAGGGATCTCTGCGAATCAAATTAAATGAAGAAATCATCTGGTTCAGAGTTAGATAACAAGTGAAGTCTAGGTGAATTCTTCTTTAGGTATTGCCTTAATCAATTAGTTTTCCCAAAAGCAATCTCTCTTTTTACTCCTTGCCGTTTGTTTTCAGTTTAGTTTAGATTAGTCAATTTAGAAACAAAACCCCCTTTTTATTTTTAGGCTAGATAATAGGAAGAAAGTCATTACTAGTACTCATAGTTCCTTGGATTCGATATTCCGGTCTTGCCACTGACTATACTACTATTCGATAGGTGCACTTGCCTTTTTATTGTGATATTAGTTAGTTTCTAGGTACGATCAGATTTTATTACTTCATCACAATCACGAGAGATCACCGAACAAGCAAACCATATCAAATACATCAACCACATCCTTTAATCAAAACATATAAACATACTTAACACATTAAGCGAGCCACATTCGCATGGCTTATACATTTATACATAACAAGTTCCAAATATTCACAAGAAAGTTTAGCCTATACATGCCATAAGATTTCATAAGTTTAGTTTCTATAATACGGATAATTAAACGATAGTGTGGATGACTTCACCGACGATCCCCGAGCACGTACGACCTCCAAAAATCTATAAAACAATTATAGTAACAATCACACAAGTAACCTAATTTAGCTTAGTAAGTCTTAAGCTAATTAAACAATAAACTAAGTTTACTAAGGTAATGTTTAAATACATATAATTTAAACTTTTAAATCTATACATATAAAACAAATACATTAATAAGATCACATCATTAAAACCGAATATACATATTCATAATCACCATCACATGTTCAATTCCATAATCAAATTAGTTCTTATATCCGAATTCACATATATTTATAAACATATAATCATCACTCAAATATTAACATATCGTTCATATACATAAATAAGACTAAATATATGTCTCATTCAAACTCATATACTAAATCAACTTCACATAAGTCTTTTTCATCATCTATATAAAAAAAATGTCAACTAACCTTGCTATCAAATAAACAACCAACCATCACGTACCATTTTAATTCGTTTACCAAATTCACTTACTTCATTCGCACAAAGTTTCATAAGCTTAAATTCTTAATAACTCACCGGTAATAAGCCTGCTAGGTATAGACCTGAATTTACACCAGCACAAAGCCTACTAAGCATATAGCCTGAATTATGATAACCGCCAATAAGCCTGCTAGGCATATAGCCCGAATTATATTCACCGGCAATAAGCCTGCTGAGCACAAAGCCCGATCAAATTCACCAGCACAAGGCTTGCTAGGCTCAAACCTCGAACATAGCTATTATAAAGCCATTCCATTAACAATTCATATACTGAATCATCCAAATATTCAATGTAATTCATACAAACTTTCAAAGGTTTTTAACTCATTCGAATAAACTCAACCACATTAACAAAATGTTACATCACATTCGGCTACTATACTATACAACCATATAGTTCAAATTATCATAGTAAACTATTTTATATTCGAAATAAACAATGTTTAATTGCTTAAAGACTTACCTCGGATATCAACGAACGGTATTGATCGACTATTCGACTATTTTGGCTTTTCCCCGATCCGAATTTGATTTTCTCTTTTCTTGATCTAAATTGATAGAAATTAAACTTATTTAATCAAATATTCAATCCAATTCACTCAAAAAACACATAAATGGGCAAATTGCACTTTTGCCCTATACATTTTACACATTTAGCAATTTAGTCCAAAATTCACAAAACACCAAATAAACATAATTTGCTTACACTAAACTATGGCCGAATATTCACCTTGCCCCTATAAGTCCTTACAATTAATTTATTTCATAATTTAGTCCCTCTACTTATCATTTTTGTAATTAAGCCCTATTTACTTAATTTTCATGAAAATTTCCAATACAAACTTAATAATCTAACATATATATTTTATTTAACAATTTTAAACTCAAATTTCACCAAAGTATCAATAATGGCAACTCAAGAATATATCATCAAAATTAAAAATTCAAACATGGGTCGAGTAGTACTCAAAGCAACGATTTTAAAAACGTAAAAATTATCAAAAACCGAGCTAAAACTTACCTTTAATCAAGCTCCAACAATGGCCGAACCTAAGGAACTCTTGTTTCTTTTTCTTTTCTTTATATTTGGTCATGCAAACATAATGAACCATGGCTTTTTATTATTTTATGTTTTATGTTTTATAACATTATTAACTATTTTACATTTTTAACCTTTAACTTAAATTTATGAAACTATTATACACAAGGTCACTACCGTCCATAATATCATGGGCAATTTGCAACTTAAAGCCTTCATATTAAAAGAACAACCACTATTTGGCCTGTGACGGCCCTAAATTGGCCCTAGTCGGAAAGTGGTTTTGGGACCACAAAATCGAGTCACGAAAATGATTAGATGTCATATCCTGTATTTATCGTATGTGATAATAGTATGTGAAAATTTTGTGCGTTGATTTTTAACGATTAGATGTAAATCTAATAGAAAGGACTCATGTGATAAAATCTTAAATTGTGATAGGTGAATTTATAAGTGGCTTAATAGTGCTAGATGTGTTAACATGGGGACTTGCATGTCAATTGGACAAATTCTATTCTTAGTGGCCGACCATAATGATGGTGCTTATAATATATGCATTTTTGTTTTATTTCATTTTTTAGGTTATTATTAGTTAAAAAGGATTGGTTTGTGAAATCTTAAAAATGTGTTAGGCAATTTTTGAAATAGCCGAATGTTTTGGATTTTTGAATAGGAGGGATTTGTTTGGTTAATAAACCAATTTTACCTTGCATGGACGGTAATGGCCAAACACTTAAACGGTTGTATGCTGGTGGTATGAGGTTATTTTGTTAAAGAAAAAAAAAAGATAATTATATGTAATGATAGTACTTAAAATAATGAGGAACATGCAAATGTTCTCCTTTTTGGCCGATTCAAGTAGAAAATGGAAGAAGGGGAGCTTTGGTGGTTCGGCAAGAATTCTTGGCTTCATTTGAGGTAGGAAATTCATGAATTTCTCTATGAAAATTATGAATTTGATCTTCCTTTTAGGTCTTTTACATAACCCATAATATGATTTTTGTTTATTTTAGTACTATGGGAGGATTCGGCTATAATAGAAAATTTATAGACTTTGTGTTTTATGTTTTAAATGAGCTTAGAAGTGTTTAAGGAGTTATGTGAAGCCAAAATGCATGAGTAGTGGAATTATAAACTTGGCTTGTGAATATTGTATGGCATGGCTTAAATTTCCAAGTATGAGCATTCGGCCTTGGTCTTTGGCTTTTGAATTGAAGCTAAAATTTGCCGAATGACTTCTTATTGAAGGAATTAATATTTGTCGACGTTGATGGTTAGTAATTTTAGTAAATAAAAACAAAAGATGAGCTAAAGCTTGTAAATTGATTTATGTGAACTAAGTGAAAAATTTATGACCGATTAAGTAGCTAAATAGCACTTGGATATATTTTATAGCGGTTGAAATTGGTTTTGATTGTTGTTGTGAATTAATAGATTGATATGGAGATTTTAGCCGAATGTGTATGTGAATTACAAGAAACGGTTTAGCTAATTGTAATTGAGATTCTTGGAAGGTGATTGCCGTAGCTAGAGGAGAAAAACACCCCAAAGCTTTCGGCTATCTTATGCCTTAAATAAGGTATGCAATTCTTATCATTTTTCTTTGAAATTATGGATCTGAGTTAGAATGTAGATTTCCTTTGGGGTCCATTATTGAATTTTAAGTTTGAGATGCATAGAGCATTCGGTCATGGTTTGATTGTGCAAAAGAGTGGAAGCTTTGAAGCTTTGAAGCTTTGATGCCATAAGCGAATTAGGTGAGTTTTATGATGATGAATTCTTATAATTAGAAGATGTTAAGCTTACTTAGACAAGTTGTGGTTATTGTAGCTTGATGGTTAGAAACAAATGTCCTATTCGACTATGAATATATTCCCTTGATGTTGTGTTAACGCTTTGCGTATTGGGGAATAATAGTTGATAAATAGAGTTTTGAATTAGAAAATAAATAGAAATCGGCTATTATGTTCTTGGTAATAGAGATGCCGAATGTGATTTGATGAAAATTATTGAGGAAATGTATGTATTTGATGAGTGAACCTGCCTTGTTAGTTTATAAATTTATTTAAAAATAAATGTAAATGCTATGTTAGTTGTTAAGTATATATGTGAAATTTGAGAAACATACTCGGCAATGTGGGTTAAATTATGTATTGGAGAGCAGGATAATCTATGTGAGTTTGTGTGTGTATGTGAATTAGGCGGAGCTTGAAAATTTGGTCTGATACGGGAAAAGAGGAAATAATTGAGTAGCCAACCACAACCGTTCAAATACATCCGAGGTAAGTTTAAGTAATCAAACATAAATAATGTCCGATTATAAGTTGATATATTTCGTAAATTGAGTATTCCCGAAAATCTACGAAATTAGTCGAACTTTATGGATCAAGTGATGATGTGTTGTGTTACTCTTATATGGCCTAATGGTAAGTGACAAAGGTGCTATTAAGATCATGTGATGAAATGAAATGAATGTGAGCAATATATTATGCATAAACCATTGATTACTAATTGTGAAGGTAAAATGAAAGAAAGGTGATTGAATTTATGTATGGATATAGTGCTTGGAATTAATCCTACTTAAGTCTAATCAACGAATTTTATAGAATCGGATAGAT
Organism: Gossypium stocksii; assembly: GCA_020496765.1. Lineage (NCBI taxonomy): Eukaryota > Viridiplantae > Streptophyta > Magnoliopsida > Malvales > Malvaceae > Gossypium > Gossypium stocksii. Next base: position 55,793,934 of record CM035631.1, read on the forward strand.
ATCGTACTTATGGGACTTTGAGTATTGAAGAAACGTTATACAAATGAAATAAAGATAATGTGGCCATGCATATACGGCTAACAAGTGTTACTTATCGAATGTGCTAAATGCGTATAATATGCACAAGTAAGTTCCTAAGTAATTGAGTTGATTTTTCTAAAAGCTTTAAGTAATTTAGCATGTCTCGTATCTTTATCAAATGATGCTACTAGCAAGAATGATCTTATTTGAGTGTGAGATTTGAAATGAAAGGTATATAAATAGATGTGTTTCTTTTGATTAATAGTATGTATTAGATTAAGTTAAGAGTCCTACAGATAATAATGTGTATCAAGCTGATTGACTAAATTGTTTGATAAGGAAGAGACTATGATATGTATTAAGACTGAATGTGTAAATATGTATTTGTGATAGGGTCGAATGGCCAGTATGAGACATGTGTGAGATGTGACTTGATATTTGTATACAAAATGAAAATGAATAACTTATGGAATATGGGGCACGGCCGAACAGCCATTTCGAAAATGAAAATAAATCATGTGATTTATGAGTTAGTTTGAATAGAGGTATTATTCTGTTAATATGTTATGATTTATAAATGCTACAGTGTATCTCATAAATTGTGATAAATTTTCTGAATGGACTATGGTACGAAATTATGCGGGCATTGACTTAGTAAGCTTCAAAGCCGGTGATTAGGGTCGGGTTTTGTACCTAGTCGGCCAAGTACACTGAATTTCAAGATCTCATATTAAGATGACAAATGGAGTTCGTAGCATACATTAAATAACTCAGGTATGTGATACTGGTCTTTTGAGGTAAGAATGAATCGAATTGGATTTGAGTATGTTCAATTGTGAAACTATGTATTTGAAGGTATAAGATTTAGGCATATGTGTCTTCAGTCATCGAAACTTAATGATGATGGAATTCCTTAAGTTGGTCAGGTATGTATCCTTTACTCATATTTAAATTTGTTCTGGATTGAGTCACAAGAATAAGATAGAATGTATAAATATATGGAAATGAGTACGGATTATTATGTGATTGAGCCATACTCGATTGATGAGAAGAGGTATGTGAAGTTGCTACATTACTTTGTTGTTTGAGCTTAAGGTTAAGTGACTGATAAGTATATATATTGTGCATTTATGTGCTTATGCATATTTTGGGTCATTTATGAAAATAACACGGAAGTGGATATAACCCCGGGAAATTTGATTTGAGGCTGAGTACCTTTACAATTGGCCACTGTGTCAATAATTTATTTGAAGTAATTATGTGATAAAATTTCTAAGTAAATGAGACGATGAGTAAAGTATGCGTAGTTGTGATTAGATTCATTCAACAAACGATTTTTCTTTAATTACCAAATTAAATAGGAAATTATGTCTTTAAATTCAGTAAATTTAATTGTATCATTTAAAGACATACTAAGCTTATGAAAGCTTACTTTGTTGTTTCGTGCCTTTGTTTTATAGATTGTGGATTCTGACTACCAGTTCGGGGATTGTCAACACTTCGTCACACTACCTTCTATTAAGGTAACAATATGTAATTGGAATTAGCTTATGGCATGTATAGGATAGACAATGAGTAGAACGATACTTCTACCTTCGTATACAAGTCATGCGAATATGGTATCTTGTGGAACTTACTTGTAGAAGTTTTTATTTCAAACTTTGTCTACATCTAGTAATTTAGTAAATGAATGACTTTATTCAAGGAAATGTTCAAAATTTTTACCGTCTTGATCCGATTCCTAGTTTCGGTAACACCTCGTCCTATTCCGGCGACGGTTACGGGATATGGGTGTTACATGGCCCTTTCACAATTAACCACTAAATTTTCATTTTATGCAATTAAGTCCTATTATTAAATTAAGCACATAAACAATCAAATTTTCATACGAAACTTTCACACATGCAAATTCACATATAATAAACACAAAAATTAATATTTTAATATTTTTTCGACTAGGATTCTTGGTCCCGAAACCACTGTTTCGATTAGGGTCTAAATCGGACTGTTACAACATATGTTGGAGGTGGGAGTTTCCCAATAACATCTACCTTGATTCCTTGTCTCGTTATCTAATGCCCTGGAACAATACCTTCTTGTACCATGAAATGGCATTTTTCCCAATTGAGTAGGAGGTTTGTTTCTTTGCATCGCCTTAGTACCTTGGCTAGATTGGCTAGACAATCATCATATGTATCTCCAAATACTAAAAAACCATCCATAATGACTTCCAAGTATTTCTCAACCATGTCAGTAAAAATAAACATTATGCATGTTTGAAATGTAGCAGGTGCATTACATAAACCGAATGGCATGCGTCTAAATGAAAATGTACTGTACGGGCAGGTGAATGTTATTTTGTGTTGATCTTCCGATGCTACTGTAATCTGGTTATACCCCGAGTATCCATTGAGAAAATAGTTATAGTCTCACCCCTCGAATCTATCCAACATCTGATCCAAAAATGGCAAAGAAAAGTGATCTTTCCTAGTTGCCTTTTCAGCTTTCGGTAATCGATGCAAATTCTCCATCTCGTAACCGTTCTAGTCAGTATCAACTCATTATTCTTGTTCTCAACTACCGTAATACCTCTTTTCTTTGGCATGCACTGGACCAGACTTACCCATGAATTGTCTGAGATGGGGTAAATTATACCCATATCTAACCACTTGATGATTTCTTTCTTTACCACATCCTTCATGATGGGGTTCAGTCTTCGTTGTCTATCAATCGTCCCTTTCTCGCTATCTTCTAGGATGATCTTGTGCATGCATACAGATGGACTAATGCCATGAAATTGGCTATGGTCCATCCGATAAAATTCTTGAATTGTTTCAATACTAAGATGAGTTTCTCTTCTTGCTCAATGGTTAATTCAGCTGAAACAATCATAAGCAAAGTAGAAACGTTACCTAAATGAACATATTTTAAATGTGAAGAAAGTACCTTGAGTTCTAATTTAGGTGGCTCCTCGATTAACGCTTTTGGTTGGGCATAATCCCTATTCTCTAACTCCAAATATTCAAAACGAGATTACGGATTAAATCCCCTTTGATTAGCTTCTAGCAAAGCTAAGTATTCATACTCCTCTTCATCATTTGGAGGGTTTGATGTCAAAATTTGTTCCAATAGGTCCTCAACATAGTTGAGTTCCTTATCCATGATTAATTCCTCTAAATCAGAAACTGTAGAACAATAATCAATTGTGTTAGGAAATCACATAGACTTAAAAACATTAAATGTTACCTGGTCATCTTGAACATGCATAGTAAGGTTGCCCTTCTACACATCAATAAAAGTCTTTTCGGTTGCTAGGAAAGGCCTTCCTAGGATGATTGGCACTTCGTTGTTTGCTTTAAAGTCTAGAACCACAAAGTCAGTAGGAAAAATAAAGTTGTCTACACGAATCAATACGCCCTCAATTTTTCCTTCTGGATGTGCTAAGGATCGATCTGCTAATTAAAGTGTAACCGTAGTGGGTCTAACTTCACCGATCCCCAACTTCCTAAATATTGACTTGGGCATCAAGTTGATACTCGTACCCAAGTCACATAGTGCCTTACCACAATATGTTGCTCCAATATTGCTAGGTATGATAAAACATCTGGGATCCGTCAACTTAGGGGGTAGTTTCTCTTGAAGATATTCACTACATTTCTTTGTTAAGGCTACCATATCAAATTCTCCAAGTCTTCATTTTTTAGACAGGATATCCTTCAAAAATTTGATGTAGTTCGGCATTTGTTCAAGTGCTTCAACCAATGGGATGTTGATACGAAGTTGCCTGAGTACGTTTAGGAACTTCTTGAATTAAATTTCCTGCTTCTACTTCTAAAGTCTTTAAGGGTTAGGGTAGTGGAGGCTTCTTTACTAGAATTGGTTGATTCGTCTTTTATGGCAATTTTGCATCTAATGAAGTTGTTAGTTTATCAGAATTAGTTGGTTCAGAAGTTACCTTATCGGATTTTGTAGATTCAGGTTCTAGTGAAACTGGAATTTCAACACTCAGTTGAACTTCCTCTGAGCCTTGAGCATCAGCTGGCTTCTTTTCAACTTCAACGGTGTTGGGCTCTAATGTCTTTCCGCTTCTTAATGTCAACGCTTTACAATGCTCATTCCCTGGATTTCTTGGATTCTCTGTATCACTAGATAAAGCACCTTATGGTAGTTTTTGAGTTCAGTTGCAATCTAGCCCATTTGATTCTCCAAATTCCTTAGAGTGGCGTCATTTTTTGCCATGTATGCCTTTAATAGGTTCTCTAAGTTATTAGAGGGTTTAGCTTGGGTTGGTTTCTAAACTTGTTGGGGAAAACCAGGTGGTTGGGTTGGTTTAGGTTGGGCGTAAGTGTTACTGGTTCCAGCCCCTTGGTTACTCTATGAAAAATTCAGGTGGTTTCACCATGATGGGCTATAGAAATTGGAATGCAGTCGTTGCCTTCCTCGATTTTGGTTCTGGTTACCCATGTAATACACGGATTCTAGATTTGATGGACATTTTTCTAACAAATGTCATTCCCCATAATATACTCATATTACATTTTCAAATTGATTCAGTGGCTGTGCTACGAAACTATTAAACCCATTAATCGTAAGATTTTTAAGCATTGAGGATATTGAGGATACCTAAGATGCGAGTGAAGTAAGAGCACCTACTTCATGTATTCTAGTGACTCGTCTTCCTGACACTACTCAAGTGGTTGGCCATTGATAATTGTTGTTGGAAATTCTCTCGATGATTTCATAAGCCTCATTATAAGACTTGGAAAGGAGAGCACTATTAGTAGAAGCGTCCATTACCATCCTCGTCTGGGCATTGAGATCATTATAGAACCTCTCAAGTTGGATGCAATGTGGGATTCCGTGATGAGGGCACTTCTATAATAATTATTTGTACATTTCCCATGCCTCATACAAGGACTCATCATCCATTTGTTGGAAAGTAGTGATCTCGTTCCTTGACTTAGCATTCTTGCTAGGCAGGTAATACTTCATGAGGAATCTTTCTGCTAAATCTTGCCATGTGGAAATTGAATTTGATGGCAATGAGTTAAATGTTAATTATGGTAACATTTAACAACGAAAATATACATAATTTTTCATGCCCTTTTTAACTCAAATTCATGCAATTTTGATAAAATTCTTGTCGAAAAATATTTAATTATTATAAAATAATTAAGTTGTACTTAAATTATGAACATGTTGAATTTTACTTAGTTTTATAATAAATTTTGATTAATTTTGATCATTTTTGACATATTTGCACAAAAGAGCGAAACATAGCTCGGCAGACACTATTAGAAGCGCAAAACTGAGAAACAATTTGAAGCATCAAAGCAAATTAGTTTTTCAGGCTAAGACGGTCCAAATTATGTTTATTAATTCATAATATATTTAATTTTAATTTTGATCCAATTTCATTTGGGTTAAATAAATTATTATTAATTAATTATGAAAAGTGACCTAGTTGAGTTGAACCGAGAAGACCGATCCAACCGAGCACTAAGTAGCCAAAAATTGTCCCACATGCTGACCCAATGAGATTGCTTGGCTGATTATTTGGCTTGCAAAATTGTATCACCCCTTACCAGGGTTCGACGCTGGAGTCGAGTACAAGGCATTACCGGCGATAACACAACCAATCATACAAAGTTGAGCCAGAAAATTTCGTTCCAAATTAAAACTTTTCCTTAATATATCATAAAATCCTTATAATGGGCCTACGGGGCCCAAAACATTACTTGTGAGTGGTCTGGGACCGAACCGAAACTTAGAAAAATTTTGGAAATCTAGGTCAAAAATAGGGCACACGCCCGTGTGGGAAGGCCGTGTGGTCAAACACGCCAGTATCCCCTACCCGTGTTGAATTTTCGGAAAATTATTTTTCATTTCGAACCTATAGGAGATTTCACACGGTCGAGCACACGCGTGTCCTTGGCCAGTGTCCTTCACACGGCCTTAACACATTCGTGCTCTCTCCCCGTGTGAAAAATTGAGGTATTCTATTTATGACGTCAGCATGCAATTTTGGTCACATGGCCATGGGACACACCCATATGACCAGGCTGTGTGACGTCCTTATTCTTCTAAAATTTCATGCAAAGTTCACACACCCTACACACATGGCCGTAGGGGCTGGCCGCGTGGCCCTAAGTTAGGCTATTTTCCAAGCCATCCTTTGCCCCAAAACATATACAACCTTTACCAATTTTTAAAACCACATACCATACACATTTTTAGGCATATAAATGACCTCATTTAAGCATCGGCCATCCTTTGCCCCAAAACATATACAACCTTTACCAATTTTTACAACCACATACCATACACATTTTTAGGCATATAAATGACCTCATTTAAGCATCGGTCATCCATTTCAACTTATCCACACACAAATACACCAAGCATTCCATGAATTACCTCATAAGGACCTATAAATAAACCAATATCAATATTGGCCAAATCACATGGCCTTAATTACAAAATCACTTATCAAAAGACAATTGCCACAATATAGCCAAACCAACATGACACTTACAACACCACTAAGTCCCTATACATGCCATAGTCCAGAAGAGTACAAATTACAATACCAAAAGAACGTTGTGGATAGTGTAAGTGATCATCCGACACGTCCTGATCTCTGAGCTAGCTTGACTAATCTATAGAACAAGGAAAAAGAGAAAGGAGTAAGCTTTAAGAAGCTTAGTAAGTCTATATGCAAATAATTAACATCATACCAACTCTTTTAATCACCAAAAATCATATCATCACATATCAACTTCCCACATAACCTTACCAATATCACATACATACCAAACACATCATTTACATAAACCTAAGTTCACATGCACCCATGCACACATATACACTCGCCCACATTTCCACTAGCTAATAAATACACCTGCACTTTCACATCACATAACCACACAAATCTCTTTTAGTAAGCTTTCCCGTTGAACCTTTCAGAATAACATTCGATACCTGGTGGTTTCAGCACATAGCTCCACCAATACATAATCTGGCTCTCGTGTACACATGGTGAACTCTCAATATCACCCATGTGACCTAGCCATTAGATCCCGTAGCTCTCATGTCCACATGGTGTCTAACACTCGGAACCACACATGCGACCTAGCTACATATAACATAGCTCTCGTGTCTACATGATGTACCCTCGGTAACAAACATGCGACCTAGCTATTTTAAACCCGTAGCTCTCATGTACACATGGTATACACCCAGTATTATGCATGTGACCTAGCTACTCTTGAAATTATCATCTCGTAGCTTTCTTGTACACATGGTATACACACTGTATAACACATGTGACCTAGCTACCACATAGCATCTTGTATCTTTCGTTTTTCAGAAGGTTCAATCGGGAACATCGAATTTCTATAATTCACCAATTCATAAAAGCTATCCAACATTATCTGTAACATACAATAAATTATATTTATGGAATTAAAATCGATGTATTACTTACATATAAACTTACCTCGATAACAAAATCTGATAATTTGCAATTTAGTCTGAAACCTTGCCTTTGCCTTGGTCAAGGTCGATTCCTTGATCTTCTCTATAATCAAGCTTGAAAGATGAAAGAACCCTAGCTATGGCTTCTTGGTTGGTTCGGCCAAGGGAGGAAGAAAGATGGACAAATTTTTGGTTTATTTTCCCTTTTTATTTTTTTATTAACTAATGACCAAAATGCCCTTCATTAAAAACCTCTAGTATTCCACCCTTTCTTGGGCATTTTTGTCCAAACAAGGTTAAAATGGTTTAATTACCATATAAGGAGCCCTAATTTAAAAACTCAATTCAATCAAGTACCTTTATGTATTCAAACCCATATTTTTCACTGATTGCAATTTAGTTCAACCTATCAAATTGGACATACAAACAATAAAATTTATACACCAAAATTTCACACAATTATTCAAACACCCAATAAACATCAAACTCAATCGGAAAAATATTTTAGACTTTAGATTCATGGTTCCGAAACCACTATTCCGTTTAGCCCCTAATTCAGGATGTTACAACTCTCCCCTTTAGGGATTTTCGTCCCTAAAAATCTTACTGGTAAATAGGTTTGGGTACTATTTCCTTATAGCCTCCTCCAGTACCCATGTAGCCTCTTCCACACCATGGCTTTACCATAATACTTTTAGCAAGGCTATACTTTTGTTAACTGTTTAACCTCTAGAGCAAAAATCTTAATTAGCTCTTCTTCGTATATCATGTTCGGCCGAATCTCAATCTATATAGGAGGAATCACATGCGAGGGATCTGAATGATACCGTCGTAACATTGACACATGAAACACATTATGTATCTTCTCCAATTCTAGCGATAAAGCCAATCGATATGCCACTGGTCCTATTCTTTCTGTAACTTCATATGACCTAGTGAAACGTGGACTAAAGTTGCCCTTCCGGCCAAATCTTAGTATTTTCTTCCATGGTGACACCTTCAAAAATACTTTATCACCAACCTGAAATTCAATCTCCTTTCTTTTCAAATCAACATAAGACTTTTGCCAGTTAGAAGCAGCTTTCAAACAATCTCGAATTATCTTCCCTTTTTCCTCGGTCTCCCTAACCAAATCAACACCATGTATCTGTTTCTCACTCAACTCAGTCCAATATACTAGAGTTCGGCACTTTCGGCCATACAACGCCTCATACGGCGCCATCTGTGTACTTGACTAATAACTGTTGTTGTAGGCAAATTCTACCAAAGGTAGATACTTTTCCCAACTACCTTCAAACTCTTAAACACAACACTGAAGCATATCTTCAAGAACTTGTATTACCCTCTCGGATTGGCCATTAGTTTGCAGGTGCAATGCGGTACTAAAATTCAATTTTGTACCTAACGCCTCTTGCAACTTCTTCCAAAATCTTGAGGTGAACCTTGGATCTCTATCCGATATAATAGACATGGGTACTCCATGTAATCTTACAATTTCAGCAATGTATAATTTAGCTAATTTATCGAGTGAGTAGTCAACACGTACCGGAATAAAGTAAGCCGACTTCGTCAATCTACCAACAATGACCCACATAGCATCTTTCTTTTTCGGTGTCAAAGGCAAACCTATCACAAAGTCCATCGTAATCTTGTCCCACTTCTACTCAGGGACCATTAGGGGCTGAAGTAGACCCGAAGGTACCTTATGCTCAGCCTTCACTTGCTGAAAAATTATACATCTCGTCACAAACTCTAAAATGTCCTTTTCATGCCCGACCACAATTACAATTTCTTCAAATCATTATACATTTTAGTACTACCTGGATGCACTGATAAACACCCACTATGCACCTCATGTAAAATTTGTGAATCAACTCACCATCTCTTGGTACACAAATTCTATCACAAAACATCAAGAAATTATCCGAACTTACTTGAAAATCAGAGGCACCACCTGTTTCACACTGAACTCTCTTGGCTTGCAGTTCACCATCGTTCTTTTGAGCTTCGTAAATCTATTGAAGAAACAATGGTCTAGCCCTTAACTCAGCTAGTATGGAACCATCATCAAATAATGTCAAACTCGTGTTCAAAGCCCGCAAAGCATATAATGATTTTCTGCTCAAAGCATCTACAACCACATTTGCTTTCCCAGGATGATACTCAATTCCTAGCTCATAATCCTTTAACAACTCAAGCCACCTCCATTGTCTTAAATTCAACTCCATTTGATTCATCAAGTATTTCTAGCTTTTACGATCAGTGAAAGTCCGACATTTCTCGCCATACAAATAATGGCGCCAAATCTTCAAAGCAAAAACAATAGCGGCCAACTCTAAATCATGTGTCAGGGTAATTCTTCTCATGTGGTTTTAGTTGCTTCGAAGCATAAGCCACCACTTTGCCTTCTTACATCAATACGCATCCAAGGCCATTCAGTGACACATCACTATAGATCACAAAATTCTTTTCCTGACTCGGGTTGCACTAACACTGGTGCCTCAGTCAACTTAGCTTTCAATTGATCAAAACTTTGTTAACATTTTTCAGTCCACTCAAATTTAACATTCTTTTGAAGTAGCTTAGTCATAGGAGAAGCAATTATAGAGAAACCCTCAACAAAACATCGATAAATCTGGCTAGACCCAGAAAGCTTCTAACCACAGTCACATTCTTTGGCGGCTTCCAATCAACAATCGTCGAAATCTTGCTCGGGTCAACCCGAATACCATCTTCCGAAATTATATATCCCAAGAATCCAACTTCATGGAGCCAAAACTCACTCTTGCTAAACTTAGCAAACAACTTCTCTTTCCTTAGAATTTGTAGCACCGTTCTCAAATGCTCGACATGTTCTAACTCATCCCAAGAATATATCAATATATTATCTATGAATACCACCATAAATTTATCCAAATATTGTCAAAAAATTCAGTTCATTAAATTCATAAACATAGCCGGTGCATTAGTCAAACCAAAAGGCATGATAAGAAATTTGTAGTGTCCATACCTCGTTCTAAAGGCGGTCTTCGGCACATTAGATTCCTTAACGCTCAGTTGGTAATAACCGGATCTCAAATCAATTTTAGAGAACATCGTTGCTCCCTTTAATTGGTCAAACAAATCATCAATTCTCGGCAATGGATACTTGTTCTTAATAGTCACCTTATTGAGTTGCCTATAATCGATATAAAGCCTCATCGATCCATCTTTCTTCTTTACGAACAATATAGGAGCACCCCATAGAGAAAAACTCAGTCTCACAAATCCTTTGTCCATCAACTCTTGCAACTGAGCCTTTAACTCTCTCAATTTGGTCGGAGCCATCCTGTATGGACCAATGGAAATAGGTGCAGTCCTGGGTAACAAGTCAATGGCAAATTCAATTTCTCTGACAGGGGTAACCCAGGTAACTCCTCTGGAAACACATACAGAAATTCACAAACTACTGATACAGATTCAAGTTTTAATCCTGACACCTCAGTATTCAGCACATATGCTAGATAAGCTTCACACCCTTTTCTTATACATTTCCGAGCAGTAATACAAGAAATCACCACCGGCATCTTACTCGACTCATCTGTTCCAAACTAAAGAATTTCACCATTTTCACATTTTAACTCAAGATTTTTCCGCCTACAATTCACCTTGACATCATGTAATGTTAACCAATCCATGCCCAAAATAACGTCGAACTCATCAAATGGCAACAACATCAGATTAGCCGGAAAACAGTAACCTTGAATCATCAAAGGAAAATTCCTGCAAACCTTATCTACCCGCACAAATTTCCCTAATGGGTTCCACACTTTAATCACAAATTTAGTTAACTTAGCAGGCAATCTCTTACTATATACCAATTTCATGCAAATATAAGAATGAGTAGAGCCTAGATCTATTAATGCAATAACATCAGTATCATAAAGTGAGAATGTACCGGTAAGCACATCAGGAGATGATGCTTCCTCACGAGCTCGCATAGCGTAAGCTCTACCAAGTGTTCTCGTCTCAGATCTCGCAGCTATATCCCTTGCTATGCTTTTATTACTGGTTCCACCTCTGACGTTCCTCGGCGGTCTACCCTTACTAGTAGTGTTACACGGTCTAGCACTTTGAAATTTCTCATCTCCCACTTTCTCAGGGCAATCTCTAACAAAATGATCTAGGGAACCACACTTGAAACAAGCTCGGTTAGTTCCCCAACATTCACCAGTATGTCGTCTACCACAATTTGACATTCAGGTCTATCAGATCTCACGTTACCCACACTGGCCATCGAAGTAGCCTGGACTTTAGAACCTGAATATGTTTTACCCTGATCTCGATGTGAATACCCAGCTGAAGCTGTCATTCGAGGATTCGTTTCTTTAGACCTCTTTGATTGAGATTGAAATGACTTACTCGTTGGCCTCTTCTAGGCATCTCGAGCCTCAATAGCAGCTTTTGTCTTTTCTTTATTTAACTCCTCCGCTTTACATGCTCTATCAACCAACATTACGAATTCTTTTAATTCTAGAATTCCCACCAACACTTTGATATCCTCATTAAGTCCGTCTTCAAATATTTTAGACATTATTACCTTGGTAGAAACACAATCTGGTACATATTTGCTGAGCCTAACAAACTCACGTTCATACTCAGCTACCGTTATCTTACCTTGTTTCAACTCAAGGAACTCCTTATGTTTTTAATCAACAAATCTCTAACTTATATTATTTTTTCGAAACTCTTCCAAAAAGAAATCCTATAACACTTTTTCCGTTGAGACCATAGATATCAATGTTTTCCACCAGTGATAGGCTGAATCTTTCAGCAAAGATATAACACATTTTAAACTCTTCTCAGGTGTGCAAGACAATTCATCAAACACCCGTATGGAATTCTCGAACCAGAATTCTGCCCTCTCTGGATCATAATCAACATTAGCTCACACTCTTCGGCCCATTGTTTACGAATTTTATCCACCGGAGATTTAGTCACCCTTACCAAGTCAATTCCCTGTGGGGCTACGGGGACCGGTTGTGATATAGGCGGGGGAGGAGAGGGTTGAGCATTAGGATTTGCTCTAACAAAATCAGTATACTAGTCATTCATCATTCAGAGAAAGGCATCCCCAGCCTCGTCTCCTTGACTCAGAGTCTCATGTCCACTTTCAATAGGCACGGTCCCTTTCGCTGGAGCCGGCGCGTTACTAGCAGCATCGTTAGCCACAGCTCGTTTGGGATCAATTAAAATATAAAAACCAAAACACAGTTTAGAAAGGTCAGGAGTCACCACACTATCACAATATATCTATGGCATGTATAACTAGACTCACACACAACGCTATGGTAGTCTGAGAACTGGCTAAAACATAGCTCTGATACCACTAAATGTAACACCCCTTACTCGGGTTCGACGCTGGAACTGAGTACGAGGCATTACCGTACGATAACACAACCAATCATACAAAGTCAAGCCATAAAATTTCGTTCCAAATTAAAACTTTCCCTTAATATATTATACAATCATTATAATGGGCCTACGGGGCCCAAAATATAATTTGGGAGTGGTCTAACCGAGAACTTAGAAAAATTTTGCAAATCTAGGTAAAAAACAGGGCACATGCCTGTGTTGTAACATCCCGAAATAGGACATAATCAGAATAGTGGTTTTGTGACCACAAATCTGAGATAGAAATAATTATTTTATTATTATTATGATGTTTATGATGTGATTGCATGATGGTGTGAAAATTTCGTGAAGAAATTCTATACATAAAGTGCTTAATTTGAAATTAGGGACTAAATCGAATAAGTTGCAAAATTTGCATTCTAGAAGTTTTTAGTATGAAATTGCTTTGGAATATTAATTAGGAGGTTTTAAATATCAATTTGACCAATTTCTAAGTTTATGGGCAAAAATTGGACATGGGTGGAATTTTTGAAAGTTTAGTAAGGAAGGGCATTTTGGTCATTTGGTTATTAACATGATTAAAAAGGGAAAAAGATGAAAAAATTGCTATAATTTTCTTCATTAGCATGAAATTTCAAGGGTTCTCCATAGCTAGGGTTTGTTTCAAGCTTCCAAGCTCCATAGTAAGTGATTCCAAACCCCGTTTTTAATGTTCTTTACGTTTTCAGAGTCCCGGTAGCTCGATAAAGCTTATGCTAACAATAATTTAAGTTAGGGTTCATATTTGGAAAAATACCCATAGGTGAAAAGTGTTTATTTTGATGTTTTATAATAGAATATGAGGTTTTAGATTATGTTAGACAACTTGTGCTACTTCGTTTTAGGTAAAAATGAGTAAAAGGGCTTAATAGGTAAAAATACCTATTATACATAAGTGTATGTTATAGTAGGAATTTGAAGATGTTGTTGGTAAATAAATGATCAGCATGTCTTAAAATACAAGAATTTGTGATAAATTTTAATTTCCGAGCATTGGGGCAAAAGTGTAAATATGCAAAAGTTTAAGGGCAAAAATGTAATTTTGCAAAAGTTTGAGTAAAGGACTGTATTGATAAATGTGAATATTAAATAAGTTAAATTTGCTATTATAGATCAAGAAGAACGAAATTCGGGAGTAGATCGGGGAAAGGAAAAAGTAAAGGACTAAATTGTAAAGTTTAGTCACATTTTGTATCGAGGTAAGTTTACAGTAAATAAATGCAATATTCCTTTATTTTACATTAATATTTTCAATTTCCAGCATTTATATATTCATTTTATGAAAATATTCAAAGTTGAATTAAAGACGATGTAACATAGAAAAGCATTAGAAAGCCCCGTTTGAGCCTTAGGAATGTTAGGATACAAAATGTCATGACATTTGGGGTTGACAGGACAGGACAAGACAGGAATGAGCCATGTAAGTCCATATGAGATATATGGCTTTGGAGACAGGAATGAGCCATGTAAGCCCATATTAGATATATGGCATTAGAGACAGGAATAATTCATGTAAGTCCATGTCAAGGACATGGCATTGGCAGGATATTGTTAAACAGGAAAGACCCTAGTATCCTTAGTATTCCGAGTGGTTCAACGGGCCATTGTACAAGTTAAATTACAGTGAATTATCAGCAAAGGAAAGGTAGATTGTATTTATGAATAATGAAAGGTCAGGTAAGAAAGAAGGTAAGTGAATAAAGAAGAAGGTAGAAAATGAGAAGTAAAGAAAGTTTATGATGCTAGGTGACATTATGCATAATTATCCTTTGTGATGAATGTTGTGATTTATTTTCTTGTAAACTTACTAAGCCTAGTGCTTACTCTCTTTATGTCCTTCTTCTTATAGTTCTTGCCAACACACTATCGAAGGAATCACTTTGGTATAATTAGACGTTTCGTTTCGTGTATGACATGTATAGGAACTTGGCTTCTTTTGATATGATATGATCAATGAATGATGTGTAAATACTTGCTAGTGATTAGCTAATAGAATGGCTGATGATATACTTGTTTAATAGTATGAATGATTGAGTAGTAACTATCACATGGAAATTAAGGAAAATGTGAAAGTAGCTTAAAAACAGATTCAAGTAGCAGAAATGACGTGACTTTTAAAAATCACTAAAAATAGTAGAAACATGGTTTGATGGTGAATAATATATGAAATTAAATCTTATTGTGTCTATTTTCATATGGCATAAAAAAAACAGGTAAAGGTATTGTATTTTATGAGATATCTGAGTTTTAGTGAAACAGGGCCAGAGCGATTTCTGGATCCCCTGTTCCAAATTTGGAAATTCACCATAAATTGTAAAAAAATAATTAGGTGGTGAACTTTATATGTTAAGAATCCTTATTGAGTCTAGTTTTAATAGAAATAAACGGTATAGTGATATATATTTTTTACAGGGAGAAAAGTGTCAGTGCAATCGAGTTTTGAAATAGGGGTAACTTTAACTAATAAAATGTACTAATTGGACCATCCAAAAATTCTAGAAAAAAATTAGTAGATATATATATATGTGAATCTAGTTTCAGAGAAAATTTACGGATCTTAATTTTGAGTTTCAGAACTCGAGATATGAATTTTTAAGTGACTATGATGCAGAATGGTAGCAAATTTCGAGAAGCTTAAATAAACAATTTAAGGTTGCTTAAGTGATAGATTAAGTTTAGTAGCGCCTCGTGCTCGATTCTGGCGATGGTCTCGAGTAAGGGGTGTTACATTTATTGGTATCAGAGCAATTTTGTCGGTTCTCGGAATAGTTAGCATGAGTAAGAGTCTAGCTATACATGCCATACTTATATTTTGATAGTGTGACGACTCCTGATAATTTTTAAATATTTTGTTTTATAGTAATGGATCCCGAACGAGCTGGTGATGATGATATGGAAAGTAATGCGCCTACTCCCACGGAAGGGGCAGTGCCATCTGAGAATAGGCCAGTAACAGTTGATCAGGGAGGAGTGACTCGAGAAGCTCTCTTCCAAGCTTTGAATGATTGGTTTTCCGAGTTCGTTCGTACGAATCCGACAGTCAGACCTCCACCCCCTCATGATTTTCAGGCTACCCATGTAGCTCAAGCTCCCCCAGTCACAGGTACAGTGATAAGAGAAAAGCCACCAGTTGATAAAATCAGGAAGTATGGGGTAGAAGAGTTTCGAGCAACAAAAGACGATGACGCAGAAATAGCAGAATTTTGGCTAGAAAATACTATCAGAGTCTTTGACGAATTATCTTGTACACCTGAGGAATGTATGAAATGTGTAGTATCACTTTTTAGAGACTTAGCCTACCACTGGTGGAAGACACTTGTATCAATTGTACCAAAAGAGAGGGTCACTTGGGATTTCTTTCAGGAAGAATTTCGTAAAAAGTATATCAGTCAGAGGTTTATTGATCAGAAGAGAAATGAGTTCCTGGAGTTGAAACAAGGTAATATGACAGTGACCGATTATGAGCGTGAATTTGTCAGGCTTAGTAAATATGCTCGAGAATGTGTGTCCACAGAGGCTATCATGTGTAAAAGGTTTGAGGATGGGTTAAATGATGATATCCGACTATCAGTGGGTGTCCTAGAAATAAAAGAGTTCGTTATTCTAGTTGAGAGAGCCTGTAAAGCGGAGGAGCTATTAAAAAGAAAAGGCAAAGTGACGCGAGATATGAAGAAAAGACAGATGAGCAGGTCATTTCAAGCTACATTCAAGAGACCCAAAGAGTTTCCTACCAGATCTAGCTTTTCGGCAAGGCATTCTAGTTAGAATAGAGGTAGCAGATTTAAGGATCCAAAGGCTCAGACCACCTCGACCGCAAGTGTGGATAATGCTAGACTGGGTAGATCAGGGTGTTCACAGTGTGGTAGACTTCATTATGGTCCTTGTCGAGCAGGCGAAAATGTTTGTTATAAATGTGGTGCTCCAGATCATTTTGTACGAGAATGTCCAGAAGTGGCTAACCGAGAGGTAACATAGAGTGCTAGATCCGGAAATGCTCCTATTAGAGGCAGATCACTGAGGCAACTGGGAGTAGGAGCAAGTAACAGAGGTACCTCTAGAGATTCAGCTGTGAGACCAGATGTTAGAGCCCCTGCAAGGACTTATGCTATTCGTGCTCGCGAAGAGGCATCCTCCCCCGATGTGATTACGGGTACATTTTCTCTACATGATATTAATGTCATTGCTTTGATTGATCCGGGTTCGACCCATTCCTATGTTTGTATGAAATTGATGCCTAATATGAGTATGCCTATAGAATCCATAGAATTTGCGATTAAAGTATCGAATCCACTAGGCAAGTGTGTATTGGTAGATAAGGTATGTAGAAATTGCCCCTTAATTATTAGAGGTCACTGTTTTCCGGCCGATCTCATGTTATTGCCGTTTTATGAGTTTGATGTTATTCTGGGTATGGATTGGCTGACTGTACATGATGTGGTAGTAAATTATGAAAGGAAATTCATTGAGTTGAAATGTGAAAATGGTGAAATTCTTCGGCTTAATTCAGAGGAGTCAGATGGTTCATTTGCCATAATCTCTATTATGACAGCTCAAAAATATTTGAGAAAGGGATATGAGGCTTATCTTGCTTTTGTATTGAATACTAAAGATCCAGAACTAAAAATTGAATAAGTGCCCATGGTGTGCGAGTATCTAGATGTATTTCTGGAAGAATTACCAGGTTTGCCTCCTGTTAGAGAAGTTGAGTTTCGTATTAAGTTAATTCTAGGTACCACACCTATTTCTATTACTCCTTATAGAATGACCCCATCGGAATTGAAAGAATTGAAAGCTCAGCTACAGGAATTAACTGATAAAGGATTTGTAAGACCCAGTAGTTCGCCATGGGGTGCACCAGTGCTATTTGTGAAAAAGAAAGATGGTTCAATGAGATTGTGCATAGATTATCGGCAACTTAACAAGGTAACTATCAAGAACAAATATCCATTGCCTAGAGTTGATGATTTGTTTAATCAGTTGAAAGGAGCCACTGTGTTTTCTAAGATAGATTTAAGATCCAGATATTATCAGATGCGAATTAAGGAGCCAGATGTTCCGAAGACTGCATTCTGAACTAGAGGATTTGAGAACAGTTTTACAGATTCTGAGAAATAATCAGTTATATGCTAAGTTCAGTAAAAGTGAGTTTTGGCTCCGAGAAGTTGGATTCCTTGGACATATTGTTTCAGGTGAAGGTATTAGAGTTGATCCAAGCAAAATTTCAGCCATTGTCGATTGGAAGCCTCCTAGGAACGTTTTAGAAGTCAGAAGCTTTCTTGGATTAGCTGGTTATTATAGACGATTTGTGGAGGGATTCTCTATGATAGCCACCCCATTGACGAGATTGCTACGGAAGGATGTTAAGTTTGAATGGACTGAGAAGTGCCAGCAGAGTTTTGACAAGTTAAAGGCATTGTTGACTGAAGCTCCCATCTTAGTACAGTCAGAACCGGGTAAAGAATTCGTTATTTATAGTGATGCGTCTTTGAATGGGCTCGGTTGCGTACTCATGCAGGAAGGAAAGGTGATTGCTTATGCCTCTAGATAATTGAAGCCACATGAGAAAAATTATCCGACACATGATTTAGAGCTAGCTGCTATTGTATTTGCGTTGAAGATTTGGAGACATTATTTGTATGGTGAAAGGTGCCGGATATTCACCGATCATAAAAGCTTGAAATATTTGATGACTCAAAAAAATTTGAATTTGAGGCAAAGAAGATGGTTGGAATTGCTTAAAGACTATGAGTTAGTGATTGATTATGACCCAGGTAAGGCCAATGTAGTTGCTGATGCTTTAAGTAGAAAATCTTTATTTGTATTGCGAGCTTTGAATACCAATTTGGCCATGTCAGATGATGGTTCTATTTTAGCTGAATTGAGAGCTAAATCGGTATTTCTTGAAGAAATTTGTGAAGCTCAGAAAGATGATAGTGAGTTACAAGTTAAAAGAGTTCAATGTGAGTCAGGCATAGAATCATATTTCCGAATTGGTTCTGATGGTTGTTTGATGTTTAGAGACAGAATATGTGTACCAAAGAATGATGAGCTTATTCGAAAGATTTTACAAGAAGCACATAGCAGTTCATTATCTTTGCATCTAGGTAGTACAAAGATGTATAATGATTTGAAGAAATTGTACTGGTGGGTAGGGATGAAAAGAGATATTTCAGAGTTTGTCTCCAGATGCTTGATTTGTCAACAGGAAAAGGCAGAACATCAGGAACCTTCAGGATTATTGCAGCCTGTGCTAGTTCCGAAGTGGAAATGGGACAGAGTTACTATGGATTTTGTGTCAGGGTTGCCGTTAACACCGAAAAAGAAAGATGCAGTATGGGTTGTGATTGATAAGCTAACTAAGTTGGCTCATTTTATCCCAGTTCGTATGGATTATTCACTTGACAAGTTGGCTAAGTTATACATTTCAGAGATAGTCAGACTATATGGAGTACCATTATCGATCATTTCAGATAAAGATCTGAGATTTACTTCACGGTTCTGGAAAAAGTTACAAGAAGCTTTAGGCACCAAGTTGAGTTTTAGTACGGCTTTTCATCCTTAGACCGATGGTCAGTCAGAAAGAGTTATTCAGGTACTTGAAGATATGCTTAGATTTGTGTATTGGAATTTCAATGTAGTTGGGAAAAATATTTACCATTGGTAGAGTTCGCCTATAATAATAGTTACTAGTTGAGTTTGAAGATGGCACCTTATGAAGCTTTGTATGGACGCAAAAGTCGTACACCTTTATATTGGACAGAGCTTAAAGAAAGCCAGATTTATGGGGTTGATCTAGTTAAAGAAACAGAAGAAAAAGTGAAAGTTATCAGAGATTGTTTGAAAGCAGCTTCAGATAGGCAGAAGTCATATGCAAATTTAAAAAGAAAAGAGATTGAGTATCAGGTCGGCGACAAGGTATTTTTGAAAGTATCCCCGTGGAAGAAAGTTCTCAGATTTGGCAAGAAAGGCAAGTTAAGTCCTCGTTTTATTGGACTGTTTGAAGTAATTGAGAGAGTTGGACCATTAGCATACCGATTAGCTTTGCTGACTGAATTAGAAAAGATTCATGATGTGTTCCATGTGTCGATGTTACGACGCTATCGGTCAGATCCGTCACATTTGATTTCTCCGACAGAGGTTGAGATTCAGTCAGATATGACTTATGGTGAGGAACCGGTAAAAGATTTTAGCTTGAGAGGTAAAGCAATTAAGGAATAAAAGTATTGCTCTTGTGAAAGTCTTATGGAATAGACATGGGGTGGATGAGGCTACATGGGAACCCGAAGAGGCCATGCGAAAACAGTACCCAAATCTCTTAACAGGTAAGATTTTCGGGGACGAAAATTCCTAAAGGGGGAAAAATGTAACATCTCGAAATAGGGCCTAATCGGAATAGTGGTTTTGTGACCACAAATCTGAGATAGAAATAATTATTTTTTTATTATTATTATGATGTTTATGATGTGATTGCATGATGGTGTAAAAATTTCGTGAAGAAATTCTATACATAAAGTGCTTAATTTGAAATTAGGGACTAAATCGAATAAGTTGCAAAATTTGCATTCTAGAAGTTTTTAGTATGAAATTGCTTTGGAATATTAATTAGGAGGTTTTAAATAGCAATTTGACCAATTTCTAAGTTTATGGACAAAAATTGGACATGGGTGGAATTTTTGAAAGTTTAGTAAGGAAGGGCATTTTGGTCATTTGGTTATTAACATGATTAAAAAGGGAAAAAGATGACAAAATTGCTATCATCTTCTTCATTAGCACGAAATTTCAAGGGTTCTCCATAGCTAGGGTTTGTTTCAAGCTTCCAAGCTCCATAGTAAGTGATTCCAAACCCCGTTTTTAATGTTCTTTACGTTTTCGGAGTCCCGGTAGCTCGATAAAGCTTATGCTAGCAATAATTTAAGTTAGGGTTCATATTTGGAAAAATACCCATAGGTGAAAAGTGTTTATTTTGATGTTTTATAATAGAATATGAGGTTTTAGATTATGTTAGACAACTTGTGCTACTCGGTTTTAGGTAAAAACGAGTAAAAGGGCTTAATAGGTAAAAATACCTATTATACATAAGTGTATGTTATAGTAGGAATTTGAAGATGTTGTTGGTAAATAAATGATCAGCATGTCTTAAAATACAAGAATTTGTGATAAATTTTGATTTCCGAGCATTGGGGCAAAAGTGTAAATATGCAAAAGTTTAGGGGCAAAAATATAATTTTGCCAAAGTTTGAGTAAAGGACTGTATTGATAAATGTGAATATTAAATAAGTTAAATTTGCTATTATAGATCAAGAAGAACGAAATTTGGGAGTAGATCGGGGAAAGGAAAAAGTAAAGGACTAAATTGTAAAGTTTAGTCACATTTTGTATCGAGGTAAGTTTACAGTAAATAAATGCAATATTCCTTTATTTTACATTAATATTTTCAATTTCCAGCATTTATATATTCATTTTATGAAAATATTCAAAGTTGAATTAAAGACGATGTAACATAGAAAAGCATTAGAAAGCCCCGTTTGAGCCTTAGGAATGTTAGGATACAAAATGTCATGACATTTGGGGTTGACAGGACAGGACAAGACAGGAATGAGCCATGTAAGTCCATATGAGATATATGGCTTTGGAGACAGGAATGAGCCATGTAAGCCCATATTAGATATATGGCATTAGAGACAGGAATAATTCATGTAAGTCCATGTCAAGGACATGGCATTGGCAGGATATTGTTAAACAGGAAAGACCCTAGTATCCTTAGTATTCCGAGTGGTTCAACGGGCCATTGTACAAGTTAAATTACAGTGAATTATCAGCAAAGGAAAGGTAGATTGTATTTATGAATAATGAAAGGTCAGGTAAGAAAGAAGGTAAGTGAATAAAGAAGAAGGTAGAAAATGAGAAGTAAAGAAAGTTTATGATGCTAGGTGACATTATGCATAATTATCCTTTGTGATGAATGTTGTGATTTATTTTCTTGTAAACTTACTAAGCCTAGTGCTTACTCTCTTTATGTCCTTCTTCTTATAGTTCTTGCCAACACACTATCGAAGGAATCACTTTGGTATAATTAGACGTTTCGTTTCGTGTATGACATGTATAGGAACTTGGCTTCTTTTGATATGATATGATCAATGAATGATGTGTAAATACTTGCTAGTGATTAGCTAATAGAATGGCTGATGATATACTTGTTTAATAGTATGAATGATTGAGTAGTAACTATCACATGGAAATTAAGGAAAATGTGAAAGTAGCTTAAAAACAGATTCAAGTAGCAGAAATAACGTGACTTTTAAAAATCACTAAAAATAGTAGAAACATGGTTTGATGGTGAATAATATATGAAATTAAATCTTATTGTGTCTATTTTCATATGGCATAAAAAAAACAGGTAAAGGTATTGTATTTTATGAGATATCTGAGTTTTAGTGAAACAGGGCCAGAGCGATTTCTGGATCCCCTGTTCCAAATTTGGAAATTCACCATAAATTGTAAAAAAATAATTAGGTGGTGAACTTTATATGTTAAGAATCCTTATTGAGTCTAGTTTTAATAGAAATAAACGGTATAGTGATATAAATTTTTTACAGGGAGAAAAGTGTCAGTGCAATCGAGTTTTGAAATAGGGGTAACTTTAACTAATAAAATGTACTAATTGGACCATCCAAAAATTCTAGAAAAAAATTAGTAGATATATATATGTGAATCTAGTTTCAGAGAAAATTTACGGATCTTAATTTTGAGTTTCAGAACTCGAGATATGAATTTTTAAGTGACTATGATGCAGAATGGTAGCAAATTTCGAGAAGCTTAAATAAACAATTTAAGGTTGCTTAAGTGATAGATTAAGTTTAGTAGCGCCTCGTGCTCGATTCTGGCGATGGTCTCGAGTAAGGGGTGTTACATTTATTGGTATCAGAGCAGGTTTAGTCGGTTCTCGGAATAGTTAGCATGAGTAAGAGTCTAGCTATACATGCCATACTTATATTTTGATAGTGTGACGACTCCTGACAATTTTTAAATATTTTGTTTTATAGTAATGGATCCCGAACGAGCTGGTGATGATGATATGGAAAGTAATGCGCCTACTCCCACGGAAGGGGCAGTGCCATCTGAGAATAGGCCAGTAACAGTTGATCAGGGAGGAGTGACTCGAGAAGCTCTCTTCCAAGCTTTGAATGATTGGTTTGCCGAGTTCATTCGTACGAATCCGACAGTCAGACCTCCACCCCCTCATGATTTTCAGGCTACCCATGTAGCTCAAGCTCCTCCAGTCACAGGTACAGTGATAAGAGAAAAGCCACCAGTTGATAAAATCAGGAAGTATGGGGTAGAAGAGTTTCGAGCAACAAAAGACGATGACGCAGAAATAGCAGAATTTTGGCTAGAAAATACTATCAGAGTCTTTGACGAATTATCTTGTACACCTGAGGAATGTATGAAATGTGTAGTATCACTTTTTAGAGACTTAGCCTACCACTGGTGGAAGACACTTGTATCAATTGTACCAAAAGAGAGGGTCACTTGGGATTTCTTTCAGGAAGAATTTCGTAAAAAGTATATCAGTCAGAGGTTTATTGATCAGAAGAGAAATGAGTTCCTGGAGTTGAAACAAGGTAATATGACAGTGACCGATTATGAGCGTGAATTTGTCAGGCTTAGTAAATATGCTCGAGAATGTGTGTCCACAGAGGCTATCATGTGTAAAAGGTTTGAGGATGGGTTAAATGATGATATCCGACTATCAGTGGGTGTCCTAGAAATAAAAGAGTTCGTTATTCTAGTTGAGAGAGCCTGTAAAGCGGAGGAGCTATTAAAAAGAAAAGGCAAAGTGACGCGAGATATGAAGAAAAGACACAGATGAGCAGGTCATTTCAAGCTACATTCAAGAGACCCAAAGAGTTTCCTACCAGATCTAGCTTTTCGGCAAGGCATTCTAGTTAGAATAGAGGTAGCAGATTTAAGGATCCAAAGGCTCAGACCACCTCGACCGCAAGTGTGGATAATGCTAGACTGGGTAGATCAGGGTGTTCACAGTGTGGTAGACTTCATTATGGTCCTTGTCGAGCAGGCGAAAATGTTTGTTATAAATGTGGTGCTCCAGATCATTTTGTACGAGAATGTCCAGAAGTGGCTAACCGAGAGGTAACATAGAGTGCTAGATCCGGAAATGCTCCTATTAGAGGCAGATCACTGAGGCAACTGGGAGTAGGAGCAAGTAATAGAGGTACCTCTAGAGATTCAGCTGTGAGACCAGATGTTAGAGCCCCTGCAAGGACTTATGCTATTCGTGCTCGCGAAGAGGCATCCTCCCCCGATGTGATTACGGGTACATTTTCTCTACATGATATTAATGTCATTGCTTTGATTGATCCGGGTTCGACCCATTCCTATGTTTGTATGAAATTGATGCCTAATATGAGTATGCCTATAGAATCCATAGAATTTGCGATTAAAGTATCGAATCCACTAGGCAAGTGTGTATTGGTAGATAAGGTATGTAGAAATTGCCCCTTAATTATTAGAGGTCACTGTTTTTCGGCCGATCTCATGTTATTGCCGTTTTATGAGTTTGATGTTATTCTGGGTATGGATTGGCTGACTGTACATGATGTGGTAGTAAATTATGAAAGGAAATTCATTGAGTTGAAATGTGAAAATGGTGAAATTCTTCGGCTTAATTCAGAGGAGTCAGATGGTTCATTTGCCATAATTTCTATTATGACAGCTCAAAAATATTTGAGAAAGGGATATGAGGCTTATCTTGCTTTTGTATTGAATACTAAAGATCCAGAACTAAAAATTGAATAAGTGCCCATGGTGTGCGAGTATCTAGATGTATTTCTGGAAGAATTACCAGGTTTGCCTCCTGTTAGAGAAGTTGAGTTTCGTATTAAGTTAATTCTAGGTACCACACCTATTTCTATTACTCCTTATAGAATGACCCCATCGGAATTGAAAGAATTGAAAGCTCAGCTACAGGAATTAACTGATAAAGGATTTGTAAGACCCAGTAGTTCGCCATGGGGTGCACCAGTGCTATTTGTGAAAAAGAAAGATGGTTCAATGAGATTGTGCATAGATTATCGGCAACTTAACAAGGTAACTATCAAGAACAAATATCCATTGCCTAGAGTTGATGATTTGTTTAATCAGTTGAAAGGAGCCACTGTGTTTTCTAAGATAGATTTAAGATCCAGATATTATCAGATGCGAATTAAGGAGCCAGATGTTCCGAAGACTGCATTCTGAACTAGAGGATTTGAGAACAGTTTTACAGATTCTGAGAAATAATCAGTTATATGCTAAGTTCAGTAAAAGTGAGTTTTGGCTCCGAGAAGTTGGATTCCTTGGACATATTGTTTCAGGTGAAGGTATTAGAGTTGATCCAAGCAAAATTTCAGCCATTGTCGATTGGAAGCCTCCTAGGAACGTTTTAGAAGTCAGAAGCTTTCTTGGATTAGCTGGTTATTATAGACGATTTGTGGAGGGATTCTCTATGATAGCCACCCCATTGACGAGATTGCTACGGAAGGATGTTAAGTTTGAATGGACTGAGAAGTGCCAGCAGAGTTTTGACAAGTTAAAGGCATTGTTGACTGAAGCTCCCATCTTAGTACAGTCAGAACCGGGTAAAGAATTCGTTATTTATAGTGATGCGTCTTTGAATGGGCTCGGTTGCGTACTCATGCAGGAAGGAAAGGTGATTGCTTATGCCTCTAGATAATTGAAGCCACATGAGAAAAATTATCCGACACATGATTTAGAGCTAGCTGCTATTGTATTTGCGTTGAAGATTTGGAGACATTATTTGTATGGTGAAAGGTGCCGGATATTCACCGATCATAAAAGCTTGAAATATTTGATGACTCAAAAAAATTTGAATTTGAGGCAAAGAAGATGGTTGGAATTGCTTAAAGACTATGAGTTAGTGATTGATTATGACCCAGGTAAGGCCAATGTAGTTGCTGATGCTTTAAGTAGAAAATCTTTATTTGTATTGCGAGCTTTGAATACCAATTTGGCCATGTCAGATGATGGTTCTATTTTAGCTGAATTGAGAGCTAAATCGGTATTTCTTGAAGAAATTTGTGAAGCTCAGAAAGATGATAGTGAGTTACAAGTTAAAAGAGTTCAATGTGAGTCAGGCATAGAATCATATTTCCGAATTGGTTCTGATGGTTGTTTGATGTTTAGAGACAGAATATGTGTACCAAAGAATGATGAGCTTATTCGAAAGATTTTACAAGAAGCACATAGCAGTTCATTATCTTTGCATCTAGGTAGTACAAAGATGTATAATGATTTGAAGAAATTGTACTGGTGGGTAGGGATGAAAAGAGATATTTCAGAGTTTGTCTCCAGATGCTTGATTTGTCAACAGGAAAAGGCAGAACATCAGGAACCTTCAGGATTATTGCAGCCTGTGCTAGTTCCGAAGTGGAAATGGGACAGAGTTACTATGGATTTTGTGTCAGGGTTGCCGTTAACACCGAAAAAGAAAGATGCAGTATGGGTTGTGATTGATAAGCTAACTAAGTTGGCTCATTTTATCCCAGTTCGTATGGATTATTCACTTGACAAGTTGGCTAAGTTATACATTTCAGAGATAGTCAGACTATATGGAGTACCATTATCGATCATTTCAGATAAAGATCTGAGATTTACTTCACGGTTCTGGAAAAAGTTACAAGAAGCTTTAGGCACCAAGTTGAGTTTTAGTACGGCTTTTCATCCTTAGACCGATGGTCAGTCAGAAAGAGTTATTCAGGTACTTGAAGATATGCTTAGATTTGTGTATTGGAATTTCAATGTAGTTGGGAAAAATATTTACCATTGGTAGAGTTCGCCTATAATAATAGTTACTAGTTGAGTTTGAAGATGGCACCTTATGAAGCTTTGTATGGACGCAAAAGTCGTACACCTTTATATTGGACAGAGCTTAAAGAAAGCCAGATTTATGGGGTTGATCTAGTTAAAGAAACAGAAGAAAAAGTGAAAGTTATCAGAGATTGTTTGAAAGCAGCTTCAGATAGGCAGAAGTCATATGCAAATTTAAAAAGAAAAGAGATTGAGTATCAGGTCGGCGACAAGGTATTTTTGAAAGTATCCCCGTGGAAGAAAGTTCTCAGATTTGGCAAGAAAGGCAAGTTAAGTCCTCGTTTTATTGGACTGTTTGAAGTAATTGAGAGAGTTGGACCATTAGCATACCGATTAGCTTTGCTGACTGAATTAGAAAAGATTCATGATGTGTTCCATGTGTCGATGTTACGACGCTATCGGTCAGATCCGTCACATTTGATTTCTCCGACAGAGGTTGAGATTCAGTCAGATATGACTTATGGTGAGGAACCGGTAAAAGATTTTAGCTTGAGAGGTAAAGCAATTAAGGAATAAAAGTATTGCTCTTGTGAAAGTCTTATGGAATAGACATGGGGTGGATGAGGCTACATGGGAACCCGAAGAGGCCATGCGAAAACAGTACCCAAATCTCTTAACAGGTAAGATTTTCGGGGACGAAAATTCCTAAAGGGGGAAAAATGTAACATCTCGAAATAGGGCCTAATCGGAATAGTGGTTTTGTGACCACAAATCTGAGATAGAAATAATTATTTTTTTATTATTATTATGATGTTTATGATGTGATTGCATGATGGTGTAAAAATTTCGTGAAGAAATTCTATACATAAAGTGCTTAATTTGAAATTAGGGACTAAATCGAATAAGTTGCAAAATTTGCATTCTAGAAGTTTTTAGTATGAAATTGCTTTGGAATATTAATTAGGAGGTTTTAAATAGCAATTTGACCAATTTCTAAGTTTATGGACAAAAATTGGACATGGGTGGAATTTTTGAAAGTTTAGTAAGGAAGGGCATTTTGGTCATTTGGTTATTAACATGATTAAAAAGGGAAAAAGATGACAAAATTGCTATCATCTTCTTCATTAGCACGAAATTTCAAGGGTTCTCCATAGCTAGGGTTTGTTTCAAGCT
The DNA here is from genome assembly GCA_020496765.1 of Gossypium stocksii. Taxonomy (NCBI): domain Eukaryota; kingdom Viridiplantae; phylum Streptophyta; class Magnoliopsida; order Malvales; family Malvaceae; genus Gossypium; species Gossypium stocksii. The sequence continues at coordinate 55,821,864 of CM035631.1, forward strand.
TCCAAGCTCCATAGTAAGTGATTCCAAACCCCGTTTTTAATGTTCTTTACGTTTTCGGAGTCCCGGTAGCTCGATAAAGCTTATGCTAGCAATAATTTAAGTTAGGGTTCATATTTGGAAAAATACCCATAGGTGAAAAGTGTTTATTTTGATGTTTTATAATAGAATATGAGGTTTTAGATTATGTTAGACAACTTGTGCTACTCGGTTTTAGGTAAAAACGAGTAAAAGGGCTTAATAGGTAAAAATACCTATTATACATAAGTGTATGTTATAGTAGGAATTTGAAGATGTTGTTGGTAAATAAATGATCAGCATGTCTTAAAATACAAGAATTTGTGATAAATTTTGATTTCCGAGCATTGGGGCAAAAGTGTAAATATGCAAAAGTTTAGGGGCAAAAATATAATTTTGCCAAAGTTTGAGTAAAGGACTGTATTGATAAATGTGAATATTAAATAAGTTAAATTTGCTATTATAGATCAAGAAGAACGAAATTTGGGAGTAGATCGGGGAAAGGAAAAAGTAAAGGACTAAATTGTAAAGTTTAGTCACATTTTGTATCGAGGTAAGTTTACAGTAAATAAATGCAATATTCCTTTATTTTACATTAATATTTTCAATTTCCAGCATTTATATATTCATTTTATGAAAATATTCAAAGTTGAATTAAAGACGATGTAACATAGAAAAGCATTAGAAAGCCCCGTTTGAGCCTTAGGAATGTTAGGATACAAAATGTCATGACATTTGGGGTTGACAGGACAGGACAAGACAGGAATGAGCCATGTAAGTCCATATGAGATATATGGCTTTGGAGACAGGAATGAGCCATGTAAGCCCATATTAGATATATGGCATTAGAGACAGGAATAATTCATGTAAGTCCATGTCAAGGACATGGCATTGGCAGGATATTGTTAAACAGGAAAGACCCTAGTATCCTTAGTATTCCGAGTGGTTCAACGGGCCATTGTACAAGTTAAATTACAGTGAATTATCAGCAAAGGAAAGGTAGATTGTATTTATGAATAATGAAAGGTCAGGTAAGAAAGAAGGTAAGTGAATAAAGAAGAAGGTAGAAAATGAGAAGTAAAGAAAGTTTATGATGCTAGGTGACATTATGCATAATTATCCTTTGTGATGAATGTTGTGATTTATTTTCTTGTAAACTTACTAAGCCTAGTGCTTACTCTCTTTATGTCCTTCTTCTTATAGTTCTTGCCAACACACTATCGAAGGAATCACTTTGGTATAATTAGACGTTTCGTTTCGTGTATGACATGTATAGGAACTTGGCTTCTTTTGATATGATATGATCAATGAATGATGTGTAAATACTTGCTAGTGATTAGCTAATAGAATGGCTGATGATATACTTGTTTAATAGTATGAATGATTGAGTAGTAACTATCACATGGAAATTAAGGAAAATGTGAAAGTAGCTTAAAAACAGATTCAAGTAGCAGAAATAACGTGACTTTTAAAAATCACTAAAAATAGTAGAAACATGGTTTGATGGTGAATAATATATGAAATTAAATCTTATTGTGTCTATTTTCATATGGCATAAAAAAAACAGGTAAAGGTATTGTATTTTATGAGATATCTGAGTTTTAGTGAAACAGGGCCAGAGCGATTTCTGGATCCCCTGTTCCAAATTTGGAAATTCACCATAAATTGTAAAAAAATAATTAGGTGGTGAACTTTATATGTTAAGAATCCTTATTGAGTCTAGTTTTAATAGAAATAAACGGTATAGTGATATAAATTTTTTACAGGGAGAAAAGTGTCAGTGCAATCGAGTTTTGAAATAGGGGTAACTTTAACTAATAAAATGTACTAATTGGACCATCCAAAAATTCTAGAAAAAAATTAGTAGATATATATATGTGAATCTAGTTTCAGAGAAAATTTACGGATCTTAATTTTGAGTTTCAGAACTCGAGATATGAATTTTTAAGTGACTATGATGCAGAATGGCAGCAAATTTCGAGAAGCTTAAATAAACAATTTAAGGTTGCTTAAGTGATAGATTAAGTTTAGTAGCGCCTCGTGCTCGATTCTGGCGATGGTCTCGAGTAAGGGGTGTTACATTTATTGGTATCAGAGCAGGTTTAGTCGGTTCTCGGAATAGTTAGCATGAGTAAGAGTCTAGCTATACATGCCATACTTATATTTTGATAGTGTGACGACTCCTGACAATTTTTAAATATTTTGTTTTATAGTAATGGATCCCGAACGAGCTGGTGATGATGATATGGAAAGTAATGCGCCTACTCCCACGGAAGGGGCAGTGCCATCTGAGAATAGGCCAGTAATAGTTGATCAGGGAGGAGTGACTCGAGAAGCTCTCTTCCAAGCTTTGAATGATTGGTTTGCCGAGTTCGTTCGTACGAATCCGACAGTCAGACCTCCACCCCCTCATGATTTTCAGGCTACCCATGTAGCTCAAGCTCCTCCAGTCACAGGTACAGTGATAAGAGAAAAGCCACCAGTTGATAAAATCAGGAAGTATGGGGTAGAAGAGTTTCGAGCAACAAAAGACGATGACGCAGAAATAGCAGAATTTTGGCTAGAAAATACTATCAGAGTCTTTGACGAATTATCTTGTACACCTGAGGAATGTATGAAATGTGTAGTATCACTTTTTAGAGACTTAGCCTATCACTGGTGGAAGACACTTGTATCAATTGTACCAAAAGAGAGGGTCACTTGGGATTTCTTTCAGGAAGAATTTCGTAAAAAGTATATCAGTCAGAGGTTTATTGATCAGAAGAGAAATGAGTTCCTGGAGTTGAAACAAGGTAATATGACAGTGACCGATTATGAGCGTGAATTTGTCAGGCTTAGTAAATATGCTCGAGAATGTGTGTCCACAGAGGCTATCATGTGTAAAAGGTTTGAGGATGGGTTAAATGATGATATCCGACTATCAGTGGGTGTCCTAGAAATAAAAGAGTTCGTTATTCTAGTTGAGAGAGCCTGTAAAGCGGAGGAGCTATTAAAAAGAAAAGGCAAAGTGACGCGAGATATGAAGAAAAGACAGATGAGCAGGTCATTTCAAGCTACATTCAAGAGACCCAAAGAGTTTCCTACCAGATCTAGCTTTTCGGCAAGGCATTCTAGTTAGAATAGAGGTAGCAGATTTAAGGATCCAAAGGCTCAGACCACCTCGACCGCAAGTGTGGATAATGCTAGACTGGGTAGATCAGGGTGTTCACAGTGTGGTAGACTTCATTATGGTCCTTGTCGAGCAGGCGAAAATGTTTGTTATAAATGTGGTGCTCCAGATCATTTTGTACGAGAATGTCCAGAAGTGGCTAACCGAGAGGTAACATAGAGTGCTAGATCCGGAAATGCTCCTATTAGAGGCAGATCACTGAGGAAACTGGGAGTAGGAGCAAGTAACAGAGGTACCTCTAGAGATTCAGCTGTGAGACCAGATGTTAGAGCCCCTGCAAGGACTTATGCTATTCGTGCTCTCGAAGAGGCATCCTCCCCCGATGTGATTACGGGTACATTTTCTCTACATGATATTAATGTCATTGCTTTGATTGATCCGGGTTCGACCCATTCCTATGTTTGTATGAAATTGATGCCTAATATGAGTATGCCTATAGAATCCATAGAATTTGCGATTAAAGTATCGAATCCACTAGGCAAGTGTGTATTGGTAGATAAGGTATGTAGAAATTGCCCCTTAATTATTAGAGGTCACTGTTTTCCGGCCGATCTCATGTTATTGCCGTTTTATGAGTTTGATGTTATTCTGGGTATGGATTGGCTGACTGCACATGATGTGGTAGTAAATTATGAAAGGAAATTCATTGAGTTGAAATGTGAAAATGGTGAAATTCTTCGGCTTAATTCAGAGGAGTCAGATGGTGAAAAGAGTACATATTACAACACCAAAAGAACGTTGTGGATAGTGTGGGTGATCCTCCGACGCTTCCCGATCTCTAAGCTAGCTTGACTAATCTATAAAACAAGGAAAAAGAGAAAGGAGTAAGCTTTAAGAAACTTAGTAGGTCTATATGCAAATAATTAACATCATACCAACTCTCTTAATCCCCAAAAATCATATCATCACATATCAACTTACCACAAAACCTTACCAATATCATATACATACCAAACACATCATTTACATAAACCTAAGTTCACATGCACCCATGCACAAATGTACACTTGCCCTCATTTCCACTGGCTCATAAATACACCGCACTTTCACATCACATCACCACACAAATCTCTTTTAGTAAGCTTTCCCGTTGAACCCTTCGGAATAATATTTGATACCTAGTGGTTTCAGCACATAGCTCCACCAAAACATAATCCGGCTCTCGTGTACACATGGTGAACTCTCAATATCACCCATATGACCTAGCCATTAGATCTCATAGCTCTCGTGTCTACATGGTGTCCAACACTCGGAACCACACATGTGACCTAACTAAATATAACATAGCTCTCATGTCTACATGATGTACCCTCAGTAACATACATGCGACCTAGCTTTTTTAAACGCGTAGCTCTCATGTACACATGGTATACACCCAGTATTATGCATGTGACGTAACTACTCATGAAATTATCATCTCGTAGCTCTCTTCTATACATGGTATACACACCGTATAACACATGTGACCTAGTTACCACCTGGCATCTCGTATCTTTCATTTTTTCGAAGGTTCAATCGGGAACACCAAATTTCTATAATTCACCAATTCATAGAAGCTATCCAACATTATCCGTAACCTACAATAAATTATATTTATGGAATTAAAATCGATGTATTACTTGCATATAAACTTACCTCGATAACAAAATGTGGTAATTTGCAATTTAGTCCGAAACCTTGCCTTTGCCTCGGTCAAGGTCGATTCCTCGATCTTCTCGATAATCAAGCTTGAAAGATGAAAGAAACCCTAGCTATGGCTTCTTGGTAGGTTCGGCCAAGGGAGGAAGAAAGATGGACAAATTTTTGGTTTATTTTCCCTTTTTATTTCTTTTGTTAACTAATGACCAAAATGCCCTTCATTAAAAACCTCTAGTATTCCACCCTTCCTTGGGCATTTTTGTCCAAACAAGGTTAAAATGGCTTAATTACCATATAAGGACCCCTAATTTAAAAACTCAATTCAATCAAGTACCTTTATGGCTTAAAACCCATATTTTTCACCTATTGCAATTTAGTCCAACCTATCAAATTGGACATACAAATAATAAAATTCATACACCAAAATTTCACATAATTATTCAAACACCTAATAAACATCAAAACTCAATCGGAAAAATATTTTAGACTTCAGATTCATGGTTTCAAAACCACTATTTCATTTAGCCCCTAATTCGGGTTGTTACAAAAATGGCCCTTGAAGACTCCTTCAAATTGCATTCAAATTCCTCCATTATTTATGCCTTTCTGGATTTGTCCCTACCTTAAATAGCATGTTTGAAATCATTAAACATGCCACATGTGTGGCAGGCCATGGGGGAGTCCTTGGTTACTGATTTTGGCTATTTTTAGCAATGTTCTCAACCTATAAATACCCCATTGGCTGCTCACTTCAACATAATCTCAACCCTTCTCATCTCTTCGCTTCTCTCTCATTTTTCTCTTTTCATTCCCTTCCATTGTTTTCATTTTCTTCCCCTATTCCCTTGCCGATTTCAGCTCTTGCAAAAGAGTCATTCAGCCACCATTTGGAGCAGCATTCAAGTGTTCATAAAAGCCTCAGTTCGACAAGAACAAGCAAAGAAGGAGGAGTGGAGCAAACTAGTTAAGACACGAAGAAACACCGGATTTGATTCTTGTTCCCTATCCTTTTAATTTTGTTGTTGTTATGATGAACATGTCTATGAATATTTGTGATGTTGATATGTTTAATTTAATTAATATGGCTTAAATTTAATTCATGTTAGGTTGATTGTATTTTGTCTACTTAATTTATTAAAATTGTGTTTGTGTTGTTATAGGCCTCGGTAAGATGTTTGATTAAGTAAAACCATGACTAAGTTATTCTTGCATTATAATTATAAGGTAACTAATGAACTAATTATTTAACCGGATTGAAATTGTAATTAATTGACACAATACTTAATCAGTGCATGTTTAATCATCTAAGGTAACTGAGGGTTAAATTAGCAACGGTATCTAACAGTACATTAGCCTTGCATGACTTGTAAGATTATTGTGATTAAATTTTTTCAAGGTAGAAATACATTGTTACCTCACGTAGTCTTTTATGTGCTTATGAGATTGAATTAACTGTTTGAATTGGCATAGAGATATGTACAAGAGATTATTTTAATTTCATAGGTGTGTATGTGCATTAACACATTTGCTTATTAAAATTTATTTAATCGGTTGAATTGACATTGAGATATAGTCAAGAGATAAATGGAGTTTGTAGGTGAGTATGTTCATAAGTTAGCAAATTACCGAGTTGCCGTGAATTTATTCGTAACAACATAAACATGAGTTTAATAATTCTACGTTAAGAAATGTAAATAATCTAACACAATTATGTCATCTTGATTAAAATTATCTCTTGAAATTGTTCATTGGAACTTTTATTTTATTTTTATTTATTTTACTTTGTTAAATCCTAGTTTTTAATCACTTCTTCAAATCCAAATAGTTTTTAGTTTATTCTTGTTTCTTTATAAGATTGTTTAGGGTTTTAGAATATATTTTTTAGATTTCTTTCAATTGTTAAAACACTTCGCTACTTTTGATTGAAGTTTATTTTTAGTTTTATTTGTTTACTTTATTCTTCTATTATAATTTCCTCCAAATCAACCATCATCATTTATGGGTTCAAGCAATCGATCATTCAATCAATATTCTTGGATTCCTGAGCAACTCTTTTCCTTCTCTTTATTTTTCATTTATTTGAATGTGTGATAACTGAGTAGAAATGTTTGCATCTAGAATGGCTAGTAACTAAACCATAAGAAGGCTGATTGACTAAAGTGGGAGTGTTTAGCTTGGATTAAGGTTCCTAAATTGGTCAATTGGATTAGGTTGAATCTAATCAAACCCCAAAATTGACAACTCTAGGAAGTAATTTAGGTAGATAAGACTGAAAGGGTATTCTAGTCAGCCCTAGTTCAACCTAGCCCAATTTAATTCACCAGGTCAAAACTGAAAAAAATATACATAACCTGCCTCAATCAACAAATTTTAACACAACACCATTACTCATCTCAATACATTTAAAACAAGTATCCAAACATCATTTAACTCAAAGGTGATGCCCATCTCATTTCGTCAAGTAGATTTAGAATCATTTTAGCTAATTCAAATGGCCATTTACAAAATAAGCTTAAATGTTATAAATGGCCAACACAATTGGCTCAACAATGTGCTTTACAACAACATAACTAGCTAACCTATACATGCCATTTCTAGACGCAACCAAAATGCAATCATACCGAGTATTTCGAATGATAGTGTGGATACTACCTTCGACGTTGACAAGATTCTCCGATCACTTAGGCGACATTAAAAGAAAATGGAAAAGAGAAGGGTAAGCTTAGAGCTTAGTAAGTTATAAGTAAATGAATAACAACAATTTCTAAATTTAGTCATACTTTGTGTACATCACAAACCATACATGCTCCAATTTATATTAACCATTATCATAGCTTACTCTATCCCATCCAGCTTTAATTACACAATATGAATTCAAGCTTGCATGTTATACTCTCACAATGGTACTTGCACCACTCACAATCTTATCAATTCATTATTAATGCTAATACAAAAGGTTCTTTCCAATGAACCATTTAGAATATATATGGATAATCAACAAGCCTTTAACATGGTTATCGAGCCGATGCCATGTCCCATACAGGTCTTACACTAGCTCTCCTCTATCAGTGTCGATGCCATGTCCTAGACAGGTCTTAGACTGACACACTACAAGCCGATGCCATGTCCCGAATAGGTCTCACACTAGCTCTTGTCTCAAGCTGATGCACGTCTCAGACGTGTCTTACACTAGCTTATGAAATCTCGATACTGATGCATGTCCCAGACATGTCTTACACTGGCTCTCATAGTGTGGCTGACGCATGTCCCAGACATGTCTTACACTAGCACACACATATCACCCAATGTCACGGCATGAATATCCAATTCTATTCTAAATGTCCAATCGGTTCTATTATACAAATTCTCATCGATTCATGATACATAAATTCATTATTCAGCCATTCACACATGTATTATCATCCTCATACATAACTCATCTCTTAATGCAATATTATAAGATAAGGCAACATTCTCATGCATAAATTTTTGTAATGTTGTATTATTTACCTACAACTTACCTCGGTATACAAAATGTAGTCAACTACTCGGTTACTCGACTTGGTTGGCCTTCCCTCGATCTAAGTTCGAATTTATAGTTTCTTGATCTACAATAAAAATAATTTTCCAAATTAGTCACTAATTTAATACAAGCAGTCTAAAATTCACAAATTGGTAAAAATGACTATTTTGCCCCTAGACTATGGCAAATTGACCATTTTGCCCCTAAGCTTAGAAATCGATTTTTATCAGATTTCCTTAATTCTCATGCCTGGATAGCTCATTTTATTCCCATTACTACTTCAAATCCTCACTATTTCCAACATTTGCCTCTTTATTTTGCAACCTCTACAACTAAGTCCTATTCTATGTATTTTCATGTAAACTCTTTCATAGTTTGTTTTTCCTAGCCCCAAAGCTCATTTTCTTTCCAAAATTTCCAGCAAACAATACTTACCCTTTCATGGCAAAATCTTAAACTCTCAACTAAAATGCAAGATACACCCCTCAAAATATAGTTCATGCCACAAGGGTTCCAAAAATGTAAAAATATCAAAGAAAGGACTTAGAAATCACTTACTTTCAAGAGGAATAGCTTGGCTGAAATTTAAGCTTTAAAACTTTTAATTTTAGCTGATATTTTAGGCAAGATGGAGTAGAAGATGAAGTATGGACAAGGGCTAGGCTATTAGGTAATATTTTAATCAATTTATGACTAAAAATCTCACCAACTTTGATTTTATTTCTTCTTTTCGTCTCCTATACTCTATCATGGCCAGCCAACTCTTATTTAATGGTATAATTGCCCTTTAAGACCCCCAAATCTTAGTTCTTTAGATATTTGACTTAATTTACTAGCAAATCACAACTTTTGCTTTTTATGCGATTTAGTCATTTTTCACAATTAAGCCTTCAATCGCGTAAATTAATTCACCAAAATTTTTATGCATACTTATAAAATTACTAAAACATATAATTTAACACTAAAATAATTTCTTACACCTCGAGAAGTGGTTTCAAAATCACTATTCTGACTAGACCCGGTTTTAGGCCATTACAATTCTCCCCCTTAGGGATTTTCATCCTCGAAAATCTTACCATTAAAGAGGTTTGGGTATTGATCTCTCATAGTCTCCTCTAGTTCCCACATGGTTTCCTCGACTCTTTGTTGATGCCATAACACCTTCACTAGTGCTATACTCTTGTTTCTCAATTGCTTGACCTCTCAAGCCAAAATCTTAACCGGTTCCTCATTATATGTCATATCCGGCTGAATCTCAACCTCGGTCGGCATAATCACATGCGACGGATCAAAGCGGTATCAGCGTAACATAGATACGTGGAACACGTCATGAATTTTCTCTAACTCTCGAGGTAAGGCTAATCGGTATGCTACTAATTCAATTTTCTCTGTCACCTCATAGGGCCCAATAAACCGTAGACTTAATTTGCCTTTCCTACCAAATCGAAGGACTTTCTTCCATGGAGAGACTTTAAAAAACACTTTATCCTCGACTTGGAATTCGATTTCCTTTCTTTTTAGGTCTACATAAGACTTTTGTCTGTCTGAGGTAGCTGTCAAGCAATCTTGAATTATCTTGACTTTCCCTTCAGTCTCTCTGACCAAATCAACCCCGTGTATTTGATTTTCTTTAAGTTCTGACCAATATAAGGGTGTTCTGCACTTACGCCCATACAAAGCCTCATAAGGCACCATCTTAAGACGTGATTGGTAACTGTTGTTGTAAGCGAATTCAACTAGCAGTAAGTGTTTTTCCCAGCTCCCTTGAAACTCGAGGATGCAACATCTTAACATGTCCTCGAGGATTTGAATAGTCCTCTCTGACTAGCCATTGGTTTGCGGGTGAAAAGTTGTGCTCAAATTTAGCTTTGTCCCTAATGCTTCTTGTAACTTCCTCCAAAATTGAGATGTAAACCTTGAATCTCTATCTGATATTATCGACAAGGGTACTCCATGTAGCCTTACTATCTCGGAAATATACAACTCAGCTAGTTTTTCAAGTGAGAAGTCCATACGCACTGGTATGAAATGGGCTGACTTAGTAAGTCTATCCATGACAACCCAAACTGCATCTCTCGTCTTTGGCGACATAGGCAACCTTGACACAAAGTCCATGGTAATGCGATCCCATTTCCACTCGGGGACCATTATAGGCTGAAGTAGTCCCGAAGGCACTTGGTGTTGGGCCTTTACTTGTTGACACACTAGACATTTCAAGACAAACTCCGATATGTCCCTTTTCATCCCCGACCACCAATACAATTTCTTTAAGTCATTGAACATTTTCACACTACCTGGGTGACAAGATAGACTACTATTATGTGCCTCTCGTAAAATCTTTTGAATGAGCTCATCATCCTTAGGTACGCAAATCTGACCTTGGTACCTCAAACAACAATTAACATCAATTCTAAAATCTAATCCATCACTAGTCCCACTCTGAACTAATCTAGCTTGTAATTTCTCATCATTTTACTAAGCTTTGACTATCTCTTGTAGAAACATTGGTCTAACTCTCATTTCTGCCTCAATCGATCCATCATCTCCTAAAGTCAATTGGAATTCATAGCCCTCAATACAAACAATGGTTTTTGGCTCAAAGCATCAGCGACTATGTTCGCCTTTCCAAGGTGATAGTAAATTATCAACTCATAATCTTTAAGTAGTTCTAGCCATCTTCTTTGCCGTAGATTCAACTCTTTCTATACCATTAAATATTTCAAACTTTTGTGATCTGTAAAAACCCAGCATCTCTTGCCATACAAATAATGCCTCCAAATTTTCAAGGTGAAAACTACTGCGGCTAACTCCAAATCGTGAATTGGGTAATTCTTCTCGTGTGGCTTTAGCTGTCTTGAGGCATAAGATATCACCTTGCCTTCTTGCATGAGGACGCACCCTAATCTATTTAAGGATGCATCGCTATACACTATAAATTCCTTTCCTAATTCAAGTTGCACCAACACCAGAGCTTTAGTCAATAAGGCCTTCAAATTATCAAAACTCTGCTGGCACTTTTTGGTCCATTCAAACTTGACATCCTTTTGAAGTAACCTCACCAAAGGGGTAGCGATCATAGAAAATCCATTGACGAAACATCAGTAATAGCCGGCTAGGCACAAGAAACTCCTAATCTCTGTCACGTTTCTCGGCGGCTTCCATTCAATAAATGCTGATATCTTATTAGGATCAACCTTAATTCCATTTCCCGACACGATGTGTCCTAAAAATCCAACCTCTCATAGCCAAAATTCACTCTTACTGAATTGGCATACAACTGCTTATCTCTTAAAGTCTGTAATACAATTTTCAAGTGCTTCGCATGTTCAGTCTCATCCCACAAATAAACGAGTATATCATCGATGAAGACGACCACAAACTTGTCCAAATAAGGTCAAAAAATACGGTTCATGAAGTCCATAAATACTGCTGGAGCATTTGTTAAGCCAAAAGACATAACTAAAAACTCATAGTGACCGTACCTTGTTCGAAAGGCAGTTTTCGACACATCTTGTTCTTTAACCCTCAACTGGTAATACCCCGACCTTAGATCGATTTTGGAAAACACGGTTGCTCCCCACAACTGATTAAACAAATCATTGATCCTTGGCAACGAATACTTATTCTTCACTGTAACCTTATTAAGTTAGCGGTAATCTATACACGATCTCATCAAGCCATCTTTTTTCTTTACAAATAAAACTAGCGCTCCCCACGAAGAATAGCTCAGTCTAGCGAAACCTTTGTCCGTCAAATCTTGCAATTGAATCTTCAATTCTTTTAGTTCCATCGGAGCCATCCTATAAGGAGCGTTCGAGATAGGTGTCGCACTAAGGACCAACTCAATGCCAAACTCTAATTCACTCTCCAGAGGTAATCTAGAAAACTCTTCCAGAAACACATCCGAATACTTACATACTACTAGTACTGAATCGATTTTTGCCTCTGACACTTGAGTATTTAGCACATAAGCGAGATAGGATTCATACTCCTTCCTCAAATACCTTTGAGCTATCAAAGAAGATATCACTATAGGTAAACTATGGGATTCACTTGGTTCAACCCGAAGAACATCCCCATCTCTACACTTTAGCTCAATAAATTTTCTTCCATAATTTATTACTACATTATGGGCAGTCAACCAATTCATGCCAAGTATTACATCAAATTCTTCAAATGGAAAAATCATAAGGTTGGCCAGGAAACAATGGCCTTTATTCATCAGGGGACAATTCTTACACACTTGATCAACTAACACATGCTAACCTAGTGGGTTTGACACCTTCACTACAAACTCTGTCAACTCAACTAGCATTTCAATTTTAGACACCAATTTCAAGCAAATGTATGAATGAGTAGAACCCGGATCTATCAAAGCTACTATAGAAATGTCATGGATAGAGAAGGTACCTGTCATCACGTTAGGGGACGAAGCCTTTTTACGAGCGCGGATGGCGTAAGTTCTCACTGGTGCTTGGCCCTCTGATCTCACAGTAATATCACTAGGGGTGTCTCGACTACTAACCCCACTACCCAGGTTCTTTTAGGGTCGACCTCTCGTAGGAGCACTATTTACTTTAATCCCTTACTTTCCAATACCATCATTCGATTCAGGACAATCTCAGATAAAGTGATCGAGTGAGCTACATCTAAAGTAACCTCTTTCACCCCCACGACACTTGGCAAAGTGTCGTCTACCACACTGCGAGCACTTGGGTCTATCTGGTTGAGTATTATCCGCACTTGCCACTGAGGCAGTCTGAACCTTGGATGCAGCATTCTGCTTGGTCTTGTTCTTGCCCCCAAATCCCACTGAAGCATTGGATCAGGCAGTAAAATCCTTCGATTTCTTAGATAAGGATTGGTACGATTTCCCCATATGTCTCTTCCTCGAATCCTGAGACTCCATGTTAGCTTTTCTCTTTTCTTTGGCCAACTTTTCGGCCTTGCATGCTCTCTCAACTAACATAACTCCCGAATTTCTAAAATTCCCACCAATAGTCTTATGTCCTTGTTCAATCCATCTTCAAACCGTTTACACATAATGGCTTCGGAAGCACACACTTCCTAGCATACTTGCTAAGCCTCACGAACTCTCGTTCGTACTCAGTAACGATCATGTGTCCTTGTTTCAGTTCAAGAAACTCCCTTATCTTTTGATCAATAAATCCCCAGCTAATGTACTTTTTCCGTAATTCTTCTTGAAAGAACTCCCATGTCACTCTTTCTCTCGGTACTACCAACACGAGAGTGTTCTACCATTGATAAGTCGAGTCCCGCAAGAGTGACACTACACACTTCATGCACTCCTCAAGGGTGCATGACAACTCATCGAATACCCTAATGGTATTCTCCAACCAAAACTCTGCTCTCTCCGGGTCATCATCTTTGTTTGCCTAGAAATCTTCGGCCCCATGTTTTTTAATCCCATCTATTGGAGGTTTGCCCCTCCTACCCATTTCTGCTCCTTGAGGAGCTACGAAGGCATGATGATAAATTGGGGGAGGTAGGGGAGGTGGAGTGTTTGGATTTGCACGAACATACTCCGTATACCAAGTATTCATCAATTTAAGGTAAGCCTCTCTAGCCTCACCACCTTGACACCAAGTCATGAGTCCACTTTCTATAGGCGTAGTCCCTTCAGCGGGAGCTGGCGCATTACTTTCCATATCATCTGCCAAAGACTGATTGGGATCCATACTATTAGAAAACACAATTTGCTACTGTCAGAAGGCATCACACTATCTACAAATAAAATGGCATGTATAGTTTGACTCTTACACAAGCTAGGTTAGTCCTAGAATCGACTAAACCAAGCTTTGATACCACTACATGTAACACTCCTTACCCGTACCCCACACAAGAGCAGATATGAGGCATTACTTCTCTAAATTTTCATACAACATCTAAATTCAACTCGAATATATGCATTCATATCGAAAACTTTCTTAACTATAGTCTCATGGACTTCCATATGACCTACAAGCCCTAAATCATGGTTTCGAAATAACTCGGGACCATTTCGGGTACTTAAGAAAATTTTTTCGAAAACTATTATAATTCACGTCACACGCCTGTGTGACACTTTCCACACGCCCGTGTGGAATTATAACATGGCTGTGGCTACAGCATCCGTTGAATCATGTCTAAAACTCGAGCCACTAGAATTTTAACAAGACCGAGCAACACGCTCGTGTCTCCAGACTGTGGGCCTTTACACGGCCTGAACACGCCCGAGTCGATATTCTGTAGGGCATCCTATTTTAAACACATGGCCAAGGCACACGCTCGTGTGCTCAGCCGTATGGGAAACAACAGGCTATTTACAAAGCCTTTTTTCCACTCTGAAAAAAATATACATAACTTGCCTCAATCAACAAATTTTAACACAACACCATTACTCATATCAATACATTTAAAACAAACATCCAAACATCATTTAACTCAAAAGTGATGCCCATCTCATTTCATCAAGTAGATTTAGAATCATTTTAGCCAATTCCAATGGCCATTTATAAGATAAGCTTAAATGTTATAAATGGCCAACACAATTGGCTCAAAAATGTGCTTTACAACAACATAACTAGCTAACCTATACATGCCATTTCTAGACGCACCCAAAATACAATCATATCGAGTATTTCGAATGATAGTATGGATGCTACCTCCGATGTTGACAAGATTCTCCGATCACTTAGGTGGCACTAAAAGAAAATGGAAAAGAGAAGGGTAAGCTTAGAGCTTAGTAAGTTATAAGTAAATGAATAACAAAAATTTCTAAATTTAGTCATACTCTGTGTACATCACAAACCATACATGCTACAATTTATATTAACCATTACCATAGATTACACGATCCCATCCAGTTCTAATTACACAATATGAATTCAAGCTTACATGTTATACTCTCATAATGATACCTGCACCACTCACAATCTCATCAATTCATTATTAATGCTAATACAAAAAGGTTCTTTACAATGAACCATTTAGAATATATATGGATAATCAGCAAGCCTTCAATATGGTTACTGAGCCGATGCCATGTCCCAGACAGGTCTTACACTGGCTCTCCTCTATCAGTGTCGATGCCATGTCCCAGACAGGTCTTACACTTAAACACTACATGCCGATGCCATGTCCCAGACAGGTCTTACACTAAGTTGTATATCCCGAGGCTGATGCATGTTCTAAACATGTCTTACACTAGCTCTCATCTCAAGCTGATGCACGTCCCAGACGTGTCTTACTGTAACACCCCAAACCAGTCGATGTTATGGTCGAATCCAGCTGTCCCATTGAAGTGTTTTATCGAAAACCTTGTTTTCAGTTAAAACTATTCCAAAAAAAATTTTCGAGTAAAATCCCAATTTGTATTGTTTTTAGAATGAGGTGGATTCAAAAGCTATTTCTTTGTTACGTGTTAATAGTTACTTTAAAAAAAATTCTCTTTAACTGCGGAAGCTTAATTTTTAAAAAAAATTAATTGATTTTAGAAAAATTTAAAATGTGTTTGATAGGAACAAGTCCATGTTCCATTCTTATAGCATAACAATGAATAATAGTAACTAGAGAAAAGGCTTTATTACAATCCGGATTAAAATAATTAACATACTAGAACTTTTAATAAAGAAAAAGAAACAAGGCCAAGTTGCCTTGCTAGTTGGCCACTTCTGAGTCCCTCCATCCATCGAACCGCCTACTGAGGTTCACCTGAGAAAAATAAAAGAGGGAGCGAGTTTTGAAACTCAATGTGTACAACCCTCAACAATAATTTATATGTCATGCAACACAAGTCATCTTGGGCCTGAGCCCAATACAATAGTAGCACAAAATCTAGAGCAATCATATATGCAATAATGCAATGCCCAACCTATCCAACCGATACACATCATCTCTGTCCAACTGAAACGCATCTTGTGGGGATAACTATATCGACCCACCCATCAGATACACTCCAAGGGTAGTGCCGGTTACGGTACTACCTAACGTTGCAGCAAAGCTGCTGATCATATATTGGGCTTAAAAGCCTTCGTTGGATCCACTGTCATCAAGCGATTATGTGATCCTCATATAACAGTTCCTCCAATATAATTCCCACCCACATGAAACATCTTTACACATGAGTGCAACATATAGCATACAGTATACATAAGTCATACTTATAACACACAAGGCTATTTCAGTAATTCTACCCTACAGGGGTATTTTAGTAATTTACTAACGTATGGGTATTAATTACGAACTTTGGCTCGTCAACAAGTCCTCATTAGCTAAAGTGAACAGACACTATGCACCAGGTAGGATTCCAGAGAAGAGGAGGTGGGTCATTAAGACAGCTTAAGTACCAAGCTCTCCCTAGATCCAATCCACGACATGCATATGCCTATTGCCACACTCTAACCATATGACTTGTCCACAGATGTACTTGATAAATTAATTAAGTTTTATGCCCGCTTAAGAATTTATTAGAAACTAAGCCTAAAAGTCCATTATAAAACCCTAGTATGTCTGCATGCTTTCATTCTTTTATATAGCCCATCAGGCCCAATCGCATTTATATGGCCTATTAGGCCCAATCACAATCCTATGGCCCATCAGGCCCAATCCATTCCAAACAATTCAACAAGCTTTATCAACTCATCACTTATTATCCACATACCAATTTTTGCTAGCTTGGGCCGCCCACAAGCCCGTCAGCCCATTTGGTCCACTCTGGCCCGGTTAGCCAAAACGTGAGCCAAGTCCATGAGATCGCTCATAGGGCCTCTACTAACGTATCGAATACCCTCGAACGAGTGTTCGCGCACTCTCAAGACTACCGTAGCCAAATTTTCAACTTTTCGGCATTTCAACTTTTCGGCTTCTCGGGATTTGCAGATCTATCGCGTGTGTGCAGTGTATACACCTGGTAATGAAACGTGCTATAATCTCCTTAGCCATGAACCTACAATCAATACCACCCTTCTATTAATCATATGCTTAACCACAATCTTTACCAAGAACCAAAGTCTTACCATAACCTTACCATGTGCAACAAGTCTTAATAGCTTCTCCTTTAATCACTAACTGCGATTTCTCCTAGATCTGCACCAACGTAACCATTAAAGCCTAAGTAATAGGTGACTTGCATTCAACACGAGTCACCCCTATAACATATATGACCATTCAGCCAACTACTAAAAAACCACAGCGATGAACACATACCCAAAACTCGAAACGTAAGGAATGATTCGGTAGAGATCTGGAGAATAGAGATTCGATACTACCCCTACAAAATTGATTATGGTAGTGAGGAATAAGAGAAGTTGGTTCTTAGCAAAACTGATTGAAAAAGTAAGGTCCTTACCCAAGAGGCATTCGGTGCAAGAAAGGGAAGTGGTGACGGCACAGAGGGGATTCGGCCACAGTTGTATTCGGCCCTAGAGTCTGGTGTGGTAGAAAGGAGGTATTCGACACAAGAGAAATAAACTAGAAGTAAAGAAAGAAGAATGGTCTTGATAAGAAGGAGAAGTCGATACTCACTTAGAAAAGAATATGAGGCTTTCGGTTTCTAAGTACTTAAAGAGAAAAGAATGATGAATCTAAAAGAGTTTGGGAGGAGAAGGTTTGGAAAAAGCAACAAAGAGAACCTTTTCTCTAAAAAGGACAAAGGAAATTCAGCACCCCCTATTTATGCCCAAAGCCAAAACTTGCCTACTCTCAAAGTCCCAATCGGCACCACTTCTTTCCCCACACCAATCTCCTCATTTTTCTCCACGATAAACTCCTTGATCCCTTCCTTAAAATTCTCTTCTAATCACTCCCTTTAGAGTCCACTCCAATGCCACTGCTAGCCCTCCAAAGTGCAAAAACAAAGTCCCAAATAACATCACTCTAGGCCTCAAACCTAGGATCCCCTTACTTGCTAATGACGCCTCCTACAGCTCCCTAAGTGGCGTTACCTTACCACTGCACCACAAGCTCACTTGTGTCCAATCTCAACCCCATTTATTTAAAAGCCAAGTTACTTACTTTCAAAGTTCTTTTAATAAAACTAAAATTTCTCCACCTTAAAGCTTGAACTCAGAACTTAGCAAAAAGGCCCTTTAACACTAAAAAAAGACACTTAGCTACAATATCAGTCACATATAACACAACTTTAAAAGAAACTTCGAGATTTTTGGGGCGTTACAACTCTACCCCCTAAAAGAAATTTCATCGTCTGAATAGTTGAGGATATTGACGCCGCATTGCTTCCTCAGGTTCCCAAGTAGCCTCCTCAGCATTGTGATTACGCCAAAGCACTTTGACTAATGGGACGGATTTTCTTCTCAGAACCTTAACATCCTGATCAATTATTTGTATAGGCTGCTCCTCGAAAGTTAGATCTGGCCTAACCTCGATTTCCTCAACTGACATGATGTGTGAAGGACACAAGCGATAACACCTCAACATGGAGACATGGAACACATTATGGATCTGACTTAGTTCAGAAGGTAATTCCAGCTGACAGGCAACTGGCCCAATTCCCTTCAGAACACGATATGGCCCAATGAATCTAGGGCTCAGCTTTCCCTTCCGTCCAAACCTTAACACCTTCTTCCATGGAGAAGCGTTAAGAAAGACTAAGTCCCCCACTGCATACTCAATTTCTCGACGCTTAAGGTCAGCATACGACTTCTGCCTATCCGAAGCCTCCTTCAACCGATCTCGAATCAATTTCACCTTATCCTCAGCATCTGCTACTAACTCAGGGCCCAAAACTCACCGTTCGCCCAATTCCGTCCAACATGTTGGAGTACGACACCTTCGCCCATACAGTGCCTTATACGGTGCCATTCCAATACTTGCCGGGTAACTATTATTGTACGCAAACTCGGCTAACGGCAAATAGTCCTCCCAACTACCTCGAAATTTAATTACACATCCCCTTAACATATCTTCCAAAACTTGGATAACCCTTTCCGACTGTCCATCAGTTTGAGGATGGAACGCCGTACTGAAGATCAATCTAGTACCCAATGCCTCGTGCACCTTCTTTCAGAATAGCGATGTGAAACATGGATTCCTATTAGATATTATGGAAACTGGCACTCCATGCAATCTAACAATCTCAGCCACATACAACCTAGCCAATTTCTGCAATGAGTAATTGGTACAGATCAATACAAAATGGGCAGACTTAGTTAACCGATCCACTATAATCCATATTGAGTCTTTCTTAGTAGGCGTCAAGGGTAGCCACTAACAAAGTCCATAGTCACCCTTTCCCACTTCCAAAGTGGAATCTTTACCAGTTGGAGCAATCCTGAGGGCAACTGATGTTCCGCCTTCACTCGCTGACATGTCAAACATATACTTACGAACTCTGTCACCTCGTGTTTCAGTCTAGGCCACCAAGAAAGCTCACGTAAATTCCAATACAACTTGTTTCCATTGGGATGCATAGCATATGAATTGTTATGCGCTTTCCGCAGAATAGATTGCCTTAGTTCATCATCCTTCGGTATACACATTCTTCCACGGAAACACGGTACTCTTTCACTATTCAACCCAAAGTCTGACATTTCCTCATTCTCCACTTTCTAAAACGAAAACCTAAGGTTTCATGTAATAACTGCTTACCCTTTATCTGCTCAACCCATACTGACTTTACTTGAAGCTCAGCCAACAAACTACCATCATCAAACAAGCTTAAACGAGCGAGCATAGCCTTCAAGTCCGACACAACCCTACGACTTAATGCGTCGGCTACCACATTCACTTTGCCAGGATGGTACTCGATCATACAATCATAATCCTTCAATAATTCCACCCACCTACGTTGCCTAAGGTTTAGCTCCTTTTAGGTAATGAGGTACTTCAAGCTCTTATGATCCGAATAGATTATGCACTTTTCCCTATATAAATAATGCCTCCATATTTTTAGTGTAAAAACCACTGCAGCTAACTCCAAATCATGGGTTGGGTAATTCACCTCATGCGTCTTAAGTTGACGTGATGCATATGCAACCACCTTACCTTCCTACATCAATACGCAGCCCAAACCCACATGTGATGCGTCACTATAAACCGTAAACTCCTTCTCAGGTTCAGGTTGAATCAACACAGAGGCCTCCTTTAAAACCTTCTTGAGCTTCTCAAAACTCTCTTGCTGCTTGTCCGTCCAAACAAATGGATCCCTTTTTGCAACAACTTAGTTAGAGGTGCAGCTATTAAAGAAAAGCCCTCAATGAATCTCTTATGGTACCCTGCCAAGCCCAAAAAACTTCAAATTTCAGACACCATCTTAGGTGTTTTCTAATCTAACACTGCTTCGATTTTCCGAGGATCCACCCTAATTCCCTCAGCTGACACCACATGTCCTAGAAAAGTAACTTCCCTTAACCAAAATTCGCACTTGCTGAATTTGGCATATAGCTACTTTTCGCTCAGAATCTGCAACACAATCCTTACGTATGCATCATGCTCATCTTCATCTCTGGAGTACACTAAGATATCATCAATAAAGACTACCACGACCTAATCCAAATAAGGTTGGAAATGAGATCCATAAAAGCAGCAAGTGCATTCGTTAGCCATAATGGCATCACCAAGAACTCGTAGTGCCCATAACGAGTTCTGAAAGCCATCTTATAAACATTTGCCTCCTTAACTCTCAGTTGGTGATACCCTGAACGTAAATCAATCTTTGAGAAAACCGAGGCTCCCCTAAATTGATCAAAGAGATCATCGATTCTCGGCAGAGGGTACTTGTTCTTAATGGTTAACTTATTTAACTGCCAATAGCCGATGCACATTCGCATAGACCCATCCTTCTTCTTTACGAATAATACCGGTGCTCCCTACAGAGACACACTTGGTCGAATAAATCCCCGGTCCAATAATTCTTAAATCTACGCCTTAAGTTCTACTAATTCCTTCGATGCCATCCGATAAGGGGCGATGGACACCGGAGCCGTACCAGGTAGCAGCTCAATTCCAAATTCTGCTTCTCTATTAGGCAGTAGCCTAGGTAGTACATCGTGAAATACGTCAAGAAATTCCCTTACCGTTCTCAAATCCTTAACAGTAGGACTCTTAGCCTCTGTATCACTTATATAAGCCAAATAGGCTTCGCAACCCTTACGCACCAACTTCTCAGCCTTTAGTGCCGAAATTACATTTGACAAATAATTTTGGCATTCACCAATTACCACCACCTCCTCATCCTCCACTGTTCTTAACACCATTCCCTTTGTGGCACAATCCAAAGTTGTTCGGTGTTTCACTAGCCAATCCATACCCAAGATTAAATCAAACTCGCTAAAAGGCAGTTCTATCAAATCTGCCAAGAAGGTAACCTATTGAACTACTAAGGGTACTTCCCTAAACAACTTATTCACTACTACTGACTAGCCTAATAGACTTAACACTGTAATCTCATTTGCAATAATTTCAAACGTATCACCCAAAGGTTCAGTCATATTGTATGCAACATATGAATGCGTCGATCCAATGTCAATTAATGCAGTATAAGGTAACTCATGATAAAGAACATTCCTGTTATCATATCTGGGGCATCCCTATCTTTTCGGCGATGAGCAGCATAAACCAAAGTTGGCTGCCTTGCCTCAGTATGGCTTGCACCTCCGTTTGGTGCTCTACGTCCACGTCCATTGCCATTACCGCTCCTGGCCTGCCCACGGCGCCTTGGCGGCACCTGACCACCCCTTGGTGGCTGAACATTACCCCGGCCCACGGCTAGTACTTGGCCTGCTATTCTAGGGCAATTCCTGATCCTATGCTCCATAGATCCGCAAGCTAGACAAGCTCTCATCCTCTTCCAACACTCGCCTACATGATTTTTCCCACAATCAGCACGAGGTGGCACCCCTAGATTAGCAGCAGAAGGCCTTGCTCTAGCTGGCCCATTATTTCTGGCCTTAACTCTAGGCCTCTGTCCAACACCCGAAATCTTAACCTCCCTTTTATTCTTACCCCTTTCTTTTCCCAATTTAGGCGCTTAGTGCGCTTCAACTCTTCTACTATCTTTGCATTCTCCACCAGTTTTGAGAAAACTCGTTCCCTTTGTGGAGCTATCAATACTCTAAGGCTATCTCTCAGACCATCCTCAAACCTAACACAACGCTCATAGTCTGTTGCCACCATAACCCTTGCATACTTACTAAGGCGTAGAACTCTGCCTCGTACTGCCATAGATTTGTTGCCATGGGTCAAGTTCAGGAACCCCTTCCTCCTAGCATCCACATAACTTGCACCCACATACTTCTCTTGAAACGCAACTTTGAAAAACTCCCAAGTGACCTGCTCAAGTTGAGTGCCCTCTTTTACTGTCAACCACCACTGATAGGCTTCCTCCCTGAGCAATGACACTGCCCGTTCTAACTTTTGCTCAAGTGTGTAGTCTAAGTCCTCCATTATCCTCTCAGTGGCCTCCAACCAACATTCAGCCACGTTAGGAGCCACACTAGCAACGACCTTAAAGATCTCAGCCTCATTAGCCCTATGTCGCTCCAGAATTGACCCACGACTATTCGTGCCATTATTGGGCCCAGCGACCCTCTCCACAATCCTCAGCATTGATTGCGACAATGCATCATCCCCAGCGGCCCGATCATATGGCCCAATCTTAGCTACGGGTGAGGTCGGAGCATCTCCTACTTCAACATTAGGCATATGGTAAGATGCCGACGATCTAGCCCTAACACTTCCGCGACCTCGACCTCTTCCTCTTGCATCTCTTCTAGCGCTCATCGTCGAGTCACGTATTATCTGGATTAGAAATTTTATCAAGTTTTAATCAGTTTCAGTAATTAAGTCGATGTTTTATGATAGTATTAAGTAAGAGTTGTTTTCTCAAATCCTCTATAGTTTCAGGTTCCTACGGGCTTCAGGTTCACTCTAACTAAAAAGCTCAGCATAATCATCTATAGTAGTCCACTATTTATCTACAGTATATCAAGTTAAACAAGCTTAGTAATAAAAGAACTTACTTGGATCGACGTCGGAGACTCAGTGTGCCACACAGCAAGAATTTCTAAAATATTTTGACCCAACCAAAATTAACTTTTAAACCCAAATAATCAGGCCTACTCCACAGCCCGAGCTTTGCATTCGGGCTCTGATACCACTAAATGTAACACCCCAAACCCAGCTCGGATGTTATGGTCAAATCCAGCATGTCATATTGAAGTATTTTATCGAAAACCTTATTTTCATTGAAAACCCTTCAAAAAGAAATTTTCGAGTAAAATCTCAGTTTGTATTTGTTTTTAGAACGAGGTGGATTCAAAAGCTATTTCTTTGTTACGTTTTAGTAGTTACTTTTAAAAACATTCTCTTTAACTGCGGAAGCTTAATTTAAAAAAAAACATTAATTGATTTCAGAAAAATTTGAAATGTGTTTGATAGGAACAAGTCTATGTTCCATTCTTATAGCATAACAATGAATAATAGTAACCAGAGAAAAGGCCTTATTACAATCCGGACTGAAATAATTAAAATACTAGAACTTTTAATAAAAAAAAGTAACAAGTCTAAGTTGTCTTGCTAGTTGGCCACCTCTGAGTACCTCCATCCGTCGAACCGCCTACTAAGGTTCACCTGAAAAAATAAAAGAGGGAGTGAGTTTCGAAACTCAATGCGTACAACCCTCAGCAACAATATATATATATCATGCAACACAAGTCATCTTGGGCCTGAGCCCAATACAATAGTAGCACAAAATATAGAGCAATTATTTATGCAATAATGCAATGCCCAACCCATCCAACCGATACACATCATCTCTGTCCAACCGAAACACATCCTGTGGGGATAACTATATCGACCCACCCATCCGATACACTCCAAGGGTAGCACTAGTTGCGATACTACCTAACGTTGCAGCAAAGCTGCTGATCATATATTGGGCTTAAAAGCCTTCGTTGGACCCACGGTCGTCAAGCGACTAAGCAATCCTTATATAACACTTCATCCAATATAATTCCCACCCAAATGCAACATTTTAACACATGAGTGCAACATATAGCATACAGTATACATAAGTCATACTTATAGCACACAAAGGTATTTCAGTAATTTTACCCTGCAGGGGTATTTCAGTAATTCTACCCTACAGAGGTATTTCAGTAATTTTACCCTACAGGGGTATTTCTATAATTTACTAATGTATGGGTATTAATTATGAACTTTGGCCCGTCAACAAGTCCTCATTGGCTAAAGTGAACGGACACTATGCACCAGGTAGGATTCCAGAGAAGAAGAGGTGTGGCATTAAGACCGCTGAAGTACGAAGCTCTCCCTAGATCCAACCTAGACATGCATATGCCCATTGCCACACCCTAACCATATGACTTATCCATAGATGTACTTGATAAATTAATTAATTTTTAGGCCCGCTTAAGAATTTATTAGAAACTAGGCATAAAAGTCCATTATAAAACCCTAGTATGTCTGCATGCTTTCATTCATTCATATAGCCCATTAGGCCCAATTGCATTTATATGGCCCATTAGGCCCAATCATAATCATACGGCCCATTAGGCCCAATCCATTCCGAACAATTCAACAAACTTTATCAACTCATCACTTATTATCCACATATCAATTTTTGCTAGCTTGGGTCCACAAGCCCATCGGCCCATTTGGCCCACTCTGGCCCGGTTAGCCAAAACTTCACCCAAGTTCATGAGATTGCTCATGGGGCCTCCACCAACGTATCGAATACCCTCGGACGAGTGTTCGCACACTCACAGGACTACCGTAGCCAAATTTTTAGCTTTTTGACATTTCAACTTTTCGGCTTCTCGAGATTTGCCGATCTATCACGTGTGTGCAGTGTATGTACACACCTGGTAATGAAACGTGCTACAATCTCTTTAGCCACAAACCTATAATCAACATCTCCCTTCAATTAATCATATGCTTAACCACAATCTTTACCAAGAACCGAAGTCTTACCATAACCTTACCGTGTGGGACAAGTCCTAATAGCTTCTCCTTTGATCACTAACTGCGATTTCTCCTAGATTTGCACCAAAGTAACCATTAAAGCCTAAGTAATAGGTGACTTGCATCCATGAGTCACCCCTATAACATATTTGACCATTCGGCCAACTCCTAAAAACCCACAGTGATGAACATGTACCCAAAACCCGAAATGTAAGGAATGATTCGGCAAAAATCTGGAGAATAGAGATTTGATACTACCCCTACAAAATCGATTATGGTAGTGAGGAATAAGAGAAGTCAGTTCTTAGCAAAATCGATTGAAAGAGTAAGGTTCTTACCAAGAGGCAATCGGCCCAAGAAAGGGAAGTAGTGACGACATAGAGGGGATTCAGCCATAGTTGTATTCAGCCCTAGAGTCTGGTGTGGTGGAAAGGAGGTATTCGGCACAAGAGAAACAAACCAGAAGTAAAGAAAGAAGAATGGTTTGGATGAGAAGGAGAAGTTGATACTTACTTAGAAAAGAATATGAGGTTTTCGGTTTCTGAGTTCTTAAAGAGAAAAGAATGATGAATCAAAAAGAGTTTAGGAGGAGAAGGTTCGGCAAAAGCAACAAAGAGAACCCTTTCTCTAAAAAGCACAAAAGAAATTCGACCCCCTATTTATGCCCAAAGCCAAAACTTGCCTACTCTCAAAGTCCTAATCGGCACCACTTCTTTCCCCATACTAATATCCTAATTTTTCTTCAGGATAAGCTCCTTAATCCTTTCCTTAAAATTCTCTTCTGATCACTCCCTTCAGAGTCCACTCCAACGCCACTGCTGCCCTCCAAAGTGCAAAAATAAATCCCAAATAACATCACTCTAGGCCTCGAACCTAGGATCCCCTTACTTGCTAATGACGCCTCCTACAGCTCCCTAAGTGGTGTTACCTTGCCACTGCACCACAAGCTCACTTGTGTCCAATCTCAACCCTATTTATTTAAAAACCAAGTTACATACTTTCAAAGTTCCTTTAATAAAACTAAAATTTCTCCACCTTAAAGCTTGAACTCAGAACTTAGCAAAAGGCCCTTTAACACTACAAAAAAGACACTTAGCTACAATATCAGTCACATATAACACAACTTTAAAAGAAACTTCGGGATTTTTTAGGCGTTACACTTACACTAGCTTATGAAATCTCAAGACCGATGCATGTCCCAGACATGTCTTACACTGGCTCTCGTAGTGTGGCTGACACATGTCCCAGACATGTCTTACACTAGCACACACATATGACCTAATGTCACGGCATGAATATCCAATTCTATTCTAAATGTCCAATCGGTTCTATTATACAAATTCTCATCGATTCATGATACATAAATTCATTATTCAACCATTCACACATGAATTATCATCCTCATACATAACTCGTCTCTTAATGCAATATTATAAGATAAGGCAACATTCTTATGCATATATTTTTGTAATGTCGTATTATTTACCTACAACTTACCTCGGTATACAAAATGTAGTCAACTACTCGGTTACTTGACTTGCTTGGCCTTCCCCCGATCTAAGTTCGGATTTATAGTTTCTTGATCTATAACAATAATAATTTGCCAAATTAGTCACTACTTTAATATAAGCAATCTAAAATTCACGAATTGGCAAAAATGACTATTTTGCCCCTAGACTATGGCAAATTGACCATTTTGCCCCTAGGCTCAAAAATCGATTTTTATCGAATTTCCTTAATTCTCATGCCTAAATAGCTCATTTTACTCCCATTACTACTTCAAATCCTCACTATTTACAACATTTGCCTCTTTTTTTTGCAACCTTTACAGCTAAGTCCCACTCTATGTATTTTCATGTAAACTCTTTCATAGTTTGTTTTTCCTGGCCCCAAAGCTTATTTTCTTTCTAGAATTTCCAGCAAACAATACTTAGCCTTTCATGGTAAAATCTTAAACTCTCAAATAAAATGTAAGATACACCCCTCAAAATGTAGCTCATGCCACAAGGGTTCCAAAAATGTAAAAATATCAAAGAAAGTACCTAGAAATCACTTACTTTCAAGAGGAATAGCTTGGTTGAAATTTGAGCTTTAAAACTCTTAATTTTAGCTGATATTTTTGGCAAGATGGAGAAGAAGATGAAGTATGGACAAGGGCTAGGCTATTAAGTAATATTTTAATCAATTTATGACTAAAAATCTCACCAACTTTGATTTTATTTCTTCTTTTTATCTCCTATACTCTATCATGGCCGACCAACTCTTATTTAAGGGTCTAATTGCCCTTTAAAAACCCCAAATCTTAGTTCTCTAGATATTTGACTCAATTTACTAGCAAATCACAACTTTTGCTCTTTATGCGATTTAGTCTTTTTTCACGATTAAGCCTTCAATCGCGTAAATTAATTCACCAAAATTTTTATGCATACTTATAAAATTAAAAAAACATATAATTTAACACTAAAATAATTTCTTACACCTCAGGAAGTGATTTCAAAATCACTATTCTAACTAGGCTTGATTTTAGGCCATTATAGTGTTAACCATTACTGTTAATTTAGTTTAAACAAACCTCCCTTAGGTACGATCCTTGGAATACTTCTGGCATTTCATTGTATAATCTATATTACAATTTGAAATGTTTGCTTGTAGATATAACACTTCACTTCCATAATTAATTACATATTTCTAAGCCCCGACATACGTACAAATACTAGCATCATTTCACTATGCAACTGTAAATCATTACACAAAATAGGTCATTTTTATATGCCTTTTCAAGAAACCATCACATTAAGGCTTGGCTTATATTCACAAATAAAAAACTATCAATATATAAACTTATTCTACCTATGCCATTTTAGCAAGGATTTAAAGCATCATAATGTTAAATAAATCATACTTTAAAAGTACTTATAGTTCTGCATACAACCAACTTATGGCCCGATTGTCACTAATTAATAAACCTTTATATGAATGCCACAAAAGCATTTATAACAATGGTAGGTGACTCCTCGAGTTGAGAGCTTTTTGTACAATATATGCTCACCAATGATCCACAGCCTGTTCATGGAAATAATGAATTAAACATGTTGAGCTTTCCTCAAAGCTCAGTGGTGCTCAATCAAACTCAACCACTATCTTATTCTAAGTAGTATTATATGATCGGATCATAATATGAAAAGATAACTTTGTATTAGTAGATAAACCTAAGCATGTCCTTAGTCTAATAAAAAATGAGCAAATTGATTGAAAGACTAATATGTTGTCTATCAAGTCCAATTGGGGAGATTCTTTGTCTTGAATATTGAAGCAAATGACTCCCAAAAGATAGAGACATTGTAACATCCCGTTTTTAGTGATGTTAAAAATAGTGGTTTCGAGACCACAATTTCAATGAACAAGTTATTGTTTTATTACTATTTTAATGTCTACGACATTATATTAAGGTCACATTAAAATTTGGTTAAGAAATTATGATGTTTGCATGATTAATTAGGTGAAAAGGACTAAATCATAAAAGGTGAAAAAGTTGAGTTCTATTAATTAAAAGAGTCAAATGGCTATGAAACCTTAAACTAAAGGACTTGAATGGTAAATAAACCATTTAATGAGTTAGTGGATATGCATGGATAGATTTTAATGATTTTAAAAGGTTAGTTTGGTAAATTGTCAATTAAGTTAAAATGTTAAGTAAATTAAAAGGTAAAAGATATTATCTTCTTGCTTTCTTAACGCCAAAATTGATTTTAGCCATTAAAGGAGGGGAGAGTTCAGCCAAGACTTGTTTCTCTTGCATGGTATGATTTTCAACCTCGTTTTTAATGATTTTTATGTTTTTGAGATCGTTTTAGCTTAATCTAGCTAGCCTAGGGGTTAATTTACAAAATTTTTAAAGGTTGAAGGGCTTACCATGAGTTTTTTTGGTTAGGTTTCGATGTTAATTGATAGTTTATGAATCCTTGTTGAAAAATAAACAAGTTTTGTTAAGTGGTTTTTGATGAATTTTGGAATTAAGGATTAAATTGTTAAAGGTACAAATGCTAGGGTTTTGTTATGTAAAGATGGTTAGTATGGGTTATTTCAAAGTCCCTTGGATCTATGGTTAATATAGATTTAGTTAAAATGGTTAGATTTTAAGTTATGAACTCAAGGACTAAATTGTGAAAAGTTAAAATATTAAGGGCAAATTAGTAATTTTACATTAATATGAACTATGGATTAAATTGAATACTAGAAGTATCTAATTGATTGAAACTATCTATATAGTAAACCACGTTCGTACTTAGATCGAGGAAAAGCTAAAGCTTCAAATTAGCTCGATCTTACTTCGACACCTTAGTTATTGAGGTAAGTTCCTATGAACTGTAACTGTTTTTATGATATTTAAATTGAATGTTAGTTATGTTGATTTGATATAAATGAACTTATATATATATACAAATGTATCAATGCTATGATGAATTGATGGATATCGAGTCTCGATTAAACCTTAGGAATTTTTAGGATACAAATGACACGTCATTAGGGATTTAATGTTTCAGGTGTTAGTTTTGAATGTCCTACTGATGTCTGATGTCCTACATTTGTTGCGGATTCTCCACAGCTCATGTGAGCAGCATCGTGTAGCTTACATTCTGACCTACAGCTTGTGAGGAGGCCAATTTCACAACTCTTGTGAGCAATAATGTAAAGGAATGGTTACGGTTATATGTAAAGGCACACTTTGTGTGAGCTTTCTCGTGTATTTGACGTAATTCTAGATGGTTTAACGGGAAAGAAAAGGGAATGAATTGGTAAGTATTCAAATGGAATTTAACATAATCTTATGGAAAGGATTTATGAATTCAATGATGTATTTCATATGGAAATCTACTTATCTTATGGTTAAATTCATTTGGATCATGTACAAGTGTGCTAATTTATGAATTTGATGATGTTGTATAGGCTTATGCCAATCTTATGGTTTTGGTTCATATTAGACTTATGCTTTAAATTATGCAAATGAAATGGTAAGTTAAGTTTTGGTTTATACGAGCTTATAAGCACTCATTGCTTATGTAGTTTCTTTCTTATGTTTTATAGATTATCAAAAGCTCGATTTGGTTGGAAACTTGTCAGAGATCTATCACACTATCCAAAAGTTAATTTGGTAGTTTTTGAGAATTTTGGCCAAGGTTTATAATGGCATGTATAGGACGTTGTGTAATGGTGCTTTGATATGTTTAGGTCTTAAAGATTTTATTTGGTTGGCGTACTTTTATGTTTATCAAATGTTGTCATTTTTGGTTACTTGTTATGGCTTCTAAATAAGGCTCTTATGGTATGATTTGAATGGCTTACAAATGGTTAAATGTGGTATGTTTTAGTACCTAAATAGACTAGGTTTGTATGCATGAAATGAGGTATGTAAACATGTTTAGGTAAGTGATGTTTGGATGTTAATTGTGATGCCTTTGAATGGCATATTGGTTAGTTGAATTAGGGTTTCAAAAATGACAATTATATGTGTGCTTGGATGATGTTTTGGTCCCTTGATAGTGTGTATAATTAGATTGAATGTTTATGCATGAAATGGTTTTGAAATGGTTTGA
Organism: Gossypium stocksii; assembly: GCA_020496765.1. NCBI lineage: Eukaryota > Viridiplantae > Streptophyta > Magnoliopsida > Malvales > Malvaceae > Gossypium > Gossypium stocksii. Next base: position 55,852,741 of record CM035631.1, read on the forward strand.
TTTTAGGTAGATTTTGGGTTCACACAACCTGGGACATAGGTGTGTGACTCAATTGTGCGAGGCACATGACTGTTAGTCATCTGAGGATTTCTTAAGGTTCAAGTCAGTGAGTTACACAGCCTAGCACACGGCTTGGCACACGGGCGTGTGACCCTACTCAGTGAGTTGCACAAGTGAGGAAACGGGCTAGGACACAGCCGTGTGTCCTAGTTTGAAAGTTACACGGCCTGGGGCTATGTCATACTGCCTGGCCATACAATCATGTAACCCATGTTTTGCAATTTTTGCATCTTTTCCTTAAACTTTCCAATTTGTTTCAAATTAGTCTCGAATTGCTTCTAAGCAATTTCTAAGTCCTCGAGGGCTCGATTTAGGGATGAAATGTATGAGAATGAATGATTTATGATATTTTTAAATTACTAAATGATATGATGTTTAAATATTTCTGATTGTACGGTAATGCTCCGTTACCTTAATCTGGTGACAAAGACAGGTTAAGGGTGTTAGATTCATGGTATCAAACCTACGATTTAGTCGATTCTCAGACTGAACGTAGCATGTATGGAGTCTAGAAATACATGCCATTATATAACCTCTGATAGTATGATAACTACTGACTCAGTTTTCATATAGATAAGATGTCATCCTACTGAGCCGATTTTGATGAGGTAGAAAGTAGCGCATAAGCCTCCGTTCATGGAGCAGCTTTTGTTGGTAGTGGGCCCCTAGCTAAGGGCCAGGGAGATGAGGCTAAAAAATTCTTCTTCTAGATGATGTCTGAATGCCTTACAGAGTTTGTAAGAATGAACCTGTTGATAAAATTCAAAAGTTTGGAACCAATACGTGCAACCAAGCCTTCAGTTGATAAAATTCAAAAATATAGGGCTAAAGAGTTCCATGGCACAACTAAAGACGATCTTGAAAAAGTCGAGTTTTGGCTTAAACATACACTGAGATGTTTTGATGAATTAACTTGTGCACCGGTTGAATGCTTAAAGTGTGTTGTTTCTCCGTTGAAAGACTCAGTGTATCAGTGGTGGAACAACTTGATTGCGGTAGTACCTAAAGACCATGTGACTTGGGAATTCTTTTAGACAGAGTTTAGAAAGAAATATGTTAGCTAGCAGTTTCTCAATAAAAAGCGGAAAGAGTTTATAGAATTGAAACAGGGTCGTATGACAGTAGCCAAGTACGAGAGAGAATTTGTACGACTTAGTAAATATGCTCAAGAGTGTATACGCTCTGAGGCTGTTATGTGTACCCGGTTTGAGGATGGTCTAAATGAAGATATCAAGTTGCTAGTTGGGATTCTAGGGCTGAAAGAATTTGTAGTTTTGGTTGATAGAGCACACAAGGCTGAAGAGCTCAGTAAAGCAAAAAGAAAAATAAATTTTGAAGCTCGTGATATGGGAAAATTACCTATGGGAAAGTCATTCTTATCACCATCGGAGAAATCAAAAGAATTTCACAATTGTTCATCAACTTCAGTGGGTTTCTTAAGAAGAGACAAAGGCAAGCAGCGTTTGAGTTCGAGACTTCAGGCTACATTTGTAGTGAGTGTGGGTAGTGTCAGAAACAACAAACTTGAATGTTAACAATGTAATAGACAACATTTCAAAGAATGCAGATTGAAAGACGAGTCATGTTTCAAATGTGGTTCCTATGATCATTTTCTTAGAGATTGCCCTGAAAGATCAAAAAAGGAAAAAGCTCAGAATACTCATTCGAGTAATACAACTGCGAGAGGGAGACCACCCTGAAATACTGGAAATGCGAGTAATAGTCAAAGTGGAACAAAAGGTTCTACTGTTGATTTGAGGCACGAGCACCAGCTAGGGCTTATGTGATTCGTGCTTGAAAGGAAACTTCAGCACCTAATGTGATCACTGGTACATTTTCTATCTTTGATACTAATGTTAATGCTTTGATTGACATAGGGTCAACTCACTCATATGTATGCACAACTTTAGTGTCGAATAAGAAAATACCTTTTGAGTCTACTAAATTTATGGTTAAAGTAATGAATCCTTTAGGTCAGTATGTGTTATTTGATAAAGTCTATAAAAACTGTCCTTTGATGATCCAGAATTGCAACTTTCTGGCTGTTTTGATGTTGTTGCCATTTGATGAGTTTGATGTGATTCTAGGTATGGACTGGTTAACTCTGCATGATGCTATTGTGAATTGTAGACAAAAGCACATTGTGTTGAAATGTCAAAATGGTGAAAGGATTCAAATTGAGTCATAGATTAGATGGTACCTCTAATGTTATCTCAACTATGACAACACAGAAGTATGTTAAAAAGGGTTGTGAAGCATATCTAGCTTACATATTTGAATCTGGGGTTTTAGAATTGAAATTAGAGTCAGTTCCAACTGTATGTGAGTTTTCAAATATGTTTCTAGAAGAGTTACCAGGGTTACCACCAGTTAGAGAGGTTGAGTTTGCTATTGAGCTAGTATTGGGAAATTCTCTGATATCGATAGCTCGGCATAGAATGGTACTCACAGAATTGAAAGAGTTAAAAGCACAGTTGCAAGAGTTGGTAGATTGAGGTTTTGTTTGGCTCATTTTTTCTCTTTGGGTTGCTCCTATTTTATTTATTTTAGTACCTAAATGGACTAGGTTTGTATGCATGAAATGAGGCATGTGAACATGTTTAGGTAAGTGATGTTTGGATGCTAATTATGGTGCCTTTGAATGACATATTGGTTAGTTAGATTAGGGATAATGGCAATTATATCTGTGCTTGGATGATGTTTTGGTCCCTTGATAGTGTGCATAATTGGATGGAATGTTTATGCATGAAATGGTTTTGAAATGGTTTGATTTTAAATAAATTTTGGGTTCACATGGCTTGGGACATGAGCGTGTGACTCAGCCGTGTGAGGCACATGGCTTGGCGATACGGCCGTGTGTCATCTGAGGATTTCTTAAGGTTCAAGTCAGTGAATTACACTGCATAGCACACGACCTGGAAACGCGGGCGTATGACATGACCATGTGTCCCTGGTTCAAAAGTTTCACTGCCTAGGGTTATGTCACACGGCCTAGTCACATGGCTTTGTGACATCTGTTTTGCAATTTTTGCATCATTTCCCTAAACTTTCCAATTTGTTTCAAATTAGTCCCAAATTGCTTCTAAGCTATTTCTAGGTCCTTGAGGGCTCGATTTAGGGATGAAATGCATGAGAATGAATGGTTTATGATATTCTTAAATTATTGAATGATATCATGTTTAAGTATTTCTAATTTTACGGTAATGCTCTGTAACCTTAACCTGATGATGAAGATGGGTTAGAGGTGTTACAAGCATAGATGGTGACTAACTGAACTGGCAGTACATTAGACATGACGCAATTCAAATAGATCCTACATCCATTAATGGATTTATTCACTTGTGACATTCATAGTGTGGCATACCTTAATCTTGAGTGGATGATTGACTATGTATGCATGACTCGCATACTTTAATGCAAGTAAAAGCTTGGGTTCAAATAGATAAGGAACCGAAAGCTAGTGCATTAAGGACATGACTTCTGTTGTATGTAGCATAATTCATAATAGAGAGTTCATAGCCCAACTATGGATAGATGATATCCTCCCCTTGGCTTTACATGATGATGACAAATAAATGTGGCCATAGGTCGTTTGTCTTTGTGACAAAGGACTTGATTACTATTTGATAGTAATTGACTTTTCATGAATGAAGAAGTAATCGTTACTATGAGATAAAATAGGATCATATTGGGAGAACAAATTTATCCCAAAGAGATTAAAGATATCCTATGAGAGTAACACACTTATGACAAGGTAATTGGATGAGCACATATTAAGTAGCGTTCGTAATGGTATATAATTAGGGAGAGCTCAATCATGATACTTTTCATGACTAAATAAGTTTCTAATTAATAGATGAAAAGTTAGAACTTAATTATAAATTATTTGAGCGTTAATTATATATGTCCAATCAGTCCCTTCGTTAGCTCATTGAAACCATGAATGAATTTTATGTATAATCAAATGAATAAAAATGAATGGAAATGAAGAAGTTAGAGAAATGGGTTACATTCACAAATGAATACATTTTCTCACTAAGTATAAAAATGAATTGAAAATTAATTTAAGGTTTTTGAATTATTAATTACATAATCGAAGTTAAAAATGGAATTAAATTAATTAGTCATTATGAATCTATTTAATATGCAAATTAAATATATTTCTTCATAGATTCTTTTACAATAAAATTGTTGTGGCTTTAACCAAATTAAAATTGTGTTGAGAAAATTATTTAATTAAAAAATTAATTTATCTTATTTAATTAATCTATAAATAATATTTATTTTGAGAAATAGAAAAATATGTATTGGTTTGGATTAAATTATAAAGTGGTGGGTCAAAAGTTCAAAAAACAAATATAATTGAATCTAATTAGGAGAGGTCCAAATCCCCCCATATTACAAGAGAGGGTGGCAACCCTAGGGTTTGCTTGTAACACCCTACACCCAATCCGATTGTTAGATTCGAGAGGTGAGATATCACATTCGTTGTTGAAGCAACTACAATTTTATTCAATATCCAAAAGAAGAATCATATGAACAAATTTAATTTAATCACACCTTTAATGAAATAAATGAGTTTTAAAACTTCTAAAAACATTATTAATTCATATTTGGGCTCTAAGTAAGCTTACAAAAGCTCTTATGAATCATCGATAAAAAAAAAAGGGACCAAAACACAAATACGGTTAAATACAAGGGTCTTATCCCGACATTAAAGGATGTATGTCGTGACAATGAGGGCAAATAACTCTTAGTGTCATGATTTTACCAAGATATGTCCTGACTTTGAAAGTAATAACTTCATGGCACGAATTCAATAGGGGAATGTCGCGACTATAAAGACAATTTTCTCGATTTTATATCATTCCTTACAAGCCTATTAAGTTTCAATCTCATTTGGTCTATTATGACCTTAAAACTTATCTCATCATATTATAGGCATTAACACAAATACCAATTTATCATCCTTGGCATATCAAACACCTATAAATACATTATCACAAGTATATATCTATTAATTTTAGATTCATGCATCATACTTTTTCACTTGACATGCAAGAAATATCTTAATTCGTAGTGTAAAATAACCAAATAAGCAAGTATACAATCTTAGCATAAGATTAGTACATATATATACTACCAAGCTTATATGGTCACAATCAAAATGTAAACATTTCTTGCCACAAGTACCAAAATAACAAATTGAACCTCAGGACCAACTTCAGACGTTAAGTACATGCCATTTGCTACAAGCATAACAAAAACTTTGCAAATTATGTTGATCTGAAAGTTGAGTCCTGGATGTTATCGATCACCCTGAGACCTCAAGATCTAAGGATACCTACACTCATAAATAAACAAAACTGTACGCGGAGCAATAGGGCTCAGCGGTGCTAACATTATTTAAACAATAATAAAATATAAGCAAGAGACCAAATACATTTGATATGAGTTCAACTATTATCTAAATCATATTTTCTAATCTTACCTCATGTATTCAAAATCATACCATATCCTTATTAGCATATCATATAACAACATTTAATTCATTTATCATTATATCTCAACTATATCCATATTATAGCATAATGCAAGAAACATTTCACTTTCTCATTACATTCTCGAACCTACTAATTCGTTTTATAACTGTATCTACCCTTGGGGCTCGTATTAACTAGAGCACATGATCTTTCACATACAACCTTTTATTGCTTAAGCATCAATGTGCAATTACACAATCCAATATCCAATGTCAGTAAGTAAAGTACACATTTCATAATCCCTATTAATTGAACACAGACTCAATACAAATATACAAATCAACAAACCATCACACCAGTGCCGCATCGATACATCCAAAGAATAATGCGCTCCGTGCCTCATTGGTATAAACCAAATAAAATATAAAAATGTGCCTAACACCTCCACAGTATGTTTGAAGCATAATATGCTCCACGCCTCATCGGTATAAACTGAAGTAAAATCTCATACTCTAATCCTATAGCATGTCAACTATACTTGAATTATCCAAGACCGTTTTCGAAACCATTTTTTATTTTGAAAAACGGGGTCGACTTTTAAAAACAAAAATGGAGTCGCCACCAATCCTCTTTGTTTAAGTGTGATTGGATCACTTATAAAACATTTTATTTTATTTAAAATATTGATTTTGACCTACGAAATTATGGAAAATAGTTTCGAGAGTCGGTTACGGACAAGGAAGGATTAGCACCCTCGCAACGCCCAAAATTGGTATCTATTGATTAATTAATATCCTAATGTCGAAAACTTGATAAAAATTTAAAATAAAATCCCTTTAAAAATGCTTGAACAATTCGAATTAGAATTTAAGATTCTTGTGTTCTGAAAGAATAAAATATCACATCCAGCACGTTAGGATACGACATTTTAAACCCTCGAAACCAAAATCATCTCATGATTTGCAAAACTCAAGCCCTTTAAAAAATTTTAAAAAGGATATTTAGTTATTTGGTAAAATGGAAAATCGAAACCCAGCATGTTAGGGCATTATTTCTCAAAATTCCAAACATAAAATATTACCTTATTTAAAAAACGTCTTTTTGAATTTTAGGAAAATTGATGCAATATTAAAACGATGCATAAAACTTTGATAAAAAAAATGACAATATGAAAATACAGATAAATATCTCATAGAACACAAAATGGCAATAATCACATCATATATATTATTTAGGAAATTAACATCAATAATCAAAGACAAATGAATTAAAAAGCCATATATAACAATTTTTAAAAAACAAAGAAAATTGAAATAAAATATAAAAACAACCTAAAATGATAATAAGAAGAATAAAAATAATAATGAAAAAAAAAACAGCTTGAAACAAGTACAACATGAAAATTTGGAATAGGTAAACAAAATATAAATTTACAAAAAGGTGAAAATAAAATAAATCTCTATACAAAAATTATAAATAAACGAATAAAAATAAAAAGAATAATTAATATTTAAACAATTAAATGGATAAATAAAAAAAGTTAAAAAAACACATAAGCCAACCTAACTCCCACAATATGAGGATTCAACGAAATTCTTCCACCAAAATCCAACTCAAATGAAAGCAACTAAAAAAGAAACGAAGATGAACAAAGAACAAAATAAGAACAAGCAACAGAAAATAAGAACGCAAAAGAGAGAGAAATTTGAGTGAATGCTCTCAAGAATTCTTATTACTCCCCAAACTCAAGTGCTTTACAATGAAGGGAGAGGCCTCTATTTATAGTTGAGCCTCCCCAAATCCAACGGTATAGATCAATAATATTAACGGCTAAAATTAAAGGTATCTACAAATTAAATCTCTAAGATTACAAAATCATATCTTCTAAGATTGCATATCATATCTTCTAAGATTGATATCATATCTAAGATTGCATGTCATATCTAAAATTGCATATCCTTGAAGATTATGTTTCCATATGCGTTAAGCTTGTAGATGGACCTTCAATCTTCTTAAGTAATGGGCTATTCCGATCGGGCCAAATGATATATTTGTAATTTTGGACTGGACTTGGACTTTGTTTTATTATTTTGGGTTTATTATTTTTTTGTATGGACTCGGACTAAATTGGCCTATTACAACTGCCCTTCTTTGCTCATTGTCGTGTAACGGGAATGGAGCAAAAACTATAAAAAGGCCAATTTTGTCTGGTCTTGCCGAACCTTGACTTATTGGCGCTTCTTTTCTTCAAGTAGCTTCATTCCAGTCCACTGCATCTTCTGGGGCATAGGAGTTGTCACTCTGATCCGCTCCACTGCAATTTCAGGAAGATACGATTTGTGTTTATTTTCTTGCTCCACTGCAACTTTAGGGAGATAAGAACTGGTAATTTCACCCTACTCCACTGCAACTTCAGTGAGATAAGGCTGGTGGCTTAGATTTGCTCCATTGCTGATACATAGAGATAAGATTCGTCGTATTTGATCTGCTACACTACAACTTTAGGGAGATAAGATCTACAATCTTCAATCTTCTCCTCTGCAACTTTAGGGAGATAAGACTTGTAACTTCAACCTGCTCTCTACAACTTCAGAGAGATAAGGTTTGCTATCTTCAATTTGCTCCACTACTACTTAGGGAGATAATATCTACTATCTTTAGTCTGCTCCACTGCAACTTCAGGGAGATAAGACTTGTAACTTCAACCTGCTCTCTGTAACTTCAAAGAGATAAGGTTTGCTATCTTTGATCTGCTCCACTATTGCTTAGGGAGATAAGATCTGCTATATTCAGTATGCTCCGCTGCAACTTAAGGGAGATAAGACTTGAAACTTCAACATGCTCTCTGCAACTTTAGAGGGATAAGGTTTGCTATCTTTGATTTGCTCCACTACTGCTTAGCGAGATAAGATCTGTGAATTTACCGATGTTGCTACACCATCCTCTAGGGACATGATCTGTAGAATCGATTTCATGTGCTTATGCTTATGCTAAGTGATTAAGATGCTATGATTGGAATGAGTCAAATGCTCCTAATTAGATGTGCCATGAATGCAAAATGAGAGTAACCCCTTTTTAATACTTAGGGTTGTCATTGCTCAGAGTTTTATTGTTGACTTATTATGCTGCCATCTCGCTCGGCTGGTATCTTTGCCAGAAAACTCGAAGAAACAATCATATTTTGCTAAAATGATTTGCCCCACTGTAACTTCAAGGTCCATTCCATGGTACCTCTGGGACCTAAGGCTTGTACCATCTTCAAACCCTCCTACTGCAACTTAGGGGTATAAGATCTGAATCTTTTCCAATCCATTCCTACTACAATTCAAGGGTATAAGATTTGGATCTTCCTCCATCAATTTGGTCTGTTACACCATTCCCTGAGTGACTCGACCAGATGTGTATGAATGTAGAATGTCACTTTCTGAGAATTACTCATTGTTCATTGAGATTGTATCACCAATGCAATATCTTGTCTTCTCTTTAATAGAAAATCTAAAGAGATAGTCACAATTTAGACTCCTCTTCCTCAAATATTTCCAACCCTTAGGTTTGGTAAGTTCTAAACAATAATCCTGTTTTAGGTTCTTATATTATTTAGAAGTTTCCAAAGTAATATGCGAAACTCCTTTTACGAGAGTATTATTAGTCCATTAACCGTTATTTCAATGCAAAATGCTTGAAAAAGATCGAAACAATGGACAAGAATGGAATTGATTTGGAGCATATCTCGAAATGAATAAATTAGAAAAATTAATCAGGAATGCATCTTGAAAAGAAAAAGGTATTCAAAGATAGTAAATTCAGTATGAGTGGGACAAAGAACTAGGTGCCGCAGATATCGGAGCCTGAGCTTCTCTGTACAAACTTTTTTTGAAGACCATTTTGAGCTTAATATGTGTTTGGAGAATCCAGAGTATTTTGTCAATGCCCCAAGACGTAGCATACTTCTTCATTGTTAATTCTGGCATAGTAAAACTGCCAAATACCCCACTTTTGATCAAAATTTGAGTTTCCCTTTTTGGGTTTTCAACTCAAAACCCCTTTGGTCTCAAGGCGCCCTTTGCGAGTTTTCACCTTAGCCTCTCCCTTTTTCTTTCTTTTTTTTAAAGGTCTTAAAGCTCCCTTTACGGGTTTTCACCTTGGCCTCTCCCCCTTTGGTAAAATACTTCTTGATTGAATCTGAATTCACTAGATTGGGTAGGTCTTTGCCATCCATTTCGGTCAATATCAATGCTCCTACAAAATAGGCCTTTTTTACTGTATAACGTCCTTCCCAGTTTGGCATCCACTTTCCTCTGAAGTTCTTATGTATAGAAAGGGTCTTCTTCAATACCAGGACCCTATCATGAAATTCTTTTGGGTGAACCTTTTCTGTCATAAGTCTATATGATCCATTTTTGGTACATTTGACTATGATGAATACTTTCAAACCATTTTCTTTGGCTAGGTTCACTGGAGACATTCTGCTTCATCCAATTCTTGTCTCAATCAAAGCTTGGAGAAAAGGAATCTCGACTTCCATGGGTAAAATCGCTTCTATTCCATAAACTAATGAGAAAGGTGTTGCCTCGACGAAGGTCCTGACCGACGTTTGATAAGCATAGAAAGTAAATGGTAGCTTCTTATACCAATCTTTACAAGTCTCAGTCATCTTCCATTTTTTTTTATTTTTTTCTCTCTTTTTTGTACTTTTTTTGGCTGCCTTTGCTGCATTGTGATATGGCACCTGATCTTTGAACAGACTACAGACTTTTAATATTGCGTAGTTATGCATTATTAGATATATTCCTTTTTGGCATTCTTTGTCGGTACCTTTTTTTTTGGAATTTGATGACTATCGACTTTGTAACATTGGCATATGAAGGTACTTTCACCCTCTTAGTGAAGTAGTCGATGACTATGAAGATGAACAAATGTCAACTAGAAGCTTTTGATGAGCTTGGCCCCATAACATCTATGCCCCACATATTGAAAGTTTGTAAAGAAATGAAAGAGGCACATAAGTCTTGACTCCCTATATTCAACATTTATGGTATAACTGATGCAATCCCCTTCTATGGTGGACTAATACTATCTGAACCTCATGATTAGCCTAGCTATCGTAAAACCATTAGCATATGTCCTTCTAACACCCTATAGACTTCTTTTGGCCTTAACAGCATCCATAGGTCTTAGTAGAATAGGCCTATCTTGATGTGATTGTGCGAAAACATCTTTGAATTCAATGACTTTTCGCTTTGTCTTTGTGGTAATGCAGGCTCCGATCTTTGCCTATTTCTCTTCTCTTAGCTATCGTAAAACCATTAGCATGTGTCCTTCTAACACCCCTATGGACTTCTTTTGGCCTTAACAGCATCCACAGGTCTTAGTAGAATAGGCCTATCTTGATGTGATTGTGCGAAAACATCTTTGAATTCAATGACGTTTCGCTTTGTCTTTGTGGTAGTGCAGGCTCCGATCTTTGCCTATTTCTCTTCTCCTAGCTATCGTAAAACCATTATCATGTATCCTTCTAACACCCCTATAGACTTCTTTTGGCCTTAACAGCATCCACAGGTCTTAGTAGAATAGGCCTATCTTGATGTGATTGTGCGAAAACATCTTTGAATTCAATGACGTTTCACTTTGTCTTTGTGGTAATACAGGCTCAGATCTTTGCCTCTTTCTCTTCTCCTAGGCTGACCGTCCATTGACTTTTGTAAGGTAGGATCCATTTTCATCTTGTTCTATCATCCTTAACAAATCACGAGGTAGGTTACAATCTCTATCATCTTCAAAATCCTGAGATCCCTCTAGACACATATCTCATTCAAAAGGAGATTCTGAGTCAGTAGCAATGTCGCTCATGTCGTTGATATCTTGGGACCTGCTGTAGGCATGAAGGCAGATTTCAAAAAATAAATGATTCTAAGGATAATTATTTATATGGTATGATCATGAATGAAGAATAAAAGAATATTTAAAAGAAAGTCAAAAGAATCTAAGAATAATGAAATGGAAAGAATAAAAGGATATTTGCTCAAAAAGATGCATTTTATTGAAATAAAAATTTTAGAGACAAGCCTATTTCACAAAAGGGTTCTTATTGCTTTTAGGCTTAAGGCAACAAGTGTGTTTTGAATATTACTCTAAATTAGCTCTAAAAATACAAGAATCTCTTCCACAGTCCCATTGTTCAAAACACTCCTAAGTTTGTAAGGGCGAATGCTTGGAAAATTGTATTCCTTGGTTCCCTCTTCAGATACATTATTCAGATCCCCCACTATTCCTTCTTAGGCTTTTGACTTCTTCAAGGAATCACAGCTCTCTTGCCCCCTCCTTCAGTTATTGCATTTAATGCCTTATCAAAGCAATTAGGTTCTGGTGAATCGATAAACTTCATAATTCCCATTCTAATGAACCTTTCGACCAACTTTTTCAACGTAGTGCAGTTTTCGATTGAATGTCCCATTATTCCCACGTGGTACTGACATTAGGCATTTGCATCATACCATTTTAGGAACAGAGGTTGCACAGGTTTTGTGTAGAACGAAGACACCGCATGCACATAAAAAAGATTTTGATACAGCTCCCTGTATGTCATTGGGATGGGTGTGAATTGGAGCCTTTCTATGTTTGACCTCAAGTTGGATTCTTGCCTTGAAAAGCCTTGATAACTAGTGGTTACGGCCCTCAGCTGGCCTATAGCGACCGATTTGGAATGCATGCTCAGGATATTTACCTCATTTTCCTTGTTTCTTGGGGTTGTTCTAATGCTTTCTCCCGCATCTATTCTCCCACTTCTTATTGCTTTTTCAATCATCTCACCGGACATTACTATATCTGAAAAGCTCATGGTGCACTTCCCGACATATGGTTAATGAACGGGGCTTTCAGAGTATTGATGAAAGGCATCGTGGTTTCTTTTTCCAGAAGAGGTAGCTGGACTTGTGTTGCTACTTCCCTCCATCTTTGGGCATATTGCCTGAAGCTTTCACCTTGTCTCTTTTCCATATTCTACAAGGTAATTCTGTCGGATGCCATGTCTGTTACATGGTTATATTGCTCCATGAAAGCCTATACCAAGTCCTTCCATGAATGGATTTTGGCACAACTTAATTGGTTGTACCATTTAGCTGCCGACCCAATTAGACTATCTTGGAAGTAGTGGATTAATAGTTGGTCATTATTAACATAACTCGTCATCCTTCGACAGAACATCGTGATGTGTCCTTTAGGACAACTAGTCCCATTGTACTTTTCAAACTCTGGAATCTTGAATTTCGACGGGAGTACTAGATTTGGGACCAAACTCAGATCTTTGGTGTCAACCGCACAATGGTAATCAGCGTTCTTCATTGCCCTAAAATTTTCCTCCAACCACCTATATCGATCTTCAAGTTGTTTTGGCAATTCTATCCTTGTTTTTCTATTTTTGCAATTTCGTCCAAATCAAGAACTACAGGAGTGGTCGGATTGCCTCCCGAATTGGAGCCTGAGCCTATCGGATAGTTATAGGTGCTGAGGTACCAGCCCGATATTGTTGGGGACTGATAGCGACGGGTACCTCTTGTGGATGCGTCTGAACATTTGTTGGGGAAAACCCGGAGGGTAGAGAGAATCATCATTGTCATCTCTATTGTTGACCACTGGGCCTTTCCTTTTTTCAAGCCCTTCGACTAGTAATTGGGTCAATTGATCCATCATATTCCTTTGGGACTCTAGCATTTGGTCCCTCATGTCTTGCCTGATCTTGGCCAGTTGCTCTTGCATTTGCATTTGTAGCTAGTCTTGCATCTCTCTTTCAAGTTGCTCTAGTCTTTCCAACCTTTCATCCATATCGTTTACTTTAGCGTGAGTATCGTAACAATACTTAGTAGATAGACTTTTGTCGGTTCCCAAGTTCACTAAAATAATTTTATCTAGTTAGGGTCCTTTTGTGAAAATCTAATGCAAATGATGCAATGCAATGCAGATGCATGGGATGAATGCAAAAAGAAAGAGAGGCGTTGATTCTAAATTCAATTCCATTAGAACAACTTTTCTAGAAAACAAATTTCTTTACATAAACGGATATTTATACGGCCTTGCCCTCATATTCCAAGCAAAGACAACGATCCATTTCTTCATATCCAGATGTTAAGGTCAAATCTCGTGAACTTTCCAATAGATGTCTCTACTAGCTACATTTTTGCTTGATCTGGGTCGTGACTCACTGTTCACTTATCCCCACAATACTCGTTATCTCCTTTGTAATGGCTCTTGAATAATATTGGTCGGCTTGAATCCTTAGCCAACAAAGTCATGTATTCCTCCATGAATTACCAGCCTTCTCTCGTTGTGTTTACTCGGAACATATTCAGATTGCTGTATTATATTCCACTTTATCAAAAAATCCATTTTCCATGACAAGTTTTTCTATTTAGCAATCAAATTTGAATCAACACCTCCTTTCTATGATGAGAATGCAATGCAATCAAACCAAAAGAAAGCACATTAGCACAGGAGAAATAAATAATAAAATAGAGCGCCTATCCGGGTGACCACTAGAGTTTGGTGCAGCTCTACCTAGGGTAAGCTCTTAGAGTTCACTATATGTGGTTTGGTTCTAAGGTAAAGGTACTTGAACCGGTAGATTCCTCAATCCTCACCCATTATAGGCTCATACGGACCGAGTTCAATTCAGGTCAATACATTTCCCTATGGCTGCACGGAGATGAAAATCTCACGAAGACATAGGTACGGAAGTATCCCAAAAGCAATCCACTATCCTGTACAGAGGTGAAAACCTCATGAAGGCATAGTTTCTTACTCCCACTTAAAAGGTATAACCACAACAGTCATGCAATGCAATGCAGAAATATTCTACAAGACTCGAACCACACAATCATATGAAATGCAATAAAAGAATAGTAATTTTTCAACTCGGATTTTCAAATTTTGACAAAAGGAAAAAATAATCAATTTTACGGCTTGACTCTCTTATTGGTCCCCAGTGGAGTCGCCAAGCTATCGAAACTATTTTTTATTTTGAAAAACGAGGTCAACTTTTAAATACGAAAAAGGAGTCGCCACCAATCCTTTTTGTTTAAGTGTGATTGGATCACCTTATAAAACATTTTGTTTTATTTAAAATATTGATTTTGGCCTACGAAATTATAGAAAATAGGTTCGGGAGTCGGTTACGTACAAGGAAGGATTAGCACCCTCGCAATGCCCAAAATTGGTACCTATTGATTAATTAATGTCCTAACGTCGAAAACTTGAAAAAAAATTTAAACTACGATCCCTTTAAAAATGCTTGAACAATTCGAATTAGAATTTAAGATTCTCTTATTCCGAAAGAATAAAATATCACAGCCAGCACGTTAGGATACGACATTTTAAACCCTCAAAACCAAAATCATCTCATGATTTGCAAAACTCATGCCCTTTAAAAAATTTTAAAAAGGATATTTAGTTATTTCGTAAAATGGAAAATCGAAACCCAGCATGTTAGTGCACTATTTCCCGAATTTCCAAACACAAAATATTACCTTATTTAAGAAATATCTTTTTGAATTTTTGGAAAATTGATGCAATATTAAAATGATGCATAAAACTTCGATAAAAAATGACAATATGAAAATACAGATAAATATCTTATAGAACACAAAATGGCAATAATCACATCATATATATTAGGAAACTAACATCAATAATCAAAGACAAATGAATTAAAAAGTCATATATAACAATTTTTAAAAAACAAAGAAAATTGAAATAAAATGTAAAAACAACCTAAAATGATAATAAGAAGAATAAAAAAAATAAAAAATAAAACAGCTTGAAATAAGTACAACATGAAAATTTGGAATAAGTAAACAAAATACAAATTCGCAAAAAGGTGAAAATAAAATAAATCTCTATACAAAAAATTATAAATAAACAAATAAAAATAAAAAGAATAATTAATAATTAAACAATTAAATGGATAATAAAAAAAAAAGTTAAAAAAAAAAGGCCTAAGCCAACCTAACTCCCATAATATGAGGATTCAATGGAATTCCTCCACCAAAATCCAACTCAAATGAAAGCATGTAACACCCTGAATTTGGGCCTAGAAGAATTGGGTTTTGAATCTGGCTTCGAATAAATGAAAACCTGAATAATTGAGAATTTTTAAATATTATCGTTTAAGGAAATTTTTTTTTAAAACTAAATTACTATTAGAGAATTTATCTATATTTACTATTACTGATATTTATGAAAATTATATGTTATTATTACTGTTGCTATTGATAAAATATTTCTGTTATTATTACTAATGTTTTAAAATTTTTATGAAAATTAAATTACTGTGATTATGAGATAAAATTATTATTTTTAATTATTATTATTATTAGATAAAAATATATTTATAAAGTTGTTATTATAATTATTATTGTTATTTTTAATTTTATATATATATATATATATATATATAATATTTGGTGTTTAAATTTAGTTTTTAAATAAATTTGGAAGTAGTTACATTGTGGGAAAAACTTTGGGCTTAATCCAAAATTTAGAAAAAAAATTAGATTTTGCTTCTATGGGGG
Source organism: Gossypium stocksii (assembly GCA_020496765.1). Lineage (NCBI taxonomy): Eukaryota > Viridiplantae > Streptophyta > Magnoliopsida > Malvales > Malvaceae > Gossypium > Gossypium stocksii. Next base: position 55,868,846 of record CM035631.1, read on the forward strand.
AAAACTGGAAGATAAGGCTTTTCAAATAATTGTGCAAGACTAACCGTAGACGAATGTGCTTGGCTCAGTGGCTAAGCACGCTAGGAGGTTGCAGGAGTTCCTGGGTTCAAGGCACGGTACGCGCAAGGGTTGTTTTCATTTTTAGAAGCCAGGTCACACAAAGGTAAGGGTTAAGAACTATTGCGACCGAGTTATGCCACAAGGGCACCTATGGCGCAGTGGCAGCAGTGTGCTAAGAGTTCCGAAGGGTCATGGGTTCGAGTCCAGTCGCTGGCGGAATTTTGATTTTATTTTTAATGAATCAAAAACTACAGCAGGTATGGTTTAAAATTTAAGGTAACCATATTATATTGAAAGCAAAGCTACGGCGCAATGGCCAGCAGCATGCTGGGTACCCTTGAGGTCCTAGGTTCTAGCAGGAGCGCGCGCAAGTGGGTGGTCATTTGTTTTGCTGGGCGCGCATGGAGGTTGTCGTACGGGATTAAAACTCTTCCCAGCAGTGGAGTTGGTCAAACGGTGGACGGCTGCTGGTGTAAGAAGATTTGAGTTGGTTTCAAACGGTGCCAGCAAATAAGGATAAGCACGGGTTTAAATTGGGGAATGGTTCTTAGCCGATTGTACTTCTCCCTTCAATCGGGATTTTGTTTCAATTTTATCGGATTCCTTTTGCTTATATTCTTTTCTATTTTTCCCAAAAAAGCTGAGCAATTCCTCTTTATTTTTATTTTGAAGCCAAATTCTATTAAAACAATCTTTTCTTCTCAAGATTGTTACCGATCATCTTCACTTTTCCTCATACAATTTCTTTTGCTTCTTTCGTCACCTCTTTCAAAGCCAAAGCTTCGTATTTTAGTGATTTGGGGAATTAATTATTAGACCTATTTTATACTCGCGATTAAGATAGATTCACAGTGAATCTAAGATTTGGAAAAAAAGTGTTGGAAACGTTTCTGACAAGAACGTCTTTGGTAAGTATTCAGATCTTATTTTATTTTATTTAGTAATTCGAGAATAAGTTGAAAATCCCTAAATACTTTAGGGAGACTATCGATTTTTGTCAAGATTGAATTAAGTATTTTTATTCGGTTTTCTATGTGCGAATGGAAGGCTAGCGATCAAGATCTTTTTGGAGGCTATTAAGATCAACGGGTTCAAAGCGGTCGAGATCTAAATCTAGTAGTTGAAGATCGACAAGGTAAGACGTCAGTAATGCTTTATTTTGGCCAAATGTGGTAAGTGATTCTGCAATGGTTTTCATGGATTCGTAATCTAATATGTCAGTGACCGATTATAGGTTAATTGTGGGGGGAGATCTCGCTAGCGTTCGACATAAATCAGGTGTGTACCGAACCCTTCTTTAGTCTAATTCGGCAAAGGCCAATTAACCGAAAAGTTGGTATTATATGGGCTTGTGAGTGTGCGAATACTCACAAGATGATTGGAAAATCGTGGGATCTATAACTGGAAAATCGTGGGATCTATAACCGTAAGTGGTAAGTTGGTGGAGTGTGCAGTCTCGTGCACTTTGGTAAGTTGGGCCTCGATGGGTCGAATGTGGGCCCAATGGGCTTTTGGGCCCATAGGTAAAAATAGGTAATAAGTATGTTCTGTTAGACTGTAGGATTGAAACTGCTAAAATTGGTAAATGAATATGAAACTTGGACAAAATGGGCTTAATTTACTAATAGGTGCTATAGGGCCCATTAGGGGTTTTAGGGCCCAGTAACTGGAACTTGTTAAAAACTGTTAAATTGACTGCTAAGACGGAAATAATGATTGTTAGTGACTGTAACATGCTTGAAACTTGTGGTAATAGTGTAAATGACTAAAATACCCTTTAGAGTGCGAAATTACCATTTTACCCCTAGGTGTAAAATAACCGTTATACCCCTAGGGCTGAATCTGACTGAATTGCATGATTTACTATTTCTATTTACTGTATGCCATATCATGATATCTGTTGCATGGGGTTTGGGTTTATGATGGAGGAAGCGTTCTGGCAGCCTCGCTGCAATCTGGTGGCCTCGCCGCATATATATCTGTTCTAGTGGCCTTGCCACATATATCTGTTCTGGTGGCCTCGCCACATATATCTGTATCTGGTGACTCTGTCACAATATCTGTTCTGGCAGCCTTGCTGCAAATTCTGTGGTGTGTAGCGGTTGGGTGGGTCGAGTAGCTTCCCCACATGGTGTGATGGTTGGTACAGGTGGTGTGTAGCGGTTGGATGGGTTGAGTAGTCTCCCCACATGGATCATGGGCTTGCATTCATGCATTGTTATCATTAATACTGTTCTGTTACTGTAACGGGCCTATGGGCCGTATTGCTATCTGAAAAGGGCTAAGACCCAGTTTACTGTTATCTGAATAGGGCTTCGACCTAGTATCTGACTAAGATTGGGTTAGGCTTAGGCCCAATGGGCTTGAGTTGACTTGGGCTTTGGATGGGCTTCTGTACACACTGAGTTTTCCAAACTCACCCCTTTTTCCTTCCATCCTTGCAGGTGAGCCTTAGATTGGTGGACTTGGAGCTGGGAGGGATTCAGAGTGGCCACATGGACTGGACCAATGGTTTTTAATTAAGTTAACTATTTCAATCTAATCTTAGTTATTCTTATTTTTATTTTGGGTTTGTAATAAGGGCCTCTTTAATTATTTTTATTTTGGCTTTTTATTCATTACTTATTTAAATTGACTTTAGCTTAAGTAGGATATTATTTAAATCAATTTGAAAATGAATGATTTTAAGACGCGATTTTTGTAAAAGCTACTCGTTTTCAAAATATCTCGATAAGTAAAGCAAAGCTTCCGCAACGTAAATGATTTCACAAATATATATCTTCAATACGTTTAAACTTAATTTGTTCGTAGACAAATCACAAGATTAAAGTGTGGCAATGGATGTGTGCATGTCTAAGAGTGGATCTAGGAAGAGCTTGGTACTTAAGCAGTCTAAATGACTCACCTCCTCTTCTCTTGAATCCTACCTGGTGCATAGTATCCATTCACTTTCAGCCATGACAAAGAGGATTTGATTTTCTGATAACTTAAACTGTTTTTAAAATAACATGTTTTCCGCAACTACATATGTTTACGAGTTTTCAAAATTTCCCATAAGATTTTACAAGGATTATTACAAAGTTTTGTTTATTATGATAACTCACGTTTTGGAAAGATAAACACAAGCTAAGGTTTTATGCAAATTTGACGGTAAAAGTTTCTAAACATTAAGAATGGTTTTCAATGAAAACAAGGTTTTCAAAAAACACTTCAATGTGACACACCAGACTTGGCCGTAACGTCTGGGCCGGGTTTGGGGTGTTACATTTAGTGGTATCAGATCCCGGTTGCAACAACTCGGCTGTGGATCAGGTCCAAAAAGATTTTCAAAATATTTTAAGCCCAAGAAGGGTATTTTTGGAAAAAAAATCTGATTTTTATGGAATTTTTTTTTAGTCCTCTTAAAGTTAACATGTTTTGAGAAATTGATTTTTTTTTAAAGGCTTGAATCTTTCTGAGTTCTTTCTGAGATTCGATAATTTGAGAGGTGGCACACTGAATCCCCGGCACCAAGTCTGTAAGTATTTCTGCTTTATATTCTGTACTGTACTAAGATGATTCTGTAGATAGAACTGAACCTTTGATATGATACTGTAGATAGGGTTGCTCTGGAAAAAAAATTGTAGAGACTGAGACTGTAGGGAAACTAAAAGACTGAGACTGTAGCTAGGATATGATCCGGAATAAAATAAAGCTTTAAAATACTATCTCTGCATAAGACATAATAATAATAAAATTTTGAGACCACTGTCGTTATTTGATATGTGTACTGGTAATGTAGAGTGTTGATATGGATTCTGAGGGTAAGTAAAGTTTGCCAACTTCGGGTAGCGTTAACTCAGAGCCTGGTACTGAGGCACTGGACGAGTTAATTAGGAAAGTGGTAGAAGAAGTTTTGGATACCAAAATTAAGGAAATTAGGGAAATGCTTCAAGCAGGGTGCTTGGAGTGTAAGAAGAGGAAGGATCCTAGTTCACAGAAGATAGAGTCTCGTTCGGTGAAACATGCTAGGGCACGACCGAACTTTCTGGCTTGTAAGAAATGTTACAGGCGTCATCTGGGTGAATGCGATAGGGAGAAAAGAGCGTGCTTTTTATGTGGGTCCCTGGAACATCGAGCTCTTGATTGCAAAGCTTATTCTAGTTAAGAATGTGGGATGTTTGGTTACGAATTGTGTGCGCTAGTGTTAATGTTTATTTACTTCGGTAATTAAATGTCATGGGTCGTACTAAAATTATTTAGATCAGAGTGTGCAGCGTAGTAGCATAGTGTTGCACAATTATTTTAGTTTTGAAAATTTCGAGGACGAAATTTCTTTAAGGAGGGTAGAGTTGTAACACCCTGAATTTGGGCCTAGAAGAATTGGGTTTTGAGTCTGGCTTCGAATAAATGAAAACCTAAATAATTGAGAATTTTTAAATATTATCGTTCAAGGAAATTTTTTTTTAAAACTAAATTACAATTAGAGAATTTATCTATATTTACTATTACTGATATTTATGAAAATTATATGTTATTATTACTGTTGCTATTGATAAAATATTTCTGTTATTATTACTAATGTTTTAAAATTTTTATGAAAATTAAATTACTGTGATAATGAGATAAAATTATTATTTTTAATTATAATTATTATTAGATAAAAATATATTTATAAAGTTGTTATTATAATTATTATTGTTATTTTTAATTAAATATATATATATATATATAAAATATTTGGTGTTTAAATTTAGTTTTTAAATAAATTTGGAAGTAGTTATATTGTGTGAAAAACTTTGGGCTTAATCCAAAATTTAGAAAAAAAATTAGATTTTGCTTCTATGGGGGAAAACTGGAAGATAAGGCTTTTAAAATAATTGTGCAAGACTAAGCGTAGACAAATGTGCTGGGCTCAGTGGCTAAGCACGCTAGGAGGTTGCAGGAGTGCCTGGGTTCAAGGCACGGTACGTGCAAGGGTTGTTTTCATTTTTAGAAGCTAGGTCATGCAAAGGTAAGGGTTAAGAACTATTACGACCGAGTTATGCCACAAGGGCACCTATGGCGCAGTGGCAGTAGTGTGCTAAGAGTTCCGAAGGGCCATGGGTTCGAGTCCAGTCGCTGGCGGAATTTTGATTTTATTTTTAATGAATCAGGAACTGCAGCAGGTATGGTTTAAAATTTAAGGTAACCATATTATATTGAAAGCAAAGCTACGGCGCAGTGGCCAGCAGCATGCTGGGTACCCTTGAGGTCCTAGGTTCTAGCAGGAGCGCGCGCAAGTGGGTGGTCATTGTTTTTGCTGGGCGCGCGTGAAGGTTGTCGTACGGGATTAAAACTCTTCCCAGCAGTGGAGTTGGTCAAATGGTGGACTGCTGCTGGTGTAAGAAGAGTTTGAGTTGGTTTCAAACGGTGCCAGCAAATAAGGATAAGCACGGGTTTAAATTGGGGAATGGTTCTTAGCCGATCGTGCTTCTCCCTTCAATCGGGATTTTGTTTCAATTTTATCGGATTCCTTTTGCTTATATTCTTTTCTATTTTTCCCTAAAAAGCTGAGCAATTCCACTTTATTTTTATTTTGAAGCCAAATTCTGCTAAAACAATATTTTCTTCTCAAGATTGTTGCCGATCATCTTCACTTTTCCTCATACAATTTCTTTTGCTTCGTTCGTCACCTCTTTCAAAGCCAAAGCTTCGTATTTTAGTGATTTGGGGGATTAATTATTAGACCTATTTTATACTTGCGATTAAGATAAATTCACAGTGAATCTAAGATTTGGAAAAAAAAGTGTTGGAAACGTTTCTGACAAGAACGTCTTTGGTAAGTATTCAGATCTTATTTTATTTTATTTAGTAATTCGAGAATAAGTTGAAAATCCCTAAATACTTTAGGGAGACTATCGATTTTTGTCAAGATTGAATTAAGTATTTTTATTCGGTTTTCTATGTGCGAATGGAAGGCTAGCGATCAAGATCTTTTTGGAGGCTATTAAGATCAACGAGTTCAAAGCGGCCGAGATCTAAATCTAGTAGTTGAAGATCGACAAGGTAAGACGTCAGTAATGCTTTATTTTGGCCGAATGTGGTAAGTGATTCTGCAATGGTTTTCATGGATTCGTATTCTAATATGTCAGTGACCGATTATAGGTTAATTGTGGGGGAGATCTCACTAGCGTTCGACATAAATCAGGTGTGTACCGAACCCTTCTTTAGTCTAATTCGGCAAAGGCCAATTAACCGAAAAGTTGGTGTTATATGGGCTTGTGAGTGTGCGAATGCTCACAAGATGATTGGAAAATCGTGAGATCTGTAATCGTAAGTGGTAAGTTGGTAGAGTGTGCAGTCTCGTGCACTTTGGTAAGTTGGGCCTCGATGGGTCGAATGTGGGCCCAATGGGCTTTTGGGCCATAGGTAAAAATAGGTAATAAGTATGTTCTGTTAGACTGTAGGATTGAAACTGTTAAAATTGGTAAATGAATATGAAACTTGGACAAAATAGGCTTAATTTACTAATAGGTGCTATAGGGCCCATTAGGGGTTTTAGGGCCCAATAACTGGAACTTGTTAAAAACTGTTAAATTGACTGCTAAGACGGAAATAATGATTGTTAGTGATTGTAACATGCTTGAAACTTGTGGTAATAGTGTAAATGACTAAAATACCCTTTAGAGTGCGAAATTACCATTTTACCCCTAGGTGTAAAATGACCATTGTACCTCTAGGGCTGAATCTGACTGAATTGCATGATTTACTATTTCTGTTTACTGTATGCCATATCATGATATCTGTTGCATGGGGTTTGGGTTTATGATGGAGGAAGCGTTCTGGCAGCCTCGCTGCAATCTGGTGGCCTCGCCGCATATATATCTGTTCTGATGGCCTTGCCACATATATCTGTTCTGGTGGCCTCGCCACATATATCTGTATCTGGTGACTCTGTCACAATATCTGTTCTGGCAGCCTCACTGCAAATTCTGTGGTGTGTAGCGGCTGGGTGGGTCGAGTAGCTTCCCCACATGGTGTGATGGTTGGCACAGGTGGTGTGTAGCGGTTGGATGGGTTGAGTAGTCTCCCCACATGGATCATGGGCTTGCATTCATGCATTGTTATCATTAATACTGTTCTGTTACTGTAACGGGCCTATGGGCCGTATTGCTATCTGAAAAGGGCTAAGGCCCAGTTTACTGTTATCTGAATAGGGCTTCGACCCAGCGTCTGACTGAGATTGGGTTAGGCTTAGTCCCAATGGGCTTGAGTTGACTTGGGCTTTGGATGGGCTTCTGTACACACTGAGTTTTCCAAACTCACCCCTTTTTCCTTCCATCCTTGTAGGTGAGCCTTAGATTGGTGGACTTGGAGCTGGGAGTGATTCAGAGTGGCCACATGGACTGGACCAATGGTTTTTAATTAAGTTAACTATTTCAATCTAATCTTAGTTATTCTTATTTTGATTTTGGGTTTGTAGTAAGGGCCTCTTTAATTATTTTTATTTTGGCTTTTTATTCATTACTTATTTAAATTGAAATAGGATATTTTTAAATCAATTTGAAAATGAATGATTTTAAGATGCGGTTTTTGTATAAGCTACTCGTTTTCAAAATATCTCGATAAGTAAAGCAAAGCTTCCGCAACGTAAATGATTTCACAAATATATATCTTCAATACGTTTAAACTTAATTTGTTCGTAGACAAATCATAAGATTAAAGTGTGGCAATGGATGCGTGCATGTCTAGGAGTGGATCTAGGAAGAGCTTCGTACTTAAGCCATGACAAAGAGGTTCTGATTTTCTGATAACTTAAACTGTTTTTAAAATAACATGTTTTCTACAACTACATATGTTTACGAGTTTTCAAAATTTCCCATAAGATTTTACAAGGATTATGTAACACCCTACACCCCTGTCCGTCGTCGGAATAGGGTATTAAAGTATTACATATCTAAATACAACCTACCGAGGTTCATAGTTACACGCTAGACATAGATTCATTGAGTTCTATAGTCGAATATATCACTTGTAAATAGGTTCGGTCAGTACATCATATCTCATTAACTTCGTTCTATAAGCATGCTAGCGAAATTCTACCATGTGGCTACTAACAATTTGGCTAAATCAAACTTTTCAATAACCAAACACCATATTAGAAACTCATTGCATATTGATTACTAACTAAATATCATGCCACAACATCGAATCATATGAGTATCATCCAAACATATAATCAAACTCGAAGACTAATCAAGCCATTTTCGCATGGCTAGAATAATTACAACTCAAAAGGTAATTTGGTTCAACAAAAAGGAGATTAGCCTATACATGCCATTGATCCAAAATAACCATCAAATGTACCAAAATAACGGCGATAGTGTAGGTGATTAAGGCTTCAATCCCCGAGTCCGTAGCTTCCAAAATGAGATCTATAAACAGAGGAAACAAGGGAAACGGAGTAAGCATTACAATGCTTAGTAAGTTTTAAGCAATGACAACATATATAACATCAAATTATAACATAGTTGTTCGTATTTTTGTTTCCCTCCTCTTTTAGGTAAGTCACCCTTTAACCAATCAACACATTCACATCATATACGAAAGTAGATAGCTTTCACTTATAGTAAACTCACGTAAACATAAACATGTCACAAAATTTCACATAACATTTCGCATTGATCAATTGTAATTTGACCATATTAATAGTCTCATTTCATGCACACATATGTAATCGCATAATGACCTTAGTAGTTGGTCCAAAAACCAACTTGCATATAAGCTTAGGGTACATACCTGTATAACTTAACACTTTAAGCGCATTCATTAGCAATCGTTACCTTGAAGACCATTAGTCTTAGACTTTACTCGCATCATCATCGAGACCTTTAGCTCGGGTAAAATCTCTATATATAGCAATCGGGTCTCTATCCCGGATATAATCTCCGCATATAGCCTTCGGGTCTTAACCCAGACATCATCTCTGCATATAGCCTTCGGGTCTTAACCCGGACATCATCTCCACATATAGTCAACGGGACTTACTCCCGGATTCACATCACAAATTCTCATACATATATATATATTCACATGTTGCCAGGTTTCACATAGCAAGATTTCACTTGTAATTTAATCAATTCATTTGCGTACAAACATATAACATGCTTCTCGACTTTATATCATAAATATATATATAATTCAAAACTTATACATGTATACTCTTCTTTTCTAGACTTTCGGCCCAATGATCAAACATACATAAGCAATGCATTTCAAATCCCAATTTCGGTCCTTTTCTCTATGAGCCATTCGGCTATATAGCAAACATGAATAAGGTTTCTTTCTCAATGGGACATCATTCAAATATCAGCATGTATATCATGGCATTTTAAATTAAATACGAAATTCGATTACTCAAAACTTACCTTGAACTTTCTCGAGCAACTATGAGTTGGCTACTCAACCACTTTAGCCTTCCCTTTATCCGAACTTGCCCCTCTATGCTCTTGAGCTAAATAAAATATTTAATTTTATTAATCCTTATTCAAACATCTCAATTAATCAATTTTCACTTATACTCAAATAATACATGCATATACTTCTCATTGCAAGCACACACACACATTCGGTCATTTCACATACATATCATGAGTCGCAACAAGCTGATTTTCTGAGCAACATTCAATAAATTACTCATAACTGGAGCTACGAAACTCCAAATGATGTGCCATTAATTTTTCCTGAAAATAGACTCATATATCTTCCATCCATAAAATTTCCAGAATTTTTGGTTTGGCCAATCAATACCAGAATTTTCTTAAATTTTCCCCTATTTCACTGTTTGACTAAACTGACCACTCTTTACTACGAATTGAATTTCTCCTTGTACAGAATTCAAAATATGTCCTAGCCTATTTAATTCGAAACTAGACTCATCAAGGAGTCTAAGCATATAAATTTTGCCTCATAACAATTTTTATGCAATTTATGGTGATTTTCTAAAAACAGAACAGGGGCTTTCGGAGTCATTCTGACCCTGTTACACACAACTTTAAAAAACTCTTTATTGGCAGGTCCATTGCTTGTAAGGTTTCTTTTATAAGAAACTAGACTCATTAGGCTTTAATTACATAATTTATTCAGCCTCTAATTCATTTGCCACAATTTATGGTAATTTTTCCAAAACACGTTACTGCTGCTGTACCAAGCAGATTTATACAAATTCACTCTTTAAAGCTCTTATTCACATATATAAAACATTACATCATATATGGCATCATTTAGAGAAGTCATTGACCTTAACATATATATGCATAATTCATATTCATTTCATTTAACTAGATGAATCATACAAGTCAGTAATAATCAACTCACAACTCAATTTGCACCATGCGTTAATTTCACACTCCCTTATACAAAATCCAACCTTATAGCCGAATATGCAAATGTCTCATTGAAAAGCTATTTAATCATGTTTTCTAACACACTTAATCAAATGGTCATGAGATAGCCCTTGTACACAATCGGCCTTTTATTTAGTAATCAAATTAACAATGCAATTTAAGAATGCTAAGTCTTCAAGGCCACATTGAGCAATTGTATAAGCATGTATTAAGCATTGAACATTAAGCTTCTTAGTTCTAAATTTTCTTAAGGCCGAACATCATATAAGGCATTTTTGACAAATTTCATACCACATACTATTAGCCGAAACTCAATTAACTCCACCTTTAACCAATTTTTTCTTTAACCTTTATCACATTCGGCCATAATAAGGACCAAATGACAAACCTTAATTCCAACTTATAACAATGTAAATATACCCCATGGCCGAATGTTCCTTTGAACAATTTACTCTTTCAAAGCATAATTTCACTAATTATACTTACCACTCTAAGCTCAAATTCGGCTAATACACATACATAGAATGTTACTTTCAAGCAAAAATTTCTAAATCATACATTAATCTTGCATTTCACATAGTAGCAAATTGTCAACAATTTCATTTAGCCACAACCGTCCTAGTTTAACAATCTCAACTCATCTATCATCAATCTTAATACCAAAAACATCAAAACACCTACCAAGAGACACAACATCCATGGCCGAATATCCTCCCTTACAAAAGATTAAGCCCTTGAAAACACCAATTGTTTAATTTAGGCTTATAAACCTATAATCACATGAATTTAACCTCATAATACCCTTCACATACTCATTTATCAATTTTAACTATCAAATTCAAAATTCATAAATTCTTCTCCCATGACCGAATATCAAAATAACACAAATCTTAAAATTAAAAACATGGGTCTAGGAGGGTATCAAACAAAGAATTCAACATCAAAAATACAAAGCAAATTGCCAAAATCTTACCTTAAACTTAGACCTTCCATGACCGACCACCAAAGTCTCTTTTTCCTCTTATTTTTCTTTAGTTTCGGCAACCATAAGAAGAAAATAAGAAAGCCTTGTTTGTATCACCCTTTATTTTATTATTTCATGTATTTTCATAATATAAAATTATTAAACACATTTTCCTTAATATAAAATACACAACATGCCAAATTTTCCTTCATCATTACCGTCCACTACCATTAAAAAGGGGAATTTGACATGCAACTCCCTCAATTTGCATGCATGCATTAGCTAGTCATCATACATTTGCCTAGCATATTTTCAAAGTTCACTACTAGGTCCTTTTTAGTGAAATTCAAATTTATAACTCTAAATCAACACACCAAACATGTCACACATGGATTAACACATATTATAGGCATCAAAATGAATATTAAATATATTTTATGCCTCGATTTTGTGGTCCCGAAACCACATTCCGACTAGGGTCATTTTAAGGCTGTCACAGATTATTACAAAGTTTTGTTTATTATGATAACTCACGTTTTGGAAAGATAAACACAAGCTAAGGTTTTATGCAAATTTGACGGTAAAAGTTTCTAAACATTAAGAAGGGTTTTCAATGAAAACACGGTTTTTGAAAAACACTTCAATGTGACACACCAGACTTGGCCGTAACGTCTGGGCCGGGTTTGGGGTGTTACATTTAGTGGTATCAGAGCCCAGTTACAACAACTCGGCTGTGGATCGGGTCCAAAAAGATTTTCAAAATATTTTAAGCCCAAGAAGGGTATTTTTGGAAAAAAAAATCTGATTTTTATGGAATTTTTTTTTTAGTCTTCTTAAAGTTAACATGTTTTGAGAAATTGATTTTTTTAAAGGCTTGAATCTTTCTGAGTTCTTTCTGAGATTCGATAATTTGAGAGGTGGCACACTGAATCCTCGGCACCAAGTCTGTAAGAATTTCTGCTTTATATTCTGTACTGTACTAAGATGATTCTGTAGATAGAACTGAACCTTTGATATGATACTGTAGATAGGGTTGCTCTGGAAAAAAAATTGTAGAGACTGAGACTGTAGGGAAACTAAAAGACTGAGACTGTAGCTAGGATATGATCCGGAATAAAATAAGGCTTTAAAATACTATCTCTGCATAAGACATAAGAATAATAAAATTTTGAGACCACTGTAGTTATTTGATATGTATACTGGTAATGTAGAGTGTTGATATGGATTCTGAGGGTAAGCAAAGTTTGCCAACTTCGGGTAGCGTTAACTCAGAGCCTGGTACTGAGGCACTGGTCGAGTTAATTAAGAAAGTGGTAAAAGAAGTTTTGGATACCAAAATTAAGGAAATTAGGGAAACGCTTCAAGCAGGGTGCTTGGAGTGTAAGAAGAGGAAGGATCCTAGTTCACAAAAGATAGAGTCTCGTTCGGTGAAACATGCTAGGGCACGACCGAACTTTCTGGCTTGCAAGAACTGTCACAGGCGTCATCCGAGTGAATGCGATAGGGAGAAAAGGTCGTGCTTTTTATGTGGGTCCCTGGAACATCGAGCTCTTGATTGCAAAGCTTATTCTAGTTAAGAATGTGGGATGTTTGGTTACGAATTGTGTGCGCTAGTGTTAATGTTTATTTACTTCGGTAATTAAATGTCCTGGGTCGTACTAAAATTATTTAGATCAGAGTGCGCAGCGTAGTAGCATAGTGTTGCACAATTATTTTAGTTTTGAAAATTTCGAGGACGAAATTTCTTTAAGGAGGGTAGAGTTGTAACACCCTGAATTTGGGCCTAGAAGAATTGGTTTTTGAGTCTGGCTTCGAATAAATGAAAACCTGAATAATTGAGAATTTTTAAATATTATCGTTTAAGGAAATTTTTTTTTAAAACTAAATTACAAATAGAAAATTTATCTATATTTACTATTACAGATATTTATGAAAATTATATGTTATTATTACTGTTGCTATTGATAAAATATTTCTGTTATTATTACTAATGTTTTAAAATTTTTATGAAAATTAAATTACTGTGATAATGAGATAAAATTATTATTTTTAATTATAATTATTATTAGATAAATATATATTTATAAAGTTGTTATTATAATTATTATTGTTATTTTTAATTAAATATATATATATATACATATATATAATATTTGGTGTTTAAATTTAGTTTTTAAATAAATTTGGAAGTAGTTATATTGTGGGAAAAACTTTGGGCTTAATCCAAAATTTAGAAAAAAAATTAGATTTTGCTTCTATGGGGGAAAACTGGAAGATAAGGCTTTTAAAATAATTGTGCAAGACTAAGCGTAGACGAATGTGCTTGGCTCAGTGGCTAAGCACGCTAGGAGGTTGCAGGAGTGCCTGGGTTCAAGGCACGGTACGCGCAAGGGTTGTTTTCATTTTTAGAAGCCAGGTCACGCAAAGGTAAGGGTTAAGAACTATTGCGACCGAGTTATGCCACAAGGGCACCTATGGCGCAGTGGCAGTAGTGTGCTAAGAGTTCCGAAGGGTCATGGGAATTTTGATTTTATTTTTAATGAATCAGGAACTACAGTAGGTATGGTTTAAAATTTAAGGTAACCATATTATATTGAAAGCAAAGCTACGGCGCAGTGGCCAGCAGCATGCTGGGTACCCTTGAGGTCCTAGGTTCTAGCAGGAGCGCGCGCAAGTGGGTGGTCATTTTTTTTGCTGGGCACGCGTGGAGGTTGTCGTACGGGATTAAAACTCTTCCCAGCAGTCGAGTTGGTCAAACGGTGGACTGCTGCTGGTGTAAGAAGAGTTTGAGTTGGTTTCAAACGGTGCCAGCAATTAAGGATAAGCACTGGTTTAAATTGGGGAATGGTTCTTAGCCGATTGTGCTTCTCCCTTTAATCGGGATTTTGTTTCAATTTTATCAGATTCCTTTTGCTTATATTCTTTTCTATTTTTCCCTAAAAAGCTGAGCAATTCCTCTTTATTTTTATTTTGAAGCCAAATTCTATTAAAACAATCTTTTCTTCTCAAGATTGTTGCCGATCATCTTCACTTTTCCTCATACAATTTCTTTTGCTTCTTTCGTCACCTCTTTCAAAGCCAAAGCTTTGTATTTTAGTGATTTGGGGGATTAATTATTAGACCTATTTTATACTCGCGATTAAGATAGATTCACAGTGAATCTAAGATTTGGAAAAAAAAGTGTTGGAAACGTTTCTGACAAGAACGTCTTTGGTAAGTATTCAGATCTTATATTATTTTTTTTAGTAATTCGAGAATAAGTTGAAAATCCCTAAATACTTTAGGGAGACTATCAATTTTTTTCAAGATTGAATTAAGTATTTTTATTCGGTTTTCTATGTGCGAATGGAAGGCTAGCGATCAAGATCTTTTTGGAGGCTATAAAGATCAATGGGTTCAAAACGGCCGAGATCTAAATCTAGTAGTTGAAGATCGAGAAGGTAAGACGTGAGTAATGCTTTATTTTGGCCGAATGTGGTAAGTGATTCTGCAATGGTTTTCATGGATTCGTAATCTAATATGTCAGTGACCGATTATAGGTTAATTGTGGGGGGAGATCTCGCTAGCGTTCGACATAAATCAGGTGTGTACTGAACCCTTCTTTAGTCTAATTCGGCAAAGGCCAATTAACCGAAAAGTTGGTATTATATGGGCTTGTGAGTGTGCGAATGCTCACAAGATGATTGGAAAATCGTGGGATCTGTAACCGTAAGTGGTAAGTTGGTGGAGTGTGCAGTCTCGTGCACCTTGGTAAGTTGGGCCTCGATGGGTCGAATGTGGGCCCAATGGGCTTTTGGGCCCATTAGGTAAAAATAGGTAATAAATATGTTCTGTTAGACTGTAGGATTGAAACTGTTAACATTGGTAAATGAATATGAAACTTGGACAAAATTGGCTTAATTTACTAATAGGTGCTATAGGGCCCATTAGGGGTTTTAGGGCCCAGTAACTGGAACTTGTTAAAAACTGTTAAATTGACTGCTAAGACGAAAATAATGATTGTTAGTGACTGTAACATGCTTGAAACTTGTGATAATAGTGTAAATGACTAAAATACCCTTTAGAGTGCGAAATTACCATTTTACCCCTAGGTGTAAAATGACCATTATACCCCTAGGGCTGAATCTGACTGAATTGCATGATTTACTATTTCTGTTTACTGTATGCCATATCATGATATTTGTTGCATGGGGTTTGGGTTTATGATGGAGGAAACGTTCTGGCAGCCTCGCTGCAATCTGGTGGCCTCGCCGCATATATATCTGTTCTGGTGGCCTTGCCACATATAACTGTTCTGGGGGCCTCACCACATATATCTGTATCTGGTGACTCTGTCACAATATCTGTTCTGGCAGCCTCACTGCAAATTCTATGGTGTGTAGCGGTTGAGTGGGTCAAGTAGCTTCCCTACATGGTGTGATGGTTGGTACGGGTGGTGTGTAGCGGTTGGATGGGTTAAGTAGTCTCCCCACATGGATCATGGGCTTGCATTCATGCATTGTTATCATTAATACTGTTCTGTTACTGTAACGGGCCTATGGGCCGTATTGCTATCTAAAAAGGGCTAAGGCCTAGTTTACTATTATCTGAATAGGGCTTCGACCCAGTATCTGACTGAGATTGGGTTAGGCTTAGGCCCAATGGGCTTGAGTTGACTTGGGCTTTAGATGGGCTTCTGTACACACTGAGTTTTCCAAACTCACCCCTTTTTCCTTCCATCCTTACAGGTGAGCCTTAGATTGGTGGACTTGGAGCTGGGAGGGATTCAGAGTGGCCACATGGACTGGACCAATGGTTTTTAATTAAGTTAACTATTTCAATCTAATCTTAGTTATTCTTATTTTGATTTTGGGTTTGTAATAAGGGCCTCTTTAATTATTTTTATTTTGGCTTTTTATTCATTACTTATTTAAATTGACTTTAGCTTAAGTAGGATATTATTTAAATCAATTTGAAAATGAATGATTTTAAGACGCGGTTTTTGTAAAAGCTACTCGTTTTCAAAATATCTCGATAAGTAAAGCAAAGCTTCCGCAACGTAAATGATTTCACAAACATATATCTTCAATACGTTTAAACTTAATTTGTTCGTAGACAAATCACAAGATTAAAGTGTGGCAATGGATGTGTGCATGTCTAGGAGTGGATCTAGGAAGAGCTTGGTACTTAAGCAGTCTAAATGACTCACCTCCTCTTCTCTTGAATCCTACCTGGTGCATAGTATCCATTCACTTTCAGCTATGACAAAGAGGATCTGATTTTCTGATAACTTAAACTGTTTTTAAAATAACATGTTTTCCGCAACTACATATGTTTACGAGTTTTCAAAATTTCCCATAGGATTTTACAAGGATTATTACAAAGTTTTGTTTATTATGATAACTCACGTTTTGGAAAGATAAACACAAGCTAAGGTTTTATGAAAATTTGACGGTAAAAGATTCTAAACATTAAGAAGGGTTTTCAATGAAAACACGGTTTTTGAAAACACTTCAATGTGACACACCAGACTTGGCCGTAACGTCCGGGCCGGGTTTGGGGTGTTACATTTAGTGGTATCAGATCTCGGTTGCAACAACTCGGCTGTGGATCGGGTCCAAAAAGATTTCAAAATATTTTAAGCCCAAGAAGGGTATTTTTGGAAAAAAATCTGATTTTTATGGAATTTTTTTTTAGTCCTCTTAAAGTTAACATGTTTTGAGAAATTGATTTTTTTTAAAGGCTTGAATCTTTCTGAGTTCTTTCTAAGATTCGATAATTTGAGAGGTGGCACACTGAATCCCCGGCACCAAGTCTGTAAGTATTTCTGCTTTATATTCTGTACTGTACTAAGATGATTCTGTAGATAGAACTGAACCTTTGATATGATACTGTAGATAGGGTTGCTCTGGAAAAAAAATTGTAGAGACTGAGACTGTAGGGAAACTAAAAGACTGAGACTGTAGCTAGGATATGATCCGGAATAAAATAAAGCTTTAAAATACTATCTCTGCATAAGACATAAGAATAATAAAATTTTGAGACCACTGTAGTTATTTGATATGTGTGCTGGTAATGTAGAGTGTTGATATGGATTCTGAGGGTAAGCAAAGTTTGCCAACTTCGGGTAGAGTTAACGTAGAGCCTGGTACTGAGGCACTGGACGAGTTAATTAGGAAAGTGGTAGAAGAAGTTTTGGATACCAAAATTAAGGAAATTAAGGAAACACTTCAAGCAGGGTGCTTGGAGTGTAAGAAGAGGAAGGATCCTAGTTCACAGAAAATAGAGTCTCGTTCGGTGAAACATGCTAGGGCACGACCGAACTTTCTGGCTTGCAAGAACTGTCACAGGCATCATCCGGGTGAATGCAATAGGGAGAAAAGGGCGTGCTTTCTATGTGGGTCCCTAGAACATCGAGCTCTTGATTGCAAAGCTTATTCTAGTTAAGAATGTGGGATGTTTGGTTACGAATTGTGTGCGCTAGTGTTAATGTTTATTTACTTCGGTAATTAAATGTCTTGGGTCGTACTAAAATTATTTAGATCAGAGTGCGCAGCGTAGTAGCATAGTGTTGCACAATTATTTTAGTTTTGAAAATTTCGAGGACGAAATTTCTTTAAGGATGGTAGAGTTGTAACACCCTGAATTTGGGCCTAGAAGAATTGGGTTTTGAGTCTGGCTTCGAATAAATGAAAACCTGAATAATTGAGAATTTTTAAATATTATCGTTTAAGGAAATTTTTTTTTAAAACTAAATTACAATTAGAGAATTTATCTATATTTACTATTACTGATATTTATGAAAATTATATGTTATTATTACTGTTGCTATTGATAAAATATTTCTGTTATTATTACTAATGTTTTAAAATTTTTATGAACATTAAATTACTGTGATTATGAGATAAAATTGTTATTTTTAATTATAATTATTATTAGATAAAAATATATTTATAAAGTTGTTATTATAATTATTATTGTTATTTTTAATTATATATATAATATTTGGTGTTTAAATTGAGTTTTTAAATAAATTTGGAAGTAGTTATATTGTGGGAAAAACTTTGGGCTTAATCCAAAATTTAGAAAAAAAAATTAGATTTTGCTTCTATGGGGGAAAACTGGAAGATAAGGCTTTTAAAATAATTGTGCAAGACTAAGCGTAGACGAATGTGCTTGGCTCAGAGGCTAAGCATGCTAGGAGGTTGCAGGAGTGCCTGGGTTCAAGGCACGGTACGCGCAAGGGTTGTTTTCATTTTTAGAAGCCAGGTTACGCAAAGGTAAGGGTTAAGAACTATTGCGACCGAGTTATGCCACAAGGGCACCTATGGCGCAATGGCAGCAGTGTGCTAAGAGTTCTGAAGGGTCATGGGTTCGAGTCCAGTCGTTGGCGGAATTTTGATTTTATTTTTAATGAATCAGGAACTGCAGCAGGTATGGTTTAAAATTTAAGGTAACCATATTATATAGAAAGCAAAGCTACGGCGCAGTGGCCAGCAGCATGCTGGGTACCTTTGAGGTCCTAGGTTCTAGCAGGAGCGCGCGCAAGTGGTTGGTCATTTTTTTTGCTGGGCGCGCGTGAAGGTTGTCGTACGGGATTAAAACTCTTCCCAGCAGTGGAGTTGGTCAAACGGTGGACTGCTGCTAGTGTAAGAAGAGTTTGAGTTGGTTTCAAACGGTGCCAGCAAATAAGGATAAGCACGGGTTTAAATTGGGGAATGGTTCTCAGCCGATTGTGCTTCTCCCTTCGATCGGGATTTTGTTTCAATTTTATCGGATTCCTTTTGCTTATATTCTTTTCTATTTTTCCCTAAAAAGCTGAGCAATTCCTCTTTATTTTTATTTTGAAGCCAAATTCTATTAAAACAATATTTTCTTCTCAAGATTGTTGCCGATCATCTTCACTTTTCCTCATACAATTTCTTTTGCTTCGTTCGTCACCTCTTTCAAAGCCAAAGCTTTGTATTTTAGTGATTTGGGGGATTAATTATTAGACCTATTTTATACTCGCGATTAAGATAAATTCACAGTGAATCTAAGATTTGGAAAAAAAAGTGTTGGAAACGTTTCTGACAAGAACGTCTTTGGTAAGTATTCAGATCTTATTTTATTTTATTTAGTAATTCGAGAATAAGTTGAAAATCCCTAAATACTTTAGGGAGACTATCGATTTTTGTCAAGATTGAATTAAGTATTTTTATTCAGTTTTCTATGTGCGAATGGAAGGCTAGCGATCAAGATCTTTTTGGAGGCTATTAAGATCAACGGGTTCAAAGCGACCGAGATCTAAATCTAGCAGTTGAAGATCGAGAAGGTAAGACGTCAGTAATGCTTTATTTTGGCCGAATTTGGTAAGTGATTCTGCAATGGTTTTCATGGATTCGTAATCTAATATGTCAGTGACCGATTATAGGTTAATTGTGGGGGGAAATCTCGCTAGCGTTTGACATAAATCAGGTGTGTACTGAACCCTTCTTTAGTCTAATTCGGCAAAGGCCAATTAACTGAAAAGTTGGTATTATATGGGCTTGTGAGTGTTCGAATGCTCACAAGTTGATTGGAAAATCGTGGGATCTGTAACCGTAAGTGGTAAGTTGGTGGAGTGTGCAGTCTCGTGCACTTTGGTAAGTTGGGCCTCGATGGGTCGAATGTGGGCCCAATTGGCTTTTGGGCCCATTAGGTAAAAATAGGTAATAAGTATGTTCTGTTAGACTGTAGGATTGAAACTGTTAAAATTGGTAAATGAATATGAAACTTGGACAAAATGGGCTTAATTTACTAATAGGTGCTATAGGGCCCATTAGGGGTTTTAGGGCCCAGTAACTAGAACTTGTTAAAAACTGTTAAATTGACTGCTAAGACAGAAATAATGATTGTTAGTGACTGTAACATGCTTGAAACTTGTGATAATAGTGTAAATTACTAAAATACCCTTTAGAGTGCGAAATTACCATTTTACCCCTAGGTGTAAAATGACCATTATACCCCTAGGGGTGAATCTAACTGAATTGCATGATTTACTATTTCTTACTGTATGCCATATCATGATATCTGTTGCATGGGGTTTGGGTTTATGATGGAGGAAGCGTTTTGGCAGCCTCGCTGCAATCTGCTGGCCTCGCCGCATATATATCTGTTCTGGTGGCCTTGCCACATATATCTGTTTTGGTGGCCTCGCCACATATATCTGTATTTGGTGACTCTGTCGCAATATCTATTCTGGCAGCCTCGCTGCAAATTCTGTGGTGTGTAGCGGTTGGGTGGGTCGAGTAGCTTCCCCACATGGTGTGATGGTTGGTACAGGTGGTGTGTAGTGGTTGGATGGGTTGAGTAGTTTCCCCACATGGATCATGGGCTTGCATTCATGCATTGTTATCATTAATACTGTTTTGTTACTGTAACGGGGCCTATGGGCCGTATTGCTATCTGAAAAGGGCTAAGGCCTAGTTTACTGTTATCTGAATAGGGCTTCGACCTAGTATCTGACTGAGATTGGGTTAGGCTTAGGCCCAATGGGCTTGAGTTGACTTGGGCTTTGGATGGGCTTCTGTACACACTGAGTTTTCCAAACTCACCCCTTTTTCCTTCCATCCTTGCAGGTGAGTCTTAGATTGGTGGACTTAGAGCTGGGAGGGATTCAGAGTGGCCACATGGACTGGACCAATGGTTTTTTAATTAAGTTAACTATTTCAATCTAATCTTAGTTATTCTTATTTTGATTTTGGGTTTGTAATAAGGGCCTCTTTAATTATTTTTATTTTGGCTTTTTATTCATTACTTATTTAAATTGACTTTAGCTTAAGTAGGATATTATTTAAATCAATTTGAAAATGAATGATTTTAAGACGCGGTTTTTGTAAAAGCTACTCGTTTTCAAAATATCTCGATAAGTAAAGCAAAGCTTCCGCAACGTAAATGATTTCACAAATATATATCTTCAATACGTTTAAACTTAATTTGTTCATAGACAAATCACAAGATTAAAGTGTGGCAATGGATGTGTGCATGGCTAGGAGTGGATCTAGGAAGAGCTTCGTACTTAAGCAGTTTAAATGACTCACCTCCTCTTCTCTTGAATCCTACCTGGTGCATAGTATCCATTCACTTTCAGCCATGACAAAGAGGATCTGATTTTCTGATAACTTAAACTATTTTTAAAATAACATGTTTTCCGCAACTACATATGTTTACGAGTTTTCAAAATTTCCCATAAGATTTTACAAGGATTATTACAAAGTTTTGTTTATTATGATAACTCACGTTTTGGAAAGATAAACACAAGCTAAGGTTTTATGCAAATTTGACGGTAAAAGTTTCTAAACATTAAGAAGGGTTTTCAATGAAAACACGGTTTTCAGAAAACACTTCAATGTGACACACCAGACTTGGCCGTAACGTCTGGGCTGGGTTTGGGGTGTTACAAAGCAACTCAAAAAGAAACGAAGATGAACGAATAACAAAATAAGAACAAGCCATAAAAAATAAGAACGTAAAAGAGAGAGAAATTTGAGTGAATGCTCTCAAGAATTCTTATTACTCTCCAAACTCAAGTGCTTTACAATGAAGGGAGAGGCCTCTATTTATAGTTGAGCTTCCCCAAATCCAACAGTACAGATCAATTATATCAACAACTAAGATTAAAGGTATCTACAAATTAAATCTCTAAGATTATAAAATCATATCTTCTAAGATTGCATATCATATCTAAGATTGCATATCCTTGAAGATTATGTTTCCATATGCGTCAAGCTTGTAGATGGACCTTCAATCTTCTCAAGTAATAGGCCATTCCGTTTGGGCCAAATGATATATTTTTAATTTTAGACTGGACTTGGACTTTGTTTTATTATTTTGGTTTTATTATTTTTTTGTATGGACCAGGGCTAAATTGGCCTATTACAACCATTAATAGGGTATTCAATAATTCAAAGCATATGAGATTCACATTTTGTAAGAAAGTACATAACAAATTTATTTCGTACTCAATTTGTAACACCTCTCGCTTGACCCTATCACTAGGCCCAAGCTACAATATGCTATAGTCTTTTCTGGAGCAACTACAATAAAATAAACCATAATAAATCAATCAAACATTCAATCATGTCTTAAACACATTCTCATTATGATACACAATTAAGTTCGAGCCTTAACCAAACTTACGAAAGCTCTTTTATTAACCTGAGCACGAAATAGGACTAACCACCCAGAGTGTGAATACTGCTACAAAATTTATCGAATTGAGGTGCTGTCTGCAAGTATACATGCCAGGTTGTAATATAGCTTGTTTAGAACGAAACACTTAGTAAGTATTCCGAGGATCGTACCAAAGGAACGTAGTTTAAGGAAAACTAGTATTAAGCCAATTACCAAAAATAAATACTAATCATATCGAGTCATGAATTAGTAGTGTTAATCAAGAAGTAAGATGATAATACTAATAATAAACTAAATAAATTTAACTAAAACTAAATCTACTCCTACGTTCATGTATTGGTTTTCCCTATTTATTGTTTCGACTACGCAAGTTCTTTTAGCCTAGATCCAATTTTTTTACCTGATTAATTATTGATGTAGGGTTCTAACTGGTTAGTTTCTAATTAACCTAGTAGGGATTCTCAGCCTTCTACTAACCTAACACCACAAACAAATTGTCACATTACAGCGTCCAACCACTCGAAAATAGTGGTGTCAAAAATATTGGTGTCGAGACCATGATTTTGACTAGTGAGTTAGTATTTTAATATTTACTTAATGTTTATGAGTATTTATTAGGGTCGTAATAAATTTTCGTTAAGAAATTTTAATGTTTAGTTAGTTAATTTAGTAAAAAGGACTAAATCGTAAAAGTTACAAAAGTGGGTTTCTATTAGTTAAAGAGGTTAAATGGTTAAAAAAATATACTAAAGGACTTAGATGGTAATAATACCATATTTTAAGTTAATGGATGTTAGTGCATCAGTTTTTGTGTAAAATTTGATGATTTTAAAGGTTACAATTGTAATTTAGTAATTAAATTAAAAAATAAACAAAACGAAGGTAAAAAAAAACTATCATCTTTCCTAAATTGCTTTTCCAAAATCGAATTCACCATTAGAGAAGGAAGAAAGTTTCGGCAAAGCTTTAGTGACTTCCATGGCATGAATTTTTATCCCTTTTTAGTGATTTTTATGTTTTTAAGCTCGTATTAGGTTAGTCTAGCTAGCCCAGGGGTCAATTTGTAAAACTGTTAAATGTTTAGGGACTTTCCATTGGTTGATGGAATATTAAGTTTGATTAAGGAATAACCTTATTTTGTTAAGAGATTTTTAGTGATTTTGAGTATTAGGAATTACTTTTTTAAAAGAGTAAATTCATAGTTTTTAATATGATTAATTATGGCTAAATTGTAAGTTTCGGGTTTAGGGACTAATTTGCATAAAAGTTAAAATGTTAGGGGTAGATTTATAATTTCATATTAAAATGGTTTATAAGTTAGAATATAAGAAGTTAAGCTATTTGAATAAATTAATTGAGTTAAATTACTATTTAGATTAATAATTGAATCAACTAGACTTGAATCGAGGAAAGGTGAAGGTGTCGGATTAATATCGACTCTACTTTTACCACCGTATTAATCGAGGTAAGTTCGTATTTCATTTTAAAATATTACATTTGAAATTATAAGATTAATTGATATCTTTATATATGTATCTATGTATTGATACTTAAGATTGCCTTGATTTGAGAAAAGGAAAGGACTATGATTGAAATACATTATGATATTATACTTGAAAAGGAAAAAGACCATGGTTGAACGATACCATGGCATTACATTCAGTATTTTTGAATCAATGGAAAGGTTGAAAAGGATGTTATCCGAAAAGGATATCATATGAAATGGTTGAAAAGGATGTTATCCGTAAAGGATATCAAATGAAAAGGTTCAAAAGGATGTTATTAAAAAAGGATAACAAATTTAAAAAAAAGTATTTGAAAAGGATATCATGGAATGAATTATTAAGTATAGGTTTGTTATGTGATATGGGATGGTTATGTACATTTGAATTGAAAAGGAAGATGATTGAATGTATGATTGATGATTTATATATTAAAATCTTGTGCATGATGTATTTCATGTTGTGATTAATATGTTCTTATATATGTGTATAGTTACTAACTTGTGAAGTGGTGTGATTAGGAAGAAATGTGCATATAGGGAACAAACAATGTTAGAATAGTTTAATCATGTAATTATTTATTTGGTAAGTTTGAGTTTCTCTTATATAAGCTTACTAAGCACTAATTGCTTACGAAGTTGTTTTTCTCTATCTTGTAGATCTTCAGAAAGCTCAATTGGTTGGAATTTTTTCAAAGCTCGATCACACTATCCTTTGACCATTTTGATAGTTTTTGGCTATTTTGACAAACCGTTTTAAATGGCATGTATAAGACTTTGATGTAATAGGTACTTTAGAGTAGTTTGATCATATGGTGTGTTTCGGCTTTACTTGTACCTGGTTATATATATGGTTTTGGTTTGGCTTGTATATGTTTAAAATCATTTGGATATGATCATTTCGGTGATGCGTATCTAAAGTGGTAAGTTGTGATGGTATGGATTGAGATGAAATGTTCTATTAGTATCCATGTTATATGATTTAAGTTTGGTATTGTAATTTTATTCTTGAATGGTTTTGGTGTGTGAATTGTGGTACCATTGAATGGCATATTGGTTAGAACTTATAAGATGATTGATTTGTTATGTTTTAAGTGTGTTTGGAGTGTGTTTTGATCATATGAATATATGTGGAAATGGTGTGTCTTGGTGTGTAAGAATAGGTTTTGAGATGGCTTGTTTTAGGAGCTAAAATTGGAGCACATGACTTAGGACACAGGCTGTCACATGACCGTGTGCCACACACAGTCACCCCACACAGCTGCGTGTCTTTAATGTTTTAGGTGCAAGATTCACACAGTCTGAGACGCGGCCTACAATATGGCCGTATGTCTCAAGTCAGTATGTAACACGATCTGGCACATGTCCTACGACACGACCGTGTGACCCATCATTAAATACACACGGTTTGGCACGTGGCTTATGACACGACCATGTGGCCCTATTTCAAATACCCACACTGGTGGACATACGGACTGAGACACAGCCGTGTGACCATACTTCGAATGTCTACATGATCTGGGCTATATCACATGGCCTGGCAACACGGCCGTGTGACCCCTTATTTTCCAAATTTTCATGGTTTTCCAAAATTTTCTATTTTGTTTCAATTTGGTCTTAGATTGTTCCAAAACTATTTTTAGGGCCCTGTAGGCTTGATTTAAGGCCCATAAGTGTATATTTTCCATGATTAGATTCAATTGTTATATGTTGACATTAATTTTGTATATTTGTTTCTATTGTGAAGTTAAAAGTTTTGTTTTTTTAGTAATACTTTGTAACCTTAATCCAACAATAGAGATGGGTTAGGAGTGTTACACAAACTGTCAATTAACGTTGTGATGAGGAGAGTTGCTCATCGGGATGATGACTTTATTTTCGGTATAAACTAGGCCATTTGGTACTTATTTCATGTCAACCTTTCAAACCAAACATTTGGTGCATTTTGCACAATATTTTCCTGCACAAAACCATTTCAAAGACATACCAAAATATCATATTCATCCATTTCAAGCCATCCAATGCAACATTTCCACAATTTGACATCAAAACCTAACATTTCAACTTGTTTATTCACAACCGTTCAAACATGTATTTTTTTATTCAAAACCATCAATTTAGCCATGTTAATTCATACCCATATATGCCATTCACCTAACTCATTCCATTCACCAAAAGCATATTATACCAATAAGCTTTACTATGTTGCAAAGTCATACCAAACATAGATTTCAACCTATAGCATTATACAGAGTTAACCAAAATAATCACCTAGGTACATGCCATATAATCGAGCCTCAAAATGATCAAAAGACTATCGATCAAATAGCATAGTGTGAGCTTATTCTAGATCCAATCAACACGTTCCGTAAATTGGCAATCTACAAGGAAAAGAAAAACATCTGGTTAACATTTCGAATGCTTAGTAAGTTCATAGGTATTTACATGAAAAACTTACCTTAATTTAAAATTTAACATATTAAACTATTTAACTTGACAAAATTTGCCTAACATATCATATCACAGTGGAAACACAAAAATTTATACACTTTTTCGTACCTGTTTTTACTTAAAATCGTGCAGTTTTAATAAAATTCTTGTCAAAAAATAATTAATTTTATTAAAATAATTAAATTGTATTAAAAATATTAACATATCAAATTTTAGTCAATTTTATAATAATTTTTGGTGAATTTTGATTATTTTCGACAGATTCGCGCAAAGGACGAAAATTAGCCCGGCAGACACTACTAGAAGAACAAAAGTGAGAAGCAATTTGGAGTATCAAGGTGAATTAATTTACAGCCTAAGACGGTCCAAAAATATGTATATTAATTCATAAAATAATTAATTTTAATTTATACTCAATTAATTTGGGTTAATAAATTATTATTAATTAAATTATGAAAGAAAAGGGTCCAGCTGAACCAAATCGATTGAACCGAACTGGCCACAAATTGGACAGCCCAAAAATTGACCAAATGCTGACCCAATTCAGCTCATTAGCTGAATAATTAAGCTGCAAAGAAGCCCTTGAAGACTTGTCGAAGTTACATTCAAGCCCCTCCACTAATTGTGGCTTTATGGATTTGCCCCAAGCCTAAAATAGTAAAGTTGAAACTCTCAACTTTGCCATGTGTGTGGCCGGCCAAGGGAGGTCTCTTTGGCTGATACTTTTTGCTATTTTTAGCTGCCACATTCAGCTATAAAAGGTCCCCTTTGCTGATCATTCAAAGCATCCCTCATTCTCTCATTCATTCACATTTCCTCTCTTCTCTCCATTCTCTCTTTTCTCTAAAGAGCCAAGCGTCTTATGCTGATTTCTTCTCTTGGAAAAGAGGCTCTCATCAGCCATTTTGGAGTAGCAATTAGGTGTTCATAAGCCACCTTGGTAGTTGAGGACAACGAAGAACAAAAAACGGAGCATGCTAGTCAAGCCACGAAGAAACACCAAATTTGATTCTTGTTACCTATCTTTTTAATTTTTGTTGTTGTTTTGACGAACATGTTTATGAATATTTATGCAATTGAAATGGTTAATTTAATCAATTTATCTTGAATTTAATTCGTGTTAGGTTGATTGCATTTCGTCTACTTAGATTGTTAAAATTGTGTTTATGTTGTTATAGGCCTCGGTAAATTGCTTGATTAAGTAAAATCATGCCTAAGTTATTCTTGCATTATAATTGTTAGATAACTAATGAATTAATTATTTAAACGGATTGAAATTGTAATTAATGGACACAGTACTTAATCAGTGCATGTTTAATCTTCAAAGGTAGCTGAAGGTTAAATTAGCATTGTGTTTGGCGATGCATATGCCTTGCATAACTTGCAAAGATTATTGTGATTAAACTGTTTCAAGGTAGGGATACTTTGTTACCTCACATAGTCTTTATTCATCTATTAAGATCTGTTTAATCGATTAAAATGGCATAGAAATATGTACAAGAGATGAATGGATTTTTGGTAGGTAAATATGTTTATAAGTTAGCAAATTACGGTATAAACATGAGACTAATAATTCTAAGGTGAAGAAACGTAATTAATCCAACACAATTATGTCATATTGATTAAATTCATATTTTGAATTAATCGTGCATTAGAGCCTTTATTTTCTTTAATTTATTTATTTTACTTAGTTTTAAACTATAGTTTTTAATCACTCTTTTCAACAAATTATTTTTACCTCACTAAAGTGTTTTAAATTACATTCATAAATAATTATTTTACAGTCCCTATGGGTACGATAACTTGACATTTACTTGTCACTTTATTACTTGTTGCGATTGTGTACACTTGCACATTTTCGTTATTCCAAGTTTTTGGCATCGTTGTCCGGGACTGTTTTAAAAAGCCATTATTTGTGAATTTGTTAGTTTTGCATTTTGGTTTAATTTTCTGTTTAATTTTAACTTACTTAATTTTTCTGTGATTATTTCAGGTGTTTATAAGTATTGACCGAATTATCGATTTACTCCCTATAGACCTTGAGATAGAATGAACTTTTCAACAATGAAGAAGACAAGCAAATTAGAGAATGACTGAGGAGATGAATTTTCAAAATATGAATCAAGGAAATAGAGCAAACCCTACTCAAAATCCTATCCTTATTGCTGATGATAGGGATAGAGGCTTAAGACAATACGTCGTGCGAATGTTTAATGATCTTAATCCGATTATTAGGAGACCTAAAATCGAGGCACAACAATTCGAGCTAAAGCTAGTCATGCTCCAGATGCTTCAGACAGTGGGCCAATTTAGTGGAATGCCAACCGAAGACCCTCACTTGCACTTGGGACTGTTCATGAAGGTGAGTGACTTTTTCAAGTTAGCTAGAGTACCCGAAGATGCATTACGATTGAAGTTTTTCCCATACTCGCTAAGGGATAGAGCTCGAGCCTGGTTGAACCCTTTGTCACCGAACTCAATTTCCACATGGCAAGAGTTAGCAGAAAGATTCCTTATGAAGTATTTCCCTCCTAGCAAGAATGCTAAGTTGAGGAACGAGATCATTACCTTCCAAAAAATGGATGATGAATCCTTGTATGAGGCATGGGAAAGATATAAAGAATTATTATGAAAATGCCCTCATCATGGAATCCTACATTGCATCCAACTTGAGACATTTTAAAACGGTCTCAATGCTCACACGAGGATGGTAGTGGATGCTTCTGCTAACAGTGCTCTCCTTTCTAAGTCTTATAATGAGGCTTATGAAATTATCAAGAGGATTGCTGTAACAATTATCAATGGCCAACCAATCGAGCAGTGTCCAGAAGACAAGTTGCTGGAATATATGAAGTTGACGCTCTTACTTCACTCGCATATCAGGTATCATCAATATCCTCAATGTTAAAAAATCTTACTACTAATGGGTCTAATAGTTTTGCAGCACAGCCACCTGACTAATTTGAGAATATAGCCTGTGTCTATTGTGGGGAAGGACATTTTTTTGAAGTATGTCCATCAAACCTAGAATCCATGTATTACATAGGTAACTAGAACCAAAATCGAGGGAGGCAAGGTTTGCAATCCAATTATTATAACCCATCGTGGCAAAATCACCCGGATTTTTCCTAGAGTAAGAAGGAGTTGGAACCAGTAACACTTATGCCCAACCTAGACCGACCTAACCACCTAGTTTCCCCAACAAGTTCAGAAACCAGCCCAAGTTGAACCATCCAATAGCTTAGAGAATCTATTGAAGGCATACATGGCGAAGAATGATGCCTTAATCCAAAGCCAAGCAGCTACATTGAAGAATCTGGAAAACCATATAGGCCAGCTTGCAACTAAACTTAGAAACTGACCACCAGGTGCTTTACCTAGGGATACGGAGAATCTGAAAAATTCGGGGAAGGAGCATTGCAAAGCATTGACATTGAGGAGCGGACAGACAGTACAGCCCAACACCATCTAAGCTGAAAAGGAGTAAGATGATGCTCAAGACTCAAAGGAAGTTCAACTGAGTGTTGAAATTCCAGTTTCATTAGAACCAAAATCTATAAAACCTGACAAGGTAACTTCAGAACTAGCCAATTTTGAACAACTAACAACTCCGTTAGGTGCAGAGTTGCCACAAAAGACAAATCAACCATTACCAATTCCAGAAAAGATACCACCACCACCCTACCCTCAAAGACTTCAAAAGCAAAAACAAGAGATTCAATTCAAGAAGTTCTTAAACGTACTCAAGCAACTTCATATCAACATCCCGTTCGTTGAAGCACTTGAGCAAATGCCAAATTACGTCAAGTTCATGAAGGATATCCTATCTAAGAAGCGAAGACTTGGAGAATTTGAGATGGTAGCCTAACGAAGGAATGCAGTGCATATCTTCAGAAAAAGCTACCCCTGAAGTTGAAGGATCCTGGATGTTTTACCATACCCTGCAACATTGGAGCAACATATTGTGGTCAGGCATTATGTGACTTAGGTGCAAGTATCAACTTGATGCCTATGTCAATATTTAGGACGTTGGGGATAGGTGAAGTTAGACCAACTACCGTTACACTTCAATTAGCAGATCCATCCTTAGCACATCTGGAAGGAAAAATCGAGGATGTATTGGTATGTGTAGACAAATTTATTTTTCCTGCTGACTTTGTAATACTAGACTTTGAAGTAGAAAAAGAAGTGTCAATTATCCTAGGAAGACCGTTCTTAGCAACCGAAAGGACCCTTATTGATGTGTAGAAGGGTGAGCTTACTATGCGTTCAAGATGATCAGGTAACATTTAATGTTTTTAAGTCAATGCGATTTCTTGACACAATTGATGATTGTTCTGCAGTATCTGATTTAGAGGATTTAATAGTGGAGAAGGAACTTAACTATGTTGAGGATCCGTTGGAACAAATTCTGACATTAGACCCTTCGAATGATGAAGAGGAGGATGAATACTTAGCTTTTTTAGAAGCTAATCAAAAGGGATTTAATCTGCAATCCCATTTTGAATCTTCGAAATTAGAGAAAAGGGATTACACTCAACCGAAAATGTCAATCGAGGAGCCACCTAAGTTAGAACTCAAAGTACTACCTTCACATTTAAAATATGTTTATTTAGGTAACGCTTCTACTCTGCCTGTGATTGTTTCAGTAGAATTAACTACTGAACAAGAAGAGATACTTATTCTTGTATTGAAACAATTCAAGAAGGTTATCGGATGGGCCATAGTCGATATTTGTGGTATTAGTCCATTTGTATGCATGCACAAGATCATATTAGAAGATGACAAGAAAGGGACGATTGATGGACAATGAAGACTGAACGCCATCATGCAGGACGTAGTAAAGAAGGAAATTATCAAGTGGTTAGATGCAGGTATAATTTACCCTATCTCAGATAGTCCATAGGTAAGTCTAGTCCAGTGCATGCGAAAGAAAGGAGGTATCACGATCATAAAAAACGAGAATAATGAGTTAATATCAACTAGAACAGTTACGGGAAGGAGAATATGCATAGATTACCGAAAGCTAAACAAGGCGACTAGGAAAGATCACTTTCCTTTGCCGTTCTTGGATCAGATGCTGGATAGACTCGCGGGGTGAGACTATTACTGTTTTCTCGATGGATACTCGAGATATAATCAGATTACAGTAGCATTAGAAGATCAACACAAAACGACATTCAACTGCCCGTACGGTACGTTTGCATTTAGACGCATGCCATTTGGTCTATGTAATGCACCTGCTACATTTCAAAGATGTATGATGTCAATTTTTACTGACATGGTTGAGAAGTATTTGGACATTTTTATGGATGATTTTTCAGTGTTTGGAGACACTTATAATGATTGCTTAGCCAATCTAGCTAAGGTACTAAGACGATGCAATGAAACAAACCTAGTACTCAACTAGGAAAAGTGTCATTTCATGGTACAAGAAGGTATTGTTCTAGGGCATCAGATATCAAGACATGGGATCGAGGTAGATAAAGCAAAGGTAGACGTTATTGAAAAACTACCACCTCCAACATCGGTAAAAGGTGTTAGGAGCTTTTTGGGCCACACCAGATTTTATTAAAGATTTATCAAAGACTTTTCCAAAATTGTGAAACCTTTGTGCAATTATTGGAGAAGGATATGACGTTCAAGTTTGATGAGGAACGTTTAAGAGCATTCAAGGATTTGAAGAATCGATTAGTTACGGCAACCATAATCATCACACCAGACTGGGATTTGCTATTTGAATTGATGTGTGATGTATGTGACTTTGCAATTGGAGTCGTCATGGGCCAGCGAAGGAACAAAGTTTTTCATCTCATCTACTACGCAAGTCAGACTCTAACAGGAGCTCAACTAAATTATACAGTAGTAGAAAAAGAGTTACTTGCTATTGTTTTTGCTTTCAACAAGTTTTGATCTTATCTTGTAGGTACCAAAATGACTGTCTATACAGACCACTCAGTAATTAAATATTTACTTGCCAAGAAAGATGCCAAGCCAAGACTGATCCGGTAGGTACTTCTATTTCAAGAGTTCGATCTAGAAATTCAAGATCGAAAGGGAGTAGAAAATCAAGTAGCAGATCACTTGTCCAGATTGGAGCCGCAAGAAGGGAATCCTCCACTTGTACCGATTCAGGAGACATTTCTAGATGAACACATACTGAAGGTAAATCATGTTGCTAACTATTTAGCTTATGGTTTGATGCTATTTATAAAACGTATCAACAAAGGAAAAAGTTTATTCACGATGTGAAGTACTATTTTTGGGAAGAGCCATATGTGTTTAAAAAGTATGCAGATCAGATGATCAGGAGATGCGTGGTAGAAGATGAGATACCGAAGATTTTATACCACTATCACTCAGCTCTGAGTAGGGGACACTTCGGAGGTACTCGTACTGCGGCAAAAGTATTACAAGCTGGATTCTTTTGGCCAACACTATTCAAGGATGCATATGCTTACATGAAGAGTTATGATCGATGTCAAAGGGTTGAAAATGTCACCAACTGAAATGAGATGCCTCGATCAAACATCATTGAGGTAGAATTATTTGATGTCTGGGGTATTGACTTTCTCGGTCCTTTCCCTCCATCTTTTGGTCACAAGTACATATTGGTAGCAGTAGACTATGTGTCCAAGTGGGTTGAGGTTGAAGCTTATCTGAAAAATGATGCTAAGGTTGTGATGAAGTTCTTGCAGAAGCACGTGTTCATAAGGTTTGGAACCCTAAGAGCCATTATCAGCAATGAATGGTCCCATTTTGTGAACAAGTGGTTAAAATGGTTGTTAGATAAACATGGAGTGAAACATAAGGGTGCTACAGCTTACCATCTACAGACGAATGGGTAAGCTGAGCTGGCAAATAAGTAGATCAAAGGCATACTTGAGAAGGTAGTTTGCCCGAATTGACGAGATTGGTCCAAAAGACTGGATGATGCTTTATGGGCTTACAGGACAGCATAGAAGACACCTTTAGATATGTCACCCTATAGGTTGGTCTTTGGGAAAGCCTGTCATCTACCCTTGGAGTTAAAGCACAAAGCTTACTAGGCTCTTCGACAACTCAATTTGGACCTCAAGCTTGCTAAAGAGAAACAGATGCTCCAACTCAATGAGCTAGACGAATTCCGAATGTTTTCATATGCAAATACCAAATTGCTTAAGGAGAGACTTAAAAAATAGCATGACAAGCAGATTTGAGTCCGAGAATTTGAAGCAGGTCAGCAAGTATTGTTATTTATTTCCAGATTGAAGTTCTTCCCAGGTAAGTTAAAATCACGTTGGTCCGGTCCATTTACGATTCATCACGTCTATCCACATGGAGTTGTTAAACTCCAAGGTAAGGGAGGTAATTTTTAAGTAAATGCTCAACGTTTGAAACATTACTTCAGAGAAAAAACTTAAACGGGATCAAGTCTTGTTCAATTTATCAGACATTTAAATTTTCTTGTTTTTAATAAATTATTTAGGGTATATTTTTGGGTTTACTATGTTTAAATAAATTTTGTTTAGGAGATTGGGACTTAAGCGGGACCGCTTGTGACCCCTCCAATCTTTCTCAGGAATTGACTTTTACATAATTTTCCGAGAAATTATTTCCTAAATGACAAAATAAATTTTTAGTTTTTCAAATAAAAGGGTCAATTTTGATCCAAGTTTTAATTTGCAACTCAATTTTAAATTTTCTTTAAGTCTAGGGACTTAATTGAATTATTTTTAAAATTTGATAGCTCTTTTTGTAAATAATAAAAACTAGGTGCCTCTTTTTGTAAAAAATTTTTAAAAGGCATGTAGAATAAATGTTTTTACTTAATATTATATATTTATACCTTAATAATATGATAAAATTTAATATATAATTATATCTATTATAATTTATATATTAATTTTTATAAACTTAGCACAGAATTAGGATTAGTTTAATTTTAATCATATTTTATTTTTGTTTTAATAAATTAATAGCATTAATAATTTAATATGCATACATATGATTATTAATTGTTGTTAACTTTGAGTAAAATTAGACTTAGAATATTTTAATTATTAAATTACTCTAAGAATTCTACTTTACTTCCTACTCCTTTCATTATAAATTGTACCCATCTATTCTTAATTTTTCATTCATACATTCTTCCCTCCAAACACCAAAGTGCCAAACCCTCCTATCCAACTCCTTAGCCACAGCATCACCAGCAGCCCAGTCGGCCAGCATACACCTAGTAGCTCTTGCACATCACACGCCCAAGTGCCTAGCAGCCCTTGCACACAGGCAGGCTAGTGGCCTCCCCGTGCTGCATCTCTGCTACTCCTAGCCCCAGTGTACTAGGCTTGCTCGACGAAGAACCCACACATTGCTCGTACACCTACTACCCAACGCCCCATCCGTGCACACATCCTGCTGCTCCATCCCAGCTACACATCACTGCTTCCACACGTACCAAGCTCACACACCCTAGCCGCTGTCCAAGCACTTGTGCGGCACACCTCCTACACCCATCTTGAGCCAAAACCCTCCAACCTACATTAAATCGATTTCTTTTGATTCTAAATTATTGTTCTTTTTAAGAGTTCTTATATTTTTACAATAAAAAGATGGTAAGACCTAATTTTCTCTTAAATTTTAATTTTATTCAATTATTTAATTTTTCAATTTATTAAATTATTAATAATTTTTACTAATTAAAATTTTAAGAAAATAAATTTGTCCATCTTATGTTTAGGTCAAACATGCCTCGCAAGAGAACTCGTGCCTCCGCTCAAATTGATGAAACACAAAATAAGTTCCACTGTGAAGAAGCCAAATTGAGGTATGAAAGTATCTTCAAAATCAACAGATGCATCCAAAAAAAGGCTTCACATTAAAAGAGAGCAACTACAGAGACTTTATGGCACATATTTGTCAAGTTGCTGAAGCCTTCAATTGGGAATTGTTTTGTGAAAAGAGACCTGGTGTGGATGAAGAACTAGTTCGCGAATTCTATGCGAATTTAACCTCAAGGGAGTTGTCATGGAATCAATGTACCAATAACTTCAAATGCTATTAATGAGTTTTTTGAATTACCAGATTCAAAAACGATGAATATTCTTCTTTGTTGAGCAATATTAAGCCTGAAAATCTACAAGAAATTCTCGAGGAACTTACAGTTCTAGGTTCTAAGTGGACTGTGTCAAAGCAAGGAATCCACACTTGTCGAAGAGAATACTTGACACCACTTGCAAATGTATGGTTCTATTTCATCCGTTTCAACCTTATGCTGAGTTCATATGGGACTACAATCTCATTAGAGTGAATGGTCTTATTATACTCAATTTTAACTGCAAAGACCATTGACATGGGCAAAATCATCCTGAGAGAAATGCGGATTGTGCCATTAGACATTCTGGCCCAGCTTATTTTTCCTTTATGATAATAATTCTGTGCTTAAAAGCTAAAATTCTTGCAAACGTAAAGAAGACAAGGTATAGTCAAGGCACAATCACTGATTGGGACCTCTACCGAGTAGCTGGAGATTTTGTTCTATAGCAATGAGTTGAAGAAAGTGAGGATCCTAAAGAAGAAGAAGATGATCCCACAGAGATCGAGCCAGTGCAAGAAGCTGAAGTCCCTGATAAGGCAAAACCAATGGAACCAAAAGCTAAACCTGCTATCGAAACTTCAATGTTTAGAACTCCACCGCCTAGCCCAGATCTTCGAGATGAGCTGTCAAAGTTAATGGACATAATGCAACATATGCAATGGCAGCAACAAGCCTATTGGAGATACTCAAGAATAAGGGATCACTCAATGACAAGTGCCCTTAAGAAAATTTACAATGACCTATT
The DNA here is from genome assembly GCA_020496765.1 of Gossypium stocksii. Lineage (NCBI taxonomy): Eukaryota > Viridiplantae > Streptophyta > Magnoliopsida > Malvales > Malvaceae > Gossypium > Gossypium stocksii. Next base: position 55,905,143 of record CM035631.1, read on the forward strand.
TATTTTTGTGCCTGAGTTTCCAGATTTCATATTCGAACCATGGAGTCCATTATCAAAGAAGAAGTGAAGCGATTCGTGCAAAGGTAATAATGATGAAGCAAAAGATGAGTCAAATTCAGAAGGATCGGAAAATAATAACTAAAAATAGAGGATCTCGACTTTATCTTATTTTTGTTTTTAGGTTATTTTAGGATTAGGTTAATTAGGAATTTTTATTATTGCATAATAAAATAGGAGAGGAGAATCATTAATAAAATTTGAACAAGTCACAAAGTCTAAAGTGTGGTAATAGATATATACATATCTATGATTGGATTTAGAGAGAGCTTGGTACTTAAGCAGTCAAATTGACTCACCTCCTCTTTTCTAAAATCCTACCTGGTGTATAGTATCTATTCACTTTTAACAATGAGAACATTGTTCACTTTAAGTAGGGGGACCAAAAAGTTGAATGATTTCCACTCAAAATAAAATTTTCTGTTAATTATGATTCGGATATATTTTGTTCAATAATTTGAAATTTTGTAAAGTATGCTAATCTTTAGTATGAATAAAGTTTTATTATATCAATAAATTATTATGTTAGCTTATAATGATGTGAATTTATTTTTCATAAAGTATGTGAATCGTACCATAAATTTTTAGTTCCTTACGAAAGTTTGGCATTGCATGAAAGTTTAAGTCTTTAGAATTGACTTAGTGGTTTCTTGAGGCGAATCCTAGGAAGCATGGAATGTTGAAAATGATTTAGGCAATTATTGTTTGGACCGTTTGAACCTTTCAAGCCAACCATGATAAGTTTATCCTTTGAAACCCAACTTTGAGACTATATGGCCTAATTTTATTTGGATCTTTGCACTATTTAGCCATCACTTTTCTCTTAATTATCTTTAAATTGTCCCAAACACTAGACTCAGTACTATTCAGAACATTGTTTGAAAATAAGTTTGGGGGAGTTGAAAAGAAGTATCAAATGCTCAAAAATTGTAGTACATGAGTTGAGTGCTCGTAAAAAAAAGTACTTGAAAATATATGTACAAAAAGAGCATGTGAAAGGAAAGTAAGTTGGTGTATCGAAGGTAAAAATTTTAAAGGTTTGATTTACGCTGAGTTTAGGGTTTTAAGCCAAAAATTATCTACTTTTACCTAACCCTAGCCTAGCCATGTTACAACCTTAATAAATGTAACACCGCAAACCTAGCCCAGACATTACGGCCAAGCCCGGTGTGTCACATTACCAATACCTAACCTCGTTACCTAGTTACTAATAAGAAGGTGAATTTGGCAAAACGGATATTGAAATTTTTAAGAGAAATTCCCGGTTTATTACGTGATCGTCCTATTCATTTTATTATAAAAACTAGCTCGTTGCTCATGTACTTGAGTGACTGATTAAAAACGTTTGATTGATTTTAGGAAAACTCGTGCAAATAATTTCAAATTAATTTTAAGTAATGTGAAAATAGAAAATCCCATAAGAATAAATTTAGCGGCCTTATTACAAACCCAAATAAAAATATTAATTAATAAAATAAGTAGTAAATTAAATAAAACTAGTTAAACCAGTGTTTTTGATTCTCGTGGCCACTCTGAATCTCTCCCAGCTCCAAGTCCACTGTCTAGGGCTCATCTGTAAGGATGGAAAGAAGAGAGGGTGAGTTTGAAAACTCAGTGTGTAACGAATCCCATCCAGAGCCCAAATCAGCTCAGACCCACTGGGCCTAAGCTCTATCCAATCTCAACATTAACTGGGCCGAAGCCTTTCACATATTGATACTGGGCCTTAGCCCTTCTCAGATACAGTATCACTAGGCCGAAGCCTTTCATATAACAGTAAATGGTATGGCCCAAAGGCCCATTTCAATAACGAATCAAATATGCATGCATAAACCCATATCAATCTGTGGGGAAGCTACTCAACCCACCCAACTGCTACTCTCCACCCGTACCAACCAACACACCATGTGGGGAGAACTACTCAACCCATCCAACCGCTACTCTCCACTGGCAGCATAGCTGCTTTATTATATAACATGAGGCCTAGCCTCTTTCGGTAAACTGGGGCAAAGCCCTTTTTGATAAACTGGGGCAAAAACCCTTTAACACTTCCTTCATTCATATAAATCCCAAATCCCATGCAACAGATATCATGATATGGCATACAATAATCAGAAACAGTGAATCATGCAAATCAGTCCAATTTAACCCTAGGGGTATAACAGTCATTTTACACCTACAGGTGAAACAATAATTCCTCACTTTTTTAGGGTATTTCAGTAATTAATCCACTTTTTAGGGTTTTATCCCTATTTTATGCCACTAATAACTCTACTTCCGTCATTATAGCTTATTTACCACGTTTTACCAATTTTAGTCTCTAGGCCCCAAAACCCCTAATGACCCTACTGTGTCCTTTTAGCGATTTAAGCCCATTAAGTACAGAACTTATAAATTAATTATTAATTTAACCCATTTTAACCCTACAGTCTACAAGGATACATTTATTACACATTTTCACCCCTATAGGCCCGTAAACCCATTGGGCTCGTTCCAGCCCATCGAGGCCCAACTACCGAATTGCACGAAATTACACACGTAACTAGCTTACCACTTTTGATTTCCAAAACAATGATTTTCTAACCGTTTTGTGAGCATTCGCATACTCACATGCCCACAAAATGCCCGAATTTCAGCATTTCAGCTTTTGTCGATTAAGACTATAGAGGGGTGTTTGATACACACCTGTTTGATGATTTCACCAGTACGATCTCCTCCCAAAATGATCCTACAATCGATTAAACCACATTAATATCTAAAACCCAAATCGAATACTTACCACTAAGCAATACACACATTCAGCCACCCTCCTACAGTGGCTCTTTAACACTTACCTTTGTCGAAGTAGGAACTAGATCTAGATCTCGCTGTTCCCCCTTGCTCTAGTCTTCAATCAACTGCCTCTAGAACATAATAATACTAAAAGAAATCATTCGTTAATGACTCTCAGAGTCCCATGCCCAAATCAACAGCCTTCCTAGACTTAAGGGACTTCGGCTTTTACTAAATCTCAAAATATACATAGATCTGAGTTGATAAGCACTTGCCACTGTTTTCTCTTTGGTTTCTACACAGATCTGAGGTAGATCTATCCTCTAAACGCTAACAGAACCCTTATCTTTGAGATCTAAGAAATTGGCTAAGAACCCCCAAAAGAATGACGTTTTCGGCTTTTATCTGACGAAGAAGATGATGATTTGATGGTATAGTTTGGAGTGGTGTTGCCGAAAAGTAGTAAGGGTTTAAAGAAGGTAGAAATTGGTCAAAAATAGATGAAAAGAATAGGGAAAATTTGGCTAAAAGAAATCGGCAGGAAAATGAAGTTTTTAGGATTTTGGCTCTTTTGACAAACGGCTATGGTGGTTTTTAGAAGGTTGGAGTTGAACAAAAAGATGAATAGAGTGGTAGGGAGGTTTCAGCTAGAGGAGATAGCATCAAGAAAAGAAAAAGAATGGAGAAGAAAGAAGCAAAAGAGATTTCGGCACAAAGAAGAAGAAAGCTGCGTTTTCGGTCACTTTTGTGAAGTGGAGAAAAGAATGACTTAAGGTGGCTAACCCTAATTGTCAGTATAAAAGAAAAGAAAGCTAAGTTGCCCTAATTGCCACTTAAACATTCAGCCCACACTCCCCTAAGGCCCTTGCCGATTTCACTTAATTGAGCACATGCCCAGCACATGCCTAAAAATTAAAAATAACCATACGCTTACCTTACAGCTTGAACCCTGGACCCTTTTATTCCTTCCCAGGTGCCACCTTTTTAGGAACCTAGTAGCGCCTCCTTGCCACTTCACCAAGGCCCTATTTGTGTCATGTTGTACGAATTTTTTCTTAAAAGCCCACTTGACCAGGTCCCATTTTCACTAAAAATTCAACCTCGATAGTTTACCGGGTTTTAACTTAAGCTTGGGCCTTCTAAAGGCCCACTAACACTCTTAAACATATTTCCAACAATCAAACACCCAAAATTTCAAAATTCCACCAAAATCACAAAAACTCAAAAATTCCCGAAATTTAGGGCGTTACAATAAAGACCTATTGATTCAAGTTCTTGTGCTACCTACATTAATGGAGAGAAATTGCTAAGATCAACATATGAAGACATAAGTTAAACTTAATGATTGCAGCTTAGTCTTGAATAATGGAATAAAAATTAAATTGGTAAGGTTAACATGCCTTTGCTAAGAGAGCATTTAGTCTAATTTTGCTATTATAATAGTTATTGAGATTAATTTGAACAATATGTATACTTAAGTGGCATAACTATCAAATTTCTTGTTTTTGAGCATGAGTATATCAAATTCATAATTTTGGGAAGAATGTTGTTCTGAAGGAATTTTTCAAAGGTGTTTTCGACAAATTCTTTTCAAAATTTTTGCATTACTCAGGACGAGAAATGAATTAAGTTTGGAGGTGTAGAAACACAAAAATTTATATACTTTTTCATACTTGTTTTACTTAAAATCATGTAGTTTCGGTAAAATTCTGGACGAAAAATAATTAATTTTATTAAAATAATTAAATTGTATCAAAAATATGAACATATCAAATTTTAGTCAATTTTATAATAATTTTTGTTGAATTTTGATTATTTTTGAAGATTCGCGCAAAGGGCGAAAATTGGCCCGCCAGACACTACTAGAAGAACAAAACCGAGAAGCAATTTGGAGTATCAAGGCGAACTAATTTCCAGCCTAAGAAGGTCCAAAAATATGTGTATTAATTCATAAAATAATTAATTTTAATTTATACTCAATTAATTTGGGTTAATAAATTATTATTAATTAAATTATGATAGAAAAGGGTGCAGTTGAACCGAACCGATTGAACCTAACTGGCCACAAATTGGACAGCCCAAAAATCGGCCAAATGCTGAACCAATTCAGCTCATTAGCTGAATTTAAGCTACAAAGAAGCTCTTGAAGACTTGTTAAAGTTGCATTCAAGCCCCTCCACTAATTGTGGCTTTATGGATTTGCCCTAAGCCTAAAATAGCAAAATTGAAACTCTCAACTTTGCCATGTGTGTGGCCGGCCAAGGGAGGTCTCTTTGGCTGATACTTTTTGCTATTTTTAGCTGCCACATTCAGCTAGAAAAGGCCTCCTTCGCTGATCATTCAAAGCATCCCTTATTCTCTCATTCATTCACATTTCCTCTCTTCTTTCCATTCTCTCTTTTCTCCAAAAACCCAAGCTTCTTGCGCCGATTTATTCTCTTGGAAAAGAGGCTCTCATCAGCCATTTTGGAGTAGCAACTAGGTGTTCATAAGCCACCTTGGTAGCCAAGGAAAATGCAGAACAAAGAACGGAGCATGCTAGTCAAGCCATGGAGAAACATCGGATTTGATTCTTGTTCCCTATCTTTTTAATTTTTGTTGTTGTTTTGATGAACATGTTTATGAATATTTATGCTATTGAAATGGTTAATTTAATCAATTTAGCTTGAATTTAATTCATGTTAGGTTGATTGCATTTCGTCTACTTACATTGTTAAATTTGTGTTTATGTTGTTATAGGCCCCAGTAAATTACTTGATTAAGTAAAATCATGCCTAATTTATTCTTGCATTATAATTGTTAGATAACTAATGAATTAATTATTTAAATAGATTGAAATTGTAATTAATGGACACAGTACTTAATTAGTGCATGTTTAATCTTCTAAGGTAGCTGAAGGTTAAATTAGCATTGTGTTTGGCGATGTATATGCCTTGCATAACTTGTAATGATTATTGTGATTAAACTGTTTCAAGGTAGGGATACTTTGTTACCTTACATAGTCTTTATTCATCTATTAAGATCTGTTTAATCAATTGAAATGGCATAGAAATATGTACAAGAGATGAATGGATTTTTGGTAGGTAAATATGTTTATAAGTTCACAAATTACGGTATAAACATGAGACTAATAATTCTAAGGTGAAGAAATGTAATTAATCCAACACAATTATGTCATATTGATTAAATTCATATTTTGAAATCGTGCATTAGAGCTTTTATTTTCTTTAATTTATTTATTTTACTTAGTTTTAAACCATAGTTTTTAATCACTCTTTTCAACAAATTATTTTTACCTTATAAAGTTTTAAATTACATTCATAAATAATTCTTTTACAGTCCCTGTGGGTATAATAACTCAACATTTACTTATCACTTTATTACTTGTTGCAATTGTGTACATTTGCACATTTCCGTCGTTCCAAACAGCAACAAGGTAAGCTTTAGTATATAATCAATCATGTAATGTACCAAATTTATAACATACCAATTGATATCATATAAGTAATCATACATGTAAACCGAAGCTTTATATCCAAAATCATTCACTAATACCATATTTGAACATCAAATGCATTTTGTGTCATCTCGTTTTCTCATTCCATATTAATATTATTACCCGATGGAACTCAGGAAATGAACTTGAATACACTAGTACTAACCACATCTGTTGTTCGTCCGAGCTGAACATATATTTATGTTAGGTTACCCATCTAGACTAAACCATTATATCAACACATAAAATAGTTTGGCCAAAGCTGTAAATATACATGTCAGCTTACCCGTCTGAGCTAAACCTTTAATACAACATCAAGTTACTCGTTTGAGCTAAACTTATCTCACATGTATCTTCGAGTCCTCAACAAATGTTGGATCTCAGTACTCATTGATATCCAACCTGTGTCCATGTGTATAATATCTTTACTAAGTTCATCAGGGTAATTCGAACATATAAGTTCATATTCATTTTTTTTATAATTGAGTCCAAATCTCAATTTTGTACCAAATTGTAAATAATCCAAATTTCAATTAAACATATATATTCATAATTTTAAATACATAAAAATTTAAACACAACACACCATATCAACTTACCTGATTGAATCAACAGACAAGTTGAATTGCAATAACTAATTGGTAATTTTGCCTTTCCTCTGATTGTCCTCGATTTGGTTCAAATCTCAATAATAATGGGCCAAAAGTTGAGCTTCGAAAAATAGGTTTTTTATTTCTTTCCTAGAGTTTGAAGAATATGATAAAGAGAAAATATTTTTCTTTTCATTTTCTAACTTACATACTTTAATTGAATCTAATTGATCTTAATTAATTTAAATAAACTTAATTAACTAACTTAAGGACAATTAACAAAGTTGGTGGATACTAGTTGTCTCTCATTTGTCACAAATAAAAAGGGTCTAATTTCTCAATTGGTCTTTTGATTAATTAGAAATCTATAGCGATTAACTTTTACCACTTTTACAATTTAGTCGTACCACAATTAACTATCCAATTAAAAAAACTAAGGGTCTAAATTTCAATTAACCTTTATAATAACCTCGTAAATATTAAATAATAATATTTATGGACTCGAACATTGGAAATGAGTCCGTAACCCACCATTTTCAATACCATTGAAAAACGGGTTGTTACAACTCTCCTCCATTAAGAAATTTCGTGCTCGAAATGTTTACCTATGAATAGGTTAGGGTACTATGATTTCATCATTTCTTCTCACTCCTACATAGCCTCTTCTATACAATGACGATGCCATAACACTTTCTATCACACCCAAACCTGTCGAACCTAATTAGAAGACATGTAGTGAAGTTATTTGTTTGGCATAGTGTAGTCCACATATTTGAAGTCTTTTGGCAAATAAGAGTTCGCGTAAAGTATCCACTAGGTAAGTAATTAAAAATTTTATCTTAGGTTATTCTACTATTTAAGAAATAAATGTGACAAGCGAAGAGTAAGCCTGATGTGAGTTATCGCCAAAAGTATAGTACGCCTAGTTTGTGTGAGCACTGTGCTAATTGCATTTTGTAACGTAATATGGTTTGAAGTCAACCGGATTGACTGGTCAAATAATATTTTTACAAGATTCTCATTTATATTTCACTCAGATTTTTTAGGCCATTTATTAGAGTAGATTCTAGTTAAAATTGACACTTGTCAAGTTCCACTAAAGGGAATTGGATGTATATATATATAGCGATTTTCTTCCTCCAACATTACTCTCTGGTTGTTTTTCTTAAAATTATATATTTCCTTCTTCTTTATTAAGATAGAAGCTAAGGCTTTTAAGGTAATCAGTGGATGTTCCACCTCCTGGTAAGTCTAATAGCTCTACATGTTAAGTTTTTGAAAGAACAAGGCTGTTAAGAAGCATATGAATAGTAGGCTATGAATCAAAGGCCCTACATTAGGTTGTCAATAATTGAGATGTTAACGATTTGGCTATAAATCAATTCTAATGATGGTTCCATGTTCTTTAAGCAGTTGTTGCTGCTATTCGAGAAGGGTGTTTGATTTTGAAATTTCAAGCTATGGTATAGGTGAGTCCTTAGTCTTGCTCCTACACGTCATTTTAGGAAGTTTTTGAATGGTTGATGTTCTAGTAATTATGCATAAATCCTTGAGTGATTGTTGAGTGTATATGTGTGATCTTCATATAATAACTGTGTAAGCATTAGTGTGTGAGGTGTTGTCTATATGTGTGTATGTGACCCTGTGTAGCAACCATATCTGTGTATATTGAATGTATATTGCGATGCCTAATTTTGTTGATGTGTGTTAAGCATCTAAAGAGGCATGACTCGATTATGAATATGAGTATAGCCTACATGAATGTGTATTTAGGATAAAAGTATGATGCATGATTGAAAATGTTGGAGAATTGGGGCCTAATAGAATTTCAGAAAACTATAGGATGTGAATTTTGACATCATGATAGTATTCAATGAAGTCCATCAGGACAGTAAACAAGAATTCCGGTATGACAATTCTAAGGAATGACTATGGCAATGGCATGTTCTGCATTGGGCAGATGAGCCACGTTTATATACTAAGGTTTCTACGTGTCCCAAAGCAATGATGGGCAAACCTCATGCGATGGTGAGTTTAGGCAAATCCATATTTCGAACAGGATAGTTCATATGGAGCCTTGGTGGCAACCAAACAGAGCCTTTTAGGCAGGTTATCTATGACGCCTTTGTGGCATATTTTGTAAGTGCCTTGTGGTGTATTCTAAAAGTGCTTTTGTGGCATATTATATAAATGCCTTTGTAGCATATTTTGTATTGTGTTTATGGTGAATTATGAAATACCTATGTGGCGTATTTAGGAATGCCTATGCGGTAGAATCTGGTTATCCGCTATTGTGGTAAGATCTGGGTCAATTCTAAGATCTCATTGATAGATAATTCTATGATAAGGATCTAATACGTCTAAAGATATGGCTAGTCTTGATGGAATTGAATGAGATTCCTAAAAGAAAGTATGTATCTATATTTCAAAAGAGGGAATCTACCATAGTTGTCTGTCAGTTTAGGGTATAGGTTTATTCATAATTATGAAAGGTCTAAGTGTTAGTTGGTTTAAGATTGACTATGATATCTAGGGTTAAAATATGAGTTATCTAGTACCCTCCATGTATGAATAGTATCAGGTCTCGTTCTGGGATTATTTGGCATTTGAGTTGATTATCAAATTAGGCGTTCTTATGTTTCATAACATAGATGTTTGGAATTCTTTTGAATGATTTGGAATGTTTCATCATTAGTATGAGTTTGTTTTAGGTCTGAATCAGGGTATAATCTGATCGTTGGTTTGACGATTATCAAACTTAATATAGGAATCCACAAAATGTAAGATAAGTTAGTAACCATCTGCTAAGAAATAGTATCTCTGAACAACTATTCTGGGGAAAATTATTAAGTGTTGTTGAAGAGGAAATCCGTAAACAGTGGGTTCCGTATAGATATTCTATTGAGAAGTATCTTGGGTTCTAGGAAGGATTAAGATCTATATCAACTAGAATGATTTGGAATCACTCAAGATGAAAAGTAAGACTAACATGTTAAATATGGATGTAACACTCCATACCCAATCCGATCGTCGAACCTAACCTGTGGAACACCACATTAGCCACCAAAATAACTCTCCATTAAAACCCAACCTATCCTCTATCACACCAGCATATAAAACATAAAATATATGCTTAAGTTACTTTCATTTGGCAGAATTATAGGTACTTACAACAAAACACTTAACCAAGTTAATCTAATCATAACCCGCATATAAACAAGACTTCACATACTTGAAGGGTTCGTATATTGATTTTTCTAAGTGCTTTCATACTCAAAGATTCTTATGTCTTTCTAGACAGGGTTAATTTTGCGAATAAGGTGTGCAATATAACAAGGTCTTAAAATAGGGTAAGGTTTGCAAATTCCCCCTTAGTGCTCAAATTTCACGAACTTGGTCGCAGAGTTTTCTTCTATATTGTATTGTCGAAACCTATTAAAGATTCACTAGAAGTAGTTTGCCTTATGTTAAGGTTCACACCCTAACACCAACAAATGTAACTTTTTGGCGATCTCCAAATAGATAATCAATTGGCCTTTACATGTTAATGCTTAAAGTATCATTAGTTCACAAATAAAACCATGGGAAAATTCATGAAGACATGAGAATTTAGAGAACATCAAAACAAAATTGGATTATAATCAAATTTTTCAATATCAAATATTTTTTTATCAAATGTTACAGTTTGCAAATCAAACATAAAGAAAACACAATGAAATATAAGAGAATTTTTTATGTTCTAAGTCAATTGGTGAGGTCATCAAATCTATATCTCTAAGCCCAAAATAGGTTATCCCACATTGCCATTTTTCCTAGAGTTCTCATGTCACCTTTTTAGAATTTATGCCTCACTTGGATCACTTACTCCATCGCTACTCTTTATGCACTTATCTATCTGCAGTGGTTAAAGAGGAGTGCGCGAGTTCTTGCAAACTCAACGAATATACAAGAAAAAATAATAACCACACAGTAAGCATAAAACATGTGTTACACAAAAACATGGGCAAGATTATAGAGCTGCGAACTAGGGCTCACCTTACTTTTGTAAAGTCTGGTTCGCTAACACTCACAGTCAAATAGCTTAGTAAAAATAGAGTAACTTGATAAACATATTCTTAGTCACTTGTTCATTTTTGTTAGATAATTGGATCTCCTTATAATGCCTCAAAATGACTCAATGAATCTTTACCAAGTCCCATAAGTGTAGCACAAGGCTAAACACTCTCTAACATACTAACATGTCCCATTTAATGGAGCTCAGCTCGACATTCCCTTATCTCTCTAACCTGCCCTAGGGCCTCAATGCCCAAAACATAAAACATGTGTGTGAGTACTCACAATCCTATGGCATGCCATTATATCCATCAAATTCAGAAGATTATTTTAAAAAAATTACTCAAAATAGAGCTCATAATTTGTTAGCAGCCTACAAAACATATATTCTTATAGAGCTTGCCATATAGAGCTTGCATGTCACTTGTTCTAAAAACAAATTTTAAATACATTAACATAGCAAAGTATTATTCTCAAAACTTAAGTTAAAACACTAAGCTTCTGATTAGCCTTATGGTTCGCACATACATGTGGCGATCCCTAAAAACTCATCAATTTGCTATAACTCGAACAAGCTTTGCTTTTCCTTTGACTTTACTTAGAGATGGTTCTGTTGGGTTTGCAACAAACATGCACAAGCCACAAACAACACATTCAAGCACATACATAAACATAAGCAATCCTAGGTTTCGCACATACTAAACTTTTTAAATAACCTAGTTTCCTTTTTTGCGAACAATTCTAACATCACTTAGAGAACAGGACCTTACCTTGAATTCTAAGGACTAGTACTGGGCTCTTTGATGACATAACAATCAACAGTAAATCTAAGAAAACATAATATGGAATTTCCTTAATGGGGTGGCTTAATTTATAGGCTCTAAGTGTCCTAATGTTCTTAAGATACTCTAGCTATAATGGAAGTAGGAATTAGTTACGTGCATGAATAGTGTTTTAGAAGGAAAAATAAGTTGACTTTCTATAACAGAGGTGTAACTCTACTTTGACCATTCTACTTATGACATTCAACCCAGTATTGAGTTTACAGCTTGTTAGGCCCACTGTGAAGACTAGTTCACCAAGCCTTCTAGCAAACTCCTACTCGCCACGCCTACTAGCGTACTTTAACTTGCCAAACTTGTTGGTCATACACATACACGCAAACTATTTGCTTACTCAAGCTTGTTATTTCCTCTAGCGAACCCTTATTTGCTAGCCCTACTGATGAAAGCCTACTGGCCAAACCTTTTGGCAAACTCTAGTTCCCCTACTCTTTAGCAAACCTAGCTTGCTAGGCCCCATAATCTTAAGCCCTACCTTAGGATGTTAGAACTCTCCCGTTCTTAAGAAATTTTGTCCTCAAAATTACCTATGTTAGAACGGGCGAGGATACTATCGTCTCATTACTTCCTCTATTTCGCAAGTGGCTTCGCTGGTCTTGTGATTTAGCCATAACATTTTAACTAGAAATATCTTCTTATTTCATGAGCTAAGATTTCCAAGGGCAATTCATCATAAGTAAGACCAGGTCACACCTCAATTTCATCTGTTGAAACAACATGGAAAGGGTCCACGCAATATTTCTTTAACATGGACACATGAAAGACATCATGGATTCGCTTTAGTTCTTGTGGAAACTTAAGTCGTTAGGCTACTTGATCGATCCTTTCAACCACCTCATAATGACTGATGTACTAAAGGCTTAAATTCCCCTTTTGCCCAAATCTTAGGACCTTCTTCCATGGTGAGATCTTCAAGAACACTTGCTTGCTTACTTGGTACTCTATGTCTTACTGTTTCAAATCAGTGTAGGACTTCTGTCTATTTGAAGCAACTTTCAACTGCTTTCATATCATCTTTACACTATTCTCTATTTCACAAACTAGGCCACTACTCACTTTTCATCTAATTTTGCCTAACACAAAGGTGTTCGACACCTCCTTCCATACAATACCTCGAAGGGTGCCATTTGGATACTTATTTGGTAACTGTTGTTATATGCAAACTCTATCAAGGGTAAATATTGTTTCCAACATCCTGTGAACTCAAATATATAGCTTTACAGCATGTCCTCTAATACTTGTATCACCCTTTCTGATTCACCATTTGTTTGTGGATGATAGGGAGTACTGAATTTTAGTTTCAAACCTAATGCTTATTGCAAACTTTACCAAAATCTCAATCTGAATCATGGATCTCGATTAAAGGTAATGGAAACTACAACACCATGTATTCACACTATTTCTATGATGTATAACTCTGCTAACTTATGCAAAGTGTAAGTAGTGTGAACTCTTACTAAGGCAATCAACAATCACGCATATCACATCTTTCTTTATCAAGGTTAGTGGCAAGCCTGTTACAAAATCCATGGTGATCCTTTCCTACTTCCACTTTGGAGTTTGAGTGGTTGTAGCAGTCCTAAATGTAACGCCTAAAAAATCTTGAAGTTTATAATTTTGGGTGTTGTAGCTTTCCTTGCATGATTAGCACTATTAGGGGGTTGATTTTGAAGTATTAAAGAATTTCCATAAAGTCCTAAGTTCGAATTTAGCATAGGAAAAATAGTTATTTTTGTGTTAATAGACCCTGGCTTCAAGGGATATTTCCAGAATACGTACCTAGGCCCACGATAAAGTTATGACCAAAATGCCTCTAAGGGAAAAATGACCAAAATGCCCCTACATGATTTGTGGGTGATTTGTATGCCATATATATGTTATGTTGCATTCATTCGATATTATGTTGCATGAGGGATGGGTGTTGGAGGAAGTGTTGATATCTGAGGATCGCATGGTTGCTTGACGACTGTGGATCCACTGGTGGCTTTAAGACCTTTATGTGATTGGCAGCCTTGTTGCAACTTTGAGTAGTGCCGCAACTGGTGCTACCACTAGAGTGTAGGGATGGGTGGGTTGATATTTATATCCCCATAGGAGTGTAGGGTTGGAAGGGAATGGAGTGCAGGGTTGGATGGGGTATCATGGCATAGCATACTCATATTGATGTGATATGGGCTCAGGCCCAACTGAGGCCACTGTGGGCTAAGGCCCAAAAGCCACTGTTAATATGAAATGGGCTCAAGCCCAACTAAGGCCACTATGGGCTAAGGCACAAAGGCTACAATTATTGAATAGGGCTTAGGCCCAAACTCTTTATTGCTTTATTTGTGTTCTCGAGGGTCGTTGACACTGAGTTTTCAAAACCTCACTCCCTCCTTTAATTTTTCAGTTGACCCACAGTAGGCGGCTCGACGTAGGAGAGGACTCGGAGGTGGCCACCCTGCAAGTTGATTAGTGATTTAATAGTTTCATTTATTTTATCTTTAATTACTTTTCTTGGGTAGTAATAAGGCCTTTTATCTCCAGTACGATTTTATATTTGGTTTTTTTATTATAACTACTGGATTTCTAAAATTAAACATGTTTTCTAAATCAACCTAAATATTTGAACGTTTTCCTTAACCATGAGCTTCCGCCATATTTAACAAGAAACTTAACATGATATGTAAACTCGGGTTTTCAACTAACAGACTCAAAGCCTTTATTTAAACTCACCTGAACTTTTAATTAGGCAAACATTTGAAGGGATTCGCTTTAAACTAAAATATTTTTCTAACGAAGCTATTTGAAAATAAGCCCTTATTCTATTTATATGAGTCATCCTTCAATGTGACACCGCCAGATTCAGCCATAACGTCTGGGCCGAGTTTGGGATGTTACATTTAGTGGTATCAGAGCTAAGTTGCAAAGCTCAGGCTATGAAATGGGCCTTGGATTATGGGTTTTAAAGTTGTTTTCCAGTGAATCAAAAAGTTTTGGAGATTTTCGATGTGTGGCACACTGAGTCTTTGACGCCGAGCCAAGTAAGTACTCTTGCTATTAAATTGTAGAAAACTATTATATTATAGAAAACCTACTAGGATTACTCCAGTTAGGAAACTATTGAGACACTCTTAGTTAGAGTAAGACTAAAAGTTTAGAAAAAATTGAAACTCTAGAAAACCAAAACTGTAGAAGACTTACGACTGCGAAAACAGCTCTTGAACTACTATTGACATAAAACATCTGCTTAATTACTAAAATATGAACTAAATTTCATAAAATATCTAATTCAAATAATACACAAAGTAACGATGAGCGTTAAAAGAGGTGCGAGAGGTCGTGGAAGCGTTAGGGTTGGGTCGTCGGCATCGAGCCACATCCAAATGTTGGAGCAGAGGAGGCTCCAGCTTCGCCAATGGTTGAGACAGGACCATATGATCAGGCTGCCAGGGACGATGTGTTATTGCAGGCAATGTTAAGGATCTTGGAAAGGGTTGCTGGGCTCAATAATGGTGCGAGAAGTCGTGGGTCAATTTCGGAGTGAATTTGATCTAACGGGGCAGAAATCTTCAAGGGCATTACTGGTGTGGCTTCAAATGTGGCCAAATACTGGTTAGAGGCCACTAAAAGGATAATGGACGATCTTGATTGTACACTTGAGCAGAAGTTGAAAGGGGCAGTGTCGCTGCTTAGAGAGGGGGCCTACCAGTGGTGGTTGACTGTAAAGGAGGGCACCCAACCTGAGCGGATCACCTGGGAATTTTTCAAATCCATATTTCAAGGGAAGTATGTTGGGGCAAGCTATGTGGATGCCCGAAGGAAAGAGTTCTTAAACCTAACCCAGGGAGACAAATCAGTGGCGGAGTATGAGGCTGAGTTTCCGTGTCTTAGTCGTTACGTAAGGGGAATAGTTGCAACAGACTATAAGCGTTGCATGTGGTTTGAGGATGGTCTAAGGGACAGTCTCAGGGTGTTGATAGCTCCATAGAGGGAGCAGGACTTCGCAGCACTCGAGGAGAAAGCTAAGATTGCTGAGGAGGTGAAGCGCATTAAATACTTGAACCGAGAAAAGGAAAAGGGCAAGAACAAGAGAGATGCAGAGCCTTTCGGTGTTGGATAGAGGCCTAAGAGGAGGGCCAAAGTGGATAGGGCAGTCAGAGCTAAGCCCCCTGCTACTAATACTGGGATACCACCTTATGCTATTTGTGGAAAAGGGTATTTGGGTGAGTGCTGGAGGAGGACAAGAGCTTGTCTGAGCTGCGGGTCTATGGAACATAGGATTAGGGAGTGTCCCAAAAGGCCAGATCAGGTGCAAGCCAGTGGCAGAGGTAATGCTCAACCACGGAGAGGTGGCCAACAGCCGCCAAGATGCTGTGGTCAGGCCAGGGGCGATAATAGTGCAGGTCGTGGACGAGGAGCACCGGGCAGAGGTACAGGACTGGCTCAAGTAAGGCAGCCAACTTTAGTCTATGCTGCTCATCGCTGAGAGGATGGGGACGCCCTAGATGTAATGATGGGTACGTTATTTATTCATGAGCTACCTTATACTGCACTCATTGATATTGGGTCGACTCATTCATATATTGCTTGTGGTATGACTGAAACCTTGGGTGATATGTTTGAAATCACTGCTAATGAGATCACTATGTTGAGTCCGCTAGGACAGTCTGTGAAAGTGAATAAGTTGTTTAGGGATGTTCCTTTAGTATTCCAACAGGTTACTTTTATAGTAGATTTGATGTAATTGCCTTTTGGCGAGTTTGATCTAATCTTTGGCATGGATTGGTTGGTGAAACACTAGGTAACTCTAGATTGTGCTGCAAAGCAAATGGTATTGAAAACCACAGAGGATAAGAAAGTAATGGTGATCAGGGAATGACGGGATTACCTGTTGAATGTGATTTCGGCTATAAGGGCGGAGAAGTTGGTTCGGAAGGGCTGTGAAGTTTATTTAACTTACATTAGTGATGTGGAATCTAAGAGTCTTGTTGTTAAGGATTTGAGAGCAGTTAAAAAGTTTACTGATGTTTTTCCCGACGAGCTACTTGGGCTACCTCCGAATAGGGAAGTGGAATTTGGAATCGAACTTTTACCTGGCACGGCTCCGGTGTCCATCGCTCCATATAGGATGGTACCAAAGGAGTTGGTGGAACTAAAGGCGCAGATTCAGGAATTATTGGACCGAGGATTCATTAGACCAAGTGTGTCTCCATGGAGAGGACCGGTGTTATTTGTGAAGAAGAAGGATGGGTCCATGCGAATGTGCATCGACTATCGACAGTTAAATAAGCTAACCATCAAGAACAAGTACCCTCTGTCAAGAATGGATGATCTTTTTGATCAGCTCAGGGGAGCCTCAGTTTTCTCAAAGATTGATCTACGTTCGAGGTATCATCAACAGAAGGTTAAGGAGGCAAACATCTATAAGACAGCTTTCAAAACTCATTATGGACACTACGAGTTTCTGGTAATGCCATTCAGGCTGACAAATGCACCCGCTGCTTTCATGGATCTCATGAACCAGGTTTCCAATCCTATCTGGACCGGTTTGTGGTGGTCTTTATAGACAATATTTTGGTGTACTCAAGAACAAAAGATGATCATGATGCACACTTAAGGGTTGTGTTGCAGGTTCTGAGGGAGAAGCAGCTATATGCTAAGTTCAACAAGTGCAAATTCTGGCTAAGGGAAGTCACTTTCCTAGGACATATGGTCTCAGCTGAGGGGATTAGGGTTGATCTTCAGAAAATTGAAGCAGTGTTGGACTGGAAACCGCCTAGGGCAGTGTTAGAAATTTGAAGCTTTCTAGGCTTGGCAGGGTACTGTAGACCATTTGTCGAGGGGTTCTCATTAATTCCTGCACCCTTGACCAAGTTACTAAGAAGGGGGTGCCTTTTGTTTGGACAGATAAGTAGCAAGAAAGCTTTGAGAAGCTTAAAAAGGTTTTAACGGATGCCCCTGTTTTGATTCAGCCAGAACCTGGGAAGGAGTTTTCAGTTTTCAGTGACGCATCGCATGTGGGCTTGGGCTATGTACTGATGCAGGAAGGAAAAGTGGTTGCTTATGCATCACGCCAGCTTAAGACTCACGAGGTGAATTACCCAACCCATGATTTAGAGTTGGCTGCAGTGGTTTTTGCATTAAAAATATGGAGACATTACTTGTATGGGGAGAAGTACATCATTTATACAGATCATAAGAGTCTGAAATACCTCCTTACCCAGAAGAAGATGAATTTGAGACATTGCAGATGGATTGAGCTACTGAAGGATTAAGATTGCACCATCGAATATCACCCTAGCAAACCAAATATGGTAGCGGATGCACTAAGCCGAAGGGCTATGTCAGATTTGAGGGTTATGTTCGCTCAGTTGAGTTTGCATAATGATGGCAGTCTGTTAGCTGAGTTGCAAGTGAAGCCGTTGTGGATTGAACGGATAAAAGACAAGTAAATATTAGATGAGACTCTAGGTCTCCAGTTCAGACAAGTTGAGAATGGGGAAACATCAGATTTTGGGTTAAATGATGATGGGTTGCTATGCTTCCGTGAAAGAATTTGTGTACCGAAGGATAATGACCTAAGGCAGTCTATACTACAGGAAGCGCATAGTAGTCCCTATGCTATGCATCCCGGTGGGAACAAAATGTATCAGGATTTGCATGAACTTTATTGTTGGCCGGGGCTTAAGTGTGAGGTTACTGAGTTTGTGGGCAAGTGCTTGACATGTCAACAAGTGAAGGCGGAACATAAATTACCTTCAGGATTACTCCAGCCGGTTAAGATTCCACTGTGGAAGTGGGAAAGGGTAACTATGGACTTTGTTAGTGGGCTACCCTTGACGCCTACTAAGAAAAACTTAGTATGGGTTCTTGTGGATCGATTAACAAAGTCTGCTCATTTTATACCGGTCCGCATGGACTACTCATTACAGAAGCTAGCGAGGCTATATGTAGCTAAAATCGTAAGACTGCATGGGGTGCTGGTCTCTATAATATCTGACAGAAATCCTTGATTTACGTCTCGATTTTGGGGGAAGCTGCACGAGGTGCTGGACACTAGACTGGACTTTAGTACAGTATTCCACCCTCAGACTAATGGTCAGTCGGAGAGGGTAATTCAAGTTCTGGAAGATATATTGAGGGGATGTGTAATTAAGTTTCGAGGTAGCTGGGAGGATTATTTGTCATTAGCCGAATTCGCGTACAACAACAATTATCAGGCAAGTATTGGGATGGCACCATATTAAGCATTATATGGGCAAAAGTGTCATACTCCAACTTGTTGGACAGAGTTGGGTGAACGACGAGTTTTGGGCCCTGAGTTAGCAGCAGATACTGAGGATAAGGTGAAATTGATTCGGGATCGGTTGAAAGAGGCATCAGATAGGCAAAAGTCATATGGTAATCTTAAGCGGTGAGCGATTGAGTATGCTGTGGAAGACTTGGTATTCCTTAAGGTTTCCCCTTAGAATAAGGTATTAAGATTTGGACGGAAGGGCAAGTTAAGCCCTAGGTTCATTTGGCCTTACCGTGTGCTAAAGCGAGTTGGGCCGACGGCCTTTCAGTTGGAATTACCTCCTAAACAGAGTCAGATCCACGATGTGTTTCATGTGTCTATGCTAAGGCGTTATCACTCAGATCCTTCTCACATCGTACTGGTCGAGGAGATCGAGGTTACATAGGACTTAACTTTTGAAGAGGAGTCAATGCAGATAATCGATCGTGATGTTAAGGTATTGAGGAGAAAATATGTCCCATTAATCAACGTGCTTTGGCATAACCACAACGCTAAGAAGGCTACATGGGAGCCCGAGGAGGTGATGCGACAACAATTCCCTCATCTGTTTTAGCCAGGTAAATTTCGAGGTCGAAATTTCTTTTAAGAGGGTAGAGTTGTAACGCCCTAAAAATCCTGAAGTTTATAATTTTGCATGCTGTAGCTTTGCTTGTATGATTAGCACTATTAGGGGGTTGATTTTGAAGTATTAAAGAATTTCAATGAAGTCCTAAGTTCGAATTTAGTATAGGAAAAATAGTTTTTTTTGTGTTAATAGAACCTTGGCTTCAAGGGATATACCTCTTAAATAAATGAGGTTAAAATTTGTCACCAAAAACTCTAGTGGTCTAATGGCAAGTGGCGCTGCATTGGGAGCTAGGGGGAGGCGTTACATGCAGAGTGAGGAGGTCCAAGGTTCGAGTTTGGGTAAGGCATGAAAGGGTTAATTATTTTTGCACTGGTACTGCGGAGGTAGTGGAAATTAACTTGAATTCTGCAAAAGGGAAGTTTGAATTGGTCTTAGGATTTGAATAAGTGTTGTGGAGTAAGTTAAGGCATGATAAGGGGAGAAATAATAGGAAGGGATCAAGTTGGAGGAGGTGGAGCTAATTGGGACTTTAGTTAGGCATATAATTTCGACAATGGGAAGTTAAGGGTTCATTTTCGGCATTTTATGATGTGTTTTGAGTGATAGCCAAATTCTTGGATTAGGTAAGCCCTTGCATTTTTGCTTTTGGTTCTTTAGTTTTTTCAATACCTCTTATCTTCAGTTTTCACTCGGCATTTGGTCATAGTGCGCAAACGTTTCGGTACTTCTTTTCACTTTTGGCCGATAACCCATTTTCTCCATTTTATTCTTTTTGTGTCAATTTTGTTCCTCTTTCTCTTGAAATCAAATTTGTGTCCTTTTGTTCTACTTTATTTGCAAGACACTCTCTTCTCTTGTGCCTTCTTCATTAGGTTCTCAAGTCGAACCCAACTCTCCTCCCTTTCCCAAGTTTTCGTTACATTTTCTCTTAGGTAGTGGCCGAATATTATTCCTCTATCATTCAGGTTTCATCCTTTCTTTATATCCTTTATTAAACCTTTTTCCTTTTCACCGCCTAGATCTATTCGTGGAGTTGGTGTAGGGATTCAGAGAATCAATAAGTGATCCAAAACTTCTTCTTTTTCTTAGATCTCTTAAAAGTTTCTTTTCTCTTCTGCGGTATTATGGACCGAATACTCTTTTATGGTGGTGTTTAGTTAGGTGAGGATTCGTAAAGTGCAATCAGGTTTGGAAGCAACCGTATTTTGCCTTGGTCGCAGTTGAAGGTAACAACTTTAAGGTGGTAAGATTGGCCGACTATTTTTCTTCTATCAAGACTTGCATTTCATTATTAGATTATCATAGAGATGACCATGTCTTGGGTTTGATGATTGTTGTGTACGCTTGTGATTCAGATAAACCACAAGGAGGGGGAATTGATTCTTAACCAATCGGCTTATGCGGTGTGAGTTGATTTGATCAAGGTGAGTGTTGGCTTAGGTTCGGTTTCAGTGTTAGAAAGATTTGCTAGATTTTATGGATAGCCTAACTGAGTTCTCTAATCAAACATAGGTACTGCACTCGTGGGTTTTGCTCCTCTCTCCATTAAGGTGTGTACATACATGGCACACACAATGAATCGACAAAATCTAAAATCCCGAAAAGTCAGAATGCCGAAAAGTCGAAAAGTCGAAAGGTTGGTACCGATAACCATACGAGCGTGCGAGCACTTGTGTAGAGATACTGACACGATGACAGAGGCTCCGTGGGTGATTCCATAGACTCGAGCCAACTTTTTGCCGACTGGGTCGAAATGAGCCAAAAGAACCCGATGGGTCGTGGGCCCATCATGAGTAAAATGGGTGGATTAGTAGGTTTTGACGAGCCAGATAGGCTAATTACATGATTTAGGGTAGATTTAGGCCTTATGGGTCGTATGAGTATGTTGGCCCTTCTTAGGCTAAGTATTGGGCTTTTGGGCCCTAGTAAAATTTATGATTCAAATGAAACAACCCTAATTGCATTAAATAAGTGTGAAATTGGTTAATGGGCCAGAATACGTACCTGGGCCCACGATAAAGTTATGACTAAAATGCCCTTAAGGGAAAAATAATGAAAATGCCCCTACATGATTTGTGGTTGATTTGTATGCCATATATATGTTATGTTACATTCATTCGATATTGTGTTGCGTGCGGGATGGGTGATATTGATGGAAGTGTTGATATGTGAGTATCGCATGGTTGCTTGACAACCGTGGATCCACCGGTGCCTTTAAGCCCTTTATGTGATTGGCAGCCTTGCTGCAACTTTGAGTAGTGCCGCAACCGGTGCTACCACTGGAGTGTAGGGATGGGTGGGTTGATATTTATATCCCCACAGGAGTGTAGGGTTGGAAGGGAATGGAATGCAGGGTTGGATGGGGTATCATGGCATGGCATATTGATATTGATGTGATATGGGCTCAGGCTCAACTAAGGCCACTATGGGCTAAGGCTCAAAGGCCACTGTTAATATGAAATGGGCTCAGGCCCAACCGAGGCCGCTATGGGCTAAGGCCCAAAGGCTACTGTTATTGAATAGGACTTAGGCCCAAACTGTTTATTGCTTGATTTGTGTTGTCGAGGGTCGTTCACACTGAGTTTTCGAGAACTCACTCCCTCTTTTAATTTTTCAGGTGACCCACAGTAGGCGGCTCTACGTAGGAGAGGACTCGGAGGTGGCCACACTGCAAGTTGATTAGTGATTTAGTAGTTTCATTTATTTTATCTCTAATTATTTTTATTGGGTTGTAATAAGGCCTTTTATCTCCGGTATGATTTTATATTTGGTTTTATTATTATAACTGCTGGATTTCTAAAATTAAACATGTTTTCTAAATCAACCTAAATATCTGAATGTTTTCCTTAAACATGAGCTTCTGCCATATTTAACAAGAAACTTAATAAGATATGCAAACTCGAGTTTTTAACTAACAAAGTCAAAGCCTTTATTTAAACTCACTAGAACTTTTAATTAGGCAAACATTCAAAGGGATTCGCTTTAAACTAAAATATTTTTCTAACGAACCTGTTTTGAAAATAAGCCCTTATTCAATTTACACGACTCACCCTTCAATGTGACACCGCCAGATTCGGCCATAACGTCTGGGCCGAGTTTGGGGTATTACACTAAAGGATACTGATGTTCAGCTTTCACCCTTTGACAAACAAGGCACCTCACCATAAAGCCTGTCGCAACTCACTTTAACCTAGGCCACCAATATAGTTTGTGAAGGTAATGGTACATCTTGTTGCTCCCTGGTTACAATGCAATGGGGTGGTTGTAAGCTTTTGTAAGGATCGCATGTCGAAGCTCTTCATCATAAAGCATGCAAAGTGTGACAGCCCTAAATTGACCCTAGTCGGGAAGTGGTTTCGGGACCACTAAACCGAATCGAAAAATTTATTAAATGTTATGTTCGATGTCTAATATATGTGAAAATGCATGTGTGAATTTTTAATTCTTTGATTTAGTTAATTTGAATGTGAATCAAATTAAAAAGGACTTATATGTAAGACATTATAAATGTGATGGATGAATTGTTATTGTGGATGTTTGTTATATGAAAAATTAAGAGGGGTTTGCATGTCAAATTGACCACTTTAATATTAGTGGCTGGCCAACTTATGGTATGTTATTATATTTTTTTGATTTTTGTTACTTTTCGGAAAAAACAAAAGTAAGTGGTGTGTCAAATTATAAAAGCATAATAAAACAAATAAGCTAAGGGGAGGAGAAACCAAGGTGGTTTATCTCTTTCTTCTTTTTTTTGCCGTAGCTAGTGAAAGAGGAGAAGGATGAAGCTCATGTACTCGGCCATTAAAACAACTTAATTCTAAGGTTAGATTTTGATGTTGTTATTTAAATTTTGTGAATTAGAGATACTTGTTAAGGGGTTTACATAGCCCATGTTAGAATTTTGGTATTATTGGGGGTATGTACTTTCGGCCATAGCTTGATAATGAGTTATTTGTGGTTGTTTTTAATAATTAGAAGAGAAAGTGAAGAAACCATGTTTATAAGTGATTTAATTTAATAAAATGAGTTGAGTTGATAAATTATGGATGAGAAATGTGAGATTGATACTCAATTAGCACTCAGCCTTTAGCTTAGCTTGCATTCAAGGTATACTTTCATGTGCTTTATTTTATGTTTTTGTGAAATTAACATGGCTATAGCATTGTTTAGATGGCCCATGTTTAAATTTTTGAATTTGATGTGTCATGGGTATTCGGCCATGAAAGGAATTTAAGAAATGGATGTGATTTCCATGCTTTGAAGTAGAAATAGTGGTAATAGATGTGGTAGACTTGTTATTTTGGTTTTTATGTGTGATTTTGAGTTATTGGGTTGTACGGTCCTTAAGGACAATTAGAGAAATTGTGGTTAGATAGCCGAGTGTTGGTGAGTAAAATGTTCAATGTCCTTTGGTAAGTTAATCGGCAATTGTAATTTTGGGATTTTGGTTGAATGTTAAAATTTTGCATTTGAATGAGAGATTGTTTAAATATCAAGATGTGGCATTCGGATATAAATTGCTAATGAAAAGATTCATATTAGTCAATAGTAACTAAGATTTGAATGTTAAACTAGTTACTTCTTATATGGTTTATTAAACTAAGGCTAATTGTCAAATTATGTTCGTGAGGGTCGAATGACTCTCTTGAAAATTTAATTGTCAATGTGATTCATATGTTAAATAACATCTGGCTTGTGCTTCCTTGTATCAAAGAATTGCCGAATGTGGACTTAGGTAACAAGTGTGAAATTTTCGATCTAATAAGTGATTATTCACTTAGTAAATGTATATTGAGATACTTGTGAATGAGTTGTATTTATATATCTGTGTGTATATATATATATATATATATATTCGGTTGTGCATAGATTGGTTAAATAATAACCTTGTGATTTTAGTAATGGATTATTGAATGGTAAACTTTGTTTAATCTAGCTCAAGAACCAAGGACACCAAATTCGGATAGGGGGAAAAGCTAAAGTGCTCAAATAGCTATTTTCAATCATACAACAACTTTTGAGGTAAGTTTTAAGTGATTAAACGTTGATTAAATTCAATCATAATAGGACATAATGAGTTGATTTAATAAGATATGATGTGGCCATGATTTGTTCTAAACTCAAATGGTAAGTTCTTAAGTATTTGAGTTTGACTCCTTTGTAAGTTTTAAGTATTTAAATGGAATGAATATGAATTATGTATATATGTTAAGGTCAATGTCTTTTCTAAATGATGGCATATATGATGTTATGTTTTAAATATGTGAATAAGAACTTTTAAAGAGTAAATTTGTATAAATCTGCTTGGTATAGCAGCACTAACGTGTTTTGGAAAAATCACCATAAATTGTTGGAGTTGAATTAGAGGCTGAATAAATTATGTGATTAAAGCTTAATGAGTCTAGTTTCTTATAAAAGAAACCTTATAAGCAAAGGAATTTCCAATAAATAGATATTTAGAGTAGTGTGAGATAGTGTCAGAATGACTCCGAAATCCTCTGTTCTGTATTTAGAAAATCATTATAAATTGTAAAAAAATTGTTATAAGATAAAATTTATGTTCTTAGACTCCTTAATGAGTCTAGTTTCAAATGAAATAAACAAAAACATATTTTTAATTCTGTACAATGAGAAATTTGATTCGTAGTGAAGAGTGGTCAGTATAGTCAAACAGTGAAACAGGGAAACTTTAAGAAAAATCTGGTATTGATTGGCCAAATCAAAAATTCCGAAAATTTTATGGATAAAAGATATATGAGTCTATTTTCAGAGAAAATTAACAGAACTTCATTTGGAGTTTCGTAGCTCCAGTTACGAATAATTTAATGACTGTTGCTCAGGAAAACAGCTTGTGGTGAATTTGTGATTATGCTGTAAACCTTGATAAAACTATTTGAGTTGCTTACAAGCTATCGATTAAATATTGGTAATCAAAGTACCGAATCCGTATTAAAGTGAGGCTATAAGCCGTAAATGACTAGTATACCTAGTAAATTTTGTTATGATGAAATTGATGTACAAGATATGTATGTGTGGTGAGGCCAAAATGGCTAACATCAAATGTGTGTAAGTTATCTGAATGGCCTTTATGCAAATGTGTGCCATCTTTATTTGTATAGTGAGGCCGAATGGTTATTTAGAAGTGCAATATGTCTGAGTGGTTATTTAAATGAAAGCAAAGTATGTGATTATTATGAAGTGATGATAAAAACATTATCTTATATATGTGTTTGATTATGTGATGTGACCGAATGGGTAAATGTGAAATGTACATATGTTTATGTGTACATATTGTGGCCGAATGATCAATTTTGAAAAGTGTGTATTATTAGATATTTGATGAGGCCAAAGTCAGTAAAATTATATAAAATGAATTGTGCTGAGACTGTATCCGGGTAAGACCCGCTGACTACGCGTGGAGATTCTGTCCGGGTAAGACCCGATTACTACGCGTGGAGATTTTGTCCGGGCAAGACCCGATGACTACGTGTGGAGATTATCCGGGCTAAAAGTCTTGCCGGTGATTTGAGTAAAGTCTAAGAATATGAGACTTCACGGTAATAATTACTAATAAATACGTACAATGCATTAAGTTGGCCAGGTATGTATCATGTACTCGTATTTGAATTTTGATTTGGATTGGATTATAACTATATAAAGTGATGAAATTTTGAAAGAGTGTTATGACTATAAATGTGATCGTGATACATTCGGTCCATGTGTGAATGCTATGTGAAAGTAATTGATTTTATCATGTTATATGAGTTTCAATTCAAGTGAAATTATCATGTTAAATGAGTTACATTTGATAATGTGTATTCGGCCAAAAGATAATATAACTAGAAAATGGCTTAAGTGAAATGTTGAATGCTAAATTGATGTTTGAGTTTAATTGTGCCAGGTACGTATTATGTACCTAATTGTGAATTTGATTGGGATAGAATCTTAACGTGTGATATAATGCATAAGTAAATAAGTGATAAAATATATATATATATAATGATGGTACAATCGGCCAATGTGAGATTTTAACTGCACATATGGAATTTTCTTTTTCTATGATATGTGGATACGAAGTTATTTGAAATTGTATGCTAAGCGTGCATTGTGTGCTTGTGAATGTTCAATTATTTTGGACATTATTATGGATGTATATGTGGTAGTTATGTGATATTGTATATGAGATAAATGTCTTTAATTCATTAAAATTTCTTGTTTTACTTAAGACTTACTAAGCTTATGAAAGCTTACTCTGTTTGTTTGGTTTCTCTGATTTATAGATTTTTGACTCCACCCACGAGCTCGGGGATCGTCAGCACTTCGTCACACTATCTACTATTGTGGTAATCATGTGATTGGGACTTAGGTTATGGCATGTATAGGATAGACTATATAGTAAAATGCTATTTTGACTATTGTTTATAAACCATAAGAAAATGGCATCTTTCGAATGTTTACTTATAGAAGTTTAAATTTTATCCCTGGCTGTGTTAAGTACTTATCTAAATGAATGTTCTTTAAAAAAAAAATTGAGTTACAAGTCCGGTAATGCCCTTTTCTTATTCCGGCGACGGTTTCGGGATAGGGGTGTTACACAAAGTCTCCATTGAAAACAAAATATCCCTTCTTTGTTCAGTGCGAAGTCCCCTTGCACTCCGTGCTCCATTTGGTGAACCCTCATCACCAAATCCTCATCTGAGGCTTGCTTTTCTTTTATTTTCTGTGAAAGGGCAGGTTTCACCTATAGTTCTACGAGCAATCCCCATCTTCTATCACACTCAAACTTGTGAATAGAGCTCTTAGCTCACTCACTGATTTTCTACTTAAAGCATCTGCAACCACGTTTACCTTTCCTAAGTGATATTCTATAAGCGGCGCCGCAAAGTTTTGTGGAGTTTATGTGAAAAAAACGCCGCTAAAAGTCATCACCTTTAGCGGCGTTTGAATAGAAAACGCCGCGAAAAGTACAAACCTTTAGCGGCGCTTTACCATCAAACGCCGCTAAAAGCACAGATCTTTAGCGGCGCTTTACCAAAAACGCCGCTAATAGTAAAGACCTTTTGCGGCGCTTCCACCCAAAAACGCCGCAAAAACACAGATCTTTAGCGACGCTTTACCAAAAACGCCGCTAATAGTAAAGACCTTTCGCAGCGCTTCACCCACAAACGCCGCTAATAGTACAGACCTTTAGCGTCGCTTTGACCAAAAATGCCGCTAAAAGTACAGACCTTTAGCGACGCTTTGCCCAAAAACGCCGCTAAAAGTATAGACCTTTAGCGGCGCTTTCCCCACAAATGCCGCTAATTTTACAGATTCAAACCGGTGCATGTTAACCAATATCGAACCCTCCTGCATTACAAATTCAACCAATAACAGCAAATATGACATACAAATCCAGCCAATAACATTAAACCTATATAATACTTCAAATTCAATGAAAAATATATGATTTACATTAATAAATAAAGTATAACTAAGTATATTGTTACAATAATATTCAATGTAAAAATGTTAAAAATATCGTCACAACAGGAAAATAAATATCTAAGAAGGCGGCTGCTGCGACTGCTGAAACATCTTCATCATTTGCTGAAGCTGTAGCTGCAGCTCATCATACTTTCTGCTCTGCTCCGCCTCCCTCGCTGCTGCCGCTGCCTCCCTCGCTGCTGCCGCTGCCTCCCTCTCTGCTGCATCGGCTAGAAGTTGTTGCTAGAGTTCTTCATATTTTCTTTGAACTTCTGCAATTTGCTCAACTGTGTTCGCTTGCATCTGAGCTAGCTGATCTCTTAACCTCTGAACTTCAGCTTGAGCTTGACTTCCGGAAGGCATGTATTGCTGGGAGCTGGATCCAAAATATTGGGTCGGGGTAACACCGGATCCTTGAAATCGAACCCGACCATACCTCTCGGGACCCAAAACTTCAGTAATAATTCTGTTATCAATGTCCTCATGATTAACAGAACTATCAGTCGAAGCAGTCGCTTCGTACTCCGCCTTCTTTTCCTTTAGTTTCTCCTAAAAAATAAATGAAAGAGTTAGAAACGAAATATATAATGAAAAAGAATAGAAAATAACATAACATTATTTAAAAAAGAATGCAACTTAGAACAAATCAAATTTTATTAAGTTAATATACCATAATTTCTCCGGCTTCGGATGTCATTGGGGATCCATCTTTCTTCCTATGCGTAATGTCAAAAAGCTGAAGGCGTCCAACTTTTTGACCAGACGAGACTTCCTACAATATAGTAATAAAAATATTATTTAATAGTAGAGACTCATCGTAAGTTGATAAAATTAATAAATTTATAATACCTCGGCCTCAGCTACGCGAGCAAAACTTCTTGACCCTGACGTGTACATGAATTTTTGTTTCTGTCTACTACTTGTTCCAACACGTTCACGGTCCTACATTGAGTAATTATTATTATGTATATAGTAAATACTAGAAACCGAACAATTTAGAAGAGTTTGAAAGTATGTAATACCTCTCCTTTTTTTGAATTCCAAAATCTAACCGTATCTTCCCACTGGTACCTCAACATTCCCGGCGGGACATTGCATAATTTTTCCTCGAGGCTGATGTCTTTCTTAAAATATTGCTTTTTTAAAGTACTTTTATTGTCTCTCCATTTTTTGCCCAAGGTCTTCTTGACATAATCATCAGAGACCTCTAAAATAAATCTCTCCTAAAAAAACACAAGGTTAAAAAGTAAATAAAAATTAAACTCAAACCAAAGCATTATAGATTAATTTCACGTTTTCTTACCTTAATATTGTCGAGAGCTTGATTTTTGTTGCTGTCAGGCATGTGATGCCATGATTCGTAGTTGATGGGCAACATATTTGAATTTCGTGCAAGAATGCCCAAATAGCCAGCTAAAACTTGAGCTTCAGTTCCGACAGGCTGACCATGATTATTTCTACGAACTTTGACACGCTCGGTAGGAGCTAAGTCGTACAAATCTGTAAGTAGCGTACGACCTCGACCTCTGCGCGTCTCGGCATTCTCAACTGAAAAATGACATATTATTATATTAAAAATGAAAAATAAATTAATAATAAAAGCGAACACGCATGTAAAACAAACTAAATATTACTCTGAACTTCTGCAGTATCGTGAACTGTCTCCGGCACACTTGAAGATCCAACAACTATTTGCTATTCACTATTGCCTTCATCTGAATTTGGATTATTCTGAACAATATTTAAATGTCGTAACTTTCTTCTACGCATTTTTCCTGCAATAAACATAAAACGGTGTAAATTTTAGTAACAAATTAGAACAACAACAGTACACATAAAATAGTTAAATTATATAACATGAGCAAGATTAAGAAAATAAAATTACATATAAGTAAAAAAATTATAAATTCTTACTACATTATAATTCGTAAATATCTTCATCCACATCCCGACGAACCCATTGAAATTGCGTACTAGTACTAGGGATATTTTCATTTAAGTTTTGTTGTGGAAAAGGCAAAGTTTCTGATCTTTCAACAATATCATCTCTACTTTCATTGCCCATGTCAAACAAGTCTCTAGGGCTGTTTCGAAGTACAACGTACCAACCCTCATCAATTGGATCTTTCGAGTAAAAAACTTGTTTCACTTGAGAAGAACATACGTACGGCTCGTCTATTAATTGTTCTCTGATGTGAATCAATCGAGAGAAATTCACCATTGTAAACCCGAATTGATTGTTTTTAATACCGCGAGCAGTATTCACATCAGCCCAATCACCTCGAAATAAGACAACTTTCCATTTTCCATAGTAATCCAATTCAATAATGTCCGTAAGGTGTCCGTCAAAATCCACATTTCCCTCGACAGGATTACTGTCCCTAGCACTAGCATAACTCGTAATAGAAGAATTAACAACTAGTCCGCAATTTTGGGTTCTCCTCAATCTCTCCCGATATTTGGTATGAAATCTGAATCCATTGATGATAAAGCCACTGTATCTTTTCACTAATCGATTCAGGCCCTGGGAAAGCCATTTAACTTCGTCACTAACGGCCTTCCCACTCCAAACCTATTGAATCAAAATATGATTTGAGTAATAATTATAAATGTTACGAGAAAACTTTATGATTTGAATCAAAATATGATTTGAGTAATAATAAAAGAACACGTTGCATACCGTTTGGCTTAACCATTCATGAAAAGATTCAGTGAATAACTTATTAATCTCTCGATGTGGTAATCTTTGTGAGCGTGAACGAGATCTCAATATTTGTTTGTACTCACTATGTTGAAAACCAGTTTAGTTGGTTAGAAAATAAATAAATCAAGAAGATGAATATTTATCATATTTATCATATTCTAGAACTTACTTGCATAATGGTTGAATTGCATCGTGGTGGAAAAGAACATATCTATGTGCTTGTATCCAAGATCGGTCAGCTAATTCCGTAACTTCAGCTTTGTCGATTGGTTCTCCATAACTTTGAAATAAATAAGTTTCGGCCAAGTTAGGATCATTAAGCCCAGCATTTCTACTTGGTCTATTCAATCTTGTTTCAACATCTTCTAAATATCTAGAACAAAATGTCATACATTCCTCTGCCAAATAGCCTTCAGCAATTGATCCTTCCGGATAACACTTATTACGGCAATAAGACTTCAATTTGCTCAGGAACCTAAACACGATACACTACATTATCAAAGGTTGTAACTATAGGTATAGAGTTGAATGAATGAAAGAGCTTGAAAAAAATTAGCACCTTTCTATGGGATACATCCAATGATAGAACACCGGTCCACCAATTATTGCTTCACGAGGGAGATGAATTACCAGGTGCACCATTATAGTGAAGAAGGAAGGTGGAAAGATCTTCTCCAAATTGCATAATGTCAAAGCGGCTCGATTTTGTATTTTTTCAAGTTCTTCAACGTTTAGAACTTTGCCACAAATTGCTTTCATTACATTCGACAGTTCAATTATACAGGACGTTACCTTATTTGACATACAACACCGTAAAGCAACTGGAAGTAGATCTTGCATCAAGATGTGATAGTCATGTGATTTTAATGAATACAGCCTTCGATCTTTAAGACTTACACATCGAGATATATTTGATGCATATGCATCTGGGACCTTTATATCCTTCAACACTGTGCAGAACATTTCTTTCTCTTCCTTCGACATTGAAAAAATTGGAGGAGGCAACCGATATCTTCCATTCGGAAGTACTTGGGGATGAAGATCACGTCGAATTCCCATGTCAACTAAATCAAGTCGACTCTGAAGATTATCTTTGGATTTACCATCGACGTTCAAAATTGTCGGGATGATGTTCTCGCAGACATTCTTCTCAATATGCATCACATCAAGATTGTGACGTAATATGTGATGCTCCCAATAAGGCAACTCAAAAAAAATACTTCTTTTTTTCCACAAGTCTGCCTCATTAGGGTCATCCTCCAAATCAGATTCATCATCAGCTTCATCCCTTGATCGTCTATTTGTTTGTCTGTTGGATGGTTGATTGAGCTTTCCGTAACTGAATTCAAAATCTTTTAACATGAACAATATTTTAGATCCAACGGTCTGCTCAGGAGCTTCTCTGAACTCTTCAGTACCGTCAAATAAAGCCCTCTGAAATCTAAATCTACGATCTGCATCTAACCACCATCGATGCCCCATATAGCAGAACTTCTTCCCATTATACAACCACTGTGAAGACGTTTGCGCAGCACAACAAGGACAAGCATAACGTCCTCTGGTACTCTAACCAGATAAATTCGCATATGCGGGAAAATCATTAATTGTCCACGTTAAAGCAACACGTAAGTAAAAGTTCTCCTTTTTCGCAATATCATACGTCTCAACGCCCACCCATAATTGTTTTAACTCATCAATAAGTGGTTACAAATATATGTCAATATCATTTCCGGGACCTTTCTCTCCGGGGATAATCATAGATAAAATCAAAGAAGATTGTTTCATGCAGAGCCATGGAGGCAAATTAAAAGGAACAAGCACCACAGGCCAAGTACTGTATGAGGTGCTCATGATCTTAAAAGGATTAAATCCGTCCGATGCTAGGCCGAGCCTCACACTCCGAGGATCACTTGCAAAGCTTGGAAACTTATTGTTAAATGATTTCCATGCTAAAGAATCTACGGGATGCCTTAGTAATCCATCATCCGTTCGTTGATCATGATGCCACGTCATGAACTCGGCTGTCTTTGACGACATGAATAGCCTTTGAAGCCTTGGAATTAGCGGAAAATATCACAAAATCTTGCTTGGCTTCCTTCTTGATTGTGGCTTATATTCATCCTCATTAACATCTTCTGCATCTGTATTCATCCAACGAGATTTACTGCAAACATGACAAGACTATTGATCTCTCCTATCACCCCAATACAACATGCAGTCATTTGGGCAACTATGAATTTTGTTATACCCAAGGCCCAAATCTTTTATCACTTTCTTCATGTCTTTGCATGATTGAGGGATTTTTGCAAATGGGAACATTTCTCTCAAAAGCTCTAACAACATTGTCAAAGAGTTTCCGGTCCACCCTCTTAAACATTTTAAGTGAAAAAGGCGAATACAGAATGACATTCTCGAAAATTTTGATCCTTCATAAAGTTCTTCATTCATTTCACCAAGTAACGTGTAAAACTTCGCCGCTTCTTCATTCGGCTGTTCATTCAGTACAGTTCTTCCTGTTTCCATGAAAGTATTTCCACCAATATTATAATCATCGGATGCAACATAGTTTGGTGGAAATGATTGGAAACCTTCACTCCGCATATTAAATGCATCCCGCATCATACCTTCCATGTCATCTTCTCTAACATACTGACGGTAACCACTATAAGGATAACCCGGATTAATTGTCGAAGAGGCTCCACTAGGTGTACACTCACCATGGAAAATCCATTTTTTATACCCCCGAATGAAGCCATCAACAATTAGATGTTCGTAGACAACTTCACGACAATGCCAATAGATATTGCCACACTTCTTACACGGGCAGAGAATCATATTCTCTTGGCTTGAATTGTGAAATGCAAAATCTAAAAAAGTTTGCACTCTATTTCGATACTCGTCGCTTGCCCTTGATAAATTCATCCAAGTCCTATCCATTTCGTAGTTGTTGAAGTCTAAAGTTGGCAATAAGTTACACGGGTAAGTTGTTTATTATGTAAGTTTTGATATGATATATATTTATGTTTTATTTAAGTTACGTAAATTATGTAAGTTATGAAATTTAAACTTTAAACTATATGCTTTTAAGGAAATTATTAGATTAAACTACATGTATTAGTAAAGTTATGTAAGTTATGTGAGTTATGTAAGTTGTTATGTACGTTATGTGAGTTATATAAATTATGTAAGTTATGTGAGTTATGTAGGTTGTTATGTAAATTATGTAAGTTACGTGAGTTATGTAATTTATTTAAGTAATGATCAATATTAATACTATTTTGATAAAAATTAGTTATAACTTTTAAAGACATTTAAAATTATTAAATATTAAAATAAAAAATTATTAATATAAAACAATAGTAATTTAAATCTTTTTTTAATACAAATTAAGGTTATATAAATATTCAATAGTCAATGAGCTCGATAGAACATTTTTCAAATCTTTTTGAATTTTTTAAGATTCATCATACGTAGCGTTGTTACACCTAGGGAGGATCCGTTATATCTTACAGTGAAATATAAGGCAACCCGTTAGGTTTCCAGCCTATATACTTTGAATCTTGTTTGTTATACAAATACCTTTAAAAATATTAAGTACTAAAATCAAACATTATTAATATAAAAAAATAGTAATTTGAATATAATAATATCAAAAAAGAATTGTAGTTTAAATTTTATAAGTACATTAGAAATAAATTAAGGTTATATAAATATTCAATAGTAAATATTCATGTCATTTTGAATTTTTTAATCCATTGACCATACATGGCATTGTTACACGTGATATGGACAAGCAAGCTACATAGTAATAATTATGATAAAAATATTATTCATCATAATTATGAACTAAAACGTACCGTAATAATATCAAAAAAATATTAATGCAGCTGGTCGTTAGTACCTACAGCATGATAGACCGCATATTAACTACCTTATATCAAATACCAATTCAACTTTTCATTCATTAAACAGATATGTACCTGCCCAAGCAATATGTCAACCAAAACACAGCTTCAGTTCAAGCAACAGTTGCAGGAGGAGCAAGAAGCAGTAACTGAAATACAGACAGTAATAAATACTCAATTTCATAATAGCCAATCCATTAAATAAATAATACAGACACCATTTAACTATAAACTACATCCATTTTTCTTTATCGGGTAAACTAACTCGCTGTAATTGAACTTTAAAAAGCTAAAAAATGGTAATTAAATTGTGCTATTTTAATTACATATACCTAGACTTCTCTATTTAATCACTCTATTTTTTGCACACTTTTAATCCAAGATGAATTTACTTAACATCTAATTTGGTTGTATAATAAGCAAGTTTTCAGTTTTGTACTTTAAATTGTACTTTAAATAATTTTTTTGTTTTGAAGAAGTCAGAAGTTAATATAATATTAAAATTACACTTTGGTTTACAATATTCCTTTTGGCCCTAAACTAATTTCTTGATTTTGTCCTTGACTATATGTAACCTAATAAGCCAAAAATCTACCTTCAACTAATAATTGATATTTTTATTAAATAAAATATAACAATCCTTCCACATGGTTCTGTCGAAACATATCCCAACAGTAGAGAACCTTTTGGGAAAAACTGGAAATACAGTGGTAGAGAAACCAATTAGAAACAATGGCCAAAAACTGGGCAAGTAAATGATGGGACAGATTAAAAAGCAAAATGAAGAAGGGTGAATGTTAGAAGTTACAGAGAATGGTGGAAGAAGGTGAAATGGAAATGAGTTGGTGATAAGAGGGAAGGTTCTTTTTGAATTGATCAGCTTCCACCGCATCTCACTTATTTGTTGGGCGTGAGAAGTAAAACCGTAGACTCTGACTTCACTATATACAGAACTTTTGAGAGAACTAATAACCTCCACATAGTATGATAGCAGTAACAAGTACACTAAAGTACAAATGAACATATTAATCAGCAGCAGCACTGATCGCATAGAGCAAAAAAGTCAAATAAAATATCTAAAATCAGTTTCAAACCATTCCTCTACTTATGGATTTCACTATACAAACTCGCAAATGAGCACAAAATATAAAACCCAGAATTAATCCAAAAAATTCATAAAAATATTTGATACAAATGAACATATTATTTAATTTACAATCATATTATTTAATCATATATTCCTTAATATTTGGTACACATAGTATGATAGCAGTAACTGCTGATTAAGGTTTGACTTTTTTTATTTTTTATTGCCCTATCACACCATTATGAACTACAATTATGGAATCAATCATTAAAGAATAGGAAACATATAGTATTAATAATCATACCAGTATGATAGCAGTAACAAGTACACGCCCAAAAATAAAATCCAAAAACTAAAGTACAAGAATCATCAGCAGATCATCAACTAAACAAACTGGAACAATAAAATCTGTCATACTCCTCTCCCGAAAGCCTAACTCCCACAACTTATTCTTCCCTGATTTTGCTAAAAATGCAAAGGCTTCAAAAATCTTGAGCAAGCAAATCTGACTTGTAACAGAGAAAGCTGGTCTTTTGCTTGCTGGGGAGCTTCATTTGGCTCTCCAAGTGGTATGGTTATTTGTCAATATAGACCAAGCAATGGAATCAAGATTAAAATCCACTAAAAAACAGTTAAAAGAATACTAAGATATCTCAAAGGCACCATGGACGATTCATTATGCTAATAAGGATGAGACAAGAATCTGATAGGTATATGAATGACGATTGGGGAGCTAATTTGAATGGAAGAAAACCAGAATTTGGATGTTTCTTCTTAAATAATGGTGCAATATCCCAGGCTAACAAAAACAAAACTTATACCTTGCAAAAATCGAACCCAATCAAACCACACAAAAAATCGAACCCAATCAAACCATTATACACAAATGCAAATTAATAGAACCCAATCAAACCACACAAAAACTCGAAGCTTACCGTCGTCCAACAGTAATGGAATTCTATACGGCTTTTTACCCTAACTCTTGCAACATCTGCGACACTTTTCTCTGTAAAAAGACAAAAACAAATTAACAAAGGCAACTAAAAAATATAGTTAAATCAATAACAAAAACTAATACTAATACACACATATCAGTAAATACTTAACTTCAACTAGTTTCTTCAACCGAAACCCAACTTCTGAAACCCTTGCCTTTCTTAATTCGATTTTCTATAGATGGGATTACGGGGTATTGACTAGAAGGCCGGTGGGAGGGGTGAATGTTGGGGATTTCAAATTGGGGAAAAATCTTTAGGGATTTGGGATGTCCAATTTGAGAATGGGTGATAATAGGTTAGGGATTTAGGATGATGAAAAAGGGGGAAATAGAAATGGGGAAAAACGGGTAAAATGTTTAAGTGTATGAGCATATTACGTCGAAGAAAATAAGACAGCTAAACGACAGAGTTTTGAATAAAATATTTTAACATTAGCGGCGTTTATAAACTAGCGCCGCTATAAACAAACCAATTGCGGCGTTTGTCCATAAAAACGCCACTAATAATTGAACAAACGATGCCGTTTTGTTTTAAACGAAATCAACTTTCGCGGCGTTTATACCATAGCGCCTCTAAAAATGCACCTATTGCGGCGTTTTACACAAAACGCCACTAACAAATCCAATAAAACGGTGCCGTTTTGTTTAACACATAATGATATTTTGCGGCGTTTTTAGCGAAACCGCCGCTAATGCCAACCTTTTGTGGCGTTTTCTAAATAAGAGCCGCTAATGCCTTTTAAAATTAATACTATATAATATATAAATTAAAAACAATATAAATTAAAAAATAATCACTTATATACCCAAAAAACTTTAAAATCATTTTCAATAATAGTATTTTAATTTTTTAATTTAAATAAATAATTTTTAAAAATTTAAATACTATTTAAAAGAATTAGATAAAATTTGAAATCTTGAAAAATATTTAAAATTTGAAATCTTTTAAATTTGAAATTATTTAATATATCAATTAAAAAAATCAATCATATACCCAAAAAAACTTTAAAATTATTTTAATAATAGTTTAATCACCCCTTTTCCCAGCCTAAACCCTTTAACCCTAAACCTTAACCCCTATCTCGACCTTAACCCTTAAACCACTAACAACCTCTATCCTCTGAACCCTTAAACCCCTATCCCCTTAACCCTTAAACCAATAACCCTTATTCCCTAACCCCTAACCACTAACCCCTAAACCACTAATAACCTCCATCCTCTTAACCCCTTAACCCCTATCCTCTTAACCCTTAAACCTATAACCCCTAACAATTAACCCCTAAACATTAAACTCTGAACCATATATAAATCATAAACCCTAAACCTTAACCCCTATCCTGACCTTAAGTACCCCTAAACCACTAATAACCTCTATCCTAAACCTAGCTTAGACCTTAACCCTTAAACCCTTGTCATAACTACAGAAGTTAACACCGAAACCTAATTATATAGTTAAACTTACATTGCATTTTAACCTCAAAGTTAAAATTATTTAAAATAATAGTATTTTAACCTTAAGGTACAAAACTAATTAAAAAATAATATTATTAATGATTGCTTAAATCCTAAAATCCCTAACCCTAAACCCTCAACCTTAAACCTTAAAAATAGTAAACCCCAAATAACAAAATAACTTTAAAGCAGTAATATTTATAACTAACCCTAAATTAACCCTAACTATAAAATAAAAATCCCTAAACCACAAACTATAAATCACAAACAGTACTAAACCCCTAACCCTCAACCCCTATCCTATAAACCACAAAACATAAACTATAATCCCTTAACCCCTAAATCTCTAACCCCCAACCTTTAAACCCTAATATTACTAAACATTAGATCATAAACACAAAACACAAAACTCTAATTAAACCCAAAATAACAAACCCTAAACCATATAATTAACATGCTAAATATTAAACCCTAAATCATAAAACCCTAAACCACAAACATTAAACCTTAAATATTATTAAACCTTAAACCCAAAAATAAGAACTATGCAAATATAATTCAAAACAAGAATAAGAAAAAAATATGAAAATTAAATCTGAAGAAATCAAAACGAGTTCCTAAACAAAAATGGCTACTCAACTTTTAGCGGCGTTTTTCCAAAAACGGCGCTAATGCCCCGTTATTTAGCGGCATTTTCCCACAAACGCCACTAATTCCCCTTTATTTAGCGGCGTTTTCCCACAAACGCCGCTAATTCCCCGTTCTTTAGCGGCGTTTTCCTAAAAACGCCGCTAATTCCCCGTTCTTTAGCGGTGTTTTCCCAACCGCTAATTCCCTCGTTCTTTAGCGGCGTTTTCCCAAAAACGCCGCTAATTCCCCATTCGTTAGCGGCGTTTTCCCAAAAACGCCGCTAATTCCCGTTCTTTAACGGCGTTTACCCAAAAACGCCACTAATTCCCCGTTCTTTAGCGGCGTTTTCCCCGTTCTTTAGCGGCGTTTTCCTAAAAACGCCGCTAATTCCCTGTTCTTTAGCGACGTTTTCCCAAAAACGCCGCTAATTCCTCGTTTTTAGTAGCGTTTTCCCAAAAACGTTGCTAATGTATAATATTTGCAGCGTTTTTTATCCAAACGCAGCTAAAAATGCCACTAAAAGTCTGTTTTGGTGTAGTGTTGCCAGCCCCAAAAAGCTTTGCACCTCTGTAACACTTCTTGGCAATCTCCACTCCAATATTTCCTCAATCTTCTTTCGGTCCACGTGAACTCCCTCTGTCGAGACCACATGACCCAAGAATACATCTCTTAGCCAAAATTCACATTTGCTAAACTTCACGGACAATTTCTTCCCTCTTATTTCTTCAGTTGCCTTAGCTTTGTCAACCAACTCATCAAAGCTCACCATGTCATGCACTACTAGATAGAGTTGGATATCATGATACAATCTAAAATAAAACCTCTTGCATTGATCCCTTTCTTGCGAACCCTTTCAGCTGCGTACTAGCTCCATCTTACAAATTATGATTCATACTTAGCTACAGTTAGTTTGCATTTCACTAAATTGATGAATTCTCACCAGCGAGCTTTCATTTACTACTCACGCATGAATTTCTTCTTAAATGTCCCCAAGAAGAAATCCCAAGTCAATCTGTTCATAGTAGTCCACTACTTCACAATATTCCACCAGTGATGGGCTTCGCCAGTTAGTAAGGACACTATACATCCCAACTTCACTTCCACTGTGCACGCAATTTGCTCAAGGATTTTCTCAACTCCTTCAAGCCAATATTCAGCCTTGGTAGGATTAGCTCCTCTTACCCTAGTAAACTTCTTACCACCCAGAGCTCGCAAATGTTCCAGTGGCAGCCCTTAGCTGGCAAGAGATTGGTTCGCACCAACATATCATTGAAACACTCTCAGTATAGCTTGTACTAGTTTTTTAACACTCTTATCCAAACTATTTACCCTGCGAGGTCGCACTGGTTTTGCTGAAGTCCTGTCACCCTCTGGAGGGTTTGTAGTTCCATTAACACGGTTTGCATTAACTCTTCTAGAAGGCATCTTGCTTACTCTAATGAACATAAGACACAATCTTAAGTACTTACAGTTTCTCATCCTAGGCGTAACAAACAAATTTACAAACTTAATTCACCAGAAACATAGGCGATCATAGCTCGCTAGATTCGTGGTACACCTTACTTAAAAAGGTGCGTAGCAGAGGATAATCCAAAGCATTTTTCTCAAAAGGAAGTATTTGGATGAAGGCAATGTTTATTTCCCAACCCTACCCTAAGCAACCCATAGTCATGCACAACACTTCAATTATCATACAAACTTGACGGTTCTATTGAACTAGGTAGCCTGGTAAACTTGGTGAACCTTACCAAACTTGGCGAGCTCTAATAATAATAAATGTAACACTCCATACCCAATTCGATAGCCAAACCTGAGCTATGGAATACCACATTAGCTACTAAAGTGACTCTCTATTAAAACTCGACCTATCCTCCATCACACCACTATATAAAACATAAAATATATGTTTAACTTGCTTTCATGCAGCGGAATTATAGGTACTTACAACAAAACACTTAACCAAGTTGGTTAGTGGTTTTAGTGGGGACCTTTTATCTTTGAGGGTTTTCCTTGGGGCATTTCTCTAAATTAATAGAGCCTTACAAATCCTCTTCTTCATCGTCTACTTCAAGCATAATGGGAATGAAGAAGCTAGTTGATTACTTCCATTTCCATTGAAATCTTTCCCAGTCCTCGCCTTCAGGGTGATAGAAATTTAAGCTTAATGACTCGGTAGAGATATTTTGAAGGAAGTTAAAGTCTATTTGACTCAAATCCAAAGGGCCAATAGCCACTTGTGCATGAAGAACCAGGTTAGACCTTAGCTTGGGCAAAGCCTCAGTTAGATTCTTCCTAGTATCCTTTTAATACTTTCTTAAAACTTCATCGTTGGATTTGCGTAGGCTTTCTAAATCTACTTTGTGGCACTCTTCTTAATCCTTAAGCTTCACCTCCCAAGAGGACACCCTATCATTTAGTAGGTTATTCTCCCTCTCCAATTGTGTGCATTTAGTTTGTGTATCCTTAAACTTAGTTTTCTAGGCTAAGACACAGGATTCGAGTTGCTCGATCCTGTTATGATAAATTTGACTAGTTCGATTTGGTGTAGATGGGCCAAGGATTGTTCACCAGCCTTCACAGCCTCGTCCAAACTCGCTCCCTTAGCACAATATGAATTGTTAGTTTTTAGAGGGCCTAACTCTAAAGCTCATACTCCATAGATAAGGCTTGTGAAGATTTTTCCAAAAGTGACAGAGGAGGTAACTCTGGATTTGAGAGACATAGGAAGTGAGTGCCTCTTTTACCTGTCAAGGCACTTAGTTACTTTGTTGCTAAAAGATAGAGCCCAGCGAGACATGAGATAGCCTTGACTTTAATAGATCATGCCATGGAAAGAATTCCTCAAGTTCGTTAGGGAAAGTGTTGGGAGGTTGAGAACTGGAAAGAACCACTGGCTTATCTAGATTTAATGTTTCTATTTAAACCTCAACCAGTGGAGGATCAATGGTATGAATGGGAGAGTTTGTAAAGTGGGCAAACTCCACTAGCAGAGCAAGAGCTTCAAGTCAGACTGGAACTAGATTGGTAC
Organism: Gossypium stocksii; assembly: GCA_020496765.1. Classification (NCBI taxonomy): domain Eukaryota; kingdom Viridiplantae; phylum Streptophyta; class Magnoliopsida; order Malvales; family Malvaceae; genus Gossypium; species Gossypium stocksii. The sequence continues at coordinate 55,947,069 of CM035631.1, forward strand.
AAGTTTTTGTTGTAACAATCCCTTTCTTGAGTCTACACCATGTTAATTGTGGGCACTCACTTTCCTCAGTTTCTTGGGTGCTTTCTTCCACCCTAGGCCTCTTTTTTAGTTTTCTTCATTGCTATTTTTCTTGAGGGAGTAACAGTAGCCCTTTCTTTTGCACGAGCCTCATCTACAATTGATATGATATTCATGTTTGAGGCTGGAATAAGCGTAGTATAAGAATTCAAAGAAGACATTGCACCATTAACATGAAAATTAGCCCGACTTGAAGAGGAAGAAGAATGAATGCCAGGATGTGTAATATTCCAACTAAGTGAACGTAATCCAAAATTTTTGTAAAAGAATAAGGGAGGTTCCCTTATATGCCTTATCAAAACCTGTGCCAGATCCCTACTTGCATTATAAGGCCAAGCCACTGAAGTTTAAGGAATATTAAAATCATCCAATCAATTTATGGGGTCATTTTCTCAATGATTGTTTGTGTAACACCCCTAAACCAAATCCGTCGCTGGAAGGGTTACGAGGTATTACTAGAAATACACATATATTCATATCAATCATAAGTAATCATTTTCTTAAACTCTTAAATCAATCAAAAATCTCATTAATAAATCTTATGAAACATACATAATTGAATATGCATCATATTTATTTAACCCTATTCGGCCCATTAATATTACTAATTGAAATATCCAAAACATCAGAACCACAAATAACCTATCAAGCATAGTCTAGAATTATATATTTATACTTTGGTTGATTCCTCAACATATGTAATCATCATTTAATCAAAGTACTAAACTATTTTGACATAATAAACAAGCCATTTTCGCATGACTTATATGTGTACATGACAAATGAACCATATCAAAACTAGCCTATACATGCCACATAACCAAAACTCAAAAAAACACTTATTTACCGAAAATGAAAACTGGCTAGTGTGAAGACGTCTCTCAGACTTCCAACCCCAGCAAGACTCTAAAGCTATAAAGACATAGGAAAAACACACAAAGTAAGCTTTGAAAGCTTAGTAAGCCTTAAGCAATTAAATCATTCCAATGATAATTGAATTGCATAACATGAAAATAAATTTTTAAACTACCTCAATCACATTTACCTCCATTACACTCTTTAATTCATATAAACTAATTAAATAACTTCACTTATTTATTTATCAAAATTGCACATATTCATTTCATAACTAACCAAACCATGCCATTGCTTCACTAGCCGATTTATTTAAAAACCATGCATCATAATATCACTGTCCTAATATCCATATCATATACATTTACAGATTAAAACAACATATCTCCAAACCATGTTTCTTATTTCATATTTCCCATGTTCAAATCATGGGACTACAAGGTCTTTTTTTTTATATAATTTATTTGATTATAGTCACTTACCATTAAACACCTCTCATTTTTCCCATAGACTATATATAAATATATCATCTGAATATATTTATACTCACTTCCAAACCAAATAATCATAAAATACCATACATACATCTATTCATATACACAAACCCAAGATTCATAGTATAATATCGAACATATGTATTCATAGCCTACATGGCTAATTATATCAAATCATCTAATTGACATTACACATTCAAATATACTACCACCCATTTACGCAAGCTCACAAAACTAGATTTAACTTCATATACAATCATCACTTATTTGTCCAAATACACAAAATTATATGTAACAGCACATATGTATCTTACCTATATTACCGAATGTGCAAGGCCTTATATATACATGTAGCGAAGAATCATTTCACAGACATTGAAATCATTTAATCATCAAAAACGAATATACAAAATCATCTTACATATATTTTCACTTCTATTATACATAATTTATAACACATATTCAAAGTACTTACTTACATTATCATCTATAGGCAACAAGTTAGTCCATACCTATCCATTTAGCCGAATCCTTTGGTCACTTATAACCTCATATGTTTACTTACCTATAAGGTTAAATATATAAGATTCACCATATTTTATTATATCACAAGCAGAATTATACAAATAAGTTCGGTATCTTCACTCCTGACATCCACTGTTTTTGTATAATAAAACATTTCTTTTAGCCAACCCTGCAAAACTTCTTTATAATATCACATATATCTTAACATACCATTTTGATATAGGCTTATTTTTAGTCCAAAAATACTAATTCATATTAACATTCATAACTGAACATATCCTTTCTATATAAGCACGCGTATAGCCGAATCTACAATTCCATATAAGCATACATATAATTACCTAGGTGGCCAAAATTAAGAAACAATTCGAACATATTATTGGTTTAATTTCCACCTTAATAAGAAAACACATGGAGTTAGACTTAAATTAAATCATTGTATAAACCTGATATGCAATAACTTGATAAAACTCACCGGCACAAGGCCTGCTAGGCTTATAGCCCGATATATCACAATACACAGCTTGCACTACCGATCATTAACAAAATACTATCGAAGTCTTTTAAATTATCATTTCCAACTCAAAATCATATCGAGCCATCACATTTAACGCAATATTATTCACTGTTATAAATCACATTCGGCATTCACATCAAAACATAACAAATATTCTTCACATCAAAAATCACATTTGACTACCTCAATATACAACAAATGAAACCATCCATCACTTTAAATCACATTTGAAACAAGGTAACACCACACTTAGTTCAACTCAATCATATTAGTCACAAACGGCACAATAACACATTAACTAGATCATATCAACTAATGTTATCACCATTCGACAATTGTCTATAAAATCACCCATCAAAGCTTATTTCCATTATTCCATTTGGCTATATAACACATATACATATATCAATCATCAAAGCTTGTTTTCCTTACTTCCATTTTATTTTATAAATCAATTTCCAGGATTTCATTTCATACTTTCATTCGACCATATATATAAATATACATATACACATCAATTACCATAGTTTAATTTCACATTTCCATTCGGCTATACATATATATATATATATATATATTGTTCAATTATCTTACTACATATCATATTATATTCAAAGATAATCAATGTTTAATTACTTAAAACTTACCTCAGGTATTTTCATATGATTATATCGACTACTCAACTAGCTTGCTTTCCCTCGATCTTGATCCGCCCTCTTTTGATTTTAAACTAATTTGAAAGCAAATTAAACTTATTTAATTAACAAATCAACTTGTTAACAATTAAATTTCAAAGCCAAATAGTCATTATAACCATTTATACGTAGATTCATATAAACGAGCTTGAGAATCATAGTAAAACATAAAGTACATAAACTTATTATTTAGCCGAATGTGCATGATCATATTTACAAATACCTAAGCATCAAAGGCTGATTGTTCTTTACCGAGTTCACATAAAATCTTTATTGTATCACACATAGTTTCAAACAAGTTTCAAGTCACGTCATTACCTTGTATTAAGTAGATGACTCACTAAGTCAATTCGTTACAACAATTCAAATTATGGTTTCAAATTTCCATATACATTTCCATATTCGTAAAATACATTTATTAAGCACATACTATACATTAAATCCACATTTAACCGAGTACATATAATCTTACACATATACGTATAATCATGAGTTAAAAGTAACGTCATATGCATATACCTCACATATAGCCGATTATACTTTTCCATCTATATAGTTCTTCTAATTCATCTATCACTTATAATTTCTATATTTAACATTAACATCAAATTTCTCAAGGTTATAACTAGGGCCAAACATGTCATACTCATCAAAATAAAAATTTAAACCATGGCTACATAGGAAGCTTAGCAACAATTTCCATTATATAAAAATTTCCAAGAAAACTAACTTAAACATACCTAATTTGGAAATTACTATGGCCGAATTTACTAGCATCATATATAACCAAAATTAACACATGGGCTACTTACATAGTCTAGCTACCAACTCAAAGATGAACACAAAAATCAAAAATCAACACCAACTAACCTTGAATTTTTGCTTGTAAATCACCAAAACCTTCAAAGCTTTTCTTTTTATTTCTTCTTTTATTTCGGCAACAACAAGGCATAAGTGCATGGCTTTCTTATTTTATTCATTTTTATGCTTTAATAAATTATAATTTAACTTTTTAACATGTTTTACTCATTTAACCATATAAATAAAATATGAAACCATTGTAAAGAAAGGTCAATGCCATCTATCATTAAATATTTTGGCATAATTACCACATGCAACCCCCATATTAAAAAGACATAATCAATTAAGCACTTTGCAAAGTAGCATGCTTATTTTTCATTTATTGTAACTTAGTCCTTTTTAATTAATCGGGCATAATAACGGTAAAATCTTTGGAACGAGATTTTAGCATACACATATTCACACATTCAAAACACAGAAAATAATACTTAAACATTTTTTTTGACTCAGATTCGTGGTCCCGAAACCACCGTTCCGATTAAGGTCAAATTCGGGCTATCACAGTTTGGGCTCAAATATTGTAAGTAATATTGAAATATGTTTCTAACTGAAACAACTTCCACTGAACCCAACACACGCCCTCTTCTCATTTGTTTGTATTACTTCCAAGCAACTTGGAAGTCGGCTAGTTGACATTGTGCACAAACACTTTCTCAATGAAGGGACCATCATGTAGGAAAGCCAAATACATTTTCAATTTTACAAATAACTTTTACGTATTTATCTTTCCTTAAGCGTAGATACAAAATCATGTTCTGGATTACATGTAGTAGCCTATTATTTAGTGGTGTTAGAAACAGTGGTTTCAGGACCACAACTCTGACATATCAGTCTGTAAATATTAATTCTTTAGTATTTATGAGCTCATTAGTGTCGTATTAAAATTTGGTTAGGAATTTTTTTCGTTTGGATAGTTAATTAAGTAAAAAGGATTGAATTATAAAAGCTTCAAAAGTTGAGTTTTATTAATTAAAGGGACTAAATGAATAATTGGACCAATGTGTGTTAAGTTAGTGAATTAAAGTGTTATTATCCATGTGAATAAAGCCTAATTAAGCTTAATTTTAGGTTAATTAAAGTTAGTAAGGAGAATACTTTTGTTTTTAAAGCTTCTAAGCCACTGGAACCTTCAACATATTCCCAGAGATGAAAATAAATCACAGACATGATTGTCAAGGTTAGGCGAGATAAAGAACCGGGGTTGCGGTTGGTTGATGGGAATTATGTGATGAGGTTTTCTTAATGTTTGATACTTGAGTTGTAATATCTTTTTTACCAAAAAAAAAGGAAAAAAGAAACTAAAGATGATATTTTTGCATCATCTTCTTTACCTATCTTCTCCACGATTGAAGCTAAAGAAAATTAAGGATTTATCTTTTCACTCTTGAAGCTTGAGTTGGTAATTGAATTCTAGCTCGTTTTTAGTAATTTTATGTTTTTGAGCTCGTATTAGCTTCACCTAGCTAACCCGAGGACCAACTTATAAAACTATCAAATGTTGTGTATTATATCATTGATGAGTTTGAGTTGTTTTTGAAGTTTTATGTTAGATTATTAAGCTTGGTTGTGAATTAGGATTATTTTGTAAAACATTTTTTTGATGATTTTAACGTTCAAGGACTAAGATGTAAAAATAGTAAAATTGCTTGTACTTGATTGAATTAATAGAAAATATGGTCTTTAACTCCTACATGGTTTGGCTAAGCTAGGTTTAGCATGAAAATGGCTTAATTGCATGTTTTAGACTTAGGGACTAAATTGCATAGAAGTAAAATGTTGAGGGTAATTTTGTAAAAATGTCAAAAAGACTTAATTGTATGAAATGATTTAATTTTGATGTTGGAATTAGTTAATTAAATGAAATTATTATTTTAGATCAAGAATGAGTTGATAATCATGGAAAAGAGAAAGTTACAGAATAGTCCATGTACTTTTGACATTACTGCAGTTTAGACTAGTAAGTTCGTTCGCTTTAATTTTAATACAATTTTAAATGCTTGTTATATAGACTTAGTTATTGAATGTTGATTGATGAATTAATTCTTATACATGAAAATAGAATTAATGAGTTATTATCGCTTAATCACTGATGAAATGCCTTAAGCTGGATGAGCATAGGATAGAGTACGATAAGCATGCCAATAGGTTATTCTATCCGTGGTACGAGATTGGCATGAGATGTGATGATGACTTTTGTATATTTTATGTTCACTGAATATATCAAGGTCCTGTATTTGTTGCAGACTATCATGTTATATTACAATATTTTTCTGGTGTGTTATAGGGGAGGATAATAGCCTACGGGCTAGGCATTTAGTGCTGAGGTGTGTTATCAGTTGGATTGGATTGTATGAGTGTTTGGTTGTAACAGCCCGAATCAGGACTAAGTTAGAATAATGGTTTTGGGACCACAAATCCAAAGTAGAAAAATTTATTGTGATAAAGTTTTAAGGTTTATAGTATGATTGAATGCATGTGTAAAAATATCGTTAAGAAATTTTATCGACAGAGGATCCAATTTGACTAGTAGGACTAAATTGCAAAAAGTGCAAAATATGTGTTCTAGAGGCATTGGGGGTTTAATTGAAATGAATTTGTATATTAGAGGTCCTTATTTAGTAAGTAGACCGTTATATATCATGATAGACAAAAATAGACATGGAAGGGTAAAATTTTAAAGAAATGCCTTAAGGGAATCTTGGTCATTTGGATAATAAAAGAATAAAAAGGGAAAATAAAGTAAAAAAATTGTGTCCATCTTCTCCTACCATAGCCGAAATTCACAAGGGAGCCATAGCTAGGGTTTCTTCACTTTCTAAGCTTGATAGTAAGTGCATCCTAGCCCCGTTTTTGATGTTCTTTACATTTTTGAAGATGTAATAAATTGATCTAGCTATTTCTACCATTAATTTGAACTATGGTTCATGCTCAAAAATTTACCCATGTGTGACATGCATGTGTTTTGATGTTTAATGGAATAATATGAAAGTTTGAGGAGTGTTTAACAACTTTTACCAAGTGATTTTTAATGAAATTGCATAAAATGACCTCTTTTGTAAAAGTTGTAAAAATCTGTGTAGGAAGTGTTATTAAACGAAACATATGTGTTAGTATGAGTATGAAAATAGTTCAGCTAGGCTTGGGTAACAAAGAAAATGAGTACATTTCATTTAACAAGCCTAGGGACTAAAGTGTAAATAAGTCAAAAGTTAAGGGCAAAAATGTAAATTTACGTTAATATGATTTTTGGGTCAAATTGAATAATGTGAGTAGTAAATGAGCTGAATGTGTCATTATAGATTAAGAAAGACGAGGAATTAACCTAGCTTGGGGAAAGGGAAAAGTTGTAGACTAAGTCGCAAAATTTGCTATTTTTGTACCGAGGTAAGTTTGTATGTAAATAATGCATCCTTTTATTACATTTTGATGTTTTAATGTTGTATAAAATGTGTGAATGATATTATGAGATATAATTGACGAAGTTTCAATAAGTGATAAATGTGAATGGAAAATCTTGGCTGAACCCTAGGAATAGAATAGGATACGAGTGACATGTCACTAGGAACTCAAGTGTATGATTATGTGATTAAGTGATGTTCAGGTGCTGGTCTAATACTTCTACCAATGGCTAGGTAATCCTGCATTTGTTGTGGACACTTGTCAACTTGTGAGAGCATACTGAGTAGTTACATCTCGACCGTCAGTTTGTGTGAGCAGAACCGTGACTAGCTTTAGAACGAGCATATATGTGAAATGTGATAAGAGGTAACTTTGGCTACATATATGTGGCATGTATGTGCAAGCTTTTCAAGTATCTGTTAATGTTCCAAATGTTCAACGGGAAAAATAACAAAGGATGTGAAAATATGTGTGTTTTTTAAGATGAAGTGGTACAGGTGTGTACGAGCAATTCATAGTATGAACGTTATAAGTGAGGATACCGTGGTAAGTTATGTTTGAGTAAGTTTAGCATAAGAGAGCTAAATGGTAAATGTGTTAACTCTCATTTTGTGAAATAGCATGGTTAAGATTATATTTATTTGCATATAAACTTACTAAGCTATAAAGTTTACCCCTCTTTTCTTTCCATTATTTTATAGTGCCACCAAGCTAGCTCGGGGATCGGGAATCATCGAAGTATCACATCACACTGTCAAGGCTTACTTTGGGTGTTGATAATTTTAGTAGCTTGAAAATATGGCATGTATAGGGACTTGATTATTTTGTATATGTGTTATAGTTATTTTGGCCTAATGTGTGGGCTTATATTGGTGTGATGATCATTTTGTATAAGGCCATTTGAAATTGGCAAATATTGATTTTTGGTATGATCATGCAATGATGACTATCATGAATATGGTTGTATGCAAAATTGAGTTGATAATTGTGTAATGTTCATGCATGGTGATTGTGGTATGTGGATGCCTTGATTGTAGAGGTTTAAGTGCTTAATTTATGTTATGATAAGTTGTGCTGTATGGACATATGTGTTTTTGTGTTTTAGGGTGGTAATTGGCTTGGTAAATACCCTATATATTATCTACATGGGTAGATACACGGGCATGTGTCTAGGCCGTGTGTGACACACAGTCAGCCCCATGGGCAAGTTGATAGGCCGTGTGTCCCCTGCACTTTAGTTTTGAGAAACAGAACGTCCAGTAGTAAACACTTGGGCAGAGACATTGCCGTGAGTCTCAGTCGTGTGATGGATACAACCATAGGACATGGGCGTGTGCCCAGGTCGTGTGAGGTCTGCACCTTAAATGTGAAAATTAAATTCGCCATACAACCTAGCACATGGGCGTGTGACCTGGCTATGTGACCCTAATTGGTTGATGATTTCATAAACAGAGAGTTACATGAGTTGAGGACACGGGCGTGTCCTGAGCCACACGGGCGTGTGTGACAACATGGCCTGTATACACAGGCATGTGACTGTCCAAAACATGAAATTTTTATAAGTGTTGAAAAAAAATTTTAAAAGTTCTCGCTTTAGTCCTGAACGACTCCTAATGTGTAACGCATCAATTTTTAGGGGTTTTGAATTTTTCTTGAATTTATTTTTACATGTCTTGGCATGCTGAAGAAGTGAATAAAGTGTGATTAGTGAACTTTTAGAAGGCCTAGGTTTAAGTTTAAAATCTGGCATATTTTTAAATTTTAGGCTAGTAGGAGAAGGGACTTGAGCTAAGTGGGCTTTTAAATTAATGTTGGGGATTTAAGGCACAAGGAAGCCTGTGGCAAAGTGGCAAGGTGGTAGCACTTAGAGAACAGGATTGGCGTGTGGAAGTTGGTAAGGGAGCTAAGGTTTGAACCCCTTTAAGAGCAAGGCACTTATTTTATTTTAGTGCATGGGCATGGTAAGAGCTGGACTCCAAGTTAAATTCTAAAGGAAGGAGTTTGAAGTGCTCATGGGATTGGATTAAGGAGGGATAAGGGGATATTATCAAGGAGAGAATTTAGGAGTTTGAGGGTGAGGCTAATGTTGGCCGAATGGCAGACTGTAGGAGGTGCAAATTCGGCTAGGGTCCTTAGGTAGTTGCATTTTCGGCATCAGTGGCTAGGTGTGTGCTGATTTCTTGTAGGCATTCTTTCAGGATTTTGCAGTTTTGGTCGTAACCTTTGTTGCCGTATAGGTATAGCCCCTTTTGAAGGTTTTTTATTTCCTTCTTTTCTTTCTCTTTCTGCTCAAAAAGCTGAATAACCTTGTGCACACCATCTCCTCTTGCCGATTTCTTTCTTCTGGCCGAACCCCCATCTTTTCTCTAAAAGCTGAAACCTCAAAGTTCTCCTTTCTCTCTGTCGACATCTCCTCATTTACATAATTTCTTCTGCCTCTTCTTTTGCTTCTTTAAAGACTACCTTAGGCCAGTAACACACCTTAAACTTCTCTTGGCCGATTGTCTCAAAAGTCAAAAACCCGAAGTTTTAAATCCTTTCTTGGCTAATTTCTACTTTAGCCGAACCCTTCTCATCTCTATTTTGAAAAGCCGAAACCTGCAAGCCTTTCATCTCTCTGTCCCTATAACTACTTCTTCTTCTTCCACCTTTTCTTTCAAAACCGAATCTCATCCTCTCTTCTCTACTACTCTTTCAACTCTTTTCAGCCATTCATCTCTTTCTCTCGTGTTTTGTTTAGATCTACAATAGATCTAGGATTAGGTTAGTGATCGGTGACTCTCTCTTCTGTCAAGGTAAGCCAGTGAACTTTTGGGTAAGTGATCTCATTCCTTATTCTTCTTTTTCAAATGATTAATAAAAAGAGAAAACCCTTAACTTTTTTACACTAATCGGCCTTTATTTTTCTTTGGAAACTGATTCAAGTTCTCTCTTTTTGTCTGCTTGTGTCCATAGCTGATCTTAAGGGTTGATCTCGTGAAGCGCGCTAGTGGATAAGAAATAACAAAACGATCTAGATCTGTGGGCTAGATTTCAGCAAAGGTAAGTAAGGGTGATATGATAGTGGTTGCCGAATATGTAAGTCAACGTGGTGTTGATTTTCTATTAGAGTGTGGTTTGACGTGTGATTAAAACTGTTGTAGGTTGATCATTCGCGGGATCTCAACTTAGTTCGTAATCAGGTGTGTAATTGACACCCTCTAGTAGATTAGATCGGCAAAAGCTAGAAAGCCGAAATTCTAAAATGCTGGCATTTCGAGGGCTTAGAGCGTGCGAGCACTCGTGGGTCGGTACGAAATCATGAAATTTGAAATAATGGACGGTGAGGCTACTATGCGCGTTTTTGTGCACTTCGGGTGTTTTGGGCCTCGATGGGCTAAAATTGGGCCAAATGGGCTATGGGCCTAAATGGATAAAAATATACAGTAAGTGTTTTTTGGTAAACTGGATATTAACTCTATAAAAATATGTGTAAAATTTCGACTTAGCGAGCCACAGTAGCTTGTGGGCTCCCTCGGGCCCATTAGGGTTTTAGGGCCCAATGGCATTGTATAAATAAATGGGCTATTTGAGTCGCTCGGAGCGACGTTAGATCTATTAGAAGGTCGTATTAAGCATGAGACTTAGAGACATATTAAAATTACCAAAATACCCATGAAGGGTGAAAATTACCGTTTTACCCCAAGATGCTAAATGATAATTTTACCCCTAGAGAAAAGTTGATTGATTTTCATGTTACTATATCTAATATTCTGTATGCTATGTCATGTTATATTCTGATTTGCATGAGGTTGGGTTATTGATACAGAAGAAGTGCTAAAAGTGGCAATGCCACGTGATCTGTTTAGAGGCTCTGCCTCGTATTGCTGTGCTGGTGGCTTGGCCACGATATCTGTATAAGTAGCTCTACTACGACTGTGGTGTGTAGGGCTAGTACGGGTGGTGTGTAGAGCTAGATTGGGCTTGGGCTTTACATACATGCATATATAAATATACTCTGATCTATTTCTGTAATGGGCCCAAGGCCCACACTGTTTTCTGAAAAGGGCCAAGGTCCAGTCTAATCTGTATCTGAATAGGGCTTCGACCAAGACTGAGCTTGGACTGGTCTTTGACACTAGTTGGGTTTCTTTACACACTGAGTTTTCACAAACTCACCCTTTTAATTCTGTCTACGCAGGTAACCCCTAACCATAGAGGACTTGGAGCTACGAGGGATTCGAGGTGGCCACGAGGTTCATGTTTCCAGTTTCTAATGATTTCTTAAATTTAGTTTATTTAAATTCCATTTTTAAATTTTGAATTTAAGTTGTAATAAGGCCGCTCGATATTTTATTTTGGGTTTTCTTAATTGTTATCTTTACAATAGTAGACTAGTCTATGTAGGTTTTCCAAACTTAAACAAATGTTTTCAAAACATGCAACACATACCGATTGGATAACTTAACGTCAATGACACCATAATGAGATTTAATAAGAAAAGAATTTTATTTGGTAACAATTGCGGGTTTTCAAACTAAAAATGATTCTTATTTACAAGCTTTTAAACACGGTTTAACTACAAACAACATAACGCTTTAGTAAAAGATGATCAAAGCTTAGTTGATTGTCCATGTGACACACCAGATCTAGCCATAATGTTTGGGCCGAGTTTGGGGTGTTACATTTAGTGGTATCAGAGCCCGGTTGCAACAACTCGGCTAAGGAATAGGTTCAAACGTTTCTTAAAATTTAAGTTCTAACTTGTTTTGAAATTTGGTTTTGGAAAATTTCTTGAGAAAGGTCTTTTAAAAATCGATTTCTTTTCTGAAAATATTTTTTTCATTTTTCTAAAGACTAGGGTTTTTGAGAAATTTTTAATAGAGTATATTTAACCAATGAAACTTGGGTTTTTTCTGAATTTGGTGTCTAAAGAGTGGCACATCGAATCTCCGGTAACAAGTTTGTAAGTATCTTCTGTCTTACTATACTTAACTGTGATACTGTAAAACCGCAACATTATTGTAGATAGTACTAAGACCCTACTAAAACTCTATAGTTAAGGCAACATTGAGACTGTAGAGGACTAAGACAGTAGGAAAACTGGAAACTTTAGAAGACTGATACTGTAGCTAGGCTACGATTCTGCGAAAATAAAACTCTGTAATACTATCTTTGCATAAAACATCTGTAATAAATACTGAAATATTGAACTAATTCATAAAATTTGTAATCAGATAATACGATATGAGTACGAGGGCGGCACGTGGAAGAGGCCGTGGTTGTGGCTAGGGAAGTACTCAGACTGGCTCTTTATCGTGAGAACATATGCCAGCTGGGGAGGCACGAGCGCCACCAGCAATGGAGACGAGGTCTTATGATCGGGCTGCTAGGGATGATGCTTTGTCCCAGGCGATGCTTCGTGTTTTGGAAAGTGTTACTGGGACGAGTACTAGAATGATGAATTGAGGATCGATTTCTAAACGGCTTCGAGCTAATAGAGCGGAGATTTTCAGGGGCATATCTGGTGTAGCCCCGAATGTGGCTGAATATTGGTTGGAGGCCATGGAACGTATAATGGATGACCTGGACTACTCAGTGGAGCAGAAGCTAAAAGGAGCAGTATCTTTCCTGCGTGACGAGGCCTAACCAGTGGTGGATCACTGTGAGAGACGGTACACCAGCTGAGCGGGTGACTTGAGAGATGTTTAAGACGACCTTCAAAGGGAAGTACGTCAGGGCGAGCTATGTGGATGCCCGAAGGAAGGAATTCCTAAATCTAACTCAGGGTAGTAAAACTGTCGCAGAGTACGAAGCTGAATTTCTAAGGTTAAGCTGGTATGCCAGTGGTATAGTCACTATGGGTATGAACGCAGTGTGCGATTCGAGGATGGCCTTAAAGATAAGCTAAGAGTGCTGATTGCTCTGTAGAGGGAGCGTGATTTTGCTACTCTGGTGGAAAAAGCTAAGATTGCTGAGGAGGTGAAGCGCACAGAGCGACAGAACCGTGAAAAAGACAGAACCAATTTAGGAGGGAATCAGGACCCTTGGGTGCTGTGGGTGGGACTGTTAAAAGGGCTAGAGTGGACGAGCCGGTTGGAGCAGTTCCGATGAATATGGTTAGACCGCAAGCTTGTGCGGATTGTGGTAAAGTACATTTGGGTGAATGTTGGAAGCATTCTGGAGCATGTTTTCGGTGTGGGTCCAAAGATCACTGAGTTAAAGATTGTCCTCAGAGGCCGGGACAGATGCAAGCTGCTGAACCGAGGGTTGTTCAGCCAATGAGAGGTGGAAAACAACCACCGAGAGGCCGTGGACAGGCAAGGGGTGGCAATGAAAATGAACATGGATATAAAGCACTGGGTAGGGGTGCTGGAAATGCTGAGGCACGACAGCCAATGTTGGTTTATGCTGCTCGTCACCCAAGGGAGGGTGACACACTTGACGTCATAACCAGTACATTTTTAATTTATGGCACGCCATACACTGCTCTGATTGATATTGGATCTACCCATTCGTATGTTTCTTATGATGTGTCTGGGACGTTGGGTGTTCAAACTGAGAAAACTATGAGTAGGGTATCAGTGATAAGTCCACTGGGTCACTCGGTTAGGGTAGACAAACTCTTTAGAGACGTACCTTTAGAGACACAAGGTAGGATTTTCTCTACGGACTTGATGGAGTTACCCTTTGGAGAGTTTGATCTCATCTTGGGTATTGATTAGCTTGCTAAGCATAGGACGACTTTGGATTGTGCTGCTAAGGGAACGATGTTAAAGACCACGGAAGATGAGGAGGTAACTGTAATAGGGGAGCGAAGAGATTACTTGTCCAACGTTATATCGGCTTTGAGAGCTGAAAAATTGATTCACAAAGGTTGCGGGCATTTTTGGCGTGTGTAAGTAAGTCGAATTCTGAAGGTTTGACCGTAGGAGAAGTTAAAACCGCTAAGGAGTTTCAGGATGTTTTTCTAAATGAGCTTCTTGGGTTGCCTCTGAATCGTGAAGTCAAATTTGGAATCGACTTGTTGCCTGGAACGGCTCTGGTGTCCATTGCACCTTATAGAATAGCACCGAAAGAGTTGTTGGAGTTGAAAGTGCAAATCCAAGAACTCTTTAATCGAGGTTTTATTAGACCAAGCGTGTCTCCGTGGGGAGCACCGGTACTATTTGTGAAGAAAAAGGATGGGACGATGCGTATGTGTATCGATTATCGTCAGTTGAACAAACTGACTACTAAGAACAAGTACCCTCTGCCAAGGATCGACGACCTATTTGACCAGCTAAGAGGAGCATCGGTATTTTCCAAGATCGATCTTCGATCTGGATATCATCAATTAAGGGTCAAAGAGGTGGATATTCATAAGACAACATTCAGGACTCGGTATGGTCATTACGAGTTTCTGGTAATGTCGTTTGGATTGACGAATGCACCAGTGGCCTTCATGGATCTGATAAATCTGGTATTCCAACCCTACTTGGATCAATTTGTAGTCGTCTTTATAGACGATATTCTGGTGTATTCGAAGACTGAGGAGAATCATGATGAGCATCTCTGAACTGCTCTGTAAGTGTTGAGGGAGAAGCAACTGTATGCAAAATTTAGCATGTGTGAATTTTGGTTGCAAGAAGTGACATTCTTGGGTCATGTTCTTTCTACTAAGGGGATTAGGGTGGATTCTCAGAAAATTGAGGCGGTTCTAGAATGGAAGCCACTAAGATCTGTGTCAGAAATTTAGAGTTTTATGGGTTTGGTAGGGCACTACAGGAGATTTGTGGAAGGATTTTCTTTGATTGCGGTACCATTGATGAAACTTTTGAGAAAAGGAGTACCGTTTGTCTGGACTGAGAAACAACAAGAGAGTTTCGAGAAGTTGAAGAAAGTTTTGACTAAGGTACCTGCATTGATTTAGCTGGAGTCTGAGAAGGATTTTACTGTGTACAGTGATGCATCGCATGTTGGATTGGGCTATGTACTGATGCAAGAGGGTAAAGTGGTTGCTTATGCATCGCGACAGCTTAAGCCTCACGAAGCGAATTACCCTACGCATGATCTGGAGTTGGCGGCAGTGATTTTTGCATTAAAGATCTGGAGGCACTATTTGTATGGAGAAAAGTGTATCATATACATGGATCATAAGAGCCTCAAGTATCTATTGACTCAGAAGGAGTTGAACCTTAGGCAACGAAGATGGATAGAGTTGCTTAAGGATTATGACTGTTCTATTGAGTATCACCCAGGCAAAGCTAATGTTGTAGCTGATGCACTGAGTCGAAGAGCTGTAACTGAGCTGAGAGCGATGTTTGCTCGTCTTAATCTATATGATGATGGTAGCTTGTTAGCAGAATTGCATGTAAAACTGACCTAGATAGAGCAAATTAAGGAGAAGCAACTACTGGATGAGTCACTGGTTCCTCGATTTCAATAGGTTAAGAGTGGTGAGACTTTTGATTTTAGATTGAATAGTGAAGGAGTCTTGTGCTTCCGAGAAAGAGTTTGTATTCCGAGTGACTCCGACTTGAGATAGTCAATTCTGATAGAGGCTCATGGCGGTCTTTGTCCCATGCATCCTGGAGGGAATAAGTTGTATCGGGATTTACGGGAGTTGTATTGGTGGCCTAGACTTAAGCGGGAAGTAATGGAGTTTGTGGGTAAGTGTCAGACATGCCAGCAGGTGAAAGCTGAGCATCAACTGCCATCTGGACTTCTACAACTAGTGAAGATTCCACTTTGGAAGTGGGAAAGGGTAACCATGGACTTTGTGAGTGGGCTTCCCTTGACGCCTACCAAGAAAGACTCGGTTGGGGTGATTGTGGATAGGCTAACCAAATCTGCTCATTTTATACCCGTCTGAACAGATTATTCACTTCAAAAATTGGCAAAATTGTATGTAGCGGAAGTAGTGCGACTTCATGGAGTGCCAGTTTCGATTATTTCTGATCAGGACCCTAGGTTTACATCTCGATTCTTGCAGAAGTTGCATGAGGCATTGGGCACAAGGTTGTATTTTAGCACTACTTTTCCCCCCAGACGGATGGACAGTTAGGAAGGGTGATTCAGGTGCTGGAAGATATGTTGAGAGGGTGTATTATTGATTTCCGAGGTAGCTGGGAAGACTACTTCCCGTTAGTGGAATTTGCATATAACAATAGTTACCAGGCAAGTATTCGAATGGCACCATATGAGGCGTTGTATGGTCAAAGATGTCGTACGCCTACTTGTTGGATAGAATTGGAAGAACGTCAGGTTCTTGGGCCAGAGTTGGTAGCGGATATAGAAGATAAAGTTAAGCTGATCAGGGATCGGTTAAAGGAGGCATCTGATAGGAAAAAGTCTTATACCAACTTGAAGTGTAAGGAAATTGAGTACTCGGTGGGAGATTTGGTTTATTTGAAGGTCTCACCTTGGAAGAAAATTTTAAGGTTTGAGAAGAGGGACAAATTTAGTCCGCGGTTTATCAGGCCTTATCGAGTTCTTAAACGGGTGGGTCCGGTAGCATATCAGTTGGAACTACCTCCGGAGTTGGACCGGATTCATGACTTCTTTCAAGTCTCCATGTTAAGGTGGTATTGGTCTGATCCTTCCCACATCGTACCAGTTGAGGAAATCGAAGTTAGATCTGATTTGACTTTTGAGGAAAAGCCTGTGCAAATTCTAGACCGTGATGTCAAGGTGTGACGAAAGAAATCAGTCCCTTTGGTGAAAGTGCTTTGGTGCAATCACGAAAGAGAAGAAGCTACGTGGGAGCCAGAAGAGGCGATTCTCAATAATACCATCACCTGTTTGCATCAGGGCCGAAATTTCTTTAAGGGGGTAGAGTTGTAACGCCCTAATTTTTAGGGGTTTTAAATTTTGCTTGAATTTATTTTTACATGTTTTGGCATGCTAAAGAAGTGAATTGAGTGTGATTAGTGGACTTTTAGAAGGCCTAGGTTTAAGTTTAAAGCCTGGCAGATTTTTAAATTTTAGGCTAGTTGGAGAAGGGACTTGAGCTAAGTGGGCTTTTAAATTAAAGTTGGGGATTTAAGGTACAAGGAAGCCTGTGGTAAAGTGGCAAGGTGGTTCCACTTAGAGCACAAGATTGGCGTGTGGAAGCTGGTAAGGGAGCTGAGGTTCGAACCCCTTTGAAAGCAAGGCACTTATTTTATTTTGGTGCATGGGCATGGTAAGAGGTGGACTTCAAGTTAAATTATGAAGGAAGGAGTTTGAAGTGCTCATGGGATTGGATTAAGGAGGGATAAAGGGAGATTATCAAGGAGAGAATTTAGGAGTTTGAGGGTGAGGCTAGTGTTGGCCAAATGGGGGACTGTAGGAGGTGCAAATTCGGCTAGGGTCCTTAGGTAATTGCATTTTCGGCATTAGTGGCTAGGTGTGTGCCGATTTCTTGTAGGCATTCTTTTGGGATTTTGCGGTTTTGGTCATAACCTTTGTTGCCGTATAGGTATAGCCCCTTTTGAAGGTTTTTTCTTTCCTTCTTTTTTTTCTCTTCTCTGCTCAAAAAGTCGAATAATCTTGTGCACACCATCTGCTCTTGATGATTTTTTTTCTTCTGGCCGAACCCCCATCTTTTCGCTAAAAGTTGAAACCTCAAAGTTCTCCTTTCTCTTTGTCGACATCGCCTCCTTTACATAATTTCTTCTGCCTCTTCTTTTGCTTCTTTAAAGACTACCCTAGGCCAGTAAACACACCTTAAACTTCTCTTGGCCGATTGTCTCAAAAGCCGAAAACCCGAAGTCTTAAATCCTTTCTTGGTTGATTTCTACTTTAGTCGAACCCTTCTCATCTCTATTTTGAAAAGCCAAAACCTGCAAGCCTTTCATCTCTCTGTCGCCATAACTACTTCTTCTTCTTCCACCTTTACTTCTAAAACTGAATCTCATCCTCTCTTCTCTACTACTCTTTCAACTCTTTTCAGCCATTTATCTCTTTCTCTCATGTTTTGTTTAGATCTACAATAGATCTGGGATTAGGTTAGTGATCGATGACTCTCTCTTCTGTCAAGGCAAGCCAGTGAACTTTTGGGTAAATGATCTTCTTCCTTATTCTTTTTTTTTCAAGTGATTAATAAAAAGCCGAAACCCCTAACCTTTTTACACTAATCGGCCTTTATCTTTCTTTGGAAACTGATTCAAGTTCTCTCTTTTTGTCTGCTTGTGTCCATAGCCGATCTTAAGGGTTGATCTCGTGAAGGGCGTTGGTTGATAAGAAATAACAAAGTGATCTAGATCTGTGGGCTAGATTTCGGTAGAGGCAAGTAAGGGTGATATGATAGTGGTTACCGAATATGCAAGTCAACGTGGTGTTGATTTTCTATTAGAGTGTGGTTTGACATGTAATTAAAACTATTGTAGGTTGGTCATTCGCAGGATCTCGACTTAGTTCGTAATCAGGTGTGTAATTGACACCCTCTAGTAGATTAGATCGGCAAAAACCGAAAACCCAAAATGCTGAAATGCCAGCATTTCTAGGGCTTACGAGCGTGCGAGCACTCGTGGGTTGGTATGAAATCGTGAAATTTGAAATAATGGATGGTAAGGCTGCTATACGCGTTTTCATGCACTTGGGGTGTTTTGGGCCTCTATGAGCCGAAATTGGGCCCAATGGGCTTATGGGCCCAAATGAATAAAAATATGTGGTAAGTGTTTTTTTTGATAATCTGGATATTAACTCTGTAAAAATATGTGTAAAATTTTGACTTAGCGAGCCACAGTAGCTTGTGGGCTCCCTCAGGCCCATTAAGGGTTTTAGGGCCCGATGGCACTGTATAAATAAATAGGCTATTTGAGTTGCTCAGAGCGACATTAGATCTGTTAGAAGGTCTTATTAAGCATGAGACTTAGAGACATAGTAAAATTACCAAAATACCCTTGAAGGTTGAAAATTATCGTTTTACCCCTATATGCTAAATGACAATTTTACCTCTAGAGAAAAGTTGACTGATTTGCTTGTTACTGTATCTAATATTCTATATGCTATGTGATGTTATATTCTGATTTGCATGGGGTTGGGTTATTGATACGGAGGAAGTGCTAAAAGTGGCAATGCCACGTGATCTGTTTAGAGGCTCTACCTCGTATTGCTGTGCTGGTGGCTTGGCCACGATATCTGTATTAGCAGCGGTGTGTAGGGCTGGGTGGGTTGAGTTATTCCCCACATGCTGTATAGGGCTGGTACGGGTGGTGTGTAGGGCTGGAATGGGCTTGGGCTTTGCATACATGCATATATAAATATACCCTGATCTATTTCTGTAATGGGCCTAAGGCCCACACTGTTTTCTGAAAAAGGCCAAAGCCCAGCTTAATCTCTATCTAAATAGGGCTTCGGCCCAGACTGAGCTTGGACTGGTCTTTGACACTGGTTAGTTTTGTTTACACTGAGTTTTCACAAACTCACCCTTTTAATTCTGTCTACGTAGGTAACTCCCAACCATAGAGGACTTGGAGCTGCGAGGGATTCGAGGTGGCCACGAGGTTCATGTTTTCGGTGTCTGATGATTTCTTAAATTTAGTTTATTTAAATTCTATTTTTAAATTTCGGATTTAAGTTGTAATAAGGCCGCTCAGTATTTTATTTTGGGTTTTCTTCATTGTTAGCTTTACAATAGTAGACTAGTCTATGCGGGTTTTCCAAACTTAAACAAATGTTTTCAAAACATGCAGCACGTACCGATTAGAGAACTTAACGTCAATAACACCATAATGAGATTTAATAAAAAAATTTTATTTAGTAACAACTACGGGTTTTAAAACTAAAAATTATTCTTATTTACAAGCTTTTAAACACGGTTTAACTACAAACAACATAACGTTTTAGTAAAAGATGATCAAAGCTTAGTTGATTGTCCATGTGACACACCAGATCTGGCCATAACGTCTGGGCCAGGTTTGGGGTGTTACATAACGTATGTTTTGGGCCTCGTAAGCCCGTAATAAGGACGTTATGATTATAAATGAAAAGTTTTAAATTTGATGTGAATTTTATAATTCGGTTTTGTATGTTCACGTATGTTTAAGTCCTGTAATGCCTTGTACCCTATTCTAGCGACGGATACAGGTAATGGGTGTTATATTTAGTGGTATCAAAGCTATGGTTTAATCGATTTTCAGACTAACCTAGCGTGTGTACGAGTCTAGTTATACATGCCATATATATAAATTGTGATAGTGTGACGACTCCTGACAAATCAAATTATGTTTTCATATAGTAAATGGATCATGATTGAGCCGTAGCTAATGACGTTGAAAGTAATGGGCCAGCTCCCGCCCAAGCTACCGCGCCACTTGATATTAGACATGTGACAACTAGTCATGGAGGAGAGGCTCAGGAAACCTTTCTCCATATGATGAATGAGTGGTACTCAGAGTTTATTTGGGCAAATCCAAATGCTCAACCTCCCCTACCCCCTCCTATTCCTCAACTGATTCTCATAGCTCCCCCGGGTGTGGAAATGGTAAGATTGAATAAGCCTCCAGTTGATAAAATTCATAAGTACGGGGCTGAAGAATTTAGGGATAATGTAGATGATGGCCCCGAAAGAGCAAAGTTTTGGCTAGAGTATACTATCAGGGTGTTTGATGAGCTTTCATGTACGTCCGAAAAATGTTTAAAATGTGTTATATCTTTGCTGAGGGACGCAGATATCACTAGTGGAAAACACTAGTATCTGTGGTTCCAAGAGAGAGGGTCACATGGGGTTTCTTTCAAGAAGAATTTCGGAAGAAATATATTAGTCAACGGTTTATAGATTAGAAGCGTAAGGAATTTCTCGAGCTGAAACAGGGTCGAATGTCCATGACAGAATATGACCGAGAATTTGTTAGGCTTAGTAAGTATGCTCGGGAGTGTGTTTCCTCTGCGGCTATTATGTGTAGAAGGTTTGAAGATGGACTGAATGAGAATATCAAATTGTTAGTGGGGATTTTGGAAATTAAAGAATTTATTGTATTGGTTGAAAGGGCTTGCAAAGTTGAAGAATTAAGTAAAGAAAAGAGGACGGCCGAGAGTAAGGCCAGAGATGCAAGAAAAAGGTCGATGAGTAATCTTTTCAGTCCTCGTCGAAGAAATCGAGGGATATGCATGTTCGTTTGAATGTTTTAGCTAGGAATCTTAGCAGAGATTGTGGGAAGCAATATTCAGATTCTAAGGCCCGAACTATGTCCATAGCGAGTGTGGGGAATGTAAGATCTGATAGGCCTAAATGCCAACATTGTGGTAAGTGACATTTCGATGAATGTTGGATGATCAACTGAGCTTGTTTTAAATGTGGCTCCTAAGACCATTTCATTAAGGATTGCCTTGAGATAATTGAAAAAGATAATTTCCAGAATGCTAAACCGAGCAACACTACTGCTAGAGGGAAACCAGTGAGAAATACCAGAGATGGGGCCAGTAGCAAAGGTGTATCCAAAGATTCAGTTGCGAGATCGAAAGTTAAAGCACCTGTGAGAAATTATGCAATCCGTGCTTGGGAAGATGCGTCATCCTCTGATGTGATCACTGGTATATTTTCTCTTTATGATACTAATGTCATTGCTTTGATTGATCCCGGGTCTACGCATTCTTATATTTGTATGAATTTGGTAACAAATATGAATTTGCTTATTGAGTCTACTAAGTTTGTGATTAAAGTGTCATACCATTTAGGCAAATATGTATTAGTGGATAAAGTTTGCAAGAATTGTCCTTTGATGATTTGAGGTCACTGTTTTTCGGCTGACTTAATGTTGTTAAATTTGATGCCATTTTGGGTATGGATTGGTTGACATTGCATGTTGCCGAAGTAAATTGTAGGCAGAAAATTATTGAATTGAAATGCAAAAGTGGTGAGGTTCTTCGGGTTGAAACAAATGAAATGAGGGAATTGCCTGTGGTGATTTCGTATATGTCTTCTTAAAGATATGTAATAAAAGGATGTGAAGTTTATCTTACTTATGTGTTGAATACAAAGATGTCTAAATTGAAACTTGAATCGGTACCGATAGTCTGTGAATTTCCAAATGTGTTTCTAGAAAAGTTGCCTGGGTTGCCTCCGGTCAAAGAGATTGAGTTTGCTATTGATTTAGTGCCTGGGATTGTGCCGATATTGATTACTCCATATAGGATGGCTCCGACTGAATTAAAAGAATTAAAAGCTCAGTTGCAAGAGTTAACAAATAAGGGATTTGTGAGACTGAGTTTTCCCCCCGGGGTGCTCCTGTTTTGCTTGTAAAGAAGAAGGATGGATCTATGAGACTCTATATCAATTATCGACCGCTTAACAAAGTGACTACAAAGAACAAGTATTCATTGCCAAGGATCAATAATTTGTTTGACCAGTTAAAAGGGGCAACAGTGTTCTCCAAGATTAACTTGAGATCTGGCTACTATCAATTGAGAGTTAAAGAGTCAGATGTTCCGAAGACCGCCTTCAGAACACGGTATGGACATTATGAATTTCTTGTGATGCCTTTTTGTTTAACTAATGCTCCTACCAATTTTATGGACTTGATGAATCGGATCTTCCAACCGTACTTAGATAAGTTTGTAGTGGTGTTTATAGATGATATTCTGATCTATTCTCGAGATGAGTCCAAGCATGCCGAACACTTGAAAACTGTATTATAGATATTAAGAGAACAAAAATTGTTTTCTAAATTCAGCAAAAGTGAGTTTTGGCTTCCAGAAGTCAGATTTTTGGGACATATAGTTCGAGTGATGGTATTTAGGTTGATCCAAGTAAGATATCGGCAATTGTTGATTGGAAACTGCTGAAAAATGTATCTGACATTAGAAGCTTTTTGGGCTTAGCTAGATATTATCGATGCTTTGTCGAGGGATTTTCGATGATTTCTACTCCTATGACCAAGTTGTTACAAACTGATGTTAAGTTTGAATGGACCGAAAAATGTCAGCAAAGCTTCGAGAGATTGAAAGCACTATTAACCGAGGCACCGATTTTGATACAACCTGAGTCGGGAAAAGAATTTGTAATTTATAGTGACACGTCTTTGAATGGTCTTGGCTGTGTATTGATGCAAGAGGGAAAAGTGATAGCTTATGCCTCGAGACAATTGAAGCCACACAAGAAGAACTATCCGACCTACAACTTGGAATTGGCTGCCATCGTTTTTACTTTGAAAATTTGGTGTCATCATTTGTACGATGAGAGATGTCATATTTTTTTCTTATCATAAGTGTTTAAAGTATATTATGACTCAAAAAGATCTGAATTTAAGACAATGGAGATGGCTCAAGTTACTAAAAGATTATAGGTTGGTGATCGAGTATCACTCGGGGAAAGCAAACGTAATTGTAATGCCCCAAATTTTGGGCCTAGAAGGAATAGGTTTTGAGCTAGGGATCAATTAGGAGACTATACATAAGTTTTTAGTTGTGCAAGAAAATGGCATAACTGCATGGTTGCTTTAGTGGTTAAGTGAACTAGTAGTGTTGGGGGTCTTTGAGAAGCCTTGGGTTCAAACCTAGGCTTTAGCAAAATTTTTAGTTTAAGTGAATAAAAACCCTTGGTTCTAGATAGTAAGGTTTTTAACTTAAATTGCTTAAAATATGATACAAAAGATTTGTTAGCCTGGTGGTAAGTGGTGTATGGAGTGTACATTGTAACAGCCTTAAATCGACCCTAGTCAAAATGTGGTTTCGGGACCACAAAACTGAGGCATAAAAATAATTTAATATTTATTTTGATGCCCATTGTATGTGCCAATTTATGTGTGACATCTTTGGTGCTTTAATTTAGTCTTATAATTGTGAATTGCACTTAAAAGGGCTTAATTGTGAACTTCGAAAATATGCTAGGTGAATGTGTGATGGTCAAATAATTGCATGTTGTAAAAATATGGCCTTGCATGTCAAAATTCCCTTTTTATACATAGTGGCCGGCCAACCTACCTAATGATGGCATTTTATTTGCTTTCATTTTGTATTTTAGTAAAAAAAAAATGTATAATATGTGCATGAGATAAAAGTTAATTTAATATTATGAAATTGGGAGAAAAAAACAAGGTTAGACCATCTTCTTCTTCATTGCCGTGAGTTGAGAAAGAAATAAAGCTTTTGAAGCTTAAAGCATTCGGCTAGTTAAGGCTTCAAATTAAGGTAAGGTTTCATGTATTTCTTTGGATTTCTTTGTGAAATTCGGTTGGTTTTGAAGCTCACAATAAGACCCATGTGAAAATTTTTGTGTTCATGAAGCATAAAGTATTCGGTCATGTTGGTAATATGCTAAGTTTTGAGTGCATTATGTTTTTGAAATAGAAATTGATAAATGGAGCTTTAATGGACTCTACGATGTTAAAATTCATGTGAATTGAAATTTGTGAGCTCAAATTTGTAGAATTGGAGTTTTGTGTGGCTTAAATGTCTAAGAGGCATTCAGTTAATGATGTTTTGTGTATCATGAATGGAATGTTGATATTTTTAGTTGGAAATGTTAGAAAGATGAGGTTGAGCTTGTTGATTGGTTTATATGTATAGTTTTGATGTTATTAATAATCGGCTAATAAGGCAATGGGTTTGCCGTATGTGTGTGATTGTCGAGCGTAAATCTATGTAGTAATTTGAGTGATACTTGCGTTTATGACTAATGTGTTACTTTGGAAGTCCTTGAGGACATACGGCTATGGTTTAGAAGTTTATAAAGTGGAGTTTTTATGTTTGAAATAATATTAGTTATAATGATAGTATGAATGCCGAATGTTACCTAAAATAAGGGATGAATTCATTGATGTATGGAATGGCCGATTTGGGGCTTGTGATGGGTACAAATTGGTTTTTGAAATATATATAGATATATTTATATATGACCAAATTGAATAGTGACATTCGGCCAAGTGATATTTGTGAAATTTATTGAATGTGAATTTGGTATATGCATTAAGGTCACATGTGTAATCGGTCTTTGGGAAATTAGGTATAGAAATAGCTTATGGTAATGTATTAAATGGTGAGAGTATAAATTTTTTTTAGCTTATGGCAACTCTTGTATTCGGCTATGCATATCTTGTATGATATTGAAATTAGTAAATTGCTTTAAGTGTTGATGAATAGACTAAGGTTATAAATATTTATAATTTGGATAGATTGGGAGTTTAAAGGACAAATGAGTGTTCAGCCATTGTGGAACAATGTGAAGCTTTGATAGATTTGGAAAGCTTAAATTACATGCTATATGGAAACAAAAAAAAAATGAATTAATTAAATTAATGAACATTGTAGTAATAAGATGAATTAATTAAACCCTGATAAAAGTGGCTTAAATGAGTATTTGAATTCGGCTAAATGAGTAGATTTAATATGGACAACTTTGGTTTATAGCAGTGGTGTAACTTTGAAAATACACTAAAAATAGTGGGAGATGAGTTATAGGCTAAATAAAATATGTAATTAAATCCTAATGAATCTAGTTTCTTATAAAGGAAACCGTAAAAGAAAAATAATTGCCTATAGTTAGATATTTGAAGTTGGACGAGATAGTGTCAGAATGACACCGAAATCCCCTGTTCTGTTTTGATAAAATCACTATAAATTGTACAAAAACATCCATGAGATATAATTTATATTCTTAGAATCCTTAATGAGTCTATTTTCAATAAAAATATACAAGAACATTATTCGAGACCTGAACTAAGAGATAATTGAACTTTAGTATAGAAGGGTCGGAACTGTCCGATAGTGAATTAGGGGTAACTTTGAGGATTAAAATGTATTAATTGGCCTAGTCAAAAATTCTGAAAATTTTGTGGTAGAAAGGTACATGAGTCTAGTTTTAGGGAAAATTTACAGAACTTGATTTGGAGTTTCGTAGCTCCCGTTATGAATAATTTAGTGAATGTTGCTTAGGAAGTCAGCTTGTAGTGACTTGTGATATATATGTGATTGGCCGAATGTGTGTGTGTGTGTGTGGCCAAGGATGTATATACGTGTTTCTTGTTTTGACTAAAAGTGTAATGATCAAGTGAGTATTTGAATAAAGATTAATATAATTAAATTGTTTAACTTAGCTCAAGAGCATAGAGGGGAAGTCTCGGATAAAGGGAAAGCGAAAGTAACTGAATAGCCGACTCGTTGTTGTCCAACAAAGTTCGAGGTAAGTTTTGAGTAATTGAACTTGGTATTTAATTAAATACAACTGGACATATGTATGATAAATGAATTATGTCCTATTGTCCCTACTTTGATAAGGATAATTGAGAGCGAGCCTTACACATGGTATGTAGCCGAATGGCTATTAAAGAAAATAATCAGAGGAAGTAATGAGTCTATGATCATGTATGTGGTTGCTTATTGAGATGGAAGTTTAGTGGTTGAGGTATATGTATTTTAAATTCAAATGATGACTATGCAATGAAGTTAAGATGCATGTTATATGCTTATATTCGAATGAGGTAAGGGATTGATATATGTGATAATCAATGTGAAATGTTATTATATGTGATTAAATTTGCATGAAACTTGGAGATTATGTCCGGGTTAAGACCCACTGGCTATGTGTGGAGATTTGTGTCCGGGTTAAGACCCGCTGGCTATGTGTGGAGATTTGTGTCTGGGTTATGACCCGCTGGCTATGTGCGGAGATTATGTCTGGGTTAAGACCCGCTGGCTTCGTGTGGAGATTTCATCTGAGCTAAAGGTCTTGCCGATGATCCGAGTAAAGTCTAAGACTAAAAGACTTCACAATAACAATTATTAATGAATACGTTCAATGCGCTAAGATAAGCAGGTATGTATCCTGAGCTTATATGTAAGCTTGAATTGGACTAAATCATAAGGTTATTATGTGATGTATATATGTGAGTAAAACAATAAGACCGTCTCTATGACTATTGTGCATCTGGTCAATGTAAAAAGTTATGTGAAATTATGTAATATACCTACGTTTATATGAGCTCACTTTCAAATGAAAGTTTATCTACTTATTGTGTTTTATTAGGGTGTGTATATTTGGCTAAGGGATGATATACCCAAAAAGGAGATTGAAATGAAAATGCGAATGACCAATTTATACTCGAATTTGTATCTATTTAAATTACTTGAAACTTACTAAGCATTGATATGCTTACTTCGTTTACTTTGTTTTTCTCTGTTTTATAGATCTCATTTTGAAGCTACGGACTCGGGGATTCAAGCTTAAATCATCTACACTATCGTCGTCATTTTGGTACATTCGATATTTATTTTGAGAACAATGGCATGTATAGGCTAATCTCCCTTCTTTTGAATCGAATTACATTTTGAGTTGTAAATATTCTAGCCATGCGAAAATGGCTTGCTTAAATCTCTAAGTTCGAGTATATGTTTTGATGAAATTTTATGTGGTTTGTTATTTTGATGCACAAGTAAATGGTGAAGTAAGTATAGGAAGCATATTATCTGCGCTTAGTGGAATGATGTAACATAAGTTTTCAATAGTAGTGAATGTGTTATATGAAGCGAATAGGATTTGCTTACTACCTAAGAAATTTGATTATACTTATAGGTAAGTATTCACTTTGAAATTTGATAGTGCTCCCATAGTAAATAAATGTGATATGGTTGCATTAGTCGAATCACTTTGAAAGTTGGATTGTTTGAATATGGAAATTAAAGTTGATCACTAATCGAAATTTTATCTACAACTGAATCTATGTACAACTGAATCTATGTACAACTGAATCTATGTCTAGTATGTATCTATGAACCTCAGTAAGTTGCGTTTAGTTATGTAATACCTTGAAACCCTATTCCGACGACGGACAGGGGTCTAGGGTGTTACATACATGAGGTCTGAGGTTTAAGGCTTGGCATTGCAAAAAGAATGATTTATTTTGCTTCATGGCTATGAGAGTAGTTGAGGCTGACTGAAACTCTGCAAAGTGAAGTTTGATTTAGTCAAGGAGGGATTTGTGGAGCAAATCAAGGAGTGGATTGGGGATTGAGGGAGTGGTTGGTAGGAGAGAATTAAGGAAATTTGAAATGGAGAGGTTGGCAAGTGTTGTAGCCAATTTGAACTTTAGGATCTTTGGTTTCAATTTTGAGGGGTTGTCTTGGCAATTTTGGGTTTTAGTTTTGTATGACATCTAGTTTCAGCTTCTACCAACTATTCCCCTTGTGTGTCGAATTCTCCTTTTGTCTTTACTCTTGCGTTTTCTTTCTGTATTATTGAGACCAAATTTTACCTCTTTTCTTTTTTTGCCTTGGCCAAATGTTCTTGTGCAGTTTTGGCATTCTTTTTGTTTTAGGGATTGGGGTCTCTCATTTTTCTCTTATTTTCTTTCTGTTAACCGAATAGGCATTTGTTTCTCTCAATCCCTTGTTTGTGCCAAAATGGAACACTGCTTCTCTCCTCTTCACTCTCTCAAAGAGTTTTGCTTGTGCCGATCTTCATCTCTTTTCTTCTTCTCAATTTTCACCTTTTCGTCTTACCTCTTTCTCTCGCAAACTGTGGCTGAATACTATCTATTTCCTTCTTTCGATATCCTTTCTTTCACTTTGTTACTTAGGCCGATTACGCATCACTCTCTACCATCCTTTTTGTTGCAGTTTTAGGGTAAGTGCTCTTGACGTGTCCCTTCTTCCCCTCTCACACTAATAAAAGCTGAATTCTCTATACTCCTTCGTGGTCGTATCGATTAGGTAAGTGTTTGTTAAACAAGTGGCACGGTTTTTTTTACTCGGTCTCACTCTATTTCTATTGTTACCGCCTCTGTTGACAACTCTTCTCTCTGTCCATAACTGTTAGGGGTACGATTGTTCCATCTCGTGCTTTGGCTAAGAAATATTGGTGTAGACCGATTGTTTCTACCCCCACTTTTAGTTCTACAATTCGGTAAGCTATCCATTTGGTTCAAGTTATTTACATTTAGGGTTTGGTTAACAAAGATTAGGTTGTAATGCAGCTCGTTACCAAGAATCTTGAAGGCAGTCTTAGTCAACGATTTAAGGGGGGTTAAATCACACTCTTTCAGTCAAGGCAAGTATTAATACTAATAAGGGTTAACTGTGAATAAGAGGGTGATTAACCCTACGGTCAAGCGACGCGTGAATGTAGGTTTTGGCACTCGAGGATTGTTAGCACTTTTCACAAATAGGTGTGTACTCACAGTGATTAACCGTAGAATGGCAAAAGCCAAAAAGCTAAAAAGTTAAAAAGTTTGGCGATTGATGCCACACAGCGTGCAATAGCACGTGTGGTGAACTGAGCCCACAACATATGGGCGAAAGACTGTAAAGGCCACCATGAGAGATCTCATGGGCCTAGGCCGTCATGGGCCACGATGAGCCAAAATGGGTTGTGTGGGCCTAATGGGCTACTGGCAACTTTGATACGATATCGCTTAGCGCCGCAACCAGTGCTAATCTTGGTGTGTTTGGCTGAGTGGGTTGATTTTATCCCCACATGGTGTGACTGGCGGGACGGAGTGGTGTGTTTGGCTGGATTGGGGTGGGATTTCTATTTGCATATCTGCTCTGTTATTGATACTGTATTGGGCTTAGGCCCACATGTATTCTGTTTCTGAATCTGTATTAGGCTAGGGCCCACCTGATACTGTTACTGTAATAGGCTTAGGCCCAGTCTGTTACTGCATACTAAATGTCTAACTGAGTATATTAAGGTATTACACACTGAGTTTTTGAAAACTCACCCTTCTGTTTAATTCTACAGGTAATCCCTAGCGTTAAGCGATTCGGTACTGCAAGGAGCTCGGAGGTCGGAGGTGGCCACATGGTCGCAACTGTTCTATGCATGATTATACTTTTATCTGAATTTTCATTTTGGGTTTTAATTCAGTAATAAGGCCTTATTAAACTTAACTTATTTTGGGTTTTATTTATTTGGATTAACACTTAATTGATAGAAGTAGAACACTGGTTTTCATAAAAGGGTTAACTGTTTTTAAAACACCACATTTTCGCAACAATTTTTGAAATGCTTCTGCTACAAACAATGTTTTAGAAGTAATGACGACTTAAAATGATTAACAGATGACAAAGATGATTTGGGAATTAACATAGAGGCTTTAACCATCGACGGGTTTTTGTCAACAAGATTAAGTTTTCGAAAAGCACTTCAGTGTGACATCGCCAAATTTGGCCATAACATCTAGGTTGGGTTTGGGGTATTACAGTAGTGGCAGATGCTATAAGTAGAAAATCCCTGCTTGCTTTGAGAGCTATGAGTATTAAGTTGGCTTTGTCAGATGATGGTTCGATTTTGGCCGAATTGAGGGCTAGACTATTATTTCTTTAGCAAATTTGTGAAGCTCAGAAGAGTGATAGTGAATTACAAGCCAAAAGAGCTCAGTGTGAAGTGAGGAATGATTTAGATTTTTGAGTCGGTTCAGATGATTGTTTGATGTTCCAAGATAAAGTATGTGCACCGAAGGATAATGACCTTATCCAGAAAATTTTACACGAGGTACACAGTGGTTGCTTATCAGTTCATCTAGGTAGTACTAAGATGTATAATGATTTGAAGAAATTGATTGGTGGCCAGGTATGAAAAGGGATATTTCTGAGTTCATATCAAAGTGTTTGATTTGTCAATAAGTAAAGGCTGAGCATCAAGTGCCTTTAGATTTACTTCAGCCAGTGATGGTACCCGAGTGGAAGTGGGATAGGATTATGATGGATTTCATAACGGGTTTGCCATTGACCCCCGAAGAAGAAAGATGTTGCTTGGGTCGTCGTTTATCAATTGACAAAATTGGCTCATTTTATTCTGGTACGTATCGACTATTCAATCGACAAGCTAGCTGAATTGTACATTGCTGAGATTGTGAGATTGTACGAAGTGCCTATTTCTATTATTTCGGATAGAGATTCGAGATTTACTTTGAGATTTTAGAAGAAGTTGCAAGAAGCTTTGGGTACAAAATTGAATTTTAGTACCGCGTTTCATCTACAAACCGACGGTCAATCCGAAAGGATAAATAAGATTCTTGAAGATATGCTTCGATGTTGTATTCTAGAATTCGAGGGTAGTTGGGAAAAATATCTACCTTTGGTCGAATTTACTTACAACAACAGCTTTCAGTCGAGTATGAAAATGGCACCATACGAGGCATTATATGGCTGTAAGTGTTAAACTCCTTTGTATTGGACCAAGCTTAGTGAGAGACATATTCCGGAGTTGATTTGGTTAAAGAAACTGAAGAAAAAGTGAAAGTAATCCGTGATTGTTTGAAAGTTGCTTAAGATCAACAAAAGTCATACGCGGATTTGAAAAGAAAAGAAATCAAATTTCAGGTGGGTGATAAAGTATTTCTAAAAGCGTCTCCATGGAAGAAGATTCTGAGATTTGGTCGGAAAGGCAAGTTAAGTCCGCATTTTATTGGTCCATATGAGGTTATCGAAAGAATTAGGCCAGTGGCATATCGGTTGGCTTTGCCGGCGAAATTGGAAAGGATTCACAATGTGTTTCATGTGTTGATGTTGCAACGATATCGTTTCGACCCTTCACATGTGATTTCTCCTATGGAAGTTGAGATTCGACTCTCAAATGGAAGTTGAGATTCGACTGGATATGACATATGATGAAGAACCAATTAAAATTTTGGCTTGAGAAGTCAAACAATTAAAGAATATAAGTATAGAATTAGTGAAAGTGTTGTGGCATAGACATGGGGTTGAAGAGGCTACGTGGGAACCTGAGTAAGCCATGAGAAAATAGTACCTAAACCTCTTTTCTGGTAAGATTTTCGGGGACAAAAATCCCTAAAACGGGGGAGAGTTGTAATAGCCCAAATCAGGGTTAAGTCAGAATAGTGGTTTTGGGACCACAAATTTGAAGTAGAAAGTTTATTGTGATAAAGTTTTAAGGTTTATAGTATGATTGAACGTATGTATGAAAATATCGTTAAGAAATTTTATCGATAGAGGGTCCAATTTGACTAGTAGAACTAAATTACAAAAAGTGCAAAATATGTGTTCTAGAAACATTGGGGGTTTAATTGAAATGAATTTGTATATTAGAAGTCCTTATTTAGTATGTAGACCATTATATATCATGATGGACAAAAATAGACAAGGAAGGGTAAAATTTTAAAGAAAGGGCTTAAGGACATTTTGGTAATTTGGGTAATAAAAGAATAAAAAAGGAAAATAAAGGAAAAAATTGTGTCCATCTTCTCCTACCATAGCCGAAATTCACAAGGGAGCCATAGCTAGGGTTTCTTCACTTTCCAAGCTTGATAGTAAGTGCATCCTAGCATCGTTTTTAATGTTCTTTACGTTTTTAAAGTCGTAACAAACCGATCTAGCTATTTCTACCATTAATTTAAACTAGGGTTCATGTTCAATGGAAGAATATGAAAGTTCGAGGTGTGTTTAACAACTTTTACTAATTGATTTTTAATGAAATTGCATAAAAGGACCTTTTTGTAAAAGTTGTAAAAATGTGTGTAGGAATATGATTAAATGAAAAATATGTGTTAGTATGAGTATGAAAATAGTTTGGCTAGGCTTGGGTAACAAAGAAAATGAGTACATTTCATTTTATGTGCTTAAGGACTAAAGTGTAAATAAGTGAAAAGTTAAGGGCAAAAATGTAAATTTGCCTTAATATGATTTTTGGGTCAAATTGAATAATGTGATAGTAAACGAGCTGAATGTGTCATTATTCAATTTGACCCAAAAATCATTTTAAGGCAAATTTACATTTTTGCCCTTAACTTAGACGAGGAATTGACCTAGATCGGGGAAAGGGCAAAGTTGTGGGCTAAGTCGCAAAATTTCTTATTTTTGTACCGAGGTAAGTTTGTATGTAAATAATGCATCATTTTATTACGTTTCAATGTTTTAATGTTGTATAAAATGTGTGAATGATATTATGAGATATAACTGACGAAGTTTTGGTAAATGATAAATGTGAACGGAAAATCTCAGTTGAACCCTAAGAATAGAATAGGATACGAGTGACATGTCACTAGGAACTCAAGTGTGTGATTATGTGATTAAGTGATGTTCGGGTGCTGGTCTAGTACTTCTACCAGTGGCTAGCTAATCTTGCATTTGTTGCGGACACCTGTCAGCTTGTGAAAGTAGTACTGAGTAGTTACGTCCCGACCGTCAGCTTGTGTGAGCAGACCCGTGACTCGAGAACGAGCATATATTTGAAATGTGATTAGAGGTAGCTTTGGCTACATTTATGTGCCACATATGTGCAAGCTTTTTGAGTATCCGTTAATATTCCAAATGTTCAACGGGAAAAATAACAAAGGATGTGAAAATATGTGTGTTTTGTACGATGATGTGGTACAAGTGTGTACGAACAATTCGTAGTATGAACTTTATAAGTGAAGATACCATTGTAAGTTGTGTTTGAGTAAGTTTAGCATATGAGAGCTAAATGGTAAATGTGTTAACTCTCATTATGTGAAATTGCATGGTTAAGATGCTATTTATTTGCATATAAACTTACTAAGCTATAAAGCTTACCCCTCTTTTCTTTCCATTGTTTTATACTGTCACCAAGCTAGCTCTGGGATTGGGAATCATCGGAGTATCACATCACACTATCAAGGCTAATTTTAGGTATTGGTAATTTTAGTAGTTAGAAAATATGGCATGTATAGGGTGTTGATTATTTTGTATATGTGTCATAGTTATTTTGGCCTAACGTGTGGGCTTATGTTGGTGTGATGATCATTTTGTATAAGGCCATTTGAAATTGGAAAATATTGATTTTTGGTATGATCATGCAATGATGTCTATCATTAATGTGGTTGTATGCATGATTGAGTTGATAATTGTGTAATGTTCATGCATGGTGATTGTGGTATGTGGATGCCTTGTTTGTATAGGTTTAAGTGCTTAATTTATGTTATGATAAGTGTTGTTGGATGGACATATGTGTTTTTGTGTTTCAGGGTGGCAATTGGCTTGGTAAATAGCCTATATATTGACCACACAGGTAGACACACGGGCGTGTGTCTAGGCCGTGTGTGACACACGGTCAGCCCCATGGGCATGTTGATAGGCTGTGTGTCCCTTACACCTTAGTTTTGGAACAGAATGTCTAGTAGTAAACACACGAGCAAAGACACAGCCGTGAGTCTCAGCCATGTGAAAGATCCGACCATAGGACATGGGCATTTGCCCAGACAGTGTGAAGTCTATACCTTAAATGCGAAAATTAAATTCACCACGAGGCCTAGCACACGGGCGTGTGACTTGGCCGTGTGACCCTAATTGGTTGATGACATCATAAACAGAGAGTTACATGGGCTGACGACAAAGTTGAGTCCCAAGCCACACAGGCGTGTGTGACCACACGGCCTGCCCACCCGGGCGTGTGACTCTCCAAAACATGAAATTTTTATTACTGTTAAAAAAATTTCAAAAGTTCTCGGTTCAATCCCTAGCCACTCCTAATGTATGTTTTGGGCCCCGTAGGCACGTAATAGGGACATTATGATTATAAATGAAAAGTTTTAAATTTGACATGAATTTTATGACTCAGTTTTGTATGTTCACGTGTGTTTAACTCCGGTAATGCCTTGTACCCTATTCCGGTGAGGGATACAGGTAAGGGGTGTTACAAGTGTGTTTTGGATGATTAACCATGTACTCATATCCATATACCATTCGTCGGGCAATGTTTAATTGATCTTTGAATTTTTTTCAAATGTGGAAATGGATTTGCATTGTTGTTTGAGTATTACTCACATGTTGTAAACTATGAATGTCAGGAACTCTATTACTTATCTTGTAATTGAACTATTAGGTTTAATTCAATATATTTTGTGGAAATTGGGAGATCGAATCAAGTTGAAGAATCATACTATCCAAAGATCTTTTGTTAGATTTTAAATTACATTTAGCTTATATGGCATGTAATAAGAGTATCTGGTTATGTTTGTAAATGTTCCTAAGTACTTATAATGTGTTTTTTGTGTAATTGATGTGATGATATGAGTAACTAAATGTCGTATGCATTGTTTAATACCAAGTTTAAGCATAAGTGAGCAAGCATGAAATCTTAAGTTTGATATGATTTAGGTATGGTATGTTTGAATTGAAAGTAATTTGTTTTGAGTATGTGATGTGGCTTGTATAATGTAGCCAAGGTAGTTAAATGCTAAGTGATTGAATTGTGTTGTCATTGATGACAGATTGGTTAGACTTTAGGTTGATGGTTTGGCAAGTTTTGAGTGATTTTGAAAGCTCTTTACAGTCTTTAGAACATGTGCTATTGAATATGTTTAGGTACGTAAGCTATTGGATGTGAGATGGCCAAGTTTTGATTCATTTTTGGGCACACACGACCTAGGAAAGGGGTTGTTACGCGACTGTGTGTCACACACCAACAACCCACATGAGTGTGTAGACTGAACGTGTTAGGTGCAGGGTTCACACAGCCATATGAACTAAGTCAGTGAGTTTCACGGGCAAACACATGAGCGTGTGGATAGCTACACAACCATGTCTGGAGCCACATGGTTTGGACTTTGTCACACGACCTAAACACACAGTTGTGTGATCGCTATATTAAAAATTTTGAGTTTTTCCCTAAATTTTCTATTTTTTCCAAATTAGTCCCTAATTGTTTCTAAACTATTTTTTAGGCCTCGTAAGCTCGATTTAAGGCCCGTAAATGTATGTTCTACCTCAATCTATATTATTTATGAAATTGTTAATTAATTTGGTAGATTTGATGCTATTTGTTATTGGCTATTCTGAGTTGTATGGTAATACTCTATAACCCTAATCTAGTGACAGATACAGGCTATGGGTGTTACATTACGAGCTTGTAGCCTGGGCATATACTAAATTGGGCATTGCCAATTCAGGCTCCTTGTCTTTTTATCTTCAACTAGTAAAATTTTTGGAATACACCCAGTATCGATGGTTCATTATGCATGAAGCAATTAATACACAAAGCTACCAACATCCACCAGGATAGGGCTGATAACTACCCTAATGTGATGTCGTACTCATTGAGCATCTCATAGAAGAAAGGATGGAGCAGCAAGTGGAAGCTGGCCTCCAACAAGATTAAAGGAAGGGTAAAACCTCTAATATTATAGCTTAGGCGACACCCTTCTATTTGTTGAAAATCATAAGCAAAGTTTGGATAGAGAATGCCCCGGGTTCCTAAGTACCGATGTAATTCATCTTGGGTATGCTACAATCCTACATCCAAGCCTCTGTACATGGGGGTGTGCCATCGAGACCTTTATGTCTGAAGATGGTTGGACTTTGGAGATTCACGTCTTAATTACTCTAGCCTTAGCCCCTCCTTCGTGTGCTAGTCCTAACCATTTTATTTTAATGAAATAGAAAGAAAAGAAGAGCAAATAATTCCTTTGAGAACTAGGAGAACTAAAGATGAAGGAAGTAAAAAGCTTAGATTGAAAAGAAATTACGGTTCTGATATTTCAGCAAGCTTGTCAAGAAGTTTTAATTCATGGTAACTATTCAGGTTCTTTAATATAAATTCAACATTTGCCAAAAAGTAAGCTAAATAACGTTTGAAATCACGAGAGCACCTGCCAAGTTTTCAATATGCCAATTAGAGTAGACTATTAGAATTTTCACTAGTAGGGGATCCCTAAAGTATACGTCTTTGAAGAGTAGTCGTCTTAAGTTTGTAGGCAATTCGGCAATTAATATTCTATGCCTGGCGTAGAGAGTTATCTACACATTCTCTGTAGTGAAAATCCTCAAGTTTGAAAAATTTTGAGAACAAAATTTTTTTTTAAAAGGGAGAGAGTTGTCACACCTCAAACCTGGTGGACCTGATGAGAAAACGTGTAGATGTGAAGTTATCTATTTGGCATAGTGTAGTCTACCCATCTGCAGTCTTTTGGTGAATAAGAGTTGGCATAACATCTCTACCATGTAAGAAATTAAAGAATTTATCTCAGGTTATTCTGCTATTTAGGAAATGAGTGTGACAAGCGAAGAGTAAGCCTAGAATGAGCTACTGCGAAAAGTATAGTACGCTCGGTTTGTCTGACAACGGTGCTAATTGGGTTTTATAACGTGATCTAGTTAGAAGTTAGGTAGATTGACAGATTAAATAATATTTGTATAGGATTCTAATTTAAATTACGCCTGAATTTTGTAGGTCATGACCGTGTGGCCAGGCCATGTAAGAGTTTGAAGTAGGAACACACGGCCATGTCCCAGCCCGTGTCCATGCCCGTGTAACTCACAAACTTGGTCACACGGCCAAGCCACACGTTCGTGTGTTAGGCCGTGTACCCTTTAAAATAACCTCACATGCCCATGTGCCAGGCCGTGTACTAGGGTGTGTAACAGCCTGACTTACAACCTTTTTAAAGCTATAGGGGACACACGACTGTGTCGCCTGGCCGTGTGTCACACACGACTAAGACACACGCCCGTGCCTCTACCCTTGTGGACAAAAACAGGCTATTTTACAAGCCATTTTTCTCACCCAACTCATCATGTACCTAAAACAAAAAATGCATATATGCACAAGCCATAACAATGTACCAAAATCGTGCAAAATCAAGTCATAGCCATAGGGTATAATGTCATCCAACCAATATGCCCTTAGGCACCTCAAATGACAAAATATAAACATTTACAATCATGTAATCCCATTTGGTCAAAATAATCAACTAAATTGCAATCAAGATTGCATCAATTCAAGCTATTGAATTAAGTTACCACAAATTATCAATTAGTACCAATTATGCCATTCAACTATTAGCATCTAAAACCATATAAGCCATTCAAACAAAGTGCCATTACACATCAATTCCAACCATTAGAAAGCTAATATTCACATGTCATATACTAAGTTCATCTCATCATCAAAGTGCCAAATCACAAGCCAAAACAAATGGCCATTTCAACAACCAAAACAGACGGCCAACACTAACCAAAATACCTATACATGCCATTATAACCAAAATTAAAACAACTGAATGTACCAAAAGAGCTGATGGATAGTGTGATATAGATCCGACAAGCTTCCAACCTGAACGAACCTCTAATTCTCTATAAGACACTGAAAAATAACACAAAGTAAGCATTTAAGCTTAGTAAGTTCGTATATACATCAACCATGTTAGCCATGAAAATACATATATAAAACAATAATCATGGATGTGCACATCAAATGATTAATTTCATATACACATATCATCCAATTCCATTTTCCATATAACATTTAACAACATTTTCAAGTAATTCATATGTATGCATGTAATAATCTATATCGAACACTTAACAATTATATCAGAATATTGCTCGTTAACAATTTAGAATACCATTAGATACCTAGGATTGCTCACACATAGTGTGCTAAATCATATAATTGTAATCCATAAAATCTTGTACATGTATGCTTACACAAGCTGTAGATCAGTATGCTCACACGAGCTGTAATCGATATGCTCTCACGAGCTGTAATCGATATGCTTTCACGAGCTATGGGTCAAAACGTAGCTACACGATGATGCTTACACGAGCTGTGGAGTATCCACAACACATGCCGCACCTCTACCATCGGTAGAACGTTTGAGACTAGCACCCAAATCATGTAAACCCTAATGACATGTCATTTGTATCTTATGTTTTCTTAAGGTTCAAATGGGGCTCAGTAATTGTCGTATGTCATTGGATATGCAGTCGATATATATATACGACATTTCATAACACATGTATAATTCAATTAAAAACATATATACACAATTTAATTAAACAAACTTACCTCGACGAGTATATGTAGATACGAAGCCGATTAATCCAAGACTTTCTCTTTGCCCCGATCTAAAGCCATACGAGGTCTATCTTGATCTATATAGATAAATTTAACTCAATTTAATATCTAATTCATTCAATTTAGCTCAAAATCATATTTTGGAAAAATTATCGTTTTTGCCCATATACTTTTAATTTCTTTGCAATTTAGCCCTTAGCTCATAAAAATGGAAATTCATGAAATTCCACCGCAACCCATTATAGGTGAATATCAATTATGTCCCTAGAAAGCCTTATATTTCATTTATTTCACAATTTCACCATGTAAAAATTTTTATTTTTCAATTTAATCCATATTTTAGAATCTCATCAAAAATCTTTTTACAAAAGTTGTTTATCTAACAAAAACCATCCATTTTCTAACATCAAACATCAAAACTCATGTATATTCAAAAATGGAAAAACCCTAACAGATTAACAGTTTCACAAATTAGTCCCCAGGCTAGCTAGATTAAGCTACAATGATCCCTAAACATAAAAATATTTAAAAACGGGACAAAAATAATACCAATTTAGCAAAGATGAAGGTGGTCAAATCCCTAGATTAGAAGAACAAGAAGTTTTTATGGTGTTTTGTTGAAATGAAGAAGATGAAAGCATTTTAGCTATTTTTAATTATCATTTAATTACCAATTTACTTAATTAACCTTTAAAAACTTTAAAAATTACACAAAATGCCAAGCCATCATATTCCACTATCTTATTTATGGTCTACTTTCCATATAAGGACTTCCACTTTAAATTTTTATAGCTATTTAATACCTTTAGCTCTCAAAACTCAACTTTTGCACTCTACGTGATTTATCCTTTTTATCAAATTGAGCATGTAAACGGTAAAATTTCATAACAAAATTTTTATGCGATATTACTATCATCATGTAGGTAATAAAATAATAATAAAATAATTTTTTTGACTTTGGATTTGTGGTCCCGAAACCACTGTTCTGATTTCACTAAAAATAGGCTATTACAACTCTCTCTCCCCTAAAGGGATTTTCGTCCCCGAAAATCTTACCAGAAAAGAGGTTCAGACATTTCTTTCTTATAGCTTCCTTGAGTTCCCAGGTGACTTCTTCTATTTTGTGCCATTGCTAGAGAACTTTTACTAAAGCTATTTTTTGTTTCTCAATTCTTTCACCTCTTATGCCAGAATTCTGATCGGTTCCTTACTATACAACATATCAGGCAGAATATCGACATTCGTCGATGAGATGACATGTGAAGGGTCAAATCGATAATGCCATAACATAGACGCATGAAAGACATTATGAATCTTTTCTAGTTCTATCGGTAAATCTAAACAATATGCAACAGGTCCGATTCTTTCGGTAATCTCATACGGCCTGATAAATCGCAGACTCAGTTTTCCTTTGCGATCAAACCAAAGAACTTTCTTCGAGGGTGATACTTTCAAGAATACTCTGTCTTCGACTTGAAATTCTATGTCTTTTCGTTCAAGATTCGCATATGATTTCTGACGGTCTGAAGCTGCTTTCAAACTATCTCGAATCACTTTTACTTTTTCTTCAGTCTCACGAATCAAATTAACCTCGTGTATGTTTTCCTCACTAAGCTCGGTCCAATATAAAGGATTTTCCATTTACGACCATACAGAGCCTCATACGGTGCCATCTTTATGCTCGATTAAAAGCTGTTGTTCTACGTGAATTCAATCAACGATAAATATTTCTTCTAGTTATCTTTGAACTCTAATACACAGCAACGAAGAATATCCTCGAGAATCTGAATTACTCACTCGAACTTACAATCGGTCTAAGGATGAAATGTAGTCCTAAAATACAACCTCGTACCCACAGCCTCTTGTAACTTTCTCTGAAATCATGACGTAAACCATGGATCTCTATCCGAGATAATGGAAACTAGCACATCGTGCAATCTGACAATCTCAGAAACATATAACTCAACTAATCTCTCAAGGGAGAAATCTGTACATAACGGAATAAAATGTGCTGACTTTGTCAAACGATCAACAACAACCCAAATGGCATCTTTCTTTCTCGAAGATAAGGGTAAACCCAATACAAAATCCATAGTAATTTGATCACATTTCCAGTCTGGTATCACACTAGCTGTAACAATCTAGAAGGTACCTGATGTTTAGCTTTAACTTGCTAACATACTAAATATCTCGATACAAAGTCAGAAATCCCGTGTTTCATTCCTAGCCACCAGTATATTTGTTTCAAGTCACCGTACATCTTATTACTTCTCAGATGAACAGACAAGCTACCACTATGAGCTTCATGCAATATTCTCTGAATAAGCTTTGGATTCTTCGATACACAAATTCTACCTCATAACAATAAGCAATCATCAGGTCCTATCTGAAATTCTGAATTAGAAGTTGTCTCACGTTGTGCCCGTTTAGCTAGCAACTCAAAATCACATTTCTAAGCTTCGTAGATCTGCTGTAAAAACATCAGTCTAGCTTTCAACTCAGCTAAGATTGAACCATCATCAGATAATGGCAAACGCGTGTTTATTGCTCGCAGAACAAATAAAGACTTTCTACTCAGAGCATCAGTAATTACGTTTACTTTTCCCAGGTGATAATCAATGATGAAGTCATAATCGTTTAACAGCTCGAGCCATCTATGCTGTCTCAAATTCAAATCTTTCTGTGACATTAGATACTTCAAACTTTTATGGTTAGTAAATATATGGCATTTTTCATAGAACAAATGGTGTCGCCAAATTTTTAACACAAACACAATAGATGCCAACTCTAAGTCAGGTGTCGAATAATTCTTTCCATGTGGCTTTAACTATCTAGAAGCATAAGCTATTACTTTGCCTTCTTGCATCAAAACATATCCTAAACCATTTAAAGTTGTATTGCTATAAATCACAAATTCTTTTCTCGATTCAGGCTTAACCAAAACTGGTGCCTCAGTCAATAGTGCTTTAAACTTATTAAAACTTTGTTGACATTTCTCAGACCATTCAAATTTGACATCTTTTTGTAATAGTTGTATCATCGGTGTAGCTAATCCTAGAAAACTTCTAACTTTGGATATGTTTCTAGTGATTTCTAGTCAACAACTGCTGAAATTTTACTCGGATCAACTATGATGCCTTCATCTGATACAATATGTCCTAGAAAACTGACTTTTCGAAGCCAAACTCACATTTGCTAAATTTAGCAAAAAGTTTTTTATCTCGTAGGGTTTGCAACACAATCCTTAAATGTTCAGCATGCTCAGACTCGTCTCGTGAATATATCAGAATTTCGTCAATAAATACCACAACAAATCTGTCTAAATACGGTCTAAAGATACTGTTCATCAAATCCATAAATACTGCAGGTGCATTAGTTAAACCAAATGGCATCATAAGAAATTCATAATGTTCATGCCTAGTTCTGAATGTAGTTTTCAGCACATCCGAATCTTTAACTCGTAACTGATACTAGCCAGAACAAAGATCAATCTTAGAAAATACTGTGGCACCTTTCAACTGATCAAACAGATCGTCAATTCAAGGTAGTGGATACTTGTTCTTGATTGTTACTTTGTTGAGCTGACGGTAATCAATACACAATCTCAACGATCCGCTTTTACTTAATGAAAAGAACTGGTGCACCTTAAGGTGAAAACTAGGTCGAGCAAAACCCGTATCTGTCAACTCTTACAGCTATGCTTTCAACTCTTTTGACTCAGTAGGAGTTATTTTGTAAGGTGCTACCGGTATCAGTGATGTCCCCGGTATTAGTTCAATAGCAAACCAAGCTTTCTGACTGGTGGTAATCTAGGTAACTCTTCTTGAAAAACATCAAGATACTCACAAGCTACTGGCACTGATTCAAGCTTCACTTCAGACACTTTAGTATCCAACACATAAGCAATGTAAGCATCGCAACCTTTTTTCACATATTTCTGTGCTGACATAGTTGATATAACAATAGGTAACCCACTCAAACTATCTGATTCAATACGAAGTGTGTCACCATTCTGACATTTCAGTATAATAAGCTTTCGTCTACAATTTACAACCACATCATATAAAGTTAGCCAATCTATGCCCAAAATCACGTCAAATTCATCAAATGGTAATAGCATCAAATCAGCCACAAAACTGTAACCCCGAGTCATCAAAAGACAATTCTTGCAAACTTTATCAACTAGCACATATAACCTAAGGGGTTCAATACTTTAACCATGAATTTAGTCGACTTAATAGGTAAATTCTTACTAGGTACTAAATTCATGGATTGACCTCAGATCAATCAAGGTAGTAACATCAGTATCAAAAATAGAGAAAGTACAGGTAATAACATTTGACATAGAAGCATCCTCTCGTGTGCGTATACCATAAGCTCTAGCTAGTGCTCGTACCTCAGATCTCACAGAAAAGTCTTTAGTCACACCACGGGTACCACTCACATTCTCGGGATTACGAGGTGCTCTACCTCTCGCAGTAGTGCTGCTCGACCTGGTAGTTTGGACTTTCTCTTTCTCAAATTTCTTTGGGCAATCTCTAAAATAGTGGTCTAAGGAACCACACCTGAAACACACTCCATTCTTCAGTCGACACTCACCATAATATGGTCTTTTACGGTGCTTGCACTTGGGCCAAACATCTCTAACACTACCCACACTTGTTATGGATGTAGCTTGGGGTTTAGGACTCGAACGTCAGTTGCCTCTGTCTCTACTAGAGTACCTCACTGAAGCTGTAGAATAGTTGTGATGTTCTTTTGATCTCTTATATGTTGATAGATATGACTTCCCAGTTGATCTCTTTCT
Organism: Gossypium stocksii; assembly: GCA_020496765.1. Classification (NCBI taxonomy): domain Eukaryota; kingdom Viridiplantae; phylum Streptophyta; class Magnoliopsida; order Malvales; family Malvaceae; genus Gossypium; species Gossypium stocksii. The sequence goes on from CM035631.1 coordinate 55,990,951, forward strand.
CGAGTCTCTAGCTTTAAAATTAGCATGTCTTTTCTCTTTACCCAACTCTTCGGCTTTGTCCTCTCGATCAACTACGACAACAAATTCTTTTAGCTCAAGAATTCAAACTAGAAGCTTTATGTCATTATTTAACCCTTTTTCGAATCTTTTAAACATAGTATTCTCGTTTAGGATACATTCACGAGCATATTTACTCAGTCTAACAATTTCCCACTTTTACTTTGACACAGTCATACAGCCCTGTTAGAGCTCAAGAAATTCTTTACATTTCTGATCTAGAAATCTTTGACTAATATATTTCGTTCAGAACTTGGTTTGAAAGAATTCCCAGGTGATCCACTCTCTTAGCACAACAAAAATCAACGTATTCCACCACTGATAAGCCAAATCTTTCAACAAAGATACTGCACACTTAACACATTCAGTCGGTGAACAAGACAATTCATTGAAAACTCTAATTGTATTCTCTAACTAGAATTTTGCTATCTCAAGATCATCTTCAGCAGTAGCTCAAAATTCTTCAACCTCGTATTTATGATCTTATCAACAGGTGGCTTACTAACTCGTATAGGTTCCAAACCTTAAGGAATAATAGGAACCAGTTGGGGAGCAAGAGGGAGTGGAGGTTGTTGAGTAGCCAGGTTCATCCATACGGACTTGGTTAACCATTCATTCATCATCTGAAAGAAGGCTTCCTTAGCCTCTCCTCCTTTGTCGTCAGATACGTGTCTTGTATCACTCGATGCTACTCCGTGAATGAAGGCTTGAGCGTTACTCTCCAATTCATCAAAGCAGCTCGGTTGGATGTTATTGCTATATGAAACATGTTTTAAAATGGTCAAAAGATATCACACTATCATAGGGTTATATAATTGCATGTATAGCTAGACTCGTTCATGCTACGTTCAATCTGAGAATCGACTAAACTATAGTTCTGATACCAATAAATGTAACACCCCTAACCCGTATTCGTTGCCGGAATAAGGTTACAGAGTATTGCCGGAGTTTACAATAAAACAGACAGAAATTTCAAACATTTCATATAATAAACATATTAAACCCAAGTCAAAACATACATATTGTCCCTTAATCGAGCCCTCGAGGCCCTAAATATACGTTAGAAACAAGTCGGGACTAAATCAAAAACTCAGTGAATTTTCAAAAAATAATGAAAATTTTCAACACGACAGGGGTTAAATGGCCGTGTGACTCACATGGCCAGGAGACACGCCCGTGTCTCAGTCCGTATAGGCATTCAAAGTAGGGACACACAATCATGTCCCAACCACCCGTGTGCTAGGCCATGTACCCTTCAAAATAACCTCACACGCCCGTGTGCCAGGCCATGTACTAGGCTGTGTAATAGCCTAACTTGCAACCCTTTGAAAGCTACAGGGGACACACGACTGTGTGTCACACATGGCTAAGACACACGCCCGTGTCTCTGCCTGTATGGACAAAAATAGGCCACTTTACAAGACATTTTTCTCACCCAACTTGTCATGTACTGTAAACTAAAAAATATATAGGATTTTTTTCTATAAAATTTATCACCTTTTTACTTAAATTCATTGTTAAAACTACGTAATTGTTTAATTAATTAATGAAATATGTGAAAATATGAAATTAGGACATAGAAATTATTAAAATGTGATTTTATGCTTTATTATATAGCTTTCATACATAAAATGGCTTATTTTATATTTATTTGAACATATAATATCTTTAAGACATAAAATGGGCCATGCATGATTAAATTAACTAATAAAATATAAAATTATATTTAATAATTCATTTCAAAATATTTCAATAATAATTTGGGTTTTAATTAATTATTTAAATTGGATAAATTTTATTCTTTGGTCCTTTAATTTATTGATTTATTTTAGACAGGTCTGATAGCTTTGTTGGATTACAAAAACAGTCCAAATTGAAGACCAAGTCAACCTAATTTCAGCTACACATGGCTGTCCACATAAACCACTTTTTGGTTTAATTACGCAAGGTCCTTACAATATTGAAGAAATTAGAGATTTGCTCGAAGATTTACATTTGACCGAGTCTCAGTCCTGAGTTGTAATGGCATTTAAATTGCTTAAACATCAAGCAAAATTCAACTCAAAATCCACTAATCATGGTCGGCCACTCATTGAAGAAGCTTGAAGAGACTAAACCTTTCTATTTTTAGCAAACTACTCTCCTTTCTTCACCTATAAATAAGACCACATTTCACCATTTCAGATCACCCCTCATCCCTTATCCCTTATCATCTCTCTTTTCTGTCAATTCTCTTAGCATTTTCCATTCCCCATGCCCAGCATCATCTCTTCATAGAGATTTTAGCAATTAAGCCTTTTAAAAAGCCCTTGGTCGGCCACCTTGGAGAGCCATCAACAAAGGAGCAAAGCAAAGGAATGAAGGAGCCCTCGTCATTTAAAGTCTTGGGTGACAGCCACTTTGATTTGAGTTTAATCTTTTTTTTCTTTGATTTAATCTAAAAATGTTTGCTATGTGTTCTTTATTCTTGTTTACAGCAATGTTAGCTTAATTTTATTTAAGCTAGGATGATTGCTTTGATTAAATAATATTTATTTAATTCATGCTTTTGATGTTCGTGCCTCAATCGATCATGTTTTCAATTAAAATCAAGTCTGTATTTTGTTCATACGTGATTGGAATGCACCTGAATTAGCTGAGTGATCCTAACCAGACGACGGCTAGTGGACACATAATTGAAATGTGCATGTTCAATTTAGATCCTAACCTGATTAAATTGCAGGTTGCGTAACAACTCTAACCAAGCTCTGTTATCTGTATAGTTTTTAGTTTTGTGTGATTAAACTGTTTCAAACCTAACACGTCCCTGTTACCTCGCACGAATGCTAAGAAACCCTTATTAAATAAGGATCAGTAAAATGCATATTTACTAGGTAAAGGATTCCGAAAGGACCTAATGTGGTTTCCAAACTCATGAAAGATCGAGTTGCCATGGAATGTTTTTTCGAATGTTATTAAGCATGTTGGAAATGAATTGAGTTTAATTAAAGTAATTGTCTTAGTTTATTTATGTTTTAATTGTTGCAAATTGTGTTTAATTTTGATAAAATTTATTTCATTCTTATAGTTTGCATATTTAGGATAATTTGCATTGGGGATCATTGCATTTAGCTTAATATATTTAATTTTAATTATCACTTATCAATCATATTATGTTTTTAAATTTACCAAGTTGTTAATATAATTTTACTTAAGTGATTTAACACAAATAAATCCCTGTACAGACAATATCTCGATACTTACTTATTACTTGATAACGACTATGTACACTTGCACAAACCTACCCATTACATGTACCTACAGCCAAAACTGCATATATGCACAAGCCATAACAATGCACCAAAATCATGCATAATCAAGTCATATTCATAGGGTATCATGTCATACAACCAATATGCCCTTAGGAACCTCAAATGACAAAATATAAACATTTACAATCATGTAATCCCATTTGGTCAAAATAATCAACTAAATTGCAATCAAGATTGCATCAATTCAAGCTATTGAATTAAGTTACCACAAATTATCAATTAGTACCAATTATGCCATTCAACTATTAGCATCTAAAACCATATAAGCCATTCAAACAAAGTGCCATTACACATCAATTCCAACCATTAGAAAGCTAATATTCACATGTCATATACTAAGTTCATCTCATCATCAAAGTGCCAAATCACAAGCCAAAACAAATGGCCATTTCAACAACCAAAACACATGGCCAACACTAACCAAAATACATATACATGCCATTATAACCAAAATTAAGACAACCGAATGTACCAAAAGAGCCGATGGATAGTGTGATATAGATCCGACAAGCTTCCAACCCGAACAAACTTCTGATTCTTTATAAGACACTGAAAAATAACACAGAGTATGCATTTAAGCTTAGTAAGTTCATATACACATCAACCATGTTAGCTCATACATAGTGCTCTAAATCATATAACTATAATCCGTGAAATCTTGTACATGTATGCTCACACGAACTGTAAATCAGTATGCTCACACGAGTTGTAATTGGTATGCTCTCACGAGTTGTAATCAGTATGCTCTCATGAATTGTAGGCTCGTAAAATGAAATGTACTCATTTTCTTTACTACCCAAGCCTAGACAAACCATTTTCATACTCATTCTAACACATATTTTTCATTTAATCACACTTCCTACACACATTTTTACAACTTTTACAAAAAGGTCCTTTTATGCAATTTCATCAAAAATCACTTAGTAAAAGTTGTTCAACACACATCAAACTTTCATATTCTTCCATTAAACATCAAAACATATGCATGTCACACATGGGTAAATTTTTTGACATGAACCCTATTAATCGTAGAAATAGCTAGATCGATTGATTACAACTTTAAAAACATAAAGAGCGTTAAAAATGGGACTAGTGTGCATTTACTATCAAGCTTGAAAGTTGAAGAAACCCTAGCCATGGCTCCCTTGTAAATTTTGGCTATGGTAGGAGAAGACGGACACAATTTTGACTTATTTTTCCCTTTTTATTATTTTATTAACCGAATGACCAAAATGCCCATAAGGCCGTTCTTTGAAATTTTTACCCTTCCATGTCCATTCTTGTCCATAATGATATATAATGGTCAAATTACTAAATAAGGACCTCTAATATACAAATTCATTTCTATTAAACCCCCAATGCTTCTAGAACACATATTTTGCACTTTCTGCAATTTAGTCCTACTAGTCAAATTGGACCCTCTATCGATAATATTTCTTAATGATATTTTCACACATGCATTCAATCATACTATAAGCCTTAAAAATTTATTGCAATAATTTTTTTCTATTTCAGATTTGTGGTCTCGAAACCACTATTCTAACTTGGCCCTAAATCGGGCTGTTCTAACTCTCCCCTTTAGGGATTTTCATCCTCAAAAATCTTACTGGAAAAGAGGTTTGGGTACTGTTTTCTCATGGCTTCCTCAAGTTCCCACGTAGCCTCTTCAACCCTATGTCTATACCACAACACTTTCACTAATGATATACTTTTATTCCTCAATTGTTTAACTTCTCGAGCCAAAATCCTAATCGGTTCTTCATCATATGTCATATCTGGTCAAATTGCAACTTTCATTGGGGAAATCACATGCGAAGGATTGGAACGATATTGTCGCAACATCGACACATGAAACACATTATGAATTCTTTCCAACTTTGTCGATAAAGTCAATCGATAAGCCACTAGCCCAATTCTTTTGATAACCTCATACAGACCAATAAAACGTGAACATAACTTGCCTTTCCGACCAAATCTCATAATCTTTTTCCACGGAGACACTTTCAGAAATACTTTATCACCTACCTGAATTCTATCTCTTTTCTTTTCAAATCCGTGTATGACTTTTTTCGATCTAAAGCGGCTTTCAAACAATCACGGATTACTTTCACTTTTTCTTCAATTTCCTTAACCAAATCAACCCCGTGAATCTGTCTCTCACTTAGCTTGGTCCAATACAAAGGAGTTCGACATTTGCGGCCATACAATGCCTCATATCGTGCCATTTTTATACTCGATTGAAAATTGTTGTTGTAAGCAAATTCAACCAAATGTAGAAATTTTCCCAACTACCCTCAAATTCTAGAACACAACATCGAAGCATATCTTCGAGAATCTGAATTACCCTTTTGGGTTCATCATCAGTTTGCAGATGAAATGCGGTACTAAAATTTAATTTCGTGCCTAAGGCCCCTTGCAACTTTTTCCAAAATCTTGAAGTAGATCTCGGATATCTATCCGAAGTAATATAAATAGGCACTCCTTGCAATCTCACAATCTCAGCAATGTACAATTCAGCTAGCTTGTGAGTGAGTAGACGGTACGTACCAGAGTAAAATGAAACGATTTCTTCAATCGATCAACGACGACCCAAATGGCATCTTTCTTCCTCGGGGTCAATGGTAAACCCATTACAAAATCCATCGTAATCTTATCCCATTTCCACTCAGGTACCATCACTAGCTGAAGTAAACCTGAAGGCACTTGATGCTCGGCTTTCACTTGTTGACAGATCAAACACTTTGATACATATTCAAAAATATCTCTTTTCACACTCGGCCACTAATACATTTTCTTCAAATCATTATACATCTTAGTACTACCCGGATGAACTGATAAGCAAACATTTTGTGCCTTATGTAAAATTTTTTGAATAAGATCATTATCCTTTGGTACACATACTCTATCTCGAAACATCAAACAATCATCTGAACCAACTTGAAAATCTAAATCATTACTCACTTCACACTGAGCTCTTCTGACTTGTAATTCACTATCACTCTTCTGAGCTTCACAAATTTGTTGAAGAAATAATGGTCTAGCCCTCAACTTGGCTAAAATTGAGCCATCATCAAACCAAGCCAATTTCGTACTCATAGCTCTCAAAGCAAACAGAGATTTTCTACTTAAAGCTCGGGTGATAATTGATCACCAACTCATAATTTTTTAGTAACTCGAGCTATCTCTGTTGGCTTAAATTCAGATCTTTTTGAGTCATAAAATACTTTAAACTCTTATGATTAGTAAAAATACGACATCTCTCACCGTACAAATGATGACGCCAAATTTTCAAAGTGAAAACGATGGCAGAGAATTCCAAGTCATGGGCCAGATAGTTCTTCTCGTGTGGCTTCAATTGTCTCAAGGCATAAGCTATCACTTTGCCCTCTTGCATCAATACATAACCAAGACTATTCAAAGATGCGTCACTATAAATTACAAATTCCTTTCCTGACTCAGGTTGTACCAAAACTGGCGCCTCAGTCAATAGTGCTTTCAATTTCTCAAAACTTTGCTGACATTTGTCGGTCCATTCAAACTTAACATCTATTTGCAACAACTTGGTCATAGGAGTAGCAATCATCGAAAATCCCTTGACAAAGCATCGATAATACTCGACTAAGCCTAAAAAGCTTTTAACCTTGATACATTTTTTGACGGTTTCCAATCAACGATTGTCGATATCTTACTTGGATCAACCTGAATACCATCACTCGAAACTATATGTCCCAAAAATATGACTTCTAAAAGCCAAAACTCATTTTTACTGAATTTAGTAAATAATTTCTTTTCTTTCAAAATCTGCAATACAATTCTCAAGTGTTCAGCATACTTGGGCTCGTCTCGAGAATAAATCAGAATATCAGCTATAAACACCACTACAAACTTATCTAAGCACGATCGCAAGATCCGATTCTTCAAGTCATAAAAATGGCAGAAGCATTAGTTAAACCAAAAGGCATTACAAGAAATTCATAATGTCCAAATCATGTCCGGAAGGCGGTCTTCAAAACATCTGACTCTTTAGCTCTCAGCTAATAGTAGCCGGATCTCAAGTCAATCTTGAAGAACATTGTTGCCCCTTTTAACTAGTCAAACAAATCATCAATCCTCAGCAACGGATATTTGTTCTTTATAGCCACTTTGTTGAGTTACCGGTAGTCAATGCAAAGTCTCATAGATTTGTCTTTCTTCTTTACAAACAAAACGGGAGCACCTCAGGGAGAAACACTCGGTCTCGCAATTCCCTTATCTGTTAACTCTTGCAACTGAGCTTTTAATTCAATCGGAGCCATCCTATATGGAGCAATCGATATCGGCGCAATCCCAAGCACTAAATCAATAGCAAACTCAATCTCTCTGACCAGAGGCAACCCAGGCAACTCTTCTGGAAAAACGTCTAGAAATTCATAGACTATCGGTACCACTTCAAGTTTCAATTCAGACATCTCTGTATGCAACGCATAGCCAAGATAAGCTTGACATCCTTTTCTTACATATCTTCGAGTAGACATATACGAAATCACCACAAGCAATTCCCTCATTCCATCTGTTTCAACCCGAATAACTTCACCATTTTCACATTTCAATTCAATAATTTTCTTCCTACAATTTACTTTAGCATCATGCAATGTCAACCAATCCATACCAAAAATGGCATCAAATTTATCAAATGGCAACACCATTAAGTCAGCCGAAAAATAGTGACCTCGAATCATCAAAGGACAGTTCTTGTAAACTTTATCCACTAATACATACTTGTCTTAAGGATTTGACACTTTAATTACAAACTCAATGGACTCAACAGGAAAATTCATATTAGTTACCAAATTCATATAAATATAAGAATGCATAGACCTGGGATCAATCAAAGCAATGATATTAGTATCATAAACAGAAAATATACCAGTGGTCACATCAGGGGATGACGCATCTTCACAAGCACGGATTGCAAAAGTTCTTATAGGTGCTCTAACATCCGATCTCACAGCTGAATCTTTGGATACACCTTTGCTATTGGCCCCATCTCTGTTATTTCTCACTGGTTTCCTTCTAGCAGCAGTGTTACTCGGTTCAACATTCTAGAAATTATCTTTTTCTAATTATCTCAGGGCAATCCTTAATGAAATGGTCTTGGGAGCCACATTTAAAACAAGCCCAGTTGATCATCCAACATTCACCAGGATGTCGCCTACCACAATGTTGGCATTTAGGCCTATCAGATCTTACATTCCCAATACTCGCTATGGACGTAGTTTGGGCCTTAAAACCTGGATATTGCTTCCCATGGTCTCTGCTAGGATTCCTAGCTGAAACATTCAAACGAAGAAGCATATCCCTCGATTTCTTCAACGAGGACTGAAAAGACTTACTCATCAGCCTTTTTCTTGCATCTCTGGCCTCACCCTCGGCCTTTCTCTTTTCTTTACTTAATTCTTCGGGTTTACAAACCCATTCAACCAACACAACAAATTCCTTAATTTACAAAATCCCCACTAGCAGTTTGATATTCTCATTTTCCATCTTCAAACCTTCTACACATAATAGCCTCGGAGGAAACACACTCCCGAGCATACTTACTAAGCCTAACAAATTCTCGCTCATATTCTATCACGGACATTCGGCCCTATTTTAGCTCGGGAAATTCCTTATTCTTTTAATGTATAAACTGTTAACTAATATATTTCTTTTAGAATTCTTCTTGGAAGAAACCCCATGTGACCATATCTCTCGGAACCACATATACTAGTATTTTTCACCAGTGATATGTTGTGCCCCTCAGCAAAGATATAACACATTTTAAACATTCTTTGGGCGTACATGAAAGCTCATCAAACACCCTAATAGTATTCTCTAGCCAAAACACTGCTCTCTCGAGGTCATCATCTACATTAGCCCTGAATTCTTCAGCCCCATACTTACGAATTTTATCAATTGGAGGCTTATTCAATCTTACCATTTCTACTCCTTGGGGAGCTACGGGAACCAGTTGAGGAATAGGAGGAGGTGGGGGAGGTTGAGCATTCAGATTCGCCCAAATAAACTTTATATACCATTCGTTCTGTAACAGCCCACTTTTGACCTTAATTGGAACGAGTGGCTTCAGGACCACTTAACCGAGTCGAAATATTATTTTCATTACTTTAATAAGTTTTACAGCATGATAGATATATGGTGTGAAAGTTTCGTACAAAAATTTTATCGTTTAAATAGTTAATTCGGTAAAAAGGATTAAATCGCATAAAGCGATAAATAGGAGTTCTATTTCATAAATGACTTATTTGATCATGGCTTTATAAAAGGGAGTACTTGCTTGGTAATTATGCCATTTATATTGTGAGTGGTTGATGGTAGACATTTATGTCCATAATAACATGAAATAAAAAATGGTTTTATTAAAGGGTAAAATTGGTAGTTGATTTTTATATGTTATATTAATTAATTAAAAACATAAAATGGCTTTAATTTTCTTCTCTTCCACCGATTCTTCAAACAAAATAAAGGGTTTAAAGCTTTCTTTCATTCAGCTAGCATTTTGCAAAATCAAGGTATGTTTTGGCTTCGGTTTTTATTGATTTTTATGTTTTTGAGATCGTTGCTTCGTATACTAGCCGACCCATACCTCAATTTCTGAATTTGGTTGTGTTTTTGAAAAATGCCATTGATGAATCCATGTTATTTTAATGGTTTTTGATGAATTATTGAATGTTATATGGAAATATACTAGTTTTATAAAGTAATTTTTGATGAAAATGAGTTTTAAGGATTTATTTACAAATAAATAGAATTTATGTGGTTTTGAATGTGATTAAGTGAAATTTATGTGCTTATAATGACTATGTGAATATTCGGCTGTGGTGAATTGAGGGATTTATTGTGTAATTTGCTATTTTGTGTTAAAAGGACTAAATTGCCAAGTAGTTGAAAGTTTAGGGGCTAATTTGCAAATATGCTAAAATACATGTTTTTGGATTAAATTGAGTGTATTGTTGATTAAATAGCTGAATTTGTATAAATATAGATCAAGATAATCAAATCCCGGAACTTGATCGGGGAAAAAGAAAAGTAGACGAATAGACTCGAGATTCGACTAAATCGAGGTAAGTTCGCATAATTAGAATTGAATATGTATTTTGAATCATAATGAATGTAATATTGCTATATGTATATATAAATCATCATGAAAGGTGAATTGCCTATTATATGTATATGAATTGATATGGAAATGTTTAAAGAATACAAGTACAAAAGGAATATCGAGCCCCATTAGAACCGTAGAAGTCGTAGGATACAAGTGACATGTCACTAGGGCTACAGGGTGGTTTGAGCTCTTGCATTTGTTGCGGACTCACCACATCTCATGAGCTATATGTTCATCCTTTGGGATTACATGTTCAGTCTTCGGACTAACCGTTTAGCCTATGGGCTTACCGTTCATCCTTCGGGATCACATGTTCAACCTTCGGGCTTACCGATACAGGCTCGAAAAAGCATATTTGATGCATTGACAGATTGCAGGTTATATGTACATACACTGTATGTGTATCACCCGAGTATCCCTCGATGTTCTTAAAGGTTCAACGGGCAATTACCGATACAAGTTACATGAAGTTCTAGAGATATATGAATTACATGTTATACGAGATTTACATGGACTATATGAATTGATTTACATGAATTACATGTTATAAGTATTGAGGTTATGCTTATGATACATGAATGTTGTATCTTGTACATGAATGGTTTATGAAATTATATGTACTAACAAGTGTATGCTTGTGAGATAGGTAACTTGAACATATGAATTGACTTGGCATTAGTTATGTGTTAACTTATTGATTTGGTAAGTTTAAATTCTATATTATACGGGCTTACTAAGCTTTTGAAGCTTACTCTGTTTATTTATTCCTTGTTTTATAGATTCGGAAGCTAGCTCGATATTCGGACGTGTCGGAGATTGCCATCACACTATCCATCTAGCTTTTTGGTACTTTTGGAACTTTGTTTTGAAATGGTCATGGCATATATAGGCTAGTTGCTAAGTGAATGTTTGTAGTTAGCTTGTTAATGAAATTGATATGTTTTGGTACTAATTTACGCTATGAGATATGGCTTGCTTTGTAAATGTTTAAGTTATTTTAGTTGCCTTAGATAATTTGTTTAAATGGTAAGTGCAATGATGTGGTTTAATTAGTACTGTTAGCTAATAAATTGTGAAAATGTTTTGGTATGGAATGTTATGTATTTGGTATATGCATATATGGTGCTGAATGGTTACAAATTATGCATGAAATATTGTGGTTAAATGGCTATGTATTGTTTGTAGGGATTGACCCATTTTGGGTGGCAAGAATGGCTTAAAACAAGCCTACCTTGTGCCACAGTCAGAGCACACGGGCGTGTAACTCGACCATGTGAACCCTGCATCAATATTTTGAGCAAATTTTACACACGGCCTAGACACGTGCGTGTCTGGTAGCCGTGTGGTAATTGACAGTGTTGGCCACAGACTAGACACACGGGCGTGTCTAGTGACCGTGTGGGGTTAGACAGTTTCAACCACGGGCTGAGTGATTAGGGCATGTCTAGTAGGACACGGCCGTGTGGGTGTGCACAGGCTAGGGACACGGCCGTGTGTCCCTATCTTGAAAGTTTTCTCAATGTTCTCCCTATCTTTCACATGATTTCAATTTGATCCTATATGAATGAGCATATGATTATATGAATTTTTAAAGCATGATTGGATGAATGATTATTGAACTGTATTGTGACTGAAAAGGTCAAAATTTTTACTGATCTGATCTGAGTTACAAGTCTGGTAATGCCCCTTACCTTTTCTGGTGACGGCTACGGGATAGGGGTGTTACACGTTCATTATATAGAGAAAGGCTTCCCGAGCCTCTCCTCCCTGACTAGTTGTCACATGTCTACTATCAAGTGGCGCGGTCCCTTAGGGGAGAGCCGGCGCATTACTCTCAACGTCATCAGCTACGGCTCGGTCGAAATCCATTTGCTATATGAAAACACAGTTTAAATTATCAGGAGTCGTCACACTATCACAATTCATATATGGCATATATAGCTAAACTCATACACATGCTAGGTTAGTCCGAGAATCGACTAAACCATACCTCTGATACCACTAAATGTAACAACCCTTACCCGTATCTGAAACCCAAACAGGGTCGAGGCATTACCGGACTTACACACACATAAACATACAAAGCTGAGTCATAAAATTTGTTTCCAATTTAAAATTTTTCAAACATATTCATAACGTCCCTATTACAGGCCTACGAGACCCTAAACATACATTGGAGTGGTTAGGGACTAAACCAAGAACTTTTAAAACTTTTTCAACACTTAGAAAAATTTCATGTTTTGGAGAGTAACACGCCCGTGTGGTCACACTCACCCGTGTGGCGCGGGACACGCTAGTGTCCTCAATCCGTGTAACCCTCTATTTATGATGTCATCAACAATATAAGGGTACACGGCCAAGTCACACACCCGTGTGCTAGGTCGTGTGGCAAATTTAATTTTTGCATTTCAAGTGCAGACTTCACAAGGCCTGGGCACACACCAAAGTCCTGAGGCTGTGTCCTTCACACGGCTGAGACACAGTCGTGTCTCTACCCGTATGTTCACTACTGGACATTTTGTCTCTCAAAATTAAGGTGCAGGGGATACACGGCCTATCAACACACCCATGGGGTTGACCATGTGTCACACACGGCCTAGACACATGCCCGTGTGTCTACCTGTGTGGACAAAAATAAGACTATTTACCAAGCCATTTGCCACCCTGAAACACCACCACACTTATACCAATTTCAGTAACACATAGTTTGACATGATTTCACAACCAAACATAATCATCTAACCCATAACTTAACATACACATATCACAACCCTCATGCACAACATCACATACCTAACCATTTCAAATCTTGCTATTTATCACATTTATACAATATATAAATATATGTTTACCAAGGTGACCAAAGCTAACCAACTTTTAATGGCCTTATACAAAATAAACATTCATCAAAATCAGCCAACATATTTGGCCAAATCAAATATGACACATAATCAAAATGACCAAGTCCCTATACATGCCATACTTTCAAAAATATCACAAGTATCAAATACCCAAAATAATGATTTTGATTGTGTGATGCAAGCCTCTGACCAGCCCCAATCCCAAGCTAGCTTGGTGACACTATAAAACAAAGAAATAGAAAGGAGGGGTAAGTTATATAGCTTAGTAAGTTTATATACAAATAAGCAGCATCTTAACCATGCAAATTCATATAATAAGAGTTAAAGCATTTACCATTTAGCTCTCATATGTTAAACTTACTCAAACACAACTTACCACGATATCCTCACTTATAATGTTCATACTACGAATTGCTCGTACACACACCTGTACCACATCATCATACAAACACACATATTTTCGCACCTTTTGTTATTTCTCTCGTTGAAAACTCGGAATACTAACAGATACACGGATAATTTGCACATAAGTGCCACATATATGTAGCCGAAGCTACCACTTATCACATTTCACATATATGCTTGTTATCGAGCTAGTCATGGGTCTGCTCACACAAGCTGACGGTCGAAATGTAGTTACCCTGTGCTGCTCAAACAAGCTGACAAGCATCCACAACATATGTAGGATTACCTAGCCACTAGTAGACGTACAAGACCAGCACCTGGAATCACACAATCGCTTATTGACACATAGATTCCTAGTGACATGTCACTCGTATCCTATTCTTTTCCTAGGGTTCTACCAGATTTTCTGTTCACATTTATCACTTATCGAAACTTCTTAAATTATATCTCATAATATCATTCACACATTTTATACAACATTACAACATCAAAATGTAATAAAATGATGCATTATTTACATACTAACTTACCTCAGTAAAAAATAGCAAGTTTTGCGACTTAGTCCACAACTTTGCCCTTTCCCCGATCTAGGTCAATTCCTTGTCTTTCTTGATCTAAAATGACATATTTAGCTCGTTTATTACTCACATTATTCAATTTGACCCAGAAATCATATTAAGGAAAATTTACATTTTTGCCCCTAACTTTTCACTTATTTACACTTTAGTCCTTAGGCTCGTAAAATGAAATGTACTCATTTTCTTTGTTCCCCAAGCCTAGCCGAACTATTTTCATACTTATTCTAACACATATTTTTCATTTAATCACACTTCCTACTTGCATTTTTACAACTTTTACAAAAAGGTCCTTTTATGCAATTTCATCAAAAATCACCTAGTAAAAGTTGTTAAACACACATCAAACTTTCATATGCTTCCATTAAACATCAAAACATATGCATGTCACACATGGGTAAATTTTTTAACATGAACCCTAGCTCAAATTAATCGTAGAAATAGCTAGATCGGTTGATTACACTTTAAAAACGTAAAGAGCATTAAAAACGGGACTAGTGTGCACTTACTATCAAGCTTGAAAGTTGAAGAAACCCTAGCTATGGCTCCCTTGTGAATTTTGGCTGTGGTAGAAGAAGACGGACACAATTTTGACTTATTTTTCCCTTTTTATTATTTTATTAACCAAATGACCAAATTGCCCATAAGGCCTTTCTTTGAAATTTTTACACTTCCATGTCCATTTTTGTCCATAATGATATATAATGGTCTAATTACTAAATAAGGACCTCTAATATACAAATTCATTTCAATTAAACCCCTAATGCTTTTAGAACACATATTTTGCACTTTCTGCAATTTAGTCCTACTAGTCAAATTGGACCCTCTATCGATAAAATTTCTTAACGATATTTTCACACAGGCATTCAATCATACTATAAGCCTTAAAATTTTATCGCAATAAATTTTTCTATTTTAGATTTTTGGTCCCCAAACTACTATTCTGACTTAGCCCTAAATCAGGCTGTTACGTGTCCTATAAGTGAAGCTTATAGCTAACATTCTCTAACACACTAAACACACATATCCCGGTGAATGAAGCTTTGCTCACACTCCCTTATCTCTCTAAAAATTTTCCCTAGGCCTCAATGCCCCAAAATCACATCACAAAAGTGAGTATTCACAATTTTATAACATGCATACTATATCCAACGGTCTCATAATATCACAAGGCCAAAATATCCACATTATTATCACATTATTATTTACCAATTTCTCGCACGTATTCATTGCATATTCACATTGTTAGCACATTATAATCACTGTCATACGGTATGAAAACATACCTACATATTTACTGTCACATGGCATGAATAACATACTCACATATTCTCTTTCACAATAGTTATCACAAGCTTGTGGCACATGTCATAGCATCCCATATATGTTCATATTGTCACAATTGCATAAGCACACATATATCACTTTTAATAATAGGTGTGAAACACTTACTCTCAAAATTTAGAGTATGGGATTAATCTACCTATAATTCCAAATTATACAATGAATCATCTGCGAGCAACGATTCCAAAACATTGACCAAAAATATGCTTTCGTCGAACAGTTGAAAGCTCAAACAAGCTTTTCTTTGCCTTTATTTCTACTCATTGAAGGTCCTATTGACTCCAACATTTCAAAAAGACAAACCACACAAACATACAATCAATAATTAGTTATTAACTCACCTTAAATAATAATAAAAAATAATAGTCTAAACTATGTTCTCTTTTAACCAAAACCTTCGACCTAGAAAACTTTAAATTTGAATATCTTAGCCTACACTTAATGTTTTCATGTAAGAATAATTCTGTTCATCTACATATTCATCTATGACTAATTCTCGACCTTTAAACTACTCCAAACTACACGTTTCAACGTATCGATATTTTTCGACAAGTTTTGGCCATTATGACAGAAATTCATTAAAACTCAAGAAATTTTTAACAAAATTTTAAAGTAACTTTAGAAACATGTTAAAACAAGTTAAAAAAACACTTTGAAACTGTAACAGCTCATTTTTCAATAGTGCCAACAATAGTGGTTCGAGATCACAAATCCAATAAGTTTATAAATATTATTATTTAATATTTACGAGTCAAATATGGTTTTAAAGGCTTTTGATTTTATAATTTATGCCATTGGAATGATTAATTAAGCTCAAGTGGTAAGACCCTAAGGTCAAGTGGTTTTAGAAAATAAGGTATCGGGACCTCGTTTCTATTAACTGAGTTGTAAATGTTTTATAAATATTTAAGGAGTATCATTAAGGTGGTATTAAAGTTCTGTTAAGAAATTTGAACATTTTGATAGTTACTTAATTAAAAATGACTAAATCGTAAAAGATGTAAAATTTGATCACTATTTGTTTGAGTGATTAAACAATTTATTGAAAAAAGGAAATGAACTTAAATGGTAATTAAATCATTCAAGGAGTTAGTGGACAATTATGGGCATGAAATTGGTGTTTTATTTATTTATTAACCAAGGTTAAAATGATAATTTGATAATTAACTAAATTAAATAAAACATAAGGAAAAGATAATGGCTGTCATCTTCCTTCCTCATTTTTTTTCAACTGAAAGTGATGGCTATGGAGAAGCTAGGTTCGGCCATGTTTCATTTCATGCATGGCAAGCCATTTTTCACCCGTTTTTAATAATTTTTATGTTTTTGAGATCGTTGGAACTAGGTCTAGCTAGCTCGTACCTTTGATTTTGAAACTGTTAAAGATATTAAATGTTGCCATTGATGAACCTTGTGATTTTAGATGTTAAATGATGAATTTTAAGTGTTAGTTGGCATTTAAAAGTATTTTGTTAAGTGATTATTGATGAATTTACCGATTAGGGACTAAATTATTGAGATAATACAAGTACAAGGATTTGATGTAAAATTGTTGCAAAAATGGGCTAAAATGGAGGCTATGACTATTCAGCTAGTGTAAAGTTTAAATAAAAATGGTTAATTTGCATGTTTTAAGCTCAGAGACTAAATTGAATAAAAGTAAAATTTTGGGGGTAATATTGTAAAAATTTTAAAAATGAATAAATTGCATAAAATACATTATTTTACTATCTAAATTAATAGATTGAATAAAAATATTAATTTAGATCAAGATTGAGTGAAAATCGAGGAGAATGGAAAATTACCAAAATGTGTAACGCCCTAATTTTTGGGTTTCTCTTAGATTGTTCTTTATCTGATAAAATGTTTAAACTCTAGTATTTGGGTGTGTAATGCATGGTTGGGGAGTGTTAATGGGCCTATGGAAGGCCCAGGTGTTGGTTGGAAGCTCGGCAAAATTTTGTATTTTTGACTTAGGAGATAGGGGTCTCTTGGAGGTAGGTGTTATAAGAAAATATCTGTGAAGTAAGGCATAAGTTGGCCAGTGGTGGAGTGGCAACATGATGCCACTTAGGAGCTATAAAGGTGGCGCCGAAGTGAGCTTGGAGGTCCAAGGTTCAAGCCCCAGAGTATGCAAAGATGGTGTATATTTTTATGCTTGAACAGGTAAGAGTTTGAAGCAGAGTAAAACTCTACTTGGGGAGAGGTTTGAATCGGTCATAGGAGTGATTCAAGGAGTAGGTTGAGGAATTTGAATTTTGAGTGGTAGTGGCCGGCAATAGGGACTCTCTATGAGGCAAAAATCAGTAGGCAATATTGGGTATAGCACAATCGGCATAAAGGGGTTTTGTGCTGATTTAATTTAGGGTCTTTTAGAGGTTCTTGAGCCGATTGTGTATAGCACTAGGGTCTTCTTTTATTTTCCTTTTAGTTATTCAACCTCCCTTTTCCTCCTAATAGCCGCAACCTACCCTTACCCTAAGCCATATTGCCGAATTCTCTAGTTGCCGAAATCACTCCCTAGTTTCTCTTCTTCTCTCGTTCTTCTTCAATGCTCTTGCACCCCATACCGAATCCATTCCACCCCATTTCCCTTCAAGACCGAAGCCACCTTCCTCCTTCTCATTTTCTTCAAGCTTCAGTCGACAGCATTAAAAGCCGAGACACTCTTGTTTTGTCGAAACCGAATTCTCCTTCTTTCCTTAATTGTTTTGGTAAGCCGACTCCTTATCTATCACCTCTCTTATCGTCAAGACATCTTTCCCATTCTAGTGATTGAAATGGCTAGGGTATCATACTGCATATTTGAAAGCCAAAAACACCTCGCTTAAAAACATTCAAAAGCCGAACTCTTCAAGCCACTCTGATTGTCGTTAGAGTTAAAGCTACTATAGATTTAGTATAGATTCCGTCGAGTAGAAGCGGGTAAGCAGGGTTGTTCATGCGCGAAGTTTTGGTAAGTGTTCGAAACCTTGAATACCTTCGTTATTGGTATATTAAAGAGAAGCCAAAATCCCTGGACCTTTAGGGGAGTTGTCGACATGGCTTTTAATGATCTAATGCTATGGTTTGGTTCTTTTGTTTTTGGATAATAAGGAAAGGTGACCAAACGAGGAGTTTTGGGGACTAACGTAGTTGAGCACTTAGATCTAGTCCATAATCGACAAAAAGGTAAAGGCTTTTAGGGACTTAGGCCATGTTGGCCGATTTTGGTAAGGAGAAATATGCCTTGTTGGTTATCGAGTTTTAGGCTAACACATTAGTGTTCAATTGTAGGCTATACGCACGTGGGTTCTTCAACGCTTCGATAGCTAACAGGTGTGTAACGTATCTTCATCATAGACTAGGATGGCTAAAGGCCGTGATGACCGAAAACTGTGCTATAGTGACCGATCGAAAGTAACCAAAATTTGGTCTTGGAAGGATCTAAGAGTAGTCGAATACTCTATTGTGGTCAATCTAGGATTTGACGGTGGTGAAATTGTAGAAGGTGCAATTTCGAGCATTTCGATAAGAGGGGCTTCGATGGGCCAAAGATGGGCCCAATGGGCTTCTGAGCCTAAATCGGTAAAATGACGGTTAAAGGCTTTCTGGTGACATGTTTAATAATAGTATGGTTAAATTGGTAAAATGAACCTAAAGATTGGACTTAACGGGCTTAAGACGATAATGGACTTAGTAAGGCCCATTAGGGGTTTTAGGCTAAAAAGGGCAAAACTAGAAATTGAGCTTAAATGGACTTCTGGGGATATCTATAGACTGATAATTAATTGAACATGCGTAAAATCTCTGAAAATATGGAAGAGGACTAAAATACCTTTAAATATGGAAAATTACCAACATACCCTAGGTGTAAAAGACCATCATACCCTTAGGGCCAATTCTGTACAAAATGTATAATATTATGTGTTTACATGATTTATCACTTAATATGAATATATCTGATGCATGAGATGCTGTATGTTGCATGCTATAGTATGTTACATCTGTTGCATGGGGTATGGGCTTTTATGATGGAGGAAGCGTTCTGGCAGCCTCGCTGCAATCTGGTGGCCTCGCCACATATATCTGTTCTGGTGGCCTTGCCACGTATATCTGTTCTGGTGGCTTCGCCATAATATCTGTATCTGGTGACCTTGTCACAACATCTGGCAGCATCGCTGTAAATTTCTGTGTGTGTAGCGGTTGGGTGGGTCGAGTAGTCTCCCCATATGGTGTAAGGCTGGTATGGGGGTGTTATGGATGGATCTGGGTTGGGTTTTCTATTTGCATATTATATCTGATCTGTATCTGTTATGGGCCTATGGGCTTAACCTGATTTCTGTGTTGGGCCAAGGCCCAAATAAATCTGGTTCTGAGGCTTGATCTGTTTAGGCCTATGGTTGAGATAATGTTGCACACTGAGTTATCAGACTCACCCCTTAATTTTATCTCTGCAGGTAACCCTCAACCATAGTGGGCTTGGAGCTGTGAGAGATTCGGAGTGGCCACAGCAACTGCAAACTCAGTTTTCGTTTCGTTCTAAGTATTTTATTATGCTATTTTTGGGTTTTAATTGTAATAAGGCCGCTATCTAAATTTCTTTATTGGTTTATTTTCTTTGATGGTTTAATTCGTATTTTATCGAAACTGCTAGTATAGGCTGCACGGGTTTTCAAAATCTTAAGAACGTTTTCAAAACTTAACAAGTTTAAAATATGGATAACTTAAACGCGAGCAGCTCGTGGTAGGGGCCGTGGACGGGGCCGAGGTAGTGCACGAGCTGAATCTTCATCTTCAGGTCATGCGCCAGCAGCTGATGTACCGATACCACCGACAACAGAGGTGGAGTCTCATGATCGGGGTGTAGGGGATGACGCACTATCGCAAGCAATGCTTCGAGTTCTGGAAAAGGCTGCTGGGGCAACTACTGGTAATGGATTTCGGGGGTCTATTTCTAAGCAACTCCGGGCTAATGGAGCAGAATTCTTTAGGGGCGTGTCTGGTGTAGCTCCGAATATGGCCGAGTACTGGTTAGAGGCCACAGAGTGAATCATGGATGATTTGGACTGCTCTGTAGAGCAGAAGCTGAAGAGGGCTGTATTGTTGCTTAGAGACGAAGCCTATCAGTGGTGGCTTACGATGAGAGATGGGACTTCAGCTGGAGAGGTAACTTGGGAGCTGTTTAAGACAGCCTTTAAAGGGAAATATGTTGGGGCTAGCTATGTGGACCCCCGCCGGAAGGAATTCTTGAATTTGGTTCAGGGAGGTAGGACAGTATCTAAGTACAAGGCTGAGTTTATGAGGCTGAGCCGGTATGCTTCTGGGATAGTTGCTACTGAGTATGAGCGTAGCGTGCGCTTCGAGGATGGTCTAAGGGATGAACTAAGGGTGCTGATTGCTCCGCAGAGGGAGCGCAATTTTGCTGCTTTGGTCGAGAAAGCTAAGATAGCTGAAGAGGTGAAACGAACAGAGAGGCAAAATCGCGAAAAGGATAGGAACCGCTTCCGAAGGGATTCTAGACCATCAGGTGGGGCCAACAGGAATGCTAAGAGAGCAAGAGTGGCAGAACCAGTGCGAGCAGTGCCAATGAATGCTGTTAGACCGTAGGGTTGTAGGAGTTGTGGTAAGATGCATATGGGCAAGTGTCGGAAACGTTCTAGAGCTTGTTTTCGTTGTGGGTCTATGGAGCATAGGGTTAAGGATTATCCCTAAGAACCAGATCAGGCTCAAGTTATGGATCAGAGGGTTGCTCAACCAGTGAGGGGAGGACCACCAGCTCCGAGGGGTCGTGGACTAGGCAGAGGTGGAAATGGTAATGGTCGAGGATGAGGAGCACTTGGCAGGGGTGCTGGTTTTGCTGAAGCTCGTCAGCCAGCGTTGGTGTATGCAGCTCGTCGTCGAGAGGAGGGTGATGCTCCTGACATCATAACCGGTACTTTTTTTATTTCTAGTATGCCATACATTACGTTGATAGATGTTGGATCTACCCATTCTTATGTTGCATGCGCTATATCTGGGTTGCTGGGTGTGCGCTCTGAGGAGATAGTGAGTGGGGTATCTGTACTAAGTCCTTTGGGTCACTCGGTTAGGGTAGACAAACTGTATAGAGACGTGCCTATAGAGACTCAAGGAAAAATCTTTTCTGGAGACTTGATGGAGCTACCTTTTGGAGAATTTGATCTTATCTTGGGAATGGATTGGCTTGTCAAGCATAGGGCTACTTTGGATTGTGCTGCAAAGCGAATGAGATTAAAGATCGCAGAGGATGAGGAAATTATGGTGATAGGTGAACGTAGAGATTATCTGTCCAATGTGGTGTCGGCATTAAGAGCCGAGAAGTGGATTCAAAAAGGATGCAAGGCTTATTTGGCATTCATAAGTCAAGCAGAAACTGAGGAACTGACTGTGGACAAAGTTAGAACCGTTAAAGATTTTCAAGATGTTTTTCCAGAAGAGCTACCAGGTTTGCCTCCGAATCGAGAGGTTGAGTTTGGGATCGATTTGTTGCCTGGTACGGCACCGATGTCCATTGCACCGTATAGGATGGCACCGAAGGAGTTCGTGGAGCTGAAAGCGCAGATTCAAGAGCTATTGGATAGAGGCTTCATTAGGCCAAGTGTATCTCCGTGGGGAGCACCAGTACTGTTCGTAAAGAAAAAAGATGGGTCAATGCGAATGTGCATCGATTATCGGTAGTTGAACAAACTGACGATTAAGAATAAATACCTGTTGCCAAGAATCGATGACCTGTTCGACCAGCTTAGAGGAGCTTCAGTGTTCTCCAAGATTGACCTTCGATCTGGGTACCATCAGTTAAGGGTGGAAGAGGTGGATATTCACAAGACAGCATTCAGAACTCGTTATGGTCACTATGAATTCTTGGTTATGCCATTTGGGCTGACCAATGCACCTGCAGCATTTATGGATCTGATGAATTGAGTATTCCAGCCATACTTGGATCTATTCGTGGTTGTCTTTATCGACGATATTTTGGCCTATTCTGAATCTGAGGTGAAACATGATGAGCATCTCCGTGTTGTGCTGCAAGTATTAAGGGAAAAGGAGCTTTATGCGAAATTCAGTAAGTGTGAGTTTTGGTTGAGGGAGGTAACTTTCTTGGGGCATGTTGTTTCTGCTGAGGGGATTAAGGTGGACCCTCGAAAGATTGAAGCAATTCTGGAGTGGAAACCACCAAGGTCTGTGGCGGAAATTCAAAGTTTTCTGGGTTTAGCTGGGTACTATAGAAGGTTTGTGGAAGGATTTTCTGTGATGGCAGCGCTGTTGACGAAACTCATAAGGAAAGGAGTACCATTTATTTGGACTGAGCAGCAGCAGAAAGCTTTTGAGAAGCTAAAGAAGGTCCTGACCAAGGCACCTGTACTAATTCAGCCAGAGTCTGGAAAAGATTTTACTGTGTTCAGTGATGCATCACATGTTGGGTTGGGCTGTGTGTTGATGTAAGAGGGTAAAGTGGTTGCTTATGCATCGCGACAGCTTAAACCTCATGAAGTAGACTACCCTACCCATGATCTGGAGCTGGCAGCAGTAATCTTTGCACTTAAGATTTGGAGACATTATCTGTACGGAGAAAGGTGTATTATATACACAGATCATACGAGCCTTAAGTACTTGCTAACGCAGAAGGAGCTGAATCTTAGGCAACGGAGATGGATTGAGTTGCTTAAGGATTATGATTGTGCGATCGAGTATCATCTAGGTAGAGCTAATGTGGTGGCTGATGCCCTAAGTCGTAGAACTGTATCTGATCTAAGAGCGATGTTTGCCCGATTGAGTCTGTTTGATGACGGTAGCCTGTTAGCAGAACTGCAAGTAAGGCCAAATTGGGTGGATGAGATTAAGGAAAAGTAGTCGAGGCATGAGTCTCTGGTTTCTCGATTTCAGCAGGTTAAGGATGGGAATACTTCCGAGTTTGGACTTAACAGTAAAGGAGTTCTATGTTTCCGCGATAAAGTCTGTATTCCTAAAGATTCCAATTTGAGGCAAGCAATTCTGAATAAAGCTCATAAAGGACTGTGTGCTATGCATCCTGGAGGAAATAAGATGTATCATGACTTAAAGGAGTTGTATTGGTGGCCTGGGCTGAAGCGAGAGGTAACAGAATTGGTGGGGAAATGTCTAACTTGTCAGCAAGTGAAAGCTGAACATCAGTTACCTTCTGGACTTTTGCAACCAGTAAAGGTACCACTTTGGAAGTGGGAGAGGGTGACCATGGATTTTGTAAGTGGGTTGCCCTTGACGCCGTCGAAGAAGGACTCGATTTGGGTAATTATAGATAGGTTGACTAAATCTGCTCATTTCATCCCGGTACGTACTGATTATCCACTTCAGAAGTTAGCCAAATTGTATGTAGCAGAGATTGTGCGACTGCATGGGGTGCCAGTGTCTATCATTTCTGATCGAGATCCTAGATTCACATCTCGGTTCTGGAAAAAGTTGCATGAGGCGTTGGGAACGCGACTGAACTTTAGCACGGCTTTTCATCCTTAGATTGATGGTCAGTCAGAAAGGGTTATTCAGATTCTGGAAGACATGTTGAGAGGATGTGTTATCGACTTTCGAGGTAGTTGAGAGGATTATCTACCATTAGCAGAGTTTGCGTATAATAACAGTTATCAGGCTAGCATTTGTATGGCACCTTATGAGGCACTATATGGGCGTAAGTGTCGTTCACCTAGTTGTTGGACCGAATTGGGCGAGCGGCAAGTTCTTGGACCTGAGTTGGTAGCGGAGACTGAAGAAAAGGTCAAAGTGATAAGGGATCAGTTAAAAGAGGCATCTGATCGGCAGAAGTCTTACGCAGATTTGAAGCGTAAGGAGATTGAGTATTTAGTGGGTGACATGGTTTTTCTGAAGGTTTCACCTTGGAAAAAGATACTAAGATTTGGTAAGAAAGGCAACCTAAGTCCGCAGTTCATTGGGCCTTATCGAATTCTTAAGCGAGTAGGTCCGGTAGCGTATCAGTTGGAATTACCTCCAGAGCTAAATAGAATCCATGATGTGTTTCACGTATCCATGCTAAGATGATATCATTCTAACCC
This sequence comes from Gossypium stocksii, assembly GCA_020496765.1. NCBI lineage: Eukaryota > Viridiplantae > Streptophyta > Magnoliopsida > Malvales > Malvaceae > Gossypium > Gossypium stocksii. Next base: position 56,015,686 of record CM035631.1, read on the forward strand.
TACCCATATTCTACCAGTTGCAGAGGTGGAAGTACAGCCTGATTTGACTTTCGAGGAAGAGCCTGTGCAAATTTTAGATCAAGACGTGAAGGTTTTAAGAAGAAAATCAGTCCCATTGGTAAAGGTACTTTGGCGTAATCATGGCAGAGAGGAGGCTACTTGGGAACCAGAGGAGGCAATGCGTCAGCAATATCCCCACTTGTTTGGATAAGATAAATTTCGAGGACGAAATTTCTTTAAGGAGGGTAGAGTTGTAACGCCCTAATTTTTGGGTTTCTCTTAGATTGTTCTTTATCTGATAAAATGTTTAAACTCTAGTATTTGGGTGTGTAATGCATGGTTGGGGAGTGTTAATGGGCCTATGGAAGGCCCAGGTGTTGGTTGGAAGCTCGGTAAAATTTTGTATTTTTGACTTAGGAGATAGGGGTCTCTTGGAGGTAGGTGTTATAAGAAAATATATGTGAAGTAAGGCATAAGTTGGCCAGTGGTGGAGTGGCAACATGACGCCACTTAGGAGCTATAAAGGTGGCGCCTAAGTGAGCTTGGAGGTCCAAGGTTCAAGCCCCAGAGTATGCAAAGATGGTGTATATTTTTATGCTTGAACAGGTAAGAGTTTGAAGCAGAGTAAAACTCTACTTGGGGAGAGGTTTGAATCGGTCATAGGAGTGATTCAAGGAGTAGGTCGAGGAATTTGAATTTTGAGTGGTAGTGGCCGGTAATAGGGACTCTCTATGAGGCAAAAATTGGTAGGAAATATTGGGTATAGCACAATCGGCATAAGGGGGTTTTGTGCCGATTTCATTTAGGGTCTTTTAGAGGTTCTTGAGCCAATTGTGTATAGCACTAGGGTCTTCTTTTATTTTCCTTTTAGTTATTCAACCTCCCTTTTCCTCCTAATAGCCGCAACCTACCCTTACCCTAAGCCATATTGCCAAATTCTCTAGTTGCTGAAATCACTCCTTAGTTTCTCTTCTTCTCTCGTTCTTCTTCATTGCTCTTGCACCCCATACCGAATCCATTCCACCCCATTTCCCTTCAAGACCGAAGCCACCTTCCTCCTTCTCATTTTCTTCAAGCTTCAGTCGATAGCATTAAAAGTCGAGACACTCTTGTTTTGCTGAAACCGAATTCTCCTTCTTTCCTTAATTGTTTTGGTAAGCCGACTCCTTATCTATCACCTCTCTTATCGTCAAGACATCTTTCCCATTCTAGTGATTGAAACGGCTAGGGTATCATACTGCATATTTGAATGCCAAAAACACCTCCCTTAAAAACATTCAAAAGCCGAACTCTTCAAGCCACTCTGATTGTCGTTAGAGTTAAAGCTACTATAGATTTAGTATAGATTCCGTCGAGCAGAAGCGGGTAAGTAGGGTTGTTCGTGCGCGGAGTTTTGGTAAGTGTTCGAAACCTTGAATACCTTCATTATTGGTATATTAAAGAGAAGCTGAAATCCCTGGACCTTTAAGGGAGTTGTCGACATGGCTTTTAATGATCTAATGCTATGGTTTGGTTCTTTTGTGTTTTGGATAGTAAGGAAAGGTGACTAAACGAGGAGTTTTAGGGACTAACGCAGTTGAGCACTTAGATCTAGTCCATAATCGACAAAAAGGTAAAGGCTTTTAGGGACTTAGGCCATGTTGGCCGATTTTCGTAAGGAGAAATATGCCTTGTTGGTTATCGAGTTTTAGGCTAACACATTAGTGTTCAATTGTAGGTTATACACACGTGGGTTCTTCAATGCTTCGATAGGTAACAGGTGTGTAACGTATCTTCATCATAGACTAGGATGGCTAAAGGCCGTGATGACCGAAAACTATGCTATAGTGACCGATCGAAAGTGACCGAAATTTGGTCTTGGAAGGATCTAAGAGTAGTCGAATACTCTATTGTGGTCAATCTAGGATTTGACGGTGGCGAAATTGTAGAAGGTGCAATTTCGAGCATTTCAGTAAGAGGGGCTTCGATGGGCCAAAGATGGTCCCAATGGGCTTCCGAGCCCAAATCGGTAAAATGACAGTTAAAGGCTTTCTGGCGACATGTTTAATAATAGTATGGCTAAATTGGTAAACTGAACCTAAACATTGGACTTAACGGGCTTAAGACAATAATGGACTTAGTAAGGCCCATTAGGGGTTTTAGGCTAAAAAGGGCAAAACTGGAAATTGAACCTAAATGGACTTCTAGGGATATCTATGGACTGATAATTAATTGAGCATGCATAAAATCCCTGAAAATATGGAAGAGGACTAAAATACCTTTAAATATGGAAAATTACCAACATACCCTAGGTGTAAAAGACCATCATACCCTTAGGGCCAATTCTGTACGAAATGTATAATATTATGTGTTTGCATGATTTATCACTTAATATGAATATATCTGATGCATGAGATGCTGTATGTTGCATGCTATAGTATGTTACATCTGTTGTATGGGGTATGGGCTTTTATGATGGAGGAAGCGTTCTAGCGGCCTCGCTGCAATCTGGTGGCCTCGCCACATATATCTGTTCTGGTAGCCTTGCCACGTATATCTGTTCTGGTGGCTTCGCCATAATATCTGTATCTGGTGACCTTGTCACAACATCTGGCAGCATCGCTGCAAATTTCTGTGGTGTGTAGCGGTTGGGTGGGTCGAGTAGTCTCCCCACATGGTGTAAGGCTGGTATGGGGGTGTTATGAATGGATCTGGGTTGGGTTTTCTATTTGCATATTATATCTGATCTGTATCTGTTATGGGCCTATGGGCTTAACCTGATTTCTGTGTTGGGCCAAGGCCCAAATAAATCTGGTTCTGAGGCTTGATCTGTTTAGGCCTATTGTTGAGATAATGTTGCACACTGAGTTATCAAACTCACCCCTTTATTTCATCTTTACAGGTAACCCTCAACCATAGTGGGCTTTGAGCTGTGAGAGATTCGGAATGGTCACAGCATCTGCAAACTCGGTTTTCGTTTCGTTCTAAGTATTTTATTATGCTATTTTTGGGTTTTAATTGTAATAAGGCCGCTATCTAAATTTCTTTATTGGTTTATTTTCTTTGATGGTTTAATTCGTTTTTTATCAAAACTGCTAGTATAGGCTGCGCAGGTTTTCAAAATCTTAAGAACGTTTTCAAAACTCAACAAGTTTAAAATATGGATAACTTAAAGGAGTAACAAACTGACTTTTCACAAGCTTGTTGTTTTAATGAAAATCTCACTTAAGTCACAACAAACAAAAAGGTCGTAAACTTAGTTATAGGTTCATGTGACATACCAGATCTGGTCATAACGTCCAGGCCGGGTTTGAGGTGTTACAAAATGCCTCTATACTTTGTCATTTCTGCAATTTAGCCAGGTAAGTTCGTACGTTTAAATAGAGTTTGAAATTATTGTTTTTAATGTTATCATGTTACATTATCATATCATGTCTCAACGGAAAAATCCAATGATGTATCGACACCCATCGAATATGAAAAGGGATGGTTTCAACCATCGAATATGAAAAAAGATGGTGTTGACCATTGAATATGAAAAGGTGTAACACCCCAAAAATCTTGAAACTATAAATTCTGCGCTTTGATTTTGGCTTGTGTGGGTAGCTCTGTTAGAATATTAATTTTAAGATGTTACAAGGATTATTGGAAGTTTTAAGGATAGGAAAGACCATAGGAAAAATAATTAATTTTTTCCTTAATAGAACCCTAGTCTTTGGTAATAGGCCTCTTAAGCAAATTTAGGGAAAATAGGACACAGTTGGGCCTGTGGATTAGTGGCAAGGTGGCATTACATGGGGAGCTACAAGGTGGCGTGTCAAGCAGGGAATAAGGTTCAAGGTTCGAGGCTTAAGAGTGGTGGTTTTGGGACTTTATTTTTGCTCATTGAAGGAAGGTAGTGGAGTTAAAGTGGACTCTGGGAAGGAGTGTTCAGGGGAGAAATTTAAGGTATAGATAAAGGAGAGAAAATATGATATTGAGAGAGAGGAGGTGATGGTGCCGAATGAGACTTTATAGGAGGCTAGAATCAGCTTGTGGCCTATTTAAGAAGGTGCCAAATGTGTATGAGGGTTCTTTGGTTTTGTCGAATTCACTTCTTAGCCAACCTCTCTTCTCCTTTGAATTTTTTTTACCGAAACCTCACTAAGTCCTTTTTCTCTCAGAAGCCGAACATCATCCCTAATTTCTTAAAAGTCGAACACCTATAGCTCTTTGCCGATTTCTTCCCTTAAATCTCTTAAAAGCCGAATACCCATATCCCCTTGCCGATTTCTTTTGCTTTCTTTTATCACAAACCTGTTTTTGTTATTTACAACCCTTAATCAAGTGGTTAAAAGCCGATTGCACACTCAATAGATAGCTAGGCTGCGGGATCAGAGACTAGTTCGGTAAGTATTTAGTTAATTGTTGTTAGTGCATTTTGGTAAAAGCTGAAGGGGCTATCTAATCTTTTTCTTATCATTAACCCTGTTTTAATAAGGGATAGGGTTCAAAGGTTCCAAGCTTGGAAAAGATCTCTAACAAGTGGTAAGTGTACTCATTTTCAATTTCGGTTTCATGGGTGGTCGAATATAAATGTGGTTGATAGGGGTGACTCATGTGGAATACGAGTCACTTGATGTTGATGATATGTGTGTATTGGTACAGATCTAAGGATATTCAAAAATAATAGTAAAGGAAAGGCTAGTAAAACTGGTGGTACAGGTAAGGTTACAGTAAGGCTTCGGGATTTGATAAGTTGTAGTCTAAGTATAGAATTTATTCGAAAGTAGTTTTGGTTATAGGTTGAGGCTGAGGATAGTGTAGCGTGGGTCATCAATTAGGTGTGTACAAACATTACACACACAAATTGGCTAAGGCTGAAATCCCGAATGGGCCTGTCAAACTTGTGGGCCCATATTGGCAAAGTTGTGACGTAACATTGCATGATGGATTGCTATGCTTGATTGTGTGATTGGATTATGATCGGGCCTAATGAGCTACATAAGTATGTTTGGGTTTAATGGGTTATGAATATGACTGGGCCTAGTGGGCCTAATGGGATTGTAGTAATGCATGCTAGGGTTTTAATGGACTATGGGCCTAGTTCTGATAAACACTCAAATTACATAAAACTTAATTAAGTAAATAAACATGTCTGTCGACAAGTCGCTAGGCTAAGGTGTGGCAATGGATGTGTACATGTCTAGGATTGGATCTAGGAAGAGCTTGGTACTTAAGCGGTCCGAGTGACCCACCTCCTCTTCTCTTGAATCCTACCTTGTGCATAGTGTCCGTTCACTTTAGCCTCGAGGACTTGTTGATGGGCCAAAATCCATAATTAAAATCTGTGTCATTAGGAAACTACGAAAGTACTCCTCTAGGGTAGGATTATGAAAGTACCCCTTTAGGGTAGAATTACTAAAATGCCCCTGTAGGTTAGAACTACTAAAATGCCATCGTAGAGTAGAATTACTGAAACACCCTTGTAGGGTAAAAATTACCAAAATACCCTGGGTAGTGAAATGACTAAAATACCCCTTAATGCTCAATGTGTGGAAAAACTTGTATGTTGCATTCATGAAAAGTATGTTGCATTTGGGTAGGTTTAATGGAACGGAGGAAGATATGTGAGGATCGCATAGTCGCTTGACGACCATGGATCCACCGGTGGCTTTAAGCCCATCATATGAATAGCAGCCTTGCTACAACGTTTGAGTAGTGCCGTTGTTGGTGCTACCTTTGGAGGGTAGGGATGGGTGGGTTGATAATTAGATCCCCACAGAAGTGTAGGGTTGGAAGGGAAATGGAGTGTGGGGTTGGATTTTGGATGGGAGCATTGCATTCATGTGATTCTGATATGATATGAGGTCAATGTGGGCTAAGGCCCAAGACCACCGATATTGTTAGGGCTTAGGCCCAATGTGATAATTGCATATTGATTCGATTGCCAAGGGTTATACACACTAACTTTCGAAACTCACACCCTTTAATTTAATGTTTCAGGTGACCCTCAATAGACGGCTCGACGTGGGAGAGGACTCGGAGATGGCCACACTGCAAGCTACTTAGGAGTTTTGAATAGTTTTCAAATTACTTTACTTTAGTTATTGTTTTTAAAATGGGTTGTAATAAGGCCTTGTATCTCCGGTTTGACTTTTTATTTGGGTTTATTATTGTCACAACTGTTGGATCATCAACTTAGATAAATTTCTCAAGTTAAATAAGGTTTTCAAAATAATTTTATCATACGGACGTTTTAATTAAAATATGGGTTTTCAGTATAATTTAACAAGTTACGAGTATTTACTTTTCTAAGTCACAAGCTTAAGTTTTTAACCAAGTAACTTTTCCACTGAACATTATTTTAACTAAATAAAGTCGTTTTGAAATAACCTCCTCAATGTGACATCGCCGAATTCGGCCATAACGTCTGGGCCAAGTTTGGGGTGTTACAAAAGGGATGGTTTTGACCATCGAATATGCAAAGGGACGGTTTCAACCATTGAATATGAAAAGGGATGGTGACAACCATCGAATATGAAAAGGGATGGTTTCAACCATCATTTAGCACACTTTGTGTGAGCTTTCCTGCGTATCCGATATTATTCTAAATGGTTAAATGGGTTGTGATCAATTGTGGTATAACTTGATATGAAATTAAGCTAAATATATATATGGATGAGTTATGGTCATATATATTAAGTTAGGAATATGTATATTTGAGATGCATGAAAATAATGATTCAAATGACAAGTTATATTGACATGGTCTTAAACATGCACATGTTTAGGTATGTTTGGAATGACCATGTTTGGTATGTTTATGTAAGTCTAAGTGGAGTTTTGCTTTTAGCTAAATATGCACTAATTGGAATAGTATAAATGTGGTCAATCTATGATGAGTTTTGAAATGGAAAATGAATTAAGTGTTGATGAATGGAATGTGTTAAGTACATATATATGTTTAGATAAATTGTATGTTTGCATTTGATAATACTCTAGAGTAACGTATTTTTATGTATTAATTGTGTATTTATTCTGAATATGATCCTTCTAATTTGATCTATTTATAATATTTTATCTTATAGGGACTAAATTGGAGGCAAAAGCGACATTAAGGGACAAAAGCGCGAAATTAGAGATAAAATGGGCCAATGTGCGACACAGGGAAAAGTTGGTGCCAAAAGTGCAAGCATGGAGGACGCAGGGGTTGAAATGCAAAAGAAGAGATTTTATCCTATCGGACTCTATTTTGATTATATTAGGATAATTAATATTAAGATAATTATTAGGGATTATTTAATTTTAGGATTTTTTTCTTTATTTATTTTCAATTAAATGTATTTATCTTTTGGGAGTTTAAGTAGGATTAGACTATCTCCCCTAGCACTATAAATAGGGGGTGAGGTGACTCAAAATTTATTCTTTTCTTTTCTGAAAACACTCTCTCCCTAAAAGTCTAGGCTTTTCTTCTTTTCATATTTCTTTTCAATAAAATCTCTATTTTTATTATATATATTTATTTTCTTTTCCACCATAAACATGAGCCATCAAAACCCATCTAGTCGAAGGTTGTCAAAAATCCCCAAAAAGGGTTCTTGAGGCTTAGAATCCATACTTAGCCTCCTCGCTGAGTATTCATCATTTCTCTGCACTACGGGGCTGATGCTTCCGTCCATGTCCCTTAAGAAGTAAACCTTTCAACGTATGCAAAGGCAGCCACTTTGTATGTTTTGGGAAGGTAGCACAGTCTGTTCGTTAGCTTACTGCGTCAGAGGTTGGTAAGCCCAAGAGACAAAATGGCATGGGATTTTCCATTGAGAAGCGTTGATCTAGCATAAGACGATCCCACAGAAGCGATTGTTGGCTAGAGTTAGGTTCCACTAAATTGTTAATCTAAATCCTCGGAGCTGGTGGTCGTAGGCGTCCTCCTCCACTATAACTAGCTTATTCGGTTTGAGAAGGATCATCTAAAAGCCAAGGATTTAACCCAAGGCAGATCGAGACAACATGAGGCTGGAATTTTCCCATAAGAATTTCTTTATCTCAACTCTATTTCCTATTTTTAAATTTTGCAATTTCAATCTAACTTCTAAATTTTGTTTTTATTTTCCAAATTCAAAACTTTTAATTCTGTTATTTTTATTTTTTCAGGAACGCAGGTTTTCTTGGGCACAATTCTGCCCAGGATTTCGAGAAACAAGCATTCGTATAATCTAGTCCCTGAGGATTCGACCCTACTTCCCATTTACTGTTATTTTTCATTATTTTTAGGAAATAGGATATTTTTGGTGCCTTCAACGACCGCACAAATTTTGGCACCATTGCTAGGGACTGGCAACATACTATTCTTGTTTTTTGTTTTCTATAACCAGATCTGCTCCAGGCACTCTTGCGTTTGACTCAGAGATTGAAAAGACTGCAAAAGCTAATTGCAAGGAAACAAAGCTAAGGAAAAAGCAGTCAGTGGTGGTTGGGACTCAAAGCAATCCACTGCCAGAAATCAGAATCAACGATGAAGTAGAGTCTAGGGTTTGTGAAAAACCTACTCGAACATTTGAAAGTGATAAGGTAGAAGTTGATTCACCTGAAGAGTTTCTTGACGCCAAGGTTAACGAAAACTCAAATCTGGCACAGCAACAAATGGCTCAAACAATTCGGCAACTGGCCGAAGCTCCGACAGAACAACCACCGCTATGCATTGTGTATCCTAATATGGATACTGATTTCAAATTAAAGTCAGGGTTAATTCAGTTGCTGCCAACTTTCCGAGAGTTACAAAATGAAAACCCCCATAAACATTTGAAGGAGTTTTATATGGTTTGTCTGAGTATGAAACCTCAAGGTGTAACTGAGGATCAAATTAAATTACGCGCTTTCCCTTTTTCCCTAGCAGATTCAGCTGGGGAATGGTTATTTTATTTACCCCTTGGATCTATTACTACTTAGGCTGATTTATCTCATTTATTTCTTAACAGGTTTTTTCCAGCATCTAGAACAACTGAGCTAAGAAGAGAAATTGTTGGAAGGCAAAAGGAATCAGAGACTCTTTACGATTATTGGGAGCGATTTAAGAAGTTGTGTGCGAGCTGCCCACAACACGGTATAACAGAGCAATCTCTCCTCCAATACTTTTATGAAGGTTTGAAACCAATAGAGATGAATATGGTAGACGTCGCTAGTGGAGGAGCGTTGGTCAACATGACCCCCCAACAAGCAAGAGACTTGATCTCCACGATGGCTACAAATTCTCGGCAGTTCTGAGCTAATCTTGAACCCCCCAGAAGATAGACTTGATAAACTTACTAATATTGTGAGTTCTCTTATTGCAGAAAAAGCCAAACCGGCCTGGTTAAGTGCAATATGTGCTACATCTGAACACACAACTAATGCATGTCCCAGTTTGTATGATGACTCCATGGCTCATTTAGATGCAGTGGGAAATTTCCCTGGCCCACCACAGAGGCGATATGATCCCTATGCTAATACCTACAACCCAGGGTGGAGGGACCATCCTAACTTGAGTTATGGAACAAATCCACGGTATAACCAGCCATACAAAACTGACCTCTACAATAGCCGCAAAGTTCAAGTAACTCTCTAGAAGCTCTTATCAATAAATTAGCAGCTAATGTTCTTGATTTTCAACAAAACACTGAGGCATCCATAAGGTAGTTGACCATATCAATTAAGAAACTAAGTTCTCAAGGGAAGCTACCGTCACAAATAGAATCAAACCCGAGGCAAAACGGGAATGCAGTGATGCTGTGAAGCGGTAAAGTGCTAGAACCTATTCCTAACAAGAATCTTGATCAAGAAATCATCCAAGAAAAACCCAGAAAAGACGAACAGGTTCGACCGAAACCTCCACTACCTAAAATCCAACCTCCATTTCCAGAACAATTCAATTAGAGTCGAAAAGGTAAAGAGGACAAGGAGATGCTCGAAACATTTAGGAATGTCGAGATCAACATTCCACTGTTGGATGCCATCAAGCAAATTTCGCGGTATGCTAAATTTCTTAAAGAGCTTTGCACCAACAAGCGAAAATTAACAGGTAATGAAAGGGTGAATGTTGGTGAAAATGTGTCCACAGTGTTACAACGGAAAATGCCGGCAAAATGTAAAGATAGGGGCATGCTTTGCAATACCGTGCAAAATAGGTCATTTGGGAATTAAAAAGGCTATGTGTGATCTAGGAGCCTCCATAAGTGTAATTCCATATTCTATTTATGAATCACTTAACGCAGGTTTTTTGACAAAAGCATGTGTTATCATTCAATTGGCAGACAAGTCCATTGTGCACCCCGAAGGAGTCCTCGAAGATGTGTTGGTAAAATTTAATGAACTTATTTTCCCTGCAGATTTTTATGTGATAAAAATGGAGGATAGCACTCCCGGATCTTCGGATCTCTTATTGGGATGACCCTTTCTTAGTACGGCTAGTACTAAAATTGATGTTCAAAGTGGAACTCTTACGATGGATTTTGATGGGGAGATTGTGAAGTTTAATGTCTACGACGCCATTAGCCATCCAAGCGAAATCTTGAGCGTAAACCGTGTCGACATAATTGACTCTTTAGTGGAAGAAAATTTTGAGTCAATTTATGATGATAAATCTGAGCTTGATGAATTTGAATTTGTTAATGAGTTATTATCTCCAAGTACTAAACTTTTACCTTCTGTTATACAGGCACCAGACTTGGAGTTGAAACCGCTTCCTAAGCATCTGAAATATGCATTTTTGGGGAAGAATAATACCCTACTAGTCATAGTCTCCAATAATCTCTCCATGCAAGAAGAAGAAAGTTTGGTCCGAATACTAAAAAGTCATAAGGAGGCGATTGGTTGGACAATTGCCGACCTAAAAGGGATAAGCCCTTCGACATGCACACACAGGATCTACTTGGAGGAAAATAAAAAACCGAGGCAGGAAGCGCAAAGATGACTAAATCTGAATATGATGGAGGTGGTAAAGAATGAGATAATCAAGCTGTTGGATGCTGATGTAATCTACCCCATTTTGGATAGCAGATGGGTAAGTCCGGTGCATGTCGTGCCCAAGAAAACGAGCGTGACAGTAAAGAAAAATGCTGAAGGTGACTTGGTGCCAACCCGAGTACAAAATGGGTGGCGTGTCTGTATTGATTCCAGGAAGTTGAACTCTTACACTAGAAACGATCATTTCCCTCTTCCTTTTATTGATCAAATGCTTGAAAGATTAGCTAGAAAAACTCAGTTTTGCTGTCTTGATGGATACTCAGGTTTTTTTCAAATTCTGGTCGTGCTGGAGGACCAAGAGATGACCGCTTTTACATGCCTATTTGGTACATTTGCATATAGGAGGATGTCGTTTGGTCTCTGCAATACGCCAGCCACTTTCCAGAGATGCATAATGAGTATATTTTTTAAATATATGGAAAAAATTATTGAAGTTTTTATGCATAATGAGTATACCTAACAATAATTTTGAGCAGGTGCATAGAATTCAATCTTGTCTTAAATTATGAAAAGTGTCATTTTATGGTAGACAAGGGTTTAATTCTAGGTCACGTAGTTTCCTCTAGGGGATTCGAGGTTGATAAGGCCAAAATTGACATTATAAATTATTTGCCTTATCCCTCCACTGTGAGGGAAATTCGTTCTTTTCTTGGCCATGTAGGGTTCTACAGGTGCTTTATAAAGAATTTCTCGAAAGTAGCAGAACCACTGTGTGAGTTGTTGCAGAAAGACAAGAAGTTTGAGTTTGGCCAAAAGTGTAAGGAGGCTTTTGATACACTCAAGTAAAATTTGGTCACCGCTCCTATAGTGCAACCGCCAAATTGGAAGTACCCGTTTGAAATTATGTGCGATGCGAGCGAACGTGGTGTAGGGGTTGTATTAGGGATAAGGATAAACAAAGAACCTCATGTTATTTTTTATACTTCAAAAACCCTAGACACTGCACAGAGCAACTACACCACTACGAAAAAAGAACTCTTAGCCGTTGTATTACTTTAGATAAATCCTAACCTTATTTATTGGGTTCTAAAGTAATTATTTTTTCTGATCATCCAACCCTTAGGTACTTGATCACAAAGAAGGAAGCAAAACCGAGGCTCATTAGGTGGATTTTGCTGCTCCAAGAGTTTGACATTGAGATTCGAGACAAAAGAGGATGCGAGAATTTAGTGGCTGACCACTTGAATAGAATAAAAGTGCCTTTTGACGACATCCCTATTAAAGAAGAATTCCCTGATAGGATCCTATTTTCAACTAAGGCACGTCTCTCATGGTATGCAGATATGGTAAACTTTCTAGCCATAGGATCGTTACCCACTGAGTTAACACGTTCTTTGAGGGATAAGCTCAAACGTGACGCTCGATATTACATTTGGGATGACCCGTACTTGTGGAAACACTATTCAAACCAGATAATACGACGATGTGTTCCAGAAACTGAGGTAACTTCTATCCTTAATTTTTGTCATGCTGAAGCTTGCGGAGGTCATTTTTGGCCTAAGCGGACTGCTCACAAGGTGTTAGAATGTGAGCTATATTGGCCCACAATTTTTTGAAACGCTTATAATTTCTGTAAATCTTGCATTAGGTGCCAACATACAGGTAACGTCACTAAACGAAATCAAATGCCCCTATCCCCGATTCATGTATATGAAATCTTTGATGTTTGGGGCATCGATTTCATGAGCCCGTTTATTTCTTCATTTAGCAATGTATATATAATTCTTGCGGTGGACTATGTTTCTAAATGGATAGAGGCAAAGCCTACTCGCAATGATAATGCCAAAACTGTTGTGGAGTTTCTAAAACAAACTATTTTTTTCCAGGTTTGGCACACCTCGAGCCCTAATCAGTGATCGTGGCACCCATTTTTGCAATAAAGTCATGGAGGCACTATTGTCGAAATATGGAGTTCATCACCGTATAGCTACGGCGTACCACCCCCAAACGAATGGACAAGCCAAAGTTTCAAACAGGGAGATAAAAACTATTTTGGAGAAAATAGTTCGACCCAACCGAAAAGATTGGAGTCTTTAGCTTAATGACGCACTTTAGGCATATCGGACGGAATATAAAGGACCAATTGGAATGACCCCGTATCGACTTGTTTTTGGCAAAGCTTGCCATCTTCTGGTAGAATTAGAACATAAAGCCTATGGGCAGTTCGACAATGTAACTTGGAGTTAGACCCTGCAGGGAGGGCGAGGAAATTAGATATCCAAGAGTTGGAAAAAATCCGCAACAATGCCTAGGAGAATGCTCGCATTTATAAAGACAAGACCAAGTTGTTTCATAATAAGAAAATAGCTCAGAAGCATTCTTCGGTAGGACAAAGAGTTTTACTTTATAACTCCATGTTGAAATTATTCCAAGGTAAGCTTCGGTCACGATGGCAAGGACCCTTTATTGTTACCGAAGTATTCCCTCATGGTGCGGTTGAAATAGAAAGTGAAGAATCAGGAAAGCGGTTCATAGTCAATGGCCAACGGTTGAAGCCATTTTATGAAAATTTTCAGTCCCACATGGTCGAAAAAATTCAACTAGAGCCACCATAGAACCATTCAAGGCGTCAAGCTAACGACGTTAAACAAGCGCTTATTGGGAGGCAACCCAATTTTTATTTTAATTTTAATTTTAAATTTTTTATTATTTTATTTTATTTATTTTAATATTTTATTTTTTATTATTTTTAGATATTAATAAAATTCTCTACTTCTAGTTAACAGAAACGAAGATAGGGAGAAAGGAGGACAGACAAACCTGCAGCCAAACAGCCCCTATTCCAACCCATATCCCATCCCTATTCCAGCCTGGAATAGTGCCTTCCTGCCCTAGACAACCCTAAACCTGTAGCCAAACACCACTTTTTAGCCACTAAAAAACCCAAACCCTAACATTTTAACTCATTTTTCCCACATTTTTTCCCTCACCGTCGATTTGCCGTCATCCATGGTGCGCACAAGGAGCCTCGCTGTCGTCGAGCCCTCCTTTACCATAAACCACCACCAGTGTCGCTTCTCCAACCCCAAGCCGTCGATCTCACCGACGGGGCCTCCTCCTCTTCCTCTTCTCCGACGTGCGCCTTCTCTCTCTCGACCTCCTCTTCTCTTGCTCCGTCGCATGACACATCAACCCCACCTTAGTCTCTGCTACAAACGCCGAACGCACCATCCTCCCCTTTATCATACACCACGACGTACGCCACGGTGCCGCGACCTTCTTCTCCCCCACACGGCGAAGCGGTTTCCCCTTCTCCACTTTGCACGATGCCGGTGCCGTCCCCATCTCCATCACCTCTTCCTCTAAATGTCGAACCTGTTCTCTGCCTTCCACCATCGACGCACATACGAGCACCCAAATCTTAACAATGTCGACACCTAAGTCGACCACCACGGCCAACAGCCCAACCAACACCGTCGAACACCAGTTCCTCTAATGAACCTGAACCACCTCAACACCAGGGCCGACGACGACAACTACACCGTTCAGCCCAACCATCAATTGCCCCTACAGGATCTTCCTCTGACTCTAGCGCAGATAGTTACCGACACCCCACTCCAGACGAGAGTCGCGAGAACCGCCCAATGCCTTCTTGTAGCCATACATACTGTTCTCGCGTCAATGTCTTACCCCTGGAGACCCATTTGCACAGTAACCTTACTTTTACTTCCAATACTGAGCGGCACAGGTATGATTTTCTTCGACATAAAATGATAATACCTTATAAATGCATGTCGATACCTATTTTGGCTGTCTTGCATATTGAAACTACTGTTACAGAATATTTCACGAATATTGGCTGGGTTGGAAATTTTGATGTAACACATTGTGCCTATTATGAACTTGTTTTAGAATTTTATTCTAGTTTTCAATTTCATTGGCACGGTCACATTTCGTTAGACACGCCGGATCTTGTCAAATCCAGGTTATTAGGTACCATGCATAGCTTATCCTTTATTGAATTTAATATTGCCTTATCTTTCGTGACTGAAGAGTATGATATGTCTCCAAATTTTAAGAACAGTTTGTGTACATTTCCAACTGATTTTAGGGTCGTTGAGGCCTTTGCTTTGTTAACCAGTTATGTCGAATTTGTGTATAGCCCAAAAACATCAAAGGATTTATGGTTTCGTAACCCTGCTTTGTGTTACATACACCGTTATCTAGCTTATAATTTTTCCGGCTGTCGAGATGCTCCGACCACCGTCTCAAAGACAGAATTATTCTTCGTATTACTGTCATTTTCTGATGTGATTTTGGTTATTATTGTTGCTGCTATGTTTATTTGTGTTTGCTGCTTGAGGCTCCATTTTGTCCATATTTTTTTTAGAATATCCTGCCTCTTTTCATGCCCAAGATTTTTACCAGGAATTGCCTACTGTTTGACCTACAAGCATGATTCTTGCCTTCTGAGGAAATTACGATTTTTTTCCATAACTGATGTCATCTCCACTATTTTATTTTTATTAGCCTAAAAATAATTATGATTAATAAAGTTAACTCTATCTTGCTTTTCGTAAAATTGATCAAGTTTAATTTAAAGTGGACATTTAATACGATTGCATGCTTAAATTATGTTCATATCTATTAGGTGGTTACTGAAACTTATTTTTGACACTTGATTATTTTTCCTAGGTCCTCCAAAATTAAAAATTCGTGTAAATTTTGTTTAATGATAATAAATGTTTCCATGGTTATGAGTGTAGCTTAGAACATGATTAACTGAGTAACCGGGGTAGGGTGCTTGGGTTGTCATTCTACTTCACGTCAAAAGGTTGTGTGACGTGATAGGTAAAACTCCGCTAACCGAGGTTATGAGTATGACTCAGAACATGACTGACTGAGTAATCGGGGTAGGGTGCCTGGGTTGTCACTCTACTTCGCGTCAAAAGGTTGTATGACGTGATGGGTAAAACTCCGCTAACCAAAAATAAAAAATTTTTAGGAGTATGTTGGGCTAAGTAACCGGGGTGGGGTGCTTGGCTGTCATCTCTCTTCGCGTCAAAAGGTCCAATATATTCCTAAGTAAATAAATAATAATAAACACAAAAAGAAAAAAAGAAAAAAAAGAAAAATAGTACTAATAAAATTGCAGTTGGGGACTAAAGGAAGAAATCAATAGGGTGTCTTGGTAGGTTTGGTAATTTACCTAAACAGCATGGAATAATTCAAGACGATTTTAATTTTTGTGTGTATTAATCGGAATACTTTTTATGTTTTACTTAAAGCAAGCTTAAAGTTCTCTTTATTTTTCATATGCATTTTTAACTAATTTTTATGAAACTTTAGAGTGGTATTTCTTTTGTGGCAGAATCTAACTTTCACAGTAGGTAGGAACCATACTTGAGGGCAAGCATGGGCTAAGTAGGGGGAATTTTATAATACTCTAGAATAACGTATTTTTATGTATTAATTGTGTATTTATTCTGAGTATGATCCTGCTAATTTGAGCTATTTATAATATTTTATCTTATAGGGACTAAATTGGAGGCAAAAGCGAAATTAAGGGACAAAAGTGCAAAATTAAAGATAAAATGGGCCAATGTGCGACACAGAGAAAAGTTGGTGCGAATAGTGCAAGCATGGAGGACACAGGGGTTGAAATGCAAAAGAAGAGATTTTATTCTATCAGACTCTATTTTGATTATATTAGGATAATTAATATTAAGATAATTATTAGGGATTATTTAATTTTAGGATTTTATCTTTATTTATTTTCAATTAAATGTATTTATCTTTTGGGAGTTTAAGTAGGATTAGACTATTTCCCCTAGCACTATAAATAAGGGGTGAGGTGACTCAAAATTTATTCTTTTCTTTTCTGAAAACACTCTCTCCCCAAAAGTCTAGGCTTTTGTTCTTTTCATATTTCTTTTCAATAAAATCTCTATTTTTATTATATATATTTATTTTCTTTTCCACCACAAACATAAGCCACTAAAACCCATCTAGACAAAGGTTGTCGAAAATCCCCAAAAAGGGTTCTTGAGGCTTAAAATCCGTACTTAGCCTCCTCGCTGAGTATTCATTATTTCTCCGCACTACGGGGCTGACGCTTCCGTCCATGTCCCTTAAGAAGTAAATTTTTCAACGTATGCAAGGGCAACCGCTTTATGTGTTTTGGGAAGGTTGCACAGTCTGTTCGTTAGCTTACTGTGTCAGAGGTTGGCGAGCCCAAGAGACAAAATGGCATGGGATTTGCCATTGAGAAGCATTGATCTAGCATAAGACGATCCCACAGAAGTGATTGTTGGCTAGAGTCAGGTTCCACTAAATTGTAAGTCTAAATCCTTGGAGCTGGTGGTCGTAGGCATCCTCTTCCACTATAACTGGCTTATTCGGTTTGAGAAGGATCATCTAAAAGCCAAGGATTGAACCCAAGGTAGATCGAGACAACTGGAGGCTGGAATTTTCCCATAAGAATTTCTTTATCTCAACTCTATTTCCTATTTTTAATTTTCGCAATTTCAATCCGACTTCTAAATTCTGTTTTTATTTTCCAAATTCAAAACTTTTAATTTTGTTATTTTTATTTTTTTAGGAACACAGGTTTTCTTGGGCACGATTCTGCCCAAGATTTCGAGAAACAAGCATTCGTACAATCCAGTCCCTGAGGATTCAACCCTACTTCCCATTTATTGTTCTTTTTCATTATTTTTAGGAAATAGGATATTTTTGGTGCCTTCAAAGACCGCATCAGCATTTGAGATTCCTATATGGCATATTGGTTGTAAGGATAAATGACCTAATGAATTTGTCTTAATATGCATGCTCTGGCATGTTTGAAAGCTTAATTATATGTGCAAATGTCTTGTAGTTGTGAGCTTGAAATGGGTGAAAGGAATGGCTTGAAATTAGCCTATTTCTTGTCCACATTGCCTAATACACGGGTGTGTATCTCATTCGTGTGTGACACACAGTCCTACAACACAGACATGTGTTTCCGTAGGTTTTAATGGTTGTATTTCAAAAGTTACACGGCCTGGCACATAGGCATGTGGCTTGGTTATGGGACCCAAGTTAGAGAATTACACGAGCACAGACACGGGCTAGGACGCGGTCGTGTGTCCCTACTTTGAATGTCCACACAACCTGAGACACAGGGTGTGTCTCAGTCGTGTGACCCCTATTTCCATCAAGTTTTAAATGTTTCTGATTTAGTTCTATTTCTAAAGTGTTTCTAGGGCCTCAAGGGCTCGAATAAGGGATAATATGCATGTGTTTGATTGGAATATGATATGATTCATGAAATGTTTTGAAACGAATGTTTTGATGTTATAATTTTCTGGTAATACTCTTTAACCCTATTCCTGCAACAGATACAGCTTAGGGGCGTTACAGAAACCATAGTTTAATCCAAAATCCCAAAATTCACCATTAGCAACCAACTTTTCGACTTTTATTTAAAACATACGTTTTTACAGGCTAACAATTCAGTTTAAGAGACTAGATATCATTTAAAACTATTAGAAGGATAAATGATTACCTTCGATGGAAGAAATACGAGCTTTGACTCAAATTCGAGAAAACCCACTCTTGAAGAAGATAATGAAATTAGTGAGGTTTTTTAGTGTTTTCCTTGATTGCAATGGGGACTTATGGTTCAAAGAATGTTGGAAATCAAGAGTAATTAGGATTTGGAAATCAAAATAGAATGAAATAGAAAGAGAAAACAAAAGGGACGACAAGAGCTTTTGTAGGGAGTTCTATCGTGAACAATTTGGAGAAAGGGGGTTTTTAGGTTGATTTTAAAATTCTAGGTAAATCGTTTCATAAAAACTCTCAGTTTTAACTCTTTTATAGATCAATCCTAGTTTCAAAATTAGAGATATTTAAAACTCCTTTTCAAAAATTGACTTAATTTCCTAATAGCCATTGTCAAAAACATTATTGATTACTAACCTTGAAAAATTTCGAGCCCATATAAGCTAAAATTCCTAAAATACCCTCAAAACTTCTAAGCTCAATTTTGGGGTGTTACATGCCTTGTTGGTTTTGTACTTCATTTTTAAATTTTTTAAACTTTTTAAGGGCTTTAGATTTATGACGCATAAGATTTATATACCCATATCTACTAAAGTCGTCAGTGACAGTAATGAAGTATTGAAAACCTCCCATGGCTTGTGTATTCATTAGTCCATATACATCACTAAGCATTAAGCCTAATAAATTACTAGCTCGCTTACTTTTACTATTAAAAGGGGTTTTAGTCATTTTACCTATCAAGCAAGACTCACATATATCAATTTGTTTGAAAACAAAAGAATCCAAAAATCCATCTTTAGAGTTTTTATATGCGCTTCTCACTTATATGGCCCAAACGACAATGCCAAATATAAGTTTGATTAGAGTCATTTATTCTTGATCTTTTAGTATTTATGTTACAAATAAGCATATCTTGATCTAAAATATAGAGGTCATTTACTAATTGTGTCGAACCATAGAAAACATTATTGGGATAAAATGAACAACAATTATTCTTAATAACTATCTCAAAACCAATTTTGTCTAAATAAGAAATTGAAATAATGTTTCTAGTTAAATTGGACACAAAATAACAATCCTCCAAAATTAAATCAAGTCTACTGGGCAATGATAAAATATGTGTTCCTAGCTAATACAGAAACTTTTGCTCCATTTCTAACTTGCATGTCCACATCTCCTTTAGCTAGATTCCTACTCCTTTGTAGTCCCTGTACATAGGTACAAATATGAGAACCACAATTGATATTTAATACCAAAAAAGTAGACGTTGATAAATTAATATCAATTACATAAATACCTAAAGTGGACGCTCCGCTTTCCTTTGCCTTCTTGACCTCTTCAAGATAGGTAGGGTAGTTCATTTTTCAATGTTCAGTCTTACCGCAACGGAAACCTTTTCCTTCCTTTGCAATTCCTCCTTTAGGTTTCAATGCAATATTTTCTTTGTTAGGCTTGACCTTACCATTGTCCTTAGGCTTTGCCTTTTCATTAAGTTTTCCTTTGCCCTTGTATTTGCAAATCATCAGAATGGGCTTAGATCCAGCCCTTTTCATGTTACTTTCAGCAACTCATAACATGGTAAGTAACCGTGCCAAAATTTTCTTAATTTCATTCATTTTAAAATTTAGGACAAATTGGCAAAAACTATCCATCAATGATTGCAGGATAACATTGGTGGCCAATTCCAGACCTAAAGGGAATCTAGGTTTTTCAAGGCTTTCAGTATAGCCTATCATTTTAAGAACATGAGTTCCGACAAAAGTCCACTCCACCATCTTGTATAGAAATAGAGCTTTAGAGGTCTCGTACCTTTCTTGACGTGTTTGCCTCTCATATAATTCTTTGAAGTGCTGGATCATATCATAAGCAACAATATCCTCATGTTCCTTTTGAAGCTCAAAAGCCAGGGTGGCAAGCATTAGACATCCTATGTCTAACATATCATCAAGATGCTTCTTATAAGCATGATTGTTAGCTCTAGAGATATTGCTTGCTAGTTCATTAGGAATAGGTTCTTCAATAATATAAAATTTTTCTCTTGTTTAAGGCAATCCTCAAGTTACAGAACCAATTAAGAAAGTTCAAGTTGTTCAACTTGTCCTTCTCAAGGACAGATCGCAATGATAAAGATTTTGTGTTGTTTGCCATAATAAATCTACAATAATAAAACATGTTTATGGGTAAATTTACCAAGTTTATTATGAACATTTAAAAAGGACTTTATTAAAAGGCGCTCCCACTATTTCATTCAAAATTAATAACCCTGGTATATTAATTTCAAAAAATCATTTCTCTAAAGTTTTTTAATGGGTAAAGGTCTATATTTCACTTCCTCTTAAATCAACTCTGGCTTTTCTCCCAAGATTGTAATTATTTAGGTAAGCAACAACTGCTATTTACATCCTATGTAACTCTTTATTTGGTGAACGACTCTTGTTCCAACTATCTCATGATCATCCAAATCTCTTGCCTCTAGGTTTCCAATAGAGTAATCTAATTAAGTTATTGACCAATATCATAACCACAAATGTCACTTGCTTATTCTTCGCGTTTAACCAAGATAGATGAGCCATATTTTCCACATGCTCATTGATCTTCAGGATTGTAACTAGGTGGGGATGATAGTGGTGAAGCCTGTACAAATGACATATCAATAACAGGATACATAAAAGATCCAATGATTATAAGTTTAATGTGTAATTCAGACATCTAAGAAGAAAACATTAAGTTCATTCGGTTAGTTGGTTTGTTCATGTTCATAACGGACGAGCAATTGGCGATAAAAAACATCATGCACATAAAAGTGGAAGACCGGCCAAAAAAAAAAAAAATGTTGCGAAAACTGGAGTCGTGCTTAATTAATTCTAGAAGTAGATTATAGGAAATTTTCAAGATGTGAGTTCAATTCCTCATTCTATTTATGCAGTGCGGAAGAGTTGCCTTTTGGTGTAGATACCATCTATAGACATTCAAGGCCACAGCTGCTTTTGTTGTATTTGCTTCGCATTACTCATTCTCTTAACATAAATCAGTTCCTATCCGGATATTATTAACATTGTTTATGAAGGTAAGGCCGCAGTTTCAGATGGAGCCATTGAACTTGACAGAGTATCTAAGCTGATCATGCTGGGACTATTCTATAATGCCACTTGCAGACCGCACGGTACAATTCTTAGTCATTTATTACTCAAAAGTGAAAGCTTGCAAGAAAATTGGGATTGTCTATTCCTTGTTCCCATCGTCCATCCAATACCACAAACTCAATTATACTACTGAGGGGATGGATCATCAATAGTATTATCACCAGCTTTGGAGAAATCGCAATGCCTTCACCCAAAAACTGAGTCCGATTTGGATGTGTGACGAAAATCCTAGTTTTTTTAGGGCTAATTCTCCCTTATAAAATTGATTTGACAAGCTCTCCCAAAGTTTCAGCAGGCCCAGGCGACATTTGGATGCCAAAAGGCAAGAAAGTAGGCCATGGTAAGCGGATATGGAGAAGAAAACATATCAACACTAAGTTCCCTTCCAGACAAATATTTGACCAGCAAGCTTGAAATGCAAACCACAAATTTATATGCGATTAGTGGACATCGCATTGTTGATTGAAGATTTTCTTAGTTTCAAAGCTAAAGGAGCTAAGCGTAAATGTAAATCCACAAGGTGACGAGTAAACTACAGTGTCAATCATTTTGAACGATTAGAACTACAATTGGAACATAAATGACGGTAAAGACTGGAAACCTTCTGACATAAATGAAATAATTAAAATAATTGCTGCCTAAGGTATCATTAAGTCTCCAAATGGTTAACAATGGGATAAGTCAAACAAACTTAGGACCATGCCTGTACGAGCCCATATTTGCCCGGGGCCTATTTCTGAAACCCAAACACTAAAATTCAGCAGACCATAAACTTGAAATTAAACAAACAGCCCTTTTTTACAATTATCAGCCCAATAAGCAAACAAACCCAAACCCAATTCCTAACCTATCCTAAATACCTAAAACAAAGAAGAAAAACCCTAATTTTTCCCCTAACCCAAATGGCGTCGCCCTAGTTGTTGCCATTCTGACCCACTGCCACTGCCACGTCTGCAACACCGCCCATGTCACATCCACCGTCCTCAAATTGCACCTGCAAACATTAAAAGAAAAATGACAGCAATAATAAAAGATAATGATGTAAAATTGGCTATAAAAGCCAATCTAAACCCAATGTAAAAGGATTCGGCATATTTCCAATCAATACGAAAACTAGAAATTTAAACATTAGCAAAAACAATGATTCGAACACCTCTAAATCACGAGAATAGCACCCAAAGCAAAATAACAAAACCCCAAATCGGAATCGAAGGTGATTTCATTTTCGTTTTTTTTTTTTTACTTGCGAATCTGTTCCTTTTTGCATATTTATATACATGCAATATATTAAATAAATAAAAAGGGGAAATAAATACTAAAAAAAGGGGCAAAAAAGGGTATCTTTTGAGATTCGGTCGCCGTGCCGGCGACGGTCAACGACGGAGCCAGTGGCGGAGCCCCATGGCCGAATTCTGGACTCTGTCCAGAGAAATTTCCCTTCCCCTCCCTTTTTTTTCCTTTTCACGCTGCAAATGAATTTTTTTTTCAAGGAAATGTGGCTTTTATAGCTTGGTGAAACGATGCCGTTTTGGTCGGCGTCCTTAAGCCCCAAAACGACGTTGTTTCACCCTGGTCCGACCCGAACCGACCCGCTCCAACTTCAAGATCCGCGTGTTTTTGTTTAAGGGTCTAATTGCGCAAATTGCCCTTCTGCATTTTTACTTTTTTTGCAATCAAGTTTCCTTTATATTTTAATTGGGCCCTGTAATTTATCGCGTTTTTATTTTAGTACATCCTGAAATGGCGCGTTTTGGTTAGGAGGGTTTATTGTTCTTTTGGTCCCTCCACTGTTATCACGCATTCGAATAAGTCCTTTCCTTTTTATTTATTTTTAAATTTGGCCCAAACTTTCTATTCTGTTTTCAGTTTAATCATGTTTTCATTATTTTGACATTTTAATTATTATTATTATTATTATTATTATTATTATTATCATATTTATTATTATTGTTATTTATATATATATATATATTATTCTTATCATATTATATTTAGTATTATTATTAATTTATTCTAACTATTATATTCTATTATTACCATCTTAATATTATTATATTTGTATTTTTTTTTTCATCATTACTAACATATTTTTATATACATATTATTATTTTCTACTATTATTATTAATATAATATTATTCCTATTATATTGCTAGTACATCATTTTCATTATTATTTAATTCTTATTATTATCATTATTATTATTATTATTATTACCTTATTATTTTTTTTATTATATCACTATTTAGTCTAATATATTATTACTCCCATATATTGTCTTTTTGTTACCACATTTTATTTTGTTATGCATATTGCCATTGTCATTCATTTCGAATTATATTTTACTCGTCAAAAATGATTCTTTTATAAGGCAATATTCAGTATTTAGAAATTCGAGAGGTCGTGCCCTAACGTATTGGGCTTTGATTTCTCTCGTTTATTCTAAATAACCAAATATCCTTTTTAAAAAAAATAAAAGCATAAATTTTTAAATAAACAGCTTATTCTCGAGAATTTGAGATGTCGTGTCCTAACGCATTGGATGTGACGTTTCGTTATTTCGAGATAAGATTTTCTAAATCAAGGCAATATTCTGTATTTAGAAATTCGAGAAATTGTGCCCTAACGTATTGGGTTTCGATTTTTCTCGTTTACTCTAAATACCCGAATATCCTTCCAAAAATAAAATACATGAATTTTAAATAAAAGGCAAGTTTAGCCCCAAAGGTTGAAATGTCATGTCCTAACGTATTGGATGTGACGTTTTACCTTAAGGCGAGATAGCCTTTGATACACACTTTCAACTTATCCAAACTTTTCTTAAAATAAATGCAAAGAGGGATTGTATTTTAAATTCTTTCAAGTTTTTGAATCTTCGACACTGAGACACTAATTAATCAACTAGGTACCAATTTTGGGCGTATCGAGGGTGATAATCCTTCCTCGTGCGTAACCGACTCCCGAACCCATCTTTTTTATTTTCGTGGACCAAAGTCATTGTTTTCATCAATCAAAACAAACCCTTTTCGAGGTGACCCAATCACACCTTGACAAAAAAGATTGGTGGCAACTCCCGCGTTTTTCATTTTCAAAACCATAGCCGATCCCGGCTTTTCAAAAAAAATGGTTTCGACAGCTTGGCGACTCCACTGGGGACCTAAAAAAGATAGTCAAGCCACGAGTTGATTAATTTTTGTCTTTTTGTCGAAGATTGAAAATTGGGTTTTAATATACGATCCTTTCATTGCATTTTATCCATTTGGTGTTATGACCTTCATCATTTTATTTCGTATTTTCTTTATTTACTTTGAGCTTTTTGTATATCTCTGCACATTCCATTTGCATGACCGTCGTGGTCGCACCCCTTAAGTGGGAGTGAGAAACTACGCCTTCATGAGGTTTTCACCTCCGCATGGGCTAGTGGACTACTTCCGGGATACATCCGTACCTATGTCTTTGTGAGGTTTTCATCTCCGCATGGCCATAGGGAAATCCCCCTGAACCGAACTCGATCCATATGAGCCTATAATGGGTGAGGATTGAGGAATCTGCTGGTTCAGGTACCTTTGCTTTAGAACCAAACCGCATGTAGCGAACATTAAGAGCCAACCCTAGGTAAAACCGTGCCAAACCCTAGTAGTCACCCGAATAGGTGCTCTATTTATTATTTTATTTTTATTCGGTACTGACGTGTTTTGTTTTGTTTTGTTCATGATTGCATTGCATTGCATCGTCATAGAAAAGAGGTGTCAATTCAGGTTCGGTTGCTAAATAGAGCGCTTATCATGGAAAAGGGGTTTCTTGATAAAGTGGAAGAGGATGCGACCGTCCGAAGGTGGTCTGAGAAAACATGGCAAGAAAAGGGAGATAGTCTGGCTGAGGGATACACATCAAAATTATGGGACTTCACCAGCATCAGCGTAACGTAAAATGATCTCCAAGAATTGAGAGAGATATGGGCCCATTGGGATGACGAGATCAAGTAGCTGTTTTACTATAATTATGGTGATCTGCCGTACTTACTCTACATCAAGGTGGATAAGCACTTGTTTCGAGCTATGACTCAATTTTGGAACTCAGCATACAGCTATTTTACTTTCAGAAATGTGGATCTGGTACCCACTGTGGAAGAATATACAACATTACTTCGTTGCCCGAGAATGCAGGCCGACAAAACCTATGTTAGGGTAGTCAACGTTCCAAATTTTGTGAAGAAATTAATGAATATCACAGGGATGAGCGAGCAGTGGGTTGTAGCCCAAATTCAGCAGAAGGGGGAAGGCAAGTGCATCCCTTGGGTAAATTTGAGGGATCTGATTCTAGCACATCCCGACATGAAGAAAAGAGTTGACGTGTTCACTTTGGGCATTTATGGATTGGTGATCTTCCCCAAGGCTTTGAGACACATATGTAACACCCTAAGACCTTCTTCCGTCGCCAGAATAGGGTTACAAGGTATTACTCAACTGAATACAACTTCCGGACAATTAGATAAACACATATATAGAGGCTCATCTATTCACTATGTAATAACGAATATCAATGAAATTTAAAACATTTAAAATTTGTCTGAAATCACCACATGCAACCATGAATCATTATCAAGTATGCCTAACATAACCATGTACATGTTATAGCTCATAGCTAATATTTGACATCAAGTAAACAACCAAACTTATTACCACATGATTACACTTAATTTGTTTAAGCTAACGCATTTTAACAACTAACAATATCATATCATCAATTCTTATAAATTACGATACATCAAATACATCACTTTCCAACTTACAACAGATCATTGTATTAAACAACGCATCATGCATTATTCATGTGGTCATCTTCCAAAGCTTTAGCCGATTACACACATGCTTAAGCATTTTATATCGTTCACTAATCATTATCAATAATCTATTAATATATATATAAACCATAACCAAATTTAAACACAGCATTAAACAAAACCATGGAACGATATTTAACAAAACGAACAAGCCATTTTTGCATGGCTTGAATATATGCAAATTCATAATATAACTTGTTTCAAAAGAGAGTTAAGCCTATACATGCCATCTTTCAAAATATAGACTTTTAAAGAGTACCAAAACAGTAACGATAGTGTGGATGACTTTGGATGTGAATCCCCGAGCTCGTAGCTTTCAATCAAGATCTATAAAACAGAGTAACAAAGACACTCAAAGTAAGCTAATTACTTAGTAAGTCTTAGGTAAATTAAACAACTTAACTTAATTTAAACAAATTAATCACATATACAGGATTGAATAGTAACATCATTTGGCCAAATGTACATAGCCACATTGCACACATTTTCATATACCTAATATTTCTTTAAAAATGCAAATTCACATAATCACAAAATTGTATAGCACAATGTCAATCCTTGATTCAATATAATAGAGTTAATTCGAGGCACCATGTCCACTTATAATTTCAATTATTATAATCACATATGAACAAAACATATACCTCCATGTATATAATTCCATAAGGGCCGAATATACATAATCACTTATATGCACTAATAACCAATCATTCAATTAGCTTCAAATTCATATAGACATGAACCAAATGTTTACAAATGAACATAATCAAAATCCAATCCGAATCATTCTCACATAAATAGGTAACTATCACATACCTGGGCCACTTAATACGTATTACGAATTCAATTTGTCATCTTAGCACAAGATCTCGTTGTCATATACTTTAATTAAATTCACCGACACTTGGCCTGCTAGGTATACAACCCGAGTTTCATCACTGGCTCTAAGCCTGCTAGACTTTTTAAGTCTGAAATTACTTCACCGGCATAACGCCTACTAGGCTCAAGGCTCGATAGCATTTCACCGGCATTTCACCTGTAGGCTTGAAGCCCGATATTATTTTCTAGCTTTAAACTTGCTGGCCAACATCCGAATATCACATTACGATAACTAATTCACACGTTTATTCATATTTTTCGTAACTTATGTTTCAACTTATGTATAGCTGAGGCACATATATCCTTGTACACAGGTATTCATAATTCAATAAAATACATAAGCTTAGTTTACACATCATAGCACATAGTTTAACAAATTCGACTTAGATACACTGATCATATTCGGCTTATAGCCTAAATTCAATACACTCTCGGCACATTGAATGTATAAAATCAAACATTCACTTATCATATTTATACAATCTTAAACATACAAAAGAGTCAAGCTCAAATACTTAAGAACTTACCTCGGATATTTTCGAATAGTTATGGATCGGCTATTCAACTACTTTAGCTTTCCCTTTATCCAAATTTGGCTCTCTATGCTCTTGAGCTTAATTCAACAAATTAAAACTAGTTTAATCACCTCACCAACTCATTATAATCAACAAAAACTAATTTTCTCAATGAAACACATACATTCGGCAATTTCATCTCAATCCATCTCAAATGCATTTAAGATTAATTCATCATTCAAATTCCCAAAGTCACAATATCACTAATTAACCGAATATACTTAAACTCATATACATGTTTTCATAGATCAACTTTAATATCTTATACTTATAAATATCAAGTAGTCGAATATACATATGCTTATAACAAAGTATCATACACTATTAAAATCATTTTATCAATGCATAAAGCTGAATCTTTAACATTTGTTTACAAATACTCATGTAATAAATCTTAATACCACATAGCCGAAAGCACATATAACCTTTAGGAAAATTACAAAATTTACACTTTAATTAATTATACATATATCAATAGGCCAAATATCCATTAAATAAATATTTGCAAAATTCATTAACACATTCGGCAAATACAAATACATTAACAAAGATTTTAGCATAATTTCAATTTGGTACCACACCAGCCGATTACTGATAACATTAAAACCACACATATAAATCAATTAGTAAGCTTAACCTCAATGACAACAATTTATTCACATCCTTATTCATGTCCACATTCGGCCATTACAAAAAAAAATGTACATCTAAATGCATATTAACTCACATTTCCATTTAAAAGCTTCAAAACACCCACTATTTCCTTCATTCCCTTCCATGGCCGAAAGTACAAGCCTCAACCAAATTCAAAATTTCAACATGGGCTATGAAAGGAACTTAGCAACTAACTCAATTTCACAAAAATTATCAAGAAATAAAATCAAAATGTGACAGCCTTAATTTAACCCTAGTCGAAAAGTGGTTTCGGGACCGCTAAACCGAGTCGT
Source organism: Gossypium stocksii (assembly GCA_020496765.1). Classification (NCBI taxonomy): domain Eukaryota; kingdom Viridiplantae; phylum Streptophyta; class Magnoliopsida; order Malvales; family Malvaceae; genus Gossypium; species Gossypium stocksii. The sequence goes on from CM035631.1 coordinate 56,044,518, forward strand.
ATAAATAATCGAATATTAAATTTCGTGCCTATTTTATGTGAAAAATGCATTTGTGAAGTTTTGATGCTTTTATTTTTATCTTTGGATGTGAAATTAAATGAAAGGGATTAATGTGTGAAACTTTGGAAATTTGATGGGTTTTAATTAGAGGACCGAATAATTCATGGTTTTAAAATAATAGGACTTGCATGTCAAATTTCCATTTTATTTTATAGTGGCCGGCCATGGTGATTTATTTTATACAAATATATGTTCTTTATATTAGAGTTTTAAAGCTAATTGAGTATATATTATATTAAAGTATAATAAAATAATAAAGAAAGTTGTGAAAAGAACAAGGAAGGCTACTTGTTCTTCATTTGCCGAAATTGAATTAGAAAAGGGAGCAAAAAAAAGGCTAACATTCGACCATTGAAGACTTTAACTAAGGTAAGGATTCATGATAATTTTTCCTTAAATTCTTGTTAATTTTAGTTGATAGTTAAGCTTAGGATAAAACCCATGAATCTATTTTTATTTTGATGGTGAATATCTCATTCGGCCATTGTTGAAACAATTTGGAATTTTGAAGCTTTTGGGGTTTTGATGATAGAAATGTAAGATGGAGTACTTGAGGAATACTATGAGGATAAATTGATGTGATTGTATGTTAATAAGCTTAAATATGCAAATTTGTGCTTGTGTGACTTAATTAGTTAAATGGGATATTCGGCCATGTCCATTAGAACTAGTAAATGGAGTTTAGATTTATATAAGGCTTGGATTGATAGTAAATTTGAGAGGAATGAATATATGTGATTAAAAATGATTCTATGGATTATTGATTAAGCAAAATTTTACTTTCGGCTATGAGTTTTGTACAATTGAAAATGGTGTATTGTTTTTAGACTTAAAGGATAAAATTTAAGTTTTAATTTCTTGGATATTTATAATGTAATTGCCGAATGTGTCATTAGTTTAGAATTGAACCTTTTGTGTTAAATTGAGAATTGGAAATTTGAGCTTGGTAATTTATGTGTTTTGATTTGATTCATTTTAGCATTCGGCAATGGAGTATTATATACTTGATTAATTAATAATTTAGTTGTGACTTGGGATATATATGTATTTTGGCCGAATGTGCGTGGCAAAGGAAGTATATGTGTTTCTTGTTTTGAATGAAAGTGTAATGATCAAGTGAGATGGATGAATAAGGTTTAATATAATTAAATTGTTTAACTTAGCTCAAGAGCATAGAGGGGCAATTTCGGATAAAGGGAAAGCTAAAGTGACGGAATAGCTGACCCGTAGTTGTTCAGAAAAGTTCGAGGTAAGTTTGAGTAATTATATCTAGTTTATAATTAAAGATGGCATGATATTTGTGAAGTAGATGAATTATGGCCTATCGACTTTATTTTAACAAGGTTGCTTATGAAATAATTATATATATATGGTATGTAGCCGAATGGCTATTAGGGAATAAGCTAAAACATTGAATTAAATGTGTGACCTTTTAGGATTTGCTTGCGAACCGAAAGGTTAGTGAAAGATGCACGAATGAGTTAAGGTTGAATGATAATTATAATATGTGGTCAAAGTGTATAAAAATATGTTTATTTTTGAATGAAGCAAATGAATTGCCAATGTGATAGGCCTCATGAAATATGTTAGCATGTGGACAATTATTGAATAAGACTCAGTAAATAACAAAATCCGGGCTAAGTCCCGCAGGCTTCGTGCTGGAATTAAATTATATCTGGGCTAAGTCCCGCAGGCTTCGTGCTGGAATTAAATTATATCCGGGCTAAGTCTCGCAGGCTTCGTGCTGGAATAAAATATGGGCAAAGTCCCGCAGGCTTCGTGCTGGATTTATAACCGGGCTAAGTCCTGCAGGCTTCGTGCTGGAATTAAATTATATCCGGGCTAGAGTCCCGCAGGCATTTGAGCTGGAAATATGCGATTTCGCTGTAATGATTCCAATAATATGCTTAATGCTCTAAGTTGATCAGGTATGTATCACATACTTATTTGTGAATTAAATTTGGAATTAAATTATACGTATCTATGGTGATGATATATATATATAAGTCTATGATTTATTCATGATATGTGAACTTTAATTCAAGTGATATTATGTTGATCATTGCCTTATGTATATGTGTATAATCGGCCATAATGTGGATTAGCATGAATGTGCGAATATGTGTATAAGTGCTAGGTTAAAATTTGTGAATGATATGAATGCATTCGGTTAAGAGGTGAAACCGTGTGGACAAAGTGGAATTTTCTATGTGATATAAATTCATGCTTCAAGGGAGTTGAAATGCCATGTGAGTAAAATGGTTGTATATTTAGTCATATGCATGTTCGGCCTGAAAGGAGATAATAAGCTATAAGATTACTATGTTTGGAGTTGAAAAATATGCATTTGATTAAATTTAATTGATTGTAGTGCTCAAACTTACTAAGCATAAAAATGCTTACCCTGTTTGCCTTGATTCTCTGTTTTATAGATCTTGTTCGTTAGCTACGGTCTCGAGAAACTCAAAGTCGAAGTCATCCACACTATAGAAGCCCATTTCGGTACTTTTAGTAACTAAATTTTGATAATGGCATGTATAGGTTCGACTTTTGATTTTAAACCAGTATCATTTTGATGATGTAAATATGTATAGCCATGCGAAAATGGCTTGCCAAGTTACCCTATGTGTATATATATATAGATTTAAGTTTGATAATATTGGTTGTGGATGAATGTGAAAGTTATGTACAAACGATTATTAATGCTTGGTGTATTATGCACATTGTGTTTGATGTTTGAAGAACAAGTAATGGTTAAATTTTGAGTCTTGGATAAGTATGTGCATTCGGCATTTATACATAGGAAGGTATGGCATTTAGTTGTTGGCATTTGGCACTGCTTATTCTATATTAGACATGAATGCACGAAATGTTAGATAATATTAATTGGTTATGAACATTCGGCTAGGGTAAAAAGCTTGGTGTAAAATGCATAGAAGCATGTTTGGTAAATGCTTAAAATGTCATAGGATTAAGTACCTATTAGATGATATGTATATACATGCATATTCGGCTTTAGTAGATAAGGTTATGCATTTGGCCAAGTCTTAGCATTATTACCATATGAATAGTAATTCTTATTTAACGTATATAATGGGTTCAAAATGTATTTGTTATGCATACTCATATGTTTTTAGATTTATGAGTGCTGAAATCTGATTGAGTAGATAGATATTTATATATACTTATACCCTTCACTTGAAATTAGTTATATTTTTTTTAAGCTATTATCCGCAAGTGTACAAACTCGACATATGCAAATAGAGTTTTGTTTAAATTTTGTGCTTGTCTTGTAATGCCTCATAACACTCCGGCGACGGATACGGGCTAGGGGTGTTACGCAAAACATACCTCCAATTTGATTCACCAAGGCCGAATATCAAAGAGTCTTTTTCTTTACATTGTTCCTTAAGTTTCGGCAAATGAGAGAAAGAATGAGTAAAAACCACTTTGTTTTCTTCACCCACTAACTCATATTAAAATCATATTTCATTTTATGCTTATTTTTATTTAACAAATAACTCATCAACTATATAAAGAAAATGAAAACAATAATGCTTTCCTGCATGCAATGGCCGGCCACTAATTTAAAGATGGTCCATTTGAAATGCAAGTACCCCATATTGGTAAACCACCTAATATTCAGTCACTACAAATTTACCTATCACATTTTCAAAGTTTATCAAATGAGCCCCCTTTCATAATTCAACATCCAAATGACAGAATCAAAGCACGAAATTTTCACACATGCAATTTCACATATAATAAACATAGAATATAACATTAATTATTTTTCTGACTCGGTTTCGTGGTTCTGAAACCACTTTTCCGATTAAGGCCAAATTAGGGCTGTCACAACATAGATGAAGCAGTTACCGATTTATTTGATCGACTAAATAAAAGGGTCACTCCTGTCCCTGCAATTCTGGCAGGGACTTTCATATCTTTGAATGCATGTCAGAGAGCCGGCGAGGGAAGATTCATAGGGCCTGTACAACTTTTGTTCGCTTGGTTTCATAGCCACTTTTGGAAAGTAGAAAAGGTGTCCTACCGAGCTTTCTATGAGAACTACTCTCCATTAAAGAAAATAGTAGCTACACCAAGGCGGGATGACATTTCAGAAGAAAAATGGATGGCAATTCTTCAGAATTTACAAGTTAAAGACGTCGAATGGAAGGCTCGGTGGATCATCCTCGGTGAAATCTTATATCGCTGTGGCAACTTTGACTGGGTTCCTCTACTCAGGATATGGGGAGCCGTCGGATACACTCTGCTGCTTGTGTTAAGGCAGTATCAGTCGAGACAGTTCGTACCAGTAACTCAAGGTTTAGCCCAATGCGAGTTTATATACAAGGGCGAAAAATATAAGCAGAAAGTTCGTGAGATATCAAAAGCTTGGATCCAAGCCTGTAGAATGAAAGGATTCGCTGCAAGTTCGATGACAACCCCCGAGTATGATTGCTGGAGGAGTAGGAGAGTCAATGATAATGTCCCCATGCCAAGCCAAGAAAATGCTCGGCTATTAGAAGAGCATCTACGAGTAGCCCCATCCGAGATAGAAATCATCAAGCAAGACTTTGAAAAAAAGAGTCAGGAACTGGGAAAGAAGATAGAACAGTTAGAAGAAGAAAAGATGCAGTTGGGATTAGATGTTGACATCCACAAGATAGAAGCCGAGAAGTTGAGAAAGGGGAAGAACAAAGCCGAAGAAGATCTAGATGATCTAAAAACAAAATACAAGAAGATTTGCAAGTCGAAAAGAAATGCTAGTTTGGGCAAGACACTGGAAAAGTGGCGGCAGGAAATCAAAAAAGAAAAGACTAAAGCCGATCAGTGGGAGAGGCACAGGAATCCCAGATACGAGAAGATGCTCTAAAAAGAAGTTTGTTAGAGAGCCAAAGTGAAAAAGAAAGGTTACGAGCTCGGGTGGCAGATTTCGAGAAATCACTACATCATCACCATAACCATAACTCCGTAATCGAGTTAAAAGCCAGCCTAAGCAAGAATGAGGAATTGAAAGCAAAGATAGAGGATCTAGAAACGGCGTTGCAAAATTGTGAAATGCAAATTGAATTTCTTAAAGCAAACAACGAACATTGGAAAGAGCGGCTCCACCATTCTCAATGTCAGGTTAAAGATTGGGATCATGTCATGGGCGAAGCTGTGGCTCAAGTTCGAGAAGTAGCCGATCACCTGCAAACCCTGGCAGTCCAGGCTGATCTATTAAGTTTAAAGTATGAGTCGGAATCAGATCGGGGCCGAGACCTGGCTTGGCTTCTTAGAAAAATTAAGGCTTTAGGAAATAAGGCAAAGTCGTATATGTAATCATCCGCCTTATGTAAAGAAATTCGCTTTCTAGAAAAGTGATCTAATAAAATTGAATCAGAATCAACGCCTCTTTTTGCATTCATTTCATTCATATACATTGCATCACATCACATGTATTGAATCTTGTCGAAAGACCCTGATTAATTAAAATTATGACAGTTAACTCTGGAAACTAACAAAAATCCACCAACTAATTATCGCTACAACACCGGTTGCGAAACCAAAGCAATAGATCAAAGGCTAGAAAGATTGGAGCAAATGCAAAAGGAGATGCAAGATCAAATACAAGCATAGATGCAAGAGAAACTGGCTAAGATTCGACAAGATATGAGAGAACAGATGATAGAATCCCAAACACCATGATGAGTCAATTAGCGCAACTATTATTTAGAAGGCTTGATAAAGGAAAAAGCCCTATGGTCGATCCTGGACTTGATCATGAAAACCTCGACTATCCTCCAGGATTTACCCCGACAAACACCCAAGCACATCCAGATATGTACCCTCAAAGGACACCCATCACCATCAGACCTCAGCATCAAGCCGGTACCGCAGTACCTACGAACTTTTCGACAGGCTCGAGTTCTAACCCAGGAGATAGTCTAGCTAATCCTTAGGTCCCCGATCTCGATGAAGCGGCAGAAATGGACAGAGTAAGAGTAGATCTTTCGAAACAACTTGTGGACCGGTGCAAGTGGCTAGAAGAGAAGTTCAAAGCAATAGAGACTGTTGACTACCATTACGGGGTTGACGCCAAGGATTTAAGCCTAGTCTCGGATCTGGTACTCCCCCCAAAGTTTAAAACTCCAGAGTTTGAAAAGTACAACGGGACGAGTTGCCCCGAAGCGCACATCACGATGTTTTGTCGAAGAATGGTAGGTCACGTTAATAATGACCAATTGTTGATTCACTATTTTCAGGACAGTCTGGTCGGGTCTAAGGCCAAATGGTACAATCAGCTAAGTCGTGCCCAAATTAAGACATAGAAGGACCTGGCACAAGCCTTTATGACACAATACGGCCACGTGATAGACATAGTGCCCGACAGAATCACACTGCAAAATATGGAGAAAAAGCCAAACGAGCTTCAGGCAATACGCCCAACGATGGAGAGAGACAGCAACACAAGTTTAGCCGCCACTCCTAGAGAGGGAAACAACCATGCTCTTCATTAATACTTTCAAGGCTCCATTCATTAACCACATGTTGGGAAGCGCTACTAAAAGTTTTCCAGATATCGTAATGTCTGGGGAGATGATAGAAAATGCAATAAGATGTGGCAAGATAGAGGCGGGGGAAGGTATTAGAAAGACGACCCTAAAGAAGAGAGAGAATGAGGTAAATAACGTAAGTGCCTATAATAAAAGTTATTCGAAGCCAATCACTGTGAGCCCAAGAGAAGTAACTACTGATCATCAAAGCCCATCTAGACAAGAATCCAAAACAAAGCAGAACACAGAGAAACTTCAATTTACACTGGTCCCCATGACATATAGGGAATTGTACCAGAACTTGTTCGATGCACATGTTGTTTCCCCCATTACTTAAAGCCCTTGCAGCCCCCATACCCTAAATGGTATGATGCAAATGCACAATGTGAGTACCATGCGGGGATTGTGGGGCATTCAATAGAAAATTGCCTCGCTTTTAAGAAATTAGTAGAGAAGTTCATTCAAATGGGCATTGTGAAATTCGATAATACCCCTAGTGTAGAACACCCACTACCTAACCATCCTAATATGGGGTAAATATGATAGGCGAGAATATGGGGAAAAGAGTTAAAATGGATGTAGCGGAAGTGAAAAACCCGATGAGATGAGTTTGGAAGGAAATGACAAAAAGGGGGTTAGCCGTATCAGATCCGGAGGGAGGATGTGAAGAAATAAGGAACTACTGTGAGTTCCATGCTTAAAAAGGCTATAAAATCCAAGAGTGTATTGAATTCAAAGTCTTGGTGCAAAATTTGATGGATAACAAGGAGCTAGAATTCTTCGAATATGCCAAAGACACAGAGGTAGAGGATGTATACACGTCAAAAGAAGGATTAACCAACCAGGTTTCCAAAGGTAGTCTCCCAGTAGTCATCATTTCATGACTGAGAGTTAGTGAAGTCAGAGCACAAATCATACCAAGAGTCATAATTCAGAAGCCTATAGCTTTTCCTTACAATGATAGTAAAAGGGTTCCTTAGAACTATGATTGCAGCATGACGATCCCGGTGAGGAGAGCCCGATCAACTCTTCAGATAAAAGACAGGATGTGGGTTTCTACACATGCAGTGGGAGGCGCTATAATACCCCAATTGAAAAAACTGAACCTGTTAAAGGAAAATCCGTAATGGTCGAAGAAAAGAAGAAGGAGACGACCAGACCTGAATCATCTGTCAATGAACCAGTGACCAAGAAGAAGCTAAAGAGTTTCTGAAGTTCCTAAAACACTGTGAGTATAGCGTTGTCAAGAAATTGCACAAACAACCATCACGTATATCGATATTGGCCCTACTCTTAAGCTCAAAGACACACCGCAGTGCTTTAATGAAAGTATTGAATGAAACTTATGTTGCGGATGACATCTCTGTCAACAAGCTAGATCGTCTGGTCAACAATATAAGCGCTGACAATTTTATCTTCTTCAACGATGATGAAATACCGCCAAGGGGCATAGGATTTACAAAAGCTCTGCATATCACCACCCGCTGTAAGGGATACACATTGCAAGGGGTGTTGATTGACAACAGATCGGCCCTAAATATCTTACCCCTATCCACATTAAGTAGGCTGCCTATGGATAGCTCTCATATGAAAACCTGTCAAAGCATAGTGAGAGCATTCGATGGTACTGAAAGGAAGGCGATGGGAAGAATCAAGATACCCCTTTTGATTGATCCCAACACATATGCGGTGGACTTCTTGGTAATAGATATTAAGCTTTCGTACAACTGCCTATTGGAGCGGCCTTGGATCCACTCGGCGGGAGCGGTACCGTCCTCATTACACCAAAAGCTAAAGTTGGTAACTGAAAGAAGATTGATAACGATAAATGCGGAGGAAGATATTATCGCATAACGATAAATGCGAAGGAAGATATTATCGCATCTGTTATCAGCGACGCACCATACATAGGGACAGATGACGAGGCAATAGAATGTTCTTTTCAATCATTAGAATTTGTCAATGCAACATTTGTTGTCGAAGGAAACAAGATCCCTGTGCCCAAAATATCCAAGACCATAAGGATGAGTCTGCGGTTGACGGTTGGAAAAGGAGCCTTGGAAAATACCTTCAAGGAAGAATTAAGGCCCCGTTCCTAAAAGAAAAATGAGACAGCTTCGGCTTAGGGTTCAAACCGGATGCAAAGTAGAAGAAGAAAGAGTTAGAGAAGAAATAAGAAAGAAGGAAAGCACGATTGAATGGGGAAGAAATTAAATGGGAGCCAATGATATTCCCCCACATATCCAAGACTTTCATGTCAAGAGGGATCATTTACCCAGGACCAGGGACGTAAAGTATGGAAACCACGATGGGAAGCATGCATGTCAATGCTATATCTGAAGGAGAAGCTACAGAGGAAAACTTGCCAGGCATTCGCCCTTATGAGCCTGGCAGCATTCTAAACAACTGGGCAACTGGGCTGCGGAGGAAATCCCTGTAGCTTTTAGAACTTATTCAGAGTAATATTCAGAACACACTTGTTGCTTTAAGTACTAGAAGCAATAAGATTCCCTTTTGTGAAACAAGCTCATATCGTTATTTTCAATGAAATGCATCTCAACTATCTTTTGAGCAAATCTTCTTCTACCTCACTCATCATCATAATTATTCTTTTATTCTTTAGATATTCTTTTAATTATTCTCATTCTTCATTCATAATCAAACCATGCTAATAATCATGCTTAGATTCTCTTGTTCTATGGACCTCTCTTCATCTCCATAACAGGTCCCCAGATATCAATGATCTGAGTGACGCTACCAATGACTCAGAAAGTCCTTTTGAGCAAGATATGGGTATGGAAGATCTTCAGGATTTGGAAGATGACCGAGGTTGTGACCTATCTCCTGACCTGCTAAGGATGATAGAACAAGACGAGAAATAAATCCTACCTCACCAAGAGCCTGTGGAAGTTGTGAGTTTAGGAAAACCAAAAAAGGTAAAGATCGAGGCCTGCATCACCGCGAAGACAAAACAAGAACTCATGGAGTTACTTCAAGAATTCAAGAATGTCTTCGCCTGGTCATATCGAGACCTGCCCGGTTTAGACATTAACATTGTGGTCCATCGACTCCCTATAAAAGAAGAATGCAAGCTGGTTCAGTAGAAGCTCCATAGAATGAGGCCCGATGTCTTGCTAAAGATAAGGGAAGAAGTTAAGAAGCAATTTGATGCTAGATTTCTAAAAGTAGTGAAATACTCAGAATGGGTGACCAATATTGTCCCTGTCCCTAAGAAAGATGGAAAGGTACGAATGTGTGTAGACTATAGGGATTTAAACAAGGCCAGCCCAAAGGATAATTTCTCGCTACCACATATCTATACCTTGGTAGATAACACAACAAGACACTCATTGTTCTCATTCATGGATGGCTTCTTCGGGTATAATCAGATTAAGATCACCCTGAAGATATGGAAAAGACCACATTCATAACGGCGTGGGGTACATACTATTACAAGGTGATCCCATTTGGGTTGAAAAATGCTGGAGTAACATATCAAAGGGCCATAGTGACTTTGTTCCATGATATGATGCATCAAGAAATTGAGGTCTATGTTGATGACATGATTGCCAAGTCCCGAACAGAAAAGGAGCATGTGCAGGTCCTAAGAAAGTTATTTTTAAGACTGAGAAAATTCCAGTTAAAACTCAATCTGGCAAAGTGTACCTTCGCGGCCAAGTCTGGAAAACTGTTTGGCTTTGTAGTCAGTGAAAAGGGAATTGAGATCAACCCGGATAAGGTTAAAGCCATACAAGAGCTACCTCCACCACGTACTCAAAAAGAGGTTCGAGTTTTTCTAGGAAGATTAAATTACATTGCTCGTTTCATTTCTCAGCTAACAGAAAAATGTGATCCCATATTCTGCCTCCTGAAGAAACATAATCCGGGTGTATGGGATGAAGAATGCCAAAAGACTTTCGACAAAGTCAAACATTACTTGTCTAATGCCTCAGTGCTAGTGCCATCCAGTCTAAATAAACCTTTGATACTTTACTTGGCAGTATTCGAGAACTCCATAGGGTGTGTGCTCGGCCAACACGACAAGTCGGGAAGGAAAGAAAGGGCAATATACTACCTTAGTAAAAAGTTCACTTAATGTGAAACAAGGTACTCACTAATTGAGAAATTGTGTTGTTCCTTGATTTGGACAACTCAGAGATTGAGGCAGTATATATTGTATCATACGACTTGGCTAATCTCGAGGCTAGACCTTCAAAAATATATGATAGAGTCGACGGCTTTGAATGGAAGGATGGCCAGATGGCAAATTTTACTTTCTGAGTTTGACATAGTTTACGTGAACCAAAAGGCGGTGAAAGGGAGCGCAATAGCAGATTTTCTAGCCAGTAGAGCTCTAGAAGATTACGAGCCTTTCAACTTTGATTTCCCTAATGAAGATCTAATGTATGTGGCAACCACCAAAGAAGGTATCTCGAAAGATCGTCCTTGGAAAATAAACTTCGACGGGGCATCAAATGCTGTCGGTAATGGAATTGGGGCAGTCCTGGTATCCCCAAATGGTGATCATTATCCACTTACTTGTAAATTGGATTTTGATTGCACAAATAATATGGCAGAATACGAAGCTTGTATCATGGGTATCCGTGCCACTATAGAACTAGAGGTATATGGAGATTCTGCATTGGTAATTTATCAACTCAAAAGGGAATGGGAAACAAGAGATCCCAAACTGGTGTGCTATAAGAGATTGGTCCAAGAATTGATCAAGGTTGTCGATGATATCACTTTCTGTTATCAGCCAAGGGATGAAAATCAGATGGCTGATGCTCTGGCCACTTTGGCTTCCATGGTTAGAATAAACAAATATGAGGATATGAAGCCTATCCAAATGAGTATTTATGAGGCCCCGGCTCATTGCTACAACGTTGAAGAAGAAATGAAAAATGATCACCCGTGGTACCATGATATACTGCAATACGTGAAGAATCGTGAATACCCTGATCAAGCAACTGAGAATGATAAAAGGACGTTGAGAAGACTAGCCTGTGACTATGTCTTAGACGGAGAGATCCTATACAAGAGAAGAAAGGATCAAGTGCTATTGAGGTGCGTGGACGCTGCCGAGGCTAAGAAAATCCTAGAAGAAGTTCATGAGGGTGTCTGTGGAACACATGCCAATGGTTTCTCAATGGCCAAGCAAATCATGAGATTCGGGTATTATTAGTCTACCATGTAAGGAAATTGCATCAATTATGCCAGAAAATGTCATAAGTGCCAAATTTATGGGGACAAGATTCATGTACCTCCCTCACCTCTACATGTTATGACTTCCCCATGGCCTTTCTCTATGTGGGGCATGGACGTCATTGGACCAATCTCGCCAAAAGCTTTCAACGGGCATCAGTTCATCTTTGTGGTAATTGACTACTTCACCAAGTGGGTAGAGGCCGCTTCATATGCTAATGTAACAAAATCAGCAGTCAGGAAATTCTTAAAAAAGGAAATCATATGTCGGTATAGGATGCCAGAAAGGATCATATCAGACAACGCACTGAATTTGAACAATAGCACGATAGCGGAGGTCTGTAACCAGTTCAAAATTAAACACCACAACTCGTCACCATATCGCCCAAAAATGAATGGTGCAGTTGAAGCAGATAATAAGAACATCAAGAGGATAGTGAGGAAAATAACTAAGACCTACAAAGATTGGCACGATAAGTTACCATTTGCCCTCTTCGCCTATCGAACATTGGTCAGAACCTCCACCGGGGCAACTCCTTTCTCACTGGTTTATAGAATAGAGGCAGTTTTACCCATCGAAGTTGAAATCTCTTCCCTTCGAGTCCTATCCGAACTAAAATTTGACGAAGCAGAATGGATCCAGGCTCGATATGATCCGCTAAATTTGATTGAAGAGAAAAGGCTGAAAGCCATCTGTCATGGTCAACTATACCAAAAACGAATTATGCGAGCGTACAACAAGAAAGCTCGCCCAAGAGAATTTCATGAGGGAGATCTAGTGTTGAAGAAGATTCTTCCTACACAAAAGGATTTCAGAGGGAAATGGATGCCGAACTGGGAAGGACCTAATATGGTAAAGAAAGCGTTCTCTGGAGGAGCATTGATTTTGGCTGAGATGGATGGTAAAAGCTTGCCCAATCCCACCAATTCAGATTCGGTCAAGAAATACTTTACCTAAAAGAGGGAGAAGCTAAGGCGAAAACCTGTAAAGGGTGCTTTAAAACCTAAAAAAAAACCTAAAAAAGAAAAAGAAGAAGAATAAGAAGAATAAGAAAAGGGAGAGGCCAAGGCGAAAACCCACAAAGGGCGCTTTGAGACCAAAGGGATTTTGAGTCGAAAACCCGAAAAGGGCGGCTCAAATTTTGACAAATGAGAGGGTGCATGACAATCTTGTCCTCTCAGAATTAACAAGAAGGAGGAAAGTTACACCTTGGGACAAATACTACAGATCTTTCAAACACTTGTTCAACTCAAAATGATCTTCAAAGATTGGATAGTGAAGCTCAGACTGCGATATCTGAGGCACCTACTTTCTTTTTGTTCATTTTGTATTCCAACCAGTGTTTGTCTCCCTTGATTAATCCAATCCTATTTTTTGATAAATCCAAATTTTGTTCATCATTTTGATCTTTTTCGAGCATTTTGCATTAAAACAACGATTAATGGACCAATAATACTTTCACAAAAGAAGTTTTGCATATTACTCTAGAAGTTTCTAAACAGCGCAGGAACCTGAAACAGGACTGTTGTTTAGAACTCACCAAGCCTAAGGTTTGGAAACTTATGAGAAAGAGAAGTCTAAAATTGTGACTATCTCTCCAGACTCACTGTTCAAGAATCAGTTATACAAAAAGACAAGATATTGCGTCAGTGAAGAGCCTTGATGAGCAATGAGTGATGACACCTTAAACACTTAAAAAGGAATCATTCTCATGACATTTCTGCATTCATATCATTCATAATACATTAGGTTAGGAGCATTTGATTCATTCTGATCATAGCATCCTAATCACTTGGCATAAACATAGGCATATGAAACTGAGTTTACAGGATATGTCCCCCAGGGGGCAGTGTAGCAACATCAGTAAGTTCATACCTATCTCCCTGACCAGCAGTGGAATAGGTTGAAGATTGTAAATCTTGTCGCCCTAACCAGTAGTGGGGCAAGATCGAAGGCAAATCTTGTCTCCCTAACCAGTAGTGGAGCAGGATTTAAGCCACCATCATAGATCTTGTCGCCCTAACCAGTAGAGGGGCAAGATCGAAGATGAATCTTGGCTCCCTAACCAGTAGTGAACAGGATTTAAGCCACCATCCTGTTGCCCTGACCAGCAATAGAATAGGTTGAAGATTGTAGATCTTATCACCCTAACCAGTAGTGGGGCAAGATCGAAGGCAAATCTTGGCTCCCTAACCAGTAGTGGGGCAGGATTTAAGCCACCATCCTATTGCCCTAACCAGTAGTGGAATAGGTTGAAGATTGTAGATCTTGTCGCCCTAACCAGTAGTGGGGCAAGATCGAAGGCAAATCTTGGCTCCCTAACCAGTAGTGGAGCAGGATTTAAGCCACCATCCTATTGCCCTGACCAGTAGTGGAATAGGTTGAAGATTATAGATCTTGTCTCCCTAACCAATAGTGGAACATGATTTGAGCCACCATACTAGCTCCCTAACCAGCAGTGGAATAGGCTGAAGATTGCAAGCCTTATCTCCCTGAAGATACAGCGGAACAGGTTGAAACTACCAGTTTTCATCTCCTTAAAGTTTCAGCAGAGAAGGTCGAAAATATAAATCCATTTTCCCTGAAATTACAGTGAAGTGTCAGTGGAGAAGATCGAAGCTACAAATCTCTTCTCTCTGAATATTTATCACCCTTGAAGTTCCAGCGGAGCAAGTCGAAACTACAAATCCCTTCTCCCTGAGGTTACATCGAAGCCATGATTCTTATTATATTGAAGATTCAGTAGAGAAGATCAAAGCTATAAATCTCTTCTCTCTGAAATCGCAGTGGAGCAAATTAAAGCTACAAGTCCCATCTCTCTGGAGTGGCGGTGGAATGGATCAAAGCAACAAGGTGTAGTGGACTGAAACGAGGCCACCTGAAGAAGAAGAGCACCAAAGAAGTCAGGACTCAGTGAGATCGAGCAAAATGGATCTCTCTTGAAAGTCTTTGCTTCGTTCCCGTTACACAACAACGAGCAAAGAGGGGCAGCTGTACGAGCCCATATTTGCCCGGGGCCCATTTCTAAAACCCAAACACTAAAACCCAGCAGACTCATAAACTTGAAATTAAACAAACAGCCCTTTTTTACAATTATCAGCCTAATAAGCAAACAAACCCAAACCCAATTCCTAACCTAGCCCAAATACCTAAAACAAAGAAGAAAAACCCTAATTTTTCCCCTAACCCAAATGGCGCCGCCCTAGTTGCTGCCATTCTGACCCACCGCCACTGCCACGTCTGCAACACCGCCACTGCCACGTCCACCGTCCTCAAATTGCACCTGCAAACATTAAAAGAGAAATGACAACAATAATAAACGATAATGATGTAAAATTGGCTATAAAAGTATAAAAGCCAATCTAAACCCAATGTAAAAGGATTCGGCATATTTCCAATCAATACGAAAACTAGAAATTTAAACACTAGCAAAAACAGTGATTCGAACACCTCCAAATCACGAGAATAGCACCCAAAGCAAAATAACAAAACCCCAAATCGAAATCGAACGTCTAAGGTGATTTCATTTTCGTTTTTTTTTTTTACCTACGAATCTGTTCCTTTTTGCATATTTATATACATGTAATATATTAAATAAATAAAAAGGGGAAATAAATACTAAAAAAAAGGGGCGAAAAAAGGGTACCCTTTGAGATCCGGCCGCCGTACAGGCGACGGTCAACGACGGAGCCAGCGGCGGAGCCCCATGGCCGGATTCTGGACTCTGTCCAGAGAAATTTCCCTTCCCCTCCCTTTTTTTTCCTTTTCACGCTGCAAATAAATTTTTTTCAAGGAAATGTG
Source organism: Gossypium stocksii (assembly GCA_020496765.1). Taxonomy (NCBI): domain Eukaryota; kingdom Viridiplantae; phylum Streptophyta; class Magnoliopsida; order Malvales; family Malvaceae; genus Gossypium; species Gossypium stocksii. The sequence goes on from CM035631.1 coordinate 56,060,124, forward strand.
GCTTTTATAGCTTGGTGAAATGACACCGTTTTGTTCGGCGTCCTTAAGCCCCAAAACGATGTCGTTTCACCCTAGTCCGACCCGAATCGACCCGCTCCAACTTCAGGATCCGCGTGTTTTTGTTTAAGGGTCTAATTGCGCAAATGGCCCTTCTGCATTTTTACTTTTTTTGCAATCAAGTTTCCTTTATATTTTAATTGGGCCCTGTAATTTATCACGTTTTTATTTTAGTACATCCTGAAATGGCACGTTTTGGTTAGGAGGGTTTATTGTTCTTTTAGTCCCTCGATTGTTATCGCGCATTCGAATAAGTCCTTTCCTTTTTATTTATTTTTAAATTTGGCCCAAACTTTCTATTCCGTTTTCAGTTTAATCCTATTTTCATTATTTTGACATTTTACTTCTTATTATTATTATTATTATTATTATTATTATTATTATTATTATTATCATATTATATTTAGTATTATTATTAATTTATTCTAACTATTATATTCTATTATTACCATTTTAAAATTATTATATTAGTATATTTTTCTTTTCATCATTACCAACATATTTTTATATACATATTATTATTTTCTACTATTGTTATTAATATAATATTGTTCCTATTATATTGCTAGTACATCATTTTCATTATTATTTAATTCTTATTATTATCATTATTATTATTATTACCTTATTATTTTTTTTATTATATCACTATTTAGCCTAATATATTATTACTCTTATATATTATCTTTTTGTTACCACATTTTATTCTATTATGCATATTGCCATTGTCATTCATTTCGAATTATATTTTACTCGTCAAAAATGATTCTTTTATAAGACAATATTCGATATTTAGAAATTCAAGAGGTCGTGCCCTAACATATTGAGTTTCGATTTTTCTCGTTTATTCTAAATAACCGAATATCTTTTTTTTAAAAAAAATAAATGCATAAATTTTTAAATAAAAAGCTTATCCTCGAGAATTCGAGATGTCGTATCCTAACGCATTAAATGTGACGTTTTGTTATTTCAAGCTAAGATTTTCTAAATCAAGACAATATTCTATATTTAAAAATTCGAAAAATTGTACCCTAACGTATTGGGTTTCGATTTTTCTCGTTTGCTCTAAATACTCAAATATCCTTCTAAAAATAAAATACATAAATTTCAAATAAAAGGCAAGTTTAGTCCCAAAAGTCGAAATGTCATGTCCTAACATATTGAATGTGACATTTTACCTTAAGGCGAGACAGCCTTTGATACACACTTTCAACTTATCCAAACTTTTTTTAAAATAAATGCAAAGATGGATCGTATTTTAAATTCTTTCAAGTTTTCGAATCTTCGACACTGAGACACTAATTAATCAACTAAGTACCAATTTTGAGCGTATCGAGGGTGCTAAACCTTCCTCGTGCATAACCTACTCCCGAACCCATCTTTTTTATTTTCGCAGACCAAAGTCGTTATTTTGATAAATCAAATTTTTTATTAAAAACAAACCCTTTTCAAGGTGACCCAATCACACATTGACAACAAAGATTGGTGGCGACTCCCACGTTTTTCATTTTCAAAACTATAGTCGATCCCCTCTCTTCAAAAAAAATGGTTTCGACAATGCCTTCCCGTTTTTACCTAAATTTGCTATGAAAAAAGCTTTCAACATCCTAACAGGAATGTCGAATAGATTAAATCACCCCTAAAAAGTTGCATTTTGCTTATATTATCTCACAAAATGAATAGCAATCCATCCTACTAAAAGAACTTAAAAGAATACGAATTCAGTACCGTACATTTTGGCTGTGCAATAACTCAACCACAGCAGACACTACCCCCTTTCCTTCAACAGATATATCAAATCCAGGTTCTTCAACCTTTCTGTTCAAAAGCTTGTCAAGTTCCCCACGCAGTTTCTGCATAAAAATGTTAATAATAATAATAATAATAAATAACATAAACAAAGAAAAATATATAATGTTTTAACTGTTTTTGCTCATCATCTGTCGCTTAAACCATTCAAAGGATAAAAATCCATTTTTTTATGTGAAAGAAAAGCATAAGAGGAATTACCCGTATCAAGTCTAGTACACTCTTCGACGCAGAAAAATGAAGGTACCCCCCAAGCATCTCAATACCCTCTCCCGTTTTGCTAGGAATAAGATTACCACCAAACAGAAGTAAAGCGTAATCAGAAATATTTGTTGAGTCTCGGACAAAAATGCTGGTTGTTTTGACCTTTTCACTGTAAACCATATAAGGCAATGGAAAGAGATGAACCCCCGCGTTAACAGATGCAGGATGAATGTCAACTTTTCCAACTTCTTTAGTGTAGAATGCTGTACGTTTTCCACTTCTTTTGCATTGCACAACATTTGGGTAAAGCCCAGCACAAAGGACTGCACACACCATCTCCAAATCATGGCTGTATTGGTTGTAAGCCTGTTTAAAAATACACATGGAAATTAATTATAAGTAAAATCAGACAGTGACCATTCTGATGATAAAAAATAATGGCGAAGACTATGATAAAACCAGCAGCATATGTACAGTGAATGAAAACCTCATAAATCAAGGATGGCCATGAGTTCTTGAAAATGGGATGTATTGCAATAGCTAAACTTAAAAAATGATGTGCCCCCTGGGGGAGGGGCGTTGAAGAAAATGTTCATGCATGGCAAGAAAATTAGATAAGACAGCTTACGCTAGCACCCCGTGATTTGTCTACAAAGCCTATGTCTGATAACAGATCTATAAACTGATTTCTCATATCCTCCATCATCTGCAAGGTCACTGGGGATAGAAAATTTTCCCAACAAAATGCTCTCTCTCTTCCATTACGCTTTGCATCTTTATATCCTTCAAAGGCTTTAACAAGTGCTATATGGTCACTACATATAAAAAAGTTAATATTTTCCGTTAGTAACAAAATCCTAATTAATCTCAATTTGCAAGTCACAGAGAAAGGATAACTTAGCATAGCAGCCTAACCTGCAAGAATCACCAGCAAAGGATCTTTTTGCTGCATCAGCTTCCTCTTTCCTATTTATTGGAAGGACAAATGGGTCACGATGAGCAAGAGCAGCTGCAATTGTCAAAGCAGGATTCAGGCATTGAAAAATAGCCCCCATTAGAAGCATCTTTCCTATGTTTGGGTCCAAAGGTAGAGTGCAAAGATGACGACCTGCAAAATACCAGTTCAGGTAACAAATAATATCTTACTAAAATGTGTAGAGAACAACAATGAAGAAAGAGCAAAAAAGATACCAAGAGGAGTAAGCTCCTCTGTATCACCCAAAGCTCCAATTGTTTTAAGAAGCTCAATTGCATTTTCAACAGAAAGAGGATCTGGAGGCTGAAGTGCCTTTGCCAAAAATGATCCTACAGATCCAAGCTGCAAGCTTTTGATATGTAGGCATAGCTCTTGCAATGGTGTTCGGAGAATTTCAGGTAATTGATACTCGAGCATTGCATCATGGATCAATTTTGGGTACAGCCTATAGCAAACTCCAAGTTGCACACGACCAGCACGGCCTCGTCTCTAAGATGGTCATACCATGTCAAAGGAAAAAAGACTCCTGGTAATGCGTGAAACTAGCCAAAATTTAACAGATATAGGGAATCACCCAACCCACAGCACCTTGAAAATAAACAAATACCTGATGTGCTGAAGCCTTTGAAATCCATGATGGTAAAAGACATGCCAGCTTGTTAAGAGCATCATAACTTGTTTCCTTTGCCTTTCCACAGTCTATAACATACACAACATCTTCTATGGTGATGCTACTTTCAGCAATATTTGTCGCCAAAACAATTTTTCTGAAATATGAAAAGCAGATTTAGAATTCAAGAGGATATAAAATAGAACCAAAACAAATGATAAATATATATATATGCAAAAGCAGTGAGCATAGGCCATAGCACCCAGTTGGAAATATACAGCAAAGAAAAATCTATGGTCCCATATGTTGCAAAAAAGGAACAGGAAGACAAGTAGCATAGCAAAAACAGCACTTAGGCCAAGAAATAACTACTTTGCACTTGACAAACAAAATCCATCTTTAATGCCAGATGAAATTCCAGAATTTCTATTCTGACAGTAAAAACATGATAAGGTATACACAGTTTAATAAAATATTATCTTACAAAGATGTTGCATGAATTCGTAAGAATCCAAACTAGAAATATAATGCATCATCTTTGCTCTTCAATCCACCTAACCATGAGAGGTTTAACCTATTCAAGCAATGATGTAAACTTGACACTAAAGTGAGCATAGGGAAAATAAAAGTGTTTGAAGTCAAAAGGACCACAAAGAAAAATTGTCAATATTCACCAGATGAGAAGAATCCTTGTTATAAGTAATGTCCAGAATAAGCATATTCATGCGTAGTTCTTTACAGGATGATTTTGGTCATTATAGCCATACTTCTAAGATAAGAAAATTAGCAACAGGTGATATCATAATGGCACAAAATTTATTTCTCATCTTACTTATCAATTAAAACATACACCTTAAAATAATAATAATAATAATAATAATAATAAATAATTATGCTAGCTGCTAATAGAAAAGGGTACCATACACCAAGAAATTTAAAAAAAAAAAAAAAACTAATAACATAGAAATGCTTACCGCTTGTTAGGTGGAGGACGGTCAAATATTTCTCGTTGATTAATGGTAGGCATAGAACCATGTAAGGGAAGAACCAGAAACTTGCTAAGATCCCCAAGAAAGCTGTTCACTTTAATCTTGTCAAGGAGCTTTGAAATGTCATCCCAGCCTGTGAGGAATACAAGAATAGCTCCATCAGCTTCATGGCGGCAAATATGCTCAATTGTGGCCTCCACCTAGAAATTTCCGACAATTGTAAATATGATTAGATACAGAGAGAAATTAAGATAGTTTAAAATGCTGAGAGAACAAAAAGATAATCTATTTCACTATAAACATGAAAATGGCAGGCGCAAAAGAAAAACAATAAGAAAACAAACATCCATTGCATTAAATGGAATTTCCTTCCAAGCTGGAAATAGGCAGCAAGTCCTGTACTTAGGAAACGCTGTAAATTACATACCAGACCCAAATCAATCTGTGAACCAGACCATGCTTCAAGTGAATGTCTTGTAGATGCACTGTAATTCTTATATTCAGAATCAATGTCAACATCCTACATAAGAAAATGCCAAAATGTCAGGAGTACCTAACAGAATTGAAGAAGAACAAACTTCCTAATCTTCAAATAGGTTCTATTCTAGATAGAAGATACCTATTTAAATTATACAGATGAAAGCACTAAATCCCTAATTAATAAATGCTAAAGTGCTAATAACAGGAAATGAATTAATAACAATGAGAAAATGGAAAGAGAAAGAGCAACCCATCTGAAATGAAGCTAAAATGTTCACTTACAGGAAGCACATTTACCACAGAAGTCTAGTAAGCATAAAATGAGATGAAAAAAAAAACGTTCAATTAACTTACAAGACATAAAATGCTTAGTATTGCTGCCATAACATGGGGGGGGGGTAAAAAAGCATAAAGAGGAATGCAAATAATAGATATGCACTCAGTAAGTCTGCCAAGACTCAAGGGGTAAAGTGGTTTCAGACCCTTAGTAAACTGGTTTGGTTGGACCCTCAATAATGACTCAAAATGGTAAGCTTATGACTATTAGTAGGTTAGTTTCAATTGTTTTTAATATTAACTAAAAATGTCAAGGAAAAAAATGGCAGAATGATGACACTTATAAATGCCTATGGCCCACTTTAGTGGCAGCATAACTAGGAATGACCCATCGTTGAATACATGCCTCAAATAGTGCAGTTAAATTATCTTTCTTGAAATCAAGCTCTTTCCTCCTCCTTCGTGAATTGCCTTGATAATTGTCAAATTCTGATTTGATATTATAACGAGTTTTCTGCAGCACATCCTCGAGAAATAACTCAGCCACTGGAAAGGTCAACCCCTGCATAAACAAAAGTAATGATGTATATAATAATATGCAATGAACAAAACAGAAAGAACTCGTTTCTAACAGGGGAACTTCACCACTGAGTATACCGGTATGTGAATAGTTGGAGCATTTCCAAAATATTTAGAGAACAAATCAGCATTGATGGTTGCACTCATCAAAATAAGACGCAAGTCCGGACGCCGAGGAAGAAGGTCACGTAAAATTATTAACAGGAAGTCCTCATTCATGCCTCTTTCATGAATTTCATCCACTAGCAAATGACTCACACCATTTAAATATGGGTCCTGAACCTGCAGTTTCAGAAGAATATAGGGATAAAAGAAAAAAGATGTCATATCATGGAAAAAAAATTAGCTGACCGGAGAAAAAAATAACATGAAGCAAACAAATGTTCTAGCGCTTTTTAAGCACCCTATGAAAATTTACTGAAGCTACTGAGAAAATTTTTCATAATGTGGTTTAATCACATCAAGAAACATTATTAAGCAAACAATAACTCTAGTTTCAACATCACAGAAATGTACTAGCAAGATGCATTTCACTGAAGCAACCAATAAAACTTTTAGTAACGCCAGTGACAGGATAGCCATACACCATAAAAATTCCCGGAGTGATGAGATAGCTAAAAACACAACCAAGCTATAACAATCAGAACTCTAGCCCAAAAACTTTAAAATGCAAGGTATCTCTAAAGCTTCAGAAGAGAATAAAATACAAAAAAAATAACACAAAGAGATACAAACTTGACAACAAAAGAGGATTGAACAGTACCAACTGTCTGAGTAACACTCCAGTTGTGCAAAACAACAGCCGTGTCTGAGCAGATCGCTTTGACTCTAGGCGAATCTGATAACCAACAGTTTCACCAACATTCTCTCCCCTTTCTGAGGATATTCTGGCTGCAACAGATATCGCAGATATGCGACGTGGCTGAGTACATATTATGTTACAATTAGCACCCCTCAGAGATGATATCTCCTCTTCTAAAATAAATTGAGGAAGCTGTGTTGTTTTACCACATCCTGTTTCTCCTGAAACCACTAGAACCTGTATCATTGAGAAAATAACATAACTCAGAATCCTTTTTAAGCACTGCAAACAACAAGGAAAATAAATAGAACTTTCTTATTGATCATATGTATGTAGGTCAGTCTCCAAAACCCAAAGGAGTAAATAAACTTTTATTGAATGATGCAAACCAAGCTTGGAAAATAAAAATAGACAAAGAACAGAGGAGACACAAAGAAAACAATATTGACTATGAAAGAATCCAAAATCCAGGCTGTGGAGTTCTCAAATCCATCATAGTTTTTTTGGCCTGATCAAATTCATCATTGACTAAGCTTTCCATGTCATCTTCTTATAGTTCCTTTGGGTGTATGCAGGTGAAGATACTCGTGAGCACATGAAGCTGACTTATTGAGTAATTGAACTCAGCTAGTTCATCATTGAATCAAACTCAAGCTTGAATAGTTCAAGTAGTGAATCAAGTTGAGTTAGAGCATTCTAATACTTGTGTAGTTGAGATAAAAAAATTGCAAGCCTAGTTAATTTTTTTTGTAATAAATGGTATATTTAATATGCAGATAACGATAGAGCACAATAGTTCATCTTATAATTGCAATTTTAATGTTAATTGTACAACAACAAAGCTTAAACAAGTCACATTAAGTGGTTGGATTAAAAAAAAGACACACTAAGTGGTTTAGGTATTTTTTGAGTAATACTTGAGCATAGCTCGATTTGAGCTAAGTGGTTTAGGTATTTTTTGAGTAATACTTGAGCAGAGCTCGATTTGAGTTCAATCATCAAGATTTCAACTGAGCTTAAGCTAGAGCTAGAGCTTTTTACTAGCTCATCTCGGTTACAGAATTCTGTTCTCTACTCTTATAATGATAAGTTCAAGCATTTAGCTCTATTTGAAATTTAAATGCAAATTTTTCAGCTTATCCTTCAAATAAACAAACATGTGTATAGAGAGCTATGATTTTAGCATACAAATGTAACATACCAAAACAACTGATAGATGAATTCATGATACCTTGTACTAAACCTTAAAGAGAAAAGGCTAAAAAATAATATATGCACCAATCAATTTGGAGCATCAAGCATGAGGAAGACTCTTCTTTTCTTTCCATTAAAAAAGAAATGCACAATTATGGCAAAAAGGCTTGAGCATAGTATGCACGATGAATATTTTTATTAAAGGTTCCAGATTTATGTAAAATTGATTACACTTTTACACAAGCAACTAGTCTAGTTAACAACCACTTTTCTCTTGTTTTGCAGAATAAAATGCATCATCAGCAAGCTAATGACATATTAGAAAAGAATGATGCTATCTGAAATCAGGAGAAACTGTTTAACAAGTATTGGACCTGATTTTGATCAACAGCTTTCAGAAACTCGGCTTTCACTTTGAATGCTGGTAGTTTTTCTCTGAAAGACAGCACTGCCTTCACACTGTTACTTGCCTGCAAGTGATTAAATAACATGAGAAATATTTAAGCAGAGCAACCTGAACCATAGGAAGATATGGATGTTAACAAAGATAGTATAATATTAATAATGTCTTGATTTGCAAGCATACCTTCAAGTTTTCCTGCTTTTTCTTGAGTTCAGCACTGAATTTTTCCTTGGAAGAATCTGTTTCAATTGTAGAAACTGAATCAATTCTTTTTACACCAGGCAATGGTTTTGTGGCTCCCCTACTAGATGCCACTCCTGAATCATCACCCGACTTTGTGTCCCTTGAGACATCCAAGAGATTTCCCACTCGCCTCTCAGTTTCTGTAGACATTTGAATCTGTACAAAAGTTGGAAAATGAGAACTTATATGAACATGCTCAGTAAGCATACAATAACATTAAGAACATAGATGGTACTCGGATCTAACCTGTTTTTGTGTTGATCCATGATGTTCATCAAGATCTGCACGATAATTTGGCAATGGAACTTTACTAACCACAAGAGCCTTCCCTTTATTATACGCATGACTTTCTTCCCACAAGTGAAAAATCAAGGTAAAAATTAAGAATAAAATTAATAACATGTTAAAAACGGAAAGCAACCATTAATTCAACAAAATTATTGGAAAAAACAGCACTTAAACTAAATATAGTGTAACTGAGAAGTAATTGCAGAAACATACAAGTAAAGACCTAATTCGTAAGCCATATCAGAGAGAACTTGCTGGTCGGAACGGCTGAAATTTCGTTTAATGATCATCTCTTGCTCCTGTCCCTTTTTCATTTGATTCATCTTATCCCACCACTCAGCCTCATCCAGAACTTCCATCTAAACACAAGCACAAGTATATAAAAATACTAACAAACTTCCATTTTTGTTACTTTTATTAACCAATTTTTTGCTGCTTACAAAGATGTACTTATTGTAAAGCAAATGATGAAAAGTTAACATGGTACTATAAAGATTAGCAAAAATTTTAAAATTGACAGACTAGTACTCGGACAAAGATAACTTATGAAGTTTGGTATTTAGAAAATTTTATTTATTAAAATCATTCAAAATTGCTAGTATTTACCTTTGTATTTCAAACGTCAATCAGAAACATCCAAAAACAGAAGCTAATTGCATAATGAGGCATAAACTTAATCAGCAGCTTAAATCTTAGTTACGTAATTTCAAACAAGCCAAAAACAAAATTTTGCAGTTTTTAGATACCTCAGCGGCCTTTTGACGGAGGCGCTCAGCGCGCCAAACCGGGTCCCACCAGCGCTGTTCACCGCCTCGTCCTCCGCGTCCTCCGCCGCCGCCTCCTCGGCGTCCACCTCCGCGGCCGGAGTTGGGACCCCCACCTCGACGGCCACCTTGGTAGTTAGGGCGATAAGACATAGCGAAAGATGAAATCTGGAGTGGAGAAAAAGGAAAGATCAGCGTAGGGGCGGGGAAGGGGCGACTGAAAAGAAGCGAAGTGAGATTATTAATGCCAAGCAAGCGCACAGACATTTATACACGGTGGACCGAAGAAAATTGGAGCTCTTACTTTATGCACATGGTAATGGATGGATCGCACTGTGGGAAGTGGGGCGGTGAGTTGAGTTGGTTTATTGGCTCGTGAAGCGATTTGGACAATATCATGTTTTAGGTTATCATTTCTCACATTAACCTTGCTAGTAAACTTTTGGGTTAATGCAATTTTTATTCCAACTATAAATATCAAAATTATACCTGAATTATAATTTAATATATAACATTATATATTAATATTGATTGTATAATTTTTATTAGATATTAATCTAATTTAATTTTCATAAATTATTAATATATTTATTGACATAACATCATTTGTTAAGTTTACATAGTGCAATATAAATAATTTTATATATTTAATATAAAAGTAAATTGTTGTATTTATTTCTTTAAATACGTACAATTGAATAAAAATTAATATTTTATATATACATTTGAACTATAATCAAAGTTTTATATGTATAATTGCATCAAATCAAAGCTCGTGTATCGAATTACACGTCAAATTAAAGTTCATGTATAATTTTAATATTTATTTCTTAAAAGAAATAAAAATATAATGATGTAACACTTTAAGATTATATCACATTGTATCAAGTTTAGGAACCAAAATAGATATTGTTTAGTTTAGGTGGCAAAATGGACAAAAAAAATGTATCGAATTGAACTTAGTTGCCAAGTTTAGGGGCAAAGAATCATATTAACACTAATATTTTACTCCAGCTTGTGGGATAATTTTTTTTAATATGAATTGATTAAAATAGCTATTTATTGTGTACATTTGGAATTTATTTTTTAACTTCTATGACAAAGATTTTAGTTCCTCTTCTTGTTAGATTAAAAAAAAATACAAGTTAAAATTGTGACACAATTAAAAATTTTCTTTTTTTTTTTTGAAATTGAAAGGTAAGGATTAGAACAAGATTCTAATTATTACAAATTGTTACATAATTATTAAGTGAGTATTTATTTTATTTTATTTTAAGATGTCGCATTAATGAATTTAATGAAAGAATTTTAACGGTATTAACAATTAGACTTAAATTATGAAATTTAACAAATAAAAATACTAAATATTTGAAAATAAAAATAGAAGAACTAAATTCTAAATATATAAAGAGTACATGGAATTTGACTATATTTTAATCACACTAATTTCATTATATTCCTTTTTAAAAATAGAATTAAAACTTTTTATCTAATCCAATATTTAAGGGCGAATTATAAAAATGATTACCTAACTATGCTATTCGTTCTATTTTGGTTATCTAAGTGTTAATTTTTTGATGTAGTCACTTAATTTTCCGAAATTAAATATTCCAAATTCTCTGAGCTAATGTGGGTTTTTTTACTGATATAATAACAAAATTAATCTTCTAATATTTACATATTATAACAATTTGATCGTAAATATAAAAAATTAAAAAAATTAGCTCTCAAAATTTACAAAATTTATTATTTTTATTTAAATTCTAAAAAAAAATCCCTCAACATTTATAAAATTTGGCAATTTAGTTTTAATTATAAAAATTTAAAAGGCAAGGCTGTTGAACAAAAATGTACTCTATCATTTGAATTATGCTTTGGTATGTCACAACCATGTTTACTTGATAAGTGAAAAAGTAATTAATTGCTTCTGTAGATATTTGGGAGCAAGGGAGAATCTTCTATAATGCAAAAAAACAAGTGACAGTGCCTCAAGAATTCTATCTTGCAACAAATGATAGGATACATTCAGCAGCGGCCGTTGTTGATTTATTTGACAAGGTTCTATCAAATTCACCTAGTCATTATCCTACTACTAATCTGACTATAAAAGCAAAGTAGCAGTACTCACTACCTGTTTGTTGTCTTTTATAGCTTTCTATTGCAAGAATTCAATCTCCATGTTGATCGCAGGGCAGTGGAAAAGGTAGAATACAATCAAAAAGTCAAATTATAGTTTTAGTGCATTGTGATATTTCTAGTCGATACTTTACACTTATCGAAGAGAAAGAAATGATGTACAAGAGATACAAGAATGGTGTGTTATATTTTCTGTCCTATACTTGTTTTGACATTTATATTTATGGAATTGCAAATATAATTACGACGTATTTTTTTTAAATTTTAAAATTAAAATATTTTGCAAATATTGAGGACGAAATTTATTAAACTTTTTAGAACTTGAATTAAAATGATAAATTTTATAAACATTGAGAACTAATTTTGTTGAATTTTTTATATTTAGAATCAAATTGATAAAATGTATAAACATTAAAGGGCTATTTTATTACTAAACCAATAAAAAAAGTCCACATCATATCGATGGACTAAAATATTTAATTTCAAAAAGTTTAGTGACTAAATAAAAAAATAGTTGAGTAACTAAAATAAAGACCATTTTACCAATAAAGGCCTATTTCTAGCATTATTTACGGAAATGGGCCAATTTTTTCATTATTTACTGGAAAGAGTCGATTTCGGGAAAAACGCGTCCATGTCAACCCGATTTCAGGAGATATACTAGCAAAGTGCGTCCCTGGGGGAGCGTTTTGCCACATTAGCACAAAATCACGCCCTCTAGGACTCGCTTTGTGCTGATGCTTTGTGCTGATGTGGCAAAACGCTCCCCTAGGGACGCGTTTTAGCCCGTTCCCCCCCCCCACGGCTATTTTTTTTACCGTTGCAGGCATCAACAGTAAAAAATATATATAAATACCCCCTCCCTCCTATTTTTCCACACAAAAATTCTCTCAAAATTCTCTCAAATTTCTCTTAAAATTTCTCAAAGCTTTCTTTAATTTTTACAAAAAAAAACTCTCTTTAAAGTTTTTCTGAATTAGTATTTTTTTATAAATTCAAAAATATTTGATTGTGTTAGCAATGGGCGGGGAATTAATTCATCTCGATAATAAACATATCTCCGTCGAACAAATGAAAATGGTAAGTGTTAATTTTAATTTTTCAATATTATTTAATTTTTTTCCATTTATGCAATTTTAATTAATTTTTATTTTATAATTTTTTATAACAGTCTGTAGATCAGGTGTTACAATGTTATATTCATAATATGTCTGGTCATCCATCACCATTGATAGAAAATTACTTGCGGGAAGTTGATTTTTTGCACTTGGCCACGATAGGTCGGGGGTGCAAGTTGGACTCGAAACTCATCAGCGCGTTGATAGAGAGGTGGAGATGTGACAGCCCGAATTTGGGCTTAGTCAGAATAGTGATTTCAAAATCACTTACCCGAGGGTAGAGAAAAATTATTTTAACATTATTTTATGTGTTATGGTATTTTTATAAGAGTGCATGAAAATTTTGGTGAATTAATTTACGTGATTGAAGGCTCAATTTCAAAAAAGAACTAAATAACATAAAGACCAAAAGTTTTGTTTATTAGTTAAAGGAGTTAAACTGATTAAGAACCAAAATGTGGGGCTCTCAAAGAGCAAATAAGCCCTTTTAAGGAAGCTTGGCCAGCCATAGGAGTCCATAGGGACAAAGAAAAGTCAAAGAAATATATTTTTGGTAGGTTAGGTGACCTATTTTTTACTAGAAATAAAATAAACTAAAACAAGTAAAGCTTCATCTTTTCCTCTTCACCCCTACCAAAAATACCAAGTAAAATAAGAGTTTGAAGCTTTAAAAATTTCAGCTACTTTTCACCCACCCATGTAAGTGATTTTGATGATTGTTTTTTATGATTTTTACATTTTTGTGACCCTAGTAGCATGGGCTAACTAGTGGAGAGACTAATTTGTAAAATAATTAAGAGTTTAGAATTTTGCCATGGGTGTATTTGTGTAGCTTGCTGAAATTTTATGGAAGAAAATGAATTATGGTTGTGTAATAAATAACTTTTGTAAAAGAGTTTGGATGAAAACACCTAGAATGGACCTAGGTGTAAAGTTGATAAGTTATGTAGTAAATTCATAAAATAATGGAAATTGGGGCTGTCATAAGAGTGAAAAGATTCGGTTAGGCTTGAGTAATAAGGAAATTCGATAAAAAAAATCAATTTTCGATCCTAGGGGTAAAATGGTCATTTTGTCAAGGTCTAGGGGCAAAATGGTCATTTTGCCAAATTTCGATTTTTGAATTGTTTAGATTAAATTGGTGATTGAATTTGTTTAGTTGTGTGAATGCCAAATTATGGCCTTTGATTGAGTTTTGGAGTCTTTGTATGTTTGGTTATGTGTTTAACTTTGTTTCAGGGTGGCAAAAAGGCTTGGTAGATGCCTTATTTTGTCCACATGGGTAGACACATGGGCGTGTGTCTAGGCCGTGTGTGACGCACGGTCAGCCTCACGGGCGTGTGGTTAGGCCTTGTATCCCCTACACCTTGAATTAGTAGAAATAGATGCCCAGTAGTAAATACACGGGCATGAGACACGACCGTGTGTCTCAACCGTGTGAAGGACACGGCCTAGCACACGGGCGTGTGCCATGGCCATGTGATTGCTGACGTCAGAAACAGATTTTCAGGGTTTTTGCACACGAGCTACCACATGGGCGTATCATGGCCGTGTGAGGGACACGGGCTGAGCACTCGGGCGTGTGGTAGGTCGTGTGAAAACCCCTGTAGATTCAATATTAGAAAATAAATTCGCATGGATGATGGGCACGGGTGTGTCCCTAGGTGCTTAGGCCGTGTGGGCACACGTGCTATCAGCACGGCTATGTCTAGAGGCCACACGGGCGTGTGCCCTATTTTTAGTAGTTTTTGATGAAATTTTCTCAAGTACCCGAAATGGTCCTGAATAGTTTCCAAACTACGTTTTAGGTCTCATAGGCCCATATGGACGTCCGTATGACAATGTTTGAAATAGTTTTAAATTGGGACACATTTCAATAAGTTGAAGTTGAATGTTTACAAATGTTTTAGTAAGGTGATGCCTCGTACCCTATCCCGGCATCAGATACGGGTAAGGGGTGTTACAGGAGACCCAGGATACACATATTCCATATTCCATATTCCATGCGGAGAGTGTACTATCACTTTGGAAGACATGCAGTTACAATTGGATTACCGGTGGACGAGTACGCAGTCACCGATTCGTTCAATCCGCTAATTGGGGAGTCGTATGCTACGAGCTTTTGGGTGCTATTCTGAATAATATTAATAGAGGTCAAATCGAGATGGGTTGGTTACGAGACACATTCCCGAAGCCGGAGAATGATTCGACTGAAGTAGAAAGGATACGATATGCTCGGGTACACATCCTTGAGATAATTGGAGGTTATTTGATGCCAGACTTATCACGAAACCTCGTACATTTGAGGTGACTGCTGAAACTCGTTGATTTTAGAGTAGTTCGCGAATTTAATTAGGGGTCTATCGTGTTGGCAACATTGTACCTAGAGATGTACGAGGCGATACGACCGAATAAAGCCAAAATCGAAGGTTTTCTATCACTACTACAATTATGAGCTCGGTTTTACTTTCCATTTTTACGTCCTCGAGTAGACCACCCATATACATTCCCACTCATAACGAGGTAAATTTTATATTATATTTTACAATTATTACGTAGATTTAAAATATAATTGTATGCTAAAAATTTATTTAATCAGGTGGAACCATTCGGCGAGTTATGTTAGAATACTTACCGTTCTTAAAGATATACGGCTTCTATTAGAGCATCAGTCAGAAGCACAAGTAAGTATTAAATAATATATATATATATATAAATAAAACAGTCATTTCATATTTTTTTGAATAAATTTGACTGGGATATTATTAATTATAATAATAAAATAGATAACTGCAGCTCATAAACGCTGGACTTGCTAGAACTATGACTTCAAAAGAAAAATGTGGGCTTCCTGTGCTAACTTAAAACAGTAGCCCATCTCTAGAATAAACCAAAAACTTAAAATATAAAATTGAAAACCAACTATATTAATAGAAAAACAAACTGTATGTCTTTTCCCAGTCATTTCTTTACAGCCTGGACGCCATTTCCAATACCTCCTTTTAATGCCAAAACGTCTAGTCTGTTCAGCCGATAGCATTTTCCAACGTTTCTTTCATTATTGCTATCTGTTTCGTTCCATATCCCTCACAGACTTCTCAATCTGGATTTTGAGGCTATATTCTCTCTAAAGTATCACCCCTGTTGCTCATTGTCTCCCCACCAGGTACGTTCCTTCCCCTTTCTCTAATACCTTCTTAGCTATACCGTGGGCTAGAAAGTTATCTTGTCTTTGCACATATCTGAAAGAAATTTTTTGAAACTGATATTTGAAGCTCTGAATATCTGAAATAATGGCCCCCATAATCGATTAATCCCGATCTGCCGTTTGGCATTTTCGGACTACTGTCTTCAAATCCCCTAGAATCTCAACTGCATTTAGCCCCATTTCAATGCCTAATCTGACTGCCTGTAAACATGCATATGCCTCTGCTACAAACGGAGACAAAACATTTGTGTGGATGACCGATTTTGTGTGGATGCCTGTATTTAGTATTATGTATATAACTAATATTTTTATCATGTTCATATAGTTTCAATGGACACTATATAAGGATCCGACAATTCGGGTAGTAATTTTAGATGAATTCTTTCAAAATCCGAACATTTGGTATGTGAAGGTCCCATTGGTCAACTTTGTTACCGTTGAGATACACCAGTCAGATAGAGTATTACAGCAATTTAGATTTCGACAACCGATTCCCGTGGCACCTGAAGTGGTCGATGATGAGCACAAAGTCAACTTACGATAATTGAATACGGATTGGTCGAGATTCTAGTCAGAATATATCGAAATGTGGGAAAATCAGTATGATTATTTACCTATTCGGGAATCGATCATCGTTTCAGAGTTAGCGTGTGTGCTAGAATACATGCCATGGTTTAGTATCCATGGCAAGTTATATTTACTGTTGGAAGAGGAGAGGTGACGTCAAATTCGTGTCCAGAAGGAACGACGGGGCCTTTTAAATCCAAGAAAAATGGATGACGGCACGAGCCCATCAACAGTGCTCATACAATCACCGGGCCCAACGCATCAACCGACGACACCCACATCACAGCCTTTTCAGATTATGCTAGGTGCGTATTCTAGCCCTTATATGTATCATAACCCTTATATGTTTCCTTTTCTCAGTCTTATACCAAATTGGAATGCATGGCTCGTTTCATCTTCTTTCCCGATTACTCTGACTCAACATCCGATATATAGGCTGTCGTCGCATGAGAGATTTCACAAGGCGCCGTCGGGGAGCTCTTCTTATTACCAATCTCCATCGTCATATGGGATTCAAACACCTCCGCCGTGGGTGATGCAAACAACTCTACATTCTTTTTCTATCAAAGTGGGTCATCCTCCCAACACCCACAAGCAGAACCCCTGCCGGAGCAACTACAACTCCCACCGGAGCAATTACAACCCTCGCCGAAAGCTGAACCAAGGAGGAATCCAGCGCGTAATCGTCGACGACCCCCATGTGGCACTGATTCCGACCAGCACCAATATTTTTTTAATATATCTGTACAATTTTTTTATGTTATTTCATTTAATAAAATAAAAGTAGTTTTTAATATTTTAATTATAATTTACTTTTATATTTTTAATAAAATAGAAGTCTTTTTGAATAAGGCAATATTTTTAATATTTTTATATTTTTAATAAAATATAAATAATGCAACATAGGTTTTATTACAACAACTATCAACTATTTTGATTTGGACATGATCGAGTTGTATGGCCTAGGTTCCTACACCATCCGCACAACTTTTGTTGGTTGGTTCTTTCCCGGATATCCATATTGTTACGTATTTTAGTCGAGCAAAGTCGACCCTTTGGTTTGCAATGCAATTCTCTATCCGGTAACAACTTAAATGGAGCAAGCGATACAGAGGGTCACTTACGTCTCCACACTTTTTACATGTAATCTATTTTGTACACTTCGGCGACGTAGCTCATGGGATCCAAACGGAGATTCTGACCAATAATACCTTGGTCCGGTCTGTCAAACTCCATCACACGAAACCATAGGTTGTCTCGATCATGACACACTGTGTGCATGGTGTTGGCACGTGCTTTCGCCTTGTTAATTTCTTACAATACCTTTTGGTACCATACATGCCCTCCCTGCATTTAGTCTTTATAACTCGCTGCTCGCTTTTGAAATAGTGTCACTAAACGAAAATATGTTATACATTCAGCCAGGCTTGATGTAACAATATGTTTTTAGTCAAATCAGAACAGTGGTTTTGTGTAACACCCTAAACCCCTATCCGCCGCCGGAAGGGGTATAAGGCATTACCACTCAAAGCACAACTTTTTATCAGATATAAACATATTCATAATTGTAGCTTATTTATTAACCTAAATATAGTTAAAAAGAATGTTTACTTAATTTTTAAATTATAAGCATACAATCTCGGAAATAACATCACATAACATAGCATATATGAATATCGAAAACTTTACAAGAATTTCACTATTCATTTTACAAATTTTCCATACGGCAATTTCATTTATAAAAACAAATGGTTCAAACAACAAATACATCATGTCCTATAATAGTCCTACTTTTCATACATAGTAATATATAACACTTATTAATTCAAATGTCTTTCACACATAAAATACCATTTTGGCCAAATCCGTATATAAATATATATATACGAAATACCTATTATTAGAATCTCAAACTATTTCATTTCATTACACTTAGATCACTTAATGACTTAAAATCAACTCTCACTTTCGAATGTGACAAGCCAAATTCATAAGTCCATTCAATAGTTTATATAGTCAAAAACCAAATTATCTATCCTTATGCATTCGGTTATGAAATAATGGTCACATATCAAACATTATAATAAAACATATATACATATGACCTCATGTTGAGTATAAACTTCACTTTTAATCAAAACTTATACTATTACGATGATCGAATTTAAACTCAATACATATGTTTACTACTTTAAAACTTTTATCTTTCCTAACATATACAAGTAAACATGCATCTTCAAGGACAACTAATAATCAAAATGTACATCAAGATTAACATCATGGTCATTCACGTAATTATCAACCCCATAATTCCATCAAACCATGAATTCATATTTAACTAAAGAGCAAGCCATTTTCACATGGCTTGAATATATATAAATTCCAAAATAAACTTGTTTTCAAAAGAGTTTAGTCTACACATGCCATCATTCGAAATATAGTCTTTTAAAAGTACCGAAATAGTGACGATAATGTGGATGACTTTGATATTGATCCCCGAGCTTGTAACTTTCAGACAAAAATCTATAAAATGAAACAAAACACATACACTCAAAGTAAGCAAAATAGCTTAGTAAGTCTTAAGTAATCAAACAACCAAATCAAAGATTAAAAAGAATATGTAAAATAACAAATTTAAATATTAAACTTATACAATTACTAATATAATATCTTAACCGAATGTACATGGAAATATCTATCATCTTTTAAATATTTCCAATGATATTCTGTTAAATAATATATCATTGAAACTTCTATACAAATATTCGTCCACATGTACTCAAATACAAGGGATAATTAAATTCCAATGTCTCATATATTCAACTCTAATATCACACCATTATAATGAATCATTCAATCAATAAAATTTTATGTAAACCGAATACACAAGTAGTAAAATTCACTCATAGTAGCTAATTTGAAAATTCAATATCATTACATTATACTTACGTATATAATTGGTTCAAAGAAATACCACATAGATAAATTGCCATTTTTCCATAACTATAATAATTTGACTTCTTGTATTCATATATTGGAAATAAATCACCGGTATATAACCTGCTAGGCGTGAGCCTGGATTCATCATCGGTACAAGGCCTGCTAGACTTTAAGTCCGATACTCATTCACCGGCATTTCGCCTGCTAGGCTCGAAGCCCGATAATAATCACCAGCTTAAAGCTTGCTAGGCCAAAGGCCTCGAATAATACAGTACTATAATCAATCCACAAAGTTTCGAACATATCAAATCATATACTTCTAGTTTCCACATAGCACAAACATATTAACAAAAGCTTAGCATCATTCGATCATAAGCACATACTAATCACATTATTTCATTTCATAAACATATCATCTGATTCACTTACATTTTTTTTTCACGTTCCATTCGTCCATAATATATTTCAACGTCTTACCTTCATATCATAATTTCCATTTGACCATAAAACATATCAACTATTTTTCTTTCAACTCACCTTCACATTCAGCTTTATATATACATACAATGAAGATTTAATTCACATAATATATCATGTTATATTCAAATATAACTTATGTTTAATTACTTAAAACTTACCTCAGATGTTGTCAAACGTTACGATTCGGCTATTCGACTATTTTTGCCTTCTCCCTATCCGAATTCGGCTCTCTTTGTTCTTGAGCTAAATTAAACAAATCAACTTACTAAATCACTTAATCAAATTTATTTTCATTCAAATTTTACACATATGCGTAAATCAAACAACAAGAATCCATACAAATATGCTTGTGCCGAATTTACTCTATTCACAAGTAATTCCTTCTATTTCATTAATTAATCAATTTAGCCCTTCACCATTACAAATTTATTAACACATATTCACAAGATTTCGAAATTTATAAAATAATCTCTTATCAAATTTAATCTTACAATTTGCTCCAATAACACAAACTATTAAACAATTCATTTCTTTCTATTAATACACTACAGTCGAATGCTCAAAAAAATTTATCCAAATCTCTACATTTCCTAATTTTAGCTATTTATCCCTCAATTTCTCTATTTTAACAATTTAGCCTTAAGCTCCAATCCACATACCATTTATAACATAAAAAGCATTTTACTAACTCTTAAATCTTAAATTTTTAACATAGAACATCAACATCATATTTTTCTAAACCATGGCCGAATACCATTTAGGCATTAAAGCCACATTTAACAAAAATTACCAAGCTCATAACTCATCTTACAAATTAAAATAAATAAAAACAACCACCAAAATCTCATGCATATCATCCATGGCCGAATGAGTATTTAGTCATAATTTTTAAAATTAACACTTGGGCTATGTAAAGAACTTAACAACTAATTCAAAAACACAAAATTTAAAGAAAATTAAGTTGGAATCATACCTTAATTCAAGCTACAACAATGCCGAATGCCCTTAGCTTTTTCTTTTTCTTTTCTATTTAGAAATCAGCTAAGAAGAAAGCCATTTGCATGTCCTTTTAATTATTTTATGTTTTATTAACATTATAATTTACAAATTACTTTATTAACCTTTATAAAATAATAAGAAACCATTATAAAACATGTCCTTACTGTCCACTCACCTTTATTATGGTGAAATTGCCATTTAAAGGTCTCAACTTCCAAAGCCATTACAAATCTTTCTATGCTTTTATCTATCAAATTTTCAACTTACGCGATTAAGCCCCTTTTTCTTAATCGGACATCCAAACGATGAAATTAATTTACGAAATTTTCTCACATAAAAATTCTTATAAATTAAACACACAAAATAATATTAAAATATTTTTCAGGCTCGGATTCGTGGTCCCAAAACCACCGTTCCGATTAGGGTCTAAAACGGGCTGTCACAACTCTCTCCAATTAGAAATTTTCGTCCTCGAAAATCTTACCGGTGAATAGGTTAGAGTAACCTTCTTTCATTGAGTCATCTAGCTCCCAAGTTGCTTCCTCAACCCCGTGCTTGAGCCATAACACTTTTACTAATGAGAGTTTCTTATTTCGCAGTTCTTTCACCTCGTGAGCCAAATACGAACCGATTCTTCCTCATAACTCAAATCAGACTGAATTTCAATCTCTGACGGATTAATCACATGTGTGGGGTCAGATCTATATCTTCGAAGCATCGAAACATGAAAAACATTGTGAATCTTTTCAAGTTCGGGTGGTAATATTAATCTGTACGCAACTAGCCGAATTCGTTCTGAAATATCATACGGTCCGATAAATCTCGAGCTCAATTTGCCTTTACGACCAAATCTGAGTACCTTTTTCCACGGTGAAACTTTTAGAAACACTTTATCTCCGATTTGATACTCTATATCTTTATATTTCAAGTCTACATACGATTTCTGACGATCTGATGCTGCTTTTAAACTTTTACGAATTACTTTTATTTTCTGTTCAGCCTCTTTAACTAAATCAACCCCGTATATCTTACTCTCACTGAGCTTAGTCCAGTACAAAGATGTACGACATTTACGACCGTACAAAGCCTCATAAGGTGCCATCTTGATACTAGATTGAAAACTATTATTGTATGCGAATTCAATCAAAGGTAAGTATCGTTCCCACGAGCCACTAAACTCAAGGATGCAACATCTCAACATATCCTCAAGTATCTGAATGACTCGCTCAGATTGACCATCTGTTTGGGGATGGAAAGCAGTGCTAAAATGCAACATGGTACCCAATGCCTCTTGCAGTTTCTTCTAAAACCGTGATGTGAATCTCGAATCTCTATCTGACACAATAGAAGTAGGTACCCCGTGCAATCTCACAATTTGAGAAATGTACAATTAGCTAGTTTATCGAGTGAGTAATCCATAAGACTGAAATAAAATGAGCCGACTTTGTCAATCTATCAACAATAACCCAGATTGCATCTTTCTTGCTTGATGTCAACGGTAAACCATATACAAAATCCATTGTGACTCGATCCCATTTCCACTCAGGTATCATAATCGGCTGAAGCAATCCTGAAGGCACCTGATGCTCAGCTTTCACTTGTTGACATATCAAACATTTTGAAACAAATTTAGAAATGTCTCGTTTCATACCGTGCCACCAGTACTGTTGTTTCAGATCGTTGTACATTTTCGTGCTACCTAGATGAACTGACATCCTACTGTTATGAGCTTCGTTCAAAATCATTTGTATAAGCTCTAAACCTCTTGGAACACATAGTCGATTCTTGAATCTTATACAATCATTCGCATCAATCAGAAACTCTGAGTCATCTTTTGAATCACATTGAGCTCGTTTAACAACCAAATCATCATCGACTTTCTGAGCTTCACGAATTTGTTGTACCAGCAACGGCTTTGCTTTTAATTCAGCTACTATTGTGTCATCAACGGACATAGATAACTGTACATTCATCGCTTGCAAAGCAAACAGTGATTTTTGACTTAGAGCATCAGCAATTATCTTAGCCTTTCCCTGGTGATAATCAATGACAAGTTCATAATCTTTAAGTAATTCAAGCCACCGACGTTGCCTCAAATTTAGATCCTTCTGTGTCATCAAATATTTAAGACTTTTATGATCGGAATAAACGTGACATTTTTCTTCGAACAAGTAGTGACGCCAAATTTTCAAAGCGAAAACAATAGCAGCTAATTCGAGATCATGAGTTGGATAGTTTTTCTCATGAGGCTTTAACTGTCTTGAGGCATAAGCAACGACTCTACCCTCTTGCATCAAAACACAGCCCAAACCGTTCAAAGAGGCATCACTGTAGATCACAAATTCTTTACCCGATTCTGGCTGAACTAACACTGGAGCTTCAGTCAAAAGGGCCTTCAACTGATCAAAACTTTTCTGACACCTTTTTGACCACTCAAATTTGATATCTTTCTGTAGCAACTTTGTCAACGGTGTTGCTATTATCAAGAAGCCTTTCAGAACCGTCTATAGTATCTGGCGAGTCCCAAAAAGCTCCGAACTTCTGAAACATTCCTCGAAGGCTTCCAATCAAGTATAGCCGAAATTTTACTCGGGTCGACCCGGATGCCTGAGGCTGATACAACATGCCCCAGAAAGCTAACCTCACGTAACCAGAATTCACATTTACTGAACTTCACGTACAATTTCTTATCATGCAAAATCTGTAGCACAAGCCTCAGGTGTTCGGCATGCTCGATCTCATCGCGAGAATAGATCAAAATGTCATCTATGAATACAACCACAAACCGATCCAAATACTGTCTGAACACCCAATTCATCAAATCCATGAAAACTGCAGGAGCATAAGTGGGCCCAAACGGCATCACCAAGAATTCGTAATGTCCGTACCTCATCCGAAAAGCAGTCTTAGGCACATCCGAGTCTCTAAATCGCAACTGATAATAACCCGATCGTAAATTTATCTTTGAAAATACTGAGGCTCTCTTTAGCTGATTAAATAAATCATCAATTTGCGGCAACGGATATTTATTCTTTATAGTCACTTTGTTTAGTTCTCGATAATCGATGCACATTCTCATAGTTCCGTTTTTCTTTTTCACAAATAACACTAGTGCACCCCAGGAAGAGAAACTCGGTCGAGCGAAACCTCTATCTGTCAACTCTTGCAACTGAGATTTCAATTCTTTTAATTCAGTTGGTGCCATACGATACGGAGCTATCGAAATCGTAGTTGTTCTAGGTACTAATTCTATACTAATCTCTACTTTCCGAACAGGTGGCAACCCAAGTAATTCATCGGGAAATACATCCGGATACTCACATACAACTGGCATAGTCTCGAGCTTTCTTTCTGATACTTTACTATCCAGTACATACGCAAGATAAGCTTCACAACCCTTTTTCACATATTTCTGAGCCAACATCAAAGATATTACTGCCCGTAACCCGTTCAATTCCATAGACTCAACTCGAATTATCTCATCATTCGAACATCGTAAATCAATTATCTTTCGTTTACAATTCACTACAGCATCATGCACGGTTAACCAATCCATACCAAGAATGATATCAAACTCGTCAAATGGCAATAGCATCAAATCAGCCGGGAAACAAGAATCTCGAATCATTAGGGGACATTTCTTGCACAATTTATCAACAAATACATATCAGCCCAAAGGATTCGACACTCGAATCACAAACTCAGTAGACTCAACAAGTAGAGTCTTACTGGATGCTAAAGTTTCACACACATCCAGGATCAATCAAAGCAATAACATTAGTATCATAAAGAGTGAAAGTACCAGTAATAACATCTGGGGAAGAAGCTTCCTCGCGAGCACGTATGGCATAAGCTCTGACAGGTGCACGAGCCTCAGATCAAACAGCAGTATCTTTCGTCCCTCTTTGGCTGCCATTAGTATTACCCACATGTCTTGGTGGTCTACCTCGTGCTGCAGTATTACCAGGTCTCCCACTCTGTTCAGTATTCTGCTCAGCTAACTTCGGACACTCTTGGATAAAATGATTTGTTGATCCACATTTAAAACAGGAGCGGTCACGCAAACCACAACCCTCTGAATGCCATTTACCGCAATGCTTGCACTCGGATCTGTCTTGACGATCATTGCCAACACTAACAACTGAAGTAGCTCGTATACTCACACGAGATCGATCGCGATCTTGTCTGGAAAAACCCGAAGTAGTCTTAGATCGGCCCGATTCATCTTGAAATTTCTTTGATGGCTGTTGGAAGGTTTTCCCTGAAGATCTTTTACGAAATTCTCTGACTCCAGCATCAACTTTTATTTTCTCTAATCCGAGCTCTTCGGCTTTACAAGCTCCCTCAACCAGTACCACGAACTCTTTAATTTCTAGAATACCTTCCAACAATTTGATATCTTCATTTAACCCGACCTCAAAACGTTTACACATGATAGCTTCGGATGAGATACACTTACGGGCATATTTGCTTAGCCTTACATGTAAAACCCCAAACCCGGCCCAGACGTTACGGCCAAGTTCGGTGTGTCACATCATCTACAACAAACTATGTTACCTAGTTACTAATATTAGGGTGAGCTTTGCAAAACCATTATTAAAGTTTTAAGAGGAAATTACTGGTTTATTGGTGAACGTCCTATCCTCTACCAATTACTAAGAGATTATTATAAAATTTACTTTGTTACTCAATTGAATCGTGTGACTGATTTTGAAAATGTTTGATTAACTTTAAGAAAAACTCGAGCAGCTATATTCAAAATAATTTAAGTAATGTAAGAAAAAGTAATTAAAACCCAAAATAAAAATAAATAAATAGAGCGGCCTTATTACAAACCCAAATTAAAAATAAAAATGATTAAGTAAAATAATGGAATAATTAACTTAAAACCAAAAATGCAGTCTCCACTCTGAATCCCTCCCAGCTCCAAGTCCACAGTCTAGGGCTCAACTACAAGGATAGAAGAAATAGGGGTGAGTTTGGAAAACTCAGTGTGTAAAGAAATCAATTCAAAGCCCAAATTAGCTCTAGCCCACTGGGCCTAAGCACTATCCAGTCTCAGTAATTACTGGGCCGAAGCCCTATTCAGATACAGTAAACTGGACCTTAGCCCTTTTCAGATAACAGTATGACCTATAGGCCCGTTACAGTAACAGAACAGATATCAATCATGAATGCAAGCCCAAACCTAACCTAAATCCAACCACTACACTCCACCCGTACCAGCCCTACACTCCATATGGGGAATAACTCAACCCACCCAGCCCTACACTCCACAGTTGCAGCATAGCTACTCAGATAACAGTAAATTGAGGCAAAGCCTCCAGTACGTGGTCAAGCCACTATCAGTACTTCCTCCATCAATATCCCAGTCTCATGCAACAGATATTCATGACATGGCATGTAGTAAACAGTAACAGTAGAACATGCATTTTGGTCAAACTTAGCGCTAGAGGTATAACGGTCATTTTGTACCTAGGGGTAAAATAGTAATTTCTAGCCCCTAAGGGTATTTTAGTAATTTTATCAGCTTTTAGGGTTATTGTATATTTCAGTCTTCAGTAGTCTAACTTTCATCTTAGTAGTCAACTTAGCCCATTTTAGTAGTCTTTAGTTACTGGGCCTTAAAACCCCTAATGGGCCATAGAGTGACATTTAGCTAATTAGCCCATTTAGTCCAAGTTTTACGATTGATTTACCAGTTTTAGCAGTTTTGGACCTACAGTCTATCAGTACACATTTATTGCCTATTTTTACCTATATGGGCCTGTAAGCCCATTAGACCCACTTTCAGCCCATCGAGGCCCAATTACCGAAGTGCACCGAATTGTGCACTCAACCATCTTACCACTTGTGATTACAGATCCAATGATTTCCAACCGACTTATAAGTGTTCGCACGCTCACAAGCCCACGAAATGCCAGAATTGTGCATTTCGGCTTTTCAACTTTTGCCGATTTAGACTACAGAAGGGTGTTCGATACACACCTAATTTGCGACGAATACTACCAAGATCTCCCACTGAGCATCCTACAATCGATCACTAGACATATCAGACTCAAGATCCAATGATAACCAATCATAACCTTACTTACCATAATCGGCCATCAACACCTAAGACCTTTCAGATCTTACCTTTGTCGAATTTAGTGACTAGATCTAGATCTAGTCGTTCCACTTGTCCAAGCCCTCGATCAATAGCCTCTAGATCACACTAACACCAAAATAAATCGATTGTTAAAAACCCATAGAGCCTTAAGCCCCAAATCGATAGCCTCCCTATGCCTCTAGGGATTTCGGCTTTTCTAAATCTCGAAATAAAGAATAGGTCTGAGATGTCGAATACTTACAACAGGTTCTCTTAATCAAAACGATTCCACTTCCATTTCTACTTAGATCTGATGTAGATCCAGCCCCTAAACATTAGCGGAGATCGAGTCTTAGAGATCTAAAGCTTCGGCTACAAGTCCCTAAAAATATGGTGTTTTCGGCTTTTGAAACGGTGAAGAGGAAGATGATTTGGTGTTGTGGGTTTGAAGTGGTGTTGCCGACAGGGGTTAGGGGTTTAGAGGATGTAAAAATTGGCCAAAAGAGAAGGAGAAGGTAGGAGGATGTGGTTATAGACAAATCGGCACAGCAGTATTCTTTCAGGATTTTGGCTTTTAGTAGTTGATGGGTTTGAGAAGAAAAGAATGGTAGATTCAGTTTTTGAAGAGAAGAAAAGGGAAGATAAGTGAGGAAGAGAGGTGGTTTCGGCTTGAGAAGAAAGAAGAAGGAAAAAGAATGTAAGAAGAGAGGAGAAGAGAATGGATAATTCGACACAAAGGAGAACTTACTTGCTTTTTCGGCTTTTTGGCACACTAAGGGAAGGATAGAACAAAAGTGAAAACCCTAGGTGGCTAACCCTAATTCAGCAAGACAGAAAAAGAAATTAGAACTTGCCCTAATGGCTATACAAGCAAATAGCACAACCTCCCAAAAGCCCTAGCCGAATGCCCCTATCTATATGACCAAATCGGCAAAATTAAAAATATCACTGCTTATCTTGTGACTTGAACTCTGGCCCTCACACTCAGTCCACACGCCACTTTTTTTAGGCACTTAAGTGGCTCCATATTGCCGCTTTACCAAGGGCCTCTCTGTGTCTTATTTTACTAACTTTTTCTTAAAGGCCCACCTACAAAAGTCCTCTTCTCTTTAAAACAAAAATTGATATTTCTGTTGGGTTTTATTTTAGACTTGGGCCTTCTAAAAGCCCACTAACACACTTAAACACAAATTCAATAATCAAAACACTAAATTTTCAAGATTTCACCAAAATCACGAAAATCTCGAAAAATCTCGAAAAACAGGGCGTTACAACTCTACCGCCTTTAAAGAATTTTCGGCCTCGACATTTACCTGATCCAAATAGTTAAGGGTATTGTTGACGCATCGACTCCTCTGGCTCCCAAGTAGCCTCTTCTCTGTCATGATTGCGCCAAAGTACTTTCACTAATGGAACTGACTTCCTCATCAGTACTTTGACCTCACGATCCAGTATTTGCACAGGCTCCTCTTCAAAGGTTAAATTGGTTTTTACCTCAATCTCCTCAACTAGCACAACATGCAAAGGATCTGATCGATACCGTCTTAGCATGGACACATGAAAGACGTCGTGAATACCGTCTAACTCCGACGGTAACTCCAACTGATAAGTTACTAGCCCTACCTGTTTAAGAATCCGATAAGGCCCAATAAACCGCAGACTCAACTTGTCCTTCTTACCAAATCTCAAGATCTTCTTCCATGGCGAAACTTTCAGAAAAACCATATCCCCAACAGCGAACTCGATTTCTTTACGCTTTAGATCAGCATATGACTTCTGTCTATCAGACGCTTCCTTTAACTGGTCTCTTATCAACTTAACCTTACTCTCAATATTTGTCACTAATTCCAGTCCAAGAATCTGTCGTTCTCCCAACTTTGTCCAACACGTCGGCATACGACACTTCTGCCCATAAAGTGCCTCATAAGGAGCTATCTGAATACTCGCTTGGTAGCTGTTGTAGTACGCAAATTCCGCCAATGGCAAATAGTCCTTCCAACTGCCACGAAAGTCGATAACACAACCTCTTAACATATCCTCCAGAACCTGAATAACCCTTTCTGACTGTCTATCCGTCTGAGGGTGAAAGGCAGTGCTGAAGTCCAATCGCGTACCCAACGCCTCATACAACTTTTGCCAGAATTAAGATGTAAACCTAGGGTCTCGATTAGAAATAATCGAAACTGGCACCCCATGTAGTCGTACTATCTCCGCCACATACAGCTTGGCCAACTTCTGCAGTGAGTAATTAGTTTGGACAGGTATGAAATGAGCAGATTTCGTTAACCTATCCACAATCACCCACACTGAATCCTTCTTGGAGGGTGTCAATGGTAGCCCACTCATGAAATCCATAGTTACTCTCTCCCACTTCCAAAGTGAAATTTTCACCAACTGTAACAATCTAGAAGGTAGTTGATGCTCAGCCTTTACTTGTTGGCATGTCAGACATTTTCCCACAAATTCAGTCACCTCTCGCTTAAGTCCAGGCCACCAATACACCTCTCGCAAGTCTCGATACAACTTATTCCCTCCAAGATGCATGGCACAAGGTCCTCCATGAGCCTCTTTCAGAATTAACTGCCTCAAGTCAGAGTCCCTCAAAATATAAACTCTTCTACGAAAGCAGAGAACTCCATCAGTATTCAGTCTAAAATTCGAACTCCCCTCATTCTTAGCTTGCTGAAACCGAAGAATCAACGGCTCATCCTTTAACTACTTCTCTTGAATCTGCTCAGTCTAAGTTGGTCTCACTTGCAACTCCACCAACAGACTTCCATCGTCATAAAGACTCAAACGAGCAAACATCGCTCTAAACTCAGCAACAGCCCTCTGGCTCAATGCATCAGCCACCACATTTGCCTTACCTAGGTGGTACTCAATCGAACAGTCGTAATCCTCAAGTAATTCTATCCATCTTCGTTGCCTAAGATTCAACTCCTTCTGAGTCAACAGATACTTGAGACTCTTATGGTCTGTGTATATAATACATTTTTCCCCATATAGATAGTGTCTCTAGATTTTCAACGTAAAGATCACTGCTGCCAACTCTAAATCATGCGTGGGGTAATTCGCTTAGTGAGGCTTCAGCTGTCGCGAAGCATAAGCGACTACTTTACCCTCTTGCATCAGTACATAGCCTAAACACACATGTGATGCATCACTGTACACAGTAAAATCCTTCCTAGACTCTGGCTGAATCAACACCGGTGCTTCAGTCAAAACCTTTTTCAACTTGTCAAAAGCCTCTTGTTGTTTCTCAGTCCATACAAATGCTACTCCCTTCCTTAACAGGTTCGTCAACGGTGCAACAATCAGGGAGAATCCTTCAACAAATCTTCTGTAATACCCTGCCAGACCTAGAAAACTCTAAATTTTCGATACCGACCTCGGTGGCTTCCATTCCAAAACTGCCTCAATTTTTCAAAGATCTATTCTAATCCCCTCAGTAGAAACAACGTGACCCAGAAAAGTCACTTCTCGCAACAAAAATTCACACTTACTGAACTTCGCATAGAGTTGCTTCTCTCTTAGCACTTGCAGTACAATACGGAGATGCTTATCATGCTTCTCCTCAGTTTCTTAATATACCAGAATATCGTCGATAAAGACGATTATGAATCAGTCCAAGTAAGGTTGGAACACTCGATTCATCAGATCCATAAAAGCTGCAGGTGCATTCGTCAGTCCAAATGGCATAACCAGAAACTCGTAATGACCATACCGAGTTCTGAATGCTGTCTTATGAATATCCACTTCCTTTACCCTCAACTGATGATATCCAGATCGTAGATCGATCTTGGAAAACACTGAAGATCCTTTAAGTTGGTCAAATAGATCATCGATTCTTGGCAGTGGGTATTTGTTCTTTATCGTCAGTTTGTTCAGCTGCGATTATCGATGCACATACGCATCGTCCCATCTTTCTTCTTCACAAACAGCACTGGTGCTCCCCATGAAGACACACTCGGTCTGATGAAGCCTCTATCCAACAACTCTTGAATTTGCGCCTTCAGTTTCACTAACTCTTTTGGTGTCATTCTATAAGGCGCAATGGACAGTAGAGCCGTTCCAAGCAGCAAGTCGATTCCAAACTCGACTTCTCGATTCGGAGGTAATCTAGGAAGCTCCTTAAGGAATACATCTTGAAATTCCCTAACAGTTCTGACTGTCTCTACAGTCAAGTTCTCAGTCTCAGCTTGGCTCATAAAAGCTAAATATACCTCGCAACCTTTACGAATCAGCTTCTCAGCCCTCAAGGCCGACACAACATTGGACAAGTAATCCCTTCGCTCCCTAATAACCATTACCTCCTTATTCTCAGTAGTTCTTAACACCATCCTCTTAGTTGCACAATTCAGAGTTGCCTTATGCTTAGTCAACCAGTCCATTCCTAAGATCAGATCGAACTCTCCGAATGGTAACTCCATCAAGTCTCCAGCAAAGATCCTACCTTGAGTCTCTAAAGGCACCTCCCTGAAGAGTTTATCTATCCTAACCGAGTGACCTAGAGGACTTATCACAGTTACCCCACTCACAGTTTCCTCTGAGTGCACACCCAACGACCTAGAAATGTCACATGCAACATACGAATGGGTTGATTCCATATCTATCAGAGCAGTGTAAGGCATGCTAGAGATAAAAAACGTACCAGTTATGACATCAGGTGCATCACCCTTCTCTCGAAGACGAGCAGCATATACCAATGCTTGCTGACGAGCCTCAACATTCTCAGCACCCCTGCTAGGTGCTCTACGTCCACGTCTAATTCCATTGCCACCTCTACCTTGTCCACGACTTTTCAGCGGTTGTGGTCCACCTCGCACTGGTAGGGTAACCCTCTGTTCAGCAACTTGAGTTTGAGCTAGCCTCCTAGGACAATCCTTGATTCTATGTTCCTTGGACCCACATCTAAGACATGCCCCAGTACACTTCTAGTATTCTCTCAGATGTACTCTACCACAATCCCTGTAAGCCTGTGGTCTCACTGTATTTACCGAAACCGCTCGGACTGGTTCTTCCACTCTCTTAGCCTTCTCTACCAGTGCAGAAAAGTCACGCTCTCTCTGCGGAGCTATTAGCATCCTCAGTTCATTCCTGAGGCCATCCTCAAAACGAACACTATGCTCGTACTCAGTGACAACTATACCGCTAGCATAACGGCTCAACCTTAAAAACTCTGCCTCATACTCAGCAACGGATTTATTACCCTGGGTCAGATTTAAAAATTCTTTCCTATGCGCATCCACATAGCTCACTCCGACGTACTTTCCCTTAAAAGATGTCTTCAACAGTTCCCAGGTTACCCGCTCAGCTGGGTACTCTCTCTCACGGTGATCCACCATTGATAAGCCTCGTCTTGCAGCAGCGACACCTCTCCCTTTAGCTTTTGCTCCACCGAGCAATCCAGGTCGTTTATAATCCGTTCTGTAGCTTCCAACCAATACTCAACTACATTTGGTGCTACTCTAGATATGCCTCTGAAAACTTCTACTCCGTTAGCCCGGAGTCACTCAGAAATAGATCCCCTATTTATAGGCCCGACATTAGCTCCAACCACCCTTTCTAGAACCCTTAACATGGCCTGAGATAAGGCATCATCCCTTACGGCCCATTCATACTGCCCATTTTCAGCAACCGGTGGCGGTTGTGCCTCACCAGCTGGCATGTGTTTCGAAGATGATGATCTAGCTTGAGCACTGCCTCAACCACGAGCAGCTCTCGTACTCATATTACCTTATCTGATTACAAATTTTATGACATTATTTTAATATTTTAGTTGTTTATTACAAACGTCTTATGTACAGATAGAGTTTCAGAGTTTGTTTTTGCGAAATCGTAGCCTAGCTACAGTCTCAGTCTTCTAGGGTTTAGTTTCCCTACAGCCTCAGTCTTACAGTTTTCAGTACTACCCTATCTACAGTATCATAGCAGGGTCTTAGTTCTATTTATAGTGTTGTCTTAGTATAGTACAGTATAAGAAACAGAAATACTTACAGACTTGGTGCTGGGGATTCAGTGTGCCACCTCTTCAGATACCAGATTTCAGAAAACTCATAAAAACTTAAACCTTTTCAGATCAGACCTTAAAACATGTATATATTGAAGAAAACGAATTTGAAAAGGGTTTTCTAAATTTTCTAAAGATTGATTTCCAAAAATACCCCTCTTGGGCTTCAATTTAAAAAAATTTCGGAAGGCTTCGATTTTAAAAAATTTCGAAAGGTTTTCTGGACCAGTTCCACAGCGAGTTATTGCAACCTGGCTTTGATACCACTAAATGTAACACCCCAAACCCGGCCTAGACATTACTGCCAAGTCCGGTGTGTCACATCACCTACAACTAACTATGTTACCTAGTTACTAATATTATGGTGAGCTTTGCAAAATCGTTATTAAAGTTTTAAGATGAAATCCGGTTTATTGGTGAACGTCTTATCCTCTACCAGTTATTAAGAGATTACTATAAAATTTACTTTGTAACTTAATTGAATCGTATGACTGATTTTGAAAACGTTTGATTAACTTTAAGAAAAACTCGCGCAGCTATATTCAAAATAATTTAAGTAATGTAAGAAAAAGTAATTAAAACCCAAAATAAAAATAAATAAATAGAGCGGCCTTATTACAAACCCAAATTAAAAATAAAAACGATTAAGTAAAATAATGGAATAATTAACTTAAAACCAAAAATGCAGTCTTCGTGGCCACTCTGAATCCCTCCCAGCTCCAAGTCCACAGTCTAGGGCTCACCTGTAAGGATGGAAGAAATAGGGGTGAGTTTGGAAAACTCAGTGTGTAAAGAAACCCATCCAAAGCCCAAATCAGCTCTAGCCCACTGGGCCTAGGCCCTATCCAGTCTCAGTAATTACTAGGCCGAAGCCCTATTCAGATACAGTAAACTGGGCCTTAGCCCTTTTCAGATAACAGTATGGCCCATAGGCCCGTTACAGTAACAGAACAGATATCAATCATGAATGTAAGCCCAAACCCAACCTAAATCCAACCGCAACACTCCACCCGTACCAGCCCTACACTCCATGTGGGGAATAACTCAACCCACCCAGCCCTACACTCCACAGTTGCAGCATAGCTACTCAGATAATAGTAAATTGAGGCAAAGCCTCCAGTACGTGGTCAAGCCACTATCAGTACTTCCTCCATCAATATCCCAGTCTCATGCAACAGATATTCATGACATGGCATGCAGTAAACAGTAACAGTAGAACATGCATTTTGGTCAAACTTAACGCTAGGGGTATAACGATCATTTTGTACCTAGGGGTAAAATAGTAATTTCTAGCCCTTAAAGGTATTTTAGTAATTTTATCAGTTTTTAGGGTTATTGTATATTTCAGTCTTCAGTAGTCTAACTTTCATCTTAGTAGTCAACTTAGCCCATTTTAGCAGTCTTTAGTTACTGGGACTTAAAACCCCTAATGGGCCCTACAGTGACATTTAGCAAATTTAGCCCATTTAGTCCAAGTTTTACGATTGATTTACCAGTTTTAGCAGTTTTGGACCTACAGTCTATCAGTACACATTTATTGCCTATTTTTACCCATATAGGCCCGTAAGCCCATTGGGCCCACTTTTAGCCCATCGAGGCCCAATTACCGAAGTGCACGAAATTGTGCACTCAATCATCTTACCACTTGTGATTACAGATCCAATGATTTCCAACTGACTTATGAGCGTTCGCAAGCTCATAAGCCCACGAAATGCCAGAATTTCAGCGTTTCAGCTTTTCAGCTTTTGCCGATTTAGACTACAGAAGGGTATTCGATACACACCTAATTTGCGATGAATACTACCAAGATCTCCCACCGAGCGTCCTACAATCAATCACTAGACATATCAGACTCAATATCTAATGATAACCAATCATAACCTTACTTACCATAATCGAACATCAACACCTAAGACCCTTCAGATCTTACCTTTGTCGAATTTAGTGACTAGATCTAGATCTAGTCGTTCCACTTGTCCAAGCCCTCGATCAATAGCCTCTAGATCACACTAACACCAAAATAAATCGATTGTTAAAAACCCTTAGAACCTTAAGCCCCAAATCGACAGCCTCCCTATGCCTCTAGGGATTTCGACTTTTCTAAATCCCGAAATAAAGAATAGATCTGAGATGTTAAGTACTTACCACAGGTTCTCTTAATCAACACGATTCCACTTCTGTTTCTACTCAGATCTGATGCAGATCCAGCCCCTTAACATTAGCAGAGATCGAGTCTTAGAAATCTAAAGATTCAGCTACAAATCCCTAAAAATATGGTGTTTTCGACTTTTAGAACGGTGAAGAAGAAGATGATTTGGTGTTGTGGGTTTGAAGTGGTGTTGCCGACAGGGGTTAAGGGTTTAGAGGATGTAAAAATCAACCAAAAGAGAAGGAGAAGGTAGTAGGATGCGGCTATAGACAAATCGGCACCGCAGCAATCATTTGGGATTTTATCTTTTAATAGTTGATGGGTTTGAGAAGAAAAGAATGGCAGATTCAGTTTTTGAAGAGAAGAAAAGGGAAGATAAGTGAGGAAGAGAGGTGGTTTCGGCTTGAGAAGAAAGAAGAAGGAAAAAGAATGTAAGAAGAGAGGAGAAGAGAATGGATAATTCGACACAAAGGAGAACTTACTTGCTTTTTCGGCTTTTTGGTACACTAAGGGAAGGATAGAACAAAAGTGAAAACCCTAGGTGGCTAACCCTAATTCGGCAAGACAGAAAAAGAAATTAGAACTTGCCCTAATGGCTATACAAGCAAACAGCACAACCTCCCAAAAGCCCTAGCCGAATGCCCCTATCCATATGACCAAATCGGCAAAATTAAAAATATCACTGCTTATCTTGTGACTTGAACTCTGGCCCTCACACTCAGTCCACACGCCACTTTTTTTAGGCACTTAAGTGGCTCCATATTGCCGCTTTACCAAGGGCCTCTCTGTGTCTTATTTTAATAACTTTTTCTTAAAGGCCCACCTACAAAAGTCCTCTTCTCTTTAAATAAAAAATTGATATTTCTGCCGGGTTTTATTTTAGACTTGGGCCTTCTAAAGGCCCACTAACACACTTAAACACAAATTTAATAATCAAAACACCAAATTTTCAAGATTTCACCAAAATCACGAAAATCCCTAAAAATCCCGAAAATCAGGGCGTTATATTACAAATTCTCGTTCATATTCTGTAACTGTCATTCGGCCCGGTTTAAGCTCAAGAAACTCTTTGTGCTTTTGGTTGATAAATCTCTGACTGATATACTTTTACGGAACTCTGTCAGAAAGAATTCCCAGGTAACCCGCTCTCTCGATACAACCAAAACCAAGGTGTTCCACCAATGATAGGCAACATCGCGCAATAAAGACACAGCGCACTTCAAACACGCACTTCAAACACTCGTCAGGAGTGCATGACAGCTCATCAAATACGCGGATAGTATTATCAAGCCAAAACTCGGCCCGCTCAGCATCATCACTAACTGTGGCTCTGAACTCTTCGGCCTCATATTTTCTAATTTTATCAACATGATGCTTATTTGACCTTAACGGATCAATCACACGAGGCACTACAAGTATCGGAAGTGGATTATTCGGGGGTAGGGGTTGTGGAACAGCTGGATTAGTTCGAATATATTGAGTGAACCAATCGTTCATCATAGCATAGAAGGCTTGTTTAGCCTCATCATCTCAGTTACTCGTATTCTACTGAGAGTCAACCAGCGCCATCCCTTACACGGGAGCAGGCGCTACACTCTCGACATTGTCTGCTACGGCTGATCGGGATCAAGATTCATTTACTATATGAAAATCACATTTTAACAGTCAGAAGTCATCACACTATCGTATTATCACATTATGGCATGTATAGCTAGACTCACACACACTACGTTAGTCCTAGAATCGACTAAACTGTAGCTCTGATACTAATAAAATGTAACACCCTAAACCCCTATCCGTCGCCGGAAGGGTTATAAAGCATTACCACTCAAAGCATAACTTTTTATCAGATATAAACATATTCATAGTTGTAGCTTATTTATTAACCTAAATATAGTTAAAAAGAATGTTTACTTAATTTCTAAATTATAAGCATACAATCTCAGAAATAACATCACATAACATAGCATATATGAATATCGAAAACATTACAAGAATTTTACTATTCATTTTACAAATTTTTCATACGACAATTTCATTTATAAAAACAAATGGTTCAAACAACAAATACATCATGTCCTATAATAGTCCTACTTTTCATACATAGTAATATATAACACTTATTAATTCAAATGCCTTTCACACATAAAATACCATTTTGGCCAAATTCATATATAAATATATATATACACGAAATACCTATTATTAGAATCTCAAACTATTTCATTTCATTACACTTAGATCACTTAATGACTTAAAATCAACTCTCACTTTCGAATGTAACAAGCCAAATTCATAAGTTCATTCAATAGTTTATATAGTCAAAAACCAAATTATCTATCCTTATGCATTCGGTTATGAAATAATGGTCACATATCAAACATTATAATAAAACATATATACATATGACCTCATGTTGAGTATAAACTTCACTTTTAATCAAAACTTATACTATTACGATAATCGAATTTAAACTCAATACATATATAAGAGTTAACTACTTTAAAATTTTTATCTTTCCTAACATATACAAGTAAACATGTATCTTCAAGGACAACTAATAATCAAAATGTACATCAAGATTAACATCATGGTCATTCACGTAATTATCAACCCCATAATTCCATCAAACCATGAATTCATATTTAACTAAAGAGCAAGCCATTTTCGCATGGCTTGAATATATATAAATTCCAAAATAAACTTGTTTTCAAAAGAGTTTAGTCTATACATGCCATCATTCGAAATATAGTCTTTTAAAAGTACCGAAATAGTGACGATAATGTGGATGACTTCGATATTGATCCCTGAGCTTGTAACTTTCAGACAAAAATCTATAAAATGAAACAAAACACATACACTCAAAGTAAGCAAAATAGCTTAGTAAGTCTTAAGTAATCAAACAACCAAATCAAAGATTAAAAAGAATATGTAAACTAACAAATTTAAATATTAAACTTATACAATTACTAATATAATATCTTAACCGAATGTACATGGAAATATCTATCATCTTTTTCACATTTCTAATGATATTCTGTTAAATAATATATCATTGAAACTTCCATACAAATATTCATCCACATGTACTCAAATACAAGGGATAATTAAATTCCAATGTCTCATATATTCAACTCTAATATCACACCATTATAATGAATCATTCAATCAATAAAATTTTATGTAAACCGAATACACAAGTAGTAAAATTCACTCATAGTAGCTAATTTGAAAATTCAATATCATTACATTATACTTACGTATATAATTGGTTCAAAGAAATACCACATAGATAAATTGCCATTTTTCCATAACTATAATAATTTGACTTCTTGTATTCATATATTGGAAATAAATCACCGGTATATAACTTGCTAGGCGTGAGCGTGGATTCATCACAGGCACAAGGCCTGCTAGACTTTAAGTCCGATACTCATGCACTGGCATTTCGCCTGCTAGGCTCGAAGCTCGATAATAATCACCAGCTTAAAGCTTGCTAGGCCAAAGGCCCGAATAATACAGTACTGTAATCAATCCACAAAGTTTCGAACATATCAAATCATATACTTCTAGTTTCCACATAGCACAAACACATTAACAAAAGCTTAGCATCATTCGATCATAAGCACATACTAATCACATTATTTCATTTCATAGTTCTCATTCGATACTTAAACATATCATCTTATTCACTTACATTTTTTTTCACCTTTCATTCGTCCATAACACATTTCAACGTCTTACCTTTATATCATAATTTCAATTTGACCATAAAACATATCAACTATTTTTCTTTCAATTCACCTTCACATTCGGCTTTGTATATACATACAATGAAGATTTAATTCACATAATATATCATGTTATATTCAAATATAACTTATGTTTAATTACTTAAAACTTACCTCAGATGTTGTCGAACGTTACGATTCGGCTATTCGACTATTTTTGCCTTCCCCCGATCCGAATTCGGCTCTCTTTGTTCTTGAGCTAAATTAAACAAATCAACTTACTAAATCACTTAACCAAATTTATTTTCATTCAAATTTTACACATATGCGTAAATAAAACAACAAGAATCCATACAAATATGTTTGTGCCGAATTTACTCTATTCACAAGTAATTCCTTCTATTTCATTATTTAATCAATTTAGCCCTTTACCATTACAAATTTATTAACACATATTCACAAGATTTCGAAATTTATAAAATAATCTCTTATCAAATTTAATCTTACAATTTGCTCCAATAACACAAACTATTAAACAATTTATTTCTTTCTATTAATACACTACAGTCGAATGCTCAAAAAAATTTATCCAAATCTCTACATTTCCTAATTTTAGCTATTTATCCCTCAATTTCTCTATTTTAACAATTTAGCCTTAAGCTCCAATCCACATACCATTTATAACATAAAAAGCATTTTACTAACTCTTAAATCTTAAATTTTTAACATAGAACATCAACCTCATATTTTTCTAAACCATGGCCGAATACCATTTAGGCATTAAAGCCACATTTAACAAAAATTACCAAGCTTATAACTCATCTTACAAATTAAAATAAATAAAAACAACCACCAAAATCTCATGCATATCATCCATGGCCGAATGAGTATTTAGCCATAATTTTTAAAATTAACACTTGGGCTATGTAAAGAACTTAACAACTAATTCAAAAACACAAAATTTAAAGAAAATTAAGTTGAAATCATACCTTAAATCAAGCTACAACAATGCCGAATGCCTTTAGCTTTTTCTTTTTCTTTTCTATTTAGAAATCGGCTACCATTTGCATGTCCTTTTAATTATTTTATGTTTTATTAACATTATAATTTACAAATTACTTTATTAACCTTTATAAAATAATAATAAACCATTATAAAACATGTCGTTACCGTCCACTCACCTTTATTATGGTCAAATTGCCATTTAAAGGTCTCAACTTCCAAAGTCATTAACAAATTGACTCTCTATGCTTTTATCTATCAAATTTTCAACTTACTCAATTAAGCCCCTTTTTCTTAATCGGACATCCAAACGAGGAAATTAATTTACGAAATTTTCTCACATAAAAATTCTCATAAATTAAACACACAAAATAATATTAAAATATTTTTCAGACTCGAATTCGTGGTCCCGAAACCACAGTTTAGATTAGGGTCTAAAACGGGCTGTCACATTTCGAGACCACAAATCTGACGTTCAAAATTTTATTTTATTATTATGTTAATATCTACAATAAGATATTATGATTATGTAAAAATTTCGTGAAGAAATTTATCATTTGAGTGCCTAATTCGGTAAAAAGGGTTAAATCGCGTAAAGCATAAAAGTTGTGTTATATAAGCTAAAAGTGTCTAATAGCTATAAAACTTTAAAGTGAAGGTCTTTATGTGATAAATAACCCATTTATAAGATAGTGGATGATAGTGGAGTGACATTTGGTATAATTACTAATGTTTTTAAAGGTTAATTAGGCAATTAAGTAAAAAATGATAAGTTAATTAAATAAAAACAAAATGTCATCATCTTTTCACCATTTCTCCACCGAAAATGCGTGAATAAAACAGCCATGGATGAAGCTACATCCGGCCAAGCTTTGAAGATTAATTGGTGAGTGATTTTTGCTCGATTTTTAATAATTTCTACGTTTTTGATATCGTTGTAGCTTAATCTAGCTAGCCCGTATCTCTGATTTCTAAACTGTTAAAGTTTGTGAGTTTTGCTATTGATGAATGTTTGAGTATCTTGATGTTTGATGATAGAAAATAAATCTTTGATGTTAGATTAATGAGTTGTGTTAAGTGAATTTTAGTAAAAATGTCAATTTTGGACTAAATTGTGAAATATGAAAATGTTGTGGTAGAAATATGAAATAAATGAAAATTTTGGGCTGCTAGGGACTCAATTGAAATTCAACTAGCTTGGGTTGAGGTTGAATTTCATGAATTTTGTATTTTCTGAGTTAGGGATTAAATTGTAAAAATAATAAAATATTAGGGGTAAAATAGTAGTTTTACCAAAATGTGAAATTGGATTGAATTGACTAGAATATGGATTGAAATAGCTAAATTTGATTAATTAGATCAAGATCGAGAGGAAATCGAGGAAAATAGAAATTACCAAAATGCCCATGAACCTTGGAATTTCTACAATTTAGCTAGGTAAGTTCATATAACTAGAACCGAATTTTTAAATACATGTATTTATTTGAAATTGATATATATAAATTGAGTAACTGAATTACTTGAATATCGAATGCATATTTAATTAAGTATATTGAATACCGAGCCCAACCGTAAAAATTCGTAGGATACAAGTGACATGTCACTAGGGTTACCGTTTCAGTCGAGATCCTGCATGTGTTGAGGACTCGCCACAGCTCCTATGAGCTTACCGATATATCAGCTCGTAAGAGCTTATTGTTCTTAGCTCTTTAAAGCTTACTGTTTCAGCATAATAGAGCTTACTGTTCATCAACTCAGGGGGAGGTTACCGATCATGGCTCGAAAGAGTGGAAATGATAATGAATTAACCGATTACCAATTAAGACACTTAAAGTGTATCACCCAAGTATCCCTCGATATTCTAAAAGGTTCAAAGGGTATAAATTCTGCTACTAGTTATATGAATAAATTACTGGTTATACAGATGAATTATTGGCTATAAGGATGAATTACTGGTTATATGAATAAATTACTGGTCATACAGATAAAGTACTGGTCATACAGATGAATTACTGATTATATGAATGAATTGCAATTTATACGAATAGAAATGAATTTATATAATGTTATGTGAATTACATGGTATTGATTTTATTTGATGAATTAAAGTATAGAATGAAAGTTATATGTACTTGAGATTGAATGTTTATTGTTTTTACCTATGGTGACTTGATGATTACATTGATATAATGATACTAATCTATTGATGGTTTTATATGCTTAGGCATTTGGCAATTTGGTTGGATTGTATTGAAATGGAAAATATGTTGAAATGATGTATGAACAAATGATATATATGTGAAATGAAAGATAGGTGGTTTAGCCACATATATGCCTATTAGTGTGCAAGGTACTGAATATTCGATGTTATTCCCCATGATTTAACGGAAAAAATGACGATACGAGAATAGAAATAATGATATGAATCAGTTCAGGTATACATGATACGCTCAACAAGTAAGTGATATTTGATAAGTTCATATGATACGTAAGTGAAAACCGATGAATACATATAGGAATTTCCAGGTTGTTATTGTAATACATGTTGATTTGGATGGAGTTGATTTATATGTACTCATGCTTTTCTAATTGTGAATTAATTGTTAAATCGTGTATAGTACATACTAGTCATACGAGCTTACTAAGCTTTATAGCTTACTCTGTTTATTTTCCATATTTTACAGTGAATTAGAAACTTGCTCGGGTTAGAAGTCATCGGAGATTTCATCACACTATCAATGAGTCGATTTGGTATTTTTAAACTCTTTGAAATGTGGTAATATGGCATATATAGGCTAGTTGATGATACGAGATGTATAAGTTATTTTAGCCGTCAAAGTTTATATGTATTGATGTGTTTAAGCCATGTGATTTGGCTTAACTTGGTTATATATTGGTGGTGTATATGGGTACTAAATATGATATGTTTTGGCAAGTAGTTGATGGAATGAAGATATGCAAATGGTCTGAATATGTAATAGTTATATTTGGATTGAAAATGTTTTGTTAAGTATGGCATTTTGAATGATTATAAGGTTGAGTTATAGACATGTTATGTATATGTGTTTATTTGCTCATAAAGCATGTCAAGTTAGTGATATATTTAGACGTGTAAATCATGATAATGGAGTATTGATATGATTGGATTGTAAAATGATATAAAATGTGCCTTGAATGACATTGATTAGTTGCTTATATGTACATAGAAATGGTACCATTTGAATGATTATACGTAGTGTTTTGGATGAGAATTGTGGCTTGTAAATAGCTTATTTTCGTCCACACGAGCAAAGCACATGGGCGTGTGGCTCGACTGTGTGTGACACATGGCCTTGGTGCATGGCCGTATGTCCCTTAATGATGCTTTAAAAATCAATTCAGTGAGTTACATGGCCTAGACACACGGGCATGTCTACTGGCTGTGTGTGGCACACAGCCTTGGCACATGAGCGTGTGTGGTCATTTCGAATAGGCATATAGGCCAGACACACGAGTGTGTGGTTAATGTGTAGTCAAGTCAGTATGTAACTCTTGTTTCTACATGGCCTGGACACAGGCGTGTCTGGTGGCTGTGTGAGGCACACAGCCTGGTCACACGAACGTATGACCTCTGTTCGAAAAATTTTCTAAGTTTTCCCTAAACTCTTGGATGTTAATGGTTTAGTCCCAAATGTATGTTTAAAGTTTTTCATGCTCG
Source organism: Gossypium stocksii (assembly GCA_020496765.1). Taxonomy (NCBI): domain Eukaryota; kingdom Viridiplantae; phylum Streptophyta; class Magnoliopsida; order Malvales; family Malvaceae; genus Gossypium; species Gossypium stocksii. The sequence goes on from CM035631.1 coordinate 56,103,923, forward strand.
TTTAAAGTATGCTATGAACAAAAATGGATGGTTTTGATTGCAATATGATGATTGTTGTAAAATAAATGTTTTGATTTGAGTTATAAGCCCAGTAATGGCTCTTAACCTATTCCGTCGACAGATACGAGTTAGGGGCGTTACATTTGAGGTCATTTGACCATATCGTAGGCTGCTGTCATATGCTTGTGTCAATTGTTCGAAAGGTATGTTACAGAGGTAGTCGCGCATTCTTCGTTAACTGAATGCAAAATCGCTAACATCTCATGAAAATGGTCCTTACTTATCTCATATCCTGCCAATATAAGTTGATGGCGAAAATTACATACCACTCTTTCATTAAGAATAAATTGAATATTACAAATGAAATTATATTATAGAGATTAAATACCCATATTGGTCACTTGTCGTCGTTTAGTTGTACGATCAATGACGAACTTGAATGGTCACGCTTTCTGTGTGGTAGATCTGAAAACTCCAATGCATCATCTGCAGATAGATTGACATTATACATGTGGGTTGGAGGCGAGTATGCCCTGAATCTCGAATCTTCTTCTTCATTTGAACCCTTTCAACATCTTCAGGTTTGGTTAGAACAGGCTCCGGTTCAGAAAATAATGCAACTTCTGCACCATGGAGCCGGGCTCTCGAGGTGGATCCACATCAGACTCATCATCCGACCCACTATCATCTGCAACGCACAAGGTCCCCTCGCCGGTGGACGTTGTAGGGAGTACATCATCCCTTCTTGTGGACGTTTCATAACGTCCTCAATCAGACGTGGATTGCCAACCACTAGAAGTTGATGTCATTCCCCAGTACATATTTCCAGCGTCAAACATTGACCCACCATGGTGTATGTCCCATCCACTAATAGAGTATCGTGCAGGGGTTGTGTATTCTATACTGCTACCAAACACAGGCGTTTCCATGTTCTGGCACCCATTAACGGAGTGTCGTGCAGGGGTCATGTATTCCTCTCGAATAGTAGTAGATGTTGAAGTCACAAATACTTCATTTAGCGATGAAAATTGTACATATAACTCAAGATAGGGTGATCCACTAGCGAGATGAGTCTGCACCATTGTCTCCAAGCTACGAGCACCTTTGATGTCGAATGAGTCATATCTCATGGGATCAACCAAAGCACAAAACTGATACTTAATTGACAAAACTTTCATTGGTGTCGTTCCGAAGATTTTATGCCTAATTCTTTTACGAAGTTTTATCAAACTATATTCTGGCTAAAAAGTAATCGCGTTGTGTTCTCTAATAAAAAACAATGTCGTTCTCGGTATCACGGACCTCACCATCATAGTAAATAACAACACTAATACGTTTACTCATCTTCAAATTCTATTATACTCTAGCCTCAATTTCTCTTACTGTAACTTATGCAACTTGAGAATGAAATTTGGCTCATTTATAGTCTAAGGCCAAATAGGAACTATTGTAGAAAAAGAACGTCCACGTAGGAGCTTTTTTCAGTAATTTTGTTGACAATGCATCCTGCTTGAAGCGTTTTTGACACTATTTGTTCAGAACTATCTTCTCAATATTATTTTTTCAAGAACTACTGTAGAAAAAGAACGTCCACGTGGGAGCTTTTTTCAGTATTTTTGATGACAGTGCATCCTGCTTGAAGCGTTTTTGACACTATTTGTTTAGAAACGTCTTCTCAAATTTTTTTTCAAAAACTACTGTAAAAAAACAAAAGTTTTTTTCCTAAACACTAAACCCTAAACCCTAAAAAAACTAATTCATAATTTAATTAATTTTCTTTAAAACCCTTTAAACCTAATTTAATTGATTTTAAAAAAACCCTAAACCCCAATAACTTTAAAACCTTAAAAACCTTAAAAACCCTAATCATACAGAAAACCCTAACCCTAAAAAAACATAGGCTAAAACGCGTCTTTGGGGGAGTATTTTGCCACATCAGCACAAAGCGCGTCCTAGAGGGCGCGATTTGTGCTGATGTGGCAATACGCTCCCTCGTGGACGCCTTTGCTGACATATCCCTTAAAACTGCGCTAACGTAGACACGTTTTCCCCAAAATCTACCTTTTCTAGTAAATAATAAAAAAATTAACCTATTTCTATAAATAATGTTAAAAATAAACTTTTATTGATAAAATAATCTAAAATAAAAAAAATACATAATTAAATGATAATTTTATAATTTACCTTATTTTTAAATATTTTAGCAAGTGGTTTTCCAGCCCATGGATATGGTACATGAAAAGAAAGAAGTCATCCCATTCAACCAATCGAATGCTTATTGATATTTGAGCCGGTGGTTTTACGGCCCATGGTCATTGTCACGACCAAGAAAGCCCACAACTTCTTCCTTCGACGTCACCTCACCACCGGCCACCCAAACCTTAAACCTCTCCTACTCACATCCAACAGAAAGATCCGATCGAAGAAGCCGCTCTAGAGGCAGCTACTCTGCCTTATTTCTTTGCCTCTTCAAAGAGCGGTTCACTTGTCATATTTCCGGTTCAATCAACCCCGAGCTTCAGAAGCCGCTCTCGGCCTGTATGAGGGCATCCGACCAATCGGAGGAGAGGGAGAGTCATGGTGGATCCGGCGAATACTCCGCTTGGAAAGATGCTGGTGGAGGAGATCACTCCGGTGGTTATGGTGCTTTGCACTCCACTCGTAGAAGAATCTTGCCTTAAGAACGGCCTCTCCTTTGTCCAAATGCTCTCCCCTTTCTGCGACTTCACCAACATCGATGGTGAGTAATCCGAAACTTTCTCTATTTTTATGTCCACAGTTGTACGTGTTTGTGTATACGTACGTTGACTTTGAGGTGACTTACTTTTTCCTTTTTACTTATCTGAATTATGGTGACAGTGCCTGTACGGACGGCGAGTGATCAACCCTACAGGTTGCGCAAGTTCAAATTTAGGTTGTTTTACGCCTCGGATATTCGGCAACCCAATCTCGAGGTAATTTCTGAGATTCCTGGTTTTGTAGCTTAATAATATATACGTAGGTGAAGATCACTGAATTCAAATTTCTATGATTTGGATTTATGTGATAACGAGAATTTGGTAATAAGAATGTAATCGCCAGCACCGGTAAGCTATTAGTCGAATTAGAAGACTGAGCTATTTCAGTTGGAATATATCTGACATTGATTTTTGAGCTTTTATAGAGTATATTAGTGTAAGAATCTGGAAATTTTAACTGATTGGATCGAGGGAGATTTATTATACCCTGATAAGTCTAAAAGTTGTTTGTTTTACACTTCATAGTGGGTCTGCAATTTCAATCATGTGAGAATTTTTATCTTCATTTTCTGGAGGTTTGCTTCTGAAATAGATGTCAATTGACTAGGTAGCAAAGGAGAGACTAAAGCAAGTTATTACTAAGGCGGGAGAGGACGATTTCCCTGAAATATCTTCAGATCTACCTCAAGTGAATGATCTTCTCTCAAGTAAGTTGAAATCTTTTAACGGGTATCATTTTGCATGGTTTTTTGTTGTCATTTTTTTTAGCATTTTGTTTCCTGTGGCTAGTTTTTTCATTTTTAATATTCTATTGAGATTGTCTGATTTTGTAGCATGACCTTATTTTTTGTAGTTATTAATAAAACTTAACTAGTTGCTTTGATTTATATATGGTGAATGTTTTATGCAGGGCATGAGTCTGAAATTTTACCGACATGGTTTCAGTTTTTCAATAAAGAGCTTGTACGTACCTTGTCTTTTTCTGATCATGAAGCTTTTGATCATCCTGTGGCATGTAAGCTTTGGAAGTTTATTCAATATCATCCTTTTCCCCCTGTCGCATTTAAGCTCTGCTAATCATGTCCTTTCCACTTTATGGATTTCTTTAAACTATTCATTCTAGACACCATATTATATTCTCTTGTTGATTGTTTCTTCTCCAAAAATGATTTGTAGGCCTTTTGGTTGTTTCTTCAAGGGATGAGGAACCCATAAATAGATTTATAGACCTCTTTAACACCAACAAATTGCCCTCCCTTCTCAATGATGGTGCAATGGACCCAAAGATTTTGAAGCATTACTTACTTGTGCATGATAATCAAGATGGTGCTTCAGAGAAGTATGCCACACCTTCATATCTGTCTATGGTTGAAATTATTAAATTCGATAAGCACGATAAAATGCTGTTAATTCTGCTCTCTAATTTCATAAGGACATGCATGCCTATATAGGTTTAACTTTTTATTTTTCTGTGGAGCAATGTGCATATATAATATACATTTCTTTATTTTTTATTAATCCTTATATATTTATTTTGTTTTTCTTACTCTTGTTATTATGACATTTTAAGGGCTGCTGATTAGGCTTGCAAGAATATTTCAGCTGCAGCTAATTGAATATATTAGATTACCTACCATATGTATGCGTGGAGACATGAAACCAAGTAGAAAATGCAAGAACCTCAGTTTGAATAGCTAAAACCTGGAAAGAGATTCCTGCCATGTATGAAGAAACCTAATTTATAAAAGAATCCTACATGACACAGAATAAAATGGTTTGATTGAAAACATCCTCAAAGAAGCTGTAGGAAATGGAAGCTCATCATGTGTGATATGGATTAGGGAAGAGAATAGCATCAAATAAGAGAATTAGGGCTGAACAAACAAATTGGAAAGGTGTAACTCTAGAAAACTTAGGGTTATAGAAAACCTCTAGGTTTTCTATTAAGTCAAAGAAAATAGTCAGAACAATAATAATGGCTGTAAAGACTACAACTTGTTTATAGACCATCTTTTCTTGCAAGTAAAGTTACTAGGCTTTCTTGCAAATTAAATGTTATTCCTAGCCCTAGCTGTAGACCCTAAAGATAACTAAGCTGTCTATAATATATTTGATGCTTTAAAATAAATATTATAAGATAAAACTAAAATAATAAAATATTATAATATAAATAAAAGCTCTTGTGTCATTCTCCCCGGCTTGGAAAACTTGACTTTGGTGAGAAAACTTTCACCTCTCAGCATAATTTTCTCAATTAGCTCTTTTCAGTCTCTTCTTTATGTAATTATCCTGGATCGTATCAACGATTTGAAAAGCTTCTCCACGTGTAAAAATTAAAGCATGATTCTAGTTTTTATATTTTCCTTCTCCCAACATTGTATGCCCATTTAACTTTATTCCATAGATTTCGTGGTCAAGGTTATCAGCATTCAGCAGCTTTAACCATTACAGAATAGTAAACCTTTTGGTCTCTTCCAAATTTTTGAAGTGCAACAATGCTAATTTCGGGTGTCCTTTCTTTGGCATCTGACAAGACTATAAACATCTTTTGTACTCAAACCTTGATCACCAGCCTTTTGAATTTCAATGGAAACAACCTTGACCAACTCAGGGTGAAAGTGGTTGCCTTGTCCTTCATCAGAAGGTTTTAACAACAGATGCTCAACGTAACTAGCCGTAGTTTCCTAAGGTGACTCACCAAACTTTGATGCTATGCTGACATTCTTTCTAAACTCAAGCATTTCCTTTATGTGGTTCAAATTAGTTAAATTTTCATCATTCAAAAGCTCAGGGTTGCATGTCTCCTCATCCTTAAGCAATTCTAAAGTATTGGATATGGGAAATCTTGTTGTACATATGGATACCATGATACTAAGAAACCCCTTTTCTTGTTGTGAAACAAATTCACCTTGCATGATGGATTTTAATTTCTTAGCCATATCCACATCATCGAATTCAGTATCCTTAGCTTTACATTTTAATCTTCTCAACTTTGTAGAGAACTCTCCCACACCTTTATTTGGAAAGCATGGAAACAAGAAGTGCACTAGAAGAAACCATAGAAAATATAAATGGAAAATATCACCACATTGCAAATCTGCAGTCACATTAATTCCCCCTTCCTCAAGACTTTTTCCACTAAAATCCAAGCAGAAAAATTAGTTGCTCTTTGGCATATTGATGTTTCAAGGTGTCATTGCCCTGTTGTTTTCTGACAACATTTGAATTAGACCTTCCATGTCTAGATGCCTTGCTTTCAACACTAGTCACACTTGATCTCTCAGACCTTTCGTGTTTATATGAGTTGCTTTCAACATTAGTTACGCTTGATCTCTCCAAATATGATCCACTGCTTTCAGTAGGATCATTAAGTTTGCTCAATATTTATACATTCGAGAATCTTTTAGACACATCAAAACAATTTCCATTGGAATGTTGATTCTGTATCATTAAGTATCAGGTATAAAAGGTGTCAGAGCCGCGCGATCTCCATGGTTGGAGAAGGTGTAACCATGCAAATGCAGAAGGAAATGAGCCATTTGCAGCAGGAAGTCAGTTTGCTTCAGGTACAACTTGCACAGTTGGACACTAGGTTGGATGGTCATTTTAGGGAACTCAAGGATGAAGTCAAGGGAGAGATTAAAACCGAGTTGCAAGCTCTTTTTGAACTGTATCTAGGTCAACCATAGTTAGTGACGGGCAGTGGCTCTTTCCAAGACAAAAGGAAGGGAGTGCTTGGAAGGACTCCTAGTTTTCGTCCTAAGGAGAACTTTTTAATGTCACCTATGCCAGAACCGGGGTATTTGGGAACTCCTTTGAGAGTCAGTGTTGGGGATCCACACATGAGGCCTTACAAATTGGAATGTCCGAGATTTAATGGAATAGATTTCAAGGGTTGATGGTTGAAACCCAAACAATATTTTGAAGCAGAGAGGATTTTGGACAATGTTAAGGTCCAAACTGTGATGCTACACTTAAGAAAGCAAAGCTTTGGATTTGCACTGTCTGTTTTGGGATGTTTATGCTCGAGGGTTAGGGAACAGTTTAGCTCCACATCTTTTCTAGATTTAATGTCGGAGGTGGTATCTTTGAAACACCAAAGGACTGTGGATCAGTACCACGACCATTTTGTAAGCCTACTAAACGAACTTCACCTTCCTAAAATTTATGCACTAAGCATATTTACTAGTAATTTGAAGGTCGAAATAGGTCAATATTTGCATCTCTTTAAACCTAAGACTCTAGTTGAAGGGTTTTTGTTGGCTAGACAAGTGGAGGGGATTTTGACCAACAATCATAAGAGGTTTTCTCCAATAGGAATAGGAGTATCCCCTAGATTGCCATCATTATTTCCTACTCCTTCAGCTAATGTATTTCCCAGCTCCACTACATCTTTTGGTGGACCCTCTACTTTGCTAGTATGGACGGGAACTACTAAGGCCCTCACACAATTAGACATGAAGGATAGAAGGAAGAAGGGGCTATGCTTTTGGTGTGCAGCTAAGTACAGACCTGGCTATAAATGTATGAAGGCACAGTTGTATCAACTTTTATTGGATCCTTAAGATGATGTGGATGGGGAAGCCACAAGTAGGGGTGTTCAAACAATTAATTGATCAGTTAACCGAATCGAGCTAATGTTAATCGAGTTTTTTAATTCTTTAACCGTTAACCGAATCAAAATTTAAAAAAAAATTAACCGAACTGAAATATTTTGGTTAATTCAGTTGATTAACCAAATTAACCAAAATTTATATATATGTTTTGTTAAAACATGTATAAAATATAAAATAAAATAAATTAATAATGTTCATTTGACCGAATTAACCGATTTAGTAATAGTTTAATACATATAATATATAATATTATTTATTAAGTTCGGTTAATTCTGATTAATTCGGTTAATTTAATTATCTTTAATTAAAATTTCAAAAAATCTTTAATCGACCTCCGACCAAACTAGATAGGTTAATTGACCGATTAATCGAATTAGACCGATTCGGTCGATTAATTTGATTTCAATCAAAGTTTGAACACCCTTAGCCACAAGTCCACAAGTCCACAACTTGAGGAACTTTTGGATTGTCAGGAGCATTTGGACAATATTGAGCCTAAAGAAGAGTAGCCTCCAGCTCCTGTTCTTTCTTTGCATACATTACATGGCTCCCAAGGAAACAACACAATTAGGGTTGTTGCTACTATGGGTAATGCTACTGTCATCATTCTAATTGACTTAGGAAGTATCCACAATTTTTTGGATACCAAATTGGTAAGGAAACTTGGTCTTCCAATCGAGCATACAACCAGGTTGAAGGTTATTGTTGCCAATGGTGGTATTTTACACACCTTAGGACACTATAGGGCAATACATGGACATCTAGAGGCAGTCATTTCAGCACCAACTTCATGCTCTTACCTCTAAACGGGTGTGATCTCGTCCTAGGGGTCCAATGGCTCGTCTCTAGGAGATATTGTCTGGAACTTCTCCACTCTCACCATGCAGTTTACTCACCAAGGCCAACACTGTACATTGCAACGTATTTCACTAGGATCTATCCAAATTATGTTTGGATCTTAATCGAGCAAGTTATTCTCCTTAGCCATGGTCCCTGTACCTTGCTCTTAACTACCAGTGCTCAAGCTTCCTTGTTTACTGTTACCAATACCTTGGATATAGACTTACACAAATCATTGGTTGGCTTTGATGATGTTTTTCAAGTCCCTCAAGGGTTGTCCCCTCCTAGGATGCAGAACCACTACATTCCTCTTAAGGATGAAACTGTTGTGGTCAAGGTTAGGCCCTACTGGTACTCCATACTCCAAATGAATGAAATGTAAAGAATGATTCAAGAGACGCTTCAGGCTAGAATAATTAGAAACAATTGTAGTTCCTTTGCCTCACCAATTGTCATAGTGAAAAAGAAGGGTGGGAGCTGGCGTTTACGTGTAGACTACATGCAATTAAATCAACTTATAATCAAGGATAAAGGATAAGTTCCCTATCCTTGTGATTGAAGAGCTACTCGATGAGCTTGGTCAAGCAACCTTCTTCTCCAAGCTGGACTTGAGATCTGGCTATCATCATATCGAAATGGAGCAGGACATACACTAAATTGCATTTAGGACACATAAAGGCCATTACGAGTTTTTAGTCACGCCCTTTGGCCTCATCAATGCACCTTCGAGTTTTCAGTCTTTGATGAATGTAGTATTCAAAACACTTATCAAAAAATCAGTGCTTGTTTTTTTTTTTTATGACATCCTAGTGTATTCAGTGGACTGGTATGCTTATTTGGTCCATGGGAGGTCCTTCAGTTACATCAAAAGAATCAGTTATTCGCAAAAAAGAGCAAATGTACTTTTGGTACCATTGAGATAGAATACCTGGGTCACATCATTTCCAAAGGCTCAGTCTCTATGGATGCTACTAAGGTCGATAGTGTGTTGAACTGGCCAACACCAGCTTCAGTAAATGAATTGAGAGATTTTTTGGGTTTGTTTGGTTATACAATTCATTTGACACTATAGGGCAATGGCTATGCCATTGACTACACTATTGAAGAAGGAAGTCAAATGGGAATGGACCAACACAACCAATGTTGCTTTCTTACAACTCAAGAAAGCCATGTGCACAACACTTTGTTCTTACACTGCCTGGTTTCAATTCAAAATTCAGCCTAGATACTGATGCCAGTGGTCATAGTATTAGAGTTGGGCTGCGACAACATGGGAAGCCAATTGCCTTCTTTAGCAAGGCTTTAAGAGTAAAGCACTAGGCACTTTCCATTTATGACAAAGAGATGCTTGTTGTCCTTTTAGTAGTAAAGAAATGACACTCCTATTTGGTTGGTAAAAGATTCCAAATTAGAACTAACCATCAAAGCCCAAGGTTCCTATTTGACAAGTAGACCATTACTTGTTATTAGCAGAAATGGGTTTAAAAAATGCTCGGTATGATTATGTTGTGGCTTATAGAAAAGGCACTCATAACATTGTTGCAGATGCCTTATCCAGGAGGCCACAAGAGGAAGAGGGTTAATTCTTTCAATGTCTTGGTAGCTCTAATTGGTCTCATATTTGGACAAGGGTACTGGACTCATCTGTAAGTGATCTCAAAATGCAGTAGTTGTGTGCCAAAGTTCAACAACAGCCCCATTTGCATCCTAAATACTCTTGGGATGATAGAGGTTTAATAAGAAAAAGGAAGACTGTTGTGGGAGACAGTGACACTCTAAGAAGAGACTTGTTTTAGTATTTTCATGGTAGAGCTATTGGTGGCCACTCATGGGTAGAGACCAGTAGACGCGAAATGGTTGAACTTTTCAATTAGAAGGGACTTTCCAAGGATGTTGGACAGTGGGTGCGTGAGTGTATGATATGTCAGTAGTGCAAGGCTGATAATTCCCTAATCCAGGCCTTCTACAACCTTTACCAAACCTCGCTCGAGCTTGGTCATCAGTCAACATGGACTTTATAAAAGGATTGCCAGCTTCAAGGGTCAAGAACTCTATTCTTGTGGTTGTGGACCGTTTGACCAAGTATGCACATTTCCTGGCCTTAACTCACCCCTTCATTGCACTGGTTGTTGCTCGCGGGTACCTTAACCAGGTCTATAGGCTTCATGGCTTTCTTGATTCAATAGTGTTTGATAGAAATCGAATTTTTACAAGCAAATTTTGGCAGGAGTTGTTTAAAAGGTTAGGCACTAACTTGCACATGTCAATTGCCTACCATCCAAAGACTGATGGGCAGACAGAGGTTTTAAACAAGTGCCTTGAGGGATACCTTCGGTGTATGACTGGCGAGAGGCCAAGTGACTGGTTGTTATGGCTACCATTGGCAAAGTGGTGGTACAACACCCATCACACTGCCATCCAATGCACCCCTTATGAGGCATTATATGGTTAGGAACCTCCTCACCAGTTGCCTTACTTAGTCGGATCTTCACCTGTGGAAACTGTGGATAGAAGATTAAAACGCCAAGAGGCAACCAGACAATTGCTTAAGTTCCACTTTAAAAGAGCACAAGGTAGAATGAAATAGATAGTCGATCGAAAAAGGAGTGACCGTGAATTTCAAGAAGGGGAATTGGTGTATCTGAAATTGCAATCCTATCGACAACACTCCATGAGATGAGTCATGAACCAGAAGCTCTCACCAATGAATTTTGGTCCCTACATAGTGGAAGCACGAATTGGGGAAGTGGCCTATCGGTTAAAGCTGCCAACTGACTCTAGAATCCACTCGATCTTCCATGTATCTCAGTTAAAAAAACATGTGGAGAGGGCTCCGAGCCAAATTAGTCTGCCACTAGTTGACACTGATGGAGCTCTGTCCAAAGAGCCATTGAGAGTACTACAACGGAGGATGGTTCGTAGAGGAGACCGTGCAATCACTGAGGTTTTAGTTGAGTGGGCCAATACCTTCCCTGAAGACTCAACTTGGGAGGTGCTCCATGACTTACAACAAAGATGGCCCCATTTCAATCCTTGAGGACAAGGATCTTTCAAGGAAGGTAGTTTTGTTATGGCATGAAAAATACTTTTGTTATTTTTTGTTTTCTTTTGCCTTTAATGACCATTGGTGCTGCGCACTGTTTTGGTTAGGACTTTAACTGAAACGGTGCAGTTTGCTTGTGTTATAGAGTAGCTAGAAACGCTGCATTTTGGGCAACTTAGTTAGTTAATTGAAACGGTGATGTCTGAGGGAAGGTTACAGTTGTCAATAACAGCTTGTGGCAATCTACCCCTTGGCCATTATGCACTCCTATTTCTAGTGGGAAGGGTGTAAAGGGACGGTTATGGAATGATTGTGATTTTTTCTCTCTTTCTCCTTACAACTCTTTGCTTGTTTCTTCTCTTGTCTCTGTCAAATTTCTCATTCACTAGGTATCACGTATCAGAAAACAACAGTAAATAAGAGAATTAGGGCTGAGCAAACGAATTAGAAAGAAGATGGAACTCTAGAAAACTTAGGGTTATAGAAAACCTCTAGTTTTTCTATTAATTCAAAGAAAATAATCAAATTAATAATAAGAGCTGTAAAGCCCATATAGACCATTTCTTCTTGCAAGTAAAGTTACTAGGCTTTCTTGTAAATAAAGTTTTATTCCTAGCCCTAGCTTTAAACCCTAAAGATAACTAATAACCCTAGCCGTCTATAATATATTAATGCTTTAAAACAAATATTATAAGATAAAACTAAAACAATAAAATATTATAATATAAATTAAGGCTCCCACGTCAATGTGAAAGTGGGAACAACTTAAGCTTTTGTTGAGGATAGGAAGTGCAGTTTCAGACTGATTTTCTTTCATCTTATGCCAATCAGGAATTTGTAATTAGTTCTACTTGCTTGTGGTGATGGTTTTGATAATATGATTACTAAAAAGGAAGCTGAAGACCTGATATAGATTGCATAATAACATCATGCGCATTTCAGTTAATTAACATGGATGCCTTGTGAGGAAAGAACAAATGATGATGAGATCTGCTGCGCAGTCAAATGAAACTTGAAAGTTCTTTAATTCGTCTTCTTTTCTCTTTTTTGTTTGCAGGGCTATTAAACTTTTGACTGAGATGAGAAGTACATTCGGCCCAAATGACTGTCAATTACTTTGCATTAATTCTTCTCAAGATGGGCAGACTCGCCATAAAGAGACCCCTTGGGCTACTTTTGTAAATTACTTGACTTTGAAGGATTATTATCTTTCAGTTACATACTTGTTCATAGGGAAATGTTTGGGAATCTTATGTTGGTTCAAGGTACCAACAAAAGTACTTGATAGTGTCAGTCTAATGCTTTAGTTTATGTACTTCTGTGTCAGAGATCTGATGCTTTAGCTACTGAACATCTTGGTCGCTTCCTCAGACTAGATGACCTTAATGAAGTAAGATTTTCAGCAACTTTATATGATATCCTTGGGCAACTCTGTTTGTACTTCTACTTATGGTTGCATAATCTGGGAACAGATTAAGAATCTCATGCAAGAATTATCATCTAAACACATCATTCCTTACATGGAACAAAAGATACGTTTGTTGAACCAACAGGTATTTTAATTCTCAAAATGTCTTCATATCTATTGCTTATTGTTTTATGTTTTAATGTTTGTTTCTTATTGTCTTTTTTGTGTTCTTATTCCTCTTGTCATGTTTCATATTAAAATTAGGTTTCTTCTACAAGGAAAGGTTTTAGGAACCAATTTAAAAACTTATGGTGGAGGAAGGGGAAGGAAGATGCATTGGACACCACAAATGGTCCTGTGTGAGTGTGCTGCTCATGCATTGAAATTCAAGTTTGTTTCTTGTTTCTTGAGTTATAGTAAATTAGTTTTATTTTTTCTGTTCATAGGTATACCTTTAGCTCAATTGAATCTCAGATTAGAGTTTTGGGTGACTATGCATTCATTTTACGAGACTATGAGCTTGCCGTCTCCAGCTATCGCCTAATTTCCACTGATTACAAGCTTGATAAAGCCTGGAAGCGCTATGCTGGTGTGCAGGTTGCTTCAAATGTTATTGATTTATTTATATTGTAAATATACCATTTTCTTTTGCTCTTTCTGTTCATGCACCTCTTTATGTTGATTTTTGTGTTTCATGCGAATGATTTTTATCTTCCTAATAGAAAGTTTGGATTCCTTTTCATTCTCATCGGCATAGGTGTCCCAAAAACTTTCTACCAGTATGTGTGGGTTTACTTCTTGTTTTATTGTGTGCCTATTTTCAAAATTAATATGTTTTGTTCATTTCTTCAGGAGATGATCGGGCTTACATACTTCATGCTTGATCAATCAAGAAAAGAAGCAGAGTACTGCATGGAAAATGCATTTAATACCTATTTAGTATGTATTCTTGGCTCCTTTCCTGTTTCCTTGTAATTTTTAGGCTTTATTATGAATATGGTTTGTTGGAATTCTTTTAGCGACCTTAATTTTCTTCATCACTATCCATATTATGGAACCCATTTTTAATCTGAAGTGATTTGATTATTGATGTCATGAAGATGACTTCTGGTATTGGGGATGTTTTGGGGATTTTTCTTTTGCTACAATGAACTAAGTCTTATACTGGTTTGTGTAAGTAGTTAGTAATGGTGTGGTGACCACTGGGAGTTGTTGATATCAAACAAGCTTTTATGTAGAGCAAATTCCAATGAGTGTTAACATCGCCGGTTGTGATTTTGCATTTTCTTTTTCAAATCATGCAGAAGCTTGGGTCTGCTGTTCAACAAAATGCTACGAGATGTGGTCTTTGGTGGATAGAGATGCTGAAGACAAGAAATCAGATTAAAGAAGCTGCCACTGTTTATTTCCGCATTTGTGGTGAGGTAATGTTCCATTTCCTGGTAATTGCTTTGGGTGAGTGCATATTATCTGTAACTCACAACTTTTAATTTTATTTTTATTTTCATCCCGTAGGATCTTTTACATTCGGCTGTGATGCTCGAGCAAGCTTCTTTTTGCTACTTGTTATCAAAACCACCAATGCTGCATAAATATGGGTTTCATCTTGTTCTCTCTGGTGATCATTATAAAAAATGTGATCAGGTATCCAAATCCGGAAGTATTGGGATAATATATCAACTTCTCCATCTTCTAATATTTTACAATGATATCTTTTTCAGATTAAACATGCGATACGCACATATAGGAATGCTGTTTCTGTTTACAGAGGAACCACATGGAACCTTATTGAAGATCGTGTTCATTTCCACATTGGACAGTAAGCTACATAGACAGTGCATCTGGGTCCTCTATAAATTTAATGGTTTCGTATCTTTATTGTGGAATATTGCTAATAAAACTTTCTTGATATAGGTGGTATGCTTCTCTTGGCATGTATGATGTTGCAGTCACTCATATGCTGGAGATCTTGGCCAGCAGTCATCAATCAAAGACATCACAGGAGCTATTTCTGAGAGATTTTCTTCATATTGTTCAGGTGATCAGTAATGCTAGCTTGATTTCCTTTGTGTTTGGTAGAGTGGGGAAAGCAAAAATAAAATAGGTATTTCTTGGGTCGTTGATAATCTATCCTTTATTTTGAAAAGTGGGATTGTCTAATTAGTTTTGTCACATGTAATTCTAACTGGGTTTATCTAATTGCATTTTTCTCGGATGATATAGAAAACTGGAAAAACGTTTGAGGTGTCGAAACTTCAGTTACCTGTTATCAACATTTCTTCACTTAAGGTCATTTTTGAAGATCATCGAACTTATGCATCTCCTGTGGCTGTAAGTTGAATTATTATTTGCTGTTACCTGGAAATTTGTATTTTTTTTTGGTTCAATTTTCTTGAAGATGCCTCCTAGATCTCGATTTCCCCACTTTGTTTCTGTGTCTCTGTTAATTGATGGAGTGTGCATGCATGCAAGAGCACTCATATAATTTCTAAATGTAGTGATCTTGCTGATGTTGGAATATGGATCATGCTGGTGATGGATTGCTGAAGCATTGCTTGTTGGAGGCACATGATTTTTAGTTTATTTTTTGTTCACGATTGTGATTTTTGTGCATGGAGTTACTGAATTCTATTTATAAACATAACCGCATTTATTTTCCTGTGATCTGTTTGTATGCTTAATGAATATGTTTCAGAAAATGGTTTAGGTGATTTCTGCATGATGCCATTGTTGTTTCTTTATTTCTCTCTTAGGCAAGCATCAAAGAAGGTGTATGGCGTTCACTGGAGGAGGATATGATCCCATCATTGTCTGCCAAGTCCAACTGGCTGGATGTGCAATCAAAGCTTATTCCGAGAAAATATAAAGAATCAAATATTTGTGTGGCAGGAGGTATGAAGGTGTTACTACATTACATAATGCCAATAATTGTTTTCTGGGACAAAAAGATGTTCTGTCCAGCTTAGAGTTTTGCCAAGACAGACTTAAGAAGGTTTTTTAGCTGGTGACTGGTTCACATTCAGCTAATTTTACTTTTGAGCAACAAAGCATTACATAGATTTTAGTCAGTGAGACCGCTTTCTCTTTTATTGTTTGTGAACTACCTGAATGGACCAAAGCTTGAACCAAAATAAAGCCTAGTACCAAGTGCTGCAAAAATTTGTCCCGAAGTTCCATATTGCCTATTGCCTTGAGAAATTTTATTCTACAACTATGTCATGTCTGTCTATTAGCAATTAACAAAATATCATCACGCTCTTTGCTGCTATTGTCGACAGAGTTTTAGCTTACTTGTTTCCCTAATTTCATCTTCTTTTTGCTATGACAGACATCTAGATGGAGTTCCTTTGGGAGATCTAATTCTTTTATTTTTTATTTTATTCCCAATTGGATACTTTCTAGAACATGAGGCAATCACCCCAAATCCATCCCTAATACTTCAATGCCTAGAATTAAACTCAAAACCTAAAGTTCTTTTTAGCAATACAAGTTTGCCCATGGAAGACTCTGATTTGCTGACTGTATTTCAATCATTAAAATGTATGTTAGTCTTAATGTGTATAGCTAAAACTTTTCCTTTTCACTTTAAGTGACTTTTTTGAAAATACATGTCAAAAGTTTCCTGTAATATTAAAGGTGAATGAAGCTTGAGTGTATTTTCTTTTTATCAATTTCAACTGGAAGAACACAATTTTGCTGAACTTTCAAAGAGCTTCTTGGGACAACTGGGATCACAAATTGGCAGTCTAAAGCTCTTAGACTTGTTAGGCATAAATGAGAGAGATTCTTAAAATGAAAGGAGACAAAAATGCATGCCTTGCATTATTCTTGGAGGGACATGATGGGTGAAGTTTGTTAACACGGGGAAATATTTTGCCCTTGGTTGCACTAATTTTTTGTTCTTTTAGTTCTATTAGTTCATAGAAATAATTATGCCACAGGATTAACTGGATGCAGCCTAGGTAGCGTAGTTTATTGTGATTGGGAAAGGAGAATGACTACCAATTTTAAATTTCTTGCTGTCACACAAACAAATATGATGACTTTTTTTTGGGGTTACTTTATAAAGTTTACAATGTTATCCTGCTCGGTTTACTATAGAATATTCACTTGCCAAAGCCTACATATTCAGTTACTCATGAAAACAATATGTTTTTATGAGATTGGTGGCTGGCCTCCTTTTGATCTTTGGAGTTTGAAATGATATTTTGATTTTAAAAGTAGAACGCTCGAAAATAATTAATTTGTTCTACGCAAATCAGCTTGTAGATTTTTTTCTGGCAATGATGCAATTGGTAGTGACTGAGCATTTTTGAGGATTCATTGTTCAATTAGATGTCCTGCACTAATCCTTTCCTAGCCTAACTAGAAAGCTTTCACATTCCTGAGAAGGAATTGAGATTCAACTTCAACTCAATTGAAATCTCAAACTTTAACCATTAGAAATGTAAAATAATCAGCTAATGATATGATAAGGAGGTGTACTTTATTGTTATATTGATTTTTTTATTATTTTCTTCGTCTGCTTGCAGAAGCAATAATAGTGGATATTGAATTTAAAAACCCTCTGCAAATCCCTATTTCCATCTTAAGTGTTTCATTGATATGCGAGCTTTCTGCAAATCCTGAAGAATTGAACTCTGGCAAGTTGTCAAAATCTATTACATTTTACTTTGGCTATTGTTCATCTCTTCAGTTTATTTATAATTTGACTAAAATTACATTTTAATTATAATGCAGAGGCAAATAGTTCAAACGTCGAGCCCCAGGATGATGAATACAAAACATCAACTTCCACCGGGTATGTGTGGCTGCTATCTACATATATGTACAATGCATATATATATATATTTGTTTGTATGTATTGATGTGTGTTTATGTATTTACAATAATTCTTTCTTTTGGGAGGTTCCTATATATCATTGTCGTACCGTGTACAACTTCTAATGTTGTTTGTATAACGACTACAGGGATATTAATTCATCTTTGGTTTTATCGGAGGTTGACTTTTCACTGGAAGGGGGTGAAACAATCTTGGTACGTATTTTACAGGAATACTTTAATAAATTATTTATATATAAGTGTTGGTATGAATTGTTATCTGCTACTAAATTGTAATTGTGAAGATTTCTAAAAGCTCAATTTGGTTTTATGGTTTTTATAGACTTATTGGCTCTTATGTATGCAAGTGAAATCATGTGGAAAAATAGTTACACACGATTGATGTTCTTATTGACGGAGTATAAATAACTAAAGTATTCTTTTCATTATATGCTATAATTTTCTGAACTTTTATTTGCTATATCGTATTTTTCAGGTGCAACTAACCGTTACACCAAGAGTAGAAGGCATTCTGACAATTGTTGGTGTTAAATGGAAATTGTCAAGTTCAGTAGTAGGCTTGCATAATTTTGAGTCTAACTCTGTGAACAAAAGAATTGCCAAGGGAAGAAGGAAAGCCAAGCATTTGCCCAGCTCTGACTTGAAGTTTATAGTGATTAAGGTGCATGTGTCTCCTACGAACCTGCTTTTTGCAGTCTTCATCAATATCTTTCTGTTGTGCAACTGCATCTTACTTGTGCTGTTTACAATGAATGTCTAGAGTCTACCCAGGCTGCAGGGTTTTATTCCTTCTTTACCAGAAAAAACATATGCGGGAGACTTGCGACATCTTGTGTTGGAGTTAAATAACCAATCAAAATTTCCTGTCAAGGTCTGGTTTTCTTTACCCATTTTAGTGTTGTAATCTTTATTCTTTACCATATTGCTGCTGACTGAGTTAGTATCAACCAATTTCATTCCATTTTTTAAAATTCAATCTGCATCTTGATCTTGTATTTGGTTTAGGTTTTCCTAGATTAATTAAAGACAGCATAGACATCATGTTGAAAAAGGTAGGTATGACAATGGTCAATGGCTGAACAACGGACTGATATTATGTGATTATCTACCATATTCATTTATAGAACCGTCAAAATATTTTAAGACTAGCTATCAAATGCTTTTTCTGGTACTAATTTGTCATTCTTACTTTCTGAAGATTGGTATATCCATGTAATCTATGTTGCTTAAACTTTACAAATAAATTTATGCATGGATAAAAATTTGTTTGATTGTCATTGTCTTTACCAGGTTTCGTTAAAAAACACGACTTAGGCTTTGTTTAGCAAGGCTTTTCAAAAACAGTTTTGGGAAAAAGCTTTTTTGAGCCATAAGTAAATGCTAAACAAATATTCAAAAGCTATAATTTCTAGCTTTTGAATCCAAATACAAAAGCTATAATTTCTAGCTTTTGCGTTTGAAAAAAGTACTTTTAGAGTCATATGATGTTTTTAACCCTCATTTATAATATAATATATTTTATATTAGGTATGCAATTATTTCCTATTGAAATTTATTTCAAATATATTACTTATACATTTGAATTTTTAATGATTATATTTTAATAATTGAAAATATAATTTAGATATTCAAATCAAAATTTACAAAAATTAATATTAATTTCTTAAAAATATTTAAAAATTATATTTCCTATATCACCATATTAATAATGAGTTATTATAAATTATTTTATTATATTTTTATTGAAATATCATAATATTAATGAATTTAAATATTATTTAAATGCATATTTTTTTATTTTAAAACATCAAGTCTAATATAGACATTTTATTTCTCAAAAACGCTTTTTGACAGCAATACTGAATATTTAAATTAAACTTTTCGAAAGCAATGTTAACTATCTTAGATGGGTTTGGGACTTTAATTGGTACAGCCTCAAGTGAAGCCCAAGCTTGGCATGGATCAATTGCTATTGGTGTACCCTTATGTGTATGCTTTCATGCTTGTGCTGTGTGTCTTTTATATAATTGATTAATAAATATTTATTGATTCTATAATGCGGGTTATGACAATATTTTGATAGAATCTAAAGATGAAGATCAACAACCCGAGAGTTCTAAATGCTGGAAATCAGAGCTA
The DNA here is from genome assembly GCA_020496765.1 of Gossypium stocksii. Classification (NCBI taxonomy): domain Eukaryota; kingdom Viridiplantae; phylum Streptophyta; class Magnoliopsida; order Malvales; family Malvaceae; genus Gossypium; species Gossypium stocksii. The sequence goes on from CM035631.1 coordinate 56,123,549, forward strand.
TTTAAATTTAGAATTTCCTGCTTGCTTAGAAAAGAAGTTGAATGTTGAGCAAAGCAGTGGGCATGGTAATGCTAAGAAAATGTTGCAGAATGTGTTCCATTTTCCTGAGGTCTGTTTGGAATGTTTCCCTGTGCATATATCAAGTTGTTAGCACGTCATCCTTTTTCATTCATAAAATCTATATTGTCTATGCTTCAGGACATATCAGTGCAGGAGGAAACATCATTATCTTGGCCTCTTTGGTTTCATGCTGCTGTTCCTGGCAATATTTCTTTGTACATTACTGTATATTATGAAATGGAAAATGTATCAAGCATTATGAAATTCCGCACTCTACGTATGCATTATAATTTGCAGGTATGTTCTTGAATAGGAAAAGGTTGAGGTATTTTAGTTTGAATTTTGCCCTTACATTTGCTATATATGTAGTAACTTAAACTATAAATTGTTTCTAAATGAGATCTAGCTTTGTCTGTGAATTTTATTTGTTAAGTAAGAGATGGATAAAGGTACAATCAACATTTTTAATGTATTTATGTTAGAGCACAATATGGTTTATACATAAAAGCTAAGATGAAAATGAAATTGATTGGGGGAGCAATATGTTGCTGTAAATTAATAGAAAATATCCTTTAAAGTTTAGTTAAAATGCTGATACTGAGCTCAAATCTCCCACTTCTTGTTATCAAAATAAATTCTAAGTACTTAAACTATGGTTGAAAGTAGGATGTTAAAATGCTAATATATGTCCTCTGATGGTAGTCAGGAAAAATCTCCTTAGAAAACTATTTATATTTACCAATTATGTTAGAAGCAATTCTTCCATTCTTGTGTTATCTAAGTATCTGTTTGCTTGCATCACATTTGGTTCTTTTTCCTTTTTCTTTTCTATTTCAACTTTTTTATTAAAGAAACCTTTATTATTTCGAATGGTCATATGGCAATACTTTGTTGATCGTATGTGTTTTTGCCTCTATGCATGAATTGCTACCTCGCCAATTTTAATATATTCTGTTCATCTTTGTTAGGTTTTACCATCGTTGGATGTATCATTTGAACTTAGTCCTTGCCCATCAAGATTGGAGGAGTTCCTCTTGCGTATGGATGTTGTCAACAAGACCAGTTCTGAATGTTTCCAGATTCATCAGTTGTCTTCTGTTGGGCGGCAGTGGGATGTCTCATTGCTCCAACCACTTGATAGCATTTTACCGTCTCAATCCTTATTTGCTGGTCAAGCGTTGTCATGCTTCTTCATGCTTAAGGTTGGTACAACCATAGAAGAACTTGCACCTTGGATTATTCATCTGGTAAAATATTTTGTGTACTTTTCTACTGGAAGCAAAACTATTTTGTGTCTTCTGTTAATTACGATAAAAGTTATACTGTTAGTGGGATAATTCCTTGTGCTAGATACTATTGGGCAACTTCTATCTTTTTATATTGGGCTTCGGCCAGGGGTTTGGAGAGCGTTTGATCAAATACCTTCCTGTTGGTTCTGTGGGACAAAATAGTAGTTTAAATTGTGATGTACTTTTGAATCTAAGACTGCAAGAGCCATTGGTAAAAAACTTACAGACAGTAAAAACATCTGGCTAGTGTTAGATTGGGGTCTTGGTTGTCATCCAGATTGCAGTAGCATGATCTCTAACCTCGTACATTATGCATAAGTTGCAATTCTACATATTCTATTAATCTTATCATCTTCTATTGCTAGGTAGCATGCTATATTGGCTGCATATTAGCTTGTTGGATTTGTTTTTTGTTGTGAGTTATTGTATTGCCAAATAATATTTATTTATTTATTTTTCAGCTTAACTGGTTGACTTTAAATTATAATCTACTTTAATTTCATTTCAGTATCACAGGAAGTCATCAACTTCTGAAGACAGTAATCCTCTTTTCCTCCAGAGTGATGTAAGACTCGGACCTCCGGGAAACAGTGAAGCCCTCTTCGATGTATGTTCTTCACCTTTGGCTGATTTCCACGATTATGAGAGATTGTACCAGGGAATGTCATGTCAGGTTGTTAACTTTCTTATTCTTGTCGTGCCATTTCTGTAAGAACTAACTAGAATTGTCTATCCTATACATAAACATTACTGTTACGGTCAAAATCTGACACAGGTTATCTGATATTTATATCACCATTTCATTCTTGACTCAAAAACATATATAGTTGATGATGATAATGTTGCTCCTTTTTCAGACAAGATAGATGTTCTTTGATTTCACTAGTCTTCTGATGCATTAAGTTTTTATGTTTTCATGGACCAGGGGAATGTTGATTTTGTTTTCATCACTCAACTGCGGAGGGGTAATATTGATTCTGGTGCTCCTCATAGACCACTTCTCTTTTCGTATCATGTTTGTCATTGCAGGTGAGACAAAGGCAACCTTTTAATGATGAATTTGTTAGGTACCACTTTCACTGATGAGTTTGTATCATATAATTTTGTTAGTCTTTCTAGCTTCAGTCCAATATCTTGGTTCGTGGATGGGCCTCGGAGCATACAACATAACTTCTCAGCTTCTCCATGTGGAGTAAATTTGAAGATGACTATAAACAATTCATCCGATGCTGCTTCATCTGTCCATATCAAGACCTTTGATTCCCCCAGTAGTAACAGCCAATCAATCGATGCTACTGCATCTCAGTTAGTTCTTCCTCTGGAAAATCAAGCAGGGTGGTTCAGCATTTCAGCAGTGAATGACACGAAAGTCATCACAACAGATGCTCTTGCAAAACGTATTACGAAGTCAGTTTCCCTGGAAAGTGCCCCCCAGTTCATTTGGACAGGTTCAAGCTCTACTAAACTCAAAATTCAACCTAGGGCGACAGCTGAAATTCCTCTTCAGATCTGTGTTTTCGCTCCTGGAATGTACGATTTATCAAACTACGCTTTGAACTGGAATCTAGCACCCATTGAAGAAAGTCAAGGAGAAGCAAACAAGTCTTCGGGAGAGTGCCAAGGATATCCCTATTATCTTACGGTGCTGCAATCTATTTAAAATACGAGCCTCATCAGGTTTACTAATTCTCTGTACCCTTAACAATGGGATCTTACTTGTACTTTTGTAACATGTAAACTATGGTCCCTAAAATGTATAATTATTGGTATAAAATAGGAATTGAGAAAGCCTCTGGAGGTAATAGAAGAAACATTTTATTTTTGAGTTTTCATACAATAATAAGGGAACATAACAGATTTTTATGTTACATAATGTAAATGGACTCAGAATATTTAATTGGAGAAAATCAGTAACTCTTAATACAATTGTTTAACTTTGTAGTTCGGATTCTTGATTTATTTATACTCATCAAAAAATGTAATTCTTTCTCAAATTAAATAAATAAAGGGTAAAAGATTGGCAAATATACTCGGAAAAAATTCACTTTATCTCTTCTGAGGTTTGAATAAAATTAAATAAATCCCTCAAGTCTGTAGAAAATCAAACTAATCTCCACTGATTTATTTACCAAGAAAATCAAATAAATCCTCCTAGATATGTTTGAAGAAAATCAAATGCTACCCCTTCTATCCGTTTATTTTATTCATATTCGAAAATTTAATTACTTTAGTGCTATAAAAGTAAATGAATATTTAAATTTATATAATTTTAAGTAGACTTCATAATTCGAGTGATACATATCATCTAACATGGTTAGTTTGACTTGAGCTTAGTTTAGACATTTCAAAAGGATTTGACATATTCAAATTAAATAATTTAAATTTATTTAAATTTAATAATATATAAATATATTTTTAAGTAAGGGTGAGCATTCAATTGAATCGAATGAAAAATTTTCGAGTTAATTGAGTTGATGAATCATATTTTATTATCCTAATTTGATTTGAAATTTTTTCGAATCGAGTCGAGTGAGATGGAATTCGAATCGAATATATTTGTTCGAGTTAAATTTTAAAAAATAATTTTGAGTCTTTATAACCACTATTACTGACTGTAATAAAATTTATCCATCATAAATAATTTTTTTATTAACTTTCATCTTTTAATAATTTGTTTATTTATTTATCAAAAAAGAGCATCACATGTCTAATCTCCATCAATCGCATCAAAAATTACAAAATCATGAATTTGCTTAGGATAATTCATGTCAAATAGCAAAAAACAATTATTAAGGGTGAGTTTAGATGGGCGGTGGTGCGTTTACTTGCGGTTAGTGTAAAAACAGCGGTGGCGGTGAGATTAGATACTGTAGCAATATTGTAGTGTGAGACAAAATGTAGGCCAAGCGCACCGCACCGCACCTAATTGCCCATCCAAACCCACCCCAAGTAAGGCAAAATTACAAATAAAATCAGCGATTTTATTACTATTCCTAGGGACCCACTTCACTTCGGCCAAGACAAAATTTGCCAAATTCCTGCAAGTTTCATACATGTACTGTTCCACAATTGTAATGTCCCTGCCGTTTCTTTTAATTCGGTTGACAAGGCCAGCATTATCAGATTCAAAAGTGACTTTTTGTAAATTTAACCTTCTGGCCAGCTGTATACCTTCATCAAGAGCCACCAACTCAGCCCATTTGCTGGTCAACGCCATGTCTTCGCATCCCCCACAACCGCCTAGCACGGAACCCTCATCATCTCTCGCAATAACCCCGTACCCTAGTCTCCCATTAGACACAGTTAACGAAACCCTTCTTTGGCTTCTTCCAATTTTATATACGGTTAGCTTTTTTACCTTTTTAGTTATTTTAATTATCTTTAGATTCTTTATCACTGTATATTTTAAAATTAAAAAATATATTAAATATAAATATGTAATTTATTAATAAAAGTTATTTTAAAGATAAAATATAAAAATTATACCAATATAAAAATTTTAATAAGAATATTTTATGACATCATTATTAATTCAATTTTAATATAAATATTCAATATGAATAAACAATTCAATAATATAAAAATATAAAAAATATAAAATATAAAATGTAAAATTTAATTTAATAATATAAATAATAGATATAAATTAAATTATTATTATTTATATTTAGGGATTAATTTTGGATAATTTTAATTTTTTATTTGGAAGTAAAGGGTGAGAAGTAAAAGTTTAGGGGGAAAATAAAAAGTTTAGAGTAGTAAAAGTTTGAGAGAAAGTAAATAGGGGAGTAAAATTTCGGAGAAAAATATTAAAAAAATTGGGGGGGGGGAGGGTTTGGGGTAGATGGGAAGGGAGTAAAAGTTTTAGGGGAAAAGTGGGAGGGAGTAAAAAATTTGAGAAAAAAATAAAAAGTTTTGAGAGTTTTTGGGAGTAAAATTTTTGTAAGAAATGAATTTTGGGTAGATGGGGGGTTGAGATGGGAGGGGAGTAAAAGTTTTGGGGAGAAAGTGAGAAGGAGTAAAAGTTTCGAGGAAAAAGTAAAAAGGTTTGGGAGTTTGGGTTAAAAATGTAAAATATTATAGTTTAATATTCGATTTATTCGAGTTATTCGAATTCAAAAATTTAACTCGATTCAAACTCAAAATTTTAAAAAAATCGAGTTGTCTCGAATAACTTGATTCATTTAACACGAAATTTGAATTTATTTTCAATTTTTTCAAGTCGAATCGAATTTTACTCACCCCTATTTTTAACTATTTTGTTAATATTAATAGTGAAACCAGCCATCGAGTTGGGTTAGGTCACATCTCAACTTAATTAGACCAATGGAAAGCTCCAACTTCAAGTAAAATGAAGTATTCGTTTATGTACCAACTGAGATGAATTAACTATTTTTATTTAAAATAACAATTGAATGGAAAAAGTTGATCAAAATATAAAAATCGAGAAATCAAGTAAAAAGTAAATTCATATCAAAATTAATATATACTATTTGAATCAAAATAACTTATATTTGTTAAAAAAAATTATTAAAGAACAAAAATATAAAAGAGAGGACAAAAAGAAACGTAAATGTCATTTATGATGATTATGTTTAACATATGTTTGTATTAGAATATAAGGTAATTTATAATTTAATTTAAATAATTTGATAACTAATTATATCTTTATTGATTTCAGTTGAAAATCATTGAATAAAAATATTAAAGATAGAAAAAATAAATAAAATAATAATGAATTAATAAAGTATAAATTTATTTTTATTTAAAGTTCATTTAATAAATAAAATTTAAGAGATTAGTGTATTTTTCATCAAATTTCAAGGAAGTTATTATATATTTTTCAAAGCCTAAGAGAAAAAATAGATATTGTTATCAAGGGATTTGAATATATTTCGTAGAATTGTAGATATCTTTTTCGTTGAAGACGACGATCACCTCATTCGGAATCACAAGTTAAAAAAAAAAAAAGTAATCAAATTCAAAACTTGTTGTTTGTCTCTAGAAATCGTATCTATCATATGAAATGCAAAAGAGATTCATTTCATAACAAGGGGTGAAAGACCAACAATGTTACATGTGGGCAAGCAAAACAAAAAGGTAGAACGGGCCATTCAAAAACAAAAATAGGCCGAAGACCATAGTCAGATCCATTGACCCAAAGAACCAAAACATCGACTCCTAACTGAAGGATCTGTTGAGTGTGGGTCCCACTATGTGGGGAACCCCCACACTAGACAACCCAATAAAAGGGTTGTTTATTGTTTCTTTCATTGTTTTGGTTACAAAAAAAAAAGGAAGCTTCTGCCACATTAATTACCACCTTTTTTGGACTTGACAAAAGTCATTTTTTTGGCTTTAACGGGTGAATGTGGGCAGCAAAATCAGAGAGCCAAAAATCAAGTTTCAAAAGAGAGAGTTGGAGTGAAAAATCTTTTTTTTCAAGCTTGGTGCAGCAGTGATCAACTCTTCGATCGGAAGTCCATCCGTGGTCCGATTGAGCTGATTTTTGGACAGCAGCTAGGCGATAAGGTGTTCTTGACTTTGTACGGTCGGATTTTTCATCCGAGTCCTGTAGCGTCAAATATACCCGTTTTTCAGCAGCTGCAATTTGGTGATGTTCTCCCATTTTTCTCTTTTTTGCTAAAGATTACATATTGTTAGCCTTGTTGGAGTTGAATGCTTGTTGTAGGCTTGATATTGTGATCTTGTAGTTGAACATTTGATGATAGTGGAGCTTTTGATCGGACTATAAAGTCCCGTGGTTTTTACCCTTGATTTAAAGGGGTTTTCCACGTAAAAATATTGGTGTCTCTATTTATTTATTTTTGTGGTTGCATTGGTTGATTTGTGGTTGATTAAGGTTGCTAGAGAACATATATTTGTGCTATTGTGCTTTCCATAATTTTTGACAGGAGTTATAGAGAGAAAAAGAACACCGGTTGTGCTTCGTTTTGTTTCGGCTGTTCGGTTTCTTCCCAATAGGATCCACGAGTAGTAACCACCCACTTCTTGCCAAATCCACTATTGATCCTAGCTTAAAGTCTTCTAACGCATCAATAGTGCTTGGAAATGGGGAAAAAAGGATGCATCTCCGATGGCAATGTAACGGCTCGATTTAGACCCTAGTCGGAATAGTAGTTTTGGGACCACATATCTGAGTCAGAAAAATAATTTAATATTATTTTCCGTGTTTTGAGCATGTGAGTTTATATTCGTGAAATTTTCGTTATTTAATTTGTTCGTTTGTGTGCCGATTTATGAAAAAAAGACTAAATCACAGAAAATGCAAAATTGTCCTTCTATTTATTTATGTGCCAAATTGACATGGCTTATTAATTATGAGGTCCTTAAAATGCTATTGGACCATTAAAAGGTTAATGGACATTTATGACCATGAATTTCATGTTGATTTTTAATGATTCATTAATGGTATATTAGTAAATTAGCAAATATGTATTAATTAAACAAAGCAAAATGAAAATGAGTTCATATTTCATCTTCTTCCACCTATTCATAAAAGAAAAAGAAAGGTTTTAGAGCTCTAATGCATTCGGCTAGCATTTAGCTTGATTAAAGGTTCGTTTTTGATCTATTTTTGATGATTTTTATGTTTTTGTGATCGTTGCTTAGTCTATTATCAAGCCCATGCCTCAATTTAAGAATTTAATGTAGATTATGAGATGTGCCATTGATGAAATTGGAAGCTTTGTGATGATTTTTGATGAATTATGAAAGATATGTGTTTGATAAATATGTTTTGTTTTTGGATTTTTGGTAAATTTAGCTATTTTGGGCTAAATTGAGAAAATGAGAAATTGGAGGACTAAAATGTGAAATAAATGTGATTTATGGGCTTATATGAACACCATGGAAATTCGGTTAAGCTATAGTGTCAAAATGTGAGGGCTAATTTGTAAAATGTCCTAAATTTATTTTTATAGATTGATTTAAATGATTATGAGATTGAATGAATTGAATTTGAATGTGTATAGATCAAGAACCAAAGAAAACGGAATTAGATCGGGGAAAATCGAAAGTAGTTGAATAGCTGATCAATACCGTCCGAATCCGTACGAGGTAAGTAAATATACAAATAAATGCATTTAAACTGATTTAATTATCCTTATATTTGATAATGAAATGTGATAAATGATTATGAAAGTTGAATATGTGAAATTGAGGAAATTCCAAGTATGTAACGACGTCCGAAAAGCCCCGTACGAACCTAAGCATAGTTAGGGTACATATGTCATGACATAAGATCCGATATGTGATTTCGTGTAAGACCACGTCTGGGACGTTGGCATCGATTTGATATTTACGTGTAAGACTATGTCTGGTACATTGGCATCGTATTTGATTTTATGTAAGACCCTGTCTGGGATAGTGGCATCGATATTGATACATGTAAGACCACGTCTGGGACGTTGGCATTGTATGAGCTTTCTGAGCTATCTACGTATCCTATTTGATTCCAAACGGTTCAACGGGCACTCTGAGAAATGTGTGATTATGTAAAGTATATCTGATTCAGGTACGTTGTGATGTGTTCGATATTTAATCATGAAAGGTAGGCATATGTGCCATCAACTATATGTGATCTATGTATTAGTATATGGAAATGAAATGTGATATATGTGTAACTGAGTTATGATTAAATGAGCTATGTGAACAAATGATTATAATGGGTTTATGAGATGCATATGTGAAATGGCTAGGAATCTTATATGAATGAATTGAATTATACTTGAATTATAAATTGAATTTATTTGTATATGGCTTACTAAGCTCTTTGTAGCTTACTTTGTGTGTGTTTGCATTGTTTTTATAGATATCTAAGCTACCAGAAGCTCGGGGACCATCGAGGATCATCACCACACTATCGAACTTGACTTTGGTACCTTAAGTATGGCATGTATAGTCTAGATAATTTGAGTTATGTTTTGAGTTGTATATATGTCTTGCCATGTGATATGGCTTGATAATGGATGAGTTTATGGTATGATTTTGGCATGAAATATGTGATGAAAAATGGTATGTTTTGATGCTTATGAATGGCCAAAAGAAATGTTCAATTTGATAAGTGTTTGGATGTGAAAATGGAAAGTTTTATCATGAGATGAATGTGATATTTGATGACTTATGGATCATGTGTTTTGGTATAAATTTAACTTGTGTTTTGGTATGATTTGATATGGAATTTGAGTATGATATTGGTTGTGGATTATATGATATGAATGATGTATATTTTGGGCATGATTTGGCTGAAAATTTGGTATGGAATGAATTGGTTTTGAACTTGTAGGGATGACCCAAAATTTGGTGGCATATTGGCCTTGTAAATGGCCTACTTTGTGCCCACACGGGCAAGGAAACGGGCGTGTGTCTCTGCCGTGTTGCTCCAGGGCCACTTCAAAGTGAGCTTGGGCAGACCATACAATTGCACACACGGGCGTGTGCTAGGCCGTGTGGCACAAGTCAGTATACTCTCTTAGTTTGGCATGGCTGAGCACACGGCCCAGACACAGGTGTGTGAGGCCATTTCGAATAGCCACACGGGCTGGACACACGAGCGTGTAACTGGCCGTATGATACAAGTCAGTATGTATGCCCCGTTTCTCTACGGCCTAGACACACGAGGTTGTCTAATGCCGTGTAAGGCACACGGTCGGCTCATACGGGCGTGTGACCTATGTAACCTTGAAAAATGTTAAGTTTCGAAAAGAATTTTGTATTGCTTGGTTTAGTCATGACCTTCTTCTAATGCATGTTTAAGGTCTCGTAGACCTTCTAAAGGGACTTATTGATGATGTCTGATTATGATATGATGATGTTGTATAAATATTTGTGAAATGTCTGTAAAAGTTCTGTTTTGCCCGGTATTGCATCTTAACTCTAATATAGTGATGGATACGGGTTAGGGGTGTTACAGGCAACAACCAAATAAATGAGCTGACAATTTTGCAACAACAAGAATGAAATAACATTTTGAACCAATGTTATCACGGTTGGGATGTTCTTGGTCGCAACAAAAAAGAATGAAATAACATTTTCATGAAATGGCAAATGAGGATAGTATTTTTCCCATACTAAAGGACAAAAAAAGAGAGCTTAAAAACTTTGCAGCAATAATAGAAATTGTAAAGCCCGAATTAGGGGCTAAACAAAATAGAGGTTTCGAAACCATGATTTCGAGGTTTAAAATATTTTTCGATTGAGTTTTGATGTTTATTGGGTGTTTGAATAATTATGTGAAATTTTGGTGAGTGGATTTTATTATTTGCATGTCCAATTTGATAGGTGAGGCTAAATTGCAACAGGTGAAAAATATGGGTTTTAATCCATAAAGGTACTTAATTGAATTGAGATTTTAAATTATAGGTCCTTATATGGTAATTAAACCATTTTAACCTTGTTTGGACAAAAATGCCCAAGGAAAGGTGGAATACTAAAGGTTTTTAATGAAGGGCATTTTGGTCATTAGTCAATAAAAGAAATAAAAAGGGAAAATAAGGCCAAAAATATGTCCATACTCTTCTTCCTTTGGCCGAACCTAACAAGAAGCCATAGCTAGGGTTTTTTTTCAATTCCAAGCTTGATTGTAAGTGATTTCTAGCCCCGTTTTTAATATCCTTCTATTTTTAAAATCCTCGTAACTTGCTCTAGCTAATTTTACCATTATTTTAAGCTAGGGTTGATGTTTAAAATCTTACCCATGTATGACGTGCAAGTATTTTAATGTCTAATGGTGGAATATGAATGTTTAAGGTGTGGTAAACCATGCTTGCTAAGTGATTTTTCATGAAAGTCCATAATAGGGACCAAATTGTAAAGATAGAGATTTGTGCTGTAAAAGTAGGAATTGATGAGAAATGTGGGCTGTTTTGGGTAATATTGATGTCGGCTAAGCTTGGGTAACCAAGAGAATAAATACATTTCAATTTACGAGCTTAAGGACTTAGTTGTAAAAATTGACAAAGTTGGGGGTAAAATGGTAAAAATTGTCATGGGATGATTTTGGACTAAATTGAGTAACGTGTGTATTAAACGAGTTGAATGTGTCATTATAGATCGAGAAGATCGAGGAATCGACCTTGACCGAGGTAAGGGCAAGGTATCGGATGATTTGCAAAATATCGCTTTTTATTATCGAGGTAAGTTTATATGTAAGAAAATTTTCAAATTTTATTTTTACGTTAATAATTTTATTGTATATTATGAAATGATGATGTTGGATAATTTTATTTGATGCTAAGAATTATGGAAGGTGAATTCCAAGTTGAACCTTCGGGAAATCGAAAGATACAGATATTGTGTAACGCCCTGATTTTCGGGATTTTTCGGGTTTTGTGAATTTTAGTGAAATTTTTAAAATTTTGGTGTTCTAAAGGTTGATAATGTATGTACATGTGTTAATGGGTCTATAGAAGGTCCAAGCTTAAGTCAAAACCCGGTAAAATATTAAGTTGGATTTTCAAGTGAAAGGGGACTTGGTTAAGTGGGCTTTTAAGAAAAACCGTGTAAAAGATGTCACAAAGGGAGCCTTGGTTGAGTGGCAAGGTGGTGCCACTAAGCTCCTAAAAAAGTGGCGCCTAAATGAATGATCAAGGACAAGGGTTCGAGTTGCAAGGTATGCGTGGAGTTCTTTTTAATTTTCAAGCATGAGCCTAACTTAGGTGAATTTTGGCAAGGGGCTTTAAGGACTTGGGCCGATTGCTTTAGAGGGAATGCTAGGGTTATATTATTTTCTTTTTGTTGTCATGACAATTAGGGTTAGCCACCTTAGGGTTTTTTTTTCCTCTCTTCTACTGTCAGAAAAGCCAAGAGTTGCCTCCCTGGAGAGTTCATAGCCGATTTCTCCTTCCCCATCTCCACCATTGTTTTTTTTCATTTTTCTTCTTCCCTTTGATCTCTTCCCTAGCCGAATACCTATCTTGCATAGATCCACTCTTTCTTTTGCTTCCATTCTTCTTAAAATCAACCATAACCGATTGCTCAAAGTGCCAGAAATCCCGAAAACTGCTTCCTTTCTTGCCGATTTCTTGTAAGCCGAATCACCTCTGTTTCTTTCACCTATTGTGGCCGATTACTACACTCCCTTTAATCACACCATTGTCGACACCATCACCCAAAAGCTACAGCCAAAACACCATCTTCTTCTCTTATTAAAAAGCCGAAATCACTATAGTTGTAGGGAGATAGCCGAAATTACAAATCTCAGAGATAAGGTTTCTACTGACGTTTAAGGGTCAGATTTACATCAGATCTGCATAGGAACTAAAGAGAAATTGTTGGTAAGTGTTTAATCATTCAGATCTGTTCGATATTTCATGTTTGGAAAAGCCGAAAGTCCCTAAAGTTAATGGTTGTGTCGTTTTGGATTTTTGGTAAATAAAAGGCCGTTTTCTTTGTTCTTTTGTGTGTTAGTTGGATGAAAAGGTGATCAAGCAAGGGGTTGAAGACTTGGGAACATCAGATCTAGATCTAAAGGGATCTAAATCGTCAAGGTAAGAACATTAAGGCCATTAAGGGTGTTGACCGAATGTGTAAGTAAGGTTTTGGGTAAGTTTTCGATTCAGATTAAGTGTTGATATGGTCTAATCAGTTAAGTATTGGATTGTAGGGATTAACGCATAGGGGATCTCGTAGGAGAAACTGCAAAACAGGTGTGTGTTTCGAACACCTTTCCATGCACAAATCGGTAAAAGCCGAAAAGCCGAAATGCCGAAGTTTCGGTATTTCGAGAGCTTGCGAGCATGCGAATGCTCTCAAGTTGGAAGGAGAAGGTTAGTTTTGGAATCGGCACTGTTAGACGTGTTGACCGCTAAATTTTGGGCATTTTGGTAAGTTGGGCCTCGGTGGGCCAAATATGGGCCCAATGGGCGATTTGGGCCCATGTGAGTTAAACTGGATTTAAAGGTAATATTATGGACTGTAGATGTGAAAACAGTTAAAACAAGATAACCGAATGTGAAATCGGGACTAAATGGGCCTAATGGGCCAATCGGCGTAATAGGGCTCATTAGGGGTTTTAGGGCCTTAATGCTAAAACTGAAAAACTGAGGTAACTGAACTTCTGTATAGCTGTGTGATTAATAAATACTGTAATAAGCATGAAATCTATAACATGAGAGCAAAATTACTGAAATACCCTTAGGGTAAGAAATTACTGTTTTGTCCCTAGGTAGAAAATTACCGTTATACCCCTAGGGCTAAAATTGACTATACTGTTTGACATGACTGTTACTGTTATTGCATGCCATGATATATATCTATTGCATGGGTTGGGTTTTGATAATGGAGGAAGTGTGAGTGGCACAGCCACGTTACTGAAAAGGGGCTATGCCTCGTACTGTTTCTGAAAGGGGCTTTGCCTCGTATACTGTTTATCTGAGCAGCCATGCTGCGACTGTGGTGTGTGGGCTGGGTGGGTCGAGTTATTCCCCACATGGTGTGTTGGTTGGTACGGGTGGTGTGTAGCGGTTGGTGGGTTGAGTAGTCTCCCCAATTGGGTTTGCATTTATACTGCATTACTGTACTGTACTGTTATGGGCCTATGGGCCAATCTGTTATCTGAATAGGGCTTCAGCCCAGTATCTGTTATAGGGCCTTGGCCCAGTTTACTGCTATCTGAATAGGGCTTTGGCCCAGTATCTGACTGAGACTGGTTAGGGTTTAGGCCCAGTGGGCTTGAGCCAATTTGGGCTTTGGATGGGTTCTGCACACACTGAGTTTTCCCAAACTCACCCCTCTCTTTCCATCCTTGCAGGTGAGCCCTAGATTGTGACTTGGATGCTGGGAGGGATTCAGAGTGGCCACGAGGACTGAACTTTCTTGGTTTAACTTAAATATTTCGTATTGGTTTTTACTTTGATATGGGTTGTAATAAGGCCGCTATAACTGTTATTTGGGATTTCTTTACGGTTTTATTTCAAACTTGAACATACACTGTTTTTGAAAATTAAATCAATATTTTCTTAAACAACCTGACTTTACTAAAAACTAAGAATGATGATAAGACTAAAATGAAACGATTCACAAATGAGATAGAGATTAGGTCGAATAGTAATCAAATTGGGAATTTCAAGAAAAACAAATATTACTTTTCAAAAATCTCGAACATCAGACTTAGTACATAGGACGGCGTAGCATAGTCTAGGTGATGTGGCACACCGGACATGGCCATAACGTCTGGGCCGGGTCAGGGGTGTTACATATTGTGTAGCTAGGTCACATGTGTGATTCTAAGGGTAGGACACCATGTGTACAAGAGAGCTATGAGGTTTATGTGGTAGCTAGGTCACATGGGTGATAAAGTGATCTTTACCATGTGTACACGAGAGCTACGGATCAAAGATAGCTAGGTCGCATGTATGGTACCGAGGGTACATCATGTAGACACGAGAGCTATGTTATAAGTAGCTAGGTTACATGGGTGATAAAGTGATCTTCACCATGTGTACACGAGAGCTACGCGATTTAATGGCTAAGTCACATGGTTGATAAAGTGATCTTCACCATGTGTACACAAGAGTCGAATTATTGTGTTGGTAGAGCTATGTGCTGAAAACCACTAAGTATCGAAGGTTAAACTGAAGGGTTCAAATGGAAATCTTACTAAAGAGTTTGGTGTAGTGGTGTATTGTGTAAGTGCAGGTGCATTTATTGGGCAAGTGAAATTGTGGGAAATTGTATGAGGGTGCAAAAAGGGTGCATGTGGGCTTGAGTAGGTGTAAATAATATGCATGAATTGTGTGTGGGTATTGGTAAGAGTAGGTGGTAAGTTGGTGTGAGAGAAACAACTCTTGCTGTTATTTAATGTTGCCATGATGTTAATTATTTACATATAGACTTACTAAGCTTTTAAAGCTTACTCCTTTTTCTTTTCCCTTATTTTATAGATTCAGTCGAGCCAGCTCAAGAACGGGACGTGTCAGAGGATCACCCACACTATCAACATTTTCTTTTAGTATAGTGAAATGAAACCCTTTGAACTATGGCATGTATAGGGATGGATTTATGCTGTAAGCGTCCTTGGGTTGGTTGTCATATGGACATAAGTCTTTTGATGGGTATTTTGTAACTAATGCCATGTGATATGGCAAATGATAATGTTGGTTTATATATATATATATATATATCTTTATGAGGAATTTCATGAATTGGTTGGTCTACATGTCTGGATATGTATCAATGTATGTTGTTAAACCATTAAATGTGGCCATTTAGGTGTCTATTAATGTCATGATGTATGATGGTGAATATGGTATAAGTTTGTGCTTGATTTCAGGGTGGCAATTCGCTTGGAAAATAGCCTATAATTGTCCCCACGGGTAGACACACGGGCGTATATCACGGCCAACCTCATGGGCGTGTGTATAGGCCGTGTGTCCCCTGCACTTGAATTTATGAAAATTAAATGTTTTGTAATAAACACACGGGCTAGAGACACGGCCGTGTGACAGACATGGCTTAGCCCACAGGCGTGTAGTTTGGCCATGTGATGAAGTTTTCGTGATGACGTCATAAACAGAATACTGCCAAGTTTTCTCACGGGCTAAGACACGAGCGTGTGCTCAGTCGTGTGAAGGACACGGGCATGGGCCACGGGCGTGTGCTCGGTCGTGTGAAAATTCCTGTAGGTTTGAATTGAAAAATAATTCAGCACGGGCTGGGGACATGGGCGTGTGCAACCACAAGGCCTACCCACACGGGCGTGTCCCTGTCTCACATGGGCGTGTGCCTTATAATAGGTCAAAATTTCCAAAACTTTTTTGAGGTTCTGATTTGGTCCTGGACTACTTCCAAATTATGTTTTGGGCTCCGTAGGCCCATTTTAAGGATGATATTATATATTATGAAAAAAGTTTTAATTTGGAACGAAATTTTTATGGCTCGATCTTGTGTGATTGGTTGTGTTATCGTTCGGTAATGCCTCGTACTCGGTTTTGGCATCGAACTCGGGTAAGGGGTGTTACATTTAGTAGTATCAGAGCTATGGTTTAGTCGGTTCTCGAACTACCGTAGCGTTGTGTGCGAGTCTAGCTATACATGCCATGGATATATTATGATAGTGTAGTGACTTCTGATCTTTTCTAAATTGTGTTTTGGTTTTTATATAGTAATAGATCTCGAACGAGCTACGGCTGATGCTACTGCTAGCAATGCGCTGGCTCCCGCAGAAGGTACCGTACCTATGGAAAGTTGACATGAGACGTTGAGTCAAGGAGACGAGGCTTGAGATGCCTTTCTCTGAATGATGAATTATTGGTGTATCGATTTTTTTAGAGCAAATCCTAATGCTCAACCCCTCCTCTCCCACCTGTACCACAACCGATCCCCGTAGCCCCACATGGTGTTGATATGGTAAGGTTGACAAAACCTTCGGTGGATAAAATTTAGAAACATGAAGCCGAAGAGTTTAGAGCTAGTGTGGATAATGATCCAGAGAGGGCGGAGTTTTGGCTTGAGAACTCCATTAGAGTATTCGAGGAATTATCTTGTACACCTAAGGAGTGCCTAAAATGTGCAATGTCCTTATTGAAAGATTCGACTTATCGTTGGTGGAAGACATTGATATTAGTAGTTTCGAGGGAAACGATGACATGGGACTTTTTCTTGGAAGAGTTCCGGAAGAAATACATAAGTCAGAGATTTATTGATAAAAAATGGAAGAAGTTCCTTGAGTTGAAGCAAGGTAAGATGACTGTGGCTGAGTATGAACGTGAATTCGTCAGACTTAGCAAATATGCACAAGAATGTGTTTCTACCGAGGCGATGTTGTGTAGAAGGTTTGAGGATGGGCTCAATGAGGATATCAAAGTTCTGGTGGAAATTCTATAATTAAAAGAATTTGTGGTGTTAGTCGACAGAGCATGCAAAGTGGAAGAATTAAATAAAGAGAAAAGAAAAGCAGTTCTGGAAGCTCGAGATACCCAGAAGAGGCCAGTGAGTAAGTCCTTTCAATCTCAATCAAAGAGGTCTAAAGAAACAAATTCGAGAATGACAATTTCAGTTGGACAATCATACCGAGATCGGGGCAAAGCATATTCGAGTTCTAAAGCCCAGGCTACTTCGATGGCTAGTATGGATAATGTGAGAACTGATAGACCCGAGTGTCAGAACTGTGGTAGACGACACACCGGCGAGTGTTGGGATGCTAATCGGGCTTGTTTCAATTGTGGTTCCGTGGATCATTTTATTAGAGATTGCCCTGAGAAAGTGGGAGATGAGAAGTTTCAAGGTGCTAGACTGAGTCCTACCATTAGTAAGGGTAGACCGCCAATGAATGTCGGAGGTGGATCCAGTAGTAAAAGCATGGCGAAAGATACCGCCGTGAGACTTGAGATGAGAATCCCTGGTAGAGCTTATGCTATGCGAGCTCGTAAGAAGGCATCATCTCCGGATGTGATTACCGGTACATTCTCACTTTATAATACTAATGTTATTGCATTGATAGCCCTAGACTCCACTCATTCTTATATTTGTTACCTGTCGAATTTGTCATTAAACTGAATTTGTCATTAAAGTGTCGAATCCGTTAGGCAAATTTGTACTGGTAGATAGGGTTTGTAGAAATTGTCCCTTGATGATTCAAGGATACTGTTTCCCAACTAATCTGATGTTGTTGCCATTTGATGAGTTTGACATTTTTTGGGCATGGATTGGTCAATATTACATGATGTCAAGGTGAATTATAGACGAAAAACTCTTCAGCTAAAAAGTGAAAGTGGTGAAATTCTTTGGGTTGGAACAGATGACTCAAGTAAAATGCCGATGGTGATTTTGTATGTCTACTCGGAAATGTATAAGGAAAAGGTGTGAGGCTTATTTGGCTTATGTGTCAAAATTGAAGCTTGAATTGGTGCCAATAGTTTGTGAATTTCCAGACGTGTTTTCGAAAAAATTACCTGGGTTACCTCTTGACAGAGAGATCGAGTTTGCCATTGATTTGTTACCTGGGACTGCGCCTATTTCTATTGCTTCGTATAGAATGGCTCTGGCTGAATTGAGAGAGCTGAAAGCTCAATTGCAAGAGTTGACGGACAAAGGATTTGTGAGACTGAGTTTTTTTCCCTGGGGTGCTCCTATATTATTCGTAAAGAAGAAGGATGGGTCGATGAGACTTTGTATTGATTATTAGCAGCGTAATAAGGTGACTATTAAAAACAAGTATCCATTGCCGAGAATTGATGATTTGTTTGATCGGTTAAAAGGAGCAACGTGTTTTCTAAGATTGATTTAAGATCCAGCTACTACCAATTGAGGATTAAGGAGTCCGATGCGCCGAAGACGGCTTTTAGAATGAGGTACGACCATTATGAGTTTCTTGTGATGCCTTTTGGTTTAACGAATGCACTATCTATGTTCATGGATTTGATGAACTAGATTTTTCGACAATATTTAGATAAGTTTGTGGTGGAGTTTATAGATGATATATTGATTTATTCTCGAGATGAGTCTTAACATACTGGGCACTTAAGAACGATGTTGCAAATTCTGAGAAAAGAGAGGTTGTTTGTTAAATTTAGTAAAAGTGAGTTTTGGCTCTATGAAGTTGGATTCTTGGGACATGTAGTTTTGGGTGATGGTATTCGGGTTGATCCGAGCAAAATTTTGGCGATTGTTGATTGGAAGCCGCCGAGGAATGTGACCGAGGTTGGAAGCTTTCTAGGTTTAGCTGGATATCATCGACGTTTTGTCGAGGGATTTTCTATGATTGCTTCTCCTATGACCAAGCTACTTCAAAAGGAAGTGAGATTCGAGTGGACTGAAAAGTATCAACAAATTTTTGACCAATTGAAAACTAAATTGACTGAGGCACTAGTGTTAGTGCAACCCAAGTCGGGAAATGAGTTTTAAAATATTTTTCAATTGAGTTTTGATGTTTATTGGGTGTTTGAATAATTATGTGAAATTTTGGTGAGTGAATTTTATTATTTGCATGTCCAATTTGATAGGTTAGGCTAAATTGCAACAGGTGAAAAATATGGGTTTTAATCCATAAAGGTACTTAATTGAATTGAGATTTTAAATTATAGGTCCTTATATGGTAATTAAACCATTTTAACCTTGTTTGGACAAAAATACCCAAGGAAGGGTGGAATACTAAAGGTTTTTAATGAAGGGCATTTTGGTCATTAGTCAATAAAAGAAATAAAAAGGGAAAATAAGGCCAAAAATGTGTCCATACTCTTCTTCCTTTGGCCAAACCTAACAAGAAGCCATAGCTAGGGTTTCTTTCAATTCCAAGCTTGATTGTAAGTGATTTCTAGCCTCGTTTTTAATATCCTTCGTATTTTTAAAATCCTCGTAACTTGCTCTAGCTAATTTTACCATTATTTTAAGCTAGGGTTGATGTTAAAAATCTTACCCATGTATGACGTGCAAGTATTTTAATGTCTAATGGTGGAATATGAAATTTTAAGGTGTGGTAAACCATGTTTGCTAGGTGATTTTTCATGAAAGTCCCTAATAGGGACCAAATTGTAAAGATAGAGATTTGTGTGTTAAAAGTAGGAATTGATGAGAAATGTGGGCTGTTTTGGGTACTATTGATGTTCGGCTAAGCTTGGGTAACCAAGAGAATGGATGTATTTCAATTTACGAGCCGAAGGACTTGTTGTAAAAATTGACAAAGTTGGGGGTAAAATGGTAAAAATTGTCATGGGATGAGTTTGGACTAAATTGAGTGATGTGTGTATTGAACGAGTTGAATGTGTCATTATAGATAGAAAAGATTGAGGATCGACCTTGACCGAAGCAAGGGCAAGGTATCGGATTGATTTGCAAAATATCGCTTTTTGTTGTTGAGGTAAGTTTATATGTAAGAAAGTTTTCAAATTTTATTTTCACGTTAATAATTTTAATGTATATTATGAAATGATGATGTTGGATAATTTTATTTGATGCTAAGAATTATAGAAGGTGAATTCCCGGTTGAACCTTTGAGAAATCGAAAGATACGGATATTATGTAGCTAGGTCACATGTGTGATTCTGGGGGTAGGACACCATGTGTACAAGAGAGCTACGATTTTTATGTGGTAGCTAGGTCACATGGGTGGTAAAGTGATCTTCACCATGTGTACACGAGAGCTACGGATCAAAGATAGCTAGGTTGCATGTATGGTACCGAGGGTACATCATGTAGACACAAGAGCTATGTTATAAGTAGCTAGGTCACATGGGTGTTAAAGTGATGTTTACCATGTGTACACGAGAGCTACGAGATTTAATGGCTAGGTTACATGGTTGATAAAGTGATCTTCAGCATGTGTACACGAGAGCCGAATTATTGTGTTGGTGGAGCTATGTGCTAAAAACCACTGAGTACCGAAGGTTAAACCGAAGGGTTCAACGGGAAATCTTACTAAAGAGTTTGGTGTAGTGATGTATTGTGTAAGTGCAGGTGCATTTATTGGGCAAGTGAAATTGTGGGAAATTGTATGAGGGTGCAAAAAGGGTGCATGTGGGCTTGAGTAGGTGTAAATAATATGCATGAATTGTGTGTGAGTATTGGTAAGAGTAAGTGGTAAGTTGGTGTGCGAGAAACAACTCTTGCTGTTATTTAATGTTGCCATGATGTTAATTATTTACATATAGACTTACTAAGCTTTTAAAGCTTACTTCTTTTTCTTTTCCCTTGTTTTATAGATTCAGTTGAGCCAGTTCAGGAATGGGACGTGTCAGAGGATCACCCACACTATCAACATTTTCTTTTGGTATAGTGAAATGAAACCTTGGCGAAAAACATAGGAACACATGGAAATATATAGGTCTTTGACCCCTCTAGAATCTCCTCTACGGACACACTACTACTACTAGGTAAATCCATCTGAAATAGAACCTCCCCACTTTTGGTTAGGTTGAGCCTACTTTTGAATACGTTCTTATGTTTATTTCTATCTCATCTCGGTTTGTCTTTCAGATCCTTAAATCTTCCTTTCTGTTTTATTTTGTCAAAGGGAAACTCTTAAAGCATTTACATTTTCCTTGTTCCTCAATCTTGACCTCACGTGTAATTTTGGATTCTCCAATGTTATTGAACTACTAACAGCAAGAAATAAGAACAAGATTGATTATCCATTAAGTCTATTAGGTTTATATAATTGATGGGAATCAAAACCACCGAATATAAATTCCTATGACAAAATAAAACTAAATAATAGTATAGAGTAGTAGGGTCGAATCCATAGAGATTTGTTATCTAATTTCACCTTTCTTGTGAACACCATTATTGTCGTGGCAATAGACGTGCCCAAGACTCGTGACAAACATGCAAATTACCACATCTATGGAATTCATCATCATGTAATTTTACTTACAACCAATATTTGCCAATACCAATTGGCCTTATACAAAATGAATCAAGTATCGTCATAAGCTAACATATTTGGCTAAACCAATATGACATATAACAAAAAGACCAAGTCCTTATACATGCCATACTCAAAATGTTAAGACTACCTATACCCAAATATTCCAATAGATAGTCTGATTGAGTCTCCGACGTTCTTCTATCCCTGAGCTAGCTTAGCGATACTATAATAAAAATGGAAAAGAAAGGGGAGTAAGCATGAAGCTTAGTAAGTTTTCATGTAAATAATTAACAACATTAATTATGCAATATCATACACATAACATAAATATGACTTGTCATAATATCATCAAGTATCATAGATATATCTTAAATCATGTCATTCTCCTAGTGAACAATAAAACTCATATTCATGATTCCTTCAGTCGCTTCTTACTAAGAACTCATTGAGTCATAATCTCAATGTTTAATGAGCTTGTGTACATACCGGTACCCTTTCAACATGCTCATACCTCGTCATTTCTTTGACATAGTCCTTGAGTTACCCGTTAAACCACTTGGAATACTAAAGGATACTCAAGAAATCTCATGTATATAGTAGGACGCCAATGCCATATCCCAGATATGGTCTTACATGGGATCACATATAGATACCGATAGCCCAGCTATGGTCTTACACGATGTCTCATATCGATGCCAGGTCCTAGACATGGTCTTACACGAAATCTCATAACGATGCCATATCCCAGATATAGTCTTACACTTAATCACATACCGATGCCATATCCCAGATATGGTTTTATACAGAATCTCGATAACCCTAATGTCATGACATTTGTATCCTATCTAGTACTAAGGTTCAACTGGGATTTCGGGATAGCGAAACTTCATCACAACGTCATCGATTCATCATTAACCAATTTCGAGAAAAACAATTACACAATTTATGCAATATTAAAGTATTGAATACGTAATATTGAAATATTGCATTTTTACTCACAAACTTACCTCGGTACCAAAATATGACTAACTATTCGATTTAGTCCAAAAGTTTGTTCTTTCCCCGGTCTAGGTCCGGACTTCGTTTCTCTTGATTATTGAGCTTGAAAATGACAAAAACCTAGCTATGGTGAGCATGGAAATTTTGGCTATGGGATGGGGAAGATGGACACAATTTTGACTTGATTTTCCCTTTTTATTGATTTATTAACCAAATGACCAAAATGCCCTTAAGGCCTTTCTTTGATATTTTTCCCTTCCATGTCTATTTTTGTCCATAAAAATAGAAATTGGGTAAATTGCTATTTAAGGACCTCTAATTAATAATCCAAAGCTATTTCATACTTAAAGCTTCTAGAATCTCATATTTTGTAACTTTTGCAATTTAGTCCTAAAAGTCAAATTGGACTCTTATTCACAAAATTTCTTTATGAAACTTTCATACAATCATGCAAACATGTCATGGACCATAAAACAATCATAAAACAAATATTTCTACTATAGATTTGTGGTCTTGAAACTACTATTCTGACTAAGCCCTAAATTGGGATGTTACAACTCTCCACCTTTAGAGATTTTTGTCCCTGAAAATCTTATCGGTGAAAAGGTTTTGGTACTATTTCCTCATGGCCTCTTCGGGCTCCCATGTAGCCTCTTCAACTCCATGTCTTTGCCATAATACTTTTATAAGGGCTATAATTTTATTTCTCAATTGTTTGACTTCTCGAGTGAAAATCTTAATCGGCACTTCGCCATAAGTCATATCTGGTCAAATCTCAACCTCTGTTGGTGAAATCATATGTGAAGGGTTTGACGGAATCGGTGCAACATAGACACATGGAACACATAATGGATTCTTTCGGTAATCTTATACGGTCCAATAAAACGTGGACACAATTTGCCTTTTTGGCCAAACCTCAAAACTTTCTTCTACGAAGATACTTTCAAGAATGCCTTATCATCAACTTGAAATTCAATCTATTTCCATTTCAAATCTGCATAAGACTTTTGCCTATCCGAAGTGGCTTTTAAACAATTATGAATCACTTTTACTTTCTCTTCGGTTTCTTTGACTAAGTTAACCCCATGAATCCGAATTTCTCTGAGTTCGGTCCAATGCAAAGGCGTACGACATTTACATCCATACAATGCCTTATAAGGCGCCATTTTCAAACTTGACTGAAAACTGTTATTGTAGGCAAACTCTACCAACGGTTAATACTTTTCCCAACTACCTTGGAATTCAAATACACAACATCGGAGCATGTCTTCAAGTATTTGAATTACTTTCTCCGGCTGACCATCTGTCTGCGGATAGAAAACGGTACTAAAATTCAACTTTGTGCCTAAAGCTTTTTGTTACTTTTTCCAAAACCATGATGTAAACCTTGGATCTTTATCCGAAATAATCGACAAAGGTACTCCATGAAGTCTCACAATTTCAAAAACATATAAATCAGCCAACTATCAAGTGAATAGTCAGTACGTACCGGTATAAAATGAGCTGATTTCGTAAGCCTATCAACCACAACCCATACGACATCTTTCTTTCTCTGTGTCAAAAGCAATCCTGTCACAAAATCCATAGTAATACGGTCACATTTCCATTCGGGAACCATTACAGGCTGAAGTAAACCAGAAGACACTTGATGTTCAGCTTTTACTTGCTGACAAATTAATCATTTAGAAATAAAGTTTGAAATATCTCTTTTCATTCTTGGCCACAAATACAATTTCTTAAAGTCATTGTATATTTTCGTACTATCTTGATGAATAGACAAACATCCACTATGTGCTTCGTGTTAAATTTTCTGAATAAGTTCATTATTCCTCAGTACACAGACCTTGTCTCGGAACATCAAACACCCATCAAATGAATTCGAAAATCTAATTCAATACTCGATTCACACTGAACTCTTTTGTTTTGTAAATCACTGTCATTTTTCTAAGCTTCACAAATATCTTGGAGAAACATTGGTCTAGCTCTTAACTCTGCTATAATTGAACCATCATCAACTACAATCAACTGAGTATTCATAGCTCTCAAGGCAAACAATGGCTTTCTACGCAAAGCGTCAGCGACTACATTTGCCTTCCCCGAATGGTAGTCAATCACTAATTCAGAATCTTTTAATAGTTCGAGCCACCTTCGTTATCGTAGATTTAAATCCTTTTGAATCATCAAGTACTTTAGACTTTTATGATCAGTGAATACTCGACATTTCTCGCCATACAAATGGTGTCTCCAGATCTTCAATGCAAACACAATAGCGGCTAGTTCTAAATCATGTGTTGGATAGTTTCTGTCATGCGGTTTTAGCTTCCTCGAGGCATAAGTGGAAACACCAAAATTTATATACTTTTTCATACCCATTTTTACTTAAATTCATGCAAATCCGGTTAAATTCTTGTTGAAAAATAATTAATTTCTATAAAATAATTAAATTATGCTTAAAATATAAACGTGATGAATTTTAATTAATTTTATATTTAATTTTGATTAATTTTGATTATTTTCGATAAATTTGTACAAAAGGCGAAAAATGGCCCGACAGACACTGCTAGAAGAACAAAATCGAGAAGCAATTTGAAGTATCAAGGCGAATTAATTTCCAGCCTAAGACGGTCCAATTATGTGTATTAATTCATAATATAATTAATTTTAATTTATTCCCAATTTAATTTGGGCTAAATAAATTATTATTAATTAATTATGGAAAAAGGGGTCCAGTTGAACCGCACCTGTTGAACCGAACAAATTGAACCGAACCAGCCACAAATTGGGCTTCCCAGAGCCGTCCATATGCTGACCCAAATCAACATTTTTTCTGATTAAACAAGCTTGCAAAGAGGCCCTTGAAGAACTTTCAAAGTTGCATTCAAACCCCTCCAAATATTGTGGCTTTATAGATTTGCCCCAAGCCAAAAATAGCGAAGTTGAAACTATCAACTTTGCCACATGTGTGGCCGGCCAAGGGAGGGCTCTTTGGCTGATAAATTTTTTTATTTTTAGCTGCCACATTCAGCTATAAAAGGCCCCATTGGCTGATCATTCAAGACACCCCTCATTCTCTCATTCATTCACATTTCCTCTTTTCTCTCCATTCTCTCTTTTCTAAAAAAAACCAAGCTTCTTGTGCTGATTTCTTCTCTTGGAAAAGAGGCTCTCATCAGCCATTTTGGAGCAGTAATTAGGTGTTCATAATCCACCTTGATAGCCAAGGACAACAGAGAACAAAGAACGGAGCATGCTAGTCAAGCCACGGAGAAATACCGGATTTGATTCTTGTTCCCTATCTTTTTAATTTTCATTGTTGTTTGACGAACATGTTTATGAGTATTTATGCTATTGAAATGGTTAATTTAATCAATTTAGCTTGAATTTAATTCGTGTTAGGTTGATTGCATTTTGTCTACTTAGATTGTTAAAATTGTGTTTATGTTGTTATAGGCCTCGGTAAAATGCTTGATTAAGTAAAAACATGCCTAAGTTATTCTTTCATTACAATTGTTAGGTAACTACTGAATTAACTATTTAAATAGATTGAAATTGTAATTAATGGACACAATACTTAATCAGTGCATGTTTATTCTTCTAAGGTAGCTGAAGGTTAAATTAGCATTGTATTTGGCGATACATATGCCTTGCATAACTTGCAAGATTATTGTGATTAAACTGTTTCAAGGTAAGGATACCTTGTTACCTCACATAGTCTTTTATGTGCTTATTGGATTTAATTAATCGTTTGAATTGACATAGAAATATGCAAGAGGTTATTTAATTTAATAAGTATGTATATGCAATAACATGTTTACCTTTTTAAGTCTGTTTAATCGATTGAATTGGCATAGAAATATGTACAAGAGATGAATGGATTTCTACAGGTTATTATGTTCATAAGTTGGCAAATTATCGAGTTGTCATGAATTTATTCGTAGCAACATAGATATGAGTTTAACAATTCTAAGTTAAAGAATTGTAATTAATCTAACACAATTATGTCATCTTGATTAAATCATATTTTGAAATCGTGCATTAGAACTTTTATTTTTCATTTTTATTTATTTGTTTATTTTAGTTAGTTTTTAACCATAGTTTTTAGTCACCTTTTTCAACAAATTATTTTTACCTCACCAAAGTGTTTTAAATAACATTCATAAATAATTCTTTTCACAGTCCCTGTGGATACGATGACTTGACATTTACTTGTCACTTTATTACTTGTTGCGATTGTGTACACTTGCACATTTTCATCGTTCCAATAAGCTATTACCTTGCCTTCTTGCATAAGTACACAACCCAATCCATTCAAGGATGCCTCACTATAAACCACAAATTTTTTTCCCGGTTCAGGTTGTACTAAGACTAGAGCTTCAGTCAACAATGCCTTTAATTTCTCAAAACTCTGTTGGCACTTTCCTGTCCATTTGAACTAGACATCTTTCTACAACAACCTCGTCATTGGGGTAGCAATCATGGAAAATCCTTTAACAAACCGTCTATAATAATCGGCTAAGCCTAGGAAGCTTCTAATCTCTGACATGTTCCTCGGCGGTTTCCATTCAAAAATAGCCGAAATCTTACTTGGGTCAACTCTAATACCATCACCCGAAACAATGTAGCCCAAAAATCCAACTTCTCTAAGCCAAAATTTTCTTTTACTAAACTTTGCATACAATTGCTTGTCTCTCACAGTTTGCAAAACCGTTTTCAAGTGTTCGGCATGTTCAGTCTCATCACAAGAATAAATCAGTATATCATCAATAAAAACAATAAATTTATCCATGTACAGTCAGAAAATACGGTTCATTAAATCCATAAATACAGCAGGAGCATTCATTAAACCAAAGGGCATGACAAGAAATTCATAATGACCATGCCTCGTCTGAAATGTAGCTTTCGGCACATATGACTCCTTAACTCTCAACTGGTGGTAACCGGACCTCAAGTCTATCTTTAAGAACACTATGGCTCCCTTCAATTGGTCAAACAAATCATCAATCCTTGGCAAGGGATACTTGTTCTTTATGGTTACCTTATTGAGCTGTCGATAATCTATACACAGTCTCATGAAACCATATTTCTTTTTGACAAGTAGTACTGGTGCACCTCACCGGGAATAACTAGGTCTCGTAAAACCTTTTTCTGTTAGTTCTTGTAACTGAGCTTTCAACTCCTTCAATTTAGTCAGAGCCATTTTCTACGGAGTAATCGAAATAGGTGCGGTACCGGGGACTAGCTCAATACCAAATTCTACTTCTCTAATAGGAGGCAATCCGAGCAACTCTTCTGGAAACACATTCGGGTACTCACATACTACCAGCACTGATTCAATTTTCAACTCAGACTCTTTTGTATTCAGTACAAAGGCAAGATAAGCTTTATAACCCTTTCTTATACATTCCTAAGTAGTCATAGAAGAAATGACTACAGGCAAGTTATCCGATTCACCTGGTTCAACCCGAAGAATATTCCCATTTTTACATTTTAGTTCAATAATTTTCCTTCCACAATTCATTACCACACCATGAATGGTCAACCAATCCATACCACGAATTATATCAAATTCATTAAATGGAAAAAGCATATGATTAGTAAAAAAACAGTGACCTTTAATCATCAAAGGGCAATTCTTACATACTTTGTCAATTAACACAAACTTGCTTAGAGGGTTCGATAATTTTATCACAAATTCTGTAGACTCAACAGGCATATTCATACTAGATACCAATTTCATACAAACATACGAATAGGTAGATCCCGAATCAATTAAAGCAACAAAAGAAGTATCATAGAGAGAAAAAGTACCCGTAATCACATCAGGAGATGAAGCTTCTTCGCGAGCGCGAATGGCATAAGTCCTCGTAGGTACTCTACCCTCAGGTCTCACAGCCGACTCTCTAGGTGCACCCTTGCTACTAGCTCCATTTCTCGGATCTCTCTGTGGTCTTCCTTTATTAGCAGTGTTACCCAATCTTACACTTTGAAATTTCTCTTTTTCTACCATCTCGTGGCAATCACGAATAAAATGGTCTTGTGAGCCACATCTGAAGCAAGATCTATCATTCACTCGGCGCTCACCGAGGTGACGTCTACCACACTGCAGACACTCCGTCTATTTGGTCGAGCACTACTGACACTTGCAATTGAAGTAGTCTGAGCCTTATGACCCGAATACTGTTTACCCCTATTTCTATTCGAGAACCCAACTAAAGCATTCGATTGAGTAGTAAACTCTCTTGATTTCTTGGATGTGGATTGAAATGACTTTCCCATCTTCTCTTCTTTGAGTTACGATACTCCATTTCAGTGTTTCTTTTCTCTTTAGCCAACTCCTCGGCCTTACAAGCTCTCTCCACAAGCACAACGAATTCTTTCAGCCCAAGAATGCCGAAAAATAATCGAATGTCCTCGTTTAACCCATCCTCAAACCTCTAACACATAATGGCCTCAGTAGATACACATTCTTGAGCGTATTTGCTAAGTCTCAGAAACTCATGCTCATACTCTGCTACATTCATTCTACCTTGCTTTAACTTAAGAAATTCCTTTCTCTTCTGATCAATAAACCTTTGGCTAATGTACTTCTTATGAAACTCTTCCTGGAAAAATTCCCAAGTTACCCTCTCCCTCGGTACAACCGACACAAGGGTATTCCAGCATTGGTAGGTCGAATCTCATAAGAGTGATACCATACATTTCATGCATTCCTTAGATGTGCAAGATAACTCTTCAAATACCCTGATGGTATTTTCAAGCCAAAATTCTACTATTTCCGGATCATCTTTATTAGCTTGGAATTCCCTAGCCCCTTGATTTTGAATTCTATCAACCGAAGGCCTTTCCCTTCTTGCCATTTCTACAACTTGGGAAGCTACAGGGGCATGCTGACGAATAGGTGGGGGTGGAGGAGGTTGAGCATTCAGGTTTGTTCGAATGAACTCTGTATACCAAGCGTTCATCATATGAAGAAAGGCTTCCCTAGCTCCTTCTGCTCCTCCCTGACTCACAGTCACGGGACTACTTTTTGGCGACACTATCCCTTCAGTGGGAGCAGGCGCGTTACTTTCCACCTCATCCGCCACAGCTCTTTTGGGATCCATTTACTATATGAAAACACATTTTAAAATCGTCAGGAGTCATCACACTATCACAATATATGTATAGCATGTATAGCTAGACTCTTTCACACGCTACGTAGTTCGAGAGTCAACTAAATCGAAGCTCTGATACCACTAAATTTAACACCCCTTACCTGTATCCGACACTAGGACAAGGTTCGAGGTGTTACTGGACTTAAACTAAACATTCATGCAGAATTGGGCCATAAAATTTCATCCAATTTAAAACCATTCATACACAAGTATTTCTTCCCTTATACGAGCCTACGAGGCCCAAAATATACTTTGGATGCAGTCCAGGACTAAACTGAGAACTTCTGAAAATTTTACAAACTCATAGAAGTTTTGCCCTAAACAACGGTCACACGCCCGTGTGGATATGGGACACGCCCATGTGTGTAGGCCGTGTGGTCACATACGCCCGTGCCTATACCCCATGTAACTCTCTATTTATGACATCATCAACCAAATGAAACCACACGGCCAAGCCACATACCAGTGTGCTAGGCCGTGTGACGAATTAAATTCTCGTAAATGAGGTGCAGACTTCACACGCCCTTGGCACACGCTCGTGTTCAAGGCCGTGCCGTCCACACGGCTGAGAAACATACCCGTGTGCTCAGCCCGTGTCAAATTATTTTTCATTTCGAAGCTAAACTAGTTTTCACACAGCCTAGTACACGCTTGTGTTCCAGGCCGCGTGTAACACCCCAGACCCGGCCCAGACGTTATGGCCATGTCCGGTGTGCTACATCACCTAGACTATGCTACGCCGTCCTATATACTATGTCTGATGTTTGAGATTTTTGAAAAGTAATACTTGTTTTTCTTGAAATTCCCGATTTAATTATTATTCAACCTAATTTCTATCTCATTTGTTAATCGTTTCATTTTAGTCTTATTGTCCTCCTTAGTCTTCAGTAAAGTCAGGTTGGTTAATAAAATGTTTGTTTAATTTTGAAAACGGTGTAGGTTTGTGTTTGAAATAAAACGGTAGAGAAATCCCGAATAACAGTTATAGCGGCCTTATTACAACCCATGTCAAAATAAAACTAATAAAAGGTAATTAAATAATAAAAAAAAAAACCAACTATGATGAAAGTTCAGTCCTCGTGGCCACTCTGAATCCCTCCCAGCGTCCAAGTCATAATCTAGGGCTCACCTGCATGGATGGAAAGAAAGGGGTGAGTTTGGGAAAACTCAGTGTGTGCAGAACCCATCCAAAGCCCAAATTGGCTCAAGCCCACTGGGCCTAAACCCTAACCAGTCTCAGTCAGATACTGGGCCGAAGCCCTATTTAGGAAACAGTAATCTGGGCCAAGGCCCTATAACAGATACTGGGCTGAAGCCCTATTCAGATAACAGATTGGCCCATAGGCCCAGAACAGTACAGTACAGTAATACAGTATAAATGCAAACCCAATTGGGAAGACTACTCAACCCACCAACCGCTACACACCACCCGTACCAGCCAACACACCATGTGGGGAATAACTCGACCCACCCAGCCCACACACCACAGTCGCAGCATGGCTGCTCAGTTAAACAGTATACGAGGCAAAGCCCCTTTCAGAAACAGTACGAGGCATAGCCCCTTTTCAGTAACGTGGCTGTGCCACTCACACTTCCTCCATTATCAAAACCCAACCCATGCAATAGATACATATCATGGCATGCAATAACAGTAACAGTCATGTCAAACAGTACAGTCAATTTTAGCCCTAGGGGTATAACGGTAATTTTCTACCTAGGGGCAAAACAGTAATTTCTTACCCTAAGGGTATTTCAGTAATTTTGCTCTCATATTACAGATTTCATGCTTATTACAGTATTTATTAATCACATAGTTGTCACAGAAGTCCGGTTAACTCAGTTTTTCAGTCTTAGCATTCAAGCCCTAAAACCCCTAATGAGCCCTATTACGTCGATTGGCCCATTAGGCCCATTTAGTCCCAATTTCATAATCAGTTATCTTGTTTTAACTGTTTTCACACCTACAGTTCATAATATTACCTTTAAACCCATTTTTACTCACATGGACCCAAATCGCCCATTGGGCCCATATTTGACCCACCGAGGCCCAACTTACCATAATGTCCAAAATTTAGCGGTCAACACGCCTAACAGTGCCGATTCCAAAACTAACCTTCTCCTACTAACTTGAGAACGTTCGCACGCTCACAAGCTCTCGAAATACCGAAACTTCGGCATTTCGGCTTTTCGGCTTTTGCCGATTTGCGCATTGAAGGGCGTTCGAAACACACACCTGTTTTGCAGTTTCTCCTACGAGATCTCCTATGCGTTAATCCCTACAATCCAATACTTAATTGATTAGACCATATTAACACTTAATCTGAATTGAAAACTTGCCCAAAGCCTTACTTACACATTCGGCCAACACCTCCAATGGCCTTAATGTTCTTACCTTGCCGATTTAGATCCCTTTAGATCTAGATCTGATGTTCCAATGTCTTCAACTCCTTGTTTGATCACCTTCTTCTCTAACTAACACACAAAAAGAACAAAGAAAACACCACTTGATTTACCAAAAGTCCAAAACGACAAAATCCTTAACTTTAGGGACTTTCGGCTTTTCCAAATATGAAATATTGAACAGATCTGAAGTATTAAACACTTACCAACGATTTCCCTTCAGTTCCTATGCAGATCTAATGTAAATTTGACCCTTAAACGTCAGTAGAAACCTTATCTCTGAGATTTGCAATTTCGGCTATCTCCCTACAACTATGGTGATTTCGGCTTTTCAACAAGAGAAGAGGATGGCGTTTTGGGTGTAGATTTTGGGTGATGGTGTCGACAATGGTGTGATTCAAGGGAGTGTAGTAATCGGCCACAACAGGTGAAAGGAATAGGGGTGATTCGGCTTACAAGAAATCGGCAAGAAAGGAAGCAGTTTTCGGGATTTCTGGCACTTTGAGCAATCGGTTATGGTTGATTTTAAGAGGAATGAAAGCAAAAGAAAGAGTGGATCTGTGCAAGGTGGGTATTCGGCTAGGGAAGAGATCAAAGGGGAAGAAGAAAAATGAAAAAAAAACAATGGTAGAGGTGGAGAGGAAGAATTCGGCTATGAGCTTTCCATGGAGGCAACTTTTGGCTTTTCTGACAGTAGAACAGAGAAAAATTCCTAAGGTGGCTAACCCTAATTGTCATGACAGAAAAAAGAAAATGATATAACCCTAGTAGTCCCTCTAAAGCAATCGGCCCAAGTCCCTAAAGCCCCCTTGCCGAAATTCACTTAAGTTAGGCACATGCCCGGCACATGCTTAAAAATTAAAAAGAACTCTACGCTTACCTTGTAACTCGAACCCTTGTCCTTGAATATCCACTTAGGCGCCATTTTTCTAGGAGCTTAGTGGCTCCACCTTGCCACTTTACCAAGAGCTCACTTGTGACATATTTTACACGGTTTTTCTTAAAAGCCCACTTAACCAAGTCCCCTTTCACTTGAAAATCCAACTTAATATTTTACCGGGTTTTAACTTAAACTTGGGCCTTCTATAGGCCCACTAACACATGTACATACATTATCAACCTTTAGAACACCAAAATTTTAAAAATTTCACTAAAATTCACAAAACCCGAAAAATCCCGAAAATCAGGGCGTTACACCGCGGCCTTCACACGGCTGAGACACACGCCTGTGTCTCTGCCCTGTGCTCTATACTGGGCATTTTGTTTCTTAAAATTAAGGTACATGGGACACACAACCTGTTCACACGCCCGTGTGTCTACTTATGTGGACAATATATAGGCTATTTATCAAGCCAATTGCCACCCTGAAACATAAACACACAAGCCCCAATGCATTGGTATAATTCATAACATTTTTGAGCAACCAACATGTCCACAACTAAGACATCATCTCCTAATTTTCATGACATATACATACTCAACAATTCAAAACATGCAAATTACCACATCTATGGAATTCATCATCATGCAATTTTACTTATAATTAACATTAGCCAATACCAAATGGCCTTATACAAAATGAATCAAGTATCATCATAAGCTAACATATTTGGCTAAACCAATATGACATATAACAAAAAACCAAGTCCCTATACATGCCATACTCAAAATGTTAAGACTAGCTATACCCAAATATTCCAATTGATAGTGTGATCGAGTCTCCGACGTCCTTCGATCCCCGAGCTAGCTTGGCGATACTATAAGAAAAATGGAAAAGAAGTTTTCATATAAATAATTAACAACATTAATCATGCAATGTCATACACATAACATAAATATCACTTGTCACAATGTCATCAAGTATTATAGATACATCTTAAAACATGTCATTCTCCTAGTGAACAATAAAACTCATATTCATGATTCCTTCATTCACTTCTTATCGAAAACTCATCGAGTCATAATATCAATGTTTAATGAGCTTTGTATACATACCGGTACCCTTTCAACATGTTCATACCTCGTCATTTTTTTGACATAGTCCTTGAGTTACCCGTTGAATCACTTGGAATACTAAAGGATACTCGGGAAATCTCATGTATATAGTAGGATGCCAATGCCATATCCCAGATATGGTCTTACATGGGATCACATACCAATGCCGATAGCCCATCTATGGTCTTACACGATGTCTCATATCGATGCCAGGTCCTAGACATGGTCTTACACGAAATCTCATAACGACACCATATCCCAGATATGGTCTTACACGTAATCACATACCGATGCCATATCCCAGATATGATCTTATACGAAATCTCAATAAACCTAATGTCATGAAATTTGTATCCTATCTATTACTAAGGTTCAACAGGGATTTCGGGATAGCAAAACTTCGTCACAACGTCATCAATTGATCATTAACCAATGTCATAAAAAAATTACACAATTCATGCAATATTAAAGTATTGAATACGTAATAATGAAATGTTGCATTATTTACCCACAAACTTACCTCGGTACCAAAATATGACTAACTATTCGATTTAGTCCCAAAGCTTGTTCTTTCCCTAGTCTAGGTCCGGACTCCGTTTCTCTTAATTATTGAGCTTGAAAATGACAAAAACCCTAGCTATGGTAAGCATGGAAATCTCAACTATGGCATGGAGAAGATGGACACAATTTTGAGTTGATTTTCCCTTTTTATTAATTTATTAACCAAATGACCAAAATGCCCTTAAGGCCATTCTTTGATATTTTTCCCTTTCATGTCTATTTTTTTTCCATAAAAATAGAAATTGGGTAAATTTCTATTTATGGACCTCTAATTAATAATCCAAAGCTATTTCATACTTAAAGCTTCTAAAATCTCATATTTTGCAACTTTTGCAATTTAGTCCTAAAAGTCAAATTGGACTCTTATTCACAAAATTTCTTCATGAAACTTTCACACAATTATGCAAACATGTCATGGACCTCAAAACAGTCATAAAACAAAATTTCTACTTTAGATTTATGGTCTCAAAACCACTATTTTGACTAAGCCCTATATTTGGATGTTACATTTGGTGTATGTAAATGCATTTAGTGGAAATGGTAGAATGTGGAAAGGGAAGGGATTTAGGAAGCAATTGAACAAATTTACAAAGAAACAGGGAAAAAGAAATAAAATCGCAGTATGCTACTAATGCATGAAATAGAAAGGAATAAAAATAATTTCATTCAATTTCTAGTGTATTTAAGTGTGTTTTTCAAATTCCGCCACACACCTTATTTATATACATATCTTATACTAGAATTAGCCTAACTTACTTAACAACCAATTACATGAAATCAATTTCATATAAGATTTTTTTTCTAAATATGGCTTTTACAAATCCAAAAATCTGATCAGCGCTTAAATGTCTCAAAATTTTCGATTCCACCCCTCTGTTATTGCTTGCGCTCGAATTTAGTCATTTTCTGCTTGTTTTTTATTTAAAGCATCTGAATTGCGTTGCTGACAAAATTTAAACATAAAATCACTAATTTAGCAAGAATTAATTCAAGAATTAATTGATTTGAACACGTAAAACATGCAAAATAAATATGCTATCAAATCCCCTACTTAGCCTATGATTGTCCTTAAGCATTTTGTATTTTCCTATATTAGAAATTATCCAATAATTTATTAGAAATCAAGTCTCTCTTTCACAACCATGATCAAAGTAAACAATTTAGGTGAAAAATGAATACGTGTTCAAATACTCGGTTTAATCAACAAGTGTCCATAAAATTTAAAGATGTAAATTTAATCATTTCACTAAATTTAGATTGAACCAAAATCTGCAAGGTATTTATTCTTAACTAATTGTGTAGTAAATTTGGGACATAGTCAAACCTTTTTAGGCGATGTGAAATGATAACCCAAGCACCTTACCACGGTTACCAATTTGACACGTCTCCAAATAGACTATTTTTCCCTACTCATGATAGCTCGATTAGCGGAGTGTTTGCAAGTTTTTGGTTCGTCACTCGAACCTTTTTTATGCAAAATAAGATGACAACCCAAACACCTTATCCATGTTACTAAATTCGGTGACATTCTCGAAATCTTCACTCATAACTTAAGCCATCAATGGAGTAGAATTAATTATTATTAGATTTTAATTATGGTTTTTTTTCCATTAGCAAATACATTTAAAATTAAACAACTAAGAAAGATATGCTTACTAAGAAAATTGATAAACAATCAATTTTCATGAAACAATCTAATTACAATATTTCAACTTTATAACACACTCGTCGATTAAACTAGATAATTAACACTTTAATTCAAGAACCACCAAACTATCTAAATTAACTAAGCATTGGAATTAGAGGCTCAATGTCAAAAAAAATTACCTAATAATCCTAACATAAGAATTAACACATGTGAAAGAGAAACAATCAGGCAGCTAAAGAGAAACAATCAAGCATATTTACTAATCCAAAACCTCCTACTTAACATATGCTTGTCCTCAAGCATATTGTATAAGAATTAAAGTACAGTAGAGAGAAGGGCCAACTATATTCCCCGTGTATATCTAACGTGGTTGTTGGTGTTGGAAGTGAGTACTTTGCAAGATGGCGAGAATTGTGGAGACTTGGGTTTCCATTGTTTCAAGGCGAGCTTCAATACGGCTTAAATGTTCCTCTACAGATGAAGTAGGTTACTCCTTTAGATCCCTAGTAGCGAAATTGTGACATTGGCGAAAGACCCTATTACTGCGAGTAGTTCATATACCTGGAGGAACAAAATAACACGCAATAGGGGTGTCGACAAACAAACCCATTGAATCCAAACAATACCCATCTAAATGGTCCATATTATATGCATATGTAAAGGAGGAAAAATAGACTTCGAAGGGAAAAAATTGGGAGATTAAATTTGTAATATATAGGCCAAATATGAGTGGTCGATTAGAGCGTAAAACAACATAAAAGTTGGTGCAAACCAATATCCTAAATTAACCTTATATCCAGAATGCATACACTAAAGGAAAAATAATTCTATTTTGGTTAAAATAGATGAATCATTTCGACCTGAATAGCTAAAAGCTAAACACCGATGAATATATCTTAAAGCTGGTTCATGCATTAACAAGTCCTTAGAGGTATTGGGATTATAAAAATGATTCCTAGGTTGAGTTAAAGCAAAATAAG
Source organism: Gossypium stocksii (assembly GCA_020496765.1). Lineage (NCBI taxonomy): Eukaryota > Viridiplantae > Streptophyta > Magnoliopsida > Malvales > Malvaceae > Gossypium > Gossypium stocksii. Next base: position 56,160,958 of record CM035631.1, read on the forward strand.
AAACATTAGCATCAAATTTACTTGATATATATCCAATAATGCAATATAGTAAGAATTAGTTTGAACATTGCCAGGGTCAACGAAACCCATGTCGATTTTAAAATCTGAAATTGAAATCTTAAAATCTTTACCAAGTAATCAAAAACAGACAACATCTCGAGTTTATAATATGCCTCAGATGAAATATTTGTAAATGAATTCCAACTAATAACATCGAAATAGTTCAATATACAACATCATGTATATTAAGCATATCAAGAGTGTAAAGAGAAATTTTCTTACAGACCTAGAGTGGATGTTGTCAAATATTATCGAATCTTGCGCGGTGCTCTGTGGTTGCAAAGTGTAGGGACCCTCAAAGTTGTGCTTCTGTTGGTATATTGTAGGTACGGCCTCGCCTATTACGTTGTCTATCTCGGGTTGGTCGAACATTTTTTTAGGCGAGCTGGGTGGGGTACTCGAATAGTTCGCATCTTCACTATTGCTATGTGGAGGTGTTATTGGTTCATCAAGTGGTGGTTGATGTGTTCAAGTGGTGGATGATCATGTTCGATGCTTAGGAATGTGCTTGTTTCTATTTGAAGGACATTCACCATGGTTGTTAGAAGTTCCAGCCTCATTTGAGCAACTTATATAGTATGGTAGCAAAGAAAAAATAGGTTGTAAGTTAGGAATCAACCTTTCGGAAGTAGCAGGACTACTGTGAGAGTGTTCTATCTCGATCGGAGTTGGGCTTCATTGGTGACGATTCCTAATAGGTGTGGTAGTCTGCCTTATAGGGGGCAGAGATGGTTTTGAGTCTTCATTATCTAAATCGATGATTGGAGGTGTCAAAAATCAATTTCAACCGTGATTAAGAGAAATTGGGAATCCGTTGGCTGCTTGGTTCTTAGTACGAACTATGGTTAATATTTGGTTTTGGAGGAACAAATGACAATGTCCTTATAGTCTACTCATGGCTGCGAACAACGACGGTCTGTGGTGGCTCATAGCTTTTGGATAGTGGCGATGTGGGTCATGTTGGTGGGCGTTTATGGAGGAAAGGGATGGGGGTTTGGTTTTTGGAAGGTCAGTGGCTATTTTTGGAGTTTATGTTTGAAGAATCGAAGGTGTTTGGCAATGAGAAGGTAGCGGTTTCGTGGGGTACAAAGGTTCGATGGTTATGATGGAGAAAATGAAAGGTGAACGACGATGGAGGGTAAAGAAACGAGCGATGGTGTTCACAAATGAACGCCGTTTTGTGTTGGCTTGGTATGGTGGTGCGAAAAAAGAAGGAAGAAGATTAATTGACATTTGGTGATGGCGATAGTGGCGGTCGGCGGTGGCGATGCACGTTGAAAGGGAATGGTTTTGTTTAAAGAGATTTGGGGAAGAAGAGAGAAGAGAAAAAGGGGAAAAGAAAGGAAAGAAAGAAAGGGAATGGTTGTGGTGAGGTTTCGTGGGGCTAGGGTTTTTTTTTCTGTTTGGGGCATTTTTTGTGTTTTTTGGGTTAATTTGGGTTGAATTGGGTTTGTGTTTTTTTTTTTATTTGGGTTGGTTTTAGGTTTGGTTTTATTTGGGTTGGTTTTGGGTTTGTTTATGTGAAGAAAAATTGTAGCACTAAGCATGGTTGTACCCATGCCATGATCGAAATCCATTCTTTGGGAAGAAAAAATTACAACCTCCACCAACGGTCCTGGAAAATTACACATTAAAATGGATTAAATAATAATCTTGTTATTATTTATTTTATTTTCAACCTAAATTAAACTAAAATTCAAAATTAAATAAATTAAAATAAGTATGGGTTGCCTCCCAAAAAGTGCTTTTGTTTAATGTTGTTAGCTCGACGACTTGAAAGTTTATTCAACAAGCTCTTCAAGTATTAACTCCTTGACAATGTGCACTTGAAAATTGCAAACTCGAAATTATATAGGATTTTTCTATATATTTTTACTAGCTTTTGACTTAATAAATATGTTAATCTTGAGAAATTGTTTTTTAATTAAGTGAATTTTACTTAAATATTAATATTGAACATGAATTTATAAAGTATGTGATATTATGCTTTATTACATGATTTTTGTGCATAATTTATATTATTTTCATGTTAACTATTAATATGTGAATTTTTACTATGCAGTAGGACCATGAAAGATGAGATTAATATAAAAGTTGCATGGACATGCACATACCCACTCAATTTGGACGGAAAGGCCATGTAAAGCTGGGTCATAAGGATGTTAAGTTGACCAGTAAAAGTGTGGTACATGATGGAAAAATCTGATTATTTATTGGACTAAGAAACTGTCTAACAAGGAGGAATTAAGGCCCAATTTTAGCACAAGCAAATGGCTACCCAAAAATAAGCTTTGGGATATTTTATTGAAGTTCCTTACAATTGGAAAGATGTTAGAAATCAAGACACAAGTTTACCCTTTGAAACCGTCCAACCCTAGCTAAATATTTGTGCTCAAATCAAGCAACTAAATCACCCACCTTTACACACATCATGTCTAGCCATAGGAAGGAGAGAATTAAGGAAGAGGTGATGCTATTTTAAGTAAACTTCACCCTTACCTTCACCTATAAATACCACACACCTTTCACCTTTCAAAGCATCCCTTACTCCCTCAACACTTATCTCTCATTCATTCTCTCATTCATCAGTCTCTCTTCTATTTCCCTATTCTTTTCCTTTGCATATTTGTCCATCTCCCTTCCACTGATTAGCCAACAAAGGCTTGTTAAGACCTTCATTTTTTCGTCCACCTTAGGAAACCTTTAGCAAAAGGAGCATCGAGTAGAACAGAGGAACACATTAGTCAGAAAAGTTCCAAAAGACTGTTGAACTGAATTAGAGTTTACTCTTTCCTCTTGTTATTTAATTTACTTATGTTTGCTATGTGTTTATTGTTTTTGACATCAGTGATGATATTTTAAATCCTATTTTTTAGGATGATTATGTTAATTCAAAAAGATGTATTTGGTTCATGTTTAATATGTTTGTGACTCAGTCGATCATGTTTTCAATTAAAATCAAGATATATTTCATTCATATGTGATGAGATGCATTCAGATTAGCTAAGTGATCCTAACCAGATGACGACTAGTAAACACAAAATTGAAAAGTGCAATGCTCAATTTAGATCATTGAACTCGATTAAATTAGAGGTTCATAACATCTTTAATTAGCTCTATTATCTTGCATAGTTTTTAAGTTTATGTGATTAAACTGTTTCAAACGTAAATGTCCCTGTTACATTGCAGAAATGCTAAGAAACCCTTAGTTTAATATGATTAGTAAAATGCATATTTCACTAAGTAAAAGATTTCGAGAGGACTTAATTTGGTTTCCAAACTCATGAAAGATTGTGTTGCCATGGAATATTTTCCAAACACTGTTAAGCATGATCAAAATGAATTGAGATGATTAATATAATTATCCTAGCCTATTTTATGCTAATTGTTTTTGTTGCTAAAGCCATTCATTCATAGATTTAAATAATTTTCATTTAGATTAAAATTGCATTAGGGATCGGTCTTTGCATCTAGTTGATTTCACTTAGTTTAAACATCACCATTCAAATTATTGTGTTTTTATACCAAATTGTGAATTTATAACTTTACACAAATAATCGATTAACATACATAGTCCCAGTGAAGACAATAATTCATTTTACTTACTTATTGGTTTTGAGTTTACCTGCAAAAAATTCTTAGTGTAGGGTCATAAAGTAGTACTTTTCGCCCAATCAAAATTTTTTTACGAGTTATCTTTTGATCATAGAATGCCCTTATTTTTTCTTTATAAATTTGGGCATTTTTATATACTTTTCGTCTGATTTCTATAAGCTCCTGAATATGTAATTTTCGATACTTACCTGTAGCGTCCAACTCTATGTTGCATTGCTTAATAGCTCAAAGTGCCTTGTGTTCTAATTCTATAAGAAGATGACATGGTTTACCAAATACAAGTCTTTATAAGCTGTGCGGTATGCCCACAGTACATCATTTAATGACAAACTCCAATCTTTCCTATCTGGCTTAATGGTCTTTTTCAAAATTATTTTGATATCTCGATTTGACACTTTTACTTGATTGTTTGATTGAGGGTGATAAGTCGTAGCAACTTGTTGTACTACCCCATTTTTTTTTCAAAAGTGCGTCGATTACCTTATTGCAGTACGTTTCTTGATCACTGATCAATGCTTTTGGTGTGCCAAATCTGGAAAAAATGGAAATTTTAGAAATCCTACTACAGCCTTAGCATGATCATGATAGGTGGCTCTAGCTTCCACCCATTTAGACACATATTCAACAACAAGCAAAATATAAATGTTACCAAAGGATGAAACAAAAGGTCCCATAAAATCGATGCCCCAGACAAAAAAAATTTACATACATGTATAGGTGTTAGAGGCATTTCATTCTTCCGGCTCTAATTTCCAACCTTTTGACATCTTTTGCAAGTTCTACAAAATAAATACGCATCATGAAAAATATGTGGCCAAATAACCCACATTCAAGTACCTTATATGCAGTTTGTTTAGGGCCAAAAAGCCCTTCACGTGCGTAAGAATGACAAAAATCTAAAATTGATTTTACGTTAGTTTCTGCAATGTATTGTCGAATTACCTGATCGTAACAATATTTCCAAAGCTAGGGGTCATCGCAAACATAGTATCACAATTCTCGTTTAATCTTATCCTTTTCAGATCGCGATAAATTAGAAAAAATGATGCCTATGGCAATAGTCTCTATCAGAATTTTCCACTTATTAGCTAAGTCACTCAAAATTTATGAAGACATAGAGCCTAAATCTACCAGTGAGAATAAAGGAATGGATTACGAGGTAAAAATACCCGCAATCTCATTGATCGAATCTAATCATACACAAACAATGTAACACCCCAAACCCGGCCTAGACGTTATGGCCGAATCCGGCGATGTCATATTGAAGTGTTTTTCATAAAACAAACTGATGCTAAAACTTTATCTTGTTTAACCCCCTTTTATGTATCTATCCCTAATTTGAAGACATGTCTTTAATTTAAAAACGTGGATTACTATCCAAAAGTCATTTACTTATTAAATCATTATTAATTTCAAACAACCTTTTATTGCGGAAGCTTTTTAACACAATTGGCGTATTCGTTTAAAAGTTTGCTTATTTTGAAAACTCGAGTTTCCTAGTACTAACAGGTATAAACCAACACAAAAATAAAATCCTAATTTAAAAGTTAAAAATTTAAAAAGAGGCCTTATTACAAAATAAAACCCCAAATATCGAAATCATAATTTGTAACACCCCTATCCCGTAAACGTCGCCGGAATAGGTAAGGGTCATTACCAGACTTGTACTCAGATTAGAACAGTAAAATTTTGAACTTTACAAACAACAACATAGTTCTATAATTATTTCCCCCAATCATGATTTAAAGCTCATATAAAGGTACATACATTCATTGAGGATCAAATTGAAAACATATGAAAGATAGGGAAAACATTGAGAAAATTTTCAAGTTAGGGACACACGGCCGTGTCCCTAGCCCGTGCACACCAACACGATCGTGCCCTGCTAGACACGCCCAAACACTCAGTCCGTGGTTGAAACTGTCTAACCCCACACAGTCACCAGACACGCTCGTGTGTCCAGTCCGTGTTCAACACTGTCAAATATCACATGGCTACCAGACACGCCCGTGTGTCTAGGCCGTGCGCAAGACTGCCTAAAATATTTTAGGTGTAGGGTTTACACGACTGAGTCACACGCCCATGTGTTCTGACCGTGTGGCACAATGTAGGCTTAGTTTAAGCCATTTTGCCACCCAAATGGGTCATCCCTACAAACATCAAGGTAACTACAACAATTCATAGACAATTTGGCAACCAAAACAATCATTTCAAACACAATTTGCAAACATTAATCATCATCTAAACATGTACCAAATATGCAATCTTTCATACCAATTCACTTATCAACTCTATAGCTAATAATCCTACTGAAAAACATCTTAACACTTTGCAATTTATCACAGAAAAACACATCATAATAGTAATTCAAAATAGGTTAACATATATAAAACAAGCCACATCTCATAGCTTAAATAGGTGCCCAAAACATACCGCATTCCTTATCAAAGCTAACCATAAACATTCACTTAACAACTAGCCTATAGATGCCATGACCATTTCATAAAAAAAGATTCAAAAGTACCAAAAGCTTGATGGATAGTGTGATAGCAAGTTTCCGACTCGTCCGAAAAATCGAGCTAGCTTCCGAATCTATAAAACAAGGGAAAATAAATAGAGTAAGCTTTAAAAGCTTAGTAAGCCCGTATAACATAGAATAAAACTTATCGAACATTATCGATAAGCACATAAATAATGTCAACCAAGTCATGAACTCATTTTGCCTACTCATCAATAATGCACAAGTTAGTATTGCAAAATCTTGTGATCATTCATTCACCAAATGGATCATTCACATGTCACAAACATATATCAAATACTTATAGCATTTAATTCATGTAATTCATATCTTATAATTCATATAAATCATGTAACTCATGTACCATGTACTTAGTACATCCTTTAATCATCATATAACATGTATTAATAATTGCCCTTTGAACCTTTAAGAACATCGAGGGATACTCGTGTGATACACACACAGCGTATATACATATAACCTGTCATCCGTCAATGTATCATGTATGCTCTTTCGAGCCTGTAACGGTAAGCCCGAAGGCTGAACATATGATCTCGAAGGATGAACGGTAAGCCCGTAGGCTGAACGGTAAGTCCAAAGATTGAACATGTAATCCCGAAGGATGAACATATAGCTCATGAGCTGTGGCGAGTCCGCAACAAATGCAGGCACTCAAACCACTCTGTAGCCCTAGTGACATGTCACTTGTATCCTACGACTTTTTACGGTTTGAATGGGACTCGGTAATCATATCGCACTTGTAATCTTTAAAGATTTCCATATCAATTCATATACATGTAACCAATAGGCATTCTAATTTCTATAAATTATCATACATTCGCATGACAAATTAAACCACAATTATAAACATTTACAATTCAATTCTAATTATACGAACTTACCTCGATTTCCCGATATCTACTCATCTACCTTTCGTTTTCCCCGATTAAGTTCTGGGATTTGATTGTCTTTATCTATATTAATACAAATTCAACTATTCGATCGCCAACATATTCAATTTAGTCCAAAAACATGTATTTTGGCCTATTTATAAATTAGCCCTTAACTTTCAACACTTTATAATTTAGTCCATTAAACACAAAATAGCGAATTGCATAATGAGACCCTCAATTTATCAGAGCCAAATATTTACATGTCTCTTATAAGCACATATATTTTAGTTATTCACAATTCTAACCACAAAAATTCTACCTTTTTCAATTTAATCCTTAAAACTCATTTTCATCAAAAAATCACTTTGTAAAACTTGTTTATTTCCAAATAACCTTCAATAATTCATCAAAAATCATCAAAATAACCATGTATTCATCAATGGTACATTTCAAAACACAACCAATTTCAGAAATTGAGGTATGGGTCAACTAGTATACAAAGTAACGATCTCAAAAATGTAAAAATTATCAAAAACCAATTACAAAACATACCTTAATTGAGGGTCAAAGTAGCCGAATATCAAGGAAGTTTAAAACCCTTTATTTTGTTTGTATAATTGGTGGAAGATGATAAAAATTAAAGCATTTTCATGTTTTATTTTAATTAAAACATATTATAAAACCAAATGACCATTTTAACCTTTAATAAAACCATTATAAAATCAAAAAATATGGACATAAATGTCCACTACCATTTAAAATGGTAAAATAACCATTTAAGGACTCACACAAACAAAGACAAAGTCATAAAAGCCCTTTATGCAGTAGAACTCCTATTTATCGCTTTATGCAATTTAGTCCTTTTTTATCGAATTAACTATTTAAACAATAAAATTCCCAAACAAAACTTTCACTCAATAAACCTATCATGCTGTAAAAAATATTAAAATAATAAAAATAATATTTCAGCTCGGTTAAGTGGTCTTGAAACCACTCGTTCCGATTAGGGTTTAAAATGGGCTGTTACAACTCTCCCCCTGTAGGGATTTTCGTCCCCAAAAATCTTTCCGGTAAATAGGTTAGGTTATTATTTTTACATAGCTTCCTCGGTTTCCCACGTAGCTTCCTCTATCCCGTGTTTATACCAGAGGACCTTTACAACTGCTATACGTTTCTTTCTCAGTTCTTTAATTTCTTGGGACAGAATTCTGATTGGTTCCTCTGTATACGACAAATCAGGCTGTATTTCCACATCAATGGGAGAGATGACATGAGGCAGATCGGATCGATATCGACGAAGCATTGAAACGTGAAACACATTATGAATCTTTTCAAGTTCATAGTTGATAAGCTACAGGTCCTATTCTTTCCACAACTTCATATGGTCCGATAAACCGAGGACTTAACTTTCCTTTCTGACCAAAACGAAGACTTTTCTTCCATGGTGACACTTTAAAAAATACACGATCTCCGACTTGAAACTCTATTTCTTTTTGTTTTAAATCTGCATAAGATTTCTGTCTGTCAGATGCTGCTTTCAAATTGTCGCGAATCACTTTTACTGTCTCTTCTGTTTCTCGGATCAAATCAACCCCGTGTAACTTTTTCTCACTCAATTCAGTCCAGTATAATGGTGTTCGACATTTACGACTGTATAGTGCTTCGTACGAAGCCATTTTCAAACTCGTCTGGAAAATGTTATTATACGCAAATTCAATCAGGGGTAAATATTTCTCCCAGCAACTTTCAAATTCAAGAATACAACATCGTAACATATCTTCTAAAATCTAAATAACTCTTTCAGACTGACCGTTGGCCTGGGGATGAAATGCTGTGCTGAAATTCAATTTCGTTCCCAAAGCTTCTTGCAATTTATTCTAGAATCTCGAAGTAAATCTCGGATCTCGATCAAAAATAATAGACAACGGTACACTGTGTAGTTGTACAATCTCTGATAAATATAATTCAGCTAATCTATCCAGGGAAAAGTCTGTACGTACCGGTATAAAATGAGCAGATTTCGTTAATCTATCAACAATGACCCAGATTGCATTTTTCTTCTTCGGAGTCAGGGGTAATCCTGATACGAAATTCATTGTAACTCTGTCCCATTTCCATCCTGGAATCAGAATAGCCTGTAGTAAACCTCATAGTACTTGATGTTCGGCCTTAACTTGCTGACAGATCAGACATTTAGATACAAATTCAGATATATCCCGTTTCATTCCCGACCACCAGTATGATTGCTTCAAATCATTATACATCTTAGTGCTACGCGGATGAACTGAAAAACAACTGTCATGCGCTTCATGCAAAACTTTCTGAATAAGTTCACTATCTTTCGGTATGCAAATTCTATTTTGAAACATTAAACAATCATCAGCTCCAATAGGAAATTCAGAATCAAAATTTAACTCGAAGTGAAGTCGCTTAGCTTGTAGTTCTTGATCATTCCTCTGAGCCTTGCAGATTTGTTGCAGAATCAACAGCTTAGACTTTAACTTGGCTATAATAGATCCGTCATCAAATAACTTTATATGGGTATTCAAAGCCCGCAAAACAAATAAAGATTTCCGACTTAATGCATCAGCTACAACATTAGCTTTTCCCGGATGATAATCAATCACAAGCTCGTAATCTTTTAGTAATTGAAGCCATCTCAGCTGTCGCATATTCAAATCTTTTTGTGACATCAGATATTTCAGACTCTAAAGATCTGTAAAGATTCGACATTTCTCACCATATAGATAATGTCGCCAAATTTTTAGAGCGAAAACTATTGCAGCTAGCTCAAGATCATGTGTTGGGTAATTCTTCTCGTGCGGCTTCAACTGTCGGAAGGCATAAGCTATAACTTTCCCGTCTTGCATTAATACACAACCCAGTCCAATTATCGATGCGTCACTATAAATCACAAACTCTTTACCTGATTCAGGTTGGACTAAAATCGGTGCTTCTGTTAATAAAGCTTTCAACTATTCAAAACTCTGCTGACATTTATCCGTCCACTCAAATTTCACATCTTTTTGGAGCATTCGAGTTAACGGTACTGCAATCATTGAAAATCCTTTCACAAATTTGTGGTAATAACCCGCTAATCCCAGAAAACTTCTAATCTCAGAGACATTTCTCGGGGGTTTCCAGTCTATAATAGCAGATATTTTGCTCGGATCAACTCTTATGCCTTCTCCAGAAACAATATGACCCAGAAATCTGACTTCCCGAAGCCAAAATTCACATTTGCTGAATTTGGCGAATAACTGTTTTATCTCTCAAAGTCTGTAACACGATTCTCAAATGTTCAGTATGCTCCATCTCGTCACGTGAATAGATCAGAATGTTGTCAATAAATACAACAACAAATCTGTCCAGATGCGGTCTTAAAATACGGTTCATTAAGTCCGTAAACACTGTAGGTGTGTTAGTTAACCCAAAAGGCATAACTAAAAATTCATAATGATCGTACCGCGTTCTGAAGGTAGTCTTTGGTATGTCTGAATCCTTAATTCGTAACTATCTTCGAAAATATGGTAGCCCCTTTTCACTGATCAAACAAATCATCAATTCACTGAAGAGGATATTTATTCTTTACTGTCACTTTATTCAACCGTCGATAATCAATACACATTCTCATTGACCCATCTTTCTTTTTCACAAATAATACCGGAGCACCCCAAGGTGAAAAGCTCAGTCTCGTGAAGTCTCTATCCATTAATTCTTGTAATTGTGCTTTCAACTCTTTCAATTTCGTCGGTGCAATTCTGTACGGAGCTACCGATATCGGTGTAGTACCCGGTAATAACTCAATACTAAATTCAACTTCTCTGAACGGTGGTAAACTCAGTAACTCTTCTGGAAATACATTTGGAAATTCACAAACAACTAGTACAGACTGAACTTTCAATTCTGACACTTTAGTATCTAATACGTACGCTAAATACGCATTACAGCCCTTTCTCACATACTTTTGAGCTCGCATAGCAGATATCGCTATCGGTAATTCATTTGAATCATTTGGCTCAATCAAAAGAATTTCACCATTCAGACATTTCAACTCTATACTTTTTCGTCTACAATTCACAACTGCCTCATGTACATTTAACCAATCCATACCCAGTATCACATCAAACGCGTTAAATGGTAAGAGCATCAAGTCAGCAGGAAAACAATATCCCCGAGTCATCAATGGACAATTCTTACATATTTTATCAACTAACACTGATTTACCTAACGGATTCGATACTTTAACTACAAATTCTGTAGACTCAAGGTGTAAACTCTTTTTAAACACTAATTCCATACAGACATATGAATGAGTTGATCTAAGATCTATCAACGCAACAATATCAGTGTTATAAAGAGAAAAAGTACTGGTAATAATGTCAGGCGATGAGGCTTCCTTGTTTGCACGTATTGCATAAGCTCTAGCAAGAGTGCGTGTCTCAGATCTCACATTAACATCTCATGAAGCATTGCGGTTTCCACTCTGATTCCTGGTATTACGGAGCGGTCTACCTCTGGTTATAGTATTATTTACTTTAGTTGACTGTTCTTTATCAGCTATAGATCTTTCAGGGGAATCTCGCAAATAGTGATCCAGCGATCCGCATCTGAAACAAGCTCTGCTCTTCAATCGGCATTCACCAAAATGCTTCCAGTTACAGTGCTTACAATCAAGCCTGGGAGTTCTCACACTATCCGTACTAGCCACAGAGGTTGTTTGAGGTCTCGAATGAGAAGATCTAACATTTCTTTCTCTGATGGATACACCCGTAGAAGCATTAGAACGAGGATGAAAGTCTTTTGATCTCTTGGATCCAGAATGGTGCGACTTACTCACAAATCTGTTTTTGGATTCTCTGAACTCAAAATTAGCTTTTCACTTTTCTTTAGCAAGCTCTTCAGCTTTACAAGCTCGATCAACTAAGACTACAAACTCTTTCAGCTCAAGTATCCCAACTAACAGTCGAATTTCTTCATTTAATCCATCTTCAAACCATTTACACATAATTGCTTCGGTAGAGACACATTCACGAGCATATTTACTGAGTCGCACAAACTCTCTCTCGTACTCAGTCACGGACATTGACCCTGTTTTAGCTCTAGGAACTCCTTTCTTTTCTGATCGATGAATCATTGGCTAATGTACTTCTTTCTGAATTCTGTCTGAAAGAAATCCCAGTTAACTCATTCTCGAGAACAACAGATATCAAGGTATTCCACCACTGGTATGCCGAATCCCGTAACAAAGAAATAGCACATCTCAAACATTCATCAGGTGTACAAGTTAATTCATTAAAAACCCTGATTGTATTCTCAAGCCAGAACTCGGCCCTCTCAGCATCATCACTCGCTGAAGCTCTGAATTCTTTGGCCCCATATTTCTGTGTCTTGTCAACCGGAGGTCTATTCAATCTCAGAGGATCCATAACTCGTACATTTTTAGGGTTAGGTTGTGGGACCTGAGGGGGTGGAGGTTGTGGAGCAGCCAAATTTGCTCGCACAAACTCGCTAAACCATTCAGACATCATTTGGAAGAAAACTTGCTTAGCTTCTCCCTGATTGCCCGTAGTAGGGCTCGATTCAGAAGGCACAGCCCCTTGAGCAGGTGCTGGCGCAATACTTTCAACATCGTCGGCTATTGCTCGATTCAGATCCATTACTATATAAAACAGATTTCAGAGGATGTCAGGAGATATCACACTATCACATTTCATGAACATGGCATGTATAGTTAGACTCGTACTTACTACGGTAGTCTTAGAATCGACTAAACCGTAGCTCTGATACCAATAAAATGTAACACTCCTATCCCATAACTGTTGCCGGAATAGGTAAGGGGCATTACCAGACTTGTACTCAGATTAGAACAGTAAAATTATCTCATTGTACAGAATTCAAAATATGCTCTCGCTTGTTTATTTTGAAAGTAGTCTCTTAAGGAATTCAATAATATAAATCATATCTCACAATTATTTTTTTATAATTTTAATGATTTTCCAAATTTGGAATAGGGGATTTCCAAACCCATTCTGACCCTGTCTCACTATAATTTAAAAACATCATAATATATAAATCATTTGCTCACGCCATTTCTTTTATATGAAAATAGACTTAATGAGATTTAATTTCATAACTCATTCAGACTCTAATTCAATTTCCACCATTTTTGGTGATTTTTCAAAATCACATAACTGCTGTTGTTTCAAACTATTTTATTGAAAATTTTACTCTTCCATGTTTTCCTCATATTATTTTCATTTATGAACACATAACACCAATCATGCTCAACATTAGCCGTTCCAATGGATAATCATCATCAATATTTCCAAGTATTCCTGTTAGCACTTACACCATATCAACCTTACCACAAGTTCAATCACATTTCGAGCACATTCTCATATGTATACGCCTGCACTTACACACTACATCACCACACAAGTCTCTTTTAGTAAGCTTTTCTAGTTGAACCCTTGGGAATAACTTCCGATACTCAGTGGTTTCAGCACGTATCTCCACCAACACATAATCCGGCTCTCGTGTACACATGGTGAACTCTCGATATCACCCATGTGGCCTAGCCATCAAATCCCGTAGCTTTCGTGTCTACATGGTGTCCAACACTCAGAACCACACATGCGACCTAGCTACTTAGTCCCGTAGCTCTCGTATCCACATGGTGTCCAACACTTGGAACCACACATGTGACCTAGCTACATATAACATAGCTCTCATGTCTACATGATGTACCCTCGGTACCATGATGTGACCTAGCTATCTTTAATCCGTAGCTCTCGTGTACACATGGTATACACCCAGTATTACACATGTGACCTAGCCACATATGAAATTATCATCTTGTAGCTCTCTTGTACACATGGTATACACACAATATTACACATGTGACCTAGCTACCAGATAGTATCTCGTAGCTCTCTTGTACACATGGTGTCCTACCCTCAGAACCACCCATGTGACCTAACTACACTTTTTTGTATCTTTTGTTTTTTGAAGGTTCAATCGGAAACTCCACTTTCCATAAATTTTCAACTCATAAATGTCACAAATAATGCTTTATAATATGCATTTAAAATATTATGACACAAATGAAAATAATGAATTTTTTACATACAAACTTACCTTGGTCCAAAAGATTAAATTATTGCACTTTAGTCCGAAACCTTTGTCCTTCTCCCGTTTTAAGTCCGAATCTCATTTTTCCCAATCTATATCAACACAATCAACCCATTTATTCAATATTCAGTTCAAATTGACCCAATTTTACAATTAGGCAAAATTTACATTTTGCCCCTAGACTTTATCAAAATTATACTTTTGCCCCTAGGCTCATAAATTGATTTTTATTCAATTTCCTTATATTTTGGACCTAGCCGAATCATTTTGATAACTATGGCAGTCCACATTTTTCACTAAATCACATACTTATAACCAATTTTTAACTTTTACAATTTAGTCCCTTTTATTCGGTTTCATCAAAAATCACCTAGTAAAACTTGTTTCGCTTATCATAGACATGCATAATCTACATTTAATCATCAAAATACACAATTATTGAACATGGTTAAATTTTTGAACTCAAACCCTAGCTCAAAATAAAGGTAGAAATAGCTAAACCGAGTTACCGAGATCTTAAAAATGTAAAAAGCATTAAAAACGGGGCTAGGAATCACTTACTATTAAGCTTGGAAAGCTTGAACAAACCCTAGCCATGAAGGACATGAGAGGTTCGGCCTTACCATGAAGAAGATGATAGCATTTTTGCCTTATTTTTCCCATTTTATTCTTTTATTTACCTAATGACCAAAATGCGCTTCATTAAAACCCTTTGTATTTTGTCCACCCAAGGGTATTTTTGTCCAAACTAAGTTATAATAGCCTAATTGCCATTTAAGGACCTCCACTTTAGAAACCCATTCCAATCAATTACTTTTATGAATTAGAACACACATTTTTCACCTTTGATAATTTAATCCTAATTCCCAAATTAGACACCCAATCGATAAAATTTCGTAACGAAAATTTCACACGATAATTCTATCACCTTATAAACTTTAAAACTTAATCGCAATAAACTTCTCTACTTCAGATTTGTGGTTTTTGAAACCACTATTCCGTTTAGGCCCTAATTTGGGCTGTTACACCATGGCACATTATGCAGGCCCAAGTGGGCCCACTTGCCCGTGTTACCCATAAAGCCCAGAAATGACCTTGGCTATGTGTACTGCACAACCTGACCCAATATCTTCTACACATCTGTGTGGTTTATCTCGTGTGGGGCGCACAAGCCCATTGGGTCCACACGACACCATTCTGGCCCAACATGGCGCAAAATGGCCTAATCCCATGAAATTGCTCATGGTGGCCTCTACGATCAATCGTCCACATCCATACATTCAAATTACCACACGGGTGAGTGTATGCCCGTGTGACATCAAAGATCACATTTTTAGGCTTTTGCCGATCTAAAGTTTGGGTAGTGTGATTACACACCTGTTCACGAAAACGTGCGAATAGTCGTTGAGTACTCCAACCTACATTCAACCACAGGTTTCAGTTAATCGTATCCAATCGACCTGTGAAGAACCCCCACCAAAAACACTTGTCCAAAAGATTACCTCTCACTTGATTAGATCAGTCGATTGTGGCTTGCTCACTTAATTCGTTTGCAATAAACTAATCAATAGGCTTTAGGGGGGTTATCTGAATTCCAACCAACACTTATCAACCATCAAACAAATGAATAGTTTGAACTAGATGAGAAATCACTTACCAAAAATGCAGAGTCCAGATTAGAAGAAAATATCAATCGGCCACACCCACAGAAAAGCCGAAAGTACAGAGAATGATAGAGGCAAAATGGAACAATTGTACCTCTATCCGCAAACGGCAGAAAGAAGGAGATGTTAGAAAAGATCCTAACAGTAGAGAGTGTAACGCCCTAATTTTCGAGTTTCTCTTAGATTGTTGTTCATCTGATAAAATGCTTGAACTTTGGTATCTGGGTGTGTAATGCATGTTTGGGGAGTGTTAATGGGCCTATGGGAGGCCCAGGTGTTGGTTAGAAACTCGGCAAAATTTTGTATTTTTGACTTAGGAGATAGAGGGCCGTTGGAAGTAAGTGTCTTAAGAAATTGTGCGTGAAATATAGCACAAAACAAGTCTTGGTAAAGTGGCAAAGGAGGCGCCACTAAGCTCCTTAAAAAGTGGTGCCTAAGAGAGCTTGGAGGTCCAAGGTTCAAGCTCCAGGGTTGCAAAGGAGACGTTTAATTTTTGTGCTTGAGCAGGTAAGAGTTGGAAGCAGAGTTGAACTCTGTTGAGGAGGGGTTGAATCGGTCATGAGAGGATTTTGTGGAGTGATAAGGGGAGCTTGTTGAGGAGGATTTTTAGGTGAGTTTGAATTTTGAAAGGAGGTGGCCGGCCAAGGGATTCCTTGTAGTGCATTTTCGGCAACTAGGTGCTAGTGGTGTCGAATTCCCTTAGGGTCTTTTATGATTTTGTGCCGATTTCCCTAAGTAAGTAAGCTTCTTTCTTTTGTCGATTTTACATAGCCTATTAGGTATTTTTTTTCCACTTTGTTCTCCCTATCAAACCTAATAGCCGAATCTCTTACCCCTCTAAAACTCCACTACCGATTTCTTTGTGACAAAAGCCACTCCTCTAATCTTGTTACCATTCTTCTCTTCTCTTCTCTTTGTATCCCTAGCCGATTTCATCTTCCTAAGCCTCTCTCTCTCTCTGCCGAATCTTTCTTCTTTTCCTTCTCTCCAAGTCCTTGTCGGCAGCTTCAAAAGTCGAAACACCCCTTCTTGCCGAATCCATCTCCTTCTATCAACCATATCGCCTCTTCTCATCCTACTCCCATTACCGAATCTCCTCTTGTCCGAAGCCTTGTAGTCCCATTACCAAATCTTCTCCTGAGTCCAAAAGGCCATTGAAGCTGATTGCTTGCTTGACCGAAACTCTCTTTGGGTGTGGCCGAATTCTTCCTAGTCTTAAAGTCTTTCCTTCTTTTTACTTAGATCATAACTAAGAGGGCATCTAAAAGCACTTCTTGAACCGATTAGCACAGTGGTAAGTACTCAGGAAATTCGATTAGTTTCATGTGTTTAAGATATATGCCGAAACCCCCTTTTTAGGGAGGCTATCATTTGGACTAAGATGTCTTGTGGCTTTTTCTTCTGCTTGTATGCGCTAGGGTAGGAGAAAGGGACGTGTTCCAGGAGGCCTTGGAGATGAACTCGGTTGGGCATCGGCATTTAGTCCATAATCGACAAAAGGGTAAGATTTCAATGACTTAGGCCATGTTGGCCGAATATGGTTAGGGGATTATGGCTTATTGGTTGTCAATCGTTAGGCTAACACGTTAGTGATCAACTGTAGGGGTTCGGTACGTGGTTCTCGTCGTCACTTCGACCGTTAATAGGTGTGTAAGATACTCCCGCTATAGACTAGGACATCAACGGCCGTAATGACCAAAAGTGACCGACAAATGACCCAAAGTGACCGGAAACTCAGTCTTGTGAAATCTCTGTGTAATCGTTGACGCTGTTAGGGTCAACTTTAGATTCGATGGTGATAGAATTGTAGAAGGTGCGATTCTGAGCATTTCGGTAAGTTGGGCTTGAATGGGCCAAAGGTGGGCCCAAGGGGTTTCCGAGCCCATATCAGTAAAATTGTCATTAAAAGCATTCTGGCGGTATGTTGAGAATAAACCAGTTAAAATTAACAATCTGAACATTAAAATTTGGGTTTAGCGGGCTTAAGACGATAATGGATTTAGTAAGGCCCATTAGGGGTTTTTGGGGCTAAAAAGGGCAGAATTGGAAACTAAGGTTAAAAGGACTTCTGTAAACACTAATGGACTAGTAATTACTTGGACTTGCATAAAAACCCTAAAAATCGGTAAAAGACTAAAATACCCCTAAGTATGGAAAATTACCATTTTACCCCTAGGTGCAAAATGACCTTTATACCCCTAGGGTAAATTCTGTATGAAACGTATGATTTTCTATTTCTGTATGTCATATCTCATAATACATGTGTATATCTGATGCATGAGATTCTGTATGTTATATGTCATAATATGTATGTCTGTTGCATGGGGTTTGGGTTTATGATGGAGGAAGCGTTCTGGCAGCCTCGCTGTAATCTGGTGGCCTCGCCACATATATATATATCTGTTCTGGTGGCCTTGCCACATATATCTGTTCTGGTGGCCTCGCCACAATATCTGTATCTGGTGACCTCGTCACAATATCTGGCAGCCTCGCTGCAAATTTCTATGGTGTGTAACGGTTGGGTGGGTCGAGTAGTCTCCCCACATGGTGTAAGGCTGGTACGGGGGTGTTATGGATTGATCTGGGTTGGGTTTTCTGTTTGCATATTATATCTGATCTGTATCTGTTATGGGCTTATGGGCTTAACCTGATTTCTGCAATGGGCCAAGGCCCAATTAACTCTGATTCTGAGGCTTGATCTGTTTTAGCCTATGGTTGAGATTATGTTACACACTGAGTTCTCAAACTCACTCCTTCATTTCATCTCTGTAGGTAACCCTCAACCATAGTGGGCTTGGAGCTGTAAGAGATTCGGAGTGGCCACAGCATCTGCAAATTTGGTTTTCTTTTCATTTTAAGCATTTTATTATACTATTTTGGGTTTTAATTGTAATAAGGCCGCTATTTAAATTTCTTTATTGGTTTTATTTTCTTTAATGATTTAATTCAGATTTTATCAAAACTGCTAGTTATAGGCTGCGCGGGTTTTTCAAACTCCTATAAATGTTTCCAAAACTCAACAAGTTCAAAATATGGATAATCTAAAGGCTTATCAAAATGATTTTTTTCACAACCTTGCTATTTTACTAAAAATATCACCTAAGTTACAATAAACAAAAGGTCGTAAACTTAGTTATAGGCTCATGTGACACACCAGATCTGGTCATAACGTCCAGGCTGGGTTTGGAGTGTTACATTTAGTGGTATCAGAGCCAGGTTGCCACAACTCGGCTGTGGATCGGGTCTAAAAAATGGAAGTTTTCAAAAAGTCAAAACAAAGATTTTCGAAAGATCATGTTTTTAACAAGTGTTTTCAAAAGTAATTGAAACTTGTTTTGATGAACTCCTTTTGTACATAAATAATTTATTTTCAAAGAATAAATTAAGTTTTCCTATGTAATCTTTCGAAAGAGTGGCACACCGAATCTCCGGCCCAGGCCTGTAAGTTTTCTGAACCTTTCTGAAAAATTCTGCAATTCTGATTATATGCCTGACTAAGACTCTGTTATGATACTTTAGTTAGGATATTACTGAAACTATAGAAACTTTGATAAGTAGACTGAGATTGTAGCTAGGAGTCCGCGAAAGAAAACAAACTTTGAAATTCTACTTATTCATAAGACATCTGTAATAAACACTGGAATATTAATCTGACTCATAAAATTTCTAAAACAGATAATACGAAATGAGTACGCGAGCAGCTCGTGGTAAGGGTCGTGGACGTGGCTGAGGTAGTGCACGAGCTGAATCTTCATCTTCGGGTCATGCTCCAGCAGCTGATGTACCGATACCACCGGCAATAGAGGTGGAGTCTCATGACCGGGGTGTAGGGGATGACGCCCTATCGCAAGCAATGCTACGAGTTTTGGAAAGGGTTGCTGGGGCCAGTACCGGTAACGGATTCCGGGGATCTATCTCTGAACGACTCTGGGCTAATGGAGCAGAGTTCTTTAGGGGCGTGTCTGGTGTAGCCCCAAATGTGGCCGAGTATTGGCTGGAGGCCACAGAGCAAATCATGGATGATCTGGACTACTCCGTGGAGCAGAAGCTGAAGGGAGCTGTATCGTTGCTTAGAGATGAAGCCTATTAGTGGTGGCTCACAGTGAGAGATGGAACTTCAGCTGGTGAGGTAACTTGGGAGCTGTTTAAGACAGCCTTTAAAGGGAAATATGTTGGGGCTAGCTATGTGGACGCCTGCCGGAAAGAATTCTTGAATTTGGTTCAGGGAGGTAGGACATTATCTGAGTACGAGGCTGAATTTCTGAGGCTGAGCCGATATGCTTCTGGGATAGTTGCTACTAAATATGAGCGTAGCGTGCGCTTCGAGGATGGTCTGAGGGATGAATTGAGGGTGCTGATTGCTCCTCAGAGGGAGCCTAACTTTGCTGCTTTGGTAGAGAAAGCTAAGATAGCTGAAGAGGTGAAACGGACAGAAAGGCAGAATCGCGAAAAGGATAGGAACCATTTTCGGAGGGATTCTAGACCATCAGGTGGGGCCAACAGGAATGTTAAGAGAGCAAGAGTGGCAGAACCAGTGCGAGCAGTGCCAATAAATGCTGTTAGACTGCAGGGTTGTAGGAGTTGTGGTAAGATACATATGGGCGAGTGTCGGAAACATTCTGGAGCTTGCTTCTGATGTGGATCTATAGAGCACAGGGTTAAGGATTGTCCCCAAGAACCTGATCAGGCTCAAGTTATGGATCAGAGAGTTGTTCAACCAGTGAGGGGTGGACCACCAGCTCCGAAGGGTCGTGGACAAGGCAGAGGTGGAAATGGTAATGGTCGAGGACGAGGAGCACCTGGTAGGGGTGCTGGTTTTGTTGAGGCTCGTCAGCCAGCGTTGGTGTATGCAGCTCGTCGCCGAGAGGAAGGTGATGCTCCTAACGTCATAACCGGTACGTTTTTGATTTCTAGTATGCCATACACTGCGTTGATAGATGTTGGATCTACCCATTCTTATGTTGCATGTGCTATATCTGGGTTGCTTGGTGTACGCTCTGAGGAGACAGTGAGTGGGGTATCTGTACTAAGTCCTTTGGGTCACTCGGTTAGGGTAGACAAACTGTATAGATACGTGCCTATAGAGACTCAAGGAAAAATCTTTTCTGGAGACTTAATAGAGCTACCTTTTGGAGAATTTGATCTTATCTTGGGAATGGATTGGCTTGTTAAGCATAGGGCTACTTTGGATTGTGCTGCAAAGCGAATGAGGTTAAAGACCACAGAGGATGAGGAGGTTATGGTGATAGGTGAGCGTAAAGATTATCTGTCTAATGTGGTGTCAGCTTTGAGAGCTGAGAAGTGGATCCGAAAAGGGTGCGAGACTTATTTGGCATTCATAAGTCAAGCAGAAACTGAGGAACTGACTGTGGACAAAGTTAGAACTGTTAGCGATTTTCAAGATGTGTTTCCTGAAGAGCTTCCAGGATTACCTCTGAATCGAGAGGTTGAGTTTGGGATCGACTTGTTGCCTGGTACGGCACCGGTGTCCATTGCACCTTACAGGATGGCACCAAAGGAGTTGGTGGAGTTGAAAGCTCAAATTCAAGAACTGTTGGATAGAGGCTTTATTAGGCCAAGTGTGTCTCCGTGGGGAGCACCAGTGTTGTTCGTGAAGAAGAAAGATGGGTCAATGCGAATGTGCATCGATTATCGGTAGTTGAACAAATTGACGATTAAGAATAAGTACCCGTTGCCAAGAATCGATGACTTGTTTGACCAACTTAGAGGAGCTTCAGTATTTTCTAAAATCGACCTTCGATCTGGATATCATCAGTTAAGGGTGAAAGAGGTGGATATTCACAAGACAGCATTCAGAACTCGATATGGGCACTATGAGTTCTTAGTTATGCCGTTTGGGCTGACCAATGCACCTGTAGCATTTATGGATCTGATGAATCGAGTATTCCAGCCATACTTGGATCGTTTTGTAGTAGTCTTTATTGATGATATTTTGGTCTATTCTGAATCTGAGGAGAAGCATGATGAGCATCTCCGTGTGGTGCTGCAAGTGTTAAGGGAAAAGGAGCTTTATGCGAAATTCAGTAAGTGTAAGTTCTGATTGAGGGAGGTAACTTTCTTGGGGCATGTTGTTTCTGCTGAGGGGATTAAGGTGGACCTTCGAAAGATTGAAGCAATTCTGGAATGGAAACCACCGAGATCAGTGGCAAAAATTCGAAGTTTTTTGGGTTTAGCTGGGTACTATAGAAGGTTTGTAGAAGGATTTTCTGTGATGGCAGCGCCGTTGACAAAACTCATAAGGAAAGGAGTACCATTTATTTGGACCGGGCAGCAGTAGGAAGCTTTTGAGAAGCTAAAGAAAGTTCTGACTGAGGCACCTGTACTGATACAGCCAGAGTCTGGAAAAGATTTTACCGTGTACAGTGACGCATCACATGTTGGGTTGGGCTGTGTGTTGATGCAAGAGGGTAAAGTGGTTGCTTATGCATCGCGACAGCTTAAACCTCACGAAGTAAACTATCCTACCCATGATCTGGAGTTGGCAGCAGTAATCTTTGCCCTTAAGATTTGGAGACATTACCTGTATGGAGAAAGGTGTATTATATACACAGATCATAAAAGTCTTAAGTACTTGCTGACTCAGAAGGAGCTGAACCTTAGGCAACGGAGATGGGTAGAGTTGTTTAAGGATTATGACTGTGCAATTGAGTATCATCTAGGTAAAGCTAATGTGGTGGTTGATGCCCTAAGTCGTAGAACTGTATCTGATCTGAGAGCGATGTTTGCTCGTTTGAGTCTGTATGATGATGGTAGTTTGTTAGCAGAACTGCAAGTAAGGCCAACCTGGGTGGATGAGATTAAGGAAAAGCAGTTGAGGGATGAGTCTCTGGGTTCTCGATTTCAGCAGATTAAGGATGGGAATACTTCTGAGTTTAGACTTAACAATGAAAGAGTTCTATGTTTCCGAGGTAGAGTTTGTATTCCTAAGGACTCTGATTTGAGGCAAGCAATTTTAACTGAGGCCCATAGAGGACTGTGTGTTATGCATCCTGGAGGTAATAAGATGTATCATGACTTAAAAGAACTATATTGGTGGCCTGGGCTGAAGCGAGAGGTAACAGAATTTGTGGGGAAATGTCTGACTTGTCAGCAGGTGAAAGCTGAACATCAGTTACCTTCTGGACTTCTGCAACCAGTGAAAGTACCACTTTGGAAGTGGGAGATGGTGACCATGGATTTTGTAAGTGGGTTGCCCGTGACGCCGTCGAAGAAGGACTCGATTTGGGTGATTGTGGATAGGTTGACTAAATCTACTCATTTCATCCCTGTACGTACTGATTATTCACTTCAGAAGTTAGCCAAATTATATGTAGCAGAGATTGTACGACTACATGGGGTGCCAGTGTCTATCATTTCAGATCGAGATCCTAGATTTACATCTCGGTTCTGGCAAAAGTTGCATGAGGCGTTGGGAACGCGACTGAACTTTAGCACGGCTTTTCATCCTCAGACTGATGGTCAGTCAGAAAGGGTTATTCAGATTCTGGAAGATATGTTGAGGGGATGTGTTATCGACTTTTGAGGTAGTTGGGAGGATTATCTACCGTTAGCAGAGTTTGCGTATAATAATAGTTATCAGGCTAGCATCCGTATGGCACCTTATGAGGCATTGTATGGGCGTAAGTGTCATTCACCTAGTTGTTGGACTGAGCTGGGCGAGCAGCAAGTTCTTGGACCTAAGTTGGTAGCAGAGATTGAGGAGAAGGTCAAAGTGATTAGGGATCGGTTAAAAGAGGCATCTGATCGGCAGAAGTCTTATGCAGATTTGAAGCGTAAGGAGATTGAGTATTCAGTGGGTGACATGGTTTTTCTGAAGGTTTTTCCTTGGAAAAAGATACTAAGATTTGGTAGGAAAGGCAAGCTAAGTCCGCAGTTCATTGGGCCTTATCGAGTTCTTAAGCGAGTAGGTCCGGTAGCGTATCAGTTGGAATTACCTCCAGAGCTAAATAGAATCCATGATGTGTTTCACGTATCCA
This sequence comes from Gossypium stocksii, assembly GCA_020496765.1. Taxonomy (NCBI): domain Eukaryota; kingdom Viridiplantae; phylum Streptophyta; class Magnoliopsida; order Malvales; family Malvaceae; genus Gossypium; species Gossypium stocksii. Next base: position 56,184,839 of record CM035631.1, read on the forward strand.
TGCTAAGACGATATCGTTCTGACCCTACCCATATTCTACCAGTTGCAGAGGTGGAAGTACAGCCTGAATTGACTTTCGAGGAAGAGCCTGTGCAGATTTTAGATCGAGACGCAAAGGTTCTAAGAAGAAAATCAGTCCCATTGGTAAAGGTACTTTGGCGTAATCATGGCAGAGAGGAAGCTACTTGGGAACCAGAGGAGGCAATGCGTCAGCAATATCCTCACTTGTTTGGATAAGGTAAATTTCGAGGACGAAATTTCTTTAAGGAGGGTAGAGTTGTAACGCCCTAATTTTCGAGTTTCTCTTAGATTGTTGTTCATCTGATAAAATGTTTGAACTTTGGTATCTGGGTGTGTAATGCATGTTTGGGGAGTGTTAATGGGCCTATGGAAGGCCCAGGTGTTGGTTAGAAACTCGACAAAATTTTGTATTTTTGACTTAGGAGATAGGGGGCCGTTGGAAGTAAGTGTCTTAAGAAATTGTGCGTGAAATATAGCACAAAACAAGTCTTGGTAAAGTGGCAAAGGAGGCGCCACTAAGCTCCTTAAAAAGTGGCACCTAAGAGAGCTTGGAGGTCCAAGGTTCAAGCTCCAGGAGTTGCAAATGAGGCGTTTTATTTTTGTGCTTGAGCAGGTAAGAGGTGGAAGCAGAGTTGAACTCTGTTGAGGAGGGGTTGAATCGGTCATGAGAGGATTTTGTGGAGTGATAAGGGGAGCTTGTTGAGGAGGATTTTTAGGTGAGTTTGAATTTTGAAAGGAGGTGGCCGGCCAAGGGATTCCTTGTAGTGCATTTTCGGCAACTAGGTGCTAGTGGTGCCGAATTCCCTTAGGGTCTTTTATGATTTTGTGCCGATTTCCCTAAGTAAGTAAGCTTCTTTCTTTTGTCGATTTTACATAGCCTATTAGGTATTTTTTTTCCACTTTGTTCTCCCTATCAAACCTAATAGCCGAATCTCTTACCCCTCTAAAACTCCACTACCGATTTCTTTGTGACAAAAGCCACTCCTCTAATCTTGTTACCATTCTTCTCTTCTCTTCTCTTTGTATCCCTAGCCGATTTCATCTTCCTAAACCTCTCTCTCTCTGCCGAATCTTTCTTCTTCTCCTTCTCTCCAAGTCCTTGTCGGCAGCTTCAAAAGCCGAAACACCCCTTCTTGCCGAATCCATCTCCTTCTATCAACCATATTGCCTCTTCTCATCCTACTCCCATTACCGAATCTCCTCTTGTCCGAAGCCTTGTAGTCCCATTACCGAATCTTCTCCTGAGTCCAAAAGGCCATTGAAGCCGATTGCTTGCTTGACCGAAACTCTCTTTGGGTGTGGCTAAATTCTTCCTAGTCTTAAAGTCTTTCCTCCTTTTTAATTAGATCATAACTAAGAGGGCATCTAAAAGCACTTCTTGAACCGATTAGCACAGTGGTAAGTACTCAAGAAATTCGATTAGTTTCATGTGTTTAAGATTTATGCCGAAACCCCCTTTTTAGGGAGGCTATCATTTGGACTAAGATGTCTTGTGGCTTTTTCTTCTGCTTGTATGCGCTAGGGTAGGAGAAAGGGACGTGTTCCAGGAGGCCTTGGAGACGAACTCGGTTGGGCATCGGGATTTAGTCCATAATCGACAAAAGGGTAAGATTTCAATGACTTAGGCCATGTTGGCCGAATATGGTTAGGGGATTATGGCTTATTGGTTGTCAATCGTTAGGCTAACACGTTAGTGATCAACTGTAGGGGTTCGGTACGTGGTTCTCGTCGTCACTTCAACCGTTAATAGGTGTGTAAGATACTCCCGCTATAGACTAGGATGGCAACGGCCATAATGACCAAAAGTGACCGACAAATGACCGAAAGTGACCGGAAACTCAGTCTTGTGAAATCTCTGTATAATCGTTTACGCTGTTAGGGTCAACTTTAGATTCGATGGTGATAGAATTGTAGAAGGTGCGATTCTGAGCATTTCGGTAAGTTGGGCTTGAATGGGCCAAAGGTGGGCCCAAGGGTTTCTGAGCCCATATCAGTAAAATTGTCATTAAAAGCATTCTGGCGGTATGTTGAGAATAAACCAGTTAAAATTAACAATCTGAACATTAAAATTTGGGTTTAACGGGCTTAAGACGATAATGGATTTAGTAAGGCCCATTAGGGGTTTTTGGGGCTAAAAAGGGTAGAATTGGAAACTAAGGTTAAAAGGACTTCTGTAAACACTAATGGACTAGTAATTACTTGGACTTGCATAAAAACCCTGAAAATCGATAAAAGACTAAAATACCCCTAAGTATGGAAAATTATCATTTTACCCCTAGGTGCAAAATGACCTTTATACCCCTAGGGTAAATTCTGTATGAAACGTATGATTTTCTATTTCTGTATGTCATATCTCATAATACATGTGTATATCTGATGCATGAGATTCTGTATGCTATATGTCATAACATGTATGTCTGTTGCATGGGGTTTGGGTTTATGATGGAGGAAGCGTTCTGGCAGCCTCGCTGCAATCTGGTGGCCTCGCCACATATATATATCTGTTCTGGTGGCCTTGCCACATATATTTGTTCTGGTGGCCTCGCCACAATATCTGTATCTGGTGACCTCGTCATAATATCTGGCAGACTCGCTGTAAATTTCTGTGGTGTGTAGCGGTTGGGTGGGTCGAGTAGTCTCCCCACATGGTGTAAGGCTGGTACGGGGGTGTTATGGATGGATCTGGGTTGGGTTTTCTGTTTGCATATTATATCTGATCTATATCTGTTATGGGCCTATGGGCTTAACCTGATTTCTGCAATGGGCCAAGGCCCAATTAACTCTGATTCTGAGGCTTGATCTGTTTTAGCCTATGGTTGAGATTATGTTACACACTGAGTTCTCAAACTCACTCCTTCATTTCATCTCTGCAGGTAACCCTCAACCATAGTAGGCTTGGAGCTGTGAGAGATTCGGAGTGGCCACAACATCTTCAAATTTGGCTTTCTTTTCATTTTAAGCATTTTATTATACTATTTTGGGTTTTAATTGTAATAAGGCCGCTATTTAAATTTCTTTATTGGTTTTATTTTCTTTAACGATTTAATTCATATTTTATCGAAACTGCTAGTTATAGGCTGCGCGGGTTTTTCAAACTCCTATAAATGTTTCCAAAACTCAACAAGTTTAAAATATGGATAATCTAAAGGCTTATCAAAATGATTTTTTTCACAACCTTGCTATTTTACTAAAAATATCACCTAAGTCACAACAAGCAAAAGGTCGTAAACTTAGTTATAGGTTCATGTGACACACTAGATCTGGTCATAACGTCCAGGCTGGGTTTGGGGCACAGAGAGAAACAAAAAGGGAATCATGAGCACTTACCGATTTGTCAGAGAACTCTTGTAAAACTGAAAATAAAAACACAAATAAAAGAGTAAAGGGGAGTAATCGGCCAGGGTACAAGATAGACAGAGGTGATAAAGGAGATGACTTGAAAGAAAAAAGAGAGAAGAAAATAAGAACTGTGAAATCAAAAGAAAGAAAAAGAGTAGAAAGTGTTTGGTTTTACCAATACGAGAAGGGGCGTTTGATGAAAGTTGAAAGAATAGAGATGAGGAGAGAAAGAAGTATTCGGCTAAGGTTTGGAGAAGTAAAGGACAATTCCCAAATGGTCAATTAGACCTCAACCCAAAAATGCGAAGAAGAAAAAACAATAGCTACCAAAATGGAAAGCAAAACGAGAACAACTTTCGGCGCTCAAAGTCAAAGGTCTTGTGACCGATTTTGCCAAAATGAATTTTCCCCAACTGGCACCCCTATCACTCTTTTCACTTGGCTCCTCAAATTTCTCCAACTAATCGCTATCCATATCCCTTCAAAATCTCCTAACTTTTCTCCCCACAATACTCCTAAAATCACTCACCCAATCTATCCATAACTCTCTCCAACATACTCTTCTTAACCACCCATTCAAACTGCATTAAAACACCTCAATTTCAGTCAACCTAGGACACTCCCATAGCACTTATAGCAAAATAAAATTGCACTTTTGCAATGCCAAGCCTCAAACCTCAGACCCCAAGGAACACTCCACACGCCACTATCCCCAAGACTAGCAGGCATTTTATGACATGTTTTCCCCATAATTATTTAAAACCCAATGTATAAAGCCAAAGGTTTTATTCAATTAAAAACAAAAACTTTGGACAAGTTAAGGCTTGAACCTAAGACTTCTCCAACACTTCTCAGGACACTCAACCATTGAAACAAACATGTATTTGTGCAATACAACATATAAAAATAAATACTTAGATTTTTGGGGCATTACAAACAAAACCAATGGTGTGAGTGGCGGGGAAATGGTCCAAGTTACATTACTGCAAGAAAAAAATTGGATTCAGGCAATCTGCTCTCGTTCCTACACCACATGCAATTCAATCAGGGATATTTCCATCAATTTAAGCACTCAAGGTAACTTAAACACATGGGTTTCGCAACCCCAATCCACACAACAATCACTTAGGTCCAAATGTTAATAAACCTAGGCTCTGGCACAGCCAAACGTAACACCCTATACCGGCCCAGTCGTCGAGCCTAAATATTAGGATGCCTCACCACTGTTACGTGTCACATACATTATAAAATGTCACGTTAGTAGGCAATCGTCCTCTTTATTAGTGTTCTTACAAATTTTTAAGTCAATAATATATTAATCATCATTAAAACATGTCAAATATACTTCAAACAAACTTATAATATCAATTAAACATGTATTAGAGCCACTTAGCAAAATTCCAAAATAAGTTACACAGGTATCTATAACACTTTATACCTGACCTGGTCACTAAGCCCGAATATTAATATGCCACACCACTGTCTCACATCATACACAATACATCATACACAATACAACATGCCTCATTATTAAGGGAACATACTCTATTTTATTATTCACATGAGATTTAAGTCAAATAGACTCATAATTATCATTAATACATGCTAACACACATCAAATGGTCTTATAGATATAATTAGACGTGCATAACGACTATATAGCAAAACTTCCCAAAATAATCATGTAGGTATCGATACTCAAACATAGGTATTGATGTTTCCCTTAAATGGTATCGATACAAAAAAATTATATTTCTTGCCTAAAAATAACATACAAAAAATTATCGGTACAGTTCAAAAAGTATCGATAATTTTAACCCGAGTATCGATACTCTTGATATGGTATCGATACCAAATTATGATTATGACTTCCTGCACATTTAAAAATCATAGAGGTATCACTTTTAAAACATGAATGTTGGTACCTCTACTCCAGGCCACAAAATAAAATAGTAGTTCAAGCATACAAACCATTCCAACTCATGTCTATTCAACAAGCATCTTCTACCACATTAAAAGGTCAAAACGACCACAATAATAGTTTTAAACATTGAAAATGAGTCTGAGTAATAATCAACACAATGTGATTCAAATCTCAAAATCCTAAGAGCAATTAAGTTATGGAACATCCAAAACATCATGGAAAATACTAGTACAACGTGTACCACATTGCCTTACACCCAAAACATAAATCAAAAAATGAACACCTATGAAATAACAAAAATGAACTTGCGTGGATCACCCCACGAAACCACTATGACACCCCTATCCTGTCTCTATTGCCAGATTAGGGTTATAGAGTATTACCAAGCAAAACAAAACACTAAACTTCACCATTGAATAGATTATACAATTAAATTGCCAATATATGTAATAATTTGAGATTAAAATGAAACAAATCAGAAAATTTTGGAAAATAGGGGTCACATGGCCGTGTGGCTAGACCGTGTGACATAGCTTAGACCGTGTGAACATTTGAAGTTAGGATATACGGTCGTGTTCTAGCCCGTGTGTCTTCTCGTGTGGGTATTCAAAATAGGGCCACACGACCGTGTCGCAGGCCATGTGCCAAACTACGTGCAACTTGTTTCTAAAATCAAATTGACACACACGAGCGTGTGGTGTGATTGTGTGTGGCATACAACCATTTGACAACTTGTGTTCCAGGCCGTGTGCAGCTAAATTACTTTATTTTCAAGCCAAAACAACCATTTTAAATTTGACACTGAGCCATCCCATTTCTAACCAACATGACCTATTCAAAATTACATTTAACGCATAAAAAACGTATCAAATTCATGTAACTTTGTGCCAAACAAATGTGTCCTCATTGACACCACGATTGTTAAACATATACCATTATCATATCGCTAAAAGATCACCATCATGCATATGTTATTCAATTAACCATCATGTAACTATTTCCTAATATCAAACATAAACCATAAGCAAATCTAACATGACCAATACCATGTATCATGTAACAGCCCGAATTAGGGACTAAACGGGATAGTGGTTTAAAAACCATGAATCCGAGGTCTAAAATATTTTTCTTGATTTAGTCTTGATATTAATTGGGTGATTGAATGTTTGTGTGAAATGTTGGTAGGTAAATTTTATTGTTTGCATGTCCAATTTAATAGGTTGGACCAAATTGCAATAAGTGAAAAGTATGAGTTTTAATTCATAAAAGTACTTGATTGAAATAGGGTTTTAAATCTACGGTCCTTATGTGGTAATTAGACCATTTTATTTGAGTTTGGACAAAAATACCCATAGAAGGGAAAAATTTTAAAGAAGGGCATGAGGGGTATTTTGGTCATTTAGACAAATAAAGAAATAAAAAGGGAAAATAAGTCAAAATTGGTGTCCATCTTCTTCCTCTTGGCCGAAGTTTGTAAGGGCACCATAACTAAGGTTTTTTCATCTTTTCAAGCTCCAAGTAAGTGACTCCTAGCCTCGTTTTTAATGCTATTCATATTTTTAAAATCCTTGTAACTTGCTTTAGCTATTTCTACCACTAATCTGAGCTAGAGTTCATTTTTAAAATTTTACCCTAAGATGACCTAAATGCATTTTGATGTCTAGTGGTAGAATATGTAAGTTTGAAGTATGGTGAACAACTTTTACTAGGTGATTTTGGTGAGAAATTGTAAAAAGGACCTATTTGTAAAAGGTGAAATATTGTGTGCATAAATTGTGAAATGATTGTGACGGCCTTAAAACGACCCTAGTCGGAATGTGGCTTCGGGACCACAAAACCGAGGCATAAAATGTATTTAATGTTCATTTTGATGCCTATTATATGTGTTAATTCATGTGTGACATGTTTGGTGTGTCAATTTAGAGTTATAAACTTGAATTTCACTTAAAAGGACTTAGTTGTGAACATTGAAAGTAAACTAGCTAGATGCGTGATGACTAATAAAAGCATGCATGCAAAATAAGGGACTTGCATGTCAAATTGCCCACTTTGTGATAGTGGATGGCAATGATGAAGTTTTGGCATCTTGTGACTTGTAATTTAGTCATAATAATAATAATAGAAATAAAAGAAATTAGTAATTTGGTAGCATAAAATAGATAAAATAAAATTAATTAATAGAAGTGGTGATAAATAAGTTGTCATAAAATAGAAATAAGATAGTTAATAAAATAAGAAAAAGAGGGTAAAAACAACATTTTTGTTCATCTTTTTCCTTCATTGCTGAAAATGACTAAGGGAGAAGAGAAATAGGGTTCAAGCAATTTGGTTGGGGAAAATCTTGATTAAGGTACAATTTCTAGATGATTTTCTTTGCACTTCATGAAATCTAGTTGGTTTTGAAGCTCTCTTCTTTGTCCATGTTTGAATTTCTTGAATCTTTGTGTGATAAGCATTTGGCCATGGATGCATGCTCTCTTTGGTGATGTTTTGAAGGTTTTGTTAAGAGATTTGAGCTTGAGAACATGAAATCTTTGCATGATAAGCAAGATAGGTGTTCGGCCATACCAAGTTTCGGTTAAGGGACTTGTTTTGAAATTATGAGCTAGTTAATGAGCATATTGTGGTTGAGTTGTTATAAGAAAATCGACTAAAATATTTAGGTGAGGGTGTGGTGCCGAATGTGGTCATAAGGTTTTGATAATTGCTTGGAATTTGTCAAGTTGATTATGTATGTTGGCCAAAATTGAGCTTAGGGTTGTAATTATAAATTGTGAAATACATAATTGTTGCATTGTGTGGTTAAATTGTTGAAGAGGAAATTCGGCCTTGGTATATATATATATATATGCTAAACTCTTGAATTTTTAATGTGCATTGTTATGAAATTCGGCCTTAGGAGATTAGGTGTAAAATTTAGATGTTAAATTTAGTATTGGTATGTGCCATTGCCGAATGTGAAACTAAATGTTGAGGCGAGTAAGATGTATAATATATATGTAATATGTTTAGAGTATGCTTAAGTTATGCATAGATTAATTTAATGCATGTGTATGTTTGTGCAATGGCCTAATGTGCCTTTGATGTTACTCTTGGATGTGTTGGGTGTCGAATTGATATGTGGTTTGATTTGTGTTATAAGGAGAAATCTGATTGTGGATGGAATGAATATGAATTTTATATATAAGTATGTTAAGGTTAAGGATTACTCTAAATGGTGCCTTAGAAAATGCTATGTTTTAAGTATGTGCATAAGAACATTAAAGAGTGGATTTTGCATAAAAATCTGCTAGGTACAGCGGCAGTAACGTGTTTTGGAAAAATCACCATAAATTGTGTGAGTTGAATTAGAGGCTGAATAAATTTTGTAATTGAAGCTTAATGAGTCTAGTTTCTTATAAAAGAAACCTTGCAAGCAAAGGAACTCCCGATAAAAAGATTTTTGGAATGGAGTGAGACAGTGTCGGATTGACTTCGAAGTCCCCTGCTCTGTTTTTGGAAAATCACTATAAATTGTATAAAAATTGTTATGAGATAAAATTTATATGCTTAGACTCCTTAATGAGTCTAGTTTCGAATGGAATAGGTGAGGCCATATTTGGAATTCTGTACAAGGAGAAATTTGGTTCGTAGTATAGAGTGGTCAGTTTACTCAAACAGTGAAATAGGGAAACTTTGAGAAAATTCTGGTATTGATTGGCCAAACCAAAAATTATGAAATTTTTATGGATGGAAGATAAATGAGTCTATTTTCATAAAAAATTAACGGCACTCCAATTGGAGTTTCGTAGCTCCAGTTATGAGTAAATAATTGAATGCTGCTCAGAAAATCAGCTTGTTGTGACTTATGATATGTATGTGAAATGCCCCAATGTGCATGTGTGTGTGCAACGAGAAGAATGTGCATGTATGATTTGACTATGAGTGAAAATGATTCCTAGAGGTGCTTGAATAAGGATTAATAGAATTAAATGTTTTATTTAGCTCAAGAGCATAGAGGGACGAGTTCGGATAAAGGGAAGGCTAAAGTGGTCGAATAGCCGACTCGAAATTTCTCGTGAAAGTTCAAGGTAAGTTTTGAGTAATCGAATTTGGTATTTAAGTTAAAATGCCATGATATACATGCTGATATTTGAACGATGTTCCATTGAGAAAGAAGCCTTATTCTTGTTTGTTATATGGCCGAATGGCTCATAGAGAAAAGGACCGAAATTGAGCTTTGAAATGCTTTTGCCTATGTATGTTTGATCATTGGGTCGATAGTTTAGAAAAGAAGAATATATGTGTATAAGTTTGAATTATGTGTATAATTATGATATAAAGTCGAGAAGCATGTTATATGATGGTATGCACATGAATTGATTGAATTGCAAATGAAATCTTGCTATGTGAAACTTGGCTACATGTGAATATATATGTGTATGAGAATTTGTAATGTGAATCCGGGGTTAATTCCCGCTGACTATATGTGAAGACTATGTCCGGGTTAAGACCCGAAGGCTATATGCAGAGATGATGTCCGGGTTAAGACCCGAAGGCTATATGCGGAGATTATATCCGGGGAAAAGACCCGATGGCTATGTATAGAAATTACCCGAGATAGAGATCTCGATGATGATGCGAGAAAAGCCTAAGACTACTGATCTTCAAGGTAACGAACGCTAATGAATTGCGCTGAAAGTGTTAAACTATACAGGTATGTACCCTTGGCTTATATACAAGATGGATTTTGGACCGAATACTAAAGTCATTATGTGATTTCATACGTGTACTTGAAATGAGATTATTAATATGATCAAAGTGCAATTGGCCTATGTGAAATGTTATGTGACTTTTGTGACATGTATATGTTATGTGAACTTACTATGAGTGGAAGCTATCCATTCTCGTATGTGATGTGAATGTCTATGTCTGGAAAAAGGGTAACATACCCGAAAAGGAGAGGGAAACAAAGATATGATTAATTATACTATAATTTGATAATCTATTTAATGTCATTGCTTAAAACTTACTAAGCATTGAAATGCTTATTCCGTTTCCCTTGTTTCCTCTGTTTTATAGATCTCATTTTGGAAGCTACGGACTCGGGGATTGAAGCCTTAATCACCTACACTATCGCTGTTATTTTGGTACATTTTGATGGTTATTTTTGGGTCAATGGCATGTATAGGCTAATCTCCTTTTGTCGATTCAAACTACATTTTGAGCTGTAATTATTCTAGCCATGCGAAAATGGCTTGTTTAGTCTTCGAGTTTGCTTATATGGGTTGGAGTGATTCTCATACTATTTAATGTTGTGGCATGAAATTTAGTTAGTACTTAATATGCAATGACTTTTCTAATATGATGTTTGGTTATTGAAATTGTTCGATTTAGCCAAATTGTTAGTAGTCACAAGGTAAAGATTTGTTAGTATGCTTATTGAACGATTTTAATGAGATGCGATGTCCTAACCGAACCGACCTAAGTGTTATATTCAACTATTGGACTCAGTGAATTCACGTCTAACTTTGTACCTATGAACCTCGGTAGTTGTATTTTGATTTTGTAATACCTTAAACCCTAATCCGGCGACAGACAGGGGCGTAGGGTGTTACAATGATGGAAATTGTAACGCCCCTAAACCCGGTCCCATCGCAGGAGGGTCATGAGGCACCACCAGACCAATTCTTTGTAAAGCCACATGATACTAACAGAAAATCTTTACTAACGTATAGGTATACTTGTCACTGTTGGGCAAATGCTTATCCACCGAAAACAACTATACCGATTTACAAAGTTTAAAACGATGTACGAAATAAAACTTGTCCCTAGTCACATTCAAGACCTAAATTTCATAGACCACCATTAATAAGGTATAACATGCTTCAAAATTTGCTTACAAACATGCATATTGCAACCATTCACATATAACATAATCTAGTTAATACCATGACTATAAAAGTGAAAAATTTAAGAGAGCCATTTACGCATGGCCTAACTTAGTTACAAAATCAAAAGGTGTTTGCATGACCGCCAAAGGCTAAACCTATACATGCCATTTCTAGACTTGGTTACCCGTACCAAAAGATAAGTGATAGTGTAGATGACTTCAATTTCGAAATTCCCGAGACCGTAGCTTTCGATCAAGAATCTACAAAATTGAGAGCAGGGACAACAGAGTAAGCAAATACTTGCTTAGTAAGTACTTAAGTAACTTAATCAAAATAAATGAAGGGCATAGTATTATCAACTCATGATTAAACCTTCTTTGGCCGATTATGATCATTACCCATATTACTAATTTGCTCACATGTATATCACAAAAGGAAGCTTAATACAATCAAAGAGTTATTCACTCAAATCAAGCAGTTCCATTTTCTTCTTTGTATAATCAATCGAGTACGTAATTGTACACCCCCACATCAGATTTCTTATACATGCAATTAATATTAAACAATAGTTCACAAATCCTTACCAGGCTCAACTAAATAAAATTCAATGACATTCTAAATCATTGAGAGCATAGAATGCATACCTGTTTCCTTTACTTTAAGTGGCGCATTTGTTATGTCAAGGGCGATATTATTTTAAATAATTATTCATACGTGAGCCTATTCATTTAACCCATATCCGATTTTCACCACGAATGGGCTTCAAGGCCATACCCGAAACTTACCACTGGCTTTAAGCCCTTTGAGACTAAGCTCGGCTTTAACTCTGGCTCGAAAGCCCTTCGAGACTAAGCTCAGCTTTAACTCTGGCTCGAAAGCCCTTCGAGACTAAGCTCGGCTTTAACTCTGGCTCAAAAGCCCTTCGAGACTAAGCTCGGCTTTAACTCTAGCTCGAAAGCCCTTCGAGACTAAGCTCGGCTTTAACAACGAAATTTATACTCGTACATATCAGCATATCTTTCATATCATCTTTCAATAACCGTTCAGATACAAACCCAGAATTTCGGCATAATACCAATCATACTGCATATAGTTTGTTTATTTGTAAGCAAAGAACAAAATTTTCACATCTAAACACATTAATATTACACCTTAGTAATCGGCTTCCAACAATTTCTCACACATTCATTTCCAAAAAAAATTTACATTCGAACATACTGTCTTTCATTAGGCATCACATATTGTACAAATGCATTATAACATCACCTTATCATAAATGAAGATTTGTTACTCAAGGACTTACCTCGTATCTTCTCGTTTAGTGCACGATTTAGCTATTCCACGACCTTTGCTTTTCCTTTGTCCGAGGGTGTCCCTCTTTGTTCTTGATCTTAATTTAAACAAATTTAATTAGGTTAGACTTTATTCGTTCCTCTCACCTCTTCGCCTTATTAGCATTCCAACAAAACATATATACAAACTTCATGTACAATCACATTCGGCTGAACCTAATTAAGTTACATGTCATATAAAGACTAAAGATTTAGGGCAAGTATACATAGCTTTCTTAACCAACTTAATACATAATACTTCAAACTACCTCTAAATGAACATCTTTAATGATATACTATACCTTATGGCCGAATGTTAATATCAAACAAATCAAAACATCTAAATTCTCTAATTAACAAAATGACTAAAGACTTCATTTTTCTTAATATCAAAATCGAATTTATGAGTTAACAACATAGTTCAATATTTTCTATTTTAAAAGTCTATTTAATACACAATTGGTTCATTCAGCAAATCTTAATAATATGTACTAAACTCCATAGTACTTTAATTTCATGGCATAATTTCACACCCCATATATTAATCATATAAAACATGCTAAATTTCATTCTTTAGTAGCCGTGAATCCCCCTTAGCACCTACATCCACAATTTCACCAAGTCTCACCTATTTCTATATTCGGCCAACACTCAAATTGTTAGTCAAAAATACTCACACTCATATAAACCTCCATTGAAACTCAATTTAACAAAATTTAAGTCTTCCCTATCCGAAATCCCAAAGAGAAAATAGCAAATACGTTCACAACCATTTCCTTAGATCTTCTACATTACCGAAAGCTCAAAATACTACCACATTCACAAAAATCTAAACGTGGGCTAGCTAGAAGATGTTCTAACCATTCCAACTTCTAAAAATCATCAAAAACTAATCATAATTTCATACCTTATTTTGGTTTTGAAGGTAACCGAATGTTCAAGCTTTACACCCCTCCATTTCAATCCTTACTCACGGCAAAAGAAAGAAAGAAATGGCTTCCTTTTTTATTATTTCCATTAAATCTTATTTTATGCATTATCTCTTATTTTCTAATAAAACAAAAATGCATATAATATAATTAAACATCATCATTACCGTCCACTAGAGTGGAAATGGTAAATTTGACATGCAAAGACAATTCTTTGTAAATTTCTACTTTTTAGTCACTTTGATTTTTGCCTACTATAATTCCAAAGTTCAACACTTAAGCCCTCTTTAAGCAATTACTCATTTTAAAGGTCAAATTTTCACACAATTTTTATAACACATACCAAAACTCATATCAACTACACAACTCACATCATTTTTTTTTGACTTGGTTTAGCAGTCCCGAAACCGCTTCCCGACTATGGTTGAACTAGGGCTGTCACAACTCCCTCCCCCTTAAAAGGATTTTCGTCCCCGAAAATCTTACCCGAAAATAGATGTGGATATCGTTCTTTCATAATACTCTCGGGCTCCCAAGTTGCTTCCTCGATCCCATGCTTGATCCATAATATTTTTACTAATGGAACTCTCTTGTTTCGTAATTCTTTAACCTCTCGAGCTAAAATACGGATAGGTTCTTCCTCATAACTCAAATTAGGTTGAATTTCAACTTCGGACGGATTGAACACATGCGAAGGATCGGATTTATACCGACGAAGCATCGATACATGGAAAACGTTATGGATCTTTTCAAGCTCAGGAGGCAAAATCAGTCTATAAGCAACCGGCCCAATCCGTTTCGAAATTTCGTACGGCCCAATAAATCTCGGACTCAACTTGCCTTTGCGGCCAAAACGGAGTATCTTTTTCCAAGGTGAAACTTTCAAAAACACCTTATCACCCACTTGATACTCGATGTCTTTTCGTTTTAAATCCGCGTATGATTTCTGACGATCGGATGCCATTCTCAAACTGTCGTGAATTAACTCCACTTTCTGCTTCGCTTCTCTGACTAAATCAACTCCGAGAATCTTATCTTCACTAAGTTCGGTCCAAAATAGAGGTGTACGACATTTTCGACCGTAAAGAGCTTCATAGGGCGCCATCTGAATACTCGACTGGAAGCTGTTATTATACGCGAATTCCACTAGGGGTAAATATTTGTCCCACGAGCCACTAAACTCGAGGATGCAACATCTCAACATGTCCTCGAGTATCTGAATAACCCATTCAGATTGACCGTTCGTCTGTGGATGAAAAGCGGTGCTGAAATGAAGTTTAGTTCCCAAAGCTTCTTGCAGCTTCCTCCAAAATCTAGAAGTAAATCGAGGGTCTCGATCCGAAACAATAGAAGTCGGCACCCCATGCAGTCGCACAATCTGAGAAACGTATAATTCCGCTAATTTACCAAGCGAAAAGTCAGTGCGAACCGGGATGAAATGGGCTGATTTCGTTAATCGATCAACAACAACCCAAATGGAGTCCTTTTTGCTCGGCGTCAACGGTAAACCCGACACAAAGTCCATTGTAACGCGATCCCATTTCCACTCGGGTATCAAAATCGGCTGAAGTAATCCCGACGGCACCTGATGTTCCGCTTTTACTTGCTGACATATTAGGCATTTAGATACAAAATCAGAGATGTCTCATTTCATGCCGTGCCACCAATATTGTCGCTTCAAATCATTATACATCTTCGTACTACTCGGATGGACTGTCATTCGGCTATTATGGACTTCATTCAAAATCATGGAAACTAGCTTGGACTTTTTCGGAACACACAATCGGTCCTTGAATCTCAAACAATCATTTCCGTCGACCCGAAACTCTGAATTCACATTCGACTCACACTGAACTCGTCTGGCAACTAAGTCGTCGTCGGCTTTCTGAGCCTCACAAATCTGTTGAAGTAGCATAGGTCTTGCTACCAATTCGGCCATCAACACATCATCCGCTAACATCGTTAGCTTCACGTTCAAAGCTCGCAAGGAAAATAAAGATTTTCGGTTAAGAGCGTCTGCAACTACATTAGCTTTTCCCGGGTGATAATCAATAACAAGCTCATAGTCTTTTAGCAATTCTAGCCACCGCCTTTGTCTCAAATTCAAATCTTTTTGAGACATCAGATACTTGAGACTTTTGTGATCGGAGAAGATGTGACATTTTTCACCGAACAGGTAGTGTTCCCAAATCTTCAAAGCGAAAACAATAGCGGCTAATTCAAGGTCATGAGTCGGATAATTTCGCTCGTGAGGCTTCAACTGTCTTAAAGCATAAGCAATAACCTGGCCTTCTTGCATCAAAATGCAACCTAAACCGTTCAGAGAGGCATCACTATAAACTACAAACTCTTTACCGGTTTCTGGCTGAACTAACACTGGAGCTTCCGTCAAAAGGGTTTTCAGTTGAGAATAGCTGAAATTTTGTTCGGATCAACTCGAATACCCGAAGAAGATACTATATGCCCCAAGAACCCGACCTCACGCAACCAAAATTCGCACTTGCTGAATTTCGCATACAATTGTTTTTCACGTAAGGTCTGAAGTACTAGTCTCAAATGCTCGGCATGCTCGGCTTCATTAGGAGAGTAAATCAGAATATCATCGATGAACACTACCACAAAACGATCCAAAAATGGCCTAAATACCCGATGCATCAAATCCATGAATACTGCAGGGGCGTTGGTGAGTCCAAACGGCATCACTAAGAACTCATAGTGATCGTATCTCGTTCTGAATGCCGTCTTCAGTGCGTCGGAATCTCTAACTCTCAACTGATAATAGCCGGATCGCAAATCAATCTTTGAAAAGACTGAGGCTCCTCTCAACTGACCGAACAAGTCGTCAATTCGGGGCAACGGATACTTATTCTTTACCGTGGCTTTATTCAGCTGTCGATAGTCGATGCACATTCTCATAGTCCCGTCCTTCTTTTTCACAAACAAAACCGGCGCACCCCAAGGCGAAAAACTAGGTCGCACAAAGCCTCTATCCGTCAACTATTGCAGCTGAGATTTTAATTCTTTTAATTCGGTAGGTGCCATACGATACGAGGCAATTGAAATCAGTGTCGTACCTGGAATCAACTCTATACCGAACTCGACCTCTCTTACAGGTCGCAATCTCGGTAATTCTTCGGGAAATACATCTGAAAACTCACAGACTACAGGCACCGTCTCAAGTTCTCGGTCGGAAACTTTGTTATCTAACACATAGGCCAAATACGCGTCATAACCCTTCCTCACGTATTTTTGAGCTGTCATGGTTGTAATTATTACAGGTGGCCCACTTGGATCAATGGACTCAATTCGAATTATTTCATTATTCGAACCTCGTAAATCGATAGTTTTTCACTTACAATTTACTATCGCATCATGAACGGTCAACCAGTCCATTCCGAGAATAATGTCAAATTCGTCGAATGGTAGAAGCATCAAGTCCGCCGGAAAACAGAAATCTCGAACCATTAACGAACATTTCTTGCATACTTTATCAACCAGAACACAACGACCCAAAGGGTTCGACACTCGAATTACAAATTCAGTAGACTCAACAGGAAGAGTCTTGCTGGAGACTAAAGTTTCACACACATATGAATGGGTCGAACCAGGATCAATCAAGGCAATAACATCAGTATTAAAGAGGGTGAAAGTACCAGTAATAACATCTGGAGAAGAAGCTTCCTCGCGGGCACGAATAGCATATGCTCTAGCCGGTGCTCGAGCCTCGGATCTAACCGTAGTATCTCTAGTCCCTCTCTGACTGCCGCTAATATTTCCACCCCGTCGCGGTGGTCTACCCCGCGAAGCTGTGCCACTAGGTCTCTGAGTCGGATCGGGAGTGCGTTCATCATTTCTCGGACAATCTTTAATAAAATGGTCGGCAGATCCACATCTGAAACAAGAGCGGTCACGATGCCTACAACTCCCCGGGTGCCATTTACCATAATAATTGCAATCCAATCTATCTCGACGTTCGTTACCCATACTGGCAATGGAGGTAGCTCGCGAACTCATGGGAGGTCGATGGTGTTCTCGTCTAGAAAAACCCGATGTATACTTAGATCGGCCTGAGTCATCTCTAGTCTTTTTGGACGATTGCTGAACAGATTTTCCCGCAGATCTATTGCGGAACTCTCTATTTCCATCATCGGCTTTTCTTTTTTCATTACTGAGCTCTTCAGCTTTACAAGCTCGCTCGACTAACACGACAAACTCCTTAATTTCCAGAATTCCCACTAGCAGCCTGATGTCTTCGTTTAATCCGTCCTCAAAACGCTTACACATAATAGCCTCGGAGGATACACATTCTCGAGCATAACGACTAAGTCGCACGAATTCTCTCTCGTACTCGGTTACTGACATCTGACCTTGTTTGAGTTCTAGAAATTCCCTCCGTTTTTGATCGATGAATCTCTGGCTAATGTATTTCTTACGGAACTCGGTTTGGAAAAATTCCCAGTTGACCCGTTCCTTTGGAACAACAGAAACCAGGGTATTCCACCAGTAGTAGGCAGCGTCACGTAACAGAGACATCGCACATTTAAGACACTCCTCGGGTGTGCAGGACAGTTCATCGAACACTCGGATGGTATTGTCGAGCCAAAACTCGACCCGCTCGGCATCGTCACTAGGGGTAGCCTGGAATTCTTCAGCCCCATATTTTCTAATTTTGTCAACAGAGGGCCTACTCGATCTCACTGGATCGGTCACAGGAGGAGTCGTAAAATTCAGAAACGGAGTATTCAGGGGCGGAGGTTGCGGAACAGCCAGATTTGATCTAGCGAATTGAGCGAACCAGTCACTCATCATTGCATAAAAAGCTGGTCTAATATCATCACCTCGACGACCAATATTTGGCTGAGAGTCGGGTGGTGCTGTCCCTTGCGCGGGAGCAGGAGCTACACTCTCAACATCGTCCGCTACGGTTCGATCAGGTTCGGGATCCATTCTATATCAAAAATCACATTTCAGATATCAAAAGTCATCTCACTATCAAAATGACACTAAATGGCATGTATGGTTAAACTCATACTTACTATGGCAGTCCGAGAATCGACTAAACCGAGGCTCTGATACCAATAAAATGTAACGCCCCTAAACCCGGTCCCATCGCAGGAGGGTCATGAGGCACCACCAGACCAATTCTTTGTAAAGCCACATGATACTAACAGAAAATCTTTACTAACGTATAGGTATACTTGTCACTGTTGGGCAAATGCTTATCCACCGAAAATAACTATACCGATTTACAAAGTTTAAAACGATGTACGAAATAAAACTTGTCCCTAGTCACATTCAAGACCTAAATTTCATAGACCACCATTAATAAGGTATAACATGCTTCAAAATTTGCTTACAAACATGCATATTGCAACCATTCACATATAACATAATCTAGTTAATACCATGACTATAAAAGTGAAAAATTTAAGAGAGCCATTTACGCATGGCCTAACTTAGTTACAAAATCAAAAGGTGTTTGCATGACCGCCAAAGGCTAAACCTATACATGCCATTTCTAGACTTGGTTACCCGTACCAAAAGATAAGTGATAGTGTAGATGACTTCAATTCCGAAATTCCCGAGACCGTAGCTTTCGATCAAGAATCTACAAAATTGAGAGCAGGGACAACAGAGTAAGCAAATACTTGCTTAGTAAGTACTTAAGTAACTTAATCAAAATAAATGAAGGGCATAGTATTATCAACTCATGATTAAACCTTCTTTGGCCGATTATGATCATTACCCATATTACTAATTTGCTCACATGTATATCACAAAAGGAAGCTTAATACAATCAAAGAGTTATTCACTCAAATCAAGCAGTTCCATTTTCTTCTTTGTATAATCAATCGAGTACGTAATTGTACACCCCCACATCAGATTTCTTATACATGCAATTAATATTAAACAATAGTTCACAAATCCTTACCAGGCTCAACTAAATAAAATTCAATGACATTCTAAATCATTGAGAGCATAGAATGCATACCTGTTTCCTTTACTTTAAGTGGCGCATTTGTTATGTCAAGGGCGATATTATTTTAAATAATTATTCAAACGTGAGCCTATTTATTTAACCCATATCCGATTTTCACCACGAATGGGCTTCAAGGCCATACCCGAAACTTACCACTGGCTTTAAGCCCTTCGAGACTAAGCTCGGCTTTAACTCTGGCTCGAAAGCCCTTCGAGACTAAGCTCGGCTTTAACTCTGGCTCGAAAGCCCTTCGAGACTAAGCTCAGCTTTAACTCTGGCTCAAAAGCCCTTCGAGACTAAGCTCGGCTTTAACTCTGGCTCGAAAGCCCTTCGAGACTAAGCTCGGCTTTAACAACGAAATTTATACTCGTACATATCAGCATATCTTTCATATCATCTTTCAATAACCGTTCAAATACAAACCCAGAATTTCGGCATAATACCAATCATACTGCATACAGTTTGTTTATTTGTAAGTAAAGAACAAAATTTTCACATCTAAACACATTAATATTACACCTTAGTAATCGGCTTCCAACAATTTCTCACACATTCATTTCCAAAAAAAATTTACATTCGAACATACTGTCTTTCATTAGGCATCACATATTGTACAAATGCATTATAACATCACCTTATCATAAATGAAGATTTGTTACTCAAGGACTTACCTCGTATCTTCTTGTTTAGTGCACGATTTAGCTACTCCACGACCTTCGCTTTTCCTTTGTCCGAGGGTGTCCCTCTTTGTTCTTGATCTTAATTTAAACAAATTTAATTAGGTTAGACTTTATTCGTTCCTCTCACCTCTTCGCCTTATTAGCATTCCAACAAAACATATATACAAACTTCATGTACAATCACATTCGGCTGAACCTAATTAAGTTACATGTCATATAAAGACTAAAGATTTAGGGCAAGTATACATAGCTTTCTTAACCAACTTAATACATAATACTTCAAACTACCTCTAAATGAACATCTTTAATGATATACTATACCTTATGGCTGAATGTTAATATCAAACAAATCAAAACATCTAAATTCTCTAATTAACAAAATGACTAAAGACTTCATTTTTCTTAATATCAAAATCGAATTTATGAGTTAACAACATAGTTCAATATTTTCTATTTTAAAAGTCTATTTAATACACAATTGGTTCATTCGGCAAATCTTAATAATATGTACTAAACTCCATAGTACTTTAATTTCATGGCATAATTTCACACCCCATATATTAATCATATAAAACATGCTAAATTTCATTCTTTAGTAGCCGTGAATCCCCCTTAGCACCTACATCCACAATTTCACCAAGTCTCACCTATTTCTATATTCGGCCAACACTCAAATTGTTAGTCAAAAATACTCACACTCATATAAACCTCCATTGAAACTCAATTTAACAAAATTTAAGTCTTCCCTATCCGAAATCCCAAAGAGAAAATAGCAAATACGTTCACAACCATTTCCTTAGATCTTCTACATTACCGAAAGCTCAAAATACTACCACATTCACAAAAATCTAAACGTGGGCTAGCTAGAAGATGTTCTAACCATTCCAACTTCTAAAAATCATCAAAAACTAATCATAATTTCATACCTTATTTTGGTTTTGAAGGTGACCGAATGTTCAAGCTTCACACCCCTCCATTTCAATCCTCACTCACGGCAAAAGAAAGAAAGAAATGGCTTCCCTTTTTATTATTTCCATTAAATCTTATTTTATGCATTATCTCTTATTTTCTAATAAAACAAAAATGCATATAATATAATTAAACATCATCATTACCGTCCACTAGAGTGGAAATGGTAAATTTGACATGCAAAGACAATTCTTTGTAAATTTCTACTTTTTAGTCACTTTGATTTTTGCCTACTATAATTCCAAAGTTCAACACTTAAGCCCTCTTTAAGCAATTACTCATTTTAAAGGTCAAATTTTCACACAATTTTTATAACACATACCAAAACTCATATCAACTACACAACTCACATCATTTTTTTTTTACTCTGTTTAGCAGTCCCGAAACTGCTTCCCGACTATGGTCGAACTAGGGCTGTCCCAGAAATTGTGGGCTGCTATAAAAGGAAAAATGGTTCGGTTAGGCTTAAAATATAAGAAAATGGGATGAAAATCAATTATCGAGCCTAGGGACTAAATTGTAAAATTTAAAAAGTTAGGGGTCAAAGTGTAAAATTTGCTATAGGAAGATTTTGGACTGATTTGAGCAATGTGAATATTGAATGGGTTAAATGTGTCATTATAGATAGAGAAGAACGTGGAATCGACCTTGACCGAGGCGAAGGTAAAGTTTCAGGCTAAATTACAAATTTGACATATTTTGTATTGAGGTAAGTTTATATGTAAGTAATGTATTGAATTTATTAATGTCATTATATATTGTGAAGAAGGCTGGAGTAATATTGTTATAGAAAAGTTGTGGGAATGTGAAATTCCCGGTTGAACCTTCAGAAACCAAGAGAAATAGGTTACATGTGTGGTTCCGAGGATAGGACACCATGTGGACATGAGAGCTACGAGATGTTATATGGTAGCTAGGTCACATGTGTATATACCATGTGTACATGAGAGCTACAGGTTAAAAAATAGCTAGGTCACATAAGTGGTTCCAAGTGTTGGACATCATGTTGACACGAGAGCTATGATATGAGACTATGTGGGCTAGGTCACATGCATGTTACTAAAAGTACAGCATGTGCACATGAGAGCTGGATTATATGGAAGGTGGAGCTTTGTGCTGAAACCACCGAGTATCAATGGATATTCCAAAGGGTTCAACGAGGAAAATTTACTAAATGATGTTTGATGTGAATACATAATGTATAAGTGCAGGGATTTGAGCAAGTGCATATGTGAGCTAGTGTATGAGCAAGGTGTATGTGAGTATGTGCATGGGTAGACAAATTGTATGTGGTGTATGTAAATATGGGTAAGGTTAAAGTGAGTAAGTGAAGCCTTGATGAGCATTGAAATTGTGTTATGTTAAATTTTGAGCTTGAGTTTGGGTATGTTATTATAATGCTAATTATTTGCAAATAGACTTACTAAGCTTAAAGCTTACCCCTATTCTTTTTCCCTTGTCTTATAGTGTTGCCAAATCCAGCTCGGAATTCAGGAAGCGTCGGAGGATCACCCACACTATCAAGAACCATTTTGGTATATTGAAATGTATTTTTGAATTATGGCGTGTATAGGGACTTAGTTGTTTTATATGTGTCAAAGTAGTTTGGCTATCATGTGGGTTCATGTCTCTTGATAAGTCATTTTGTATTAAGGCCATGTGATATGGCTAATAATGCTATTGGTTTATATATCTATATGAGGTAATTCATGAAATGGTTGGTTTGCTTGTGTGGGTGAATTGTTATGTGTTGATTAAATGTTGAATGTGGCTATAATAAGGGTTTAAAAGTGTCATGGTATGTTGTGATAAAATGGTATGAGTTTATATGTGTTTTGGGGTATGAAATGGCTTGGAAAATAACCTAACTTAGGGCCACATGGTCAATCACCACGGCCATGTGAGTAGGGCGTGTGAAATTGCATGAATTTTTTGGAGAATAAGTACGTCACACGGTCTGCCCACATGTGCGTGTTCTGTGGCCATGTGACCAAATTTGCATGCTGACGTCATAAACAGAATACCCAAGTTTTTACACATGAGGAAAGAACATGAGCGTGTCGAGGCCGTGTGAAGGACATGGGCCAAGGACATGGGCGTGTGCTCGATCATGTGAAAACCCTTGTGGGTTCGAAATGAAAAAGAAATTGCAATAATTCCACACGGGTTGGGGACACGGGCGTGTGTGACCATACGGCCTGCCCACACGGGCGTGTCCCTGTCTCACACGGGCGTGTGCCCTGTTTTTAACCAAATTTTCCAAAATTTTTCTAAGTTCTCGGTTTGGTCCCAGACCACTCTCAAATTATGTTTTAGGCCTCGTAAGCCCATTTTAAGGATTGTATGACATATTACAAATAAGTTTTAAATTGGAACAAAATTTTATGGTTCGACTTTGAGTGATTGGCTGTGCTATTGTCCTGTAATGCCTCGTATCTAGTTTCGGCGTCCAACTCGGGTAAGGGGTGTTACATATCACCTACTAAATAGACCATAGCACATTTCAAACACCATTAAGAGTACTAAATAAAAACAATGCCTAGACAAAGGCACAATCATTACCATACCACACTGGTACCAACAAAACACATAACTTACTAAACATGACCATACATATTTATATATATGTAAATACCAATAAACTAAAATGTTAACTTTAATTACAACAAACCCTATTACATGCCACAACCAAGTTGACTCAAAGACAAAAGCTACTGAAGAGAGTCTGGATAGTATGAGCGTTGAAGTTGATCCGACCGAACCATTCCGCAAAACATTGACTATAGAAACAAAAATGAAAATAGGTAAGCTTAGAAAGCTAAATATTCAAATCAACATACCTTATTCCATAAACAAATACTAAAAAAGAACTAATTTCTAAACCTGACAATCGTTTGCAAAATCACATAATGTCAGTATCAAAACTTTCAACTAAGCGATTCATAAAGCACGGTAGTTCAATTCAAAACATATCATTATTTGATATTTAAATTCATAACTTTGTCACCAATATAACATTTACAAAGCTTTCATTTCATGCATGTAACTATAAACTTTCCCTTAGTTTCAATATTGCTACATACAACTTTTAATCACATAATCATTAATTATTCAATTTCATCATTTAACATCTCCATATTCATCTAAACATATCACCTCCAAATCATTCATAAAATCGATATCAACTTACCTTAAACAAAATAGATAACCAAGAGGATGAATTTCTAATTCTTGATAATCAAATGCAAGATCACACCGCATTAATATATAGTCAAATATAACATAATTGATATGTTTCAAAAGAACTAACCAAATTGTACTTATCAACATTTATACATAAGCATTACATAGTGCTATTTATCACATAGTAGCAATTTAACATTCCATAAAATTAAGCAAATAAATAAGTCTTAAGCCAATTAATACATAGTCTGATGAACTATAGTAACTTGACTCGAATGCTCAGGTAACTGCACCACACTAGAGGCATCAAAGATGCATAACAGAGGCACCGAAGTGCAAACAGAGGCACCAGAGCGTAAACAGAGGCACTAAAGTGCAAATAGAGGCACCAGAGTGCAAACAAAGGCATCAAAGTGCAATCCCGTACAAGCGCGCGTTCTAACCCTATTGGCATGCCAATCGTATCTTAACCATTTACCACGTTCAACCGGGCATTATAGTTAAAATCATAATATCAATAAGTCCATCATTCAGAGGCACTTCTTATTTCTGTACACATACTATAAATCTGTAACTTTCATTTCAATAATGTGCAGTCACAATAATTACCATCATCAAACATTCATTTTCCATTTGTACTTAATTGGAAATTTTAATAATATATAAGTGACAAATGAAATTCCACCTATATACCATTAACTAGAAAAGAATAATATAATTGTAACAGCCTGAATTAGGGCCCAAACGGAATAGTGGTTTTGAAAACCATGAATCTGAAGTAGAAAATTTTATTACGATTAAGTTTTAAGGTTTATAATGTGATTGGATACTTGAGTGAAAAATTCGTTAAGAAATTTTATCGATTGGGTGTTCAATTTGGTATTTAGGACTAAATTGTAAAAGGTGAAAAATGTGTGTTCTTGTTCATAAAGGTACTTGATTGAAATGGGGTTTTAAAGTGGAGATCCTTAAATGGAAATTTGACCAATATATTTTAGTTTGGACAAAAATGGACATGGAAGGATAAAATACCAAAGGTTTTTAATGAAGGGTATTTTTGTCATTTGGTAATTAAAAGAATTAAAAAGGGAAAAATAGGCCAAAATCATGTCCATCTTCTTCATGTGGCCGAAACCTAGGGGGGAGACACCATGGCTAGGGATTTCAAGCTTTGAAGCTCAATAGTCCCGTTTTTAATGCTCGTTACATTTTTGAGATCCCAGTAGCTTGGTTTAGCTATTTCTACCATTATTTTGAGCTAGGGTTTGAGTTTAAAAAATTGCCCATGTTGTATAATTTTGTATTTTAATGTTTAATGGTAGAAAATGAATGCTTGAAGTGTGGTGAACGTCTTTTGCTAGGTAATTTTCAGTGAAAACCGTAAAAAGGACTTAAATGTGAAAGTTGTAAATTTGTGCATAAGTGTGTGATTTAGTGGAAATTAAGGGCTGGTATAGAAGAGAAAATGGTTCGGCTAAGTCCAAAATACAAGGAAATTGAATAAAAATTACTTTACGAGCCTAGGTGTAAATATGTGAGTTTAGGGGCAAAAATGTAAAATTTCCATAATGTGATTTTGGATCACATTGAATAATGTGCTAATAGATGAGCTAATTGTGATATTATAGATCATGGAAAACTAGATTCGGGCTTAGATCGAGGTTGTGGACCGAATCAGGAAAATTTGTCATTTTTGCGTCTGAGGTGAGTTGGTGTGATAATAATAATGCAATAATATCATAATGCATGTTTGAAACCTAAATTGTGGTATTAAAATGATTTTGTTGAATTACATGTTTAGTATATTATGTTGCTGAATTGATGTAAAAATATGTCCATGACACAAGGTGACATAGGTGACATGGAAATGAATTGAAATGTTGTATTCAAAAGTGCTTTTTATGACTATGGTGATTATGTGAAATGGTAAGTTTGTATGTAAGTAATACATCGTTTTTAATTTCATAATAATAATTTAATGTATATTATGGACAATGTTGGATGACTTCCATGACTTGGTGAACTATGGAAATTTGGGATTCTCGATTGAACCTTCAGAAAATGAATGATACGGATAATGTGTAGCTAGGTCACATGTGTGGTTTCGAGGGTAGGACACCATGTGTACAAGAGGGCTACGAGACATTATGTGGTAGCTAGGTCACATGTGTTATATTGTGTGTATACCATATGTACAAGAGAGCTACGAGATGATAATTTCATAAGTAGCTAGGTCACATGCGTAATACCGGATGTATACCATGTGTACATGAGAGCTATGGGCTTAAAATAACTAGGTCACATGCATGTTACCGAGGGTACATCGTGTAGACACGAGAGCTATGTTATATGTAGCCCGGTCACATGTGTGATTCCGAGTGTTGGACACCATGTAGACACGAGAGCTGGGGGATTTAATGGCCTACAGGTGTATATTTGGGCAAATGTGTATGAGAGTAATGGTGTAATGTGAGCAACGTGCTCGATATGTGATTAAAATTGTGGTAAGGTTGATATGGTGTAAGCACTACTACGAATACTCGTAAATATTGGTGATGATTATTCATTTGAATGGCTAGTATTGAAAATGCTTGGTGTTATGTGTGCATATATGAAAGTAATATGAAGAATAAATGGGAGAGTAAAATTTTCAGTAAATGCTAATTGACTCTATTTTCACATAAAAGAAACAATGTGAGTAAATGAATTTTATATTATGAGATATTTAAATTTTGGTGAGACAGGGTCTGAAGGGTTTGGGAAATCCCCTGTTCCAAATTTAGAAAATCACTAAAAATTGTATAAAAATAGTTATGGGGTGTAATTTATATTCTTAGAATCCTTGATGAGTATTCCTTCAGGGGAAACAAATGGGAAGGTTGTCCAAAATCTATATAATGAGAAATTTGATTTTTAGTGAAGAGGTGTCAGAGCTATTGAATAGCGAAATAGGGAAATCTTTAATGAATAAACTGTATTGATTGGCTAAACCAAAAGTTTTGGAAATTTTATGGTAAGAAGGTATGTGAGTATAGTTTCAAGGGAAATTAGCAGATCTAAATTTGGAGTTTCGTAACTCCAGATATAATCAATTTAGTGACTATAACTCAGGAAAATAGCTTAGGTCGTACATGAGTAAGAAGCGAAATCATGAGAAATGTATTGTTAATCAAATTTGCTTATTGTTATATGCCAACTTACTAAGCTGAAAAGCTTACACCATCATTTCCTTTCTCTCCTAGTGTTTTTAGGTTGGCTCAGGGTTGGAGATCGTCGGAGGCAGTATCACACTCTCAATTTGCCAAGTTGAAGTAATGGAAATTCTTATTAGTATACAAGTGAGTGGCATGCATAGAGATTTAATTATTGGTAGTATGGATTATTGTGAATTGGATAAATGCATTAGCTGATGATACTTCATTGTATATAGCCATGAGATGTGGCTCATAATGGTTTTGGGTATGTAAGCTTAGTTTATACATGCATGGAAATGCCTTGATGTAGTTAGGTATATTACACATGTTTGATGGTTAAATCCGGAATAATTAAAGGTGTAATGTATGTTTATGAATTGTTTATGAGTGTGAAGAGTTAAGAGTACAAAAAGGGCTTGGAAAATAGCCTAAGTGTTGGCCACACGGGCAGAGACATGGCCGTGTGTCTCAGCCGTGTGGAGGACACGGCCTAGCACATGGGCGTGTGACTTGGCCGTGTGACCTTAAATGTGTGCTGACATCATAAATAAGGTGTTACACGGGTGGAGGACACGAGTGTGCCCTGAGCCACATGGGCGTGTGAGACTACATGGCCTGCCTACACGGGCGTGTGACTCTCCAAAATATGAAAAATTTTAATTGTGTTTTAAAAGTTTCAAAAGTTCTCGGCTTAGTCTCGAATCATTACCAGTGCATGTTTTGGGCCTCGTAGACCCGTATAAGGGACTTTGAGATGGAAATTGATAAGTTTTTAATTTGAATGAAAATTTATGACTCGGTTTTACATGTTCATGTGCGTTTAAGTCCAGTAACGCCTCGTATCCTGTTCCGGCATTGAACACGGGTAAGGGGTGTTACAATAATCATAAAGAGACAAACAGAAATATATATTACTACACTATTAACTTACCTAATATTTGCTAACGATTGACTCACAGGGACTAATCTGCTATTTTCTCCTTTCTTCGGTTATCCTCCACACGAGTCAAATCTTGATCTATAATAATTAAATTCAATCTTATCAAAGTCAAATACATATCCTAACTCAATTTTATACATATGACCCTTAAGTTTTCATTATTTACACATTTTCCTAAAATTTTATATTTCTTTCAATTTAGTCCCTAAACCCGAAATTTCAAATTTATCAAAAATTTAAAATTTCCCATGCTAGCTGAACTTATTTCTATTTTAATACAGTCCAAAATTATTCACAATTTACAAAAATTCCATTTCAATTTTAATAATTTTGTCAAATTAATCATTTAACTAAAAAATTAACTAAAATCACTTTACAACATAGTCCTAAACAAAAATCAAAACTACAAATTCATCATTTAACATAAAAAAATAATTAAGATTCATCAATGGCAAAATCCAAAATTTTTAACAGTTTCAAAAACAAAGATACGAATGAGCTGGACCTAATTGCAACGATCTCAAAAATATAAAAATTACAAGAAACAAATTAACTAATCATATCATGCAAGAGTAAAAAGGGATGGCCAAAGCTCTCAACTTGTTTATCCATGGTTTTGGGTGAAGAACATAAAGGTGAAGAAGATGACATTTCTTTATGTTTCTTTATTATTATCTTTATTAATTTAACATATTTTATCAAATAAATATAATTTAATACATAGTTTACTTAAAAACCACCTATGTGCCGTCCACCATAATTTAATTATGGTTAAATTATCATATAACAACCTTTAAGACCATTTAATCATTAAAATTCTATAATAATTAAGTTTTACATCTGTTACAATTGAATCTTTTTTAATTAATTATCTCTCCAAACATTAAAATTTCCAGATCAAAATTTAATACATCTATATAATTACTCCGTAAATATTTTTATTAAATATTTATGGGCTTAGTTTATAGAAATGAGATCCCGATACCTCGTTTTTTAAAACCACTTGACTTTTAGAACAACCACTTAAGACTTAACCATTTATTCAATTAGCTAAAATTCATTGAACCAAAATTCAATATAAAATTATAATTCACTTATATAAATTAATTAATAAATAATACAGACTTACTTGTTGGGCTTCCGACACTAATAAAAAATGGGCTGTTACAACCACACTGCTCACATTGACACACAACTAATCTGCAATGGATTGAAAGGAATGGGTGAGCTTAACAAGCTCAGTGAATGTCAGAATAACCACAAAGTATACACAACACCAAATGTTAAACAAGAGCATACTGCAACACATTTACAACCATATCCTAACCATGCCACAATAACATATTCATGCTTCATTAAACCATAAAACTAACATATACTCTCACGTACGACTACACTCAACTCATATTCAAATAAATCATTTTACAATAATTCATCATGACTAAACAATTTATACATGTTTTAATAACTCACAAGTCTAGCTTATATATTCACATGCATTCACAAGTTAAATGATAACGACCCAAACTACAATTACATATGCAATTTACAATGAGAACATAGTAACATATTTATGAAACTTAAATAAACTCATTTAGCATATTACTCACAATTACAAGCATCCATCTCTTATCGTATTATCACAACATATAAGATCACATTTAGATGATAATTTGGCACTTGAGGCTATGAAACATAAAAGTGGGTTCTATCACCACACAATGGATACACGAATCTCCAACACACCAATTGACTTATAGACTTGAACATATGCCAAAAAGTGAAGCATAAAGCTAACACTCTCCAACACACCATACATGTCCTATTGAATGGAGCTTAGCTCACTTTCCCTTATCTCTCGAACTTGTCCCAAGGCCTCAATGCCTAAAAACACAATACATATAGGTGAGTAACAATCCTATGACATGCCAACTATATCCAACGATTTCAAGAGATCACAAGGCCAAGATATCTACAATTATACATTTTTAATTACTGATTTTGTAACATCCCTAACTCGTAACTGTTGCCGGAATAGGATTAAGAGGATTTACTAAGCTTAAAACACAATTACACATATACTTATCATATATAATCATACATAAGTACATTTCAATCACATTCAATCATATTGTCCCTTAAAAGGGCCTACGAAGCCTTAAACATACAATAGGAGAGGTTCAAGACTAAACTAATAACTCATGAAAAATTTAGGAAAAACATAGAAG
Source organism: Gossypium stocksii (assembly GCA_020496765.1). NCBI lineage: Eukaryota > Viridiplantae > Streptophyta > Magnoliopsida > Malvales > Malvaceae > Gossypium > Gossypium stocksii. Next base: position 56,215,429 of record CM035631.1, read on the forward strand.
GTTTCTCAAAACAGGGGACACATGCCCGTGTGAACAGGCCGTGTGTTTCACACGGCCACCAGACACGCCCATGTCACAAGCTGTGTGGACATTTGAAATGGGAGCACATGGCCGAGTCCCAGACCGTGTCCTGCCCCGTGTAACTCACTGACTTGGGTCACATGGCTGACCATACACTTATGTGTCTAGCCCGTGTGCCTATTCGAAATGGCCTCACACGTTGGTATGCTATGCCGTGTGCTAGGCCGTGCCAAACCTGTAGGGTATATTGACTTATGCCACACGGCCAGTCACATGCTTATGTGTGAGGCCGTGTGGTGCATATTGACCTGCATTTAATTGCAACACCAGGGGAAACACGGCCATGTACTATGACCGTGTGTCACACACGGTTGAGACACATGCCCGTGTGGACAAAAATAGGCTATTTACCAAGCCATTTTCCCATCCCAATTTTGCCCACCTACACAAGCTCAAATAATACCAAACCAAGACATAATAGGCAACCAAAAATCATCAACCAAATGCACAAATCATACCACATCAATTACATCCATTCCAATACTCAAATCAATGCCATTTACTTAGCCAAATACATACCAAAACAACATGATTCATTAGCCATAATTCACATATATTACTTAACCTATAATCAACCAATTCATCATCCAAAACCAAACCATAACAAGGCATTTCTCAAGCAATTTATACACCACATACCAAATAGCCATTTGAGCAACCATACCAAAATATGCCATATCACAAGGCAATACATATATATCAATTATATATCATTATCAAGCCATTTGATAAGGCCAACACATTATCATCAAACATACCAAAATGACCAAAGCCTATACATGCCATAAACCATATATATACAATTTTAAAAGTACAAAAATAGATGTCTAATAGCGCGATGAAGTCTCTGACGATCCTCGGATCTGAGCTAGCTTGATTTCACTATAAAACATTGAAAATAAAAATAAAGTAAGCTTTATAGTTAGTAAGCTCATATGATAATAAACTTATCATAACAAATAAGTGCAATTCAATCAAATAAGCATGATAAGCTATAACACATATCAATTCACAAACCTTTCTCATGTTTAAAACATTATCACATATGAATTCATCAACTTACCTCCTATCGATACTCATATAGGTTCTGCACGTACCTTTATCACTTAAATTGATCTTACTTTCATCTTGTCTCATTTATGCCCGTTGAACCACTCAGAATCATTAAAGGATACTCGGGAATCACAAATATATAGCACCAATGCCATATCCCAGATATGGTCTTACATGTAATCTCGTATCGATGCCATAGCCCCATTGTAACGCCCCAAATCCAGCATAGATGTTAGGCCTGAATCTAGTGGTGTCACATTGGAGTGCCTTTTTGAAAACCGTTTTTCTTGTTGATAAAACCCATTAGAAAGTGACAGCCTCTTCATTAAAATCTCAATCGTCTTTGTCATTTGTTAACCAATTTAAAACGTTATTACTTTTAAAATATGGTTCGTTACGGAAGCTTAAAAATTTGTGTTGCGAAAACGTAATGTTTTGAAAACTGTTAATAATTTGGAAAATCGCGTCCTACTTCTAGTATATATAAATTGTGATAAATAAAAACCCAAATTAAAAGTAGAAATTTAGAGAGAGGCCTTATTACATCAAAACCAAAAACAAAATTTAAGTGTAATTAGAAGCCTAACAAAATAATGCGGAAGAAGTAATGTGGCGACCCTCGAGTCCTTCGCAGCAGCAGTCCACTTAACCCTGGGATTACCTACATAATTAAAAATGGGGTGAGTTTACAAAAACTCGGTGTATAATCCTCTAATATAAAAATAATCAATCACACTTATATAGAATACAGAAAAAATCTGGGCCTGAGCCCATTACAGTATCAGTTGGCCTTAGCCCATAATAGTAACAATATCAGGTGGGCCTTAGCCTGTTGCAAATTTGAAAACAAAACACATGTGGGCCTTAGCCCAATATAGTAGCAGAATCAGAATGAATAATGTATGATGCATGTACCCCCATCCAACCCTGCACTTGTCTCTATCCAACCCTGCACTTACTGTAGGGATAAAATTGACCCACCCAACCAATACACCAAGAGTTAGCACTAGTTGTGGCACTAACTAGAATCGCAACACAGCAGCCATATAAATAAATGGCTTTAAGCCATCAAAAATGGCACAAGGCCTTCAGATACGGCACAAAGCCTTTAGTAACGGCACAAAGCCTATAATAATGACACAAAGCCTATAATAATGGCACAAAGCCTTCGGTAACGGTACAAAGCCTATATTCACAGCACAAAGCCTATAATAATGGCACAAAGCCTTTGGTAATGGCACAAAGCCTCAAAACAGCACTAAGCCCATAATAATAGCACAAAGCCATCAGTCGGTCCACAGTCGTCTCGTGCGACCTGTGCGACCTTAACAGATCAGTACGAATATACGGCTTTAAGCATTTTGTGGGTCCACAGTCATCTCGAGCGACCTGTGCGACCCTAACAAATCAGTACTTCCTCCATAACAATAACCCAACCCATGCAGCATGTCGTGTATGTATGCAAAACACATAAATATCATATAACATACTCAATCAATCAAACATCATATAAGGCATAACAGTCATTCTACCCTATAGGGGTATTACGGTCATTTTACCCTACAGGGGTATTATGGTCATTCTACCCTACAAGGGTATTACGGTCATTTTACCCTACGGGGGTATTTCGGTCATTTTACCCTACGGGGGTATTTCGATCATTTTACCCTACGGGGGTATATCGGTCATTTTACCCTACAAGGGTATTACGGTCATTTTACCCTTTGGGGGTAATTTGGTCATTTTACCCTCCGGGGTAATTCGGTCATTTTCATCAGAATAGGTCTAGACTCACCTATTGACCCATCAGAAGGTTTACAGTCGCCTCGAGTGACTTATGTAACCCTGACATGCAAATCAGTGCATATGGGCCCATTATTCGACCCAAGTGGGCCCACACGCTTGTATGGCCCATTTAGCCTAGATTAAGCCACGATTATACGAACTACATAACCTAAACCAATCTTTACTACACAATATGGGCATTAGCAGTGTGGGGCCCACGAGCCCATTAGGCCCACACTGCCCATTGTGCCCAAAACTGCCTAAGCCCATGAGAATGCTCATAGAGGCCTCTACAGTCTTACGCCCATGTTCGTGGGCTTGGTTTTACCACACGAGTGTTCGCACGCCCATGTGACCCAATGTTCCAGCTTTTTAGCTTTTTGGCTTTTGCGATCTACAGTGTATTTAGTGTGTCCATACACATTCTTTCTGCTTTTCAGCCGATTATCAGATACAGGGTACAGTTACACACCTAATTGTGAAACGAGCAAGCCGTCCACGAGCGCTAAAGCCTGTATTCCATCAAGTCAAACGGTTAGTCTTCCAAACATTAGGATTTACATCCAATTAATCCCGAACGAAGCATACAACTTACCTTGAATGAGCGAATATAGCTTTATTACTCGTAATTGTTGACTAAAGGAGTAGCGTACGAGAATCATGTATCGTATTTAATCTAAGAGAGTAGATCGAAGAAAACCAATCTGTGAGGAAAGATGACAAAAACGATGGCCATAGAGGAGAAAAATGGAGAAGTAACAAAAAGAAGCAAAACAATTCCTTTGTAACACCCCAAACCTGGCCCAGACGTTACGGCCAAATTTGGTGTGTCACACCAACGACGAACTAACCATGCTTCCTAGTTACTACGATTAGGGCGAGTCTTGCAAAACCATTATTAGAGTTTAACGAGAGAATCCAGGTTTGATTGTGAACGTCCTATCCACTACCAATTTTTAGGGGATTTCTTATTATAAGATCTTGGATTAACTTCTGTTACTCGTTTGATACGTGTGCTTTATTTTGAAAATATTGATTAATTTTAGAAAAAGTAGCGCAGCCTTATTCAATTTATTTATAGTATGGTGTAAATAAATATTTGAAAACCCAAATAAAATAATTAAGCGGCCTTATTACAAACCCAAAACCATAATAAAAAAATAATTTAAAATAGGTATTAAAGTAGAAAAACTTAATTTAAAAACTAGCAATGCAGTCTACGTGGCCACTCTGAATCCCTTCCAGCTCCAAGTCCACCAGTCTAGGGCTCACCTGCATGGATGGAAGAAAAAGGGTGAGTTTGGAAACTCAGTGTGTAAAGAAAACCCATCCGGAGCCCAAATCAGCTCAAGCCCACTAGGCCTAAGCCCTATCCAAACTCAGTAATAACTGGGCCGAAACCCTATTCAGTATTCAGTTACTGGGCCGTAGCCCTACTCGGATACAGTCCACTGGGTCGAAGCCCTATTCAGTAAACAGTGTGGCCCATAGGCCCATTACAGTAACAGATCAATATTAATGCATGCACGTCCAAACCCAGCCTAAATCCATCCGCTACACACCACCCGTACCAGCCCAACACACCTGTGGTGAATAACTCGACCCACCCAGCCCAACACACCACAGTCGCAGCATAGTTGCTCAGATAACGTGGCCAAGCCACTAACAGTATAATGAGGCAAAGCCCCTTTTAGTAAAAGGAGGCAAAGCCCCTTTCAGTAAACGTGGCAATGCCACTTGCACTTCCTCCATCAATAAACCCAGTCCCATGCAACAGATAATCATGTCATGGCATACAGTAAACAGAAACAGTAAAGCATGCATTTCAGTCAAATTTAGCCCTAGGGGTATAACAGTCATTTTGCACCTAGGGATAAAATAGTAATTTCTCACCCTTTAGGGGTATTTCATTAATTATACTAGTTTTTAGGGTTTTATGCATATTTTAATCATTAACAGTCCAATTTCCAACCTAACAGTATATCTATCCCATTTATCAACCTTAGAGCTATCGGGCCAAAATCCTACTGCTTCCAATTGACCCACGAGCGCTCGCACGCTCGCAAGCCCACGAAATGTCAAAATTTTGGCATTTAGGCTCTGCGGCTTTTGCCGATTTAGACTACTAGAGGGTGTTCGTTTACACACCTGATTTGCGACGAACGCTAACGAGATCTCCCACGGGTATCCTACAATTGGTCACTATGATATCAGTTTACAAATCGATGATAACTAACATAATACATACTTACCACATTCGGCCAACATCCCTTAAGGCCTTAGAACACTTACCTTTGTCAAAAATAGGGACTAGCTCTAGATCTAGTCATTCCAATTGTCTAGGCCCTCGATCGATAGCTTTAGTCCTCACTAGCACAACACAAATCAAATAACACCACTAACCTTTTTAGTCTTAGTCGATAGCCACCCTATGCATATAGGGGTTTTCGGCTTTTCTTAAATCCTGAAATAACGAATGGGAAGAAGAGATCTGAGTACTTACCAAAGATCCACTAAACCAAAATGCTTCCAACCCTTTTTCTATTTCAGATCTGATGCTGATCTAGTCTCAAGACACGAGCAGAGAGTTAATCTAACTATTTTGGCTTTTGGATCTATCCTAGGATGTCTATTTCAGCTTTAGAGAAGAATAGATGAAAAGAGTTCACAAGGTGACAAAACTGTCGGTAGAGAAAGGGAGAGGAGAATTGTGATTCAGTTTCTTGAAAGATTTGAAAGAAGAGAAGAGAGGATGTCAATCAAAGAGGCAATCGGCCATGAGATGAGGGGATTTACGATTCGGCTCTTTGAAAGAAATCGCAAAAGGGGAAGGAGTTTTTGGCTAAGATGAATTCGGCACACTCTCTTTAGGTTTAGACTATTATAAAAACGGCTATGAGGCTTGGAAAGAAAATAGAAAGGACAAAGTAGATTCAGCTTTAGGTGAGAATAGAAAAGAACGGAGATTGAAGAAGAGAGGAGAAGAGAAGATTTTGTTATGGCAAATCGGCACAAGAAGAAACAAAAGCTACATTTTCGGCTTTTTGGAACCAAGAGAGAAAACAAAAGAGAAAGCAATGAAACCCTAGCTGGCACTACACCACTTCGGCAAAAAGGAAAAAGAAGTCAGAACTAACTCGAAAGACTACTCAAAACAATTGGCACACCATAACTCCACTAGCCAAAATTGCAACCACCAAAACCCAAATGCCGAATTTGCCTCCTAAGACCCCTACAATCGGCCACCACTAACTTCCATTCAAAATTCGTAAAATCTCTCTCCCTTATCCTATCTGATTCCATCTCATGAACATGTCAAACTCTTCCATCAGAGTTTCATTTAACCTCCATCACATGACTGGCACATGCACAAAAATTAAAACACACACAATGCTTACGTTGTGACTTGAACTGTGGCCCTTGCACACACATCCACACGCCACTTTTTTAGGAACTAAGTGGCGCCACACTGCCACTTTACCAAGGGCTCACTTGTGTCTTATTTTAATCCCTTTTTCTTAAAAGCCCACTTAACTAAGTCCTCTTCACTTTGAATTCAAAATTATAAGATTCTACCGGGTTTTAACTTAGGCTTGGGCCTTCTAAAGGCCCCCTAATACACTTAAAACATAAATTCCATATTTGAACAATAAAATTTCAAAATTTCACCAAAATTGCAAAAATCCCGAAAAATTAGGGTGTTATAACTAAAGGCCCCCTAACACACTTAAAAAATAAATTCCATATTTTAACAACAAAATTTCAAAATTTCACCGAAATTGCAAAAATCCCAAAAAATTAGGGCGTTACATCCTTACCCACAGTATTCAGAAAAATAAGGATTTGAGGAAGAAGCACTGGGAGACAAGATATTTGATGTTCGGCCGATTGCCAGAGACTAGCATCAAATTAGAACGAAACACAAATAGTTAAGATTTATTGTATTCGGCCAACACTGAGAAAAGAAGAAAAAAAAAGAGAGAAATAGAAGGAGTTATATTCGGCTTACCAGCATGCTATGAATAAAAGAGGGAAAAGTTGAGAGAAGACAAGGATTTTTAGCTACTACCCAATAGTAGATGATGATGGTTCAAACTGATGGAAAGAGAACTAGCAAGAATTCAATAGAGGGAATTATGAAGAAGAAAAAGAGAAGAGAAAGGCTTTGGTGAAGCTAGATAAAGTTCGGCTATTGACACCCTCAGGGTTTCGACAAAAAGATGAGTAAGGTTGAAAAGTAAGTAGAGAAAGGTAGAGGTATGGTCACCAAAGAGATAAACAAAAGAAGGGATTCGGTTTACTAGCTTACAGAAGCCGAAAGAAAAAAGAAAATAGGTGACAACTTGGTCACAGTAATCCCCAAAAATGCGCAAAAAGTAGTAGAAAACAAATAGCAAAAGAGAAATCTTAGAGAAGCCAACTGCCGAAATACAACTCCAAGAGAGAACAACACCTGCAAAACCAACTCCCCGAATGTCCATAGACTAAATTCGGCAACTAGTGCCTAGTTGAATGGCATCCTAAAGACTCCTATTTTCGGCTAACACCTCCCTCAAACCAAACTCCTTGATTCACTCCCCTTATCTCTCCATGATTTTCTCCTTAACCTACTCTTACATCCCATTCAAATTCATCAAGACCCATTCAAACTTAGAGTCCCCATCCAACTCCAACACCAACCATCCCATGTAGCAAAATAAATATCCTTTTTACCTTGCCATGACTTGAACCTTAGACCTCAAAAGAACTCCGCATGCCACCTACCATTGCACCATAAGCTCTTTTGTGTCACATTTTATCCTCAATCAATTATAAGGCCTACTTTCAAGCACAAAAGATTTTATTCACTTAAAACCAAAAATTTTGCTAAAGCCCAGGTTTGAACCTAGGACTTCTCCCACACTTCTCAAGACCCTTAACCACTGAAACAAGCCTTCACTAATACCACTCCTTACACAACAAATATTCATGTGCTGACTTTCAAATGCTCCCCAAGCTCAAGGCCCATTTTTTTTAGGCCCAAAATTTGGGGTGTTACAATTCACCCTTCCTTAAAGAATTTTTGTCCTCTAAATTTTCAACTTCCGGACTACACCGCTACACTTCCGCTGCGCACTCTGATCCTAATAACACTAACGCACACCCAAAACATCTATCCATTGTAGCGGATTGATATCACATGCATACAATTTCTACAACTAAATCCTTACACTTAAACAAAACATACCTGGCTTAAAAGCGATTGGGCAGTCTCGATCCCAATGCTCCTTAGACCCGCATCTGAGGCATGCTCTTGTCTTCCTTCGACATTCACCCGAATGATACCTCTTACTGTACTCACAAGCCGGTACGTTTGGACGCGTTTTAACACAATTCACAGAATGAGGATTTAACCCCAAAGAACTGTGATCTCTCTTCTTTATACAGTCCAAGCACTTTGACTGAAGCGTTTCACTCATCTCCTTAACTCTGGCCTCAAACACCTTTTCTAGCACTTCCCTTACTAACCGGGTTAGCACCTCAGTACCAAGCTCCGGGTTATTAGCGCCCGAAGTTGGCAGACCTTGCTTACCCTCGGAATCCATATCAATACTCTACATTACCAGCACACATACTGAATAAATACAAAACCTAAATTCAAATGCTTTAGTAAGACTTATAGAATCGGCGCTGGAGACTCGGTGTGCCACACTTTTTAGAGGAAATATTTCAAAACACTTTACATATTTGAAAACAGCTTATTGAAATCCACAATTTAAAAACCCATTCCACAGCCGAGTTTTGCAACTTGGCTCTGATACCACTAAATGTAACACCCCAAACCCAGCCTAGATGTTAGGCCCAAATTTAGCGGTGTCACATTGGAATGCCTTTTTGAAAACTATTTTTCTTGTTGATAAAACCCGTTAGAAAGTGACGGTATTTTCGTTAAAATCTCAATCATCTTTGTCATTTGTTAACCAATTTAAAACGTTATTACTTTTAAAATATGGTTCGTTACGGAAGCTTAAAAATTTGTGTTGTAGAAACGTAATGTTTTGAAAACCGTTGATAATTTGGAAAACCGCATCCTACTTCTACCAGATATAAATTGTGATAAGTAAAAATCCAAATTAAAATTAAAAATTTAGAGAGACGCCTTATTACATCAAAACCAAAAAAAAAATTTAAGTGTAATTAGAAGCCTAACAAAATAAAGCAGAAGCAGTGGTGTGGCCACCCTCGAGTCCCTTGCAGCACTGGTCCACCTACTGCTGGGGATTACCGATATAATTAAAACGGGGTGAGTTTACAAAAACTCAGTGTATAATCCCTTAATATAAAAACAGTCAATCACACATATACGGAATACAAAAGAAATCTGGGCCTGAGCCCATTACAGTATCAGTTGGCCTCAACCCATAACAGTAACAATATTAGGTGGGCCTTAGCCCGTTACAGATTCAGAAACAAAATACATGTGGGCCTTAGCCTAATACAGTAACAGAATCAGAATGAATAATATATGATGCATGTACCCCCATCCAACCTTGCACTTGCCTCCGTCGAACCCTGCAGTTACTGTGGGGATAAAATCGACCCACCCAACCTGTAACACCTCTAACCTGTATTCGTCACTCGACTAGAGTTAAAGGCGTTACTGGACCAATCTGAACTTTTATAGATATTATACAATCATTCATCACAAAACATAATCAAACATAATCATATAGTTCCTTATGATGGTCTTCAAGACCTTCAACATGCATAAAAGTAGGTTGGGGCTAAACCGAATACTTAGAAAATTTTTAAAAACTTTAAAATTTCTCTATACTATAGAGGTCACATGTAACACCCCTTACCTGAGACCGTCGCCGGAGTCGAGCACGAGGCCTTACCAGACGTATCTTACTAATTCGGGGCATAAAAAAATTTACTTTTAAAATTAATTCGCTCACATTCATCCAATATATCCCTAAAAAGGGCCTTTGAGGCCCTAAAACATTGAATTGAAATGGTTCAGGACCAAACCAGGAGCATTAAAATTTTTCAGATTACTTGTACAAATAAAAACAATTTAATTCACTATTCATAATAAAACTGTCCACCTACATAACAGTCACTAAAGTAATTATAACTCGAGTTATGAAACTCAAAATTTAAATATGTAAATTTTTCCTGAAACTAGACTCATATATCTTCTTACCATAATTTTTCCAAAATTTTTGGTTTGGCCAACTAGTACAGTTTATTCATTAAATTTTCCCCTGTTTCGCAGTCCAATAGGCCTGACCTCTCTTCACTAAAAATCGATTATCTCATTTTACAAAATTTAGATAATGTTTCTGTTTGTTTCAAATGAAAATAGACTCACTATGAATCTAGACATATAAATTATACATCATAATTATTTTTTTACAATTTGTAGTGAAATTCTAAAATCGGAACAGGGGATCACGAAGTAACTCTGAACCAGTCTCGTAAGAGTTTAAATATCTCAAAATACAAACTTCCTTTGCTTATTCTATTTATTTCATATGATAATAGACTCAATAATCTCTAATTTTTTATCTCATTCACCATTCAATTCCATTTCTATAATTTTTAGTGATTTTTCAAAATCATGTCATTGCTGCTGTCCCAAAACTATTTCATAACCAGCTTTTACTCTTTCATAATTTCTTTGCATTAAACCTCATTTAGGCATATATAACATCAACACATGTTCTTGTTTAGCCATATCATAAGGACATACACACAAAATGGCCAAGTCCCTATACATGCCATAACTGAAAACGTTTCAATGAAAATACCCAATTGGTAACTTGATAGTCGAAAGTGTGAAGCGATCTCTGATGACCTCCAACCTGAGCTTGTTTGATAAAAATCTAGAACAGAGGAAAAGAAAGAGGTAAGCTTATAAAGCTTAGTAAGTTCACATGTAAATAATAGCATTAGTAATGAATTTAGCTTATTATTAAGCTTTCATAATTTGCATAAATAATGTTAAGTTCTTATTTTCCCATCTTACTCATTGGTGACCTTACTAAAGGCTCGGAATAATAAAAAAATACCTTTCTTAATAGCTTGCTTATGTACCTGCAACATCTCACTTAACACATTAATACTCTCTCATAATATATAGGCATATTGCTAATCATGTCACAAAATGTCATAAGTATAATTGAAAACTTATCACTTACTTAATACTTGAATATACTCATTAAAATACTTTTAATATCATCAACTTATAACCTCAATATTAATAAGCCTTATGTGCATACCTGTGCTCTTTCCTTGTGATCTTACCTTGTCATCTCTTTGGCTTATTCTTTGGATTACTCAAGTACCTTTCCTTTTGAAATTTACCATTGCCATGTCTTGACATGGTCTTACGTGGTATCCTTGCCTTATGTACTCACCAATGCCATGCCTTGGCATGGTCTTAAATGGGATCCTTGCCTTATATACTCACCAATGCCATGCCTTGGCATGGTCTTACATGGGATATTTGCCTTATAGTAACTTATCAATGCCATGTCATGACATGGTCTTACATGATTTCCTTGCCTTGTAAAACTTACCAATGCCATGCCTTGGCATGGTCTTACATGGGATCTTTGCCTTATAGTAACTTATCAATGCCATGTCTTGACATGGTCGTACATGATTTCCTTGCCTTGTAAAATTCACCAATGCCATGCCTTGGCATGGTCCTACTTGGTATCCTTATCTTATGTTGCCATGGGTCAACCATGGTCTTTTTCCGTCAATTCTTCCTTAATTGCCATGTTATAAAGATGGACTTTGAAATATTAATGTCTTGGCAATTCATAGGTAAAACATACTTGCTTAAAATTCTCAAGGTCAGTCACATAACTCAATAATAATAGCAACAGTTTCATAATAATAAAATGCTACTCAACTTACATACTTACATTCTTAACCTTATCATATCCTCAATTTATCTTACTTTCCTCAAATTATGCTATTCAATACTTTCTTGATCTTATGCAATGCCACATTACCATTATGGTCTTATATGTAAACTTATTTGAAATCTCACTTTTAATGTCAAATCATTATCGAACATTTCTCAATTATTATCATTATATTCAAAAATCAATACTAAAACATTTATAACTAACATATCAATTTAGCATTCAAACATGCTTAATTAAATTCTTACTAAACACATGAACTTACCTCAATACCAATACGGCCATTTTGACCAACTTTCCTGATTTTCAATTTTTCTCCTGTTCTAGATCCAAATCTCGTTTTTCGGGATCTAAAACATTATATTTCACTTATTTAATCAATGTACTAATCATTTCAGTCCTAAAACATATTTTTACAAAATTTACATTTTTTCCCCTAAACTTTTGCATATTTACACTTTTGCCTTAAAGCTCGAAAATAAATTTTTATTCAATTTCTTTGCATTTTAGGCCTAACTGAACCATTTATAAATATGGCAGCCCACAATTCTCATTAAAACTCACACTTATGATCAATTTTATAAATTTTACGATTTAGTCCTTTCGGATGTTTTCATCGAAAATCACTCGGCAAAAACCGTTTCTCTAACCATAAACATGCATAATCTGAAACACCCCTAACCTGTATCCGTCACCGGAAAGGGGTTATGAAGTGTTACCGAACAATTCGCAACTTTCATACATTTGCATACTTACAACTTCGATACCAATCAAATGTAAAAATATAGAGACTAATAATCTTTTATAACAATTTCAGGTCATCAAGCATATGAGGCCATAACATATTTGGCTTATTCAACTAATACATAATCTACCTTCATTGTCACTATTCATTTGGTCACTTTTATAAGCATTATCCAAATACCAAAACCACAAGGCATAGACATATAACTCAATTTAAATGTCCTATTAAAGTAAACATGAATGCAAACATACCATTACCAACCGAAATTAAATAAGCCAACCACCAATAATCAACATTCAAGCATTCACATGATAAAGCATCATTATCAGAACTCATAGTCGGGTCTTAACCAAAAATATCAACAAAGATTCACTTATTACAATACATATCATGACCGAATAACTAACCTGCTTTTATTCATTAAACATATTAGCACATAACCGATTCATTACCCATTTACAATTATAAATCCAATTATTCATTTCAACCACTTAACTAAACCACAAATATTATACTCAAAATTCAATTCACCATCATTCACACATAGCACATATACACATTTTACTTGTCATAGCATATATCAACTTAGCCATTTCCACATGGCACTTTATATACATATCACAAAATTTAGCAAAAATACATTTTAGCCTATACATGCCATAAGTTCGATATAAAACTTTTAAAAGTACCAACAATAGACGATAGTGTGATGAGATGCTGACAATCCCTGAGCTCGTAGTTGGATTCAAAAATCTATAAAACAAAGAAACATATCATCCAAAGTAAGCTTTCATAAGCTTAGTAAGACTTAAGCAATTATATACTTCAACTAAAATAATTGATATATTTTATATGCAATAAAATGTACCATTTAAATTTTTACTTTGATTCAACTAAACCTTATGGCCGAATATGCACTTTCTATATAGTCTCACCCAAAAATGAATATGCCTATTCGATATACACATAGATATACTCTCATTCAATTAAAATATACCAAATCATCTCAAACTCACATTCATCAATATACCAAAACAATATAGCCAATTGACTAATTGAGTTCTGGATTCTTAGCTTACGATTATATTCACATAAACTAAAATCTCATGACCGAATGTCTTAATTCACATATGTATTATTAGCAATATATTTTTCCACCTTCTTGCCTATTATACAATGCTAACCAATACCTTTAGATAATATAATTGCATGGATACACCTTTATGGCAATATATTTCGAAAATTTGTAAACATACCTAAATTCGGTATTTGCTAATTTGACTTACTCAAACCTTTAGGTCTTAATTATCACTTTTGAACTCACATAGGCATTATACCTCTTTAAGCATAAAGCTTGATACGGTTCACATGCTCAAAGCTTGCTAGGCATAAAGCCTGATTTAAACTCACTAGCACAAGGCCTGCTAGGCGTAAAGCCCGATTCACAACACCGGCGAAATGCCTGCTAGGCATAAAGCCTGATTCACAACACCGGCGAAATGCCTGCTAGGCGTAAAGCCTGATTTAATTAAAATACTTGGATTAATCACTTCCCAATCAAACTCACATTCGGCACATTCAATATATATACCAACCTGCTAAATTTTCCACTTCATAATTCAATCGACACTTTTAATAATATCATAGTTACCACATTTCAACTATTCAAAGTTACACATGGTACATTTAAATATCATAGCTAGAACACCACTAATAATTTCATTATCATGCATCCTTCACATTGAAAACATAACACATATATTATTCACATTATAATCACTTTCAACTACCTCAATATACAACAAATAAAACCATTCAACACTTTGATTCACATTTGGCAATATCAACCTACACCATATGTACACTTTCGGTTATAACAAGTCATACATATATACACTTAATTAAATTCATCAATAACATTATAATTAACTTCAATCAACCCAATTGCCTAAAACTTACTTCGAATATTGGCGGACTACGTTTCACGACTATTTGATTAATTTCGCTTTTCGCCGATCCAATCTCGATCCTTTTTGTTCTTGATCTAAATAAATTCCAAATTGAACTCATTAAATTGAATTTCATCCAATTGAATCTTAACTATACGTTTGAACAAATTTCCTACTTGTCCTTTGCATTTTACATTTTTATAACATAGTCCAATATGCATATATCATAAAATACATTCAATCCTTCCAAAATTACAAGAGCCGAATGTTCACCTAACTTATTCAAGCCCTTACATTTTATTTAATTCAAAACCTAGTCTCTCTATTCATAAATTTTACCAATTCACTCATTATACACAAAATCACATAAAAATTTTAATACAACTTTTAATAATCTAACATATAGTCTTCATTTTCTAACATCAAACCACAACCAATTCAAGATTTCTCCATGACCGAATATGAAAATGCAATTAAATTCAAAAATTAACATATGGGCTATGAATTTACCATGAAAAATGTCTCTAAAACATAATTTAAATCAAAATCTAAACTAAAACTAACCTTGGATTTTAGCTTTCCTTGACCGAAAGTGAGAAAGCTTTTCTCTTTTTCTTATTCTTTAATTACGGCAATGTAAGAGAACATGCAAAAGGGATATTTCTTTCCTTTGTTTTTCTATTATAAATTCATTCATATTATAATTAACTAATATGCTTTATAATATATATAAAATATCATATAAAATGAGCCATTACCGTCCACTAAACTTATTCATGGCCTAATTGCATTTTAAAACCCTCAAATATATTTACCACATCAATTAAATACTCACATATAAGACATCCAAATTTTCTTGTTATTCAATTAGAACCTTATTTATTAATTCATATTCAAAAAGCAACATTAAAACACGAAACTTGCATGGAATCAATTTCACACATCCTAAAGCATAGAAATAATAATTAATTCATTTTCTAACTCGGATTCGTGGTCCTGAAACCACTGTTCTGGTTAGAGTCAAAATCGGTGTAACGCCCTCTTACCCGAGACCGTCGCCGGAGTCGAGCTTGAGGTGTTACCAAACTTAATTTATCACTTAAAGAATTTTAAATCATTTATTCCAACATGCGTAATAAGTTGTCAATCTGCGTCACAGTTGCTAAAAAAATCATAGCTCGAGCTCTGAAACTCGAAATTAAGATCCGTAAACTTTCCCCAAAACTAGACTCATGTATCTATCTACAAATTGTTTTCTAGAATTTTTGGTTGAGCCAATTAGTACAGTTTATTAGTTAAATTTTACCCTGTTACAGAGTTCAACTGCTATGACCCCTGTTCACTACGAACCACTTTTTTCTTTGTATAGAGTTCAAAAGACTATGCCGTTTGTTTCTATTAAAATTAAACTCAATAAGGAATCTGAAAATATAAGGCATGACTTCAAATTATTTTTTTACAATTTTTGGTGAATTTCTAAAATCAAAACAGGGGATTCAGAAATTGCTCTGACCCTATTCCACTAAAACTCAAATATCTCCTAAAATACAACTCCTTTCCTGTTTTGTTTCTTTCATATGAAAATAGACATGATAAGCTTCAGTTTTATATCTTATTCACCACCTAATTCTATCTCTACTATTTTTAGTAGATTTTCAAACTCACATCATTGCTACTGTAAGATTCTATTTTATAACAAAGTTTACCTTTTTATGGATTTTCATGAACTAAGTAGCACATTAAACATGCATGACACCAAAGATGATCTAGATTGGCCATTCCAATAGCTAATCATTACCAAACATTTCCTTACCAAACCATCACCATATCATAAGATTATTTACACAAAATGATTGTAATGCTATACATGCCATACATCAAAATACACAAGTCATTATACCAAATTGTCTCCGGATAGTGTGAATGTTCCTTCGACCTTTCCCGATTTCCAAGCTGGCTTGTCAAAACTACAATGAATGAAAAGGAGAGAGTAAGCATAAATGCTTAGTAAATTCACATGTAAATAACAAGTAACATAATCATACAAATCAACATAAACACTAATTATATAAATATCATTCTAACATTCATGGCACAAGTATACTTGCTATCTTACCACATTCATTTCTTACCAAGATCTCAACTCGAGATTTAAGCTCATACCTGTCCAATTTCCTCTTTCACCACACTTTCTAACATATCCCATACGTTTAGGTATTCTCCTTATTCATTTAAAAATTTACCCGTTGAACACATCAGAATATAATTCGGATACACAATTGTATACACATAAGTGTCTTGTTCGTAGCTAGACAAACTCAATAGCCTATGGAACTTGTGTAGCCAAGCTACCATGTAACCCGCCCATAAGCGAACTCAGACTCAACTCAACGAGCTCGAGCTTTCGCATCCATAAGTGAACTCGGACTCAACTTAACGAACTCAGATGCCTAGTTACATCTCACGAACTCGAACTCAACTCAACAAGCTCGAAAATCAACCATCTTAGTGACATGTCACTTGTATCCTAATCTATTTCCAAGGTTCAAACAGGATTTTCCTCAAAATTTATATTTTTGGTCGTCTTCCTCGAAATGTCGAAACCAACACTCGCTAGCATTTTATGCTTATCAAGCTAATCACATACTTTGCATGTCAATAAATAATATATCACAAAGCATAATATTTCATGATAATGAGTACCAAATCATATAAATAACACTAAATTACTTGAAATAACAACTATGTTACCTTATTTACACATGAACTTACCTCGGTACAAAATGTTAGAAATCGAGTCTATTCCTCGTAAACTTTGTTTTTCCCTCGATCACGACTCGAATCTTGTTTCTCTTGATCTAAAATAACACATTTAGCTTATTTAATACTCACATTTATCAAAACGGTCCTTAACTCTAACTTTGTAAAAATTATGAATTTGCCACTAAATTTTGCATATTTACACTTTTGCCCCAAAGCTCGGAAATTAAACTTTATCCTAAATTCTTATGTTTTAAGACATGCTGATCATTTATTTACTAACAGCAACCTCAAATTCCCACTATAACATGTACTTATGAACAATAGCTATTTTACCGATTAAGCCGTTTTACTCGTTTTCACTTAAAACCGAGTAACACAAGTTGTCTAGCATAATTCAAAACCTCATATTCTATCATAAAACACCAAAATAAACAAATTTCACCTATGGGTATTTTTCCATATATGAACCCTAGGTTGAATTATTGCTAGCATAAGCTAAATCGAGCTACCAGGATTCCAAAAACATAAAAGTCATTAAAAACGGGGCTTGGATGCACTTACTATGAAGCTTGGAAGTTGAAGAAACCCTAGCTATGGAGAGAGGTATGGTTCGGCCAAGGCTTGAAGAAGATGAACACAATTTGGCCTTAATTTCCCTTTTAATTCATTTTAATTACCAAATGACCAAAATACCCTTAATGCCTTTCTTTGAAAATTTTCATGTACAAGCCCATTTTTGTCCAAAATTTTAGAAATTGGTCAAATTGCTATTTAAGACCTCCTAATTAATATTCCAAAGCAATGTCATACTAAAAGCTTCTAGAATGCAAGTTTTGCAACTTATTTGATTTAGTCCCTAATTTCAAATTAAGCACTTTACGCATAGAATTTCTTCACAAAATTTTCACACAATCATGCAATCATATCATAAACCTCAAAATAATTATAAAATAATTATTTCTATCTCGAATTTGTGGTCACGAAACCACTATTCTGATTAGGCCCTAATTCGGGATATTACAATCAGGCTATCACATAATCTACCATAATTCATCCAAATGCACAATTATTCAACATGGGTCAATTTTTGAAATCAAACCGTAGCTCAAATAAATGGTAGAAATAGAGAAATCATGATACCAGGATTTTAAAAATGTAAAAATCATTAAAAACGGGGCTAGAATGGACTTACAATCGAGCTTGGAAGCTTGAAAAACCCTAGCCATGGTTTCTCCATGCTATATTCGGCCTTGAGGAAGAAGATGAGCAAATTTTTTCTTCATTTTCCCTTTTTAATTCTTTTAAATTACTAAATGACCAATATGACCTTAAAGACTTTTCTTTCAAATTTGTCTTATTCATGCCCATTTTTGTCCAACAATTTAACCAATGGTCTAATTGCTATTTAAGGACCTTCAATTTAAAACTTCATAACAATTGGGCACTTCTAACATATGGAACTGAACTTTTGCACTATTTACAATTTAGTTCTTTTGACTAAATTGAGTGCCTAAACGTTGAAATTTTCGAACGAAATTTTCACAAAAATTTTTCGTGAAATCATAGATCATAAAAATATAATAAAAATATTGTTCTCCTTGTTAGATTTGTGGCCTCGAAACCATTGTTCCGACTAGGCCTAAAATTGGGATGTTACATCACACGCCCGTGTGACCAGGCTGTGTTCCTTACACGGTTACGAGAAACGCCTATGTGTCTAGGCCGTGGCAAAACAGAACATGCATACTGACTTGTTCACACGGCCATGAGACACGCCCGTGTGCTCGACCGTGTGAAAATTAAGGAGGCTACTAACTTGCACACACGGCCACAAGGCACGCCCGTGTCCCTAGCCAGTGTGACATCCTGACCAATTCGGCCAAGGTACAGGGATCACACGGTTGAGACACACGCCCGTGTGCTTCGGCCGTGTGGCACAAAATGGGTTTGGTTTAAGCCACATTTTCCCATTCAATTGCCAAGTACCTATAATACAACTTATATACCATTCAAGATGCATCAATAATAAACCATTTCAGCCAATTACCAACCAAAACATAGTCAATTCGTTACCGTCCAATTCATACTTATCATCCAAACCAAATCATACCAAAATTTCAAACACAATAGCATACCAATGTACACTTACCTTCACCTATTAGCATCATATTCAATCACTTATTAAACTTGCTAAAATTAAAACATTTTTCATACCAAAATGACCATTACCCAAGGCTATACTTGCATCACATAAACTTACCAAAAAACAAGCATATTCATAACCATTTGTTAGCCACATCTCATGGCATAACTTATAAACATTTCAAAACATATCCCAAAGACATCTAGCCTATACATGCCATAATTCAACATATTCACTTACAAAATATACCAAATGAAGATTGATAGTGTGGTGATGATCCTTGATGATTCTGAAGCTTTTGATAGCTTTGATAACTATAAAATAGAGTAAATAAACACAAAGTAAGCTACAAAGAGCTTAGTAAGCCATATACAAATAAATCCATAACAAAGAACAATTTTTAACCATTAGAACCATATGATCTATGGCATAACATAAGCACAAATTATAATTCACATTGATCTCAACTAATCAAATTCATTTACTCAAATTCACATATCATATTCATATAGCTCACATATCAAATGATCATATATATACATACCTCTTATTCTCCATATTTCTTATCATACGTACCAGAGTTCAGATGCGCATTCGTATTCTCTTTCCTTTCTCAGAATGCCCATTGAACCAATCAGAATTAACTAGGATATGTGAATAGTTCAGAAAACTCATACAATGCTGACACCCCAAACATGGTCTTACATGTAATCGGATATCGATGCCACTATCCCAGATAGGGTCTTGAATCAATACGATGCCAATGTCCCAGACATGGTCTTACACGTTAATCTCATATTGATGCCAACGTCTCGGATGTGGTCTTACACGAAAACTCATATCGAATCCTATGTCATGACATATGTATCCTAACTATTCCTAAGGTTCGGACGAGGCTTTTTAGACTTGATCATATGCTCCTAATTTAATTCGGATTTTACATATTCAGCTCTCATAGCTGTATAATACAATTCAATCAACATAATAGCAATTATAATTCAATTTAACGTATTTATTTGTATATCGACTTACCTCGTACAGATGTGAACAGAGAAAAACGGCTATTTAAAAATTTTTGACTTTCCCCGATCCAATTTCGTTTTCTTTAGATCTATATAAATTCAAATTAAGCTCTTTTATTCACTAACTCATTCAATTCAATCCAAAAACATATAATTAGGGCATTTTACAAATTAGCCCTCACATTTGCACATTTAAGCAATTTAGTCCCTAATTCATAAAATCATCAAATTCACCAAATTTCACCACATTTAGGCATAGCCAGATTTTAATGGTATTCAAATAAGCCCATACAGCACATTTATTTCACAAATTAGTCCTCCAAAATATTATTTCCACAATTTAGTCCCAAATTACTCAAATTCATCAAAATTCGTAGACAAAATATATTAATCCAACATATATCTTTCATATTTCATTAATTAGCACTTCAAAGCTCATAAAATCAACAATGGCATAACTCAAAATTATCTTCAAATTCTTAAATTGAAACATGGGCTTGATAATAGACTAAGCAACGATCACAAAAACATAAAAATCATCAAAAACAGATTAAAAATGAACCTTTAATCAAGCTAGAAGCTAGTCGAATGAATGGAGGCTCCAAAACCTTTTTCTTCTTTGTATAATCGGTAAGATGAATGAATATATAACTTATTTCATGCTTTGTTTTAATTTTAGTTACTTTAATTCACATTTTACCAAATTAACCTTATTAAACAAACATATAAATCACATATAATAAGGTCATTCATGACCATTCATGAATTTAATGGTATAATTACCATTTAAGGCCATAATCATTAAAAGCCATCTCAATTAAACACATTGAACATATATCATGTTAATTTTACCTTTTATGCGATTTAATCCATTTTCATAGTTTGGCACAAAAACATACAAATTAAATCACAGAAATTTCACAAAAGTTAATTCACATAACACAGACATAAAAAATAATATTAAAATATTTTTCAGACTCGAATATGTGGTAATTCTGAGTAGGGTCCAAATCGGGCTATTACACAACTAACACACCAAGAGTTAACACCGGTTGCGTCACTAACTAGAATCGCAGCAAAGCTGCCAGATAAATAAGTGGCTTTAAGCCATCAATAATGACACAAGGCCTTCACATATGACACAAAGCCTTTAGTAACGGCACAATGCCTATAATAACAGCACAAAGCCTTTGGTAATGACACAAAGCCTTCGGTAACGACACAAAGCCTATAAAAATGGCACAAAGCCTTTGGTAATGGTAAAAAGCCTATATTAACGGCACAAAGCCTTTGGTAACGGCACGAAGCCTCAAAACCGCACAAAGCCTCAGAATGGCACTAATCCCATAATAACGACACAAAGCCATCGGTCGATCCACAATCGTTTCGTGAGACCCGTGCGACCTTAACAAATCAGTACGAATATACAGCTTTAAGCATTTGGTGGGTCCACAGTCGTCTTGAGCGACCCGTACGACCTAACAAATCAGTACTTCCTCCATAACAATAACCCAACCCATGCAGCATGTCGTGCATGTATGCAAAACACATAAATATCATATAACATACTCAATCAATCAAACATCATATAAGGCATAATAGTCATTCTACCCTACAGGGGTATTACAGTCATTTTACTCTATAGGGGTATTACGGTCATTTTACCCTACAGGGGTATTACGGTCATTTTACTCTACAGGGGTATTACGGTCATTTTACCCTATAGGGGTACTAAGGTCATTCTACCCTACAAGGGTATTACGGTCATTTTACCTCTAGGGGTAATTCAGACATTTTACCCTACGGGGGGTATTTCGGTCATTTTACCCTATGGAGTATTACGGTTATTCTACCCTACAAGGGTATTATGGTCATTTTATCTTCCAAGGGTAATTCGATCATTTTCATCAGAATGGGTCTAGACTCACCTACCGGCCCATTAGAAGCTCTACAGACCCAAACCAATCTTTACCACATAATGTGGACATTAGTCGTGTGAGGCCCACGAGTCCATTAGGCCCACACGACCCATTTTGCCCAAAATTGCCTAAGCCCATGAGAACGCTCATGGCGGCCTCTATAGTCTTACACCCATGTGACCCAACCTTTCGACTTTTCAACTTTCTGACTTTTCAGCTTTTGCCGATCTACAGTCTACTCAGTGTGTGTGTGTACACACTCTTTTGGCTTTTCAGTCAATTATCAGATACAGGGTACGGTTAGTTGCGAAACGAGCGAGCCGTCCACGAGTGCCAAAGCCTATATTCCATCAAGCCAAACGGTTAGTCTTCCAAACATTAGCACTCACAACCAATTAATTTCGAACCAACCATACAACTTACCTTGAATGAACGAATATAGCTTTATTGCTCTCAATTGCTGACTAAAGGAGTAACGCACGAGAATCGTGTATCGTATTTAATCTGAGAGAGTAGATTGAAGAAAAGCAATCGATGAGGAAAGATGATAGAAACAATAGCTCTAGAGGATAAAAAGTGAAAAGTAACAAAAAGAAGCAAAACAATTCCTCACCCACAATATTCGGACAAATGAGTATTTGAGGAAGAAGTGCTGAGAGACAAGATATTTGATGTTTGGTCGATTGCCAGATACTAGCATCAAATTAGAATGAAACACAAATAGTTAAGATTTATTATATTCGACCAGTACTGAGAAAAGAAAAAAACAAAAAAGAGAAATAGAAGGAGTTATATTCGGCCTACCAACACGCTATGAATAAAAGAGGGAAAAGTTGAGAGAAGACAAGGATTTTTGGCTACTACCCAATAGTAGATGATGATGGTTCAAATCGATGGAAAGAGAACTAGCAAGAATTCAACAGAGGGAATTATGAAGAAGAAAAAGAGAAGAGAAAGGCTTTGGTGAAGCTAGACAAAGTTCGGCTATTGACACCCTTGGGGTTTTGACAAAAAGATGAGTAAGGTTGAAAAGTGAGTAGAGAAGGGCAGAGGTACGGTCACCAAAGAGATAAACAAAAGAAGGGATTCGGTTTACTAGCTTACAAAAGATGAAAAAAAGAAGAAAAGAGGTGACAACTTGGTCATAGTAATCCCCAAAAATGCGCAAAAAGTAGTAGAAATCAAATAGAAAAAGAGAATCTTAGAGAAGCCAACTGCCAAAATACAACTCCAAGAGAGAACAACACTCGCAAAACCAACTCCCCTAATGTCCATAGACTAAATTCGACAACTAGCGCCTAGCCGAATGGCACCCCAAAGACTCCTATTTTCGGCCAACACCTCCTTCAAACCAAACTTTTTGATTCACTCCCCTTATCTCTCCACGATTTTCTCATTAACCTACTCCTACATCCCATTCAAATTCATCAAGACCCATTCAAACTTAGAGTCCCCATCCAACTCCAACACCAGCCATCCCATGTAGCAAAATAAATATCCTTTTTAACTTGCCATGACTTGAACTTTAGACCTCAAGAGAACTCCACACGCCACCCACCACTGCGCCATAAGCTCTTTTGTGTCACATTCTATCCTCAATCAATTATAAGGCCTACTTTCAAGCACCAAGGGTTTTATTGACTTAAAACCAAAAATTTTTCTAAAGCATAGGTTTGAACTTAGGACTTCTCCCACACTTCTTAGGACCCTTAACCACTGAAACAAGCCTTCACTAATGCCACTCCTTGCACATCAAATATTCATGTGCCGACTTCCAAAGGCTTTCCAAGCTCAAGGCCTATTTCTTCTAGGCCTAAAATTCAGGGCGTTACACCAGCTATGGTCTTACACAAAGTCTCATATCGATGCCATATCCTAGATATGGTCTTACACGTAAACTTAGTAACCCTAATGTCATGACATTTCTATCCTAAACTATTTCTAAGGTTCATATGTGACTTTCATCTGTCGATTCTCTACCGATCATGTCTTGTAAACTCATATCAACCATTTTTAATGTAATTCAAAAATAATAATATATTTATAACACAATTTAACAACATTTATTAGCATATGAACTTACATCGTTTACGAAAATGACGAAACGAACTGACTATTCAATCACTTTGCTTTTCCCTCGATCTAAGTCTAAATTTCTCTTTTTTTGAGATATTTTACACATTAGCCTCTAAACTTACACGTTTTTACAATTTAGTCCTTATTACACAAAATCACAAATTAGTGAAATTCCTTAAATACCCATGGTAGCTGAATTACTATAATGCCCCTAGTAGCCTATATTTATCAACCTTTCACACATTTAACCACATATTTATCATTTTTCACAAATAAATCCCTAATTTGCATTTTTACTCAAAATTACTTAATAAAACTTGTAAAACTATCAAACAATATTCATATTTCATCATCAAGCATCAAATAACACATGTATTCAACAATGACAACTATTAAAACATTTAACAGTTTTGTAAAATAGTCCTTGGGCTAGCTAGAACTAGTTGCAATGATCACAAAAACATACAAATCATCAAAAACTAAGCAAAAACGGTCTTACAATTAGAACATGGAAGAGCCAAACCTTCAAATCTTGTTGATGGATTTTCTTCTTTCATAAATTAGTGAAGAAGATGATAATTAGATAGGAAATTTGGTTCGTTTTATTTAATCTTTACTTATTTTGCATTTTACTATTTTAACCTTTATTATAAGCATAATAACTCACTTAATATAAGTCCATTATTGTCCACCCACCTATCAAATGGTCTAATTTCATCATAAGGACTTCCAATTTAATAATTCATAGGAATTAAACATTTTAGACTATTAGAATACTACTTTTGCATTTTATGCGATTCAGTCATTTTTACCGAATTAAGCATACAAACGATAAAATCTTTTTACAAAAAAATTGCACAACCATGCTATCATACTATAAACACTTAAAATAATATTAAAATAATTTTCTGATGTAACAACCCGTTTTAGGGCCTAAATAGAATAGTGGCTTTGGGACCACGAATCTAATGTATAAAAATTTATTGCGATAAAGTTTTGAGGTTTAGTATATGATTGAATGCATGTGTGAAAATTTGGTTAAGAAATTTTATTGATAAAGTGTCCAATTTGATTTTTAGGACTAAATTGCGAAAGTCGCAAAATGAGTGTTTTAATTGCTAAAGGGATTTGATTGTGATGAGTTCTTAAATTAGAAGTCCTTATGTGGTAATTAGACCAATAGAGTTGTTTGGACAAAAATGGGCATGGATGGATAAACTATCAAAGTTTTAAGTGAAGGGCATTTTGGTCATTTGATTAATAAAAGAATAAAAAGGAAAAAATAAGTCAAAAATTGTGTCCATCTTCTTCATCCATAGCCAAAAATCCCTAAGGACACCATAGCTAGGGTTTTTCAACTTCCAAGCTTCATAGTAAGTGCCTCCAAGCCCCTCTTTTAATGTTCTTTACATTTTTGAAGTCCTCGTAACCTGGCTTACCTATTTCTACCATTATTTTGAAGTAGGGTTTATGTTTAAAAATTTACCAATGTGTGACATGCATGTAATTTGATGATTAATGGTAGAAAATGGAAGTTTCATGTATGATAAACAACTTTTACTAGGTGATTTTGATGAAATTGCATAAAGGACCTTTGTAACACCCCCACGCTCGAGACCGTCGCCGGAGTCGAGCTTGAAGTGTTACCGAACATAATTTATCATTTAAACAACTTTACATCATTTATTTTGATTTTCGGAATAAGCAGTTTTTCTGCGTCATGGTCGGTAAAAAATCATATCTCGAGTTACGAAACTTGAAATCAAGATCCGTAAATTTTCCCTGAATCTAGACTCACATATCTATCTACTAATTTTTTTCTAAAATTTTTGGTTGGGCCAATTAGTATAGTTTATTAGTTAAAGTTACCCCTGTTTTAGGACTTGACTGCACTGACCTCTACTTACTACGAACCACTTTTCTTCCTGTACAAAATTCATATAACTATACCGTTTATTTCTCTTAAAATTAGATTCAATAGGGATTCTGAGCATATAAATTACACCTCCTAATTATATTTTTTACAATTTATAGTGAATTTTCAAAGTTGGAACAGGGGATCCAGAAATTGCTCTGGCCCTGTTTCACTAAAACTCAAATATCTTATAACATATAACTCCTTTACCTATTTCGCTTTTTCCATTTGAAAGTAGACACAATAAGCTTCAATTTAATTCTTCACCTAATTAGTTTTCTACTATTTTTGGTGATTTTTCAAACTCACGTCGTTGTTGCTGTAGTGTTCTGTTTTATGGCAAGTTTCATCTTTTTATGAATTCTCATGAACTATATAACATATTAAACTCACAAGGCATCCAACATTATCTAGGCTAGCCATACCAATGACTAATCATTATCAAGCATTTTCTCAACCAAACCACAACCATATCACAAGATTATTTACACAAAACAAGTATATTGCTATACATGCCATACATCAAAACATACAAACCAATATACCAATTCTTCATTGGATAGTGTGAGCGTTTCTTCGACCTTCCCGATATCCAAGTTGGCTCGCTAAAAACTACAATGAATGTAAAGGGGGGAGTAAGCATAAATGCTTAGTAAGTTCACATGCAAATAACAAGTAACATAACAAAGCAATTATATCAACAACAATAGCATGATATCACCAAGACACAAACCACATTTCTAGCTATCGTGTATCATCTTACCACCTTATTTCTGTTGTATCAAGTTTCAACCCGAGGGTTAAGTACATACCTGTCCAAATTGTCCATTTCACAACACTTACCAAAATATCATTTTCATCTTGAGTATTCTTCCATTCCGCTAGAATTTTACCCATTGAACACATCGGAATATAACTCGGATACACGGATCATTTGCACATAAGTGCCACATATGTAATCAATCAATCATGTAACCCGTCTATAAGTGCACTCGGACTCAACTCAACGAGCTCGGGCGTTCGCATCCATAAGTGAACTCAGACTCAACGAGTTTGGATGCCTAGTTACATCCATAAGTGAACTCGGACTCAACTCAACGAGTTCGGATGCCCAACCATCCTAGTGACATGTCACTTGTATCCTAATCTATTCCCAAGGTTCAAACGGGATTTTCCTCAATCACACATTTCCCAGTCATTCTTCTCGGAATATCGGAACCAATACGTTGCTTGCATCTCATACTTATCAATTTAATCACATACTTTTCATACCAATACATAATATTTCAAAAAGCATAATATTCATAATAACAAGTATCATATCACATAAATAGCATTAAATCACTTAAAATAGAAATTATGTTACATTATTTACACATGAACTTACCTCGGTACAAAATATAGCAATTTTGCAATTTAGTCCACAATCTTTTCTTTTCCTCGATCAAGGTTGATTCCACGTCTTTCTTGATCTAAAATAACACATTTAACTTATTTAATACTCACATTTATCAAAATAGTCCTAAATTCAAATTTTGGCAAAATTATAATTTTTCCCCTAAACTTTTACATATTTGCACTTTTGCCCCAAAGCTCGGAAATTAAATTTTATTTCAAATTCTTATGTTTTAGGACATGCTGATCATTTATTTGCTATTAGCAAGCTCAAATTCCCACTATAACACATACTTATGAACAGTATGTACTTTTACCGATTAAGCCATTTTGTTCGTTTTTACTTAAAATCGAGTAGCACAAGTTGTCTAACATAATTTAAAACCTCATATTCTATCATAAAACATCAAAATAAACAAATTTCACCTATGGGTATTTGTCCAAATATGAACCCTAACTCAAAATATTACTATCATAAGCTATACCGAGCTACCGGGATCTCAAAAACGTAAAAATCATTAAAAACGGGGCTTGGAATCACTTACTATGGAGCTTGGAAGCTTGAAACAAACCCTAGCTATGGAGAACCCTTTAAATTTCATGGTAATGAAGAAGATGATCAATTTTGTGTTATTTTTCCCTTTTTATTTCATGTTAATATCCAAATGACCAAAATGCCCCTCCTTACTAAACTTTCAAAAATTCCATCCATGTCCAAATATTGTCCATGAACTTAAAATTGGCCAAATTACTATTTAAGACCTCCCAATTAATATTTCAAAGCAATTTCATACTAGAAACTTCTAGAATGCAAGTTTTGCAGCTTATTCGATTTAGTCCCTAATTTTAAATTAAGCACTTTACGCATAGAATTTCTTCACGAAATTTTCACACAATCATGAAATCATATCATAAACCTCAAAATAATTATAAAATAATTATTTCTACCTCAGATTTGTGGTCACAAAACCACTATTTCGATTAGGCCCTAATTCGGGATATTACAACCTTTTTGTAAAAGTTGTAAAAAATGTTTATAAAATGTGATTTAGTGTAAAATATGGGCTTTTATGAGTATGTATATGTGTCGGTTAGGCTTGGGTAATAAATAAAATGAGTACATTTCATTATGCGAGCCTAGGGACTGAGGTGTAAAAATGTCAAATGCAAAAATGTAATTTTTCCATAGTGTGATTTTTGGACCGAATTGAGTAATGTGATAATTAAATGAGTTAAATTTGGTATTATAGATTAAGAAAGACGAGGAATCGACCTTGATCGGGGAAAAGAAAAGATTTTGGACTAAATCGAATAACGTGGCATTTTGGACCGAGGTAAGTTTGTATGTAAATAATGCATTGCTATATTATGTTTTTTTCAATACTTTAACATTAGTATGCTTTGTGAATAACTATTTGAATGTGTATACCGACCAAGCTTCGACAAGTGAGAAAGATTCCAATTGAACCTTAGGAATCGAATAGGATACAAGTGACATGTCACTAGGAAACCAAGTGTTTAAGTGATAAGTGATAAGTGGTAGCTTTGGCTACAAGTGATAAGTGGTAGCTTCAGCTACAAATACGTGTGGCACTTATGTGCAAGACTTCCGAGTATCCTTTAGAATTCCAAGGGTTCAATGGGTGATTCAGTAAAAAAAATAAAGTGTGAGTGCAAGTGATTATGTAATGGTTGGCATATGTACATATGTGAAACTCCTAAAAGATGAGTTTGTTATGTGATGATTATTGATAAGGTTGTGAATGAGTAAGTTGTAACCGTAAGTTTTGATAGTATCCATGAAATTGTTATAATTTCAATTGTATGTTAAATGTGTGTTTATAATGCTCATTATTTGTATATAAACTTACTAAGCTATTTAGCTTACTCCTCTCTTTTTCCCTTGTCTTATAGTGCCACCAAGCTAACTCGGATTGGGAAAAACATCGGAGGATCATCTCACACTATCAAATTATCTTTTGGTATATGTAGTTATTGGCATTTTGAGTTATGGCATGTATAGGGGACTTGGTTATTTTGTTATATGTTTCATATTTGATTTGGCCAAGAATGTTGGCTTATTTTGATGAATGACCATTTTGTATAAGGCCATTAAAAGTTGGCCAATATTGATACTTGGTGTGTATGCATATGATGATGTTATTCATGATTGAGGTAGTTTGCATGTTTAAGTTGCTAAGTATGTGAGATATATGCATGATGGATGTGGTATGTGAATGATGTGTGTATGACTTGATTTGGGATGTTTGGTAGCTTACTTATGTTATGTTATGTGCCTTAGAAGTGGTGTAAGTGTGCTTGTGTTTTAGGGTGGCAAATGGCTTAGTAAATAGCCTTATATTTGTCCACACGGGTAGACACATGGGCGTGTAGTCAGGCCGTGTGTCCCTTGTACCCTAGTTTTGCAAAACAAAATGTCCAGTAGTAAACACACGAGTAGGGACATGGCCGTGTGTCTTAGTCATGTGAAGGACACTGCCCCAGGACATGGGTGTGTGGCTAGGGAGTGTGAAGTCTGCACCTTTTTTTTCAGAAATTAAATTCACCACATAGCCTAGGGCACGACCATGTGACTTGGTTGTGTGACTCCTTTTGGTGCATGACGTCATAAATAAAGAGTTACACGGGTTGAGGACACGGGCGTATATGACCATACGGCCTAACCACACAGGCGTGTCCAAAACCCTTGGGCGTATGGCTCTCCAAAACATGAAATTTTTCTTAGTGTTCCAAAGATCTTGGTGTAACGCCCCAAATTTTAGGGTTTTTGAATTTTTGCATAATTGGCAATTGCATGGTTGGGTGTGCTGAATTGATGTTTTGGGTGTGTTTAGAGGGCCTTTAGAAGGCACAGGTTAAAGCCAAGCCTTTAGCAAAATTTTGATTTTTGGGCTTAGGGGAGTATGGATATTAGCTCATAGGGTTTAAGTAAATTGTTGGGGGTTTCATGACACAAAGAGCCTTGTGTTGGAGTGGCAAATGGCACTACATGTGGGGCATAGAGGTGGCATCACATGCATGGCAAGGAGGTCTAGAGTTCGAATCCCTCCTTGCTAAAAGAAAAAGGGTGATTTATTTTACACCTTACTGGGCTAGAGGTTGAGTTGGACTTGAACACTACATAGAGGAGGTTTGAATTGGTCTTAAAATTTGAATGGGTGATGGGGAGTAAATTGTGGAGTAAATTAAGGAGCAAATCAAGGAGACTTTCAAGGGATTTGGGGTATGGGAAGTGTTGGCCGAATGGTGCATTTGGTATAGGCAAATTCAGCATTTGGTAGTGTGATAGCCGATCTAGTTTAGGGTTTTTAAGCTTTTCTTTTTCTTTTCTCTAGTTTGGTTCGGTAGCTTTTAGTATATTTGTTTTTATTTTCTTTGTTTTGACCATTTAGGCATTTTGTTCAAAGAGCCAAATTTGCAAACTCTTTTCCTCTCATTCTTCCTTTTGGTCGAACCCTATCAATATTCTTTTCCCTCTCTTCTCATTTTCTCTTTTGCACTTTCTTTCTACTCTATTACCAACCGAACTAAACTTCATTTTTCTCTTTCGGAGATTTCTCTCCTTCAACCTTTTTTCTTTGTGCTGGCCGAACCCCCTCTTTTCCATTGCATTCCCTTTAAGTGATCTTTAACGTCTTCAACCTTGATCTTGGGTATCCTAATCCCTAGCCGAATTCTTGTCTCTCCCTCTTAGCTCTTTCACTCATCTTCTTATCTGAACTTGGTCAAGACTCAAACACGTATCTTCTCTATTTCGGTTCGGTAGGGTAGTACATCTTTCTCCTTATTTTTTCTACGGTGCTTTATATTTTCTCTTTAAGAGTTGAGTGGTCAACCAATATTCATGATTTATTTACCATGGGCTTCTTAGGTGTTCGCGCGGAGTGAAAAAGTGCGAGGGTATTCAGCCGTTTAGGTCTCTTCTCCTAGTTTTTGAATAAGGTAAAGGCATTGTATTATGTGGAAAGGCCGAATATTTCTTTGGTTATGGAAGCCGAATTTTGTGGTCTTAAACCACATTCGTAATCAGTTCTCGCTAATGAGTTTTGTTATCAATCAGTGTGTTACTAGTTGGGAGTAATCGTTTATAATTGACAGTCTAGGAGAAAACGGATTGCACAAGGTATTTAGTCTTGTTAATATGGATCAATGTTTCTTAACTCTATTAAGCGGAAGATTGATTCCATCTTGGTTTGGTTGTAGGTTGGTGTTCATAAAATTGGAAGCATCTTCGTGATAAGGTGTGTAACCATACCCTTCTTTAGTGTAGGTCGGCAAAAGCCGAAAAGCTGAAAAGCTGAAATGCCGAAACATCAGCATTCGAGGCCTTATAGGCATGCGAATGCTTGTGGGCTGAATTGAGCCCATAGATCATGGGCAATAGACTGTTAAGGCCTTTGCACGCGTTTTCGTGTACTTGGGCCGTTACGGGCCTCGATGGGCCGTAATGGGCCATGGGCCTATGGGCCTATATGGGAAAAATTACCTGGTATGTGATCGTTGGTATATTGGATGATAAGGCTTGTGACGCCGTAGGAAAAATTTGGACTGAATGGGCCACACGAACGTGTGGGCCCAATAGGGGTTTAGGGCCCATAAACACTGTTTTGACTGTAAGACTATCTGAGTCGCTTGAAGTGACATTAGACCTTTTAGGAGGTCGTAATAGATGTCGAAACCTTAAAGTTTAGAAAAATAACCAAAATACCCGTGTGGGGTAAAATTACCATTTTACCCCTAACTGCTTAAAAGACTTATATACCTCTAAGATAGGTTTTCTAATATATGTATGATTGAAACTCTGTCTGTTAAACTACATGCTCGATATATTTAATTATGACATAATAATCTACATGGGGATTGGGTATGATTATGGAGGTAGTTCTGTAATAGTAGCTCTGCCATATAATTCTGTATAGTGGTTTCACCACGTAATCTGTTTCTAGTGGCTCTACCATGATATCTGATATTAGTAGCATGGCTGCGTATTGGTGTGTGGGTTGGGTGGGTCGAGTTATTCCCCACATGGTGTGATGGGTTGGTACGGGTGGTGTGATGGTTGGACTGGTTGGGCTTGCATGCATATACTGTTCTGTTTCTATAATAGGCTGGGGCCCACACTGTTCTGTATAGGGCCACGACCCAAACTGATCTATATTCTTTATAGGGCTTCGGCCCAATCTGTTCTGTTATTGGTTGGGGAAGTTGCACACTGAGTTTTCGCTGACTCACCCTTTATTTTAAATCTGCAGGTAACCCCCAGCCATAGATGATTTGGAGCTGCGAGGACTCGGGGTGGCCACATGACTTCTTCTTTTGAATTCGTTTTTATTTAAATTCGGTTTGGGTATTATTTTGTAATAAGGCCATTTTGGGTATTTTTGCTACCTTTACTTTATTGCACTGTTAACTCATTTTAAACCGGTAGATTAGGATATTCGGGTTGTCAAAATTAATAACGTACGTTTTCAAATAAATCCCGCGTAATATTTTCAAATATTAAGATAACTTCTTATTATTGAATACAGCAAATATGGCTAACATTTTTATATATATACATATTCAAACTTATAAAAATAGTTTTAACCTGATTTAGTTCAACGTCCAAAATTCTAAACAAGGCTTTTGAAATAGAAGAAACTTTTTATCGAATTGCCCGACTTCGAACGTTACTTCCATGTGACAAGCCAGATCTGGCCATAACGTCTGGGCTGAGTTAGGGGTGTTACACTCAGTTTAGTCCCGAACCACTCTCAATGTATGTTTTGAGCCTCGTAGGCCTATAATAGGGACAATATGATTACGTATGAAAAGTTTTAAATTTGAATGGAAATTTATGACTTGGATTGGTATGATTGTTTGTGTTTATGTGAGGTAATGCCTCGTACCCTGTTACAACGACAGACGTGGGTAAGGGGTGTTACATTTTAATGGTATTAGAGCTATGGTTTAGTCGATTCTCGAACTAACATAGCAAGTGTGAGAGTCTAGCTATACATGCCATAAATAAATTTTGATAGTGTGATAACTCCTAACAATTTAAAATTTGTTTTTATATTGTAAGTGGATCCCTATCGAGAAGTGGCAGATGACGCTAAAAGTAATGCACGGCTCCCTTGCAAGGGACTGCGCTTGTTGAAAGTAGATAGGTAACGCATAGTCAAGGAGAGGGGACTAAGGAAACCTTCCTCCACATGATGAATGAATGGTATTCAGGGTTCATTTGGGCAAATCCGAATGCTCAACCTCCTCCAACCCTTCCTATTCCTCAGTCAGTTCTCGGAGCTCCTCAAGGTGCAGAGTTGGTAAGATTAAATAAGCCTTATTTTGATAAGATTCATAAATAAGGGGCTGAAGAATTCAGGGCTAATGTAGATGATGACCCCGAGAAAGTAAAATTTTGGCTTGAGAACTCTATTCGGGTATTCGATGAACTTTTTTGCACCCCTGAAGAATGCTTGAAATGTGCTGTATCATTGTTGAAGGATACTGCATATCATTGGTGGAAGACACTTATATCTGTGGTACCAAGAGAGAAGGTTACATGGGCATTCTTTCAAGAGGAATTCAGAAAGAAGGATATAAGCCAGTGATTTATTGACTAGAAATGCAAATAGTTTTTAGAGTTGAAACATAGCCGTATGTCTGTGGCAGAATATGAGCGAAAGTTTGTTAGGCTCAGTAAATATGCTCAAGAAGGTGTTTCTACCGAAGCTATCATGTGTAAGAGATTTGAGGATGGGTTGAATGAGGATATCAGATTGTTTTTTGGGATTTTAGAGTTAAAGGAATTTGTTGTACTGGTTGATCGAGCTTGCAAAGCTAAAGAAATAAGCAAAGAGAAAAGAAAGGCCGAGATGAGGCCAGAGATTTAAGAAAGAGGCAAATGAGTAAGTCTTATCAGTCCTCATCAAAGAAATCAAGGGATATGCATACTCGTTCGATTGTTTTAGTTGAGAACCTAAACAGAGCTCGTGGGAAGCAATATTCGAGTTTTAAAGCTCAATCTACATCTATAGCAAGCATTAGTAACGCTAAACTAATAACCCCGAGTGCCAGCATTGTGGTAGACGACATCTTGGTGAGTGTTGGATGATTAACCAAGCTTGTTTCAAGTGTGGTTCTCAAGAGCACTTTATCAAGGATTGCCTTAAAGTGGTTGAGAAAGATGATGTTCAAAATGTAAGATCGAGCAACACAGTGGCTAGACGGAGACCAATGAAAAATGTGGAAAATGTATCGAGTAGCAGAGGTGTATCTAAGGATTCAACTATGAGATCTGAGGCTCGAGCACCTGCTAGACCTTATGCCATTTGTTATCGGGAGGACGCATCATCCCTTGATGTTATCACGGGTACATTTTCTCTTTATGATACTAATGTTATTGCATTGATTGATCCTGGGTCTACTCATTCTTATATTTGCGTGAATTTCATGATTAATAAGAATTTACCTGTTGAGTCTACTGAGTTTGTGATTAAAGCGTCAAACCCCTTAGGCAAATATATGCTAGTCGATAAGGTTTGTAAGAGTAGTCCTTTGATGATTCGAGGTCACTGGTTTTCGGCTAGCTTGATGTTGTTGGCATTTGATGAATTTGATGTTATATTGGGTATGGATTGGTTGACTCTTCATAATATGGTAGTAAATTGTAGACAGAAAGTTATTGAATTGAAATGTCAGAACAATGAAATTCTTCAGGTTGAATCAGATGAATCGGGTGAATTGCCTATTGTGATTTCGTCAATGACTGCTCAAAGGTATATAAGAAAGGGTTACGAAACATTTCTTGTGTTTGTGTTGAATACAAAATTGTCTGAGTTACAGATTGAATTAGTGCCAGTAGTTTGCGAGTATCCAAATGTGTTTCCAAAAGAGTTACCTGGGTTACCACCGGTCAGGGAGATAAAGTTTGCTATTGATTTATTACTAGGGACTGCACCGATATCGATTACTCCATATAGGATGGCTCTAACCGAATTAAAAGAATTAAAAGCTCAGTTACAAGATTTGATAGATAAGGGATTTGCGAGACCAAGTTTCTCCCCTAGGGCACTCCCGTTTTGTTCGTAAAGAAGAAGGATGGATCTATGAGATTTTGTATCGATTATAGACAACTCAACAAGGTGACAATAAAGAACAAGTATCCCTTGCCTAGAATTGATGATTTGTTTGATCAATTGAAAGGGGCGGCCGTGTTTTCAAAGATTGACTTGAGATTCGGTTACTATCAGTTGAGGGTTAAAGAGTCTGATATGCCAAAAACCGCTTTCAAGATACGGTATGGACATTATGAATTTCTTGTAATGCCTTTTGGTTTAACTAATGCTCTGGCTGTATTTATGGATTTAATGAATTAGATTTTCTGACCATACTTGGATAAATTTTTGGTTGTCTTCATAGATGATATCTTGATCTATTCTCGAGATGATTCCAAGCATGCCGAACACTTGAGAACTGTATTATAGATTTTGAGAGAAAAGAAATTGTTTGCCAAGTTCAATAAAAGTGAGTTTTGGCTTCGAGAAGTCAGATTTTTGGGACATATTATTTCGGGTGATGGTATTCGGTTTGACCCAAGTAAGATTTTGGCAATCGTTGATTGGAAACCGCCGAGGAACGTACCCAAGGTTATAAGCTTTTGGGCTTAGCTGGGTACTATAAACGCTTTGTCAAGGGATTTTCAATGATTGCTACAACTATGACTAAGTTGTTGCGAAAGATGTTAAGTTCGAATGGACCGAAAAGTGCCAGCAAAGTTTTCAGAAATTGAAGGCATTGTTGACTAAGACACTGATGTTAGTGCAACCTTAGTCCAGGAAAGAGTTTGTAATTTATAGTGACGTGTCTTTAAATGATCTTGGATGTGTGTCGATGCAAGAGGGCAAGGTGATAGCTTATGCCCTGAGACAGTTGAAATCACATGAAAAGAACTACCCGACACACGATTTGCAATTGGCTGCCATCATCTTTGCTTTAAAGATTTGGCAACATCATTTGTACAGTGAAAAATGCCGTATCTTTATCGATCATAAGAGTTTGAAGTATTTGATGAATCAAAAGGACCTGAACTTGCGACAACGAAGATGGCTTGAGTTATTAAAAGACTATGAGTTGGTGATCGATTTTCATCTGTGGAAGGCAAACGTAGTTGTTGATGCTTTAAGCAGGAAGTCCTTGTTTGCTTTGGGAGCTATAAATACGAGGTTGGCTTTGTTCGATGATGGTTTGATTTTGGCCGAGTTGAGAACTAGACTATTGTTTCTCAAACAAATTTGTGAAGCTCAAAAGAAGTATAGTAAATTGCATGCAAAAAGAGCGAGGTGTGAATTAGATAATGATTCAGATTTTCGTATTGGTTTAGATGATTGTCTGATGTTCCATGACAGAGTATGTGTTCTGAAAGATGCTGAGTTGATTCAAAAAATTTTACGCCAGGCATACAGTGGTTGTTTGTCAGTGCATCCGGGTAGTGTGAAAATGTACAATGGTCTGAAGAAATTGTATTGGTGGCCAGGCATGAAATGAGACATTTTTGAGTTTGTGTCGAAGTGTTTAGTTTGTCAACAAGTGAAAGTCGAGCATCAAGTGCCTTTGGGTTTACTTTAGCTAGTGATGGTTCCCGAGTGGAAATGGGTAGGATTACGATGGACTTTGTGATAGGTCTGCCTCTGACTCCGAAAAAGAAGGTTGTCGTATGGGTTGTTGTTGATGGATTGATGAAATCAACTCACTTTATTTTGGTACGCACCAATTACTCAATTGATAAGCTAGCTAAGTTTTATATTGCTGAAATTGTAAGATTGCACAGAGTGCCTATTTCTATTATTTCGGATAGAGATCCAAGGTTTACTTCGAGGTTTTAGAAAAAAGTTACAAGAAGCCTTGGGCACGAAATTGAATTTTAGTACCGCGCTTCATCCGCAAACCGATGATCAATCTGAAAGGGTAATTCAGATCTTTGAAGATATGCTCTGATGTTGTGTATTGGAATTCCAAGGTAGGTGGGAAAAGTATTTACTATTCGTAGATTTTTCCTACAACAATAGTTTTTAGTCGAGTATAAAAATGGCACCATATGAGGCATTGTACGGCCGCAAATGTCGAACTCCATTGTATTGGACCGAGCTTAGTGAGAGACAAATTCATGGAGTTGATCTAGTTAGAGAAACTGAAGAAAAAGTGAAAGTAATTTGTGATTGTTTAAAAGTTGCTTTGGATCGACAAAAGTCGTATGCGGATTTGAAAAGAAAAGAGATTGAATTTCAAGTTGGTGATAGAGTGTTTCTGAAAGTGTCTCCGTGGGAAAAAATTCTGAGATTTGGCTGTAAAGGCAAGTTGAGTCCGTGTTTTATTGGTCCATATGAGCTTATTGAAAGGATAGGACTAGTGGCTTATCTGTTGCCTATACAGATAGAGTTGGGAAGAATCCATAATGTGTTTCATCTGTCAATGTTGCGACGATATCGTTCTGAACCTTTGCATGTGATTTCTCCGACAGAAGTTGAGATTCGACTGGATATGACTTATGATGAAGAATCGACTAAGATTTTGGCTCAAGAAGTCAAACAATTGAGAAATAAAGGTATAGGATTAGTGAAAGTGTTGTGGCATAGATATGGGGTTGAAGAGGCTATGTGGGAACTTGAGGAGGCTATGAAAAAGCAATACCTAAACCTATTTCTTGGTAAGATTTTCAGGGATGAAAATCCCTAAAGGGGGGAGAGTTGTAACAGCTCGTTTTAGGGCCTAAACAGAATAGTGGTTTCAGGGCCACGAATTTGAAGTAGAAAAATTTATTGCGATAAAGTTTTGAGGTTTATTATATGATTGAATGCATGTGTGAAAATTTGGTTAATAAATTTTGTTGATAAAGTGTCCAATTTGATTTTTAGGATGAAATTGCAAAAGTTGCAGAATGAGTGTTTTAATTGCTAAAGGGATTTGATTGTTATGAGTTCCTAAATTAGAAGTCCTTATGTGGTAATTAGACCAATATAGTTTAGTTTGGACAAAAATGGGCATGGATGGATAAAATATCAACGTTTTAAATGAAGGGCATTTGATCATTTGGTTAATAAAAGAATAAAAAGGGAAAATAAGTCAAAAATTGTGTCCATCTTCCTCACCCATAGCCGAAAATCCCTAAGGACACCATAGCTAGGGTTTCTTCAACTTCCAAGCTTCACAGTAAGTGCCACCAAGCCCCTTTTTTAACATTCTTTACATTTTTGAAGTCCTCGTAGCCCGTTTACCTATTTCTACCATTATTTTGAAGTAGGGTTCATGTTTAAAAATTTACCCATGTGTGACATGCATGTAATTTGATGATTAATGGTAGAAAATGGAAGTTTGATGTATGATAAACAACTTTTACTAGGTAATTTTTGATGAAATTGCATAAAAGGACCTTTTTGTAAAAGTTGTAAAAAAATTTGTATAAAATGTGATTTAGTGTAAAATATGGGTTGTTATGAGTATGTATATGTGTCGGTTAAGCTTGGGTAATAAAGAAAATGAGTACATTCGTTATACAAGCCTAGGGACTAAGGTGTAAAAATGTCAAACTTTATGGGATAAAATTATTATCTCGTAGCTCTCTTGTACACATGGTATACACACTGTATTACACATGTGACCTAGCTACCACATAGTATCTTGTAGCTTTCTTGTACACATGGTGTCCTACCCTCGGAACCACACATGTGACCTAGCTACACATTATCTGTATCTTTCGTTTTTCGAAGGTTCAATCTGGAACAACAAATTTCCATAATTCTCAAAATCATAGAAGTCATCCAACATTAACCATAACATATATTAAATTATTATTATAAAATTTAAAATTGGTGTATTACTTACATATAAACTTACCTTGATAACAAAATGTGATAATTTGCAATTTAGTCCAAAACCTTGCCCATGCTCGGTCAAGGTCGATTCCTCATTCTCCTCGATCTATAATGATACATTTAGCTCATTTAATAATCACATTATTCAAAACAGCCCAAAATCTTCCTATAGTAAATTTTACAATTTGACCACTAACTTTCCAAATTTTACAATTTAGTCCCTAGGCTCGATAATTGATTTTCATCCCATTTTCTTGTATTTCAAGCCTAGCTGAACCACTTTTCCTCTTATAGTAGCCCCCAATTTCCATCATTTCACAATTTATTTCACCTTTTACAATTAGGTCCTTTTTACAAATTTCACCAAAAATCACCTAGTAGAAGTTGTTCACCACACTTTAAACTTTCATGTTCTACCACTAGTCATCAAAATACATGCATGTCATTCATGGGTAAAATTTTAAACATCAACCCTAGCTCAAAATAGTGATAGAAATGGCTAAATCAAGTTACAAGAATCTCAAAAATATGAAGAGCATTAAAAACAGGGCTAAGAGTCACTTACTATGAGCTTGAGAAGTTGTCAAAACCCTAGCTATGGTCCCTTGCTATGTTCGGCCAACACATGAGGAAAATGGACAAATTTTTGGTTCATTTTCCCTTTTTATTTCTTTAATTATCCAAATGACTAAAATGCCCTTCATTAAAACCTTTGTTGTTTTTATCCTTCCTTGGTCATTTTTGTCCAAACAATGTTAAAATGGCCTAATTACCATATAAGGACCCCTAATTTAAAAACCCAATTCAATCAAGTACCTTTATGGATTAAAACCCATAATTTTCACCTATTGCAATTTAGTCCAACCTACCAAATTGGACATGCAAACAACAAAATTCATACACCAAAATTTCACATAATTATTCAAGAACCTAATAAACATCAAAACTTAATCGAAAAAAATACTTTAGACTTCGAATTCATGGTTTTGAAACCACTGTTTTGTTTACCCCCTAATTCGGGTTGTTACATCTCAAGTTCTATAACTACTTCTCAAATTTTAGAATCAACACTTTGCACCACTTCATCAAATGTGAGGGGGTCATCATCTTCTTATTTGGCAAATTCTAAAGTTAAAAACAATTCAACTAGATTAGAAGAACTCAAGCCTACAATAGACCCTCCGACTATGATGAGGCTCCCTATGCTACTAACTATTTGTAGGTTTACTATTAGGAGTTAGATCTAAAATTGAAACTAAAGGGCTTTTTTGTATTTCCTAAAAGTTCCTCTAGTACTATTCTACTTCAGGGTTTAAATTCATTCATGTAGCTTTCTTTTAGGAAAGTAGCACGAGTCAACACTTTTATAGTTTGATCTTTTAAGTTATAGAACAAACCACCCTTCGTTCCTTTAGGATGGCCAACAAACATTCATAATTTTGTCTGTGGATCCAACTTCTTTGCATCTTTATCCAACACATGGGTTCTGCAGCTTTAAATCCTAAAATGATTTATGCTTGGCCTTCTACAATGCCACATATTTTATGGAATTTTAAGTGCAACCTTAGTTGGAACATCATTTAGAATATAGCAAGTCGTTTGTAATGCATTTCCCTAACAGAATATAAAAAGTTGTGAATAATTTAACATTAAACAAACCATCTCTAACAAGGTTCTTTTCCTTCTCTCTACTGTGCCATTCTATTGTGGAGTTCTCAATACAGTTAACTAGGATAATATCCTATACTCTTTGAGGTATGCTAAGAACTCATCCGATAAATATTCCCCACCTCGATTGGACCAAAGTGTCTTTATGGGTAAACTTAATGATTTCTCTACTTTCACACAATGCTCTTGAAATTTATCAAATTAATGTTTCACTTTTGCAGTGCATTAGGTAAATATACCTATAATGGGAATAGTCATGGTACTTTAGTGGAATGATTCTCTAACTAAATAATTTGGGATTAATAGACAAATATTTGAAACTTAATTACAAATTATTTAAGACTTAATTACATAAATTCAACCAATCCTTCCATTAGCTTGACTTTTTAAGGGATTGCATTAACTTGTATGGAACCGTAAATAATTGAACAAGGAGAAAAGGTTCACTAGATTTATTCACTAGAGTAATAAGTGTTTCTAAGTTTAATGATTAGATTTATTTGGGTTAATTTAATCACATTAGATATCCATTTACTTAGATTAAATGATAAAACTGAAGTGTAGCTAAATTAAGAAATCATGTTATCTAATTATTAGTAATGAAATAAAGTTAATTAAATAATGTTACACAAGAACTTTAATACGGTAAAGTTGTCATGACTTTAAAGGAATTAAAATAAGGCTTGTGCAAATCATTTAGCTGGGTAATTAATTTTGGTTTATTAACTAAAATTATACATATGTGGGCTTTAAAGTGACCAAAAAAAGGTCGAAGTAAGCCAACACATATGGGAGAAGGGGCCTTGCCACCCAAGAAAGCAAGGTGGGAGACATTGGGAGTCTCCTTGCAGAATATGCTTGCCGCATATTACTATTATACTCAACCTAGCACTTTTTATTTTATTAGTAAATTCTAAATAATTCGAACTCTAATCACCTTTTTATATAAATATCTTGCACTGGATAAAGATAAAAGATTAATGATTGATGAAAATCCTTGAATTGATAACTAAAATTCCTTAGTTACCAATTCACTTATTCAACAAATAGAGAGAGAAAGAGAGAGAG
Source organism: Gossypium stocksii (assembly GCA_020496765.1). Taxonomy (NCBI): domain Eukaryota; kingdom Viridiplantae; phylum Streptophyta; class Magnoliopsida; order Malvales; family Malvaceae; genus Gossypium; species Gossypium stocksii. Next base: position 56,257,805 of record CM035631.1, read on the forward strand.
TGTGTGAGTTTGTTCAAGAATTGGTTTTCTTTAGAGAGTTCTAATTCAATATCTGTTCTTGTGTTTGGAATTATGCCCATACATCGCGTGATCTGTAACACCTCAAACACAGCCCAAACGTTATGGCCAGATCTGGTGAGTCACATGGACAGTTAATTACACCTCGTTCTTCATTTCATAATTTTAGGTTGACTTGGCAGAACCATTTCATGTGTTTTGAGAAAATAGAATGTTATTTAATTTATAAAAATCCTATCCAAAATTAGTTTGGAGTTTACTTTTTAAAAGATCTTGATAGTGAGTCTTTGTCATTAAGTTATCTATTTGTCACGTAGAGAATGTTCTGAAAACGTTTGTTAATTTGAAATGAAAATCCGCGCAGCCTTAATCTATCATTTTTAAACAACTAATAAATAAATAAATAAAATCGAAATAAAAATAAAATAATTAACGAGTGGCCTTTTTATAGTTTAGAAAACCCAAAAATCAATGAATACTAAAATAAAGAAAACTTAAGAAATTGTAAAACCGAAAAATAGTTCACGTGGCCACTCTAAATCCCTCGCAGCTCCAAATCCTCTAAGGTTGGGGTTCACCTGTATGGATAGAAGGAAAGGGGGTGAGTTTGTGAAAACTCAGTGTGTAAGCTACCCCAACCAGAGTCAGAGATCAGTTCAAGCTTAAACTAGGCCTAAGCCTTATTCAGATACAGTGATAACTAGGCCTTAGCCCTATTCAAAAAACAATGTGGGCCTTAGGCCCATTACAGTAACATATCAATGTATTATGCATGAATGCAAAGCCCAAGCCCAATCTAGCCCTACAAACCACCCATACAGCCCTACACACCATGTGGGGAATAACTCAACCCACCCAGCCCTACACACCACAGTCGCAGCTTAGCTGCTTAATCAGATATCGTGGCCAAGCCACCAGAATAGTAATACGAGGCAGAGCCTCTAACAGTATACGTGGCATTGCCACTTAAGCAGCTCCTCCATCAAAATAACCCAATCCCATGCAATAGAATATATTATGATATGACATACAGAGTAACAGCTATAATAGCATGCAAATCAGTCAACTCAACCCTAGGGGTAAAATGGCCTTTTAGCACTTAGGGGTAAAACAGTAATTTCCACACTTATGGGGTATTTTAGTAAATTTTCCAAATTTTAGGGTTTCATGCTCGTTACAGTCTGTTAATAGTCCTAACGTCATCTAGGTAACTTAATTAGCCCATTTCATTATTATCGAGTCATCGAGCCCTAAAACCCCTAATGGGCCCAATGGAGTCCACTAGCTACTGCGGCCCATTAAGTCCAAATTTTACACCCGTTTTAGCAGATCTTAACAATCAGATTACCATAATACACTTACCGCTTGTTTTCACCCATATGGGCCCGTAAGCCCAATGGGCCCAAATTCGGCCCTTCGAGGCCTAAAGCACCAACGTGCACGAAAACACGCACACAATAGTCTTACCGTTTGCGATTACCAACTCTACCATTTCCAACTGACCCATGAGAGCTCGCACGCTCGCAAGCCTTCAAAATGCTGGGATTTCAGCAGTTCGGCTTTTTCGCTTTTGCCGATCTAAGCTACTAGAGGGTGTCGATTACACACCTGTTTGCGATATACTCAGAACTCCCTCGAACGATTAACCTAAAATCATTTTAACCACACTGTTAAACTATAAACCAACGAAATCAACGTAATCGACATCCTACCATATTCGGTCAACACCATCCAAAGCCATTAATCACTTACCTTTGTCGAAATCTACAACTAGATCTAGATCTGGATTGCTTCAACGGTCTTAGCCTCCAATTGCTCCTCGCTAGATCATCTCTTTACTACACTAGAACACATGAGAACCAAAGGAAAAAGACTAATCATAAATCTTCATCAAAACTGGCAACCACCCTGAAGAGTTAGGGGTTTTTGGCTTTTCTTGAATCATAAGGTTACGAAAGACGAGATTGGAGTACTTACCACCGCTTTGTCTTTTCAAAAGAGAGTCCCCAAACACTAGCCAAGCCCCAATCTATTCTAGATCTAGTTAGAACACGAGAAGTGATCTAAAGATTTAGTTTTCGAAATTACTATAGAGTATGGAGGTTTCGGCTTTTTGTAGAAACAGTAAGGAGAGAAGAAGTCTATGTAACAGAGAGGAGATGGTTGAAAGAGGGATGAGAAAGTTGAGGGTGTTGGCTTTTGAAGAATAGAACTTAAGGAGAATAGGAGATTTGGCCAATGAAGAAGAATCAGCTAGGAAAATAATTCGGGTTTCAGCTTTTGAGAACAATCGGCTAGCAAGGTTTTTATGAAGGAGGGTTACTTCAATCAGTGGAGAAAATGAGAAGAAGAAAAGAGTGAAGGGAGAAGAGGGAGATACTTGGTTCGGCTTAAGAAGAAGGTGATGAAAAGGGTTCGGCTTTGGTAAATCGACAAAGGAGAGACCAACCAATTTCGGGATTTTGATTTTTAGAACAAAAGGGAAAGAAGAGAGAAAAGAAAAAAAATGAACTGAATGGGAAATACCACTTGGACCTTACCTAATTGGCACTAAAGCTTGCCCAAAAGAAAACCTGAAAAGAACCAAAAAGGGGGTATTCGGTACACTAATACTACACTTGCCGAAAATGCAAGTTTTAAAACCCACTAGCCAAATTCCCTCCTCCAAGACCCCTACAATCGACCAACTCTAGCTTCCTGTTTCAAATTCCTAGATTTTCTCCTAGATAACCTCTACTTATCACTCCACACCTAATTCCATGAGCACTTCAAACTTCTCCCTCAAGAATTCCACTTGAAGTCCACCACTTACCTTGTACATGCAGTAAAAATAAAACCAACTTCCTACTTACCAAGAGTTTCGAACCCCTGCTCCCTTACAAGCCTTCACTCACCACCCCTTGTGTTCTAAGTGGCACCACCTTGCCACTTTAATACAAGCTTTCTTGGGTCTTAATTTCCCAATTTTTGTTTAAAAGCCCACTTAGTCAATGCCCCTTCTCTTTTAAGTACAAAACTTAAAAATTTTACCAGGCCTTAACTTAAACTTAGGCCTTCTACAAGCCCACTAAACAGACTCTAAGCATAATTTAGCACATCCAGACAAGCAATAAATAAATTCAAACAAAATCTCAAAAACCCAAAAATTAGGGCGTTACAACTCTACCCCCTTAAAGAAATTTCAGTCTCGAAATTTTACCTAGTCCAAACAGGTGAGGGTATTGTTGACGAATCATGTTGCTTCTTCTCTGCCATGATTGCACCAAAGCACTTTCACCAAAGGAACTGACTTCTTTCTTAATACCTTGACATCACGGTCCAAAATTTTTACAGGTTCTTCCTTAAAAGTCAAATCAATTTTCACCTCGATCTCTTCTACCTTTACGATATGAGAAGGATCTGATCAGTACTGCCTTAACATGGAGACATGAAAGACATGATGAATTTGGTCCAACTCCAGAGGTAATTCCAGTTGATATGCTACCAGACCCACCCACTTAAGAACTCGATAAGGCCCGACAAACCGCGGACTCAACTTGCCCTTCTTTCCAAACCTTAATATCTTCTTCCAAGGCGAGACCTTTAAGAAAACCATATCTCCTACCGAGTATTCAATTTCCTTACGCTTCAAGTCAGCGTAAGATTTTTGCCTATCAGACGCTTCCTTTAACTGATCCCTGATTAGCTTGACCTTGTCTTCTGTATATGCCACCAACTCTGGACCAAGAACCTGACGTTCTCTCAACTCCGTCCAACAAGTAGGCGTACGACACCTTCGACCATACAGCACCTCATATGGTGCCATTCGAATACTTGCCTGATAACTATTTTTGTAAGCAAATTCTACTAACGGCAAGTAATCTTCCCAACTACCTCGGAAGTCAATAACACATCCTCTCAACATGTCCTTCAGAACTTGAATCACCCTTTCCTACTGTCCATCCGTCTGGGGGTGAAAGATAGTGCTAAAATCTAACCGTGTACCCAACGCCTGATGCAACTTCTGCCAGAATTGAGATGTAAACCTAGGACCCCGATTAGAAATAATCAAAATTTGCACTCCATAAAGTCGCACTATCTCCACCACATACAACTTCACCAAAATTTGAAGTGAGTAGTCAGTTTGGACAGGTATGAAATGAGCAGATTTGGTTAGACTATCCACAATCACCCAAACCGAGTCTTTCTTGGTAGGTGTCAAGGGTAGCCCACTCACAAAGTCTATGGTTACCCTTTCCCACTTCCAAAGTGGAATCTTCACCGGTTGCAAAAGTCCAGAAGGCAGTTGATGCCCAGCTTTTACTTGCCGGTATGTTAGACACTTACCCACGAATTCCGTTACTTCTTGCTTAAGTCTAGGCCACAAGTACAACTCTCGTAAATCTCGATACAGCTTATTCCCTCCAAGATGCATGGCACAAGGTCTGCCATGAGCCTCTCTCAGAATTGATTGCCTCAAGTCAGAGTCCTTTGAAATACAAACTCTTCTTCAAACACAGAACTCTTTCGCTGTTCAATCCAAAATCAGAAGTCTCACCATTCTTAACTTATTGGAACCAAGGAACCAGTAACTCGTCATCTAACTGCTTTTCCTTAATCTGCTCTATCCAGGTTGGTCTTACTTGTAATTCTGCTAACAAGCTACCATCGTCATATAGACTCAGACGAGCAAACATTGCTCTCAACACAGTTACAGCTCTTTGACTTAGTGCATCAGCCACCACATTCGCTTTACCTGGGTGATACTCAATAAAATAGTCGTAGTCCTTAAGCAACTTTATCCATCTTCGTTGCCTAAGGTTCAACTCCTTCTGAGTCAACAAATACTTAAGACTCTTATGGTCCGTGTATATAATACCCTTTTCTCCATACAAGTAGTGCCTCTAGATCTTTAACGCAAAAATCACCGCTGCCAACTCTAGATCATGCATAGGGTAGTTCGCTTCGTTAGGCTTAAGCTGTCGCGACGCATAAGCGACCACCTTACCCTCTTGCATCAGCACACAGCCTAAACCAACATGCGATGCATCACTTTACACAATGAAATCCTTCCCAAATTCCAGCTGAATCAATACTAGCGCCTCAGTCAGAACTTTCTTCAAATTCTCGAAAGCCTCTTCTGTTTTACAGTCCAGACAAACGGTGCTCATTTCCTCAAAAGTTTTGTTAATGGGGCCACAATCAAAGAAAACCCTTCCACAAACCTTCTGTAGTACCCTGCTAAACCCAAAAAACTCTAAATTTTTGATACAGATCTCGGTGGCTTCCATTCCAAAACCGCTTCAATTTTCTGAGGATCCACCCTAATCCCCTCAGCAGAAACAACATGACCTAGAAACATCACCTCTCGCAACCAAAATTCACACTTGCTGAATTTCGCATACAATTGCTTCTCCCTCAACACTTGCAGAACAATCCGAAGATGCTCATCATGTTCCTCCTCAGTCTTCAAATACACCAGAATATCATCTATAAAGACGACCACGAATTGGTCCAAGTAAGGTTGGAATACTCGATTCATCAGATCCATGAAAGCCACTGGTGCATTCGTCAATCCAAACGACATCACTAAAAACTCGTAATGACCATACCGAGTTCTGAATGTTGTCTTATGAATTTCACCTCTTTGACCCTTAACTGATGATATCCAGATCGAAGATCGATCTTGGAAAATACTAAAGGTCCTCTTAACTGGTCAAACAGGTCATCGATCCTTGGCAGAGAGTACTTGTTGTTAATCGTCAGTTTGTTCAACTGACGATAATCGATGCACATACGCATCGTCCCATCCTTCTTCTTCACGAACAGTACCACTGCTCCCCACGAAGACACACTTGGCCTAATAAAACCTCTGTCCAACAGCTCTTGGATTTGCACTTTCAACTCCACTAACTCCTTTGGTGCCATCCTGTAAGGAGCAATGGACACTGGAGCCGTTCCAGGCAACAAGTCGATTCCAAATTTGAGTTCACAATTCAGAGGCAACTCGGGAAGCTCATCAGGAAAGACATATTAAAATTCCTTGACGGTTCTAACCTCTCCTACGGTCAAACCCTCAGCATTAGACTAACTCACATATGCCAAAAATGCCTCACAACCCTTACGAATCAACTTCTCAGCTCTCAAAGCCGAGACCACATTGGACAAATAATCTCTTCGCTCCCCTATAACCATTACCTCCTCATCCTCTGTAGTCTTTAACACCATCTACTTAGCAGCGCAATCCAAAGTCGCCCTATGCTTAGCAAGCCAGTCTATTCCCAAGATGAGATCGAACTCTCCAAATGGTAACTTCATTAAATCCGCAGAGAGAATCCTACCTTAAGTTTCTAAAGTACCTCTCTAAAGAGCTTGTCTACCCTAACTGAGTGACCCAGTGGACTTATCACAGTTACCCCACTCACAATTTCCTCAGAGTGAACACCCAACACCCCAGATACATCACATGCAACGTATGAATGGGTAGATCCAATATCAATCAAGGCAGTGTATGGCATGTTAAAAATAAAAAAATGTACTGGTTATGATGTCAGGTGCGTCACCGTCCTCTCGGCGATGAGCTGCATAAACCAATGCTGGCTGATGAGCCTTAGCATTTCTAGCCCCTTTGCCCGGTGCTCCTCGTCCACGACCATTTCCATTGCCGCCCCTACCTTGACCACGGCCCCTCGGTGGTTGTGGTCCACCTCGCACTAGTTGAGCAACCCTCTGTTCAGCAGCTTGCGTCTAAGCCAGCCTCTGAGGACAATCCTTGACTCTATGACCTTTGGACCCACATCGAAAACATACCCCAATACGCTTCCAACACTCAACCAGATGCACTTTACCATAATCCTCGCAAGCTTGTGGTCTAACCACATTCACCGGGACTAATCGAACCGGCTCGTCCACTCTAACCCTTTAGGCATTCCTGCTCGCAACACCCGAGGGTCCAAAATCTCTCCTGAATCGATTTCGGTCCTTTTCAATATTCTGCCGCTCCGTGCGTTTCACCTACTTAGCTATCTTAGCTTTTTCTACTAAAGCCGCAAAATCACGCTCCCTCTATAGAGCAATCAGCACCCTTAGCTCATCCTTAAGGCCATCCTCGAATCGCACGCTACGTTCATACTCTGTAACGACTATTCAACTAGCATACTGCCTTAACCTTAAGAACTCAACCTCGTACTCTGCGACAGTCTTATTACCTTGGATTAGATTTAGAAATTCCTTCCTTGGGGCGTCCATATAGCTTGCCCCAATGTATTTCCCTTTAAAGGCCATCTTAAATAGCTCTCAAGTCACCCGCTCAGCTGGGGTACTATCCCTCATAGTGATCCACCACTGATAGGCCGCGTCTCGCAGTAGAGATACTACTCCCTTCAGCTTCTGCTCCACTGAACAGTCCAATTTGTCCATGATCCACTCTGTGGCCTCCAACCAATATTCGACCACATTTGGGGCTACACCAGATACACCCCTAAAAATCTCTGCCCCGTAAGCTCGGAGTCACTCGAAAATAGATCCCCGATTCACAGTCCCCGTACTCACTCCAGCGACCCTTTCTAGAACCTGTAACATCACTTAGGACAAAGCATCGTCCCCTGCAGCCCGATCATACGACCCAGTCTCAGTTGCTGGCAACACTTGTGCCTCCTCAGTAGGCATATGTCCTGAAGATGAAGACCTAGCTTGCACAATACCTTGGCCACATCCACGGCCTCTTCCACGAGCTGCTCTCGTACTCATATCATATTATCTGATTACGAATTTTATGAATTAGTTTAATATTTCGGTATTTATTATAGATGCCTTATGTATAGCTAGTATTTTAGAGTTTTGTTTTTGCAGAATCGTAGCCTGGCTACAGTCTTAATCTTTTAGGGTTTTCAGTTTCCTTACTGTCTCAGTCTCTACAGTTTAAGTGTTGCCCTAACTACTGATTCGAGTTTGGTCTTAGTACTATCTACAGTAGTGTAACAGTATTATAGTAAAGTACAATATAGCAAAAGATACTTACGGACTTGGTGCCGGAGATTCGGTGTGCCACTTTTCAAAAACCAGATTTTAGTAAATCGAGTTTTAGTGATACTAAATCCTTTGAATAATCTTTGTTTCCAGGAAAACCCTAGAATTTAAGGAAAATAAAAGCATCTTGAAGAAAATCAATTTAAGAAGGGTTTTCTTAAGGAGGTTTTTGATATCCTCGTGATAAGAAGTAATAAAATTTATAAAGAACTTGATCAAACCCAAACTAACTAATATCACAACGTTTAAAGGCAAGCGCACCTATCGATAGCAGTATAGTCTAGTGATAAGATCGAGTATCGTACCCAAGGGAACCGAAAGTACTATTACTCACTTCCTTTCTATTATTTAACCTAGAAATTAAATGGGGATTTGTTTAAAACTAAATTCTAAAATCTAAACTAAGAATAAAACAAAAGAAAAAGTAAATTGGGAAGACTTTTTAGGGAAAGCTAATTGATATGATTAATACTCAGGGGAGAATCCACCTAGACTTCACTTGTTATTATCTTCTTGAATTATACGAGTTATTTACTTGACTTGATCCGTAGAGATCCCTAATCTATGCTAAACCCTCCGTCGAGGTGAAGACCAACTAGGCCTAAGTTGTTAATTAAAGTTCCTTTATTAATTAACTCCCTAGGTTGCATTAATTTGATCTATGGTTCCCCATATTAGGTTTGACCCTAATCCGACAGATTTATGTCGCCCTATGTCTAGGGTTGCATGCAACTCCGCTTAATTATGGTAGATCTACTCTTATCACAGGGACTTTTGCTCATCTGCTCTAAGCACATCCAATTCCTGAATTAATACCTAGGATTATTAATTCAAGGATTAAAACACATAATTAAGAACAATTCAAATAATTATCATATAAATCAAGAATAAATAACCAGATCTGTCTTAGGTTTCATCCCCCTCAAGTATTTGAGGGGTTTAGTTCATAATGATAAAAGAAAACATCTAAGAAGTTATCAAATAACAAATCATAAAAGAAACCAAAAACCCCTGAAGGAATTTAGGAGAATCCTTTATGTTGATGCAGAATTTCGGCTTCTGAGATGAATAAATTGGCTTCTCCCTTCGAGTAATCCCTTGCTTCTACCTGTGGTGCGGTAGAAAGACGAGAGGAAACGAGTATAGAGGGTGTGTAAAAGTGGGAAGAAGGCCCCCTCTATGTTGCCTCATGGGATCTTTATATAGAGAAGTTTTGGCGACTCTTTCTTAGCCCCTAAGCATCCCAATTCGAGTGAAATTCGTCTTTCCCACGACTAGAACACGCCCGTGTGCCACGCCCGTATAGGTTTCGACAGAGGTCGTGTGATTTAGCACGCCCGTGTATATTGGTCGTGCTTGTCGGGACTTTGTCCGTGTGAGCTTTGTGAGGCACGCCCGTGTGGCACGACCGTGTGGCACCTCTTGGCCCATGTGATTCATGCATTTTGGTTCATTTTTCACCATTTTAGGCCCATTTTCTGTTCTTTTATCTTCCCTAGGCTCTCCTGAGTATAAGATATGAAAAAGAATGGTTAAGAGAACCAATTTTCACTAATTTGATACTAATTCATCCAAAATATAGGCTAAACATGAGGTAAAAATATGTATAAATTAACGCTTATCAAATACCCCCACACTTAAGCCTTTGCTTGTCCTCAAGCAAAATCTTAATCCCTAAAGGAAACCATTCTTCTTAATCTACAACCCTTATCAATAATATTTCAAATTAATCCACAGGTAGTCATACAATGAAAATTCAATCTAAAGAACATTTAGGACTCAATCACTCTAAGTTGAGAATTTTATCATTGAAAACATAAGTCCATTCCTTCCTGCTAAGTAGTTATCTCTCCATTTTAATTAACAGGAGTTGACATCCTCACTAAAGGTTTACTCTATTCACTCGAAGTGTTTAGGGTTCAATTTTAAGGCACTCCTTAGTCAACCTGAAAAGTTATTACCATAGGCTTGCAAGAAAATCACATCTCCATCACTATAGTTTGATATGATACATTGATCAAAAGGTCTTTTCATGGTTGTAACGGGGCTTGGTTAAGGGTGTTGTCACAGGCTGCAAAAAAAAGTTAGAATCGAGATTAAACTTGAAAAATTATCTAGCTAGAAAAATCTCTATCTCTGGAACATATTTCTCAGCCAATTCTTGTGATATTATCATTTCCGCCTTGGTAGCCTTAAAATAGAAACATGCAAAAACTTTGACGAACTATTTACAATCTATAATTTACAATCGAATTTCACTGTATGTATTTTTTTTTAAGAACAATTCAAATAATTATAATAAATTGAACAAAACTTTACAATCTGGCAGAGAGAATAAAGCTAGATGAAAAATTCAACTCAAATCTCGACAAAAATAGGGATCAAAATAATTGAATGAAATTCGACAAAAATGGGTTATTGGTTAATAATTAGAGGGTGAGTCAAGGAAAAGGTTATTAGGCTCAACAGGGTTCACTAGGGGTTAGATTTATGTAGGAAGGCTTTTTCTGTGGAGTAAGTGGGTTACATCCTAGGTGCCCTTATCATTTCAGTATATCAAATCAATGATGTGGTCTCGACATGTATAATCGAAGCAAGTTCTAGAATAATAATTCAGTATTGACTTACTCAAAGCAATAATAAAAGTGAGCACGAAGAAAATGTATGCTCAATAGGCTCAAAATCTCACTAGAATTACGGCTTTTGATGTTAATCCTGCGAATTTCAAATCTCAAGATAATACTTAAAATTAGGGAAAATAACTTATGCAAAAATTGGGGATTCTCAAAAAAAATTCAACTTATCATGCTTGATTCTCTAATGTTTTAAAGTTTGAATAATCAAAGTACAAGCACCTATATCTTAATTCTCAATATATAAATAGAAACCATAAACTAATCAGGATAAATTCCTAATAGGAGACTGAAGATATTGCTATTAGGAAAAGTTCAGGGGTTTCAAAGATAGTATAAAAAGTGAAAGTACGTTACCCCCCACACTTAAGATGTACATTGCCCCCAATGTACAAGGAAAATATTAACAACAGTAAAAGCATAAAATCATAAGAAAGGGGACGGTATGAAACTCCCTGCTTTGGATGGATTAGTGGAAGAGCTGGTAGGTTTGGCACTGTGTTCCCTTTTTCGTAGAGATTTGAGCTGTAGAGCTCCTTTGAAACTGCGAAGGGGTTTATTAGTCGTGGGAGGTTAAGATGAAGAGGGATTACTTCGTTAGGAGATAGCCGTTATGATAATAAAATAGAAAATTTACGAAAATTCAAAATAAAGAAAGATATAAGAAAATTAAAAAGCTGCAAAAGGAAAAAGAAAGACTAATATTAAAGGTTAAGATTAGTGTATACTAAGTAAAGAAAATAAAGAAAAACAAAAGATAAAATAAAATAAAATAAGATAAAAAGTAAGACTAAAATAAAATAAAAGAGGATCTAATCCTCTGGTGGGTGTCGTGGTGGTGGGACGATGCCAAGGTGATGACATATGTACGCTAAGGTGGCGTCGATGTAATCGAGGCGCTGTTCAAAGTGGTCCAGGCGCTCGGATATGTCAACACTAGAAGCTACCGTCTGGTGTGATCGTGTAGGGCGTGGTGGCTCAGCTGGCGCATCCTCGGCTGGTGGTGGTGATGGGACATCATCAGGAATGTCCTCTAGATCCTCGCCTTCTTGGACAAGGCGGAAGTGAAAGTGGTCGCCACCGAGTCGTCTCTCGACCATCCTCATCGAAAGCATGCTCTGGATGCCCTGGGAGGACATCTGGCCAAGTAATGTGTAGGAGGAGGTCTGGGCTGTGGTGTTAAATAGGCCGAAGTAACGGCCTAGTCGAGTGATATACGGGCCCATGGATACGACTCCCTTTCGGTGCCTCTCGGTCTGATGCTGCATGGCGAGGGCGATGAAATATGCAAGATCGATGGGGCGGCCATTCGCCATGCACCATAAAAAGTAGACGTCGTGTGTGTTGACGACGCCTGTGCTCTCTCGGCGGCCTGTAATAGTATGAGCAAGAAGTGCATGAATATACCTGAGAAAGGGAGGGAGAGCGGAGGCTTTGTTGACGCTGGGGTTGTATAGTTGTCTTCCTGGGGCAATCTCTTTCCAGCAGTCAAAGGGTCGGATATGGATGCGCCTAGAGAGGGTGGGGAAGCTCTCCTCAGCCATAAACTGCGCGGTGTAAAGCCCGAGTGCCACACCGAACTCTGGGATGCTGAGCTGTCGAACGAGTCCTCCCAAACGAAACTGGACCGTCCCAGGATCGTCGAACCGTGTCATCACCGTCTGAAGGTGGAATGTAGCACAGAACTCGAGAGTGAGTTCAAGGTATGTGGGCTCTACGATCCGAAAGAACTGGTCCCAAGGGTCGGTGGCGAGCAGGGCCCGGACATCATCTGCCAAGCGTACTTCTGCGAGGGCACTCCAGTCGATGCATCGGCCCATAGTGATATTGCGTGCGCGCAGTAGCTAGTAGCGCTCTTCCTGAGAGTCTTGTGGAAATTGAAGAAATGGGTGGCGCATCTCGGAAGTGGGCCTAGTTGAAGAGCTCCCTAGTCCTTTTCGTTTCTTAGATGCGGGGACGGCAGCTTTCTTGGCTCGGGAAGATGACATGGTATCTACAAAAATTTATTAGGAAAAGACAAATAACATAAAAGAAATGTAAATATTTAAAATAAAGAGGCTGATGAATAAAATGAATATGTTCCTAATATGAAAATTTACCTTGGTAGTAAAATCTAATCATTTTTGAAATTGGGGATAAAAATAAAAAAAAATCTTCTATGAACGGATGTATATATACTAAACTAAATAACAAATGGCATAATTATGTGCGTTTAAGTGGCCTATTTACAAGGTATATTAAGTGGCAACTAACTATGATGTTAAATGGCAGGAAATTGTGAAATGGAATCTAAAATGGCAAGCAAAATTAGAATTCTAAACTATTCTAGATTATTCTCTATTTCCTAATTCTCTAATAGCCTAAATCAATAGTATTAATAAATAAATAAAATAATAAAAGAATGTAATGTAAAAACCAAAAAATGCAGTAAAAATAAATAAATGAGAAAAAGGAAGAAAAATAGAACCAAAATTGGTGTCACACAGTCGTGGGTACTGTTGCACGGGCGTGTGGATCGTAGAAATCTAGTATGGTGGCGGTAGGAGGGCTGGGATGGTGTTTGTGAAGGTTTGAGGAAGGTTTGGGGAGAAAATCTTAGGGTTTAGGTGAAATGGGAGGGTAGAAATGGCCCTGTATATATACATTTTGGGTCGCACGGGTATGTCGCACGCCTGTGTGAGTCGTGTTTAGCCAGTGTTTTTCGAAAATCGGACGTTTTCGCTTGCCACGCTCGATGAGCATGCCCGTGTATAGTTTGAGCACGGCCGTGGAGATTGATCGTTCGCTAAGCGCATGGGCGTGTAATAAAGTGCACGGGCGTGTCTGAATTGACAGTAGCTTCCACGGGCTTATGGCACGGGCGTGTGTTGCTATGTTTGTCCGTGTGGAAGGTGCAGGGTTGCCACGGCTATTTCGCACGGCCATGCGTTTTCCTGTCTTACCCGTGTGGATTGCGATGAGTCGCCACGACCATATCGCACGGCCGTGGGAGTTTATCGGAAGCCCGTGTTTTGGGGAAACGGTGCTCTGTTTGCACATGGTTTGCCCCCACGACCGTGTCTCTGCTTTTTAGTATACACATGGCCTTAGGCACGCCCGTGTGCCTGGCCGTGTGGTCCATATTTTCTGCAGGAAAAATGTTAGTTTATGCAATAAAATTATGAAAAATTTTTTAAAAAAAGAAACTTACTACGTTAGTGCTCAGGTTGCCTCCCGAGAAGCGCTTATTTAGAGTCTAAGCTCGACTCTTCCTAGAGGTGTCAAGAAGAAACGGGATGGAGCCTAAGCTCCTCCTTATTTTCTGTAAAGTTCTCACCTATATAATGTTTTAGCCTATGGCCATTTACCTTGAAAGTACCGTGGTTGGGGTGAGTTACCTCGACAGTGCTGTATGGAAAGACTTTGAGAACGGTAAACGGACCTGACCACCTTGATTTGAGTTTTCCAGGGAATAGTTTCAACCTTGAGTTGTAGAGTAGGACAAGATCACCTGTTTTGAATTGCTTGGGTCGTTTTAGCCTTTTGTCATGACGTCGCTTTACGGCTTCCTTATATAATCGTGAGTTCTCGTACGCATTGTAGCACCATTCATCTAGCTCGTTTAGCTGCAGAAGTCTCTTTTCGCCTGCACTTTTAAGATCAAGGTTTAGAAATTTTATAGCCCAGAATGCTTTATGCTCGAGTTCAAATGGTAGATGGCAATTTTTTCCATAGATGAGTTTATAAGGAGATGTTCCTATGGGTGTTTTAAATGCAGTTCTGTAAGCCCATAATGCATCATCTAATTTCCTAGACCAGTCCTTCCTATTTGATTCTATTGTCTTTTCTAAGATGCGTTTTAGTTCTTTGTTCGTTACTTCGACTTGACCGCTAGTTTGTGGGTGGTAGGGGGTGGCTGTTCTGTGGTGTACTCCATATTTTCTTATGGTTTTTTCAAATTGGGTATTGCAAAAATGTGTGCCCCTATCACTTATGATTATCTTAGGTGTTCCAAATCGAGAAAAAATTTTCTTCAGAAATCGTACTACCATTCTAGCATCATTTGTGGGTAAGGCTTGAGCTTCTACCCATTTTGACATGTAATCTACTGCTACTAGTATGTACTTATTTCCGAATGAATTAGGAAAGGGTCCCATGAAATCTATACCCCATACATCGAATATTTCACATGAAAGCATATAATTTTGAGGCATTTCATTAAGTTGGGAGATATTACCTGTTCGTTGGCATTTATCACAAGAGGTCACATACCTGTTGGCGTCTCTGAAAAGAGTAAGCCAGTAAAAACCTGATTCGAGTACTTTGTGAGCGGTTCTGTTTCCACTGTGATGTCCTCCTGTGGGTCCTGAGTGGCAGTGTTCCAAAATTTGATATGCCTCTATGTCATCCATGCATTTTCGTATAACCTGGTCTGCACAAATTCGAAAAAGAAAAGGATCTTCCCAAAAGTAGTTTTTCAAATTAGCAAAGAATCGCTTCTTTTGCTGATGGGTTAGCCCTTTTGGGGTTATATTGGCTGCTAAATAATTTGCAAAATCGGCAAACCAAGGAAGTGTCGTACCTGTTAAATTTAGGAGTTGTTCCTCAGGGAACATATCGTTTATATTCTCAAGGTACCTGGGCTGTGTATTTTCTACTCTTGAGAGGTGATCTGCCGCTAAGTTTTCAGCTCCTTTCTTGTCTTTAATTTCTAAGTCGAATTCCTGTAAGAGTAAAATCCATCTTATTAAACGAGGTTTTGAGTCAGGTTTGGCTAAGAGATATCGAAGAGCTGAATGCTCAGTAAAAACGATGACTTTAGACAAGATTAAATAAGATCAGAATTTATCAAAAGCAAAAATAACGGCTAGCAGTTCTTTTTCCGTGGTGGTGTAGTTGGCTTGAGCGGCTGTCAATGTTCTGCTAGCATAGTAAATCGGTTGGAAATGCTTGTCTCTTCACTGTCCAAGAACTGCACTTACGGCAAAATCACTTGCATCGCACATCAGTTCAAAAGGCAAATTCCAATCAGGTGAAATCATAATTGGCGCATTGACTAACTTGTCTTTAAGGGTGCCAAAAGACTCTAAGCATTCTTGGTCGAAGTTAAAAGGTATGTCTTTTTCTAGCAATTTAGTTAAAGGCTTAGCTATTTTAGAAAAGTCCTTAATGAATCTACGATAAAAACCGGCATGTCCTAAAAAACTTCTTATAGCCTTAACTGAACTGGGAGGGGGTAGTTTCTCAATAGTTTCAACTTTAGCTTTGTCTACCTCTATTCCTCTGTTAGAGATTTTATGTCCTAGCACAATACCTTCCTGAACCATGAAATGACATTTTTCCCAATTTAGCATTAGATTTGTCTCTTCACATCTCATCAAAACAAGCTTTAAATTATTTAGACAGTGTTGGAAAGAGCTACCGAAAACGGAGAAATCATCCATGAATACCTCCATGATATCTTCCACAAATTCATTAAAGATAGCTAGCATGCATCGCTGAAAAGTAGCAGGAGTGTTACATAAACCAAAAGGCATTCTACGATATGCAAATGTACCGTATGCGCATGTGAACGTCGTTTTTTCCTGATCTTCTAGAGCTATCGAAATTTGGAAGTAACCGGAGAGGCCATCTAGGAAGCAGTAATACCTGTGACCGGCTAATCTTTCTAACATTTGATCGATAAAGGGCAGAGGAAAATGATCTTTTTGTGTGGCGTCATTTACCTTTCGGTAATCTATGCATACTCTCCATCCTGTGACTGTTCGTGTTGGCACGAGTTCTTCTTTGTCATTGGACACCACGGTTAGCCTACCTTTTTTAGGAACAACCTGCACGGGGCTTACCCAAGAACTATCAGAAATAGGATAAATGATACCTACATCAAGAAGTTTAATTACCTCGGCTTTTACGACCTCCTTCATGTTAGGATTTAATCGTCTCTGAGCTTGCACTGCTGGTTTATATTCATCTTCCATTAAAATCTTGTGGGTACAGAAAGAAGGATTAATTCCTTTGATATCCGAAATTTTCCAGGCTATGGCTTGCCTATGTTTTCTTAAAACCTGGAGCAGTTCTTCCTTTTCTCTAGATCCTAAATTTGATGCAATAATGACCGGTAAAGTTGAGTTCTCCCCTAAAAAGGCATATTCTAAGTGTTCTGGCAGTTATTTTAACTCTAACTTAAGGGGTTCCTCAATGGAAGGTTTCTGCCTTAGCTTATCATGCATCTTTAAATTTTCATAGCTTATATGTCTGGTGATAGTTTCGCTAGAGTCTAACTCTTTTCTTACCTTCTCTGCTTCTAAGGAGGTTTCACCCTCCCCCTGAATGAGACACAGTTCCAGAGTGTCGGTGATAGAGATTTCCTGCAAATTATCTTGAACATAGTGATCAATTATATCGACAAAATAACATGAATCATCTTGCTCTCTAGAAAATTTCATAGCATCATAGATTTTGAAAATCACTTCCTCTTCCCCAACTCTAAGAACTAATTTCCCATCTCCAACATCAATAATAGCTCTAGCAGTGGCTAAAAATGGGCGTCCTAAAATTAAAGGTACGTCAATGTCTTCGTCCATGTCAAGCACAACAAAATCTACAGGGAATATAAATTTATCGACTTTTACTAGCACATCCTCAATTATTCCCCTAGGATACTTAACAGATCTATTGGCTAATTGAATGCTCATCCTAGTGGGTTTAGGTTCCCCTAGACCTAGTTGTTTGAACATTTTATAAGGCATGAGATTAATACTTGCACCTAAATCAGCCAATGCTTTATTTATAATTAAGCTACCAATTAAACAAGGGATAGTAAAACTCCCTGGATCCTTTAGCTTTGTTGGCAGTTTATTTTGGAGAATGGCTGAACACTCTTCGTTGAGTTCCACTGTGGCTAACTCTTCCAGCTTCCTTTTGTTCGTCAGGAGTTCTTTTAGGAATTTCGCGTATTTCGGCATCTGTGAAATTGCTTCAACAAAGGGTAAGTTAATATGTAATTGTTTGAAAAGTTCAAGAAACTTACCGAATTGGGCGTCTGTTTGGTCCTTCTTTAATCTTGCTGGGTATGGGATGCGCGGTTTGTATTCTTTGAGTGTTAGAATAGCGTCATTCTTAGATTCCTCTATTTTATCTTTTGGCAGTTCGTGGGCATGCTTCTTTTCTTTTTCTGCTAGCATTTTACCATCTCTTAAGGTGATTGCTTTCACATGTTCTCTGGGATTTGGTTCAGTGTTGCTTGGAAGCCCACCCTGAGGTCTTTCCGAGATTAACTTCGCAAGCTGACCAATTTGGTTCTCGAGTCCTTGGATAGAGGCCTGTTGATTCTTTAATGCTGTTTCAGTGTTTTGGAAGCGAGTTTCTGAAGCGGCCATGAATTTGATGAACATATCTTCAAGATTCGGCTTCTTTTCCTGTTGAGGTGGTGGCTGCTGAAATACCGGAGGCTGTTGTCTTTGATTTCCTTGTCCTCCCCATGAAAAATTTGGGTGATTTCTCCAACCTGCATTATAAGTGTTACTATAAGGATTATTTTGAGGTCGAGAGTTATTACCCATGTAATTGGCTTGTTCGGCGCCCATGTTGTGTAGATGGTCTGAATTAAACGTATTTCCTGGGGCTGCATCATATTGCATCACTGGTTGAACCTGCGTAGAACCAACAAAATTATCAAATTTCTTATTCAATAGTTCTACTTGGTTAGTGAGCATAGTAACAGCATCAATATTAGAAACTCCTGCAGCTTTCGTCGGCTTTGTCCTCATGACTTGCCACTGATAGTTATTCAATGACATTTCCTCAATAAATTTGTAAGCTGCGTCTGGTGTTTTATTATTGATGGTTCCGCCTGCGGCTGCATCGATCATCTGCCTAGTTGATGGGTTTAACCCATTATGGAAAGTTTGAACCTGTAGCCACAAGGATAATCCGTGGTGAGGGCATCTTCTTAAAAGATCTTTGTACCTTTCCTAGGCATCATAAAGTGTTTCTAAATCCATCTGCACAAAGGAAGAAATATCGTTTCGTAATTTAGCAGTTTTAGCAGGGGAAAATATTTAAGCAAAAATTTTTCAGTCATTTGGTCCCATGTGGTAATGGAGCCTCGTGGTAAAGAATTTAACCACTGTTTTGCCTTATTTCTCAAAGAAAAAGGAAATAGCCTTAGATGAATGGCGTCATCAGTAGCGCCATTGATTTTAAAAGTATCACATAGCTCCAAAAAGTTTGCTAAATGGGCGTTGGGATCTTCATCCTGTAGACCATCAAATTGCACAAACTGCTGAATCATCTGAATAGTGTTAGGTTTTAGTTCAAAATTATTAGCAGCAATAGCAGGTCTAACAATGCTAGTTTGAGTACCAATCAAACTAGGTTTAGCATAATCGTACATAGTTCGAGGAGCTGCTTCTGGTTCGGCTGGTAGTGCTGGAGGTTGATGAACATGTTGATTTGCGGCCACCTCTTCAGTAAGTTCTGGCTCTTGCTCAAGTTCCTGCTCTGGATAATGTAGACTTCGTCTAAGTTCTCTACGATTTCTGCGGACTGTGGCTTCCAAATCTTCGTCAAAAAGTAGTGGTCCTGTCGGGTTGTTTCTAGTCATAAACTAGAAAAATCCTAAAAATAAAATAAAATAAAATAAAATAATTAAAAGGAAAATAAATAAATAATAAAAAATAATAATAAAAGTAAAAATAATTGAATAAATAAATAATGGCTAAAGTAATAGAAATCGAGCTTTCGTAATATTTCTGTTAGTTCCCCGGCAACGGGGCCAAAAACTTGATTTCCTCGTGATAAGAAGTAATAAAATTTATAAAGAACTTGATCAAACCCAAACTAACTAATATCACGATGTTTAAAGGCAAGCACACCTATCGATAGCAGTATAGTCTAGTGATAAGATCGAGTATCATACCCAAGGGAACCGAAAGTACTATTACTCACTTCCTTTCTATTATTTAACCTAGAAATTAAATGGAGATTTGTTTAAAACTAAATTCTAAAATCTAAACTAAGAATAAAACAAAAGAAAAAGTAAATTGGGAAGACTTTTTAGGGAAAGCTAATTGATATGATTAATACTCAAGGGAGAATCCACCTAGACTTCACTTGTTATTATCTTCTTGAATTATACGAGTTATTTACTTGACTTGATCCGTAGAGATCCCTAATCTATGCTAAACCCTCCGTCGAGGTGAAAAGCAACTAGGCCTAAGTTGTTAATTAAAGTTCCTTTATTAATTAACTCCCTAGGTTGCATTAATTTGATCTATGGTTCCCCATATTAGGTTTGACCCTAATCCGGCAGATTTATGTCGCCCTATGTCTAGCGTTGCATGCAACTCCGCTTAATTATGGTAGATCTACTCTTATCACAGGGACTTTTGCTCCTCTGCTCTAAGCACATCCAATTCCTGAATTAATACCTAGGATTATTAATTCAAGGATTAAAACACATAATTAAGAACAATTCAAATAATTATCATATAAATCAAGAATAAATAACCAGATCTGTCTTAGGTTTCATCCCCCTCAAGTATTTGAGGGGTTTAGTTCATAATGATAAAAGAAAACATCTCAGAAGTTATCAAATAACAAATCATAAAAGAAACCAAAAACCCCTGAAGGAATTTAGGAGAATCCTCTATGTTGATGCATAATTTCGGCTTCTGAGATGAATAATTGGCTTCTCCCTTCGAGTAATCCCTTGCTTCTACCTGTGGTGCGGCAGAAAGACGAGAGGAAACGAGTATAGAGGGTGTGTAAAAGTGGGAAGAAGGCCCCCTCTATGTTGCCTCATGGGATCTTTATATAGAGAAGTTTTGGGGACACTTTCTTAGCCCCTAAGCATCCCAATTCGAGTGAAATTCGTCTTTCTCACGACTAGAACATGCCCGTGTGCCACGCTCGTGTGGGTTTCGACAGAGGCCGTGTGATTTAGCACGCCCGTGCATATTGGCCATGCTTGTCGGGACTTTGTCCGTGTGAGCTTTGTGAGGCACGCCCGTGTGGCACGGCCGTGTGGCACCTCTTGGCCCGTGTGATTCATGCATTTTGGTTCATTTTTCACCGTTTTGGGCCCGTTTTCTGTTCTTTTATCTTCCCTAGGCTCTCCTGAGTATAAGATATGAAAAAGAATGGTTAAGAGCACCAATTCTCACTAATTTGATACTAATTCATCCAAAATATAGGCTAAACATGAGGTAAAAATATGTATAAATTAACGCTTATCAGTTTTCAAAATCGATTTTTCAAAATACCTTTTTGGGCCTTAATTTAAAATTTAAGAAAACCTTTTGGACCTGATCCACAGCCGAGTTGTTGCAACCGGGCTCTGATACCACTAAATGTAACACCCCAAACCAGGCCAAGATGTTATGGCCAAATCTGGTGAGTCACATAAACAGTTAATTACACCTCGTTCTTCGTTTCATAATTTTAGGTTGACTTAGCAAAACCATTTCATGCGTTTTGAGAAAATAGAAGGATATTTAATTTATAAAAATCCTATCCACTATCAGTTTGGAGTTTACTTTTTAAAAGATCTTGATAGCGAGTCTTTGTCATTAAATAATCCATTTGTCACGTGGAGAATGTTTTGAAAACGTCTGTTAATTTGAAATGAAAATCTCCACAGCCTTAGTCTATCATTTTTAAACAAGTAATAAATAAATAAATAAAACTGAAATAAAAATAAAATAATTAATGAGCAGCCTTATTACAGTTTAGAAAACCCAAAAATTAATAAATACTAAAATAAAGAAAACTTAAGAAATTGTAAAACTGAAAAATAGTTCACGTAGCCACTCCGAATCCCTCGCAGCTCCAAGTTCTCTAAGGTTGAGGTTCACCTACATGGATGGAAAGAAAGGGGGTGAGTTTGTGAAAACACAGCATGTAAGCTACCCCAACAAGAGTCAAAGATTAGTTCAAGCTCAAACTGGGCCTAAGCCCTATTCAGATACAGTGATAACTGGGCCTTAGCCCTATTCAGAAAATAGTGAGCCCCTAATAATAGATCAATGTATTATGTATGAATGCAAAGCCCAAGCCCAATCCAGCCCTACACACCACCCGTACCAACCTTACACACCATGTGGGGAATAACTCAACCCACCTAGACCTACACACCATAGTCCCAGCTTAGCTGCTTAATCAGATATCATGGGCAAGCCACCATAACAGTAATATGAGGCAGAGCCTCTAACAGTATACGTGGCATTGCCACTTAAGCACTTCCTCCATCACAATAACCCAATCCCATGCAACAGAATATATTATGATATGGCATACAAAGTAACATATATAATAGCATGCAAATCAGTTAAATCAACCCTAGGGGTAAAACAATAATTTCCACCCTTTAGGGGTATTTCAGTAAATTTACCAGATTTTAGGGTTTCATGCTGATTACAGTCTGTTAATAGTCCTAACGTCATCCAAGTAACTTAATTAGCCCATTTCATTATTACCGAGTCATCGGGCCCTAAAACCCTTAATGGGCCTAACGGAGTCTACTAGCTACTGCAACCCATTAAGTCCAAATTTTACACCCGTTTTAGCAGATCTTAACAATCAAATTACCATAATACACTTACCACTCGTTTTCACCCATATGGGCCCGTAAGCCCAGTGGGCCCAAATTCAGCCCTTCGAGGCCCAAACCACCAACGTGCACGAAAATGCGCACACAATATTCTTACTATTTACGATTAATAACTCTACCATTTCCAACCGACCCACGACCGCTCGCACGCTCGCAAGCCCTCAAAATGCTGAGATTTCAAGATTTTGACTTTTTGGCTTTTGCCGATCTAAGCTACTAGAGGGTGTCGATTACACACCTATTTGCGATATACTCAGAAGTCCCTTGAATGATTAACCTAAAATCGTTTTAACCATATTGTTAAACTATAAACCAATGAAATCAACGTAATCGACATCCTACCATATTTGGCCAACACCATCCAAAGCCATTAATCACTTACCTTTGCCGAAATCTACAACTAGATATAGATCTAGATTGCTCCAATGGGCTTAGCCTCCAATTGCTCCTCGCTAGATCGTCTTTTTACCACACTAGAACACATGAGAACCAAAGATAAAAGACTAATAATAAATCTTCATCAAAACCGACAACCACCTTGAAGAGTTAGGGGTTTTCGGCTTTTCTTGAATCACTAGGTTACGAAAGTAAAGATTGGAGTACTTACCACCACTTTTTCTTGTTAAAAGAGAGTCCCTAAACACAAGCCTAACCTAGATCTATTCTAGATCTAGTCAGAACATGAGAAGAGAAGTGATCTAAAGATTTGATTTTCGAAATTACTATAGAGTATAGAGGTTTCAGCTTTTTGTAGAAATAGTAAGGAGAGAAGAAGTCTATGTAACAGAGAGGAGATGGTTGACAGAGGGATGAGAAAGTTGAGAGTTTCAGCTTTTGAAGAATAGAGCTTAAGGAGAATAGGAGATTCGGCCAATAAAGAAGAATCGGCTAGAAGAATAACTTAGGTTTCGGCTTTTGAGAACAATCGGCTAGCAAGGTTTTTGAGAATGAGGGTTCTTCAATCGGTGGAGAAAAGGAGAAGAAGAAAAGAGTGAAGGGAGAAGAGGGAGATACTTGGTTTGGCTTAAGAAGAAGGTGATGAAAAGGGTTCGGCATTGGTAAATCGATAAAGGAGAGACCAACCCATTTCGGGATTTTAGTTTTTAGAACAAAAGGGAAAGAAGAGAGAGAAGAAATAAAATGAATCAAATGGGAAACACCACTTGAACCTTACCTAATTGGCACTAAAGCTTACCCAAAACAAAACCTGAAAAGAACCAAAGTGGGGGTGTTCGGCACACTAATACTACACTTGCCGAAAATGCAAGTTTTAAAACCCACTAGTAGAATTACCTCCTCCAAGACCCCTACAATCGGCCAACTCTAGCTTCCCGTTTCAAATTCCTAGATTTTCTCCTAGATAACCTCTCCTTATCACTCCACACCTAATTCCATGAGCACTTCAAACTTCTCCCTCAAGAATTCCACTTGAAGTCTACCACTTACCTTGTACATGCAGTAAAAATAAAACCAACTTCCTGCTTACCAAGAGTTTTGAACCCTAGCTCCCTGACAAGCCTTCACACACCACCCCTTGTGTTCTAAGTGGCGCCACCTTGCCACTTTAACACAAGCTTTCTTGGGTCTTAATTTCCTAATGTTTGTTTAAAAGCCCACTTAGTTAATGCCCCTTCTTTTTTAAGTCTAAAACTTAAAAATTTTACCAGGGTTAAACTTAAACTTAGGCCTTCTAAAGGCCGACTAAACACACTCAAAGAATAATTTAGCACATCCAGACAAGCAATAAATAAATTCAAGCAAAATCTCAAAAACCCAAAAATTAGGGCATTACATGATCCATAAGTTAGAGAATAGTGGAGAAGATTCGACTAATTGAAAGAAAAGATTGATGTTTCGTAAGAATCCAAAACCAATCTTATAGGATTCTACAGGGTCAAATTTGACTAGACATTTCAATATTCTTTTTGGTGATTCTTATTCCCAAATTGTAGATCTTCTAGTTCTCTTCAAAGTAATTTTTTAATCCCCTTATTTTGATGTCTTTCACTTGAGATATGGTTGTTTTCATAAAGTAGTGTAGTTCCTTACAAGAACAAGTTTAATCACTAGATTTCATAGGGTAATTTTGACTTCATTTTCTAAAACCTTATGACAATCTTTTTGGGTGATTATTGTGCCCAAATTTTAGATCTTAGAGCCCTCTTTTAAATAAGTTTTGAATCACTTGATTTTGAGGTTTGTACCTTGAGATATGATTGTTTCAATAAATAAGTGCAAATTCCTTGCTTAATGATACTAATATGGGGTTAATTACTAAGAAAGATAGCCTACTTGTGTGAAGGACTTATGCCCCATTGCCTTATGTAATGTACTATATAAAATTATTATGAAAGTACTAGCTAATCAATTATAGAATATACTTATAGTATCATCTCGCCCATGTTGTCATCTTTTATTCCAAGTGGTCTAATTATTAATAATATTTTGGTTGCCTTTGGAATTATTCACTATATGAAGAATAAAAGAAGGGGAAATGTAGGTGAACTGGCTTTAAAAATTGATAATTTTGACTTTATTTTATAAAACCTTATGACAATCTTTTTGGGTGATTATTGTGCCTAAATTTTAGATCTTAGAGCTCTCTTTTAAATGAGTTTTGAATCACTTGATTTTGAGGTCTGTAACTTGAGATATGATTGTTTCCGTAAATAAGTGCAAACTCCTTGCTTAATGAAACTAATATAGTGTTAATTACTAAGAATGATAGCCTACTTGTTTGAAGGACTTATGCACCATTGCCTTATGTAATGTACTATATAAAATTATTACAAAAGTACTAGCTAATCAGTTAAAGAATATACTTCTAGTATCATCTCGCCCATGTTGTCATCTTTTGTTCCAATTGGTCTAATTATTGATAATATTTTGGTTGCCTTTGGAATTATTCACTATATGAAGAATAAAAGAAGGGGAAATGTAGGTAAACTAGCTTTAAAAATTGATATTTCTAGAGATTACAACCATGTTGACTAGAACTTCTTAAAGTTTATCATGTTAAAACTGGGTTTTGCAAGAAAGTGGGTTGATTGGATTATGCTTTGTGTAACTGTAGTAAATTATTCTATCTCTTTTAATGGTAATGAGGTGGGACCAATTTTTTTAATTGAGGCCTAAGACAAGAAGACCCATTGTCTCTTTGTCTTTTTATTTTGTGTACTGAAGGTTTTAGTAGACTTTCAAAGCTAGTTATTTTCCACAAGGTGATATTTTTATGCTAATGAAGGTAGTAACCCTTCCTTTATTTGGAGAAGTATCTATGCTACTAAGCAACTTATTACTAAAGGATTTCATTGGTGATTGGGCAATGGTTCAACTATAGAAGTCTTTAATGATTCTTGGATTAGTGATTATGCTAATCTTTTTGTTGATTCAATAGCATTGATTGGTATGAACAATATTATGGTGCAAGAGCTAATTCACGAAAATGGCATTTCACAGGACAAAAGTTTAATCGATGTTATCTTGACGCAATATAATGCGACTCGAAACTATAAGATTCCCATAACAATTCACAAGGGTTAATATGTTTCATTTTACATTTTAATCAAAATGGTATTTATAGTATGAAGTCAAGAATAGGATGGCTCTTAACATTTATACCACTATTTCTTAATATATTCTTGAAGGCCATTAGCATCAATTATGGAATTGTCTATTACTACCAAAGGTTCAATTTTTTAATTGGAGATGTCTTCATAATTTTATCCCTACTAAAGTCAGTGTTGGGATAAACCCAGTTAAGCAATAAACAAGTAAAATAGTGAAAATTTTGAAATGATCGAACACAAATATTTTATGCGGAAAACCCCTCCTAAAAAGTTAAAAAATCACAGATAAAGATAATTTCACTAAAATGACAAAAACGAAGAGTACAAAATATGGAGATAAAACTAAACCCTGAAACCCAAAATGTAACACCATTAACCCGTATCCGTCATCGAAATAGGGTTTCGGAGCATTACCAAAATTTTCAGAATATTTTCAATTAATTCATGTAAATTACTATTCATTTACCAAAATCATTCATAACAACTTTATATGGACCCTCGAGGCCCAAAACAAGTATTGGAATCAAATCAAGACTAAATCAGGAACTCAGGGAATTCTTTACGAAATTCTAAAATTTTTCTCACTATTAAGAGTCACACGCCCATGTGGTATGGGACAAGCCCATGTGGTCAGACCATGTGGAATCACACGCCCGTGTCTTGAACTGGTGTAACTCTCTGACTCGCAACTCATGAACAAACAGATCTTACACAGCCAAGTCACACGCCCGTGTGCCAGGCCGTGTGGTTAATTCGAATTTTCAAAAAATAGGTACAGGATTCACACGGCCAAGTGACACTCCCGTGTTCTAGGCCGTGTAGAACACACGGATGAGATACACACCCGTGTCTCTACCCATGTACTTAATTCTGAGCATTCTATTTCTAAAAATCTCAAGTGTAGGGGACACACGGCCTAACTACACGCCCATGTACCTGGCTGTGTGTCAACACGGTCTAGACACACGCCCGTGTGTCTACCCGTGTGGAAAAAATAAAGTACTTTCCTAGCCTCATATGTCACCCAAATTTACCCTTTGCCTGCACTAAAACATACCAAACACATTCAAACCATTTCAAGCATTCAAATCAAGCAAATTCCATTATTTATCATGGCACACCATTACATGCATGTGTGTTTATAACTTACCTTGATTTAACTTAGGTATTAACAATAATTTGATCTCATATACTTAGCATACCATATATGAATATATCATAATACCCTACTTAAGATACATGTAGGTACCATAGCTAGACATTACAAGTATATTAGAACAAACCATTACTAGGCATTCTAATGGCTAGATTACAAGCATCATTTACAATTACATGCCAATATGGCCAATATTTCCTATACATGCCATTACAACCATAATTTATTTACCATATTGTACTGACATGGGCCGATGGATAGTGTGAGTGATCTCCACCAACCTTCCAATCTAACGAGCTTTCGATTTACTATAAAATAGGGAAATAAAACTAAGTAAGCAAAAAATGCTTTGTAAGTTCGTATATGTATCGTCCTGAATTTCGGGCTTAGGAGAAATGGGCTTCGTGTATCAAAGAATTCAAATTTTTGTGGTCAAGAAAAATATTTTGTAATTTCATGTTTGGATTGTTAATTAAATGATTTAGAGCGTTTGGGGATGTCCGGGAAGTTTTGGACTCATAAAGGGACTTTAAGAAAAATTTTAGTTTTCATCACTAAATAGAATTGGCGTTTCAAGGAAGGGTTTATAAATATTTTTGGTTAAGGCTTGAAACATAGAAGAAGTTGGTCTGGTGGCAAGGGGGTGTTGGTAGCATGTAGGAAGCCCAAGGTTCGAATCCTGGCCATGGCATAAATTCTTTTAATTTTCGTTTATGGTCATGGAAGCTGGCGTTTAAATCATATATTTAGTTGGGGGTGATATTCGACACAAAAAGAGAATGTGAGAGAGTGGCAATCGGCGTGCTGGGTATTTGGAAGGGAGCAGGTTCGAGTCGGCATAAGGGAATAAATTTTTTTTAAAAGGGTTTAAAGGGAACATGACACATGAGAAGGAAGTCTTATAATTAGTTGCGTGGGTTTTTAGACATGAAAGTCGAATTGGAAGGGTGGCAAACGACGTGTTGGGCTTTTAAGAAGGGGTGTCGGTTCAAGTTGCATTGCAGGCAAAATTTTCATTTTTATTTTCGAATAACCGTGGCTCTAGCATGTATAGGTTAAAAATAATTGTGACCCTATTATAGTGTAAAGAGAAACGTGGTGCAGTGGCTAGCAGCATGTTGAACGCGCGGAGCCAGTGGTGAGGGTTGTAGTTCGAGCCTCACCCTGTGCATAAAGTTTAATTTTTGCTGCTCACGTGGGATGGATGCTGATGGATGCTGAATTTAACCAAAACTCTCCTTAGCTGCAGGATGAATCGGTCAAGCGGTGGATTAGTGAAGGAAGGTTACTGTCGGTGGATTAAAATCAAGCAGTGGGAGTGTTATTATTTGTTTTGGAAATTTGGACTGATGAAGGCTGATTTCATGCAGCTAATACAGGAAATATTATGGCAAATTTTGACCGAATATGGAATTAATTTTGGTGCCATTCGGTCATTCATTATTTTTGCTAATATAGGATTCTAATCTTTGCTTTCTTTTTTTGAAACTTTGACCAAATGGGAGGGGAAGCTCTAGTTGCCAATTAAGGTGTGTAGGCAAGGATTTTTCGGCTATTGTGGGGGGTAATAGGACTACTTTCCTTTAGTTTTATTAGCTTGACTGACACTATCCTTGTACTCAACACAAATGTTTGTGTGCCGAATTTTTGATCTTTTTCCCCCACTTTCACTTTCTTTTCTCTTTTGGAATTTTTGGAAGCCGAATGTATCATTGGTTACTTTCTTTTCTTTTGTCGAAACCAATTGTTTTATTCTCTCATATTTCTCTTTTCATGACCTTACTGAATACATGTTTTGCCAAAATACCACTTTGCCTTATGAGCCGAATTTGGTTTTGAATCCATCGATCTCTAACTCTCTTTCTATAGTCGACTCTTATTTTTTCCTCTCCTCTTCTCATCTAGTCTCAAAAGCTGAAGGGTTGGCATAACCTCTCTTGGCTAACTACATTAGCATCATCTACCTTTTACTCTTCCTTTTCTCTTTCAACTGGATTTCTCTAAACCGATTGTTGTTCCACCTTCGTTTTTATTTCATTTCTCTTTTTTGATTTGTTTAATATAGAATTTTAATCCTTCACTTCTTAAGTTGCCGATTGTAGATCATTATACGGGGTGCGGGGCCGAATCTAAGATTCTTGATTCTTAAAGCTAAAATTTTGATTCCATTTGATGTCTTGCTTTCCCTTATTCGTGACCGTATGGATATTGGTAAGTTTTCGATCGTAAGGGTTGATTTCGCTATTTGAGGGCTATTTGTACCCTCATGCTTTTAAGTGCTTCGTTTAAGTAGTGATCTTGTAACATTGTGATTGATCATTTATGCCTAGGGATTCGATTTTATTAGGTGGGAGTTGGCCGAACTCTCAAACTCTTGCAAGTGATCATTCCTTTTATGGGTAAGTGATGGTGGTTGATCATGATGTTATTCATATGGTGGTTTTGGATTAGCCATGAAAATTGTCTAACAATAAGGCTATGGTTATTATAGGTGCTTGGATTTCCGAAAGTGGATAGCTACTATCTCGTTATAGGTGTGTTAACCACACTACCCAATTTGTTGGCAAAAATACCACAAATACTGAAAAGCCGACAAATTAAATGTTGGCCTCATGGGCATGCGAACGCTCATGTGATCAACCAAGGCCACGGACTGTGGCCTTACATTGAAAAATGACTATCGCAAGCAGTTTTTGCGAGTTGAGCCCAAAAGGGCCGAGTGGGCCCAATGGGCCAGTGGGCCCGCATAGGTGTTTATTTGTAAATAGATGTGTGTTATTAATTTGATTATTGTACACACTTGGCTTAGGCCAAATCTAGGCTTGGTAGGCCAAATGACGGTGTAGGCCACATGGGCCGGCTTAATGGGCCTCGGCCCATAGACGAGTTCTGTGCTGATATGATTGCATGTGTCGCTAGAAGGCCATTGGCTTACTGATAGGCCTTCACTTATGAAAGACCACACTGATAAATGACTGAAATGCCCTTAAGGGCAAAATGACCAAAATACCGCTCGTGGGTAAATTAACCATTTTGACCCTTTATAATGTTTGAATTATTATGTATGCTCTGATATATATATATATATATATATATATATGTATGTGTGTATATTTTGTAATTTTGATATTACATGGCATTGAGTTGGGTATATATTTTTGGAGGAAGTGTACTGTTCTGGCAGCTACGCTGCACTATTCTGAGGCTTATAGCCTAGTATTCTGGTAGCTCTGCTGCATATTATTGATAGTGCCGCATCGGTACTACACTGTGGAGTGTAGGGTTGGGTGGGTTGATTATATCCCCACATGGAGTGTTGGGTTGGACGGAGATGGAGCGTAGCGGATGGTTGGGTAGGACTCTGATTGAGTGACATACTGACATTGTATTTGTATTCGGATTGCATGCTATATTATTTACTGTAATGGGCTTAGGCCCACTGATTATGATATGCTACTGTAATGGGCTCTAGCCTAGTCTGATTCTGTTGTATTGTTATTACCGGGATTACACACTGAGTATTCATATACTCACCTAATTATTTTAACTGTACAGGTAATTCCGAGGCATAGGCAATTCGATGCTACGTGGACTTGGAGGCAACCACACACTGCTTTAATACTGTTTCTGATTTTTATTTATTTTAATTATAGTTTTTATTTTGAGCTTGTAATAAGGCCGCTATTTAATTTT
Source organism: Gossypium stocksii (assembly GCA_020496765.1). Taxonomy (NCBI): domain Eukaryota; kingdom Viridiplantae; phylum Streptophyta; class Magnoliopsida; order Malvales; family Malvaceae; genus Gossypium; species Gossypium stocksii. The sequence goes on from CM035631.1 coordinate 56,288,471, forward strand.
TTTAAGTTTTGGGTTTATTTATTTGCATGTTTAAATCTGTTAGCTCTAAAGCGTGTTTTACAAAATGATATCTATTTTTCAAAAACCAAGTTTCCACAACAAACGAGAATTCAAACAAAGCTTCCGCAACGATTATGTTTTCCAAAGTAAACAACTTTCATAATTTGATTAATCCAGATAGACAGAATAGTGATTTCTTTAAAATTTTGTAAGAAGGGTTTTCAATGAAAACACGACTTTTTAAAAAGACTTTAATGTGACACATCAGACTTGGGTCTAACTTTTAGGCCGGGTTTGGGGTGTTACAGTATAACATGGTACTAACTTACCATTCATTCTATTTTGAGGTAACTATGTAAGGCATATTCAATGAATTGGACCTCAAGCCCTACACACATCCTCATTGCCCTTGTTAGTCATATATTCCATATTAACATCAAAGCATATATGAGCTTTACAACAATAAAGTTTCCAAGCACATATGCTTTCCATAACATGTATTCATGTAACACCCCACACCCGCCCCAGACGTTACGGCCAAGTTTGGTGTGTCACATCAATAATGGACTAACCATGTTTCCTAGTTACTACGATTAGGGTGAGTTTTGCAAAATCATTATTAAAGTTTAACAAGAGAATCCACGTTTGATTGTGAACGTCTTATCCGCTACCAAAATTTAGGGGATTTCTTATTATAAGATCTTGGATTAACTTTTGTTACTCGTTTGATACATGTGATTTATTTTGAAAAAGTTTATTAATTTTAAGAAAACTCGCGCAGCCTTATTCAAATCATTTGAAGTATAGTATAAATAAATAATTGAAAACCCAAATTAAAATAATTAAAGCGGCCTTATTACAAACCCAAAACCAAAATAAAAACAATTAAAAATAAATAAGAAAATAAATAACTTAATTAAAAACCAGCAATGCAGTCTATGTGGCCACTCTGGATCCCTCCCAGCTCCAAGTCCACCAATCTAGGGCTCGCCTGCATAGATGGAAGAAAAGGGGTGAGTTTGGAAACTCAGTGTGTAAAGAAAGCCCATTTGGAGCCCAAATCAGCTCAAGCCCACTGGGCCTAAGCCCTATCCAGTCCTAGTAATAACTGGGCTGAAACCCTATTCAGTATTCAGTTACTGGGCCGTAGCCCTATTCAGATACAGTTCCACTGGGCCGAAGCCCTATTCAGTAAATAGTGCGGCCCATAGGCCCATTACAGTAACAGAACAGAATGATGCATGTATACAAAGCCCATCCTATGTCCATCCGCTACACTCCACCCGTACCAGCCCTACACACCATGTGGGGAATAACTCAACCCACCCAGTCCTACACTCCACAGTTGCAGCATAGCTGCTCAGATAACGTGGCCAAGCCACTAACAGTATAACGAGGCAAAGCCCCTTTCAGTAATATGAGGCAAAGCTCCTTTCAGTAAACGTGGCAATGCCACTTGTACTTCCTCCATCAATAAACCCAGTCCCATGCAACAGATAATCATGTGCATACAGTGAATAGAAACAGTAAAGCATGCATTTCAGTCAAATTTAGCCCTATGGGTATAACGGTCATTTTGCACCTAGGGGTAAAATAGTAATTCCTCACCCTTAAGGGGTATTTTAGTAATTATACCAATTTTTAGGGTTTTATGCATGTTTCAGTCATTAACAGTCTCATTTTCGTCTTAGTAACTTATTTAGCCCATTCTACTAGTTTAAAGTTTTGGGCCCTAAAACCCCTAATGGGCCCTACAGTGCCAATTAGCTATTTTAGCCCATTTAGCCCAAATTTTATGAATGTCTAACCGTTTTAACTTACAGTATACCTGAATGCACTTACCACGCATTTTCACCCATATGGGCCCGAAAGCCCATTGGGCCCAAATTTAGCCCATCGAAGCCTAAATTTACCGAGATGCACGAAATTGCGCACTCACCAAATTTACCGATTTTGGTTACAGAATCTTACCGCTTCCAACCAACCCATGAGCGCTCGCACGCTCGTAAGCCCACGAAATGCCAAAATTTCGGCATTTCGGCTTTTCAGCTTTTGCTGATTTAGTCTACTAGAAGGTGTTAGTTTACACACCTGATTTGTGACGAACATTAACAAGATCTCCCACGCGTATCCTACAATCAGTCACTAACATATTAGTCTTATGAATTAATGACAACTAAGGTAACCATGCTTACCACATTCGGCCAACAACCCTTAAGGCCCTAAACCACTTACCTTTGCCGAAAATAGTGACTAAATCTAGACATAGTCGTTCCAATGATCCAAGCCTTCACCATTCCTCGTCTGATAACCTTTAATCCACCCTAGCACATAACAGATTGAATGATAAGATCTATAGAGCCTTCAGCCCCAATCGACAGTCACCTCAGCTTTTCCTTAAATCCCGAAATAATGAATAGAGAAAGAGAATTTGAGCACTTACCGAAAGTTTACTAAACCCAAATGCTTCCAATCTCGTTACTAGCTCAAATCTGACGCAGATCTAACTTAAAGTATGAATAGAAAATAGATCTAGAGGTTTAGATCTCGAATCACTATGAATATGGAGGTTCGGCTTTTGATATAATAAAAGAGAGAAAGGTAGAAATTGTAGTGGAAAAGAGGAGATGTCGACAGAGGGTAGGGATGTTGTGAAATTTGGCTGAGTGGATTGAAGAAAGAATATGGTTTCAGCTTTTGATGGTAATCGACTAAAGAGGAGATTCAAGTTTCGGGTTTTCAACTTTTAAGAGTATTCAGCCAACAAGATTGAATAGGAGAGGTTTTATGATTGGTGATGTAAAGAAGATGGAGAAGAGAATGAGAAGAGAAAAGGAGAGGAACAAGATGATAGCTTCGGCTTTGAAGAAAAGAGATGATGGTTTGACTTGCACAAGTCATTGCTAGTAGAATGTAGAGAACTTAGGTTTCGGTCTTTAGGTAAAAGAAGAAGAAGGAAAAGGACCCTAAGGCACTATACCTATTCAGCTAAAAGAAACAACCCCTAAGTGCCAAATCCCAAAGGCTTAACCTCTACCAATATCAGCACACAAAGAATCAAATGTCAAAAATGTTACCTAAGCTCCCCTAGCCAATTATACCATGCCCAGTTGACCAAATTGGCAATGCTTCCCCCAAGAGTCCCTCAATCAGCCATCACATGCTTCCTTTCAAAATTCTTAAAATCTCTCCCCCTTATCTGACCTGATCTAATCCCATGAACAACTCAAACTCTCTTCAGCAGAGTTCCACTTGAGTTCCATCACATGACCATCACATGCAACAAAAATAAAAAAACCATACTGCTTACCTTATGACTTGAACCCTGGCCCTTGCACTCATCCGCATACCACTTTTTAAGGAACTAAGTGGCACCACATTGCCACTTTACCAAGGGCTCACTTGTGCCTTATTTTACTCTCTTTTTCTTAAAAGCCCACATAACCAGGACCCCTTCTCTTTAAATTCAAAATTCTGAGATTCTACTGGGTTTTAACTTAGGCTTGGGCCTTCTAAAGGCCTACTAACATACTTAAAACACAAATTATAATGATCTACCAAACAAATTTTAAGATTTCACCAAAATCTCAAAAATCCCGAAAAATCTCGAAAATTGGGGCGTTACAATTCATTCAACATGCATAATTCATCTCATTATTACAAGTTTAATTTCATAACAGGTCCTTTCAAGTTTAGATCATTTCATATCAGAACTTTACTCATATTACTCGGAATATCAAGGTCACAATTAGTACACTCAAGGCCTACAAGTCTATAATCAGGAATGAACATATATTCATCAAATATAGTTCTTGTACAAATATCATCATCTCGTGTTTTCATATATCATTTGTCATGTATCATCATTTTCAAGTATTTCAGGCCGATATATGTAATAACTCATTTCTTATTCATATCTTCTCATGTCAAGAACTTTTACTCATTTAATTTATCTGAATTATCAATGGACACACAAGTAGTACACTCGTGGTGTACAAATTAGGATTCGTCAATTCATATTCAATAGTACCCCTAGGGTACTATTTTAGAGAGTACACTCTCGAGCCACATATATATAAACAACAGGATTACCAGTCCAGGCTAAATCCTTTTCATGACACATGCTCTAAGGAGCTTGATTTAGATTACCTGTCTTGGCTAAATCCAGCCCATAACATATGCTCGAGAGGACTTACACCAAGATTACCCGTTTGGGCTAAATCCTTTCCTGTAATGAGATCAATAGGATTACTCATCTGAGCTAAATCCCGTCAGCAACAAAAGCAAGACCTCATTCATTTCAGGAAAACACATATCCATCAATTTTTCATTTTATTTATCCGAGATTTAAACATTTTTCTCAAGCATTATCAAGCATGTGATTATTTCATACATCCACAACATTAGTAGAATTCAAATAAACTCATTTCTTATGCTCATTGTTTATCCTTATCATCTATCGGGCCTTATCATTTAATTTAATCATTTTTATTTATCGAGCTTGATTGGATTTGTAATTATTTCACATATTTACAACATTTATACAATTTACATAAACACAATCAATGCAAGTATGTATATAAACACAATTTAGTTACACGAACTTACCTTGACAATGTTCGTGTACGTAAAGTCTACTAATCCGACATTTTTCTCTTTCCTCGTTCTAGTTCTGAATTTGGTCTATCCAGATCTATAGGAGTAAATTTAACACTAATTTATCATATTTCACATTCAAGTGGTCTCAATTTTCATCCTAGTAAATTTGCCGCTAACATTTCCATAAATTCTCATTTCATCCCTAGGCTCGGAAAATGAAACTTGTGCAATTTACTCCCTATTCCAAGCCTAACCAAAATCCCATTAAAAAATTTACAGCACATGTATTCATAAAAATCAAAAATTTTTCATCAAATTTCACAACTTTGCATTTTAGTCCCTAAATCACGTTTTCATAAAAAATCAATTTGTAAAATTTGTTTATCTATCAACATTTCATTTTCTACCATAAATTTCAAATTTTCAGCATATAAATCCATGGCCCATTTTCCATACTTTGATAACTTTACAAATTGATCCCCCAAATAGATAGATTAAGCTATCTTGGTTTTAAAAATATCAAAATTACTAAAAACGGACCAAGGAAACTTACCCAATTTCGCCATGAAAGTTTTTTTTCTCTCTCCTAGGGTTTCCATGTATTTTTGGGGAAAAAGATGAGAAAATAAGATAATATTTCTTTTTTATCATCTTTTAATTAATTAAATTATTTCACTTTCCAATTTAGCCCTTTTCTTTTTTTTTTTTCAAATTTCATGGATGATTCAACAAAGATATTTGTAACACCCTGAATTTGGGCCTAGAAGTATTGGGCCTTGAGTCTGGGCTCGGATAAAAGAAAACCTAAATAATTGAGAAGTTTTAAATATTATTGTTATAAAAAAATATTATTAATAAAATATTGCTGTTATTATTTTGATGTTTAGGTTAATTTTTTTATAAATTAAGAAGGATTTATAGTGTGGGAAAGTCTTGGGTTCGATCCAAGACTCTAGCAAAAACAATTAATTTTTGCTTCTTAGGGGAATCTGGGCAATAGGGCTTATATATAAGTTAGGCCAAGATTAGGCACAAGGAAGTGCCTGGCCTAGTGGCTAAGCACGCTGGGTAGCAGGAAGGGGAGCTGGGGTTCGACTCCCAGCATGCGCAAATGTGGGTTTTTTTAAAACTAGGGACGACACAAGGAAGCCTTATAATTAGTTGGATTAAAAAGGGGACACAAAGGAAAGCTTGGCCTAGTGGCACAGGCACTGGGAGCGTGGAAGAGAGCCTGGGTTCGAGGCCTCACTCACGCAAGCTGTTTTATTTTTTTAAGTAATCAGGAGTGTGACTAAACAGGGGTTAAGAGAAGTTGTGATTGGATTTTACCACAAGAGCGCCTGTGGCGCAGTGGCAGCAGCGCGCTAAGGAGTCTGAGCGGGCCCGAGTTCGAATCCAGGTGTAGGAGGAATTTTGGTTTATTTTTAGGCGGACCAGGACTTCAGCAAGTAAGGTTTAAAATTAAATGCGACTATAATAGGGTAAAGAAGAAGCCGCAGCGTAGTGGCCAGTAGCGTGCTAGGTTACTTGGAGGTCCCGTGTTCGAGCCGAGATGCGTACAGGAGTACGACCTTTTTGCTGTGCGCGTGTGGGAAGGAGCCGTGCAGGATTGAAACTCCTCCTAGCTGCAGATTAGGTCAGCTGTTCGGTGGGGGGAGTGGCTTAAGGCTGCTGCTAAGCGGTGGGAAGAAGTTTGAATGAAATTCAAACTTTTTTTTTTTAGCTAAATTTAAGGAGCAAATCATGGAATTTGGTTTTGGAAAGGAACTTTTGTGCTAAATTAAGGACTCATTCGACTATGGGCATTAAGTGCAGAATTGCACTTAAAATTTTAGCTTGGATGGACTATTTTCTTCTTTGTTGATTAGGGGATTTTTCATAGTGATAGCCGATTGGATTTTTCTTTCTTTCAATCGATTTTTGTTTTGTTATTTTATTTTATTTTATTCATCTTCTCTTCTCCATCTTCTTTACATACCATAGAACATCTCTTATTCAACTGTGTTAGTCGATTATCACTAAAAGTCGAAACCCCATCCTTTCTTCGATCTATTTAGCTGAATCCACAACTCCTAAAACCCTTATCAAAACCCTCTCTTTTTATACAACTTCCATCTTCTTCTTCTTCATTATACTAAAAGCCAAAACCTCCATATTCTTAGTGATTTAGGAATCAAACTCTAGATCTATTCTCTACTAGTGCTTTAAGTTGAATCCACTATGGATCTGAGATTGGAAAGGGGTTGGAGATGCTATTCACAAGTACATCGTTGGTGGTACGTACTCGGAATCTTATTTCTATTCGTTATTCGGGATTTAAGAAAAGCCGGAAACCCCTATATGTATAAGGTGGCTGTCGTGTAAGGCTAGGGATTTGTTGTTTTGTCGTTCTATTGTGAGTAAGGTAGATTAAAGGCTATCGATCAAGGAGCTTTGGAAGGCTAGGACTATTTGGGTGACTAGATCTAGATCTAGTCATAGTTTCAGCAAAGAGGTAAGTATTCAAAGGCTTTAGGTGATTATGGCCGAATGTGGTAAGTGATTTCTACAATGATTTGCATGGATTGGTAGTCTAATCTATTAAGTGATTGATTATAGGAGAAATCGCATAGGGGATCTCACTGGTAGAATCGCAAAACAGGTGTGTATCGAACACCAGTCTGTAGTCTAAATCGGCAAAAGCTGAAAAGCCAAAATGCCAAAATTTTGACATTTTGTGGGCTTGTGAGCGTGCGAATGCTCATAAGTCAATTGGGATTTGTTGGATCTATAATCGCAAGTGGTAAGTTGGTTGGGTGCGCAATTTCGAGCACTTCGGTAAATTTGGGCTTCGATGGGCTGGAATTGGGCCCAATGGGCTTACGGGCCCATATAGGTAAAAATAGGCTATATATATGTTCTGATAGACTGTAGGCACAAAATTGCTGAAACTGGTAAATCGATCGTGAAACTTGGACTAAATGGGCTTAAGTTGTTTATAGACACTGCAGGGCCCATTAGGGGTTTTAGGGCCCAATAGCTAAAGACTGCTAAAATGAGCTAAACAAGCTACTGAGATAAAAGTTGAACTTTTAAGGATTAAAATATGCATAAAACCTTAAAAACTAGAATAATTACTAAAATACCCCTTAAGGGTGAGAAATTACAGTTTTACCCCTAGGTGCAAAATGACTGTTATACTCCTAGGGCTAAATTTGACTGAATGCATGATTTGCTGTTTCTGTTTACTGTATGCCATATCATGATTATTGTTGCATGGGATTTGGGAATTATTGATGGAGGAAGTGCAAGTGGCATTGCCACGATTACTGAAAGAGGCTTTGCCTCGTATTGTTTACTGAAAGAGGCTTTGCCTCGTACTGATTACTGAAAAGGGCTTTGCTCATACTGTTTACTGAAAGAGGCCTTGCCTCGTATTACTGTTAGTGGCCACATTATCTGAGCAGCGATGCTGCAACTGTGGAGTGTAGCGGCTGGGTGGGTCGAGTTGTCTCCCCACATGGTGCGTAGGGCTGGTACGGGTGGAGTGTAGGGAATGGAATTAGGATGCGCTTTGGGCTTTGCATTCATACATGCATATTTACTAATCTGTTACTGTAATGGGCCTATGGGCTGTACTGTTGACTAGAAGGGCTAAGGCCCAGTTTACTGTATCTGAATAGGGCTTCGGCCTAGTTATTATTGAGACTGGATAGGGCTTAGGCACAGTGGGCTTGAGCTGATTTGGGCTCTGGATGGGTTTCTTTACACACTGAGTTTCCAAACTCACCCCTTTTTCCTCCATCCATACAGGTGAGCCCTAGATTGGTGGACTTGGAGTTGGGAGGGATTCAAAGTGACCACATGGACGACGTTTCCAGTTTAATTAAGTCAATTATTTAATTATTTATTTTAATCATTTTTATTTTTAATTTGGGTTTGTAATAAGGCCGCTCTCATTATTTAATTTGTTTTTAGCTTAAGTATGATATGGTTTAAATCGTTTTGAAATTGGTTAGCTCTAAGGCGCGTTTTATAAAAGTTACTTGTTTTCAAAATATCACGATAATAGAGCAAAGCTTTCGCAACGTAAACATTTTCATAAATAAATCTTCTAAATAGACTTAAACCTAATTTGTTGTTCGTGGACAAGTCATAAGGTTAAAGTGTGGCAATGGGTGTGTGCATATCTAGGATTGGATCTAGGGAGAGCTTGGTACTTAAGCAGCCTAAATGACTCACCTCCTCTTTTCTGGTATCCTACCTGATGCATAGCACCCATTCACTTTAAGCCATAACGAAGAAGATCTGATTTTTCGATACTTAAACTGTTTTAAAAATAACATGTTTCCGCTAGCTACAAAGGTTTACAAGCTTTCACAATTTTCCATAAAATTTTAGAGAGTTGTTAACAATGTTTGAAAAGGGAATGAGTATTTTAATGAACTACGTTTTGAAAAATAAACACAAGCTGAGGTTTTATACAAGTTTAACAGTAGAAGTTTCTAAACACTAAGAAGGGTTTTCAATGAAAACATGGTTTTCGAAAAACACTTCAATGTGACACACTAGACTTGGTCGTGACGTCTGGGCTAGGTTTGGGGTGTTACAATATTTTCCATCTTTTGATTGATGGTCTAATTACCATATAAGGACTTCTTGTTTTGAATTCCATAGCTATTTAATCCTTATAGCTACTAGAATTCTACTTTCGCATTTTATGCGATTTGGTCCTTCTTGTAATTAAACACGAAATCGGTAAAAATTTCTTATCAAAATTTTCACACGACTTTTCTAACATAATACAATCCATATAATAAAAAAAAATTATTTTTGGCTCAAATTTGTGGTCTTGAAACCACTATTCCAATTTCACCGAAATTGGGCTATTACAACTCTTCCCCTTAAGGAAATTTCGTCCTAAAAAATTTTAGTAGTAAAGAGATTCAAATATTACTTTCTCATAGTTTCGTCTAGTTCTTATGTAGCTCCCTCTATATCATGTCACTGTTAGCTCCCTCTATATCATGTCATTGTCCTAAAACTTCTATTAAAGCTACCATTTTATTTCTCAGTCTTTCTCTTCAGGTGATAGAATTTCAATCAATATCTCACTGTAAGTCGTATTAGGCTGAATTTAACATTTATCAAAGCAATAACAGATGATGGGTCTGATCGATACTGTCATAACACATATACTCATAAAAATATTGTGAATTTTGTAGAATTCTAATAATAATACCAATTAATATGCAACAGGTCCAATTCTTTTCAATAATCTCATATGACCCAATAAACCACAACTTAATTTGCTTTTACGGCCAAACTGGAGAACTTTCTTCCATGGCGAAATTTTCAAAATTATTTTGTCACCAATCTGAAACTCTATTTCTTTTCTTTTTTAGTTTCACATCGGATTTCTGACGATCAGATACTGCTTTTAAACTGTCTCAGATCACTTTCATATTTCTTCAGTTTCAAAGAATTAAACCAATTACATGTATCTTATCTTACTAAACTCAGTCCAAAACACCGAAGTTCCCGTGACCATATAAGACCTCGTACGGTAAAATTTTATACTTGACTGTTAATTGTTATAAAAAGCGAATTCAGCTAGAGGTAAATACTTTTCCTAGTTACCTTCAATTTCAAGTACACAACATCAAAGCACATCTTCCAAATTCTAAATCATATGTTAAGATTGATCATCCATCTTAGAATGAAATATAGTGCTAAAATGTAACCGTATACCCAGAATTTCTTATAACTTGTTTTAGAATCAAAATATAAATTGTAAATCTCTATTAGAATTAACAAGAATCAGCACACCATATAATTTGACAATCTAAAAAAAATAATTCAAGCAATCTATCAAGTGAGATGTCCATTCATATCAGGAAAAAATGTGTAGGCTTTTTCGAACAATCGACAATTACTCAAATAGTATCTTTCTTTTTCATAGACAAGGATAATCCCTATATAAAGTTCATAGTAACTTTGTCTCATTTCCATTTCGGTATCTTCGCTAACTATAACCATCTTGAAAGTATCATCTCTATCTACTGATACATCCAACATTCAAATATAATTTTAGAATTACCACATTTCATTCCGAGCTACTAATACATGTGTTTCAAATCATTATGCATTTCATCATTCCCAGATAAATAGACATAGTACCACTGTGATCATTCATGTAAAATTTTCTATATAAGCTTTAAATTCTTCAGTACACAAACTCTGTTTCTAAATAATAGGTATTTATGATTTCTACTCTGAAATTCTGAATCAGAAATTATTTCACACTTACTCATTTAACTTAAAATTCATTATCACTTTTCTAGGTGTAACACCCCAAACCCGGCCTAGAAGTTTAGACTGAATTTAGGATGCTACATTGATCACCGAAGTGATCGTGGGAAAATTTTACAAAACTAGTTATCACCAAAATCTAAAAATTTAATTGCTTAAGTATCGACTAATAAAAACTACAGATAAGTTTAATACATAGTCAAAATTAAATAAACGAGTAAAATTTTAAAACGAAAACTGTACCACAATATTATAAAGCTTTTCAATTCCAAAATAGTGTAATCAAAGTATAAATCAGAAAATAGAACTGAAATAATCTTTTGAAATCGTGACTATTTAAGGCCTCTGCGTACAAGGTGCAGGATCAGAATTCCGAAAGGTACCTGAAAGGGGAACAGAAGTGAGCTACACGAGCTCAGTGTGAGATCAAAACCCAACAAACCTGTAACACCCCAAAACCCGGCCTAGACGTTACGGCCAAGTCTGGTGTGTCACATTGAAGTGTTTTTCAAAAACCATCTTTTCATTGAAAACCCTTATTAATGTTTAGAAACTTCTACCGTTAAACTTGTATAAAACCTTAGCTTGGGTTTATTTTTCCAAAACGGGATTCATTGTAATAATCAAAACATTGTTAACAACTTTGTAAAATCTTATGGAAAATTGTGAAAGCTTGTAAACCTTTGTAGTTGCGGAAACATTTTATTTTAAAAACAGTTTAAGTATCGGATAATCTGACCTTCATTGTTATGGCTTAAAGTGAATAGGTACTATGCACCAGGTAGGATTCAAAAGAAGAAGAGGTGAGTCAATTAGACTGCTTAAGTACCAAGCTTTTCCATGATCCAATCCTAGACATGCGCACACCCATTGCCACACTTTAACCTTATGACTTGTCCATGAACAACAAATTAGGTTTAAGTCTATTTAAAATATTTATTTATGAAAACGTTTACGTTGTGGAAGCTTTGCTATGCTATCGTGATATTTTGAAAACAAGTAACTTTTATAAAAATGCGCCTTACAGCTAACCGATTTCAAAACATTTAAACAATATCCTACTTAAACTAAAAACAATTTATATAATTAAAAACCCAAAATAAAAATAATAAGAGCAGCCTTATTACAAACCCAAATTGAAAATAAAGCGATTGAGATGAGTAATAAAATAAATAATTTATTTAAACCAGAAAATGCAGTCTTCGTGGCCACTTTGAATCCCTCCCAGCTCCAAGTCCACAAACTAGGGCTCTCCTGCAAGGATGGAAGAGAAAGGGGTGAGTTTGGAAAACTTAGTGTGTGCAGAAAGCCCATCCAAAGCCCAAGTCAGCTTAAGCCCACTGGGCCTAAGCCCTATCCAGTCTCAGTGTCAACTGGGCCAAAGCCCTATTCATTGCTCAGTTACTGGGCCGAACCCTATTTAGTTACAGTAATCTAGGCCGAAGCCCTATCCAGATAACAGTATGGCCGATAGGCCCAATACAGAAATAGAACAGATAATAAGCATGAATGCAAGCCCAAAACATGTGGGGAAGCTACTCAACCCACCCAACCGCAACTCTCCACAGTGGCAGCATAGCTGCATAATCAGATAGTGTGGTCAAACCACCAGAACGGTAATACGAGGCATCTCCTCTTTCGGTAAACTAGGGCAAAGCCCCTTTTCGGTATATGTGGCATTGCCACTTAGCACTTCCTCCAACCATATAACCCAGTCCCCATGCATCATATAAACATGTCATGGCATATAATAAATAGAATCAGTAAAGCATGCAAATCAGTCTGATTAAACCCTAGGGGTATAACGATCATTTTGCACTTAGGGGTAAAATAGTAATTTCACACCTTTAAGGGTATTTTAGTAGTTATTCCACTTTTTAGGGTTTTTATCTTTTTCAGTTGGTAACAGTTTCATTTTCATTTCAATAACTTAACTAACCCATTTTAACAGTCTTAAGCTATTGGGCCCTAAAACCCCTAATGGACCCTACAGTGTCTATTAGCTACTTAACCCTATTCAATCCAGATTTTATGATCAATTTACCAGGTTAAACAGTTTTGAACCTACAGTCTATCAGTACACATTTATTGCCCATTTTCACCCATATGGGCCCGTAAGCCCATTGGGCCCCTATTCAACCCATCGAGGCCCAATTTATCGAAGTGCGCGAAATTGCACACTCAACTAACTTACCACATGCGATTACACAAGCCCACAAAATGCTAGAACTTCGGCATTTCGGCTTTTCAGCTTTTACCGATTTGAACTATGAAGGGTGTTCGATACACACACCTATTTTGCGATATTCCCCGACGAGATCTCCCATGCGATTATCCTACATTCGGTCACTATAATAATCAGATTACAAAGCCATATTAACCAACGTAACACTTACTTATCATATTCGGCCATACTTAGGCACTATCACCCACTTACCTTCATCGACCTTTAACTACTAGATCTAGATGCTCCAATGATGTTAGCCTTCAATACTCCTTGATCGCTAGCCTTTTGTCCTCACAAAGATCTACTTGCCACAAACGTTCCCAAGTACCTCTTTTTCTAGATCTGTTGTAGATCAAATCCCCAAGATACGAGTAGAGAATAGATTTAATGATTCGGCTTTTGCAAAACTAATAATGGAAAGAAGAAGAAGTTTGAACCAAGAGAAAATCAACCACAAAGGATTTGGTTTCGGCTTCTAGCACTTATTCTGAGTTATGCTTATTTCGGTTTAAGAAGAAAATAGAAGAAGAAAGGGTTACAAAAATAGAAGAGGTTATCAAAAGATGAGAGGTTAAGGTTCAGCTTTTAGGGGAAATTGGTTACTGACGTTTTTGAAGAGACAAAAGGGAAAAGAATTTTAAGAGTAGAAAAAAGATAAACAAAAATAAAAAGATGAAGGTTGATAAAATACAAAAACATGATAAGAGAATTTGAGCAAAAGAAAAACAATTCATCCTAGTCAAAAATTAAGAGCTTTTCGATATTTAGAAAATCAGATTAATAGTAGCGAAAAAAATAGCAATGGGAAGACAGGGTTTGAAGGTTTCGGCTATTATGAAGAAGAGTTGAAAAAGGGTTTTGACCAATGGAGAAAAGAAAAGGTAGAGAAGAACGAGTTCATTCGGCCTTTGGGTAGATGATTAAAAAAATAGAAGAGAAAATGAGCAAAAGAAAAATAAAAATATAAATTCAAAATAAAACAAAACAAGAACCGATTGAAAGGGAAACAAGATCGGCTAATGGCTAAGAACATCCAAATCCCACGCTTATCCCTTTATTTGCTGGCACCGTTTGAATTCAATTCAAACTCTCCTTACACCAGCAGTAGTCCACCTCTTGGCCGACACCACTCGCTGGTGGGGAGAGTTTCGGTCCAAATGAAACACTCTCCCACGCGTGCAGAAAAAACGATACCTCCTGCGCACACAGTAGTTCGAACCTGAGTCCCCTAGGCGCGCACGCACGCTGCTGGCCACTACGTCATGTCTTTGCTTTCGATAATATACCGTCAAATTTAATTATAAGCCATACCCGCTGAAGCCTCTGCTGTTTGAAAAATAAAACCAAAATGCCCCAGCACTTGGACTCGATCTCACGCCACTCAGACCCCTCTAGCACACTACTGCTACTGCGCCACAGGCACTCTTGTGGCACACTTCGATCGCAACATCTCTTAAGCCTTACTTAGCTACAATCCTGATTTTAAAAAAAACTCACCTCTCGCGTGCGTCGTGCCTTGAATCGTGGCCCTCGTCTTCCTTCCTAGTGTGTCTAACCACTGGGCCAGGCACTCCCTTTTTGCCTAAACCCAGCCCACTTTACATATAAGCCCTACTGTCCGAATTTCCCTTAAGATGCAAAAATCAATTTTTTGCTAGAGTCTTGGATCGAACCCAAGGCTTCTCCGACACTATAAATCCTTCATAATTCATTTAAAAACTAATCTAAACACTAATTTATTTGATAACACTAAATTACTATTATTATTTTATAGAAATTTAAAACATTCAAATAAATTCGAGTTGTCTTCTAGCCGAACCTGGACTCAAGGCCCAATACTCCTAGGACCAAATTCAGGGTGTTACATAACCTTATAACCAAAAATAGAAATGGAAAATAGTTCAGAGACGGAACATACTTACAGAGCTAAACAGAAATAGTTGGTACATTTGCAACAGACGTACTGACAGATAATAGTATTTAGAGCATGTTAAAATCACACTCAGACACACAATCGCAAGTACCATTCAGTCACAGCAACAGTAATTCCCAATCAGTCACACAGTCTCAATATCAAGAACCATTCAGTCAGACAGTTATAATCAGATAGTCTAACACTCAGAACAGCTAATAAATGCGTATGAATGCAGTTGAAATATAAAACCAACCCACTGGCCAACACACCTCTCCATCCATCCCTACACTTTTTGTGGGGTCAAAACAACCACCCAACCCTACACTTTCTATGATGTCATCCTGGGTTGCCTGACAACGATGGCCATCAGTAAGTCCATGACCCTCAGGGTATTGGGGCTAACAGTAAGCAGATAAACTGCCAGATCAATCAATAATAATATGCAGCAATGCTGACGTATAAGCTGTACAGTGGCATGCGGTAAACCCGTAGTAAAGTCGTGCAATATGAACTGCCAGATCAGATAAGGGTACGTAGCATAGCTAATGTACATACGGTGCAGTGTGATGCGGTAAACTACTATACCAGTAAGGTTCCAGTGACGCTACCAAATCAGATAGTCATATGAAGTGTAGCTGACGTATGTGTTGTATAGTGCAGTGCAGTAATCCGTTGTACAGATGTAAACCGAAAAATATATAGGGTTTTTCCTATGTAAATCATCACCTTTTTATTTAAATTCTTGTTAAAACTGAGTAATTGTTTAATAAATTAATGAAATATGTGAAAATACGAAATTAGGACATAGAAATTATTAAAATATGATTTTATGCTTTATTATATAGTTTTTATACATAAAATGACTTATTTTATATTTATTTAAGCTTATTATATTTTTATGATCCATGCATGATTAAATTAAATAATAAAATATAAGCTTAGATTTAATAATTTCTTTTAAAAATATTTCATTAATAAAATTGGGTTTTAATTAATTAATTAAATTGGTGAAATTTTATTTCTTTGGTCCTCTAATTTACTGACTTATTTTGGATAGGTTTGAAAGCTTTATCTGATTACAAAACTGTCCAAATTGGGGACCAAGTCAACCTAAGTTTCGGCTACACATGGCTGCCCATAAACCATTTTTTAGTTTAATTTCACAAGGTCCTTGAAGAGTTGAAGAAATCAGAGATTTACATGAAGATTTGCACTTGGCTGAGTCTCAGTCTTTAGTTGTTGTGGCACTCAAATTGACCAAAGATAAAGCAACACATTAGCCCCAATTCCACAATTCATGGCCGACCACCTATAGGAGATGCTTCAAAAGATGAAAACTCCTATTAGCCTCCCTTGCCTCACCTATAAATAAGACCTCATTTCTCACTTTTCCAATCATCCCTCATCCCTCATCATTTCATCATCTCTCATTCTAATTTTCCTCTTCTCTCTCAATTCTCCATCTTCCCACACCTATCATCATCTTTTTATAAAGATTTTAGCATTTTGAGCCTCTTAAAGAACCTTTGGTCGGCCACCTTGGAGAGCCATCAGCAAGGAACAAAGCAAAGGAACGAATGAGCCTCGTTAGTCAGAGTCTTGGGTGACAGCCACTCTGAATTAGGTTTAATCTTTCTTTTCTTTAATTTAATCTAAAGATGTTTGCTATGTGTTCTTTGTTCTTGTTTACAACAATGATAGCTTAATTTTATTTAAGCTAGTATGATTGCTCTGATTAAATAATATTTATGAAATTCATGCTTGCAATATTTGTACCTCAATCGACATGTTTTCAATTAAAATCAAGTTTGTATTTCATTCATACGTGATTGAAATTCACCTAAATTAGCTGAGCGATCCTAACCAAATGACAGCTAATAGACACATAATTGAAATGTGCATGCTTAATTTAGATCTTGACCCGACTAAATTGTAGGTTGCATAACAACTCTGACTAAGCTCTGTTATCTGCATAGTTTTTAGATTTGTGTGATTAAATTGTTTCAAACTTGACACGTCCCTGTTATTTCACACGAATACTAAGAAACCCTTAGTAAATAAGAATAAGTAAAACGCGTATTTACTAAATAATGGATTCTGAAAGGACCTAATGTGGTTTCCAAACTCATGAGAGATCGAGTTGCCATGGAATGTTTTTCTGAATATTATTAAGCATGTGGATGATAAATTGAGTTTAATTAAAGTAATTGTCCTAGTTTATTTATGTTATAATTGTTGCAAATTGTGTTTAATTCTACTAAAATCTATTTCATTCATATAGTTGCATGTTAGGATAAATCACATTAGGGATTACTGCATCTAAATTAATTTTACATAATTTTAATTAACACTTCCAAATCAAATTTTGTTTTTATTTACCAAGTTGTTAATATAATTTTATAATTACGTGACTTAGCACGAATACAATCCCTATGGAAACAATAACTCGATACTTACTTATTACTTGATAACGACTGTGTACACTTGCATAAATCCCAGCATTACAACAGATCAGTTGCAGTAAAATTGCCACTTCAATTCAGTATCAGTCTTCCTTCTATTCAAAATCCCACCCAAAAATTTCTTTATGCATATGTATGCATACAGTCAGACATACAGTGTCAATATACAAATTTCCAAACAGTTATTCAAAGTCAGACATTCACATCCAGTCAGTCAGTTATAGAATTCCTCACACAGTCATTGTTTACACACATCACACGAAAATTACAAACCAATCACAATTCATACACACACGGAACACATCGGTACAGTTACAGAGGTCTAGTCACCCTCACTAAGCCTGGCCAAGGGTTGAAACACAGAAACTCACGATTGTACTTAAATTTGACCTAAAACCAAAATCTGGTGAGGTAGGGCCACACGCCTGTGTGCCCCGACCGTGTGGGACAATCTAGGTCGTGTGGGGGTCCAAACGCCCATGGAAAGAGTAGCACACGGTCGTGTGGCAAAGGAATACACTCGTGTGATAAAGGGAGACGACTGTGTGAATAGGACATGTAACTTGCTGTCTAATTTCGCTAAAATCAACTACATGGCAGACATGGCCGTGTGAGGGTTTCACACACTTGTATGCCATCAGACACGATCGTGTGTCCCGAAACACATGCTCGTGTGTCTCGAAACACACGCCCGTGTGGAATCCTTAAATCCCCAAATCAGTTACACGATCGTGTGGCCAAGCTGTGTGATCCAAAACTCTAAATCCCTCATTCCAAAACCCACACACCCGTGTGCCCAGTGGGACACGGCCGTGTGAAAATTGACAAAATCCCCAAATTGGCCTCACGGTCGTGTGGCACACAAATTGGCCCAAAAACCTTAATACCCAAAATCACATGGATGTGGGACTCAACACACGCCCGTGTGGCCACCGAAGAGGTCACAAAACCACCCCAAAATAGCCCCGAAACTGCCATTAAAGCTACCAAAACCGTCTCTAACCTTTGCCTTGTCAAAGTATATCAAAAAGTAATGATTTCCCATCACCTCCATGTCTAAAAACCCAAAACCCTCGAGTTAGCATACAATCAAGATACACCGAATCACGAGTTTGCGAAATCAATTAAGCGAACAAAATAAAATAGTTGAAGTTCAATTCTCACACTTAATTCGACAACAAAGAAGATGACAGAGGAGCATAATCCCGGGAACCGAAGGCAAAGCGTTTTTTATAAGAATAGTAAAAAGAGTCACAAGGAAAAGAATAGAGAGGAGCAAAAAAAGGACGTTATCGCAGAAAGAGACTAAAATCAAAATAAAAAATAAAATAACAATCATAAACAAATATGTTAATAATTATCAATACTTATAATTATTGACTAAAAACAACACAAAATAAAAGAAAGCTCTCCAAAACGCACACCCTAAGACTCAAACCCAGAACCTTGAGGTTCCCTAACCAATCACTCGACCACCAGACTAGCAGGCCCATTCTTGTCACTAAAATACACAACTAACGTCATATGTGCCACCTCCTTACTGGCCCTAAGCTCAAAAGCCCAAAACTTCTAGGCCCAAAATTTGGGGCATTACACTAGGTTTCACCAATATATTGTAGAAACATTGGTTTAACTCTATACTCCGTTAAAATTGAGCTATTATCATTCAATCATAATTGGTGTCCAAAGCTTGCAAAGTATACAGAAATTTTCTACTCAGAATATATGCAACCACATTCGTTCTTTCCGAATGATATTCAATTATCAAATCACAATCTTTTAACATTTCAAACCATATACGCTATCTCAAAATCAACTCTTTTAGCAACATCAGATATTTCAACTTTTTATGGTCGATGGATATATGACATTTTTCACCAAGCAAGTAACATTGCCAGACTCCAATACAAAAACAATACCTGTCAATTCTAGATCATGTATCGGGTAACTCTTCCCATGTAGTTTGTAGCTATCTAAAAGCACAGGCTGTTATTTTGCCTTACTACATTAAAACACAGTCTAATCCCATTTAATAGTGCAGTATTGTAATAACAAATTCCTTACCTGATTCAGGCTGAACAAGAATTAATACTTTGATCAATAGAGCTTCCAACTGGTCAAAACTTTACTAACATTTGTCAGTCCATTCAAAATTTACCTTTTTTTGTAATAATTATGTCATCAATGTAGCTATTTCAATTATTAACATTGATGCTTTGAGTTTTTCCAAAGCCATAACCATCAGATAGATTCAAAACCATATTGCTATAATATGACTGACATTTCAACCATATAGATAAAGCAACACTTCAATATCAATAATGTACCTCAAATTAAAAGAGGGAGAACTAAAAGTGGCCCCAATATTAACCAATGCAGTAATACAGTTTCTATAATCTGCGATCTTTATCACTGTACTTCATGATTGAGTCAATATTTATAACGGTAATAAATGTAATTACCTCTGATCAAAGAATATCTTTCACAGATAACCCATGTTTGAATAATTAAGAGATTGATGATATCTAAGAGAAAATTCAGAAGGGTAATATCATGCATACTTAGTAGAAACAACTGTGATAAAGACAATACAACTTGCACATTCACAATTCAGGGCCTCAATCAGTAGAAATAGAAAATAACATCATATCAATCTCATTCTCAAATCTTATATCAATCATGATGAATTAGAAAACTTAAGTAAGGTAGAACAATACAGCTTATAAATCAACCTAACCTACAGTAATTCCATTTATCATGATTTACTAGCCTTTCAATACAACAAATATTGCCTCTAAACATAAACAATTTCATATGCCTCTGAGAATAACAGAACTTATAGAGTACCCAGGAGATGTTGTTGTAATATACTCAATTATAACAGCTGCCTTAAAATATCTTTGCATGATTAATTAAGTCATTAATAATCTTACATCATTCAGTTCACTGAAAGAGTCAATTCGGAAGAATTTTCGGCTAATCCGTTCTATAATTATCATATCTGGATAAGTTGTTTACTCATGAATAACTTTTTCCTTAACAATGACATCACAATCTCTTTTAATATCGTATTTACTTACTAACCCATTCTCATTCTGACTATATCATTAATCATTCATCCTTTGAACCTTATCCATATAAATCTTGTGAATTTCATTGTATAACACTATACTAGTAAGGGGGTAGAGATCGTAACTCTCAAAATTTAACTTTCATAAATACGCACATATCACTTAACATTTATCACTAACATGTCCATTATAAAATATTTAATTCATACCTTTATATGTCCCTTTTTTATCATACGCAACATTTTTACTTGAACATTGCGAGTACCACTTTCAGCATTATCGAAATTAGCTAAGTTGGAAAGCATCTCTGTCTATTTGCAAAATAATTTTCATCAGAGTCGGGAGATATCACACTATCACAGGTTATATAATGCCATGTATTTCTAGACTCCACATATGCTACATTCAGTCTGAGAACTGACTAAACTGTAGCTTTGATACCACTAAATGTAATACCCCTAACCCATATCCATTGTTAGAACAAGCTTTCAGAGTATTACAGAAACTTTCACAACATTTTCAATTAATTCATGTAAATTACTATTCATTTACCAAAATCATTCATAATGTCCCTTATATAGACCCACGAGGCCGAAAACAAGCATCGAAATTGAATCGGAACTAAATCGGGAGCTCAAGGAATTTTTCGCGAAATTCCAAATTTTTTCTCACTATTAAGAGTTACATGCCTGTGTGGTATGGGACACGCCCGTGTGGTCAAGCCGTGTAGAGTCACACCCCTGTGTCCCGAGCCCATGTAACTCTCTGACTTGCAACTCATGAACAAATTGATGCCACACGGCCAAGTCACACACCCGTGTACTACACCATGTGGTTCATTCAAATTTTCGACAAATAGGTGCAAGATTCACACAGCCAAGAGACACGCCCGTGTTCTAGGTTGTGTAGCACATACGGCTGAGACACACACCCATGTCTCTACCTGTGTGCTCAATTTTGAACATTCTACTTCTGAAATTTTGAGGTGTAGGGGACACACAGCCTAACTACACGCCGATGTACCTGGTCGTGTGTCAAACACGGTCTAGACACACGCCGTTGGGTCTGCTCGTATGGACAAAATAAAGCCATTTCCTAGCCTCATTTGTCACCCAAATTTACCCTTTTTCCAGTACTAAAACATACCAAACACATTCCAACCATTTCAAGCATTCAAATCAAGCAAATTCCATTATTCATCATGGCATACCATTACATGCATGTGTGTTTCTAACTTACATTGATTTAACTTAGGTATTAACAACAATTTGATCTCATATACTTAACATACCACATATGAATATATCATAATACCCTACTTAACATACATGTAGTTACCATAGTTAGACATTACAAGTATATTAGAACAAACCATTACTAGGCATTCTAATGGCTAGATTACAAGCATCATTTACAATTACATGCCAATATGGCAATATTTCCTATACATGACATTACAACCATAATTGATTTACCATATTGTACCGACATGGGCCAATGGATAGTGTGAGTGATCTCCACCAACCTTCCAATCCAACGAGCTTCTGATTTACTATAAAACAGGGAAATAAAACTAAGCAAGCATGAAATACTTTGTAAGTTTGTATAACATGGTACTTAACTTACCATTCATTCTATTTTGAGGTAACTATGTAAGGCATATTCAATCAATTTGACCACAAGTCCTGCACACATCCTCATTGCCCTTGTTAGTCATATATTCCATATTAACATCTAAACATATATGAGCTCCACAACAATAAAGTTTCCAAGCACATATGCTTCCCATAACATGCATTCATTCAACATGCATAATTCATCTCATTATTACAAGTATAATTTCATAATAGGTCATTTCAAGTTTAGATCATTTCATATCAGAACTTTACTCCTATTTGTCAGAATATCAAGGTCACGATTAGTACACTCAAGGCGTACAACTCTATAATCAAGAATGAACATATATTCATCAAATATAGTTCATGTACAAATATAATCATCTCGTGTTTTCATATATCATTTGTCATGTATCATCATTTTCATGTATTTCAGGCCGTAATGTGTAATAACTCATTTCTTATTCATATATTCTCACGTCAAGAACTTTTACCCATTGAATTTATCTAAATTATCGATGGATACAAAAGTAGTACACTCGTGGTGTAAAAATCAGGTGTAATACCCCAAACCTGGCCTAGACGTTATGGCCGAATCTAGCGGTGTCAAATTGGATTGTTTTTTTGAAAACTTGATCTTGTTGATAAAAACCCGTTTGAAGGTTAAAGCCTCTTTGTTAAAGCTCATATTATTCTAGCCATTTCTTATCCATTTTAAAAGGTTATTACTTATAAAGCATCATTTGTTGCGAAAGCTTTTTAAAAAAAATTGTGTTGCGGAAACGTGATGTTTTGAAAACAATTAATGTTTAGGAAAATCGTGCTCCACCTCTAACAGATATAAATCATAATAAATAAAATCCCAAAATTTAAAAGCTAGAAAATCAGAGAGGCCTTATTACATAAAAATGCCCAAACTTAAGTTATTGAAAATAAAAGTCGAATGTAAAGCAGATGCAGTTGTGTGGCCACCCTCGAGTCCCTCATAGCACTAATCCACCTAACGCTGGGGAGTACTATAACACCCCTTACCCGAGACCGTCGCCGGAGTCGAGCACGAGGGGTTACCGGACTTAACTTACTCATTCTGGCATAAAAATTTGCTTTTAAAATTAATTTATTTTCATTCATTCAATATATCCCTAAAAAGGGTCATCGAGACCCTAAATCATGCTATTAAAATGGTTCGGGCCCAAACCGGGATCAATAAAATTTTTCCGATTACTTAAACAAACCAAAATAAATTATTTCTCTGTTCCTTATAAAACTGTCCAACTGCATCACAGTCACTAAATAAATCATAACTCGAGTTACGAAACTCGAAATTTAATTCCGTAAATTTTCCCTAAAACTAGACTCATATACCTTCTTACTAATTTTTTTTATAGAGGTTTTAGTCTAGGCAATTAGTACAGTTTATTAGTTAAATTCTCCCCTGTTATGCAGTTTGACTATGCTGACCTCTTTTCACTAAAAATTAGTTTCCTCTCTGTACAAAATTCAAATAGGCATGTCGTTTATTTCATTTGAAACTAGACTCAATAAGGAATTTAGGCATATAAACTATAATGCCTAATTATTTATGTACAATTTATGGTGAATCTTTAAATTCAGAACAGGGGATCACGAAGTCCATCTGGAGCAGCCTCACTCAAATGCAAATAACTCATAATATACAACTCTTTTACTTACTCTGATTCTTCCACATTAAAATAGAATCATTAAGCTTTAATTTCATGTCTCACTCACTATTTAATTCCATTTCTACTATTTTTAGTGATTTTTCAAAATCATGTCACTGCTGCTGTTTGAATCTATTTTTAAGCTATTTTCACCTTTTTCATGGTTTCCATGTGATAATTACCATTTAGGCATACATAGTATTAAACCTTTGTTTGATTTGTCATTCCAATAGCTAATCATCAACAAGTATTTACATACCATTCAATAAACATATCCTAAGAACATTCATACCAAAATAAGCCAAGTCCCTATACATGCCACACGCGAAATGAAATGTCTAGCTATACCAAAATGATCATGTTGATAGTGTGACCGGATCTCCGACGTTCCTTGCGATCCCCGAGGTGGCTTGGCAAGAACTATAAAAAGAAGGAAAATAAAGAGAGTAAGCACTAAGCTTAGTAAGTTTACAAGTAAATAAATCACAACATGCACCCTAAATAATAGTTAATCATAATATCATCAAGCATCATAGGCTTTCCTTACACCTCATTTCTTACCCTCTTCCTTATTCACTTACTTTCTTCTTACTTGATTATTCAATAAACTCATGAATATAACTTACCTTTCCTTTGCTGTAAGTTTCCTATAATTTAACCTGTACAATAGCCCGTTGAACCACTCGGAATACTAAGGATACTCGGGTTTTCCTGCCTGATAATAACCTGTCAATACCATATTCTAGGCATGGCCTTACATGAGATGTTCCTTGTCCTACCAAAGCCATATTTTTAATATGGACTCACATGGGACATTCCTGTCCTGTCTGATAACCCAAAATGTCATGACATTCCGTATCCCAAACATTCTTAGAGTTCAAACGGGGCTTTCTGATACTTTTTCTCTGTCATCTCGTCTTTGGTTCAACTTCGAATATTTTCATAAAGTAAATGTATATATGCTGGAAATTAACAACATTAATGTAAAATAATGAAATATTGCATTTATTTACCGTAAACTTACCTCGATACAAAATACGGTTAAACTTGACAATTTAGTCCTTTACTTTTTCCTTTCCCCGATCTACTCCCGAATTTCATTCTTCTTGATCTATAATAGCAATTTAGCTTATTTAATACTCACATTTATCATAATAGCCCTTAACTCAAACTTTGGAAAAATTACATTTTTGCCCCTAAACTTTTGCATATTTACACTTTTACCCCAAAGCTCGAAAATTAAAATTTTTCCCTAATTCTTATGTTTTATGACCTGCTGATCATTTTCCCTTAATGGCAACATCAAGTTCTCACTCTAACATGTACTTATGAATAATAGTATTTTTACCGATTACGTAGTTTTACTCGTTTTCACTTAAAACCGAGTAGCACAAGTTGTTTAGCATAATTTAAAACCTCATATTCTATCATAAAACATCAAAATAAACACTTTTCATCTATGGGTATTTTTCCAAATATGAACCCTAGCTTAAATTATAGCTAGCATAAGCTTTATCGAGCTATCGGGATTCCAAAAACGTAAAGAACATTAAAAACGGGGCTTGGAATCACTTACTATGGAGCTTGGAAGCTTGAAACAAACCCTAGCTATGGAGAACCCTTGAAATTTCGTGCTAATGAAGAAGATGGACATATTTTGCCATCTTTTTCCCTTTTTTAATCTTTTAATTACCAAATGACTAAAATACCCTTCATGCCTTTCTTTGAAAATTTTTCATGTACAAGCCCATTTTTGTCCAAAATTTTAGAAATTGGTCAAATTGCTATTTAAGACCCTCTAATTAATATTCCAAGGCAATTTCATACTAAAAGCTTCTAGAATGCAAGTTTTGCAACTTATTCAATTTAGTCCCTAATTTCAAATTAAGCACTTTATGCATAGAATTTCTTCACGAAATTGTCACACAATCATGCAATCATATCATAAACCTCAAAATAATTATAAAATAATTATTTCCATCTCGAATTTGTGGTTTCGTAACCACTGTTCCGTTCAAGCCCTATTTTGGGATGTTACAATTACCTACATAGTTAAAAGCGGGGTGAGTTTACAAAAACTCAGTATGTAATCCCTTAATATGAAAACAGTAAGTCAAACATGCAGAACACAGAAGTAATCTGGGCCTGAGCCCATTCCAGAAACAGAATCAGAATCAGAATGGCCTTAGCCCTTAATCAATATCAGAATGCAGTATGTGTAATGCATGATGCAAGTTATCCCATCCAACCTTGCACTTGCCTCCGTCCAACCCTGCACTTACTGTGGGGAATAAATCACCAACCCATCCCTACACTTACAGAGTCAGCACCGGTTGCGGCACTAACTAGAATTGCACCAAAGCTGCCAAAACAATAAGTGGCTTAAAGCCATCAATAGTGGCACAAGGCCTTCGAAAATAGCACAAAGCCTTTAGTAACGGCACAAAGCCTTTGGTAATGGAAAAAAGCCTTCATGGGTCCACAGTCGTCTCGTGCGACCCGTGTGACCCTAACAGATTAGTACACTTCCTCCATAACAATATCCCAACCCATGCAGTATGTCGTGCATGTATGCAAAACACAAAAATATCACATGGCATGCTCAAACAATCAACCATCATATAAGGCATAATAGTCATTCTACCCTACAGGGGTATTATGGTCATTTTACCTTATAGGGGTAATTCGGTCATTTTACCCTACGGGAGTAATTCGATCATTTTACCCTCTAGGGGTAATTTGGTCATTTTACCTGTCGAGGGTAATTCGATCATTTTACCCTCTAGGGGTAATTCGGTCATTTTACCCTTCGAGGGTAATTCGGTCATACATGGCCCTTAAACAGCCTAAGCCCATGAGATCGCACATGGGCCTTCATAGACGTTCGCCCATGATTGCGAGCTCAATTCACCACAAGTGCAATCGCACGCTCGTGTGACATCAATCGCTCATTTCCCAGCTTTTCAGCTTTTACCGATTTACAGTTTATTCAGTGTGTTCGTACACACTCTTTCGGCTTTTCAGCTGACATCAGTTACACGGTATTGCTACACACCTGTTTACGAGATGAGCGTAAACCTCCACATACACCAACCTAGATTCAAACATGACCCAATGTCAGAACCTTAACCGCTAGGGTAAAACACCCTTTAATTAACACTTAATCCCCAAAATGACACAAGTTATTTACCTTGGTTAAGTAAGTATAATTTAATCCCCCCTTAAACTAGTGATCACCAAATCCTTAGCAAAATCTGCATTGCATCCTAATCTCATTAATAACCACCATGAATGAGAATAACTAGAGCCAAATGAACAATATCTTACCACCACATAGAACTAAAAACGGTTGATAGAAGAAATCGGCCAATACCTACAAGAGTGGGAAGTACCCAATTGATAGAGGCAAAATGGCACACTTGTACCCTCACACCTAACTAGCCAAACATCAATAGTCCAGAACCGAAAGTATAGAAGGGGAGAATAGGGTATTCAGCTACAATAAAAGATTGAAGAGAAGAAAAGAGCAAGAACAATCGGTCAAGGTTACAGTGTGGAAAGGAGTGGGAAACTGTTATTACAGAATACCCGAAAGAGGGGAAGAAGAAAAGAATAAAGGGGTTCGGCTAAAGCAAACTGATTTGAGGAGAAGAAAAGAAATAATAATATTTGGCTATGAGGTGTAGAGGGAAGAACACAGAAAAGAGAAATCAGTCAAAAAGAACACAAAATTAGAAAGAAAAGTATCCGGCTACAGAAGGAAACTAAATGAGAAAGATGAGAAAGCAATCGATCTATAACGAGGAGAGCAAAAACAAAAGGAGGAAAAAGGTAGTAAAACTTAAAGCAGAAATTCAGCACCAGGGAATGAACGAAAAGGTCCCAAAATGCAAAAACCCGAAACCGAAAATGAGAAGAGAATATTAGCAAATCCCCAAAACTTGAAATGGTGTACGCAAACTCACTAATCCTGAAATTCTGAGTAGTCCACACTTAAATTTAGCACAATGCACCCATTACACTTCAAACTCCTTCTTTTTCTCCCCAAAATCCTCAACCAACAAACCACTTATCCAAATCCCCCAAAATTATCCTAAAATCACTCCACAAATCCCTCAAAGACCAATTCAAACACCCTTCAGCAGTATTTCAGTCAAACTCCAACACTGGCATGCGCAAGTAACAAAATAAAACATCCCACTGTTTTCCCCAGGATTCAAACCTCAGACCCCATGTACACTCCACACGCCCCTTACCATCTTTACTAGCAGGCTGCTTGTGACACATTTTATCCTCAGATATTTAAAAGGCCTATTTTCAAGCAACCAGGGTTTTATTCAATTAAAAAAAAAATGTCTAAAGCCCAGGTTTGAACCAGGACTTCTTCAACACTTCTCAGGGCCCTTAACTACTGAAGCAAGCTTTCATTTATGTCACTTCTTGCACAACAAATATTTATATGCCATCTTCCAATCGCTCTCCAAGATCAAGGCCCATTTCTTCTAACCCAAAATTCGGAGCGTTACATCACAATTTGTCAATTCATATTCAATGGTACCCCTAGGGTACTATTTTAGAGAGTACACTCTCGAGCCACATATATATAAACAATAGGATTACTAGTCCAGTCTAAATCCTTTTCATGACATATGCTCTAAGGAGCTTGATTTAGATTACCGATCCGTGCTAAATCCAATCCATAACATATACTCAAGAGGACTTACATCAGGATTACCCCTCCGGGCTAAATTCCCGTAATAAGGTCAATAGGATTACTCGTCCGAGCTAAATCTCGTCAGCAACAAAAGCAAGACCTCATTCATTTCGGGAAATCACATATCCATCGATTTTCCATTTTATTTATTCGGGATTTAAACATTTTTCTCAAGTATTATCAGGCATGTGATTATTTCATACATCCACAACATTCGTATAATTCAAATAAACTCATTTCACATTCATTTCAAGCATATAAGTAATATGCTCATTGTTTATCCCTTATCATCTATCGGGACTTATCATTTAATTTAATCATTTTTATTTATCGGGCTTGATCAAATATATAATCATTTCACATATTTATGACATTTATACAATTTACATAAACACAATCAATGCAAGCATGTACATAAACACAACTTAGTTACACAAACTTACCTCGACAATGTTCGTGTACCTAAAGTCTACTAATCTGACATTTTCCTCTACCCTCGTTCTAGTTCCAAATTTGGTTTATACGGATCTATACGAGTAAATTTAACACTAATTTGTCATATTTCACATTCAAGTGGTCTCAATTTTCATCCTAGGAAAATTACTATTTTGCCCCTAACTTTTCAATAAATTCGCATTTCGTACCTAGGCTCGAAAAATGAAACTTGTGTAATTTACTCCTTATTCCAGGCCTAACCAAATCCCATTACAAAATTTATAGCACATGTATTCATAAAAATTTAAAATTTTTCAGCAAATTTCACAACTTTGCATTTTAGTCCCTAAATCATGTTTTAATCAAAAATCACTTTGTAAAAATTGTTTATCTATCAACAACCTTTCATTTTCTACCATAAATTTCCAATTTTTAGCATATACATCCATGACTCATTTTTCATACTTTCATAACTTCACAAATTGATCCCCCAAATAGATAGATTAAGCTATCTCGATTTCAAAAATATCAAAATTACTAAAAACGGACCAAGGAAACTTACCCAATTTGGCCATGAAAGTTTCTTCTCTCTCTCCTAGGGTTTCCATGTATTTTTGGGGAAGAAGATGAGAAAATAAGATGATATCTCTTTTTTATCATCTTTTAATTATTTCACTTTCCAATTTAGCCCTTTTCTTTTTCTCAAATTCCATGGTTGATTCAATAAAGATATATTCCATCTTTTGATTTATGGTCTAATTGCCATATAAGGACCTCTAGTTTTAAATTCCATAGCTATTTAATCCTTATAGCTACTAGAATTCTACTTTTGCATTTTATGCGATTTGGTCCTTCTCGTAAGTAAACACGAAATCGGTAAAATTTTCCTATCAAAATTTTCATATGACTTTTCTAACATAATACGATCCATATAATAAAATAAAAATAAATTTTATTTTTGGCTCAGATTTGTGGTCCCGAAACTACTGTTCTAATTTCACCGAAATTGGGCTGTTACACAAAATAAGAACCCTCAAAATGTAAATACAAAATTCTTTAAAAGCTTGTAAAAGCTAATACCTATATGTGTAATGAGCTATTTTTCTAGTGTGGATAAATGACCTAATTATAGGCTAAATTTGTAACTCAAATGATATTAATAATCTATACTTGTAACACCCTTTACCCGTATGCGACACTCGAAACAAGGTATGAAGCATTATCAAAACATAATCACATGCAATCATACCATCCGAGATATAAATTTTGCATAAAAATTAAAACCTTTCAATTTTCATCACCAAGTCCCTAATATGGGCCTACGAGGCCCAAAACATACTTTAAAAATGGTCCGGGACCAAACCGAAAACTTTAGAAAATTTTAGAAAAATTTCATGCAAAACAAGGCACACACCCATGTGGTATAGGGACACACTAGTGTGGGTAGGCCGTGTGTCACACACACCCATGTCCCCAACCCGTGTGAATTTATTTTTCATTTTGAACCTATAGGGGTTTTCACACGACCGAGGACATGCACGTGTCCTAGGCCGTGTCCTTTACACGATCGAGACACACATCCGTGTCTCTGCCCGTGTGCAAAAACCTGGACATTCAATTCATGATGTCAGCATGCATTTTAGGTCACACAACTAAGGCATAAGCCCGTGTGTTAGCCTATGTGACGAACTCAATCTTTTCAGAAATTAGGTGCAGGGGACACACAACCAGCTACATGCCTATGGGGCAGACTGTGTGTCACACACGGCCTAGACACACACTCGTGTGTCTACCCGTGTGGACAAATATAAGGCTATTTACCAAGCCTTTTGCCACCCTGAAAATCAATCACACTTAAACCATTTCTAACATCACTTATCAAGGCATAAATATACATCCAAATACCCAAAACCATAGCATCCACAACTCAATTTGAATCCAAACACATTCTCTATTCATCATGCCTATACACAATCTTTCACTCGTCACATTTTCCACACATCAAATTCATGTTATTATTCCTCCCACATAGGCAAGCAACTCATTCATGAAAGACCTTGTCATAGAATTATAACACAACCAATGTTATCCAGATCACATGACCTTATACAAAAGGTAGCACCAATTAACATAGGCTTACATATTTAGCCCAACAATTATGACAGTTACAAAATGACCAAGTTCCTATACATGCCATAATTCAATGTAAAATTTCAAAGTACTAAAAAGTGTTGATAGTGTGAGTGATCCTCTGACGATTTCCGTATTCTAAGTTGTCTTGGCGACACTATAAAACAAAGGAAAAGAAGGGGGAGTAAGCTTTAAGCTTAGTAAGTCTATATGTAAACAATAGACATTATAACACATACTTATCAATTAAGAACATAACATACTAAACATGAACCATTCAAATTCTTGTAATTGCACTTACTCATTTCACACCTTACCAAAGCTCACACACATATCATAACATTGCTCACAAATACATGCACTTATAGCCTTGCACTTATCACTTATCACCATATTGTCACATGAAAATTTCACTTAGTGAATCTTTGTAACACCCCTTATCCGTATCCAACGTCGGGATAGGGTACGAGGCATCACCTTACTAAAACACTTGCAAACATTCAACTTAAGCCAACAAAATGCGTCCCAATTTAAAACTTTCTCAAACATTATCCTACGGACCTTCATATGGGCCTACGAGGCCTAAAAAATGATTTGGAAACAATCTGAGACCATTTTGGGTACTTGAGAAAATTTCACTAAAAACTACTAAAAACAGGGCACACGCCCGTATGGAAGGGCAACACACCCCTGTGGCCTCTAGACATGGTTGTCCTGATGGCCCGTGTAGTTCACACACCTAAGCACCTAGGGACACGCCCGTGCCCCTCGTCCGTGTAGATTTATTTTCTAACATCGAATATACAGGGGTTTTCACATGGCCTAGCACATGCCCGTGTGCTTAGCCCGTGTCCTTACATGGCCATGACACGCCCGTATCGCAACCTATGTGAAAAAATCTTAACATTCAATTTTTTATGTCAGTGTAACACCCCTAACCCGTATCTATTGTCGGATTAGGGTTAGAAGCATTACCTAACAAATCAAAACTTTTACAGGCATTTCACATTCATTATCATCATAACATAATCATACATCGTTAAAGAGTCCCTTATGAAGGTCTACGAGACCTTAAACGTGCGTTAGAAGAAGATCGAGACTGTAACGCCCTAAATTTTGAGCTTAGATGAATTGGGCTTTGGGCTTTGGGACTCATAATTTTGTTTAATAAGCAATAAAATGACAAATGACATGTTGGCTTTAAGGGTTTAATAAATTTGGAGTGTCTAGAGGTGTTGGAGAAGTTCTAGGTTCGAACTTTGAGGTGAAGGAATTTTAATTTAATAATTAAAGGAACCTTGATGGCAAGTAGCTTTGCTTTTAAATAAATAGAGATAAAGTAGGACACAAGCATGGCTGTGGTATATTGGATAAGTGACGCCACTTAGGGTGTAGGGAGGTGGTGTTAGTGGCAAGCAAGGGGATCCTAGGTTCAAATGCTGGCTTGGTATTTTTAGGAATTTTATTTTTGCCTTCTAGATGGTTGGAGTGGCGTGGAACTGGACTCTAAGAGAAGTGATGAGAAGAGAAATTTTTGGAAGGGATTGAGGAGCTTATCATGGAGAAAAGTTAGGAGATGGGGATAGAAGAAGTGGTGGAGCTGAATTGGCAATTAAGGGAAGGCAGTTTTGGCTAGTATATATATAGGTGCCGATTTTAGGGTTCTAGGCTAATGCCAAATTCTTTCTTCTTATTTTGCTGAAAACTACTTTTCTCTCCAAGTACCCAAAAGCCGAAAAACCCTTATTCTTTCCCTTTAAGTTTGTGCCAATTTCTTCCCTTCCTTTCTCATTAAACTCTTCTCTTTCTTGCTCCTAGTTCACCTTCTCTAAGCTAAATACTTTGTTGGTTGAACCTTCTCTATGCCGCACTACTCCTGTTTTGGGCCGATTGCTTCTTGGGTAAGTGTTCTTGATCTTAGTTGGATGAATGGTCATAGTTAAAGGAAGGGGGCTTGTGTTGGATACAAGTCACCTGTTATTCTGGTTTTAATAGTTAATATTGGTGCAGATCTAAGAGATTATCGTAGTTAGTGATTAAAGAAGATGTTGTTATAACTTGTCGCGTAAGGTAAGGTGAAAGGTGAGGTTTTGGTTTTGGTAAAGGTATGTATTAAGCATGCGATTAATTGAAAGGTGATATCAATTGTAGGTTCGGGGCTAAGGAAATCACGGCACGCTTTATTTCTAGGTGCGTACATACACTTCATACACAATAGACTGGCAAATCCAGAAATGCCGAAATGTCGAAATGCCGAAATGCCAAAAGTTTGGCTACAGCAGTCTCGTGAGTGCATGAGCACTCATATGAGGGTAACTGATATGATAGAAAAGGCCCCATGAGTGATCTCATGGACTTGGGTCACGTTTTGGCTATTCGAGCCAGAATAGGCCAAATGGGCCAACGGGCTTATGGGCCCAAGCTAGCAAAAATTGATATGTTAATAATAAGTGATGAGTTGATAAAGTGGTCGAATGGTTTGGAAATGTGGTTCGACCTAATGGGCCATACAAATGTGATTGGGCCAAATGGGCCAGACGAATGTGATTGGGCCTAATGGGCCATATAAAAGCGATTGGGCCTGATGGGCTATATGAATGCATGAAAGCATGTAAACTTGCTAGGGTTTTATAATGGACTTTTATGCCTAGTTTTTAATGAATCCTCAAGCGCATAAAACTTAACTAATTGATCAGGCACGTCTATGGACAATTTGTAAGGTCAGAGTGTAGCAATAGGCATATGCATGTCTAGGATTGGATCTAAAGAGAGCTTGGTACTTAAGCAGTCTTAATGACCCACCTCCTCTTCTCTAGAATCCTACCTGGTGCATAGTGTCTGTTCACTCTAGCCAAGTAGGACTTGTTGACGGGCCAAAGTTCATAATTAAGACTCATACGTTAGTAAATTAGTGAAATACCCCTGTAGGGTAGAATTACTGAAATACCCCTATGTGTTATAAGTATGACTTATGTATACTATATGCTATATGTTGCACTCATGTGTTATGATGTTGCATGTGGGTGGGAATTATGTTGGAGGAAGTGTTATATGAGGATCACATAGTCGCTTGACGACCGTGGATCCAACGAAGGCTTTTAAGCCCATTATATGATTAGCAGCTTTGCTGCAATGTTAGGTAGTACTGCAACCGGCGCTACCATTGATGTGTATCAAATGGGTGGGTCGATATAGTTATCCCCATAGGATGTGTTTCGGTTGGACAGGGATGATGTGTATCAGTTGGATGGGGTGGGCATTGCATCATTGCATTATTGCATACATGATTGCTCAAGATTTTGTGCTATTATTGTATTGGGCTCAGGCCCAAGATGACTTGTGTTGCATGATATATATATTGTTGCTGAGGATTGTACACATTGAGTTTCAAAACTCACTCCCTCTTTTATTTTTCTCAGGTGAACCTTAATAGGCAGTTCGACAGATGCAGGGACTCGGAGGTGGCCAACTAGCAAGACAACTTAGACTTGATTCTTTTTCTTTATTAAAAGTTCTAGTAATTTAACTATTTAAGTCCAAATTGTAATAAGGCCTTTTCTCCAGTTATTACTGTTCATTATGATCCTTTAAGACTGGAACATGGATTTATTCGTTTTAAACACATTTTAAGTTTTTCTTTTCTTTTTTGAAACCACTTGTTGTTTTTTTTTTTTAAAATAAGCTTCCGCAGTTAAAGTTAATTTTTCCAACGTAACTTTTAATATGAAGTAAAAAGTTAAAAATGACTTCTGAATATACCTTGTTATAAAAGAACGTACAAACTGGGTTTTTACTTAAAATTTCTTTCGAAGGGTTTTTTAATGAAAACAACGTTTTCGATAAAACACTTCAATATGACATGCTGGATTCAGCCATAATGTCCGAGCCAGGTTTGGGGTGTTAGAGTGACTAAACTGAACACTTAAAATTTGTTTTTCAAAATCTGATCATTTTTCAAAACTGTTGAGGTCACACGCCCCTATGGTTCGGCACCAGACACCCCCATGTGTCCAGGCCACGGCAAAACAGGACATACATACTAACTTGTTCACACGGCCACCAGACACGCCGTGTGCTCGACCGTGTGAAAATTAAGGAGGATACTGACTTGCACCCACAACCACTAGACACACATGTGTGCATAGACCGTGTCATTCCTGTAGGGTATACTGACTTAATGCAACATGTACCCCAGGGGACACACGGTCGTGTACTATGACCGTGCATATGTCTCAGCCCGTGTGGAAAAAAATAGGCCATTCAAAAGGCCAACTTTGCCACCCAATTTGGGTCCTCCCTAGAATCCAAAATACACCAAAATTCACAACCAAAACATGCCCAAAATATCCATCAACAAGACCAAGAATATCACCAACCAATTCATGCACATTAGCCAACTAATCATTCACAAATCAAGCCAAAAACATAACATGTCAATTGTTATAATACCACATCATGAACCATATCAATTCGTAACTAAAAATTATCAAAATTCATTATTTACTCATACCAAAATGATCATATTAAGTGAGGCCATTCATGCATTATAAGGCTTACCAAAGTTACATCACCTATCACATATCCAAACAACCATATTCACAACTTAGCTAGCCAAATCACATGGCTTAGCCTATTTACAAGTCAAAATATACATATAACCCTTCCTAGCTTATACATGCCATACTTAGCTATTCAAAAAACTAAAAGTACCAAAATGAGTTTAGATAGTGCAATGGTGATCCCCGATGATTCTTGAGCCTTTAATAGCTTCGATGATCTATAAAATGGAAATGAACAAACCAAGTAAGCTTGTAAAGCTTAGTAAGTCATAAGCAAGTAGTTCAATAAAACAATTCCATAGTAAAATATTCATTCAATCAATCTAAACCATTCACAAACCTTTACCCATGTCCTACCACGTGGTTTACTCAAGACCATGAATTTCCTCCCCTAAATTCACAAGATTACCTCATATACTCATTTGTAACAAGTATGTACATTTTAAGTTCCTGTTCATTTCATATGAACTCACTTGTACATTTTACGTACCTGTTCATTTCATATGAACTCACTTGTTTACATATCTGAAGCTCATTCATTAGACCATTAGAATTATGAGTCGAATACATGAATATTACAACCGATAAGCACTCATACCATGGCCCGAAGCCAAATCAGAGTAACTTATCCCCGAAGCACCTATACCATGGCCCATAGCCAAATCAAGGTCACTCTTGAAACATCTGTACCATGGCCCGTATCATCACCCATAGCCAACATTTTACCGTAGTGACATGTCACTACCTTCCGAAACCAATCCTACGATTCAACTGAGCTTTCTCAATCTCATTTTCTATTTCTAACTCATCCATAACATCAATATCACAAATTCCACCTCTTCTGAGGTTCTGTTCACTGCAATTAATTCTATGTGAATGCAATTAACATCTTTATAATGAAATTACTATGTATGAACTTACCTCGAGTGTGTTTGTCGGTTTAGTTGATTACTTGATAACTTTTGATTTTCCGCAATCCAAGTCCAGATTTCACTTTTCTTGATCTCAAATTAAGCTTCAAAGTGGCTGAATATTCAAATGTATAAGAACCCTAGTTTGTTCTTTAAATTTCGGCAAAAACAAGACCAAATAAT